>CM018085.1:39723705-41108705 GCA_008658365.1 Alca torda
CGGCTGAGTGGGTTTTGAGCATGGGCTCTAACAGATGGTGCGGAGCTTGAGGTGCGGGATCGCCCCGCCGCTCCCGGCGCTCGCCGGGCTGGGGGAGAGCCTGGCCGGGCTCGGAGCAGCCTCCCTGCCTGCTTCCCTGCCTGCCTCCCTGCCTCCATCCCTGCCCGCCGGGAGGACTCGCCAGCCCGCGACCCCGGGGCCGGGGGTGCAGAGGCGGCCCCCTGCAACCTCCCCCGGTGTTAATTAGCGGGGGGGGGGGTCTGGTGGGGGGGATGATGAGCCTAATCCCGAGCAGGGCTCCCTCCGGGGGCCGCGCTGCCGCTGGGGCAGCCCCGGGAGGCGGCGGGGGCCGAGCGGGGCGGGGGGGGCCCCGCCGCCAGGTATTGTTTTGCAGAGCGAGGGGGTAATATATGACAGCGCAGACATAACAAGCAGCCTGTGGCTGCGAGTGTTTGTTGTTGCAGCGTGCCATATAACTTCTGGTGATTGTTACTTTTCCTCTGATGAAACCACGTATTTATAAGTGATTTATTTTTTATTTTGTAGCACAAACAGAAATCCATAAACTGTCGGTTCAGCGCCATTGACTCTTTGATCAGTTACTGGGCTATTTTTTTTCCCCCTCTCCCGTCAGTGAGGAGAGATTAAAAGCCTTTATTTTCAGCACTCTTTCTGCTGCAAAGGTACGCAGCCTAAACGAACAATAAATGTGTACTTAAAACGTATCCTCTTCGCCCCTTTATTCATCGGTAACGAAACTTATAGCTGCCTAAGTAAGCCTCTTAATTAGACTACTCCAGCGATTTCCGAAAACATTTAGCCGCTATATACAAAGGAAATAAACCCACATTGTCAACTCGAGAGCGCTCCAGAGTTTAAAAGGGCTCCTCTGTAACCTATTGAAATAATTATTGAAGGGTACAACGCCTTCGCCTTTGTCAGAGGAATTGCACCTCGCCTGCCAGCTCTGCTTTTCTCCGGGAGGAAATCACACTATTTCATTCCTGGGGCGGGGGGTGTGTGTGGGGGGGTGAGATCCGACCCGGTTTTAGCCAAAGAGAAGCGGAAAGTTTCCGCGGGGTGGGAGCGCGGCCGTGCGCGGGGTGCGGGGGCCGCCGCGGGCTCCGCTGCGCTCCCGGGGCCCATCCCGGGGCTCATCCCGGCGCGGGGAAGGTCTCTCCCGCCCCTTGCTCGGGGATCGCAAAGTTAGCAAAAAAATAATAGATGTGGGGCAGGCTTTGCCTCGGCCCGGGGGTGCTAAAACCCGGCAGAGTGGCGGAATGGTTTTATTTTCCATCTCTGCTATCTGATTGCCAGAACACTGTAAATTATTCCCTATTCTCACCTTCCTCCCCCCTCACCACCACCCCCAAAAAATAAAATTAAAAAAAAAATAAAAATCATGAAATGTCTCTCCAGAAAAAAAAAAAAAAAAGTTGATAAAATCCAAAGCTAGTAAGTAGCTTTCTGTCTTTAATTGCTGCGGTGCAACGCTGATAACACGTAGTTATCATCGGAAAAGTTGACCAAGACAGGTTAAATAATTTAATAAGGAACTGCTTGTAATTATGTTATTTACAAGGTATGACAGAGGTTTGAGGAAGAAACAGAAGCTGATCTCAGGGAAACGGACGGGTTTGGGTGACCCCTGGAGCACGGAGTTTGAATTATGGAGATGGGGGGCTGAGAGGTGAATATGGACTAGAGGAGAACAAGCTGACTTTTCACCTCAGCACATTTAACTTTTAAATCCAAATAAACGTCTCGCGTTACTCCATCGCCGCGTTATTAAAGAAAAGGACTAATCCCGGCCAGTTTCGGAGTGCCTAAGGAAGAGCTGCCCTTTTCTCACCAGGGAAAAATATCGCCCCCCCAAAAAAAATAAAAAAGTTACAAAGGGGGGAAAGTGCATTTAAAAATAAATCTGGGCAACTTGATGGGGTTGGTTTTTTTTTTCCCCCTTTCCTCTCTGCCTTGCTAAATTAATTATATCAAACATCTGTTCACATGACGTTGTACTTAATGCCACACACACTATTTAATGATGCCAACGCTTCCCCGAACAGCAACAACACACCTTTTTCGCTTTGTAAAATATCCTCCGGTCACAGGTACCTCAATTACTCGCTCAGGTAAATTAAAAGTAGGTGCCGTCTATCCGTCTAATCATTCCCCCCCCCCGCCCCCCCAAGCCGGGGCAAAATACAAACTTAGTAACTTGCGTGTTAAGAAAAGCGTAAACTTTCTCACCTGCTTGGTCATTGAGTCTATTAGCCGAACGTACAGGTCCTGCTCTGTCCTGACTCCTGGGGAGGGAAAGCGGAGACAAAATTCCTATCAGGATTTCAACAGCGAACCACCCAAATTACATAATGAAAGCATGAGGTCAGGCAATTAACTGCAACGGACAGGGATCGGCACCCGCGACAGGCTTAAAAATAAAATTAAAAATAATAGTAATTAAAAAAAAAAAAAAAGAAAGCCAGAAATCACCCAGTGACAGAGTCCTCGCCGGCTCCTGAAGCTGGCTCTTGGGGGACCGTGCCCCGGGAAGCCCCCCCGGGCCGGTTTGCGGCCGGACTCACGGCCGGGGTTCGGGGACCCCCACGGCTGGGGCGGACAGCCCCCGCGTCCCCCCGCGGAACGCGGCCCGGGGCTCCGCTCCGCCTGCTCCCCGCGCTCACCCCGTCCCAATAATTACCATTAATTCGCAAAAGTGAAAAAAGTCACTTAAAAGTGATGTTCTGCTGGAGCAGCTATCGATCCCCTTTTTTACTTTCCACTTCAAGACCAACCGGTTAATCATGTGAAGTACCATTGACTTATTGATCGGTTATGTTTTGTTTTCCTTATATGCCAAGGAAAGAGCCGTGTTTACACGCGTGTAATTTTAATCTCAAAATCTTTATATCCTTTTCCAAAAGGCCTTGAAAAAGAAAGTAAGACTTTTCTGCGGCACACGGACGTTCAAAAATGAGGTAACGACAACTTACCATTGCTATACAATAACTGAAGTTTATAATGAATTCCATTGTTAGTTTTTTCATTGTTTGGCTCCTGCAAGTAACGATAAATAATTACATTTAGCATGAAAAATATCTCCCTCCTCCTGACGCACATTTTTCTCGTCCCTGAAGCGGCTCGGAATTAACAGTTTGCAGAAATTCAGCCCACTTCGTGGAGCGCTGATGATGTCATTATCTCGGTGCAAATATGTCATGTTTAGCCGTTTTCCCCGCGTTAAAAATAAGTGGGGGCCGCGGCGGTAAGTTTCCAAACCCGGGCTCTGTTCGGAGCGGCCGCAATAACGGGGGGACCCGCACGTGGTCTGGGCGCCTCTGGAGTCCCGTTAGGGCTGCCGGGCTTGGAAATCAGCTTCCAGCAACTAAATCACGCTTAAACGTTCTTGCTTTTTTTTTTTTTTTTTTTTTAAATAAGATAACAGGCAGACTTACTTTCTCTTTCTCCACAAAGTCCACAAAAGCTGTTCTCTCAATCTCCACTGGCTGCCCCTGCCTGTCGTACAGAGCTAAGACGAAGTGGAAAAAATTGGATTTTCTGAGATTGGAAGGCGGCTGTTTCTCGAAATGTGCCCGAGCCAGCCCCACGCCGCTGCGGGAGAAAACAAGACAAGGCGTGGGTGAGAGCGGCGGGGAAAGGGGCGCGCAGGCTCCGCGGCCGCGGGGGGATGCGGGGAGCGCGGAGCGGCGCGGAGCGGGGAGGCTGTAAGTGATACGGGGCGGGCGGGGGGGGGGGGGGGGGGGCGAGTGGGGGGGATTTACGGCCGGGATGAGAAATACAGGAGGAGAAAACCGCCGGGAGAGGATTTGGCAGACGTACCTTTGGGCGGCCGTGTTCGCATCCACTACCCCCGCCGTATGCATCCAGGAGCGGACGGGATTCATCCCACTGCCCAGCGGTTCTTCTTTCATGGTCGTCCCACCTCTTGGTATATTTTCCTGAATCCCAAACATTAAAACAAATTTGGGCAAAACCAGCTCCTAACCAAAAGGGGTTAAAATTGAGGGAAATGTCAGATACGGGGTGGGTTGGTTGTTGCTTGATTTTCTCTCTCTCTCTCTCTCTCTCCTTGGCGACTGGAATATAAGAGATGACTTTACTCCCTGTGATCAGTAGGAGAAAAGCCCAGTTCAAGTCTTGCTTCCTTCTTCAATCTGTCCTGTATTGGCACGACATAAACAATTTACTGAGTACTTCTGTGCAGCGAGTTGGATGGCGTTCCAGTTTGGTGGTTTAAAAAAAAAAAAAAAAAAAGGAAAAAAAAAAAAAAGAAAGAAAAAGTGTAACTGCAGCCGGCGACACTGCGAGGTTGCTTTTTTTTTTTTAGGGGGGGTGGGGGGGTAAAAGAATAAATATTTTTGTTGTTGTTTGCAGACGCGCTCAACGTGGTGTCATCCTAGTAAAAACCGGCCTCGGGAAGAGAGGAAAAGGGAAAGGGGAGAAGCAAAAAAAAAAAAAAAAAAAAAAAAAAAAAAAAAAAGCTTCAGGACACTGCTGAATCGACCACTTTCTGGCAAGGCTTCTCCTGCTCCAAAAGACAAATAAACGGAGGGGGGAAGAAGAAGGGGGGAAGAAAAAAAAAAAAAATAGAGAAGAAGAGGGGCGGAAGAAGGAAAAAAAAAAAAAAAAAAATACTGATTACCGCGGAGGTGTTCCCGGGCACACGGGAGAACGGGGCGCGGGCCCGTTGGCGTCTCACGGAATGGACGGAGGCGCGCAGAGCCCGGCCCTCCCTCCCCGAGGAGCGCGCCCTTCCCCGGGAGCCGGGCCCCCGCCACGGCGGGGAGAGGTGGCGTCACTGGTGACGCAAGGGAGGAGGGCGGGGTCAGCGCCATATATGGAGCGTGGGGTTCAGGCTTTTGCCGCCGCGCTTTTGCCCCGCTCCCCCTCCCCGTCGCCCCCCCCCACCACCACACAACCCCCCCCCCCCAACCCCTTCGGGGTTGTTGGGGGGGGGGGTTGTGTGGTGGTGGGGGGGGGCGACGGGGGAGGACCAAGTCACATCCCCAAATCTTCCAAGTATCCTCCAAGAACCATCCACTGGTGACCCCCCCCCTCCTCGTGGGCCGCGACCCTCGTTTGGGGCAGAGGGTGGACAAAGGGTGGGCTGCCGGCACCCCCTCCACGCTCCTCTCTCTCTATATATATATATACAGGCACCTAAATATCTATATTTCCAGCCTGCACATGTATCTCCCCAGCTATATGTCCGCCTTGTCCATATATATCTATATATCCGCCTCGAGTGATGAGCTTTTTCCGCCCAGTGTGGGTTAGGACTTCCCTTTTTTGTTCGTTTTTTTTTTTCTGTTTTGTTTTTTTTTTTTTAATTATTATTATTTTTTAGCGTGTGCGAATCGCCAATGTTTTGGTTTTTTTTTTTTTTTTTGCGAATCGCCAAGGTCCGCGCGCTGATATTTTAATTAATCGGTGGAAATCGAAGTCCGATCTATGCTATCAGGAGGCAGCCCCCACCCCCACCCCCCCCCCGCGGTCCTTTCTCCAAGGGGTGAGGGAGTGGGGGGGGAGGAAGAAAAAAAGGGGGAAAAAAAAAAAAAAAAGAGATGTGTTAGAAAGCAATCTATTTTGCTGGTGTTGGGGGTTAATGACTATTGCCAAAGATAAGTGAATTATCAAAGCTGTTGCTCTACCCGATCTCAAAATCCATTACATTGCTGGCCGTCTAATTAAATACGTAAGTATAATAAAATCATATTTTATGACTATTTGAGGGTAATGAGATTAGTCTTTAGAAGCGATCGCCACATATTAAAGATGCCACTGTCTATAGAATGTTAATAACCTTAAATCAAAGTGTATGGAAACTATTCATGATAAATTAAAAGAAAATTCCTGTATTCATAATCAGCCCGGAGCTTCTGAGGTACAGTAGAGCAGATTACAAAACCTCACACTTTTATCGCGGAGGGACGAGCAAACCAAAGTTCCCAAACAATGCGGTGCTCGGGGTGGAGGTGGCATTTGGTGGCACGGACACATTTAGGGACCTCGGGCGGGCGCCGGGGGCCGAGGGGCTGCCGGTCCCTCCCAGCTCGCAAAATCCACCCTCCTAAAAATAAGGTAAAAAAGCCCAACAACGCTATAATTGTAACATATTCCCTGAAATGCACAGAACAATGCCGAAGTTGGTCCTTCCCTCCGCTAACGAAAGCGTAATGCTTAAAATCATTTACAGTATCTTTAATTCAGATTACACGCGCCAAGGCGATTTAAATCTGATTACCAAATTAGAAGGTTTTAAAACAAATCCTTTTAAATCTGATACTGTTGACTAAGGAGGGGGAAAAAAAAAAGTTCCATAAGCCCATCACATAAGGTAACGATCCTGCCCCAGAAAGAAAGGGAGTTTTAAACCTTTTTGACAACAAATGCAGCTGCCCCACTATTTTGGACGATATTAAGCGAAAATGAATGCAAATCTGTGTTCAGAAGCCATCTGGCCAGAAATGGGGGAATCAGCTGCTCTTCACAACAGGCTCTGAGGCTGAATCTATTTCAGCTCATTTTCTAGATCATCTGGTCCTGCACCCAAAGCGTGGAAAATACGGTCTTTATCATTCACCAACTTTATCTTTTTTTTTTTTTTTTCCCCGTGTGTGTGTGTGTGTGTGTGTGTGTCACTGCGCGGCCGCGGGAGCCCGCCCGGGATGCTCCCCGCTCCGCACCGCTCCCAGGCCGCCATCCCGGCGTGGGGGGGTTAGGACCAGTCCCCCCACCTCGGGCAAGTTGTTCCCGGCCCGGGACCGGTGCGGGGGAGACGGGCAGGACCGGGGATGGTGGGGGGGGGATGCCCGCCGCCCCGGCACCTTGCACCGGGGCCCCGGCCCGGCGCCGGGCGGGTAGGGGGTGTGAGCGGCTGCCGGGGGCGGCCCGAGCCCTCCCGGCTCCGCAGCCCTCCTCCGCCTCCTCCTCCTCCTCCTCCTCCTCCGGCGCGGCGCGCCAAGTCTCCCTTTTGTGTGAATTTACGGGGTGAGGCTTCAGTGATCCCCCCCGCAAATTTGCATTTAAATAGCGACATCAAGCGATTCGCGTGCCACACACCAGTGGGCTCCCAGATGTCACGGCGGAGCCGGTCAGATGGCCGCAACCCAGCTGTCCTGTTGTCCCCCCCCCTCCTCTGCACGCCCCCCCCCCCGCCCCCCCGCCTCGCCCCGGCCCCGCTCCGCGCCCCCCGCACCGCGCGGGCCGGCTGAGCTCCGCGGCCGCGGTAAATCACGCCTCGCAGCCCGGCCTCGCCTCTCGCCCCGCACCGCATAATAACACATAATCACACGCCGTACGTGGATCGCGCAGATTAAAATTGATAGCCTCATTTCCACCGCCGTTATAGGATTCTCCTAAACTTTATTATTTTATTTTTTTTTTTCCTCGGGACAATCCCCTCGGGACTATTATCTTAATCATTTCACTTCTTTTCTTCTTTTTCTTTTTTCTTTCTTTTTTTTTTTTTTTGTTTCATTTTACGTTTTTACATCGCAGAAGTTTGAGCCCGTATTTACTTTACCTTGAATTCCGCCGCGGCCCCCGCGGTCGGGCCGCCCCGCTCCGCGCTTTCCACTCCCCGCCACCGACCCCCAGCAGCGGCTCCCACCCCAAAAAACTTTCCCAGCGGGAAGTTCCGCGGGGAGAGGCGAGTGCTGGCCTCGGCTCTCCCTCCGCCTGCCCCCCGCTGCCCCGGGGGGCACGGCCGGGCCCGCGCAAGCTCGCCAAGGTGCATATTTCAATTTTATTGTGCGAAGGCGCCTTCATTACTAACGTGCTCGGTTACAGTAGGTGTAATTTATGCCCGGTTTAACCGAAACAAATCTCTGCTAACTCTTGTTTCCTGCGTGGCAGAGGAGTGATAAATTTGTATTTTCGGGTATTTTCAATAGCGCGGCGGACGCCCAGGTACCGCGGCGGGTACTTCCAGGGCGTAAATTCACGGCGGAGGAGGTAATTAGCGCGGGGGGCGCAGCGCCGCGGGGGGCCTGGCCCGGCCCGGCCCTTGCGCAGGGCTTCGCGCAACCTGCGCCCACGGCGGAGCGGCGGCCGTGCAGAGGCCGAGCCGGGGCCCGGCTGGGCGCTGCCGCCGGGGCTGCCGTGCGCGCCCACCCCCCCTCCGGCGGCGAAGGCCCCCGGTGCCCCGCAAAGGGCAGCGTGTGCGGAAGGGCCGCCCAGCGCAGCGGGTCCGGGCCCCCCGGGCGGCTCCGGCTCACCCGCCGCCCGCCCTTCGGCTTTGAGCCGATTTCAATACTTTAATTCAAATTCCTGAGCATCCCGGGCCCGGGGAGAAGCCGGCTGGGAGGCGAAGGGGGACAGCGGTGCGGTGCAGACACCCGCATCTGCCGGGCGCGGGGATGCGCACGCAGCGGCAGCCGGCTGACCCGCTCCGCGCCCCGCGCAGGACACCGCGGGGGCGGTGCGGGGGAACGGACGGGACTGTCCCTACCCCCTGCCCGGGCGCCGTCGGGGCCGGGCCTCCCCGCGGCCCCTCGGCGGGCCGTACGCGCCCCTTCCCGCGCCTTTGCGCGCCCCTGCGCGCCCCGCGGCCAGGCTGCGCGGCGAGGTGGTGCGGCCGCCTCGGAGTAAGGAAACTCCCCGTCGGTGCAGGGTTGTTTTACTCCAACTGGCGCTTGGCCCTGCGCTCCTCCAGGCGCGCTTTCGCCGGCCGCCGCCCCGATATTGTTAAATCAAGATTTACTTCTTAGGAAATAAAAATATTAAAAAATAAGAGAAAGAAATAAAACAAAGGCTGAAACTTTCCCCGTGCCCGAGTGCCAGCCCTGGCAGCGGCGTGTCCAACGGGAGCCTTTCCCTGGAAGGGAAAACTCCCCGCGGCCGCAGCCCGGCTCCCGGCTGCCCGACGGCGCGGCCCGGGGGATGCTGCGGGGCGGGCGCCCACCGCGGCTTCCCCGCTCCCCGCGGCCAGGGGAGGGAGGGGTGGGGGGGTCGCGGCTCCGGCGGGCGGAGGGGAAGCCGCCCCCGCGGTGGGGCGCGGAACGGGCGCGGGCGCGCAGCCGGGGAGTTGGCGGCCGGACAGGTCCTGTCGTGCGGCGAGAACAATATAAACTGACTCCAACTGAACAAACAAGGATCGATCAGATAATTTCAGATATTATAATTGGCTTTAATTAAACACACTTCGTTCTAATTAACTCTGAAATTTTAGCATGCTTTGGGACGTTGGTGTCTGATTTGATATTGTCAGTCCAGATGTCCTAATAAAATTCAATCCTCCACTCAAGACTTCAATATTCACTAAGAACAAAATGCAAATTAAATGTAAAACCTAAAGTATCGCCAAAGGTATAATCAAGAAAGGTGTCTCAAAACTTCTCACTTTTTATTACGCAGTAGTTAGAAAATGCAGATTACATCCTAACAAGACCTCTACTGAATAATATAAACCTTAACTCTTTCGTGGTCAGGGCTGGCTCTGCCCTGCAGGGATCCGATAACATCCGATGCCAACGCGCGGCCGAATATTCGTGATCTGGGGCTCGGGCTGCCCGAAACGGGCTCGCCCGGGCGCGGAGAACCGGCGGGAGCCCCGCGGAACGGGCAGCTCGCCGTCGCCGCACTCGCGGAACAAAACTTTCCGCTTTAACAAGTACTTTTCTCCCCGAGGCGGACAACGGGAGCTGCCCCCGCCCGGCACCGGCATGCCCATCTCCCGCTCCGCCACGGCGGAGGCAGCGCGGCCGCGGAGCAAACCCGCAGAAGCAGCGCCGGTACCGGGCACCGGACTCGGGGCAGCGCCTGCTCGCCCGCCCGGGAGGGACGCGGATGCCCTGGGAGGGGGACACACACACCCACCGGGGGAAGGTCCCCGTCCCCTTGTCCCATCGCCTGCCGCCGCCTCGCCGTTTCCCCGCAAGCCGCAGCGATCTTTTAAAATAATTAAAGCCTTAAGAGCAGGGCGGTGATGCGCGGAGGCACCGCGGGGTGCGTTACCGGCGGGGCCCCGAGCTGCGGCTCCCCGTCAGCCCACAGCCTGGCTCCGTTCGAGAGCGGGGCGAGCGGCGCTCGGGAAGAGCGGCTATTCCCACATTAAACATTTGTATGTTTTCCATACTAATGGAGTCACTTAAAGCTGTTGCTAATTTAACTTTTTAAAAAGGCCACAGCGTGGTGATTTGCATTTTCTTTAGGATATTGAAATGAAGGGAAAACCGCTGGGCGGTGAGGCTGCCCAGAGCATAGCTGGGGGCCATGCAGAAATAAAAACAGATAAAGAAAAGAAGAAAGAAAGAAAGTGCCTTCTCTTCCAGACTATTAATAAGCAATTTGTCCCGCTGCAATTTACATCGCAAAGACAAACGTGTCGGGGCGCCCGGCTGACGCCCAGCCCGGCCGGAGCCCCCGCGGGCCGGCTCCGCGCCGCTCCGCACCTCTCCGCGCTTCCTGCACACCTTCCCCCGCCCAACCCAGCACTCCCACATCCAGCGGGGTAGGGTAGGGGGGGGGGAAGCGCGGAAGTTCCGCGGCCGGCGGGGCGGCTCGGGCGCTCCCCGCGCACCTGGGGTTGGGGCGGGGGGGGGGGGGAGCTGGAATTTTCAATGAAATTTCGGAGCGGCGGGGGCAGAGACGCGCCCGGCTGCGGGTAAACAACAAGTGCTGAGCTCGGCGTTTCCCTCTCGCCACATTCCCCCTCTCGCCGCAGAGCCGGCGGCCGCGGCTCTAGCGTGGGGACGGTGTGCCATCTACAGGACACTGCGCGGGGCGGCCGCGCTCCGCGCCCGCGGCCCCCGCCGCCGGCAGGCGCGGCGTGCCCGCTCCCCCCCACCCCCCCACCACCACCCCCCCGCCTTCCATTCCGGCGATGAAACACCGCTTATTTGTTCTTTGAACTTTTAAACACCGCGTTTAAAAACTTTGCGGAGGAGAAAGGCTGCCCGCGATTCCGAGGCGTTAGATTAAAAGATATGAAATGTAAAGATAATGCAATTTGATTTGTTAGTCTAACTCCGCGATTTGAGAGTTGATGTCCCCAAAGACCAGGCGAGCTTTTTCCCTTTATTTATTTTTATTAAAACATCAATCTACTCTGGAGCTGGGTGAACTCAGTTTCACCTAGAGAACATAAAATTCTCCATACCAAGGAAATAAGCACCTTTCATAAATCAACAGTATTCCTGACAGATCGATCAATTTTTGGTTGTTAATCCGAAAGGAGGAGTTTTAATTGCTTCCTGCCTTTTAGCCCGGGCACCTCGGCGGTGCGGCTCCGGCAGCGCCCGGCTCTCCCCTTTTTGTGCTCGGGAGGTGAAAAAGCCCCCGGAGACCCCCGCGCAGCGCAGCGCAGCACCCCCCTCAACCGCGCTACCTGCGCGCAAGCGGCCGCCGGCGAGTAACTGCGAGGCGGGACGGAGGTGGGCGCGCAGCGGGGCGCACAGATGCGCGGTGTGGCCCGTCCCAGGTAAGCGGGCGCTCCGCCACCCGCGCCCCCCCCCCCCATCTCCTCGCCCTCCCGCGCCCCTTCCCTCCCCCCCCCGCCCCCCCACCGCGCAGAGGCGCGCAGCCGGGGACGCCGCAGGACCCGCGGACGCGGGCGCTTACCTTTGGCGACTAATTAGGCCAGGGAGAGGTTTTCCGAGGGAAAGCCCCAACCCGCGCGGAGGGCAGCGTTTATTGAGGAGGGGACCGGCGGAGGAGTGTGCGTGTGCTCTGCGCGCTTTAATACACTACTTACCCACCGCAGCCTCGCCGAGGCTCGGTGGGGCACGGCGGTGCGCGGAGCGCAGCAGTGCGCAAGCGCCCCCCCCGCGCTGCGCGGGCGGGAGGCGGGCGGGAGGCGCGGGGCGCCCGCGGGGGCGGAATCGGCGGCGCGGTCCCGGGGGATTGCAGGGGGGGCGGGGGGGCCCGGACCTCACCCCGTCCCGTGCCGGTACCGCGGACCCCCCCATCTCCCCCTCGCCCCCCGGGCGCTGCCCCGCGCCTCGCCCCGCGGAGCTCCCGGCGGGCAGAGGGTCCCGGCGGGGGGAGCCGGCGGGGCCGGGAAGGCGCGGGGGTGGTGGTGGGGGGGAGTGTGGGGGGGGAGGGGGGTGGATTTTCGGAGCAAAACGCTTTAGAAACGCAACAGTTTGTGCTTTGGGGCTGCAGCTCCGGCGGCGTTTGGCGTGTGCGAACTCGCCGCTCCCAACTTTCGGTCACACGCGGGGGAGAAGTGGCCGGAGAGACGCTGGTGACACCTTTTAAAACTCTTTTAACTGTTTTAATTTACCCTCTGCAGCCTGACTGGATGCTCACAACTCGCGCTCCTTTGTCACCCCGGGCGCGACGTTAGCAGGTACCGGGGTTCAAGAACTTGGCTGCGTTGATCTTCGATTTTGGCACGGCCGTGGTTGTACGGCGACGCAGCGCACCCAGAACGCTGCTGGCCAGGGCGGATTTTATTTTGTTTATTTTTGCTCTTCCCCTCCCTCTCCCAGTTTCGCAGAGGAGCTCTGGCAGCATTAGTTAATCTTCGCGGAGGGGATAACTGCTGTGGTATTTAGCGAGCTCTCTGCCACCACCGAGTCTTTCCAGTGATCCAGAATCTTTGTAAGTGATGTGCAGTTAGGAGATGTGGAGGTATTTAGGAAAAAGTAGCAGTTTCCAAGTCAGGCAGATTCCTGCAGCAAAGTGAAGCTACAGTTTGGGAATGGGAGCTACGTTTATAAAAAATAAGCCTATCGGTGTTGACCTTGGTTACAAATTCAGGTAACGCCCACCTTTGGGTTTGTTCTGACAGCAGGTACTTTCTGGTGGGGTTTTAGTTTGCCCAGAGTGATCACTTGGAGCAGTCGGGAGAGCAGAGAGGCTGCGGGCAGCTGGGCAGGAGCCTGTCCATGTGGGGAGGACACTGGACCGTGGCCATGGTGGGCGCAGGGATGGTGGCTGTGGCCAGCGCTACCTCTCACAGCAGCGTCCATCCCAGAGCTTTCAGCTTCTCCTGGGCAGGGGAGAACCTCATGGGGTCGCTTCTGCTGCGTTCCCCCATGGGTAAGCTCAGCTGCAGCTTACACCAGCTCAAGCGCTTGGGAAACAGCTGTCCAGATGTGCTGGGGGTGCTCAAAGTTGGGTTTAGACCTAGAAAACCCAACACAACTCTGGTCCTGCTCTCTGGTGTCCTGATGTGTCCCTGCTACGTGCACAGTTAGTGGAGGTGCTTCGGCTTAGTGTCCTGTGGGACATTCTCCATGTCTGGGGCTTGGGGGGTGGACCTGAGATCTGGTGGCCTAGCAGGAGCCACCCGATGGTGGCCTTAAGAAGTCCCATGGGGGTAACTGGAGGATCTGGACCTTAATTGTTTTACAACATACTCATCGCAGGGGTTGGGAAAATTCTGGGGGTTCCTTCAAGGGAAGTTGATACATCTGGAAAACTGCGAAAAATACGCACATTTTAAAAAGTGTTCCTGACTGGAATGAAAAAACAAGGACTCTGGGGGCTTTGTGGAGTCAGCATGGATGGAATCGGGAGGCAGAGGCACAGGGAGAGCTGGTCGTTCCAGGCCTGAGCCTGCCTGCTTCGGCCCAACCCAACACCTCGCTGTAAACCAAGAAACACCCTGTTGAAAAATAGGGGTGAATTTGCTTTTGTTGTACAGTAACTACTTTTTTTTTGCACGGAGGCTGAGCTAGTCTTATTAAGACAGATAGGTACTCACAAAATATTTATAAAGCCGGTTCCTCGGCATCCCAATGCCGGTCCCAAGGCAGTCTGTCTGTCTGTCTGTCCTCGCAGGCGATGGGGGGGTGGCGTGTGCTGTCCCCAAACCTTCACCTTCGACCCCCCGTACAAAGCACCGCCTCGCCTTACGGCCCGCCGTCTCTTCGGTGTGTGGCTCATAAGGCTTGAAAATTAATTGTGCCACTCTCCCCCTGCTGCGAGGAGCATTGCCGATCCACTTTTTTAAAATTTAAAAAGATCATATATTTTTCACACGCTTGTTGTGCTCTTCAGACAAGAAAGCTTGATTATACTCCAGCCTTTTAAACCAACAGCATGCATACAAACTAGTAGGTGAGTGAACAGCGTCAGGTGTTTAAAACAGCAAAATCATATTTTTTTTCTAAAGGCTTTGGACCACCTGGATGTGATGTGGCCCCGCCGGAGTTGGAGGGCTGCTCGCAGGCCAGCAGTGGTCCCTTTTATTTTGACACCGTATGTATTCTTGGCATCTTTCACTCCTAGATTAAATTACGGTGCTCTGGGACTGCTGTCGAACGGCAGCTACTTAAGTTATTAGAGGAGAACTGTGACAACATCTTGGTGCTCCTTATCTCTTTATTCTTGGCTCACTTTTTAGTGCACCGCACTCTCTATCAGCAGTTTTCATTCCTCCTCCTTTAATCTTACCTCCAGCCTTCAGTGTGTTCGAGCGGCTCCTTCCAGCGCTGAGGCGGTGAAACTCCCGACTCCAGCTCTGCGGGGATGCTCCGGCAGCGCGCGGTGACGTTTCCCCATGGTATAAGCGTGTTACCTTGGCGGTTTCACTCTTCCGTCAGCCTGGGGCATCTTGTCTGCTCCCAAATCAGGGGATTCCTCCCGGCAGCAGGCGTTGGCAGCTCTTTTTCAAGTGGACACGCTGCAACCATGTCTCAACACGTCTAAAATACGCTGTTAAACACCTGCAGCTCGCCTGTACGCGGGAGGCTGGACTCGGGCACCGCAGTCCCCCCGCACTACGTCAGCAGTAAGTGACTTACTGCTCAGCGCGGTGCCCGCGGCTGCCCGTGCACGGCCCTGCTCCGCAGGCACCCGCACCTCAGAGTAACTCCCGCTCCGCTTCTCCTCCGTGCAAGGACCCGAGGTGCCGCCAGCGTAAGGACGCAAACGCAAAGCGCACCTTTGAGTGACTTTATCGAAAAGCTTTTCGGATACAACCCAACAGCCCTTTATATGAGACCCAGCACGTTCGTGAAGCCGTTCTTTTAATGAGGGATTACTTTCGGCTCGTGAGTTATTTTTAACAACCTTGTATAAAGACTCTGGTTTTAGTAATCACAAAACCATTCGCCTTATGTGCTGAAATCTCTCCCAGTTATTTATTTATTTTTTTTTCATGTAGGAAGGGAAGTGAGTAAAGTACGGTGACAGAAAAGGTCGTACTCTCCAAACCATAAAAAAAGTAGTGTCATCTCCTCTAGCGCTGGAGGTTAAATACTTTAGCGGGAAGTGTCAGGGATGTGAGAGGACATTGACTGAGGCGACGGCCCCTTCCTCAAGCAACTGTCTTTTTGCCCGGCCTCGAATCCCCCAGCCCAGAGACGTCCTGGAAGCGGGGTCGGGGGGCGGGAGGTCACCTATCGGGTGGCCATTGCTTTGAGGGAAAACGTGGCAGCAGGGCTCAGCGGGGAGCGCGCCAACCCAAATCCCAGCAAACTTCACCGGCAGGCGGAGAGGCCTGTCAGGCGTGCGGGAAAGGCAGCCCCTTCTCCCTCCCCGTCAGGGTTTCACACAAAAAAAGAGCGGCGACAGGGAACGTTTGCCTCCAGGCCTCTTCGCTAGTGCAAAAGCGGTGCGACCCGCTGATGGAGACAGGTAAAATGAGGGAGGAAAACATGAGCGTTATGAAAAAATAAACAACAGCAAGGAGAAGATTGAATTTAAATATTGCTAGCAGAGAACTCCACCGGCAGGCTCTGCTGGAAATTATCTTAGACACCACGGTACAAAAACGCTTCCTTTTTAAAAGGAAAACGATCTAATCAAGATGTATGTGCATGGCAATATACTCGCGGGGAGAGTAAGTTGGAGTTATCTGCTTCAATTATGTGCACTTACTGTGTTCTTGTCCTAGCTGAGGATGAGAATAATAAATATAAAACAGTTTTTTTCCAAACCTGTATCTTAGTTGAGTAATTCGGCTCATATTCCGAGTCGTACCTGATGTATGCAAAAGAGAAGTTACAGGGTAAAAATACTGCGAATGTTTCTGAGGGATCGTGTACACAAGATGCGGGATGAGCCCGCGAGGGAGAATTCTTCATGATCTCTTGGTACGAGAAGGGAAACCGGAGAAGGCTTTTGGGACCGCCGGGCTGGCGAGTTTAGATCCCACCGGTGCCCACCGAAAGCTGATTTAGAAATGACGGGACCGGCAAAAAAATGCGGTTTTTTCCCTTTGCTCCTATTCGCTCTCTGTGCCCTGCAGCCCGGTGACGGGGCTGGTCGGGGCTCGGGCATCCCGGGGCTCGGGCACCTCCTGCCTCCTCCTGCAGAAGAACCCGTGAGGGTCAAACCCGCGTCAGATCCGGGACCGCGATTTACAGCCGGAACCCCCAAACACACAGCGCACCTGGGCGCATCTCACTATCCGAATGGCCATTTGTTCCCCTTCAGATCGGGTGTTTTTATAGCATAAATTATGAAAACGGCTGGCACTCCTGCTCCAGCAGCTTTATGAAAAATGAACTTTGGCTGAGCACAAGCGGCAAATAAAGCAGGAAACGAGTTAAAAAATGATGCAGGCCTTCATTTCTTTTAAGGTAAAACGACTGGTCCCAGGCGTCAGCACCTCGTAGACCTGCCGAGATATGTTTTGAACCCACTAAATAATAGATTTTAGTGTGGTTTTATTTGTCTGCTTTGTTTTGGGTGGAATTATATCCACAATCTGCTTATTTCTGTTGCATTACCAGTAAAAGTTGTGTTTTGCCGGTTGAATTTACTTCACAACCAGATGCTCAGTTTTTCTAAGGCACAAATATTTAACTGCCCTTTTATTAATAGAAATTATAAAAGATATAGGTAGGAGCTTATTTATTATTTAGTGCTTTATTTTACTGTAATAGCTGTGAAATTTAGACATGAAGTTAATACGTGTTTTCCAGAATAACTCTTTATGCCCTGGTCTGGTCCATCAGCACAGAACTGAAGCTGGCCGTTACGATACCACAGATCCGAGAAAACGGGAATTTGGCAGATAATTAAATTAATTCATTAGTGCACCTTGAATATTAGCAGTGTCAGAAGGTCTTTGCTACCTGCAATTCTCCATTCCAGGGCTCTGCTAAAAAGTAACACTGAAAATATGCTTCACTGGCTGCTTTTTTTTTTTTTTTTTTAAGTGATGGATTTATCTCCTAATTTTGCTCTTGTTTCACAGTCTTTTATAGGACTCTTGGACAGTTTATAGATGCCAGCTGACACCTGTAAAGTTCACCTGAAGCTGTTCAGCAATTTAAAACACCGCGATGCAATTTATCTAGAACTCTTAATGCACAAAAAAAAAAAAAAGGGAAAAATTGATTAGCGTCGATGACGAACTCTTCTGTTCGGTCTTTATAAAGTGGATGTAAACCTGTCAGGTTTTACAGCTGCCCTCACACTGCTTCAATTAAACATAGCTTTCGAGGGGAGACCGTGAATTTCTGCTCCTGGTGCCTCGGGTCAGCCCCAGGGGGTCCAGCACAGGGATGGGACGTGGGGCAGCATTGTCATCACCATCACCACCAGCATCACCATCACCACCAGCATCACCATCACCACCAGCATCACCACCACCATCACCACCAGCATCACCATCACCATCAGCATCATCACCAGCATCACCATCACCACCAGCATCACCATCACCATCACCACCAGCATCACCATCACCATCACTACCAGCATCACCACCAGCATCACCATCACCACCAGCATCACCACCACCACCAGCATCACCACCAGCATCACCATCACCACCAGCATCACCACCACCATCACCACCGCCACCAGCATCACCATACTTCCCTGAGAAAGGTACCGACAGCCCATATCTGGCTATGTGCTGGTTTTAAATTTTACTTAACTTGATAAATTCAAATTAGCGAAAGAATACTAGAAATGGGAGGGGAAAAAGAACCTTATTTTGTCCCCTGGGGAGCCTTTGCCCCTGCCAGGTTGCCCGGGCAGACCAAAGCCCAGTGGTTTGTTCAGGTGATCCAGGCAATGGGGTTCGACGGCTTCCCCTGAGACGCCGTTCCACAGCACACATTTCTGAGGTTAATTGGTTTTTACCATCTTAAAACTTTTCTTTGACAAGCTCAAAATAAAGGGACCAAAAAATACAGCTTGCAAGATGTTCTTTATCTGTCCTGTGGTATTTCTCCTTTAAAGCTTGTATTTTCAAACTAACCTACATGCCCAGGAAGGGCTAGTAATTATATATTTATTTCAATTGCAAGCCGAGAGGCTCTTGTTATCAGATGGTTGCGGCATCTGTAAATCTGAGCCAAGTACTGAATCTTGTGCTAATCCGGCTATTCACAATTATGTCAAGTTTGATCATCTGAAAAAAGCCGCCTTCTTGCTTGGTATTTATCATCTTTCAGACAGTAGCAGACAGTGATCTTTTACTCCCTCATGCAACATTTCAGCAAGCGTTATATATTTCAGAGACATTTTCGTGTATGTATATGCTACGAACTGTATGCAATATTCCAGAATGGTTCCACCAGTAGCGTACAGGGAAACATTATGGTATTAACCACCTCTCACCTCGCCCATTACCGTGTTTCTTTTCCTAACATACTGCAGTATAAGAAGCATCTGATTTCCTGTTTAAGTGCCATATAATCACTTGTTACACATAACAGCACACTTCCTTCTAATGCTTAAATCCTGGGAGCTGCGATTTCCAGAGGCCTCGTGGCTGCTTGAGCGATCCTCTATGAATCATTGAGCCCATCAGACCTGATCCCTGGAATAAAACAGCCCACGGGGCTTCGCTGAAGTCCTCTTTGGATACGGACACAACGCATGATATTGATTAAGAAAATAAGGTGGGTAATAGAGAATGCACAACGACTCTTGGTAAGCTTTTCCCAGTGACTAATTGCTCCTCTCGCTGCGATTTTCTCCTTGTTTTCTATACAAATGTACCAAACCTCCCCTGGACCTCGCACTCCCGATGCCCCAGGCAGTGGGATTTGCTGCTCAGGGAATTTGTCACGGCGTTTGGATCCGGGCACAAACCAGAGGAGCCGCCCCAGGTGGTGGCCGAGCGCGGCTGGAACCATGATACAAGGGAGTGGCTGTGACCGACACTTGCACCAGCTGATGGATGGACCAAATCTGGGGGTTTGACCCCCGCTCTGTCCACAGCTCTGCCCTACGAAGCCTCCCTGCGCAATAACTGTCCTGCTCGCTGTGCACTCCGATGATGCCAGGCTGAGCTTGGACAGATGAGGTCCTACCTTGTAAGGAACCATGATTCTGTCTTTGCCCACCTTACAAGGGGTCTGCAGGAAAGATGGGGACAAACATTTTAGCAGGGCCTATTGCGATAGGACAAGGGGGAACGGTTTTAACTAAAAGAGGGAAGATTTAGACTAGATATAAAGAAGAAATGTTTTATGCTGAGGGTGGTGAACCCCTGGCCCAGGTTGCCCAGAGAAGCTGTGGCTGCCCCATCCCTGGAGGGGTTCAAGGCCAGGTTGGACGGGGCTTGGAGCAACCTGGGCTGGTGGGAGGTGTCCCTGCCCAGGGCAGGGGGTGGCACTGGGGGGGCTTTAAGGTCCCTTCCAACCCAAACCATTCTATGATTCTACAAATCTGAAAGTTTAAATTACTATAAATTTATGAGTTTAAGATGACTCTGCATGCACCCCTGTAGTGTCCCGAGCACAATGCTGGGACCCAGGGCTCCTGACTTCCCATGTCCCCTGTCCCAGGAGCCGCCAGTCCAGACGGACTTCGCTGGGCCTGGGGCCACCAGCCTCCAATGCCTGGAGCAGAGCACAGCGCTGGGTCACCTCTTTCCCACCGGGCTGGAGTCTGCAGCAGAGGGCACGGGGACGAGTCTGTGGTCCACAGCAGCGCGTTGCAGAGATCTCCTGGGAACCTTCTAAATGAGACATCAATTATGTGGTTGCCTGGGATTGTGGGCAGCACGACGTGGTGGCTCCAGCGGTGCCATCCACTATTGCGCTCCCATGTTCCTCCCCGGGATTTCCCAGACGAGAGTGAACGTGTCTATAATAGTGGGTGAGGTGGTGGCCGCGTGTCCACTGCGAGCCCTGGGCATGTAACCATCACTGCGTGCCTGTGGATCGGCTGTACCAGGGGCCAGCACGATTCCAGCAGCACCAGTGTCCCCCCAGCAGTGCAGAGTGGGTGTTTTGTGTATGCAGAACCGTCCCTCATTTGGGATTTTTGGAGGTGACCTGGGCAAGTAGTTCCTCCTTTGTCACCAGGTGAGATTTTGGTCTGCAGACCCAGTGACCTCCACTGGTGTGTGGCCGGTCCCGGCTGCGGCGCTGAGCACTGTGTTGAAGCATCACACATAGGATGGGGTGATGTGTCCCCAGCTCGGCAGCACTCACGGAGCACCCCCAAAATTCAGACACTCAGGTGTGGAGGGGTAGATTGGGTGAGAATTAATGGGGGTTTGGTTTCCTTCCCTCCCCAGTGAGGGCGGGCAGAGGCAGCTGGGCTGCACGTGCCGTGCCAGGTGATGCTGATGGATTCATCAGGAAGGGAAGGGCTTGCTCATGTGGGTGTGATAATCCCAGCAAGGATTTATTGGGTGGCTCTCACAGCTCTAGGGCCTTTTGGGATTGCTCCGGCTAAGGGTTGCTCTTGGTGGTGGTGTGTTCCTCACGCACAAGAGGACACGTGCAAGGAGAGAGGCTTCTGTGTGCGTGGGAGTGATGCTGTCCTGGTGGCACGAGGCATTTTCTCCTTCTGGTGCGATGAATGAGGTCTGCTGCATTCCTCAGGGTAAGTAAACTGAGGAAACATTGGATCATCAACCTTGGATATTTTGAATGTGCAATAATCTCTAAGCTTTTGGATGCTGCATGCGTGCAGGGAGTCTGATTTTTGATTTGTTGGGGGGGGTGGTGATTTGTCAGGATGGCTTTGGTGTGCCAACCGTGTGGTAAAACCCCCTCCCTGATGCTGGTGGGAGCTCAACCATTTGCTTAGAGGGGGCAGCTTGAATCTGCAGTGCCCGGAGGTGGGGGAGACCCTCCTTTAGGGAGCGGTGGGCACCACACCGTGCAGGTCCATGCGGCGGCTGTGGTGGGCAGCTCGATGCGAGTGCCTGGGAGTAAGTACCAGAGCATGAGAAGTCTCTTGCCCAGCATTAATACCGGTCAGTGAGACCATGTGTAGGCTTACGTTGCCTGCTCTTAGGAAAATAGCCCATGTGCCTACAATAACGTACTGCCTTTTTGTTAACTTGCTCTAAGCTACTACTTTGAGGATGGTGTGAAGCTGGGCGGGGGCTGCTGGAAAACCAAGTGAGAGTTTCTGTGTGGCTGGTTCTGGCTGGCCCTTGGGAAGAGGGAGGAAAAAACCTGCCTCTGCCATTGCTCTTTCCCACTGTGGAAAGCTAGAGTGCCCAAATCCAGAGGTTAAATGTGGGCTAATGCACACCAAAAAAAAGGCAAGTGGCACAGGGAAATGAGAAAGCAAATTGCTGCTACTTTTTTCTTCTATAGTGCAAAAACAGGGAAAAAGAGTTTCTTAACAAGGCTGGTTTGTAGGAGCTGGTGCCTGGAGCCGTGCTATGGGGAGAGCATCTTGGACGCTTTGGAGATGACCATCTAATGACAGTTCTCTTAATGGTTTTGTTCTAGTCTGTGTCGACAAATGCAGATCGGTATCTGCTCGTTACAGCTGGAATGCCTCAGGGATGTAATCTTAGGGCTATAATTTCATGGTGATGAGGCCAAAGTCAAGAAATATCTTCTCTGGGCATTGCAAGAAAACCAAACCGCCCATTATGGGTGTTCTCTGGCAGCACTCAGGGGTGCAGATACCTCAAGCCACTTCGATTGACAGCAGTCTGGGACATGGCTGGTGTCGCAGCCTCCACCGCCAGCCCCGGCGAGCAAACCCCTCCCTGCAGATCCTTCGGGTGTGCTGGGATGCAGAGGAAAGGAGCTGCTCTGACTCCAAAGTTAGGAAGAGTAAAGTGAAATAAATCGCCACACTAAGATGAAAAGGGTTGATACAAAAATCAACTGTATTGACTTAGAAGTAGCATTATAAATGCCATTAAATTCAAAATGGGACTTCCGTAAAGCTCTTAAAATAGGGCGAGTGTAAAAGTACGGTGAGCGAAGCTGCCTGTGGAAGGATGTCCTGTCCTGAAACATTTGAGAGATACTGGGGAGAGGCATCCGTGCGTGTCCTCAGGCCACTGCTGACGTGGGACGCGTCCCTCCCTGCTCCCTTAAGTGCAGGAGCATCTCCTGGTGCTGCTCAGGACTGGGTTTGCCCCACCGAGAGGGAATAGCTCTGATTATTCCTTGTGTAAGCCGATATTTTAAAAATTCCTGATATGCTTAAAAATAGTATTTTGTATTGTGAGCATCATGGTGGGACCCGTGCTGCGCGGCTGTGAAGACAGCACATGACTGATTCGGGCAAGATGCAGGATTTATCTTAATGACAAAATAATGAAAGGCAGGAATAGGATATTTATTTTCTGTGGGGGCTGGAAGCAGGCACTGGTATGTGCTTGTGCTTCTGATATGTCTTCAGCATCTAACAAACATGTTGATGGCAATAGTCCTAAATTGGCTTGGCTGATGCCTAAAATGAGGTGGGTATTGCTGGAGAGAAACTATCTGCACTTTATTAGATGCTCTACTTTGATTTTGAAAAACAGCTTTGACTCGAATGGATCTTCCTGATCTGGGTTGTTTGGTGCACTAATTGTAATCCTGTAGCCATAACTCTCTAAAATACCTCTACAGATGTACTAATAGATCCTGTTAGGGTAGTTAAAGTATAAAAACATTTGTCTTTAAAATATCATTCTGTCTCTTACCGAAGTAAAATGAACTTGCGTGATCTTATCAGGCTTTGCAGGCCTGCCATCTACTGGCTGTTTCTTTGTAAGGTGGTTGGTGGGGCCTTGTCTCTAAAACTTGTCGGAGGAATGTTTTATGTGTCGGGCCCAGAGGCTGCAGCCTGTGTGTGTGCCGGGCAGGGCTCGCTCCCTGCATCAAGGGCTACACTGGCCACCGTTTGCCTTATTTTGGTTCTTTTCAAGCGCCATCCAGCTGAAATATTGGATGTGTATCCAGCAGGACTGGGGCAGTGATGGTCCCCCTGTACTGGGCACTGGGGAGGCCCCACCTCGAGGGCTGTGTCCAGTTTTGGGCCCCTCACCACCAGACAGACACCGAGGGGCTGGAGCGTGTCCAGAGAAGGGCAACGGAGCTGGTGAGGGGTCTGGAGCACAAGCCTTGTGAGGAGCGGCTGAGGGAGCTGGGGGTGTTCAGCCTGGAGAAGAGGAGGCTGAGGGGAGACCTTCTCGCTCTCTACAGCTCCCTGAGAGGAGGGGGTAGCCAGGGGGGGTCGGGCTCTTCTCCCAAGGAACAGGCCATGGGACAAGAGGAAACGGCCTCAAGTTGCACCAGGGGAGGTTTAGGATGGGTACTGGGAAAAATGTCTTCATGGAAAGGGTTGTCAAGCATTGGGAGAGGCTGCCCAGGGCAGTGGTGGAGTCGCCATCCCTGGAGGGATTTAAAATCCGGGCAGACGCGGTGCTGAGGGACGTGGGTCAGTGGTGGGTTTTGTCAGAGTTGGGTTGATGGTTGGACTCGATGATCTGAAAGGTCCCTCCCAACCTGGGCAATTCTGCGCACAGCACACGTGAGAACATCGTGGCTGTTCCAGCTGACCAGGAGGGAAGCCTTGCTCTCCCATGGCTCTCCCCACCCTAGCAGGGAACAGCTGTTCTCTTGGACTATTTTTAAAGTTGTGTGGCCAGTGGGCTTAGCGAGCGCTCCCTCAGATCTGCCCGGCACAACCAGCCCCCATGTGAGAGGCGGCAGGGACAGACAGTACCCACACATAGCAGGCTGGAGACAAAGCTGTGGAGGTTATGTTTCCAACTTGCAATCAGTAATTTCTCAGCACGTAGCGTGGCTGATGTTCCCCCTTTTCTGATTTTTATTACTATTTTTCCCGTGGTTGGGAACGTCAGCCTTCCCTGCGCTGTTTCACAGGCGCAGCCGCGCTAGGACTTGCTGAAAGAGGTGGATGCTTTGCAAGAGCCAAGATCGTAGAGTCATAGAATGTGTTGGGTTGTGATCATCACCACGTTGCGATGTGATTTATAGTGAAAGAGTTTTGAGGCTCTGCAGTGAGCGTCTGCACAACGTGCCCAGGTGCACCGTCCCCTCCTGGAGCACTTTCTTGAATGTACCCTCTGCTTTTACATAGAATCATAGAATCATAGAATCATAGAATCATAGAATCATAGAATCATAGAATCATAGAATCATAGAATCATAGAATCATAGAATCATAGAATCATAGAATCATAGAATCATAGGGTTGGAAGGGACCTCTGGAGATCATCTAGTCCAACCCCCTGCCAGAGCAGGGTCACCTACAGCAGGTTACACAGGAACACGTCCAGGTGGGTTTGGAATGTCTCCAGAGTTGGAGACTCCACTACCTCTCTGGGCAGCCTGTGCCAGGGCTCTGCCACCCTCAGGGTAAAGAAGTTCCTCCTCATGTTTAGGTGGAACTTCTTATGCTCAAGTTTGTGCCCATTACCCCTTGTCCTGTCCCCGGGCACCACTGAGAAGAGCCTGGCCCCATCCTCCTGACACCCACCCTTTAAGTATTTATAAGTGTTGATAAGGTCACCCCTCAGCCGTCTCTTTTCCAGACTGAAGAGACCCAAATCCCTCAGCCTTTCCTCATAAGAGAGGTGTTCCAGTCCCCTCATCATCTTTGTAGCCCTCTGCTGCACCCTCTCCAGCAGTTCCCTGTCCCTCTTGAACCGGGGAGCCCAGAACTGGACACAGTACTCCAGGTGTGGCCTCACCAAGGCAGAGTAGAGGGGGAGGATGACCTGCCTTGACCTGATGGCCACACTCTTCTTGATGCCCCCCAGGATGCCATTGGCCTTCTTGGCCACAAGGGCACATTGCTGGACCATGGTCATCCTGTTGTCCACCAGGACTCCCAGGTCTCTTTCCACAGAGCTGCTCTCCAGCAGGTCAGCACCCAACCTGTCCTGGTGCATGGGGTTGTTCCTCCCCAGGTGCAGCACCCTGCACTTGCCCTTGTTGAATGTTACTGCTTAGCCCCATGTGAGATACATGTTTCTGCTTAGCCCCAAGTGAGATATCGCGGTGCTTCAAGGAAGAGCCAGCCCAGCGCGCTGAAGTCCTTGCTGAAGGAGGAAGCAATAATTCTTTATTTAAAAGAGATTATAGCTTACTGCTGTAAATTACCGTATCTCTTTATTTGATCATGTAGCTAACGGCTCTGTGAAGGCTTAATGACAACTGGAGCCTTCTGCTGCACCGCGGCTGCTGAGTAGGAGGCTGAGAGCTGCTGGGGGCCCGGGGGCTGAGCAGGACCCGTGGTGGGCTTCCATTGCCCACCGTGAGCATGGGTGTGGGTGCAGGGTCGTTATCCTCAAATTAAAACTTGCAGGTAGGAAGCGGAGCTGGGTCTCTGGGCAGGGGAGGGTCTGATCCTGCTGTTGCCCCTTGGCCATGGAGCCTCTCATCAACTCTGCTTCCTCTTCTCTCCCTTCTGAAGGCTACATGTTACTCTGTACTGTTTTCCTTCTTTCTGCCTGAGTAATAAATTATCAAGTAATAGCTGCTACAAGTGAATGCATTTTAATGGCCCTTCCTTCCAGATGTAGGTGTTTGTTAAACTTCTGGGCACTGAGGAGGTCTCTCTGGTTCCTATGCCTTTTTTCCTAGATATTACTGATGGGGGAAATGCCTGAGAGGTCAGAGGTAGAGTATGCTTAAAAATGAGCAAAACTTGGGTACCTTCTCCCTGGTTCCCGTAGCTTTGGCACTGCTGGGCTGCTCATGGGAGAGCCTTTCCTGGGAGCCAGTGGCTCCTGGAGCGGTACCTGTCACCCGGCTCTTACTGGAACAGCTATTTGCAACGAAGTGAAACCCTTGTCCCACCGAAATCAATGCTATTGACTTTGCAGCAACTGATGTATGATTCCTGCTGAATAACAGCTCTCACCTTTTACACCGATATATGAAATGGAAAAAGCTTTTAGTGGTTACCACGGTCTGAATTCCTGCCCAATTCTTGTTTTACTGTGCCAGATCTGTACCCAAAACCGGGTCAGCTGTTGAGCTGTGAATGCGTATGGCAGAGCAGATCCGAACTCTTTAAGAAGATCAAGGCTGTGTTTGTTAAGGCTTAAAAATAACATCTCGCCAAGCACAAGCTGTAATTTCCCGGGCCTTATGGGTGAGGAGGCTCAGTCTTGGGAAAGGCGATGGTGCCACCAGAGCTTGGCCTCATGTTTGACATGGAGCGTTGCCCCCAAACAGCTCTAAATCATAAAGGCATCAACCCAAAGGCATCCTGCACCCTGCAAGGGGCTCTTGGCATCACCCTGAGCTGTGCCCTGGTGCTGCGTGGGGGCTTATATGGGGGCTTCTCCCATTGCTGCTCTCGGTCTCTTGGGTGTCTGCTGGCAGACAGCAGAGCTGCTGGGGGCTTTACTGGCAGAAGCTTTGTGACCTGGCAAGGAGGTATCTACCCCAATCTGCCTTCCATAAGAAGTAGGTAGGACAAGTGGGACATAAGGCTGGTAGGACAGTGAAAAACACTGTCAATTAGGGATAGGGGCTTTCAGAGTAAGCAAAAAAAACCCCACCAACCCCACAAAAAAATAGTGATTCCCAGAGTTTAGCAACTTTCAACTTCAATGCTAACATTTGTTTTGGCTTCAGACAATATTTTCTGTGCAGTTTGCTGTGAAAACTGTGCGGGCTGGAGTGGTGGGAGCTGGGGTACGCGCCCGGGGGGGCTGCCCTGGGGCACAGCGCAGCATCTCCTGCTGCCGCGGGGCATCTGTGGACGTGTTCGCTGGCTTGTGGTCGCACCCGTAGTTTGTGCCGGTTGCTCCTAGGGAAGACAAGTGTCCTCGCTGCGTCTGGCTCCGCGGTGGGTCTGGCTGGTCCCCAGGAAGGTTGTGGGCACAGGGTGGGCTGTCCCCCTGGGAGCTGCCACCCCCCCCGGGCGCAGCCGACCTCCCACGGCGATTCCTGTAAACATCTGTCAATATTAGTCACATATTCTAGGTTTTTAATTGATCACGCTGCCTCCTTGTACATGATGTTTTTTTCCAGGGTTTTACCATAATAATGACTTCTAATGAAGCTGATTATGTCTCCCATAAGGAACATTAATAGATGAATGCATTGTTCTTAAGGTACATCTCTTTATCGAATGAGCTGTAATGAGCGCAGCGCAGTGCTCCACGGAGCATGGTGTGCGTGGTGCTATATGCACTCTGTGTACCTCAGACATCTTTTTTTTTTTTTAACTTCTAGGCTGGATTCGTGCTTAGGAGGTGGGGAATGGGTCAGGTACCTGAGCAGCGTCGGGGGCAGCTGCCCGGTTTGGGGCACAAATCAAGCCTTTACACAAGCCGCTGCACAGCTCCTGGGGTGTGAGTTTGCGCTCGGTATCGAAGATCCTTCTTTCGAGAGACGCGTTGATGTGCTTCACCACTGCAAGGTGCAAATTGAGACATCAAATGAGGCACGTGCGACACGAAACACGCAGCCGTTATTTCTACTTATTCTATAGGTCAAACAAAGGCGCAGGTATTGCATTCCTTTCCTCTGGATTCTCTTGCCCTGCGTATTGCCAAATACTTCTCTTTTGACTCTAAAAGCATATAATCTTCTGCACAATGGCCTGTGCATGTTCAGACTCTAAATCCTTATGAAGTTGGGCTAATTTTCCTGCTTCAATGTAGTGAGTGTTAACAAAGTATTCTATCTAAATAGTGCTGTGAAATGCAAATCACCGCTTCCGTAGTAGTTTGCTTATTACAAACTCATTAAAATGCGTAACCCAAAAACTCTCTGCTCTCATTATGGAGCTCTGTGCTATATCACTCCATACTATAAAGCAGCTGCATGTTGGCTCTTTGATATTGGAAACCTTATTGTCATTAACCTCATTATGACAATACTTCTTTATGATATTTGAAATGCATGCCTTTCAAGAAGGAATGCTATAAGGATGATAATATTTTTCTGTTTTGCATAATGCAAAGTGAGGGGGGAAACGGGCAGCAGGAGATGAGGAGACGTGGATTATTTATTAGCATTCTCAGAAACAACTGTGGCTCTCGAAGTTTAGACACCAGTAAGTGTTTGTGGCTTTGACAGTGATCTCTTGGCAGGTGGAAAAAGTGGCTCACATGTAGTTTTTACCCTTAAACTCTTCTGTTGCTGTGGATAAGTAACCCAGTACGTGTACGAGACCTGAGGTGTTTGCAGTGATAAGCTGAGGGTGCCAGCTCCAAATGGGTTACTTTGCCCTGAACTTGTTGGTGCTTGTCATAGTCTCCATCCTGAAGAGACATCCCCGAACTTAGTGAATTCTTCTAACCATGAAAGCTTTTTTGGTTTTACCAGTTTTGTACCTTTTTTTCTGGCTTTTTTTTTATATTGACTTTGAGACTGGAGGGTGCGGGTGGTGCTCAGTGGGCAGGCGCACCCTGGATCGACACAATTGTGATGTTTTCTGTTTTCATTTCGGTTTCTTTCCGTGTAATCCCCAATACTCCATTTGCTACTGAGATGAATTCTTCATAGAATTACAATCACTTTTTGGTAAATGGTTAATAGGTCAGAAACCATGGTTATAATGTAAAATTAGGACTGTCTCTCCCTTCTTTGTGCAGAACTTGACGTTTACTACCATTTTTATCAGCCAGTCACCCTGACATTGGGAAATAACTGTTTTTAGCTTCACAGCTTGGTATGTTGGCATAGGCAGTTCTGGACCTGGGACTCCATTGGCACCTGCCACCCTTCTCCATCCATGGCTTTTCTGACCGGTTAGTTACACAGGAATCGCCCATCCCACCAGCTGAGCTTATCTCCTGTCCAGCTGCTGGCGTGGGACCTTCCCCAGCGTGTTTCTGGTGGGGGAAGACTCTGTCAATTGGACCATCCCTGTCCGCATGTGCCATCGTTCCTTCAGAAAACTTTAGGTACTTGTGTCATGGCTTCATTTCTGGGCTTGGATTTTTGTTTGTCCCAGGTTGAGGGACACATACACGTGGTGGTGATGGAGAAATCAGAGCTGCAATACTGGTAGACCAGCAGAACCAGCTGCTGTCCCCAAGAGCACACTTTTGAGTGTTTGCTTCCTTGTCAATCCCAGCAAAGCTTCCTTCTGATTTGCACTCATGTTTCAACACGTCTTTCAGTCTGGCTCTTACACTTGGTGGAATGGAGATGAGCACAGCCCTCTGGTGTTCCCATTGGCCCGGTCTTCCTCGCTATTGTTTCTTCTCTTGGATGTTGTATTAGCTGCTATGGCAATTGCTTTTTGCTTTTCCATGCAAAAGCAAATCAAAATTTGAGGAGCAATTGAAGGAGCTGGGACTGTTTAGTTTGAGGAAGAGGAGGCTGAGGGGAGACCTCATCCCTCTCTACAACTACTTGAAAGGACATTGTAGAGAGGTTGGTGCTGGTCTCTTCTCACAGGTAATTAGCGATAGAACAAGAGGGAATGGCTTCAAGCTGCAGCAGGGGAGGTTTAGGCTGGACATTAGGAAAAAATTCTTCCCAGAAAGAGTGGTCAGACACTGGAATAGGCTGCCCAGGGAGGTGGTGGAGTCACCATCCCTGAATGTGTTTCAGACTGGTTCAGATGTGGTGTTGGGGGATGTGGTGTAGGGGAGAACTCTGTAGAGTGGGGCTGATGGTTGGACTCGATGATCCCAAGGGTCTCTTCCAACCTAAAAGATTCTATGATTCCATGCTGCTGTGGTGATGTGGCACAGGTAGGAAAGGTCTCTGGCTGTGGTGTTCCTTGGAGAGGGTCTTTAGGCTGCTTCTCAGCCCTCCCCAGTGTTGGGTTGTGTGGAGGGGAGGTGGAAGGTGATGGCATGAAGGTTGGGGTGTATGGAGGAGAGCAGAGGTGTAGTGTTGCATGTCCTTTGTTCTGCCTTCCTCAATTGGCACTTGTCAGAAGTTAAATGTGACAAGTGACAGGAGGACTGGAGCAGGATTCGGAGCCGGGACCTTCCCTGAGATTGCCTGGCGAAGGCTGCGGCGTTGACCTTCATGCTCTGGGCGATAGCAAGGGCAGCAAACCCCAACTAAAGTGTCGACATGCGCTTCCAGCCCGCACGTGTTGTGGGGAGAGCTGGAACTTCGGTAGGGTTTTGTTGACACTGCATAAGTAATGCTTAATCTGCATGTCTGATTGGGAATACCTTTTTTTCATCTGAGTGCACTCCATTTTGGCTGGCGTATCTCTGGGGTGAATAACAAAGAGGATGCCAGTTGTCTGGAGGAGAAGCAGTTTTCTGAATCACAAAAGAGCACACTTTATCAGAAAATCTAATAATGTGCAACACTTTTGTAAACCAAACCCTGTGTGACCAGCCGGAACTTTGAAAATTTTACAAGAAGCCGTGGGGACAATTAATCATAATAGAGTCAACTTTTATGCAATTTTCCAAAATAGCATGCAATTACATAATTTTTACAAGGGAAAACAGGGCTGGGGGATGGTTTAGGGGAGGAGTTTGTTTTGTGTACAAGCAGAAATATTATTATGCCCAATGAGCTGCTGTCCGGGGCAGGGAAAAGCAGTGTATTTAGTTCCTGTTAGTAGCCTCGATTCATATTAAAGAGAAGAAATTTATCCTTTCCATGCCATTGGCCGGGATGCATCTTCCAGAAAAGTTTGGAGCAAACGTGTGGGACTTTCTCAGGGGAGCTGGTCTGCACAGCAACAATAGATCAAAAATTTTTTTGAAGTGTTACAAACAAGGGCATTAATTCCATTCAAAACAGACTCTCCTAATGACAACTTTGCCAAATCCCCAGCTTCCTTATTTTGCTGGGTTAGACACCACCTATTTAACCGTGCTTTACAGGAGTGCCTCAGGAGCCTGATGTGGTGGTACTTCTGAGAAGGCAGCTGTGTAAGCCATTAATTTCTTAATTGGGGTGCTGTGGTACGGAGGGCTCTTTCCTGCAGGTGGGCAGGAGGGATGAGGGGCTCAGCCCTTGGGCTCTCCTGGCCCCATCCCTGCTCATCCACAGAAACACCGGTTGGTGCTGAGCCCGCAGTATCTGCCGAGGTCGGACACACCTGGCCCTTGCGTTGCTGTGGATTATTGGTACGTATTTCATAAGCGAGCCACTGTCCTCACAAGGTATCCAAAAGCATTCCTCTGCTAATTAATCTCGTACAAAATCACTTATTTGCACAAGCAATGGTGCTTTTCTCGAAGCCCTGGCTTCTGCTGAGGGGGAGCGGGGAAGGGAGGGTCAGCTCCTGCCCGGGGCAGCACCGCACGCCGCTCTTCGTTCCCTACACGGAGGTTAAATTCTAGCATTTCAAGTCTCTTGTCTGTCTGCTCTCTTTTCCTTTTTAGCAAAATCTGCTTAAATTTTGAAATAGGTTCTTGAACAACTCCAAAGTCCGTCCCTGGTGAATTCCTCCACCATTAAGGCTGCTCTTTACTGATGTTTCCCGTTCATTTTGGTGGAATGAAATGGCAGTCTGTCTCTTACATGATGGGTAAAAGCAGCAGTAAACTGAAACCGAAACAGAAGTACAATCCACAAGGGAAGCACTACTACAGGTTTAATGTATTCCCATCAGAAATCACAAAAGTCTTTCAGGGTCTTATGTGTTTATCGTTAAACTTCTACAGCACTTGGATGACTGAGGGCACCTGTATATTTCACATTTTGTTGTTGCATGTAGATGTTTTCTAAGCAGCTGCTGAAGCTGCAAGAACCTCTTTGCTTTTACAAGCTCAGGGCTGGAAACGCTGGTGTTGCTGGGGAGCGACTCCGGGATGCTCTTTAATATTTTCAGAGGTTTTGGTATTGATTTCTCGTGGCAGGCTGTAGTACCGCGCAGCAAGTGTCTGGGCTTTTTGAGGATGCGAGTAATGCTAAAACAATCTGCCGTGGCACAAGCGGTTGTTTCCTCATGCACACTTCATTACACAAAACAACTATTTATTTCAATCCGCGTATCGCTCAGAATCTTCTTTCCAATGAATAAGCTGTTAGCATGTAAGCCATGATTTCAGCCGGCTCTGCGTGGAGCGTTTGTATCGGCAGTGCACATTCCCGAGATCGCTTTCTGCCTTTTCTTTGAAATGCAATTAGAAATGGTCATGTTTGTGTATCCGCCGGGAGTCCAAGTTTTCAAATTGCTGAGGAGTTTTCCCTTGTTTTCCTTTTTTTTTTTTTCCCCAGCCCTAGAGAATCTTTATAAAATAGCCAAGTGCGTAACTTTGAACTAGAAGGCAGGAAAACAGCGGACTGCGTGAAAGCGATGAGTTGGTAATTTAGGCTCAGGATTAAAAGAGGGTTAAGAAATGTCAAAATAAGAGGGAATGGGGACAGTGCGATGGGGACGGATGACTTGACCAGATGAGCCGGGGTGGGGGGCGAGTTGGTTCCCCCACCAGGTACCGGAGAGGGGCCGGGTTTCAAGCCCAGCACCCTCGTCTGGGTACCTCTGCCACAGTTTGTCTGTTGTCTCGCACTAAAAATTTGTCACAGAGTCTGCGATGGAAATACTTCTGTAATTGCCCGTATTATATGGATCATTGACCTTCAACAGTGGAACTGCTGAAGCAACTGTCCATTTATCTGGAAAATTACCACATGGCAAGAGCACATTAGGCTGCTTTACTCTGTCTCCTCCAGCAAGTGCCCGGGTGTTATTAGCTGCTGGACCACAAATCTTTGCATTTGGCTACTGGCCGCACCTTTAGCGGCTAAATAAAGGAAAAGGAGATAAGCCTGCCCGCTTCCCATCGCGGTGTCTTGATGCGGTTTCACATCATCAGAGAGCCAGCAAACACTAGTTTTGCTCATCAAAGTTAAGTATCAGTGTGAAAACACACATGTCGAAGTTGTAGATTGATGAAACAAGGTAAGCAATGATGAGGAGCAGCGTGGAGGCGCCAGAACTCCTGCTGAAGGGTGGTGCCCAAAACACAGTGTTCACTGGGACATGGGCATGTGCTTGTCCATGCCTGGGCTTCAGCCTGGAGCGCTCGCAGTGTCGTGGCACCCGAATTCCATCACTTATGTTTTGGATGAAGGTGCTGGTTGTTTTGAGGTGATCGAGATTTAGGATTTTCCCCACATTCTCTCTGGCTCAGTTGTGTGAGGTTTGACCACATCCTGCGCTCCGCGGGTGAAACTCTTGTGCTGGAAGCGAAAAAAATTCTGCACGTTTGTGGCATTAAAACTCATGCTTCATCATAGTTTTGCTCGAAAGCCCATGTGGGCACAGCCCTGCTCCTCGTGGTGTGGTGGCTGCTCTCGGACTGTCCCATGTCTCCTCCTGGCAGGAAGGAGCACGAGATCCAAGTTTTGGGGGCAGACCTGCAGAGCCTGTGGTAGGGGATGCCCATAAGACATCAAGGTACATCAACTCGCAACACAGACTGTAGAACAAATCCTCCGAATGGGGCGTTTTCTTGCCAACGTCTCCAAGGCAGGATGGGTTTAAGACTGTGATGGGAGCAGGTCCAACCCAGGTCTCAAAGGGCACGTTCAGGAAGGTCCCCGTGACCTGGTGGGACGCATGAGCAGTGCTGAGGATGGAGGACAAGCAGCTCCGCGTGCATGTACCCCAGTGACAGAATGAGCACCTTTACAGCGCCAAATTGGGTGTTCTCTGAACCAAACTGGGTCTGAAATGGGGTCAGCAACCTGCCCTGGGACTGGGCGTGGGCTGGGACCTCGTCCTGGTGGAGGAAATCCATTCTCCAGCTTCTCTAGTTCCTTCTTGGACATAAAGTGTACCAGTAAGCAAGCAAGAAAGGAAATAATACAAACCTCAGTGCAAAGTCTAGATTCTTTGTGCTGGTCCCTGAAAAGGGAAGCTTGGAGTAAAAGTTAAGAAATTCTGGATGGGTGATTTGCATTATGAACTTTTTTATTTCTGTAGTAAGTATCACCATCATGGCCGTTATCTTCTATTTTAACATTGTCATGAGATCTCTCATAGCAATCAAAGATGGCCACAGTGTTAAACCTAAATGGATTTTGGACTATTTTAATGAGTTTGGGGAAGTAAAATCCATTTATTGTTTGTTCAGATAAATCTATTTATGAAAATCTATTTTAAAAAAATCTATATAAAAATTTATTGTAAATATCTATTTATGAAAATTTATTTAAAGAACTTCAGGTAAAGAGGGGGAATGAAACCCAACTCTTCAGTGACAGTTTCTTAAAGCCACTGCAAAATTATTAAAATATGGTACAATCCGTAGTAAATAATTCTATGATTTCCTTCCCAAGTATAGCTGCAGCTCTCAGGCATGACTTTAACTTAACCTTTACTAGGCAAAACAAAGGGTAAAATTAGACACTCGTTAACTTCAGTTGCACTTGCCTTATCTTGTGTATCTGCAGGAGGATTTGAAAGGACTGGTGAACGGCTGGCTCGGGGTGACCAGTGCCATGTGCTGTAGGCGCTGTGGCTCCTGGGGCAGCACGTGCTTCTGCCTCCTCTGCTTCTGTCACTAACACTGAATGCTTAAAGGAAAAAGTTTCCCAATATCAGAATGCCTTAAAATGAAGTTTTATTGGATCTACCTCAAGCACTGACAATGACTTGAGCTTTAGACTGCTGTAGGTGAATAATCCATCTAAAAAGAAGCATTCCTCGTTTATCTTGACTCTGGCGCAGTCCCGAAGCAGTTACTGTTGGACCGTCCCGCCAGGTTGTTCCTTTGCCTCACCCCGTGCTTTGCAGCACAGCGCCCTGGGGCCAAGCCCGCTGCTCTCCCGGGCTCTTCTGCCACTACGAATACCTGTATTTCTACCGGTATCACTTGCTGGTGGGAAGGTACTGGAGGAATATGGAGGTGGTGGATCAGACACTTTCCTTGCTTCATTTCTTCCTTCTGGCAACTTTGACTGTTTTAAGGTTTTTTTTTTCTTTTTTATTTTTTCTTCCCCAGACAAAATTTCACCAAGCAACTCAAAATTTTAGGTCAAAACGCCTTGTTTGAAGATAATCACATTCCTGCTGGGCAGGTTGAGACATCTGCTGGGTGTCCTGTGACCTGGATTGTCCTCCCCACGGCCTCGTCCCTCCTCGGGCACCCAGGCCCAGCGCCCCGGGGCTGCCGCGGGCGGAGGGGCTGTTTCGGGAGAAGGTGCAGGGATTTGCCATGTCTGACGCGGGAGCTGCTGGAGAGAACAGCAGCGACTCTCCCAAACACATCTGTGTCGATTTTCTCAGCCCCATATTTAAGCTTTGCGCTCAGTTCCCAGCAGAAGTTCAGCGCCGCAAAAAAACATAATATATCTTTTAAAAGTTGAATAGCTTTTAAATATAGGCTATAGTTAATAGCTTTCAACGAGCTCTTTCAGCACTTGTACAGAAACTTTGGAGACTTATTCTTAAATATTGTCATTAGCGGTAACTTAATCCACTCTCTAAGCAAACGCCTCTAAACACATCTCTGTAATCCCTCTCGTTTCCCCCAGTTCCTGTCACCGTGGGGATGTGCCAGGATCAGGTCTGGGGCGGGCAACCTCCGCGCAGGGTCGTACATCAGGCTTTACTGCGGCTTTTGATGCTGCTGGAAATCGTGACGTTCTTGATTTCTAGTATTCTCCTTAACACTCCTATGCCTTCTCCAGCACGGACCCCCTCCTCTGTGGTGTCCCATTTACCTCTGCTGGATCCCGTGCCGGAGGCAGCGTGTGGGAAGGCCACGGGAGGAGCAGACGCTGCAGGGACCGGCCCTAGGGATGCTCCCAGCCTGCGCGGGGGGTTGGGGCTGGGAAGAGCCTGGCCAGGGCTGGGGCACTGGCAGTTACCGGCAGCAGAAGGAGGGTTGTGATAAAGCATTTGTGTGGAACTTCATGCGGCATTTGGAGCAAAATGCTTATTCACAGGCTAAACTTGTGGTAGGTGAATGCAGCCAAAGGTGCGTAAGGTGGAGTAAGTTCCCATTCAGCTGAAACAAGGGCTGAGCTCGCTCCCAGCGACAGCAGAGATGGGCAGCGTAACAAACGGGGCTGAGTTTTGGCTCGGTGGACAAATAAAGGCGATGAGGTATGGGCAAATGTGGTCATTTCAGACTCGCATCGGAATGACCAGCCTCTTGCAGCTGATGGAGGCGTCCTGGCTGTGACCCGAGGCATCAGGAGAGGGGTCGCCTGGCCCAGGACTGCACAAACCCCCAGAGAGACTTAAAGCCGCCCAACCTCACTCTGTCCCGAGGTGTTGTGGCTGTTGGGCCGTGACTGGTACGGCCGAGGCAGCCGTGAGAACATAGAGCACCTTTAGATACGCCTGTATGCGAGAATCTGCGGAAAACTGCAGTTTGTATAGAACATGCAATCTCTAAATATTTGCATTTTATTCCGTAGCTGTACGGAAAATGGTGAGAGCGGGATCAAGCCGCAGACAGTCTTTGTTTTGTTAGCAAGAGAAGTTTTTAACAGGCTCCATTTTCACTACATAAGCCACCCTGTGATCTTTCTTATGCATCTGTTTCCCCTTGATCTCGCTGCGTGAGCGACAGCTACTTTACACTAGCATTATCTGTCAAAACATTATTTAACTGGAATACCTTCTAGAACAAGTTTTTGTTATTATTAGAAATAAAAATGCAGCGATAATTGAATCCTTTTATATTCCCTGTGTAATGCAAGGAGTAAGGCACATTCACACCTAAGGGGAAAACGCATCTGGATTTCCTCTTTGCCCCAAGACCGCGTGCTCTCCCTTACGCTGTAACGGCTTTGATTCACTATACCTTAGAGGGAGATGAAATTTGCAGTGTATGCATATCATCTAAGGAAAACAATAGCATACATACATTTTTTTTTTTTTTTTGCTATAGGAATCGCATTAAATAAATATATAGCGAGCTGCAGTGTCACAACAAGTAGATGTACAATTACGAAGACAAAATACCCCAAGGAAATCAACACAAGGCTTATTAATATCCAGGCCTGCAGAAGACAACTGTCAGACAATTGGTCAACAAGGTACATGGTATCTGTTAGATACTGACTAACCCATTATGATCTTTATGAAGTGTCCTTTTGGGGGTCTAGATCTTCAAATATGAGTTGGAAGACCCTTTTCTTTTATTAGTTGCTAAGCTCTTTATACTTTTACCATATTGCGGCAGGTTAGAAGTCTGAGCTTTATTGTCTTATGTTATTGAAAATCCAGATTCCCGCAGCCTTCTCCCTCAGGTCAAGATTTGTCTGAGAATACATTCTCATTTCTCCATGTACAAAGGCTGTCTGGAGAGAGGCAGAAAAAGATTATGACTGTAATATACTTAAATCCAATTTATTTGCCTGACTAGAAACTTCCACACTTCACAATTGCTTCCTACAGAAGATTTTGTATTTAATTCCTTCATCGCAGTAAGAAGCAGGAATGATCTTAGTCCTCCAACAGGTATATACTCGACACACACCTGAGCCAGATGAAGCACGGTGGAAGAGACGATGGAAATAGCAAACGTACGCACTTATTTTGCATGTTCACGGCTTATTTCTGCTTAAGAATAATGAGTTTGGAAAGGATCTTTCAATACCCTTTGTAGGGCTGGTGTTAGGGGTCACCGGGCAGGCGGGTGGTTGTGTCTCACCCGTGAACGCTGCCTGATGGAGACATCACTTCGCACAACAGCTTCATGCCCACGTTCCTCTCGGTTCTTGCTTTGAGACAACTAGTTAAGCTGCTGCGGTCACTGACAACACCACCATTGTGTCACTGCTGCTATTTTCAACCTTTGTTTGAGAAAACCCTGAAGAAGATGTGAGGATCTCGTGTTGGGTTTCCTGCAACCTTTCCCGAGGCGGTGGTAGCACCCAACGCGGTCTGCCCGTTTGCAGCACTGGCAGAGGGACGCAGGGGCGGTCCGGGATGCTCTGGGCAACCTCAGCAACATGGTTGTTTGGGGGGGGGGGAATAATAATTGGATGAAAAGACTCTGCAAAATGCAGCGCTCGCCTTTGCACTGCAGTAAGGGCTGCAGCCCGGAGCCTTGACTTTCCATAATGCAGCCTGGGGTATCTGTAGAACGTTGTGCAACCGTCACAGAGAGATCAGTAAAGATGTAACGGAAACAGCTGAAGTATTAAACTGTAGCGTCGGTTCCTGCTTGCCTTGGTTTTCGCGTGTGGTCTGCAGCAGTGGTGGCAGCTCGTTGCTTGGGCAGGGCAAGGCCGGGTCCCTGCCGAGGGTGATGCCAAGAAGGAGAATTTCTTCACGGTTACCCCAACCGCGTTTTGGAGCGGTGTACGAAAATGGGACACGATGTAATTTAGCGTGAATTTCAGATTCACTTTGGGGTTGACGTTGCCAGACCGCAAGCTGGGCTGGGGTGATGAGGGTGATGGCCACCATCCCCGTGTGGCTTGGGAGGGGTGGCTGGCAAGGGTCACGCAGCACCCGCAGCTCGGGGAGCGAGGGGTGGGCAGGGTCAGGGTGCTGGGGTGCTCGTGCAGGCGGGGGGGTGTGGTACACCTATGGGTGCACCCATGGCTGGGGACGGACACCAGGTCATCGGGGCTTGAGCAAAGGGGGGTTGGCCAGCACTCACTAAGGCACCATGGTGGGACAGGGGACAACAGGGAAAGAGCCAAGTGACCCAAGGGCCGGTGGCTGTGGAGGGGGGATGCTCAGAGAGGTGTGGGGATACCAGGTGGCCATTGAGGTGCCATGTGCCAAACACCCCGAAGGTGGAACGGAGGAGCCACCTCCGTCTCATTCAAAGTTTTCCCGCTACTTCAGGGCAATACGTTTCTCACGGCTGTCGTTAAGACCAAAAAACGGCCTAAAAAGATTGTAAGTCAACTCTGGGACAGCTGTTTATTTATGCAAACGCTACAGTTTTTGTTTGTGGCTTTCTTGTTGTTGCTGTGTCGTTTGGTTTTTTTAACCATTGAAAAGAAATCTCAGCTCAGTCCTTGGTTTGAAACAGAGATTAATGTAATTCTTCCAGAAAGTGCCATGGCACTGGTAACTCCAGGGTAGCCAGGTCGGGCCCAATAAAGCCCTTTTTCATAGCAAACACCAAGCCAGAGGAGGTTCTTCTGCAGATCACCTGTGAAATTGGGGTTATTAAGTTGCTCCCGAACTTCTGCAACTCGTAGACTTCAAGCACGTGGACGCGTGACTTGTGCTTTCCGTGAGCGCCGTACCTTCAGCCCGTGAGCTGGAACGATTTAATTCTCTTTCCTGGTTTTCTGCAGGCGCTGTGCACGGCCACGGCGCTGGATTTTTTTTTCATTTTCCTCCCAACCTTCGGAACAAATTCTGCTTTTCAAAGTCTTCACCCCACGGGGCTCTAAAATCATAACAATTAATGCTGGAAAAGACTCCTGAAGCCACCTAAGCCGTCCCTCCTGCTAGGGCAGGATTGCTCAAGCATGCAAAGAAATTAATGGGGAGGGAAGGCGCGGGAACTAGGCAGGGACATACTCGGAAGCGAAAGTTGGGTGAAAAAGTTGAGACTATTTGAAACAGCGTTTTAAGGGGAGGTGGCAGCACTGCTCTTATCTTAATGCTCGATGGTTGTTCCGGAAGCAGCTGTAATCACCAGTTTGTCTCAACTTTAACTTCTATTTCAACTCTTGCCTTTTTTTTTTTTTCCTCTCCTTATTTTTACTTTTTCCCGAAGCCTGATTTTGTAGCAACAAGGGGTAATCTAAGAGACTTACAATATTCAGTGTTTATCACCTATTTCAGAGTCATTAAGCAGCTATAAACGCATGTGAAATATCTTTGGTGGATTCCTTGCCTGTTAAGCAACGTGTTCTTCCCACGTTCCTAATTGCTAGCAGGAAAAATAGGAGGAATTTGTTTACCGGCTTCCTGCATAATATTCAGACATCTGGAGCTGCTAGGTCTGGATGGCGTTCCTGGGGGAGAGAAGATACATCAAGGACAATTAGACAACTTGGGAACCGCAGCCTGGAGGGAATATGCCCGAATGCGGCAAACAGCCCTGCGACGGCGGCCACCGCAGCACCCACCCGTCCCCCCGCGGCTTTCCTGCCCTTCCTTCTCCCTGCGATGAAGGTTTTTTTCCCCCAGCCCCATTTATCACCTCTATAAAAAAGGCCGTTTGCCCTGGCTGGGTGCGGGGAGCCCCCGGGGCCACCCCGGTGCCGATGGAGCAGATGCAGGTTTGAGCGGGGCGGAGACGCTCCGGTGGGGAATTTCTGATGGTTTTCACCACTTTCAGGAGCGTCGGCCCCATCCCCGTCCCTTTTCCATGTGCAAATTTTTCCAGCGCAGAAAAAAATAATTTTTTTGTGAAATACATAATTGATGCCCGCGGCGCCTACGGATGCTTTAGAAGCTCTTTAGGGGGGTGTAAACGTACGATCTTCCCGCGTCCCGGCTGCGTGAGCCCTCGCCGCTCCTCTCGCCCGTAACGGACCTGCAGGTCCCAGCTCTCGCCTCTTTGTGGTTTCCTCTGGGCTTGTGCCACTCCTCGGAAATCCAGGGATCACCACATGAAAAATGGGGAAAAGCGGTCCCGCGGGGCCGCTTCCTCATCCGTGACACAGATGGGTTATTGATGATATTCTCTTTCTCTTATTTAACTGCTTGAGATCATCTGAGAGAGATGGCGCAGATTGATTTAAATCAGTGAGTCAAGTAACTGCTTTTAATCATGATTTAAATCAAAAAGTGAGAAACCTTGCTTTAAGTAATTGATTTTTTTAATTTGCTTTGCATTTGTACTTTTTCAGTTTCCTAAATAAAGGAATAAAGGTCTGTCCCCTTTGGCGATGCACTGGAACTAAAATTCTCTTTGTGACAAATTGGGTGATTTTTATGGTTTGTTTTTTTTTTTTTTTTTTTTTTTTTTGTGAAGGTTGCACGGTATCTGCTTATGTATTTCGTGAAAATAGTTTTATTCAAATTTTATTTTTGCTTAAAACCCGTTTCTCTGCTTTATTTTTATTCTTTTTTTTTTTTTTTTGCCGCACGCATTTTTTCCCTTCGTTGCACGAAGCTGCAGGAGGAGGGGTGACGGAAGGCAGCACAGGGACGGAGCAGCGTTTTCGTGTAGATGGTGGTTTCTGTTGGGTGTGTGTCTGAGACAAGATGCTAAAATATATCTGGCGGTGGGATGCGAGGCTGAACCGGTCCCAGTTAGCTCTGGGGAAGCCTTTTGGGGGTGCTCACATGCACCCGGCGATGGGTATTTGTGCAGAGCTTGGGGGGTCCATGCAGACACCCCCCCCCATCACCCTTTGCCGTGCGGAATTAGCAGATATTGTCCTCTCTCACGTATATACTTTCCTGAGCAAAGGAAAGAAGTGTTGCTTTTAAACTCCAATTTTTTCCTCAATTTTGGGGGAGCTAGTAAAGCCAAAGAAAAACTTTTTTGCACGTCCAGGGGGTCCAAAAACACAAGTAATTAGCGTAGAAGCTTTCCCGCTCGGTGGAGAGTGGGTTGGAGCACGTGTAACTCCCGGTGTTGGCTGTGCCCGGAGCCTGGGAAGGACACGGTGCTCCAGAGCCGGCTGGGACACCCAGTGATGCCAACGTGGCCCCAGAGCCGGGCGCGGGACCCCCCGGAGCCTCCTTTAGCTTCGAGCGCCCGGGTTTCCTTGGTAGGTCATAGCACTTTTACTTCTTGATTTGACAGGTTTGTCCAGTTAATAGCTTTAATAGGTTACGGTGGGTTTAAGCCTTACCCAGGTATTTGTACGTTCACGTGATCCTGGCCCGCCTGAGATGTATATAATGTACACTTCCTAAATTTATTTCTTATCAGCCCTGGAGAAGGAATACAACCTGAGTATGTAAATGGTGAGAGGCCAGTTTGGGTACCAGCGGTGAGCTGGTCCGAGTGGCTGGGAACCCCTTCCATCCCCGGAGAGCGGCGATGCTCAGCTCCACCTCTGCCACCGGACCCACCGCGAGGGGAAGGCTGCGGATTGTATTCCCTCGCGTGTTCTTGTTCTGCTGAATATTAATACGCAGCTCGTTGGAGAAAAAAATAAAAAAAAAAATAATGTTGAAACCCTACGGACTTAATTCCTGGCAAGGATAGATGTGCGCTGTCGCTCCCGACCCGCAATCAGTGAGCTGCCGGGCTGAGGAAGCCAGCACCAAATTGAGGAAAAGCGGGCGGAAAGAAAATCCAGGGAAGACAGAGGTTATGCTGCTGGGGAAGCGGGAGAGCTTCCCCACATAACGCTCCCTCCGTTCATAAATTATCCACTCGGGCCGCTTTCTGCTTGTTTTTCTACTTCAGGTGCTCGTCTCCCACGTAATTGCGTATCCGGGAGGGGTGCAGCGCCGCTGGCCTGGGATTTATTCATCCCTGCTAATGATGCACCGACAGCAAATTTATGTGCATTTGCTGCCTCCTCACTGGCTTACCGGATTCTTGTGTTGGGAAACAGCAGCTCTTGGAACAGAAAGGGTAACTGGGACGGCTGCAGCGCTGGGATCTCCCCAGGATATGGAACTGGGAGCACGGCACTCCTTGAGGATGCTTTTCCCGGTGGCCCATACCTGTCTGTTCAAAGGTCTGAATTTAGGGGACCAGGGGAGCAGAGATGCTGCCCCAGCCTGGCATCTGCTCCCCTGCCCGGGAGAAGCGGAGTCTCTCCATCAGTGCCTCCCTTTGCTGGGAACCCCCTTAGCAACCCATCCTGCTCCTCTCTGCAGGGTTTAGGCCCCCAAAAGAGGGCAAAATGGGAAACTGTGAGTGACGGGGAGGGGAAGCACAGGGGGACTGACGACACAAGGCTGGGAGGGGTGGCGGACACACCAGAAGGCTGTGCCGCCATCCAGTGAGACCTGGAGAGTTGGGAGCAGAGGAACCTCATGGAGTTCAACAAGGGCAAGTGCAGGGTGCTGCACCTGGGGAGGAACAACCCCCTGCACTGGTAGAGGTTGGGGGGTGACCTGCTGGAGAGCAGCTCTGCAGAGAGGGACCTGTGAGCCCTGGTGGACGACAAGTTGCCCGTGAGGCAGCAATGGGACCTTGTGGCCAAGAAGGCCAGTGGTCTCCTGGGGGGCATTCAAAAGAGCGTGGCCAGCAGGTGGAGGGAGGTCATCCTCCCCCTCGGCTCTGCCCTGGGAAGGCTGCATCTGGAGCGCTGGGTCCAGTGCTGCCCCCTCAGTTCCAGAAGGACGGGGAACTGCTGGAGAGAGTCCAGCAAAGGCTGCGGAGATGCGGAGGGGCTGGAGCATCTCTGTGCTGAGGAAAGGCTGGGAGCGCTGGGGCTGTTCCGCTGGAGAGGAGCCGGCTGAGAGGGGATCCCATCAATGCTCAGCAAGAGCTAAAGGGTGGGGGGCAAGAGGATGGGGCCAGACTCTTCCCAGTGGTGCCCGGGGACAGGACAAGGGGCAACGGGCACAAACTGGAACACGGCAAACTCCATCTGAACATGAGGAGGAACTTCTTTCCTGTGAGGGTGGCAGAGCCCTGGCACAGGCTGCCCAGAGAGGTGTGGAGTCTCCGTCTCTGGAGACATCCCAAACCCGCCTGGACGCGTTCCTGGGTGACCCTGCTCTGGCCGGGATTGGACGGGATGAGCTCCAGAGGTCCCTTCCAGCCCCTGCCGGTCTGTGACCCCTTTGTAGCACCCAGAGACCGGTCATTTATCCCCCCAAGTGTTTTACCGCTGTGGTTTTCCATCGAGACACCTGCGCTTCTGAGAAGGCTGGTGCCGGGATGGGTTTGGGCGGCATCACGGTTTTGGGGGCAAGGATCCAAAGGCTGGGTCAGCTCACCTGGCACCAGCTTTGGCTCTGCCCCACCGGGGCGGGGGGTCCTGGGCTGCCGGGCGAGGGGGGATGTGGACGTTTGCCTTTGCGTATTCGCACTTGCTGAGTGGGTGGGCGAGTTATTGGCACGGCCAAAGGGCTACGGCTGACTGCGAGGGGTCAGGGCTCCTTCGGCTCCAACTGGGGGTGCTGTGCCTTCCCCAGCCCCCCCGCTGCCCGCCGAGCACCCGGCCGCGCAGCGTTTCGCCGGGTGTCGGAGGAGGCCGGTGTCGGGAGCCGCTGCCGGCCCTGCGAAGGTCTGATCAACACTTGGGCCTGTCTTTTGTTGCCAACTGACAGCGCCCGGCAAAGGTTACGCTCTGCACTTTCCCGCTAGATAAAACAGAACGTAATGTCTTCTTTGAACTCCCCTCAGAACTGCAAATCGCCCGCCCCTGGAAAGGAGGTGCAGCGAGGGGGCCGCAGGGCCGGTGTCCAGCAGAACGGAGCCCGGCACAGGCCGCGGTCCCTCCCCTCGCCAGCGGGGAGAGGACGGGGCTCGGCGGGGCCCTCGGCTGCGGGCAGGGTTTGGGCTGCGGAGAGAATGGGGAGGGTTGAGGCAATAGAGCCGCAGGCGCAGGGGAGAGCCCAGGTGGCGGCAGCGCAGCGCGGGGCTCCACCAGCGGTGCTGGAGCTCCTTCCTGTGGTGGCAACGGCGAGTTGCGGGTTGCGTGCCGCAAGGAGGAGGCCGTGCGGCCGGGCCGCGGGTGCCACAGCGGGGGGACGGCGGTGCGGCCGGGCCGCGGGTGCCCCAGCGGGGGGAGGGCGGTGCGGCCGGGCCGCGGGTGCCACAGCGGGGGGAGGGCGGTGCGGCCGGGCCGCGGGTGCCACAGCGGGGGGAGGGCGGTGCGGCCGGGCCGCGGGTGCCACAGCGGGGGGAGGGCGGTGCGGCCGGGCCGCGGGTGCCACAGCGGGGGGACGGCGGTGCGGCCGGGCCGCGGGTGCCCCAGCGGGGGGAGGGCGGTGCGGCCGGGCCGCGGGTGCCACAGCGGGGGGAGGGCGGTGCGGCCGGGCCGCGGGTGCCACAGCGGGGGGAGGGCGGTGCGGCCGGGCCGCGGGTGCCACAGCGGGGGGAGGGCGGTGCGGCCGGGGCGCGGCTGCCCCGGGGACCGGCCCTCCGGCCCCAGCGGTGGCCCCGGGTGGCAGCGGCTCAGGGGGAGAGGGGCAGAGCAGCCTCCCGGAGCGCGTCCCCGGGGGGCTACCTGGGCTAACAGGAGCTGAGTTGCCCGGTAGCACCCAGCGGTTGCGTTGTGGCGAGGCTGTGTGGTCACTCACGGCGTATTCCTTCTATAACGCTATTTTATTACTGCGGTCACAAGCGGGAATGGTCAAATAGTCTGTACCGGGTGTGTGCAGACGGAGCAAGGGGAAGACAAAGCGGCGCCGGCCGCAGTGAGGGGTCCGGGGGGACCCAGCCGGCCCCAGGCCGCCGCGGAGCCCCGGGTGGTGCCCGCTGCTCTCGCCGGTGGCAGCGGTGCCGATTCGCAGGTCGCGCGCGCAAATCTTCAAAAGAACAGGATTTGGCCCTTAATGCTCTTTTGATGTATGTATTTTTTTTTGTTGTTGTTGTTGTTGTATGCAAATAAGGTTTAATTTCTGAACTTTGAACAGTTTGCAGATGAGTTTATTAGAGTGTTGTATTACTAAGTTGTATACTCCTGGGGTCAGAGCCAGGCATTTGGAAACCTCAGTGAACATTATTTATATTGTTAAACAAAGTCAAGAACTTCAGACATCTGGTATTCACCGCAAAAGCAGACAATCAAAACAAAGGCATATTTGTAATCATACTCAGTAGTCTTTTTATGTGAAGTAATTACTAAAATAATCTAAAGACATGGATCAGATTATTAATGGAAATTATAGCCCGCAAACTACTGTAATATACATCTCTACCTTTCATAAAACAGACGGGAAACTGTATAATGTAATGAATAGCCCTGGGGTTGTGCAACGCCAGAATTCACACTTTGAAATCTGTTGTCTCAGCTGATGGGCTCTGAGGGGAGAATTAGCGACCTGCTGCTGATTGGGCTGGGGACGGTGATTTTGAACTCGACTCTTTCTATCTGATGTACTGATTTTGCTCCTTTTGCACCAAGTATGAGTTATTAATGAATTCCTTTTAACATAAGCATTTATATGCATATAGCCGGGTAAAATTCAAACTAAGGTGGAAAACATCCAGGAGCGGGAGCCTCGACAGCATCGGCTGCGGGTGCGGGCTGTCCCCGGGACACCCGTGGTCCGGCCGGGGGTTACGTCGGCCTGCGGTACGCTGAGCTCAGTCAGACCTAACAGACAAAATTAACAAAATTAATTGGTGTATACACGCTGCTACAGCCATACACCAGGTCGGAATGTGGCCCCGAAGCGGAGTCGCAGCTGGAAACCTGCGGGGAAGTGGAGGCAAACCCCTCCTGCGCCCCCGTGTCGGCAGCCCCGCAGTGGGGAGCAAACGGCACCTGTTTCCTCACACCCGCGAACACGTCGCAGCGCAGAGAGCTCCGCGCTGACGCGGACGCTGGCTTTTCGGCTACTGTTTTTAAGTTTCTCCTAAAAGTGGTGGCGAGGCTCAGTCCTGTCATCCACTTCCTCTTACAACCGCCACTGACTTCAAAGGAAATCCTGCTGGCAAAATAGCTACGGAATTGTGTCAGTGGTTTATTTGCTCCCAAGATTAGATAATTAATGAAGATGGAATATTAAAATTACATTTACATAAAGCTAAGGGTAATCTTAAAGTGCTCTATTATTTTGTAAATGACCCCGAGTTTGTAACGCATTTATAATCATGAACCGGGAGACAAGTCCTTTCAAATAAGGAAGTGCAATTTATAAATCTCAGTTTCTTTCATTATTTATTCATGCTGCTGTTGAATCATCTGCTCTTCAAACCCTGTAAAGCCACCGAGCTGGCTTTACCTGCCGACGCTATTCCACGAGAGTCAGACGAAGCTCCCGCGTTTGAGTCAGCCCAAACTGCATCCAGAGGTGAACTCCAGGCACATCCCTGTGCTCGGACAGAGTTACTCTGAAATTCTGCAGGATTTCTGCTCTGTGGCGTTCCCTGCAGGTTTAGACACGCGCTATGCCTGCATTTCTGAAGACTTAGTGACGGCACAAATAGACATTTGCTATTTTTAGCATAAAACCATGGAAAATATCGATCCCTTTCCACTGGTACCGTATTTGTGGCAGTGCCCTGAATGGTCGCTATCAGACGCACTCAGAGTTTTGCTCACTTTGAAATAAGCCTCTCTCAGACACCAGAGTTTTATTTAAAGCCAGCTGCCCATTCACAGGCAGTTTTCCCAGTCCTGCGGCGCTGAGGAGGTATTTTCCTCACGCTCGTGTCTCCTGCAGCACGGCTCAGCGTGTCCGTGTGGGCAGTAAATTGGGGCTTCGGCCCACGGGCTCTTCGGGAGCACCCCCTCGGCTGCTGCGCCCAAAGCAGCGACGGTGACAACCCCAAATTCCTCCTCGTAACGGCCAGCACTAAAACCAGCTCACCCCAAATCACTGCTTGTTGACACAGCTAGCAGCGGTTTGGTCAAGAAATGGGAGAGAAAAACTTTTGGCTCCTCTCCCAAACTAGCTGTCGCAGGCTCTGATCTGGCGCAGCGATTTGCTGCACGCAAAGGCTGAGCAAGTGTCAGTTTCTGAAGAGCAGGATTTTGTGACGCAGCTTTTAAGAGGATTGGAACGGCTTCAACGGGATCGTCAGCAAAACTGTTGAATGGATGTAACCCTGGCAATTAAAAGCAGACAGAAAAGTCTCAATGTTATTTACTAACTATTCTAAATTATCTAATCTTCAATGAAACAGCATCTCTTACTAAATAACTCAAAATAGCTATTTCCTGTTTCTTACGAACCCTTTTTGAAATCACTCTTCTGAATTCTTTTCCTTCGTGGCTTTTGCTGGGAAGTCAATGCTTTAAAAGCTTCACAGACGCTTTCCTTTGCGACCTTCTGAATGATGGACTCAAAACACCTTTCACTTCCTGGGCCTTTTCCAGACAGAGGTGTCGAGTTCAGAGAATTTTCTTTTGTTTAAAGGCTTCTTACGACGTTGATAAAGAAACACCTTTGCTCAAGCCTGGAGTGAAGCAGGGTCCAGCGGGGTGCTGGAGGCAGCGAGCGCCGAGGATGAGTCCTGACCCCTCTCCTTGCGGGTGAGGATGAGGGTGGTGGGGCGAAGGCAGAGGGAGGGTTTGAGCTGAGCTCTGCCGCTGCCAGCGGTGTGAAATGGGATGGAATCCCCACTTTCCACCAAACTTGTGTCCTGTTTGTCCCAGAGCATGGAGAAGCCTGGCCTGGGACACGAGTGGGAAAGGGAGAGATGGTGTTGACATCTCTTTATTAATTAAGGCCTAATTCATAACAGCGTGTGTGGATCCAGATCTCACGCTTGGGGGTGGAACTTGCACAATCAAGGTCTTAACTATTAACATTTTGGGTGATCTTTTTATCGTAGGTTCAGTTGAGAGGGTTCCGCTGGCGTTTTGTCCTTCGCGGGTGCAGAAATCTGAAAGCCAGTCCTGCAGCTTCCATTTCTCTGCTCTGAGCTCGTTCTCAAACTTTCCGTCTGTTCCCTGGTTTTCTTAGATTTTATTCGCTGCTGTCCTGCAGAGTGAACGCTGCTGTTTTCATTTGGAAATATGGAAGATTGTGTAGACTCGTTCTTCCTCCCTGCCTCCCTTTGTGCTTGACGGCGGAGGGGCAGCGGGGTGTCACGGGGGGGGGGACGCGCCGCAGACACGCGGGGCAGCCGGGGACCCCGCCGGGCTCAGGGCACCAGCAGCGGCGGTGGGAGGAAGGGGTGAGGTGCAAGAATACAAGAGAGGGATTATACAGAGCGCAAAGCTTTAGTGACTCCCTGTGTGGATGCTTACGTTAATGTAATTAAGAGGTAAACGTTAATAGCCTGCGTTCGGTCTGGAGGGGAAGGAGCTGGGCAGGCTCCAGCACAGACAGGCTTGCGGAGCGTGAACAACTGGGAAGGGGAGGAAAGGACGAGGTGACCCACCTGCTACTGTCTTCGTGTTCCGGGACAGACGATGTCATTGTCACTGTCATCGCTCTTGACGTCCAGTCGCCCCCCCCGGACGGTCACTGGCCATCACTAGGTGGCAACACCGCCGGCGGAGAGCTCGCCCCTGCCCAACGGGCACGGGGCGTCCTCGGGCTCCTTTCGCAGATGAGGAAAAACCTTCTCCTCCTGTGGGTCTGTATCCATCTGCAGCCTTCTGAAACTTCACAGGCCTCTCACTGTGCAATTACAGGAGGATTTTAGTCTGATTATACATTAAAAACTCCCCTCTATAAAGAAATTCAAAGATCAGAGACATTTTCTTTTAAGTATTACATTGAAATTTGAACACTCCTGCTGCTTATTACAAAATGTTCCTACAAGGCACTACGCAAGTCTTAGCTTTTATATTTTCATTGTTAGATTTTTTTTTTCTTTTCTCTATTTACACATCAAATCCGAGCATTTCACTTCCACCCATTTTTTTTTTTTTTTTTAACTCAATGTATGTTACGGAAGTTTTAATTACAGCCTGAGCAGAATGCACAGTCACAAGTCATTGTTATGGGTAGCATTAACAGGACTAAGAGAATCAAAACCAAGCAAAAAATAAATGACATTTTTGTCCTTCAGATATGTGAAAATGTGAATGCAAATTCTATAGTCTTATTTTTTCTGATCCCCACTATTCTCTAATCTTATCAAATATACATTGCCATACTCTGAGTCAGTCTGATAAAGCAGCTTGCCATAAACAAGTTGCATTAGATTTCGTGGAGCGCATTTTCCTAGTAAATCCAATTTCACAATCTTTTTCCTGGTGACATATTAGCCATTCCTTAGTATATAAAATGTCCTTTGAATATTTTAACCACCGTGTTCTACACCACCGCGTAGCATAACATGCAGTTGCACTGTACGTACGTGATCTTCAGACACCGTTCCTGATGGGAAACGCAGCAGCGTTTCACGGAACGCTCCTTGTTCACCCTTTCCAGGCAGAGGCTAGTAACGCTCCCTGGTAAACACCACGGTTACCAGTACCCGCCTCGGCGCAGTGCATCGGCACGGTGAGCGTTTGATATCCCTGTTTGTCTGTGAATGGAGGTGCCTCAAGGTTCATAAATCTGTATGCAGTAGTATGGGTTCTCTAACAGCAATTCATTTTAATTATGTGAGACATAAAAAGACCACCTACAGATGAGACAATACAGCTGTAAGATTCTCAAGGTTACTATGGGGAATACTTCATAACTGAAGTATGTTTTCCCAAAGGAATTATACTACCATTTGATTTAATTTTTAATTTTTACATTTTAATCAAAAATAGATCAAATGGTGGTGTTATCTCCTGGGAAACATACTTCAGATATGAAGCAGTCCATGTTCCTTTTAAATATGTAAAGCTGCCATTTATGTATAACTCATGAATGACACCCTGTGTTGCAAGCAAATATCATGCAGTGATTTCTATATTGTTTCAGTAACAACACTATAATCATACACAAATATCACTACACCTGATTCGGCAAAGCAAATGGCATTAAATCATGTGGACTTCCGAAGCTAATACAATATATATCTTGTGCTAAACAAGAGCGGGTTGACCATGCGCACATTAACATTGGCAGGGCCCATGTCCCCCGGGGCAGCCAAACCCCGGGCAAGTTGTTGTTTAGGTTTCTGAAAGGCATCGTTTGAAAACTCGGATTCAGCAGTGCAAGGTCGGGACGTTCCAGCACAGAACAGAGCACGAATCCGGCTGTCAGAGTTCGGAGACCTGACACAGACATCGTCAGGGAACGGCAAACGGGTGTTTTCAAGGTGGTGAGGACCTGGTATTCGACAGAGGATGAGGTTCAGGTCAAGGAATGCCTGTTTGATCTCCCTGCAATTTTTTTTCCTTCTTTTTGTGTGTATTTAAGAAGAAAACAAGCCAGCCGATGTTTTTCTTATTTACTTGAGGTAGAGCTGGGAACAACTCGGGAAGTCAGAGCAGCGATTGGGTCTCGATGCCCCTTGACATGCGACATTTCCCGCTGTACCTGGGGATTTTCGTTTTTAGTAACAGACAATTTAGTAGAACACCTGCCCCCCACAATAGAAGCTCTTGGTGCTTGTCAGAGCAATACGTACGTTTTTGCATCCACAGTGTTTGTATGAAGTTACTGTGAATGGAAGTTTCATATGTGATAAAATGTCAAGGTGTAACTCTTCGTTTTATAATTACTGCCAGTAATCGAGGCAAAAATAGCATTATTAATGTGTGACCATTAACCTGCTAATACAGGGTATCACATTGTGTTCTCAGGAACCACTGTACCGGGTTCTCAGGGGCGATGCTGAGGTTTTAATATTTACACAGTCTTCTCAAATAATTTAGACGTAAACACCATTAATTTTTAACATATTAGTTTCAACATATCTGTTGTATAAGTATAAATTTATTGTCTTCATGGCTAGTCATATACAGACTGCCTTTAAACCCCATGTACTATACCCCAAAATTTGGTTTTCCATCTTTTTTTGGCAGTCAAGATGACAAGTCAGAGTGTAATTATCATCAAATGAATAGTTAAGCGAATGCTAGTACCATAGTCTATAGCAACTAAACTTACAACAAAAATTTTACATAACATAGATAATATATTTATTATTTTCATCAATATTACATTTGTCCTACCCTTTTCACGTTCACTCTTGCTCTTCTCGCTGCTTCAGACATCAAACCAGGATTAAGTCTCGTCTTGTGCTTCAATGCTTAACTTTATACAAAATGTATGTACAACGCTCACCAGCCAAAATCCTGTGCGTCTGTAACAGACAGAGTTATTTTACCCTCAATGCACGTCAGAATAGGTGACAAAAGAAGGAAAAAAAACATAAGCAAAAAATTCTGCCTTCCTCCTCCCTCCCGTGGGTTCAGTATTGCTGTGCCCGCAGACAACTGCTCCTTTTCCAGGACTGTCCTGCATGGCCAAGGCTAGACTTTTCCAAGGCAGATGGTTAAAACCTATTTTCTCCAGAAAGGAATAAATGCAAGCAATTTAATGTGTACTTACTTACCCAACAAGTTGCATTGGTTTTTGAAGGTTTTTATGGAAATGGCAAGTTAGGGTAAGTGCTTTGAAGGGCATTGTGCCCCCTGTATGTGGTAGCCCGGCAGCTCCTCGGGAAAGCTTCATGTGGACTGTGGCCCTGTCCCCCTTGGCCCCCTTGGCCACCAGGCGATGGGCCCTGCTGGGACGGGGCGAACAGCAGTGGGTCCAGCAGGTCAAGGCGCTGACACCGTGCAGAGGTTGGAGGGTTCGTGCTGAGGGGGAGCTGCCCAAGGGAGCAGCGCTGGGAGAAGGTGATGGGCAGCCAGAGCGGAGGTCCCAGGGCAAAGCTTCTTTGGAAACAAAGCATTGCGTGTGCACCGAAACCACGCCACCAGCTGCAGCACTGCGCAGCGAGCGGCAACGGGCGGAGGGTTTGCCTCAAAACCACGCTCTCTGCAGCAAAACGATAATCTAAGTAAAGCAATAGCCTAAGGAGATCTCAGCTTGGATTCATGGAGGTATCGACACCCACATCTCTCCTGAAATCCACAGGAACTTAGGTCCGATCCTCAGGTGTTCCAACTAGGTGAGGGAAAACAGAATCTGGAGACACAGATGGAGAGGATCAGTTGAAAAATATTAATGTTTAACCCTCTATTAAACCAAACCTGTAGAGGAATTACTTTGTTTCAAAAAATTGATTCTGCATATCATTCATACATCCGGCCCAGGAGGGGGAACCACCGTGTGGGCTACCCCGCACAAACCAAACCTGTGATACAGACAGCTTTTATTTACCTTTATGCCTCCGTGTCTGCAGGATGCAATTCAGTTATTAAGGGAATAAAAAACCCAGTCAATTCCATACTGTAGCCAAAGAGGTGTTTAATGCTTCTGCTTTTGTAAGTAACAATGTACAAAATTGTTAAATTTTGTAATACAAGTTAAATACAAAGTTAAAAATATTAGATTGTATCATTTTAACCTGAATTAAAAACAGACCATATGCCTATTTTACTATATACATGTAAATAAAGGATCACTCAGGTTATTTTGTGTACAAACCACAGTATTAGGAAATATAAAGAGCATATCATTTTTTATCAATAAAACAAAATTTTATAGTTATACAATGTGAAGAAAAATCTTACAAAAATAATTTTGTGGTTCTCCTGCAGATTTGACACAAATCTGCTTTAAAACAATATTCACCTGTCCCAACCTGTACGGCATTCACCTGTACCTATCACAAAGGCTTTATGATTGACAAATCCTGAAACAAATTACAAAAAAAGAACATCTATTTAAAATACCATGATTATACGTACATCTATCCAGAACACTTTATTTATCAGCAGTAGCATTCCCAGAAATGTAAGTAAAATCTGTTCAAGTTTTTGCTAGGACTTACAGCCTCCTGCAACAAGAATGTAGAAGACTAAGAGAAAGGTACGGTGCAGTTACCCTTCTGCCTCGAATTGCAACTCCCAAAGGTTTCTTCCTCTTTTTTATTTTAAATATTGTCAGCCAACTCAAGGAAAACAGAAAGGAGGGAGCTGCTATTTTTGACATACACGAGGCAGAGCATCCTTACACTGCGCAAATTGAGGGTGAGCATACGCACGCACTTGAACTCGAGTCATACAGGAACTACTTCTTAAATGCTGAAGATACCAGTACTTAATAAAAAGAGAAAAGGCAAGTTTAACATTCTCCTGATAGCCAATACATTTCTTGTATCAATAAACATCAATGAAGAAAAAAATACTGTTGGAAACTATCGATGTTTTCATAATTTTGATATTTCATGTTCAAGGCTTAGCTATGAGGCAAGAAAGGATGCCCGCAACAAAACCTGATCTAAATAGTGGTTTTCTATTTGTAAAACATCTTTCCCTTCAATACGTGCCCTGTTTCTTGGACTCTTCCCATGCATTTGCCTGCTGCTAGTCACTGGAGCGTAGAGGATATCGGACTAGGTGCTCCCCATCGACCCAGTCTGGTGCTGTTGCAGTTAAATAACTAGGGACAATTATCCCGGCAATTGAAATGTTAGGAACGCAAAAATTAAAACACTTGATCAACTCTGAAGGAACAGAAAGATACAGATGAGTTTTCATAGGAATCTTTGCTAAGGAAGAAAGGCATCGCAATTCTGTATCAAAACCTTGGTTTTTAATACTCACTCTTTCATTACCAATCGTGTTATGAAGCAGCAGAGATGGTAATTGCCAAGCGTTTTTCATTCCTTTTCTATACTAACGTATTTTATTGACAAGACTCAGTAGAACTACGTGATAGTGGTAACTGGGGTACGCTGACGAAGAGGGGAGTTAACTTTCCACTCGCTAATCTATTTCTACACCCCTTTTTGGAGTTCGTTCTCAAAGCAGATGAAATCGGCAGGGGAAGAGAGGGTTTTTTTATTTAAATATTATTATAGAATTGCTCTGACTTACATCCTATATTGTGTTCCCGGGGAATACAAGACACTATAGTTAAAAACAAAAAAACCCCTACCATTTTACTTAAGTTTACTTTTTATAGCATAGCATTTAGATGTTCCAAACGTACACGTGAATAACATAACTACTCATCAGTTAGACTTGATGTAAACTGCACCATCACACCTTTAACAGCGCAAAGGAAGTACAACAGGCCCATGGTCACACCGCAGGTTACTGAGTAAAAAATAGGCTAAAGTTCTCCTATTTTGTTCAGCTGTATAGATGCAGCAATCTCCGAGGACAGCCTTGAGAGTCAGGGTGGAGAGTGTAATAAAATACCTGCACAGTGTGCAGTAACAATGGGAAAACTGATACAAAAAAAATTACATTAAAATCGAACACTAGTGTGACTTCATCAGCCTCTGTAATGCAGCCACGAACTATGACCAGTCCTGTGATTTATGTACGATAAGATTTTACAAAAAACAAGTAATGGTTACTCTAAGGGGAGAAGAATTAAAAAGAACATGGCACAAGACCTACAAGGACCATCAGGAAACCAGTTGGTTCTTGTTTCTACCATGTTCTGTATGAGTTAAGTTTAAAGCAAGCAGAAGAAATATATCTGTGAGTTCTCAACCTGAGAAAATTTGAGTTACTTAAATGAAAAGCACCCTTTTGGTTTGATAAGCCATAGACATATCCCTCATCTTTTAAACATGATGGCATACTTCTTTACTTCAATATATTCTAGCAGAAAAATGTTCCATCATGGAGTCCAAGTCTATTTTTGATATTCTCCTCTTTGGATACCCTAAATTTTGACCATACACTGTTCCACTAATCATTACTTGTCACACATTTTACTTGATGAAACATAACAGGTTTTGAGTCATTTTGCAGTGACAGAACTTTCAGATACCTTTTAGCCTTTTACCTTCAAGCAGCTATTTCAACTTTTACAGCACAGAAACTGACACTTAGCCATCTTTTTTTGGCTGCTCTTATTACCAGGATTTTTAAAAAACAAGGGTTGGAAAATGTAAAAATGAATTGCCCACAAAATATGCTCTAGTTATCTTGTTAACAAATACGTAATTTCAGTATTTATAAAACTTTTTGCATTATTATTTTGCACTAGTTGATAAACTCTGATATCAATATACGGGAATTCGCTCACCGTACTGTTGTTTCAAGTGAGAATATGTTCCTTCCTAGTGTGGATAGATACTACTGCTTGCATCAACCTGTACTGGGAGTGGGAGGATTCAAGATGAGTTTCAGATCTTCAAGGCAGCAGAGGCAATGCAATTTCTAAAACAGCCGTGTTTCTTGGAGATTTGATCTGTTATGGATTGTACTGTTCTTGTGATTGAAGAAAATTTTGAATGTCTGAGAAATTCTGCACTTTGAAAACATTTATTTTTGATGTAACAAAAATTTATATTGCCTTGGAGGAAACTTATTCTTTCCTAACCAAACAGTACGTATGCCAGTTTAGCACAGGTCTGTTCTATAGACTTATTTCCTCATCTATTACTCATCAGTAATATGATCATTACTATTCCTCATCAGTATTTATATGATATTCATATATTTAGGAAGAATATCTCCTTAATGTAAGTCAACTCGGTGCTAACAACTCCTCCACACACAATATGGGAAGCATTCTAGGACTCTGACAAACCTTTGTCTAAGGATTCTGCAGCCTTACATACCCCACTGGGAAGCTAACCTTTAAAAGCCTGTCACTACATTTTTGCAACTTTGGAACTACCATTTTAATTTATAAACTGGCTACTGGCTGCTCTCGGAACAGGAAAGGCCAAACACTGTCATGCCTTCTGGATCTGTTTTGGGTTGAATTCTCCCCAAAAGCTGAGTGGCAGCAGGGCACAGCTATAGCTCAGACAGCAGAGATCACTTTCCTCATGAACTTTGGCAGGTCACAGCAATTTCCCTCCAGTGCAGAGGGTTTACATACCGCCATTCAGTTCTGAGCTTTCAAGACCCTTCTGCCTAAATGAGAGCAGCCACTGAAGTGTCACACCCAAATAGCACAAGTCAGCTATCTTGGAGTCTAAAACTCTGAATGTGTTTAAAAATTATATAGTCCTATATACTGGCAAAATGTAGATGAAATTATTTGTGACAAGCCAATAAAATTATGTTGGATGACAAGTTCAAGACTTTTTAAACAGGTTCATTCTAATATCACAATAACTGGAAAGAGAGTTTGGGTATCTTAACAACCTTTGAGGACTCCACAGAGCTGAATTACTATTCATCTTTGCTTTACAGAGGGTTGTTCAAATAATGCTCCTTCTTCTATTAGATATTTGCCTGCCACATTCACAAACTCTGAAACAAACTAGAAGTTTAGCGTACAAGATAGCCAAATTGGATGCGTATTTTGGATTTAAACATAAGTTTCAATAGAATTTTTACTGGCCTTCATAGCTGAATAGCCGTCTAAAAACGGAGACATTTCTGGCCTCTCATTTCTGCCTGCATATATAGGGCTGAGCTACAACTGCAGCCCTGCACCCATGTAAATGCAAGGACCGCTCTCCAACAGCAGCAGAAAAAGTGCCCAAGAGAGACAGAAAAATATCTTGTATCAACATGATCTCTGGCCCAGTCCCAGGTGAAGACTGGGCCAAAGGCCAGATCAATTTCACTACTCTACAACGTTAAATCAACTTTCTTTTTTTAACGTATACTGAGCTACCTTAAAAGCAGAAGCGTTTTTTCAAGTCTAAAACTGATGATATCCATAATTGTGCACTGAGAGAGTAATACATACAGCAAACTGCTATATGTCGGGTACCGCACACAGTCCACGCCGCGAGCGAAGGTACAGATATCCAGCTGTACGCGTTTCAGGTGCAACTTTAGAATTTAAAAAGAAGAGCAGTGTTGCCGATCTGCCGTCTCTCAGTTTCTAGAAGTCCAGGATATGATTGAAGTGTCCCTGAAATGACAAAAATATTGTGTCGCTAAAAATTATCTCGTCAAAAAATGAAATCTTTTCCTCAGAATATGTTTTCAAACTTTATTTTAAAAGAAACGGAGAGTTCCACTAACAGCTTCACAAGCATTCCCTTTTTTTCCCCTGAGGTACTCGTGGACAACTAAAAAGTCTGGACAGTAAATGCAATGTTCAGTGTAATCTGTATAAGCAGCATGACTGAGACATGATACTTGTTTTGCACATGAAGTTAAAATACACCCGTGCAGAATATAGACAATTTTATCATCGTACTTGCATACCTTATTCTATTCTACCATTAGATGTTTAAAGATTTTGAGGACAGAACAGAAATTTACTTTCTGGTTGGCAACTTTTATTTTAAACTCAAGTGTGCATTTGTTTATATCGCATTCTATTTGTTTAAATATATTCACAGTAATGCTTTTAGAACAAAAAAGGTGTTACCTCTAGTTACCATGTAACACAGAAAAATCTCAAGAATGATGGTGTTTTCCCCCCAAAATCCTACCTAGCTTCCTGCTAGTTTACACCACTTCTTCCTCTTCTTCTCAGTCCCTGCCTAAATAGTTAATAACACATTAGTCCAAATAAAGCTTATAAAAAACGCAACTGAAGTAGTACCCTTTTCTCAAATTGTGGTTTTATAGACATCGATTATTCTTTCTGAAACGTGTGGTAGTCAACAAATATAGAAAAAGACATCTAAAAGTTAAGAGAGGAAACCTAATAGTAATAATGCATTTAAATACATGCTGAAGTTCACAGCACTTTCAGTAGTGACACAGAGTTAACCGTGTTCAGGAAAGCTGATGTCAGTCAGGTTCCACACGAGCGATTAGCTCAACAAGTATTAGGATTTCTTGATGCAAAACCTAATCCTGACAAAGAGTACCCACAAGGAAAAACTGCCTCAGCCCAATATGCTTTGTGTTTGGCTTGTTCCAGTTTGGATGTTTTCATTTATTTGAATTTTCCTACCGTCAGTAGAATAAAGCTTCTTATAGGACTTTAACATTATTATTATTATGAAAAAAAATACAACATTCTTTATCTTGCTATCTGTAGGCTCCTCCCTTCTGTTCCTGGCAGCTGTTCTGAAGAACTTCATGATGCACGTTAATCACTGTGACAGTTTCTGATTTCCCTGAAGTGAAATTTTAACTGTGAAGAAAGTTATCTGAGCTCTTACCAGCTTACTAGACATTATACTCTTAGTATAAGCTTTTCAGTATTTTAAGAATGAAGATAATTTACTAATACAATTCCTGCTCAATTTATTGAAATATAACTGTATTATCTTATGTTACTGGCCACAGATAACTGATTACCCAAAGAGAACACAATTAACAAATCTATATGATCAGTTCATCGTCTACAGGTAGAGGGGTTACAGATGGATCATGCTGTGAATGCCAAGGGCACTCACACAAGCCAGTTTGTAGCAGGGTGATTAGGTTAGGTTAGCTCAACACGACATGAATTCAGCTATACTGGAACACAATTCTGGCTGCTCTGGTCCAGCCTTTGTGTGGCATTACGTCCAAACTAGCAAACTCTCCTAACAGGAACGGGGAGCAGAGTCCCTCCTCTCTGTGAGAGCAAGCTATCAGTGCAAAAGCAGACATATTTTTCTTTTATCCAAATTGTTCCAGCCCCATGACTCAAATAATGGAGAACAGAATATACATGCTAACTTCATTATTCCATTACCCAACACTGTATGTTACTCCTCAAACTCTAACTTATATTTGACATTTTGCAACACACATGGGTAAACTTTTCCCCCCACTACAGGGTACATCATGGAAATCAGTATCATATTTAAAATCAGTCGTATTTAAAATCATCCTGCTTTGAGCAAAGCTTTCTCCATTTCAACTTAACAACGTGAGGCTAATATAGCAACAAGTCTAGCGAGTAGCTGTACAAGGGCTCCAGATTTTTATAACCTTGCGTATTTTTATACCTTGAGTTTCTATACGGAAAGCAGAGAAGGACAGCCAAGCAGAAAAATTCTTTAGTTTTGAGATTCCAGTTCTCACCAAGCAAAGTTAGCAAGTTGTTTTCCTTGTTTCTTACAGCTGTAGCTGAAAAGCATTTAAAAGTGAATAGAACAGCCCATCCATTATAACCAAACTTCAAGACATAAAAGTTTGTGGTGAGGGAATGAAGAGGTGAATGTTACGTCCTCAAGTTACCTGGCGATTATCTCAAGTTCATTATTAGGCCATAGGAAAAAAACATGTCAAGCTAATCTGACTTAAAGTAGAAATGGTGTTATTTGGAATTACGATATTTGCACTCGGTCATAATTTTCAAAAATTAAGTGGTCACTGATATAGAAGAATTTTACAAACTCTAATATCACTGTAATTCTGGAATACAACAAAACTGACTGTCTAATGTGCCAATTTGGGCTTTAATCCCAAGACGTTATTTTCTTTTTTTGGCTTTTAATCCCTGAGGTGTTCTCCATGTCACCAAAGACAGTAACACATCTGGAAGGTTCAGGCTTGGTAATCCACATAGGTGGTCATACTGGTTTCTACATTCTTAAAGTCGGCCCTGGATCTGTTTTCTATTTTATTATTAAAGGTGAGCAGAAATAAGTTAACACAGTAAGTGTCTTTTCAGTCACAGCTCCTGACTTATAACAGCAACCTCAGTCTCACAGCATTCAATGGAAACTTTGCCATTAATTCCATCAAATCAAAGTTTTTGCTATGAACATTAGCCTTTCTGAAGAAATGCATCGCATTCCCTTGTGCCTCTCCTATTTTCTGCTCTCTAAGGAATTCTGTGCAATGGTTCAAAAGGATCCAGAGCATCCAAACAAAAGTCAAGGGTAGCTCCCATACATTTATGAAACTTCCTAAACTTTGGTTAGACAATTTGCACGAAAAAATGAAACTCCAGAAATACCGTAACCTCTTTCACTATTACCAGCCATTCTCTCTTGAGGGATCTGGCTTTCTATCCAGGGGAAAAAAGAAGGTGGTTAAGATCACTATCTGTTAGTGGGTGATTCTAGTGCTGCTGCTGCTGCAGTACTACGGCATATTACATGGTGCAAAATCACAGCTGTGACTACGGCCTACATAAATAAAAAAATACAGGTTTTAAACAGCTGACTTTGGATGCCACAAGAAGCTGATATGAATCAGCTCAGCAGTCAGCACTATTCAGCTGTCCAAATACTTGCACCGTTTTTCAGAAAAGTCAAGTTGTGCTGAGCTCTGATTGCTACTGGCCCTTTCGCTAGCTCGTTCAAGACCAGCTCTGGTATGTCTACAGCGTAGTATTTTTAGGCTATGTCTACTCTTTGGAAAGGAAGTATCCAATTAGAGGAAAAAATAAGAGATAGAATGGGATTCCTGAATATTTTATTATGATCCAGTAAATCACGGAAGATATAAAAACAGGATAGAGGAAGTTGTATGTTGCTCTTTGCTTCAGTTACTTCCTAAACTCTGCTTTTTAGAGTGAATTTGAAAAATGTGTTTGCAGTCTCCATATTTTCCGACTGCTGCTGGAAACATTAGTTTGTGCTCTGCCGGCGTACCTCAGAAATGCTAAATCAATCTGCTTTCTTTTATTTACATGCTTTTTTCCTGAGAAATGTAATTGCGGTTTTTATTAACTTTATGTTTTATGGATCTAATACTTAAGAACAAGTCTATCTTTTATGTCACAGAAAGAAGGTTAATATACTTACAGATTCTCCAGCAATACATCTTGGGCAAGGCTGGGCAGTACCTCTGCTTCCATGGTTTTCAAAAACCTAATGAACAAAAGCATATACAATGCTATCAAAAAGGAAAAAAAAAAGGCAATTATTTGCAATTTTATTATAAAATGTATTTTAAAAGTGTTCTTCTGAAAAATAGGTGTTGTTGACAGTGTAAACATACCATTGAATTCTGCTTTGTCTTTGTAGCCCAGGGACAACAGCCAGCAGAGATTTTCTGTTTAGAATCCAGCTCCATGGCACAATCAATGAGGTGAGCATCAGTCTCATTTGGAATGGTTTCTGATGGCTTGCATGCTCGCTTCTGAAAGAATCAAAAGCAGTATTTATTTGTCTTCACAAGGTATAGGCCATTGAATACAAGATTTCAGGATTTTATTGTTTATGGCTGATAAGGATTTCGCATTCATTTGGAAGAACAATAAGTAAATAACATATAGACTACCAGACACTAGGCCAAATTACGAAAATTTTGTATTTAACACTGCATGTCATGCTGGAAGAGCAGGGAAATCTGCAGATCTCGCTAAATGTCTCTGTGTCTCAGTTTCATAAACTGGTAAAATGCCACTGGGAAAAGAGCATACTTCACTCCCCATTAGCGTATAATTTAGGATGGCGTTTATCAAAGGAGCGGATCAGGGGAAGTTGTGTGAAATGACTAATTACATCAAGGAAACGGAAGGAAAACCCTGAAGCCAAGTCAGACAGCCATGAAGACATATTTTGTAATTATTTTTGTATCTTTCTCTCAATACCATCACCTTTTTACAGCTTTCCATTGCTCTATCACCAATTAACTTCCTGCTTTTGAAGCCCTAACCTGAGCTGTTATCTAGTACTGAATGACGCTTGGGTGTGCTGCGAATCAAAGGCGTCCAGCTCCGGAGAAAGGGCCGGCCTAAGCAGGGATGTCTTTCTCACAGTGCTCAGCAATCCCACACAAGATGAGCGGTCCCCAGAAATACTGCTTTACTGCTCTGTGAGAACCGGGTTAGGAACTGGTATAGTTAAGATGCAAGTCTGTGGAAGACACCGATTGGAAACCTTAAGAAGAATATCCTTGGCCTGGAACTGCTATCCCATGCAATGGGAGGACTATCTAAATCCCAGGGGCTCCTTGAAGTCCTAACAGAAAATTAACAGAATAATGGGAAATTTCAAAACTGACAGACGTTTCAGGTCTGACTCTGAATTCCAGAGATACGCATGCTTTTGAAATTTTTTTCTGATGCCTTTCTGAACAAACTTTGTTTAAGGAATAACAATATTCGATCTCTTTCACAAGCATATGATTTCACAGGCAGAAGTTGTGTTGCCACAGAACTAACAGACTATTGAAGCATGGAAACTAAATTTAAAATTTGAACGAGTTATGCAGAAATAAAATGGATCAATACAACAGGAACCTCAGCGGAAAACAGTTGAAACAAGAACACTATCACAGAATATAGGATATTTGGATGGGAAGTAAATCAAAAAGTGAAATATGTATTGTACTAAGAAAGTGAATACTATAATAACAAAAAGTCTGAGAAGGCCCTCTAAAGTTAGACCGACTTCCACTGGGAAAACATTCTCTTCCCTTTGTTGCTGCAGAACTCGTCCTTTATTAACAGGTACAGCATAGTGGTACAGCAGCGTACCTAGCAAGAGATGAAGGAGAAAAGGGAAAAAATGACTTACTGCCATACTTCAGAAGAAATTTGGCTTATTAAAAATAAATTCAAGGTATTGTTTTTTGGGGGGATTAAGATGCTTAGCATCAGTGACAGGAACTCAGCATACAGAGTAGATGGCTGACAAACTTATCATACCACTGCCAAGACAATTTGTGGAAGTTTCTAGCAGAGGCTGGCTTCAGGGAAGACTTCACTCTCTGGAATTCTCTCCCTTAGGAAAGAAACAATCAATACATCAATCCTGCCTGCGCACAGAGCACACGTAGTGCAGGATTCAAAGCGCCTGTGATTAATAAGGATCAATGAGCTCGCCATTCAAAAGGCAAGCAAGGATTTCATCAAAATGACTACTTTTGTTAGGGAATGATCAGGCTACATCCAGCTTGGAAACGTAGTTTAAGACAAGCAACAGCAAATCACATACTGTCCTACAACCGGCAGAAAACAGGTGTTCTCTGCAGAGAAGACCGAAGTCCTGGAAAAACACATGCATTTTCACTGATGCTGAAAGGATAAAGGCCTCACTGATGCTGCTTTTCATAAACAGTGAAACTAAATTGGTGCAAAAACTAGCTACATTGAACCAACTAACCTAAACGCAATGGAAAATATTTTTAAGAAAGGCTACCACTTGTTTTTTTTCTTTTTTTTAGTTTAGCTGTAAGATTCCAAAAATCTCCTATAAATTTAATATGTTCATCACATGCAATTTCTGTTTGGTTTACCACCTTTTTAAAAGCCAAGCTAGCTTCTGTTTTGTGTTTCATAAACAGCTGTCCTATAGGAATAAAACAGGTCTCCATCCAGCCCAGCTTTACTTAGTTTGGTTCCACGGGATGCCTTTATGGAAGGACAATGATGGCTGTGTGTAGGTGCTCCCCGTTACTAGGGCCCGGCTCAACTACCAAAACAGCTGCAGATGGCTCAGTTTGGGAGAGTAGAAACTTTGGGAAACTGGGAAACTTTGCTTGCAGTCCACTCCAAACCAGAACAGGCAACGTGAATAGCTCTGGCCTGGAAAATCTGTTATCCTTTACTGGCCTCTAAATCCAAGTGCCTTAACACCAGTGCAACATCAATGAACTCCATCCTAAAGCAAGTTTCTGAAGTACATGCAAATAGCTACATCAAGGTACAAAAGGAAATAATATGTACATATATATATAACACATAGTAAAAGCTGAGGGAGAGCAAGAAAAAAAACTAGGAAACGTGGGGAATCTTCCCCAGTTAGGACACTGCATGTGCAGCATCAAGTAAGAGGATGATTAAGACTTCAAAACAGTTGTCTCCTCAAACCCAGGGATGAGTCTTCATTTAGTAGGGCTGAATTCGGCGCTCCCCGAGCGGCTCATTCAGCGATAACATCTCTGCAAAGGCCAGGCACAGCGTTTGTGATGACTTCAAGCCCCAGCACTGGCAATGGCTTACAACCCAAAAAGGACAGAATCCCAAGAAGAGCAGCAAATGTTCTGATATTAGACCTAAAATGTGCAAAACTCCATGTAGCATCACAGCTGTATGAGTTACAAGGTAAAGCACCTTGTCTGCATTGCCACTTGGGCTCATGCTGTTAGCCAAAATCGAAAATGTCAATTACTTAGCTAAGAAATCCCTGCACCACAGTGAGCAGGTACCAGAGGATGGAGAGCACGATTTAGTATGCAGTGAGCAGGTACCAGAGGATGGAGAGCACAATTTAGTTAGTATGCATCCCCTTCAGCAGTCAGAAAGGTTAAGCGCAGGTGTTTCACTTTGGGTCTGTGATCCAGCACGTGACAGCAGCAGCTCAACTGTTCACTTAAATGCATTAAGCCATGATGACTCAGTTGTAATCTGGACCATAACAACGGCTGTGGTAGAAAAAAACCCAGCCTCTAACATCTTGTCTAGGCTACTCTACACAGAAAGTGTTCTCAACTGTAATAAGAAATGTTCTCTTTTTAAAACTACCTTGCAGAGCTTGACTGATATATTCTGCTGCCCACAGAGGCGGCGACGGCAGTTCTGAGTTGCTGTCATAAAAGTTTGAGAATTTTATCCGGTCTCCGGGCAGCTGGCTCATTAATGAACGAGAAGAAAGCTGTTATTTGTCTCCCTAACCTCAAAAACAGGAGAAAGAGAAATTCCTTCTTTCCTATGTAACCTTGTCAGTCACAGTCAGAAAGTTCACTGAGCAGATGTTCCTCCTCTTCTCTGCAAATGGTGTTTTGCTGATAAATGAGGTTAGCCCCTAACTACCCGAGTTTTTGCTCAAGTCACACATGAACAGGATGATCGAGTAACAGTGGTGGAGAGTGTGAACACCAGGATAAGAAGGATGTGGACAAACGTTTTAGCAGGGCCTGCTGCGATAGGACACGGAGGAATGGCTTTAAACTAAAAGAGGGAAGATTTAGACTAGCTACAAGGAATGTTTCACTCAAGGGGTGGTGAGGCACCGGCCCATGTTGCCCAGAGAGGTGGGAGATGCCCCATCCCTGGAAACATTCCAGGTCAGGTTGGACGGGGCTCTGAGCAACCTGGTCTCGTGGGAGATGTCCGGGCTCATAGCCTTTAAGGCCTAGATGGCCTTTAAAGGTCCCTTCCAATGCAACCATTCTGTGATTTTATGGTAAGTTTTGTTGGAACTCCTGTTAACTTTTGCAAAGTTAACAGTTCGGCACTTTTAAGGATGAAAGATGCATAGAAGGTGGTGGATGAGACACCTCATGGAAATTAATCCTGTTGGGGAAATACACAGGCACATGCCTAGCTGAAATGGAAAACTATTCCAGAAGTCCAAGATACGAATGCTAAACACCCCGTTCTTGTGAGGCAGATCCTGAAGCCAGGACAGCAGAACAGATAGCATTGATAATGCCACCTGGTAAAAAGGGTATCAGCCAAAAAAAAAAAAAAAAAAAGTTGTTTAGTGAAATTCCACTTAAAATTATGATTACGGCAGTGTGCATGCAGCCCCCCTGTCTGCAGGCAGAGCAGAACCACTGACACAGCACTAACCCCCAGCAGCGGTACCGGTCCCCCCGCGGGCGGCCCTCTCGCAGGCCCGTTCGCAGGGGGCCGAGGGCGACCGTCACTCCCCGCCGCCCCGCTCCGCCGGGGGCCGCCCCAGCCCGGCCCTGCCCTGCCGCCGCGCCGCCGCCAGGGGGCACCGCCCGCCCTGCCAGGGGCCGTGAGGCGGCCCTTGGCCCCGAGGAAATGACAAACGGCCGCTCCACGGGCCCCGCGCCAACAGCCCCTTCACGGCCCCGGGGCCAGCGGTTGCCTCACGGTCCCCTCACGGCCCCAGGGACAGCGGCCCCTTCATGGCCTCGGGGACCAACGGCCGACTCACGGCCGCGGGGCCAACGCCCCCTTCATGGCCCCAAAGCCAGCGGCCGCCTCACGGTCCCCCCACGGCCCCGGAACCTGCGGCCGCCTCACAGCCCCGGGGCCAACGCCCCCTTCACGGTCCCGGAGCCAGCGGCCGCCTCACGGTCCCCACACGGCCCCGGAGCCAGCGGCCGCCTCACAGCCCCGGGGCCAACGCCCCCTTCACGGTCCCGCAGCCAGCGGCCGCCTCACGGCCGCGGGGCCAGCGGTTCCCTCACGGTCCCGCCACAGTCCCGCCGCGCCCCCTCAGCGCCCGCGGCCTCCCCGCCAGGGGCAGGGCTGCCCGCGGGCTCTGCCGCGGCCGCTCCGTTCCGGAGAAGCCGCTCCTGCCGCCGCCGGCGGTAAGTGTGCGGGGCGCTGCCCCCCCCAATCCCCCCTCCCCGCCGGCGGAACTCACGCGCTCCGGCTCCTCCGGCTCCGGTTGTTGCGCGCGCAGCGCCCCCCGCCGCCCCCGCGCGGCCATGGCGGCGGGCAGCGCCGGGCCGGGCCCCCGTCGGGCTCCGCCGCCTGACAGCTCCGCCGCTGCCGCCCGCCGGGGCGGGGCCGGGCCGGGCCGTGCCGGGGCGGGCAGCGGGCGAGGCGGAAGGCGGGACAGCGCGCCCGAGCGCGGGGTTTAGGATTGCGCGGGGGATTAGCGGGCAGCGCGGTGCCGCCGGGCGGGCCAGCGCCCCCGGTTGGCCCCGCCATCCCCCGCGGCTCCGAGGCGAGCTTAGCGCCCAGGGGCCAGCCGGCGTCGGCGGGGGCGCGCGGTCAGCACCGGCACTTTTACGGCTTATTCGTGTTTATTAAACTGGTCATGAAAGAATTAGAAGCCGGGCAGCGTTTTCAAGCGGTCGTCAAACACCCGGTAACCTTACGTACCCTAAATCCTCTCTAAATCCTGAATGAATGCAGGGCAGGCTTTATTTTTCGCTTTGAATTTCTTTGGGTTTTGATGGCACTAAAGAAAATACTATCCGGGAGCGTTGTGTGTGTGACTTCCAGTAATTTACAGTGTAATTTTTGTGCCCCCGGGCTGCAGGGATGCCGAGACACCGAAGAACAAAACCCACGTGAAAGTACAACCGAGGCTGCAGCAGCGTGTGGGGCTGGAGATAGTTTTAAAGCTGGCACGCTAAATGGGAAAAAAAAAAAAAAAAGATACTTTCTGGGGAAGAGTTAAGAGGCTTTTTCTGTCTCAGAAAAACCACCATGTAACCCAGGTTTGACTTACCTGTTTCAGTGACCTTACGAACAGCACTAACTCTTTATCCCTTTAGGTAACAGCATGATCGAGGCTGTTGCCATCAGTGATTTCAGCTTATTTTGTAATTAGACCATTCCCAAAGAACTAAACCTCCTTTAGAGTCCCAGGGATGGTGAGAAGCTGCGTGGAAATGACAAGCGACAGAGCAGATGTGCCCAGCACCGCGTGCGTTACCAGAGCCAGGGAGCGAGGAGTTCCCTTCTCAAACCCGCCCCACGGTGCGGGGAGCGAGGACTGACGCCGGACAGACAGGAACACCCTGGCTGGGCTCCTGCTTCTTCTGCAGAAATTGTCCTTCTCCAAAAGAAACATCTAATGCCATGTGATGGTGCACCAAAGAGCTCTGTATGGGGGAGCAGCTGCAAATTTGAGCAGCAGAGTGTAATGATTGCGATTTTTAGGTTTGGGGACCTCAAAGCAGGTTCCTCAGTCTACATGTAAGGGACTGAGCATCACAGGGGCTTGCTCTGCCCCGGCGTCCTCCTGCCCTGGCTGCTGTGCGGTGTCTGACTAGTGCCTAGTGCGAGTCGCCCTCCTGTTGGGATGACAGGCCATGAGCTGCCCATCAGTATTTCAGCTTAAGTCACAGGACACTACCTGGGTTTCAATTCAATTTCCAGACAGGCTCATTCAGAAGCTTCCAAGGATCACCTGCAGATTCCCAGCCATGACAGCAGAAGTCATTGACACAGGCTTGGACCCGAGAGCTGCTTGCACAAACTGCACGGCAGTCCAGAACAGGCAGGGACTCCTTTCAGATTCATTCGGAAAAGATCGACAGAAGATTCTTTTCTAGAGGATGACTCCCTGCTTTAATGAAGCCGAGGTGTCTTCTGCACCCTCCATCTCCTACCAAAAGGGGGAAAGCAAAATGGAAGGGAGGAGGTGGCTCCCTGGCGCTGTACATCCCAGATAAAATCAGAGTCCTTCAGTTTACTTTTGGTGGGTCTTGAGGCCAGCACGGGACGGCATCCTCAGTCGGGAGGGTGTAATATGCCGCTTGGCTTTTCTGCTCTGTGAAATCAAGCTGTTTTGCAGGAGAGAACACGTATTGCCAAGCTCTCCCTGGCATTGATTCCTTCTAGAGCTTATTCTTCACTAGGGATCCAGTTGTGTTACAGTATATGCTCTGTCACATTCTTTAAGCCTGAGGGCATATAACAAAAAAAATAATCCATGGATTTTTTTTTTTTTTTTAAATTTAGCTTTTCACATGCCTGATGATAGAAAAATAATCCTAAATCTGGGTAATCCAGTTTGCAGCACATCTGAAGCATAAGTCATCTCTGAGTCTGAAGCAAACCCAAATCCATTCACATCAAATCAGATTTATTTAATTATTTCAAAGCCACCTTCCAGTTCCACCCCCAGAGCCTGTTTATGTGTCCTGCCAGTTTAGCTAGCACTGTGGACTGGCTTCCCTTTTATATTTGCACGTTTAGAACGATGGGATGCACTATGAAAACCATGCATTTTGTGACTCATCCATCTAAATGTGCCAGCATACGGCAGGGGATCCTCTTCCGCAGGTGCAAGGTTTGGAAATGGTGGTTCTGTTAGAAAAGTCTCATCTGACATACGGAGTGCGGGGTTAAGTGGCACCTGCGTGCACAGAATGAGTATCGGTTGTCTCCCTCCATGGATATTTTTCTGAACAAGAAAAAGCTTAGCTTTGTAAAAAGCGTGAAAGCTCACGCCAGGAAGTTGCGAAGAACAGCCATGCAAATCCAAAGGGCGATCTTGTGAAGTGATTAATTGCTTATGCCGTGAAGGCTGCACAGCCAAAAGAAAAACGCAAAAACATCACCAGGTTTTAAGAGTTCAGTGACAGAAGTAGAGGATATATAATTTAAAAACCTTTTCAAGACCTCTTGGGAACGAAGAGGCCAGAAATAAAAGACATGCTGGTGTTTACATGAATACACCTCCAAACGCAGTGGCTCATGTTTTCCATGAGGAATGCACCTTGTCTTCTGCAGGTGAGACCCACCTGAAAGCCCCACCCTCCGGCAGAGGAATGGAGGTTTATTTGGGTTATCAGAGGTGGCTTGTTGCCATCTGCAGCCTATCAACTATGTTTGCAGTTGCTAAATTCATAGACCTTTGCCTCTCGGGACTTTTCTGACTTTTATCTGAAGTAGTGAAGTAGCAGAAGTTTTTGAGAAAGGGAGGGTCCCCTCTACACATCATGCAAGGGACATTTTAGTGGGATGGCCCACAGACTAAGGGCGGGGGGGGAGGCAGAGAAATCGGGAGTAAAGTTAAAGCTGGGATTTGGGTTGCGTGTTACGGGAATTACTACAGCAGGAGCCCTTCGTTGCTAGTGGGGTAGGAGCAAGGGGAGGGGTTCACTGCAAGGTTAAACCCCATAACCTGTCCCAGAGGGACCAGGGGTGGTCCATAGACTAGGGGAATGGTATCTGTGCATTCTGTCAAAGGATGGGAAGGGGGGTGGTGGTTAATGAGGATGTACTGGATAGTGCGGGACCCGAGCAAGATGTAAATGGTATGGAATAGGGGTGGAGAATGTCCTGGTTTCGTCTAGGATAGAGTTTATTTTTTTACTGGTATAGTGCTGCGCTTCTGATTTCGGATGAGAATAATGTTGATAATACACTAATATTTCAGTTGTCGCTAAGCACTCGGTGTATAAAGCTGGGGAAGAAAGAGGAACGGGGATGTTCAGAGTGATTGCATTTTTCTTCCCAAGTCACCGTTATGTATGATGGAGCCCAGCTTTCCTGGGGATGGCTGAAGCCCCATTCCGATGGGAAGCAGGGAATGAATTCCTTGTTCTGCTTTGCTTGCTTGCACAGGTTTTGCTTTTCTTATGCTTAAGTCTTTATCTCAACTCACCATTTTTTTTCACTTTTATCCTTCCAATTCTCTCCCCCATCCCACTGGGGGGTGAGTGAGCGGCTGGGTGGTGCTTAGCTGCTGGCTGAGGTTAAACCACAACTAGTAACTTGCCCCTTTTTTTTTTTTTTTTTTTGCAGACAAATTACTTTGTACCACCCCAAAATCCCATTGTGGTGTTCTTGTATCCTGAGAAACTGAGGACTCACAAGTGACTTCTCATTTATCTCTCCATTTGCTCATTTTTTTCCCTTTCCTCCACTGAGCTCGTTTGCCAACTGCTTCCCCAGGCTTTCTCTGCTGTCAACTGCATCATTTCGTGGAGTACCGGGTAACTTAAAAGGAGAATAATTTCGCAGAACCGTTTGGGTTGGAAGGGATCTCTTGAGATGACCTAGTCCGAGTCCCTGCTGAAGCAGGGTCCCTGGAGCAGGCTGCCAGGACTGTGCCCGGTGGGGTTTTGAGTATCTCCAGCCTCTCTGAGCAGCTCCAGAGCTTGGCCACCCTCAGTCAAAAACCAGCTTTATTGTGTTCATGGCTACCCTTAGTAAATCGATTTAGCAGTCACAGACCTGTCACACCTCCCAACCTGTTTCTGTGCACACCTTGGTGAGTGCTGTTAAAGACAGACTCACAACTGTGGGAACTCTGGGATTACAGACATGTTCATCCTTTTTCACATCCTTGGTCCAAAGCTAACCGGTATCTTTAGGTCTTCAACTGGGACCTTAATTTTACTGTTTTCCTGGATGAAAATGTCAGTATTTCCATGTTTGCTGTATTTGATTCCCTGTTAAATTCCCCCACATTTTGTTTTATTCTGTGTATACAACTCTTACTGACATTTAATCAAGAAAACTAGTGACCTGTCATAGCCTTTTCCCACTGCTATTATACTAAGACCTGGCATGTCTTAAAGTGAATTCCTCTTGTTTCAGAATATTTGCTCTTTGTTTTGCAGTGTTCATACCACACAATCTCCTCACCTCCCAAAACTATACATTCTTCCAGACTGAAGTGTTTTTCATTTTATCTTGTGTCATGCATCCAAAAGTCAAAATATAATGCTGGACCACGTTTGCTTATCACAAAAGGTTTTTTTTCAGAACTCTATTATGCATTTTTACCATTGTCAGTGCCCTCTTCCTGGCTCCTACCCCCTTATTTATTATAAGTTTTCTGTGCTCATCTTCTGAATCTGTCATTTTCACCCTTTGTAATCGTATCACACATTCTTACCGCATCCAAGCTCTTTTCTCTTCATGTTCGAGGCTCTCTGAACCCCCTAGAATAAAAGGGGACAATAGAATCCTTCCGCAAACCAACAAGAACAGTGCGAACACATGGTTGAACACAGGTAGTGAATCTCATCTTCGCTTCAGTGAGAGCAGGTTGTCACCCTTGGATATCCCTTGCTACACGGCAAACAATTCTGCCTCAATTTACAATGATTTTTTAAGGAGGGAGAGCACCTTATGTGTTAATCGTATCATCAGTAGTCACAGTCAAGGCCCCTAGGCAAAAAACAATACTCAAAAATTAAAGAATTTAACAATAAATCTGTTTTGATATACATTTTAATTTGACTTTGAATGCAACCATTTCCTTTAACCAGAGTTTTTTTCTAGGATCAATCTGAATTTGTACAGTCTAGTACATCGCACCAGTTCAGACCCCCAAGAAGCTGTTTTTGCAAGAATCAACAAAATGTGCTATTCTTAATCACTTTGTTTAAATAAGATGCTGAATTAGTGCATAATAAGAAGCCTTTTGTAGCAAATAACAGACTAAATTCCCAAAAGTACAGTGGATGATATATCAGAATAGAGAAAGGATGTAACCAGGTAAAAGAAGAAAAGGTGTTGCTTAGGCATATTCTAAAGGTGTTTTTATTTTACACTGCACGTGTACTAATAAATACTATTTCTGCATCAAAACATAGTGCATCAAAACATATATCCTGAATAGCTAGCAACTTCCAGCTACATTAATTTCTTCAAAATGGAATTACAGTGTCTCTCTACTGTTATACGCCTTTGTCTAAGCACAGCTCAGGAAAAGAGTATTAAGCACCTGTAACTTTTCTGCCACACATAAAAGTCGTGGGTTCAGCGACTGGCTAGAACGAGAATTATGTTAAAACACATCAGTATTTTATGGGGAATTCCCAGCTTGAATATAACAGAATAAAACTCGTGTCTGTGAGGAATATCCACGTCAGTACTTTGACAGGGCACTACAATGTGATAATTAGCAAATGTAAAGCCAAGACACCATCTTTCGTAAACCGACTTGTTCGCTCAGGGCTGGAAAACAGGAGCGGCAGCCGGGGGCAAGCTGCGTCTCCGGGTCTCCTTTCACCCCGGTTTGGGGCTCGCCTCTGCTATCAAGTCCTTGGGTGAGCAGCGGCTCTCCGGGCACTACGGGAGCCTTGCCAGAGTCATTTGGCCCGCTGCCTGTTCTCCAATCTGGAGTCATTGAAGCCCCGGGTTTCCCTGGGACCGTGCTGCCAACTACTCCATATGGGATGCCCAGAAATATAGCCTAATGTTAGGGAGATTTAGTTCCCCTGCGTCTCAATGGGCCTATACATTTTTAACAGCAATCCTTGTTTTTACCTTCCAAATGAACCTTGAAAAGGTCTTGTGAACCTTATTGAAGAATGAGGTTTTAAATTATGTGACATAGCTGTAGAGTTGACATAGGCTACAGAGGAAGACATTTATTTCCCCAAGTTCCATCTGTCCTCCAGCTGAAGGAGGGCGAGTCATTCCCAAAGCGGGACCATGTCCCCAAGCTCCAGTCCCGTCTTCTCCAGGACTCCTTCCCGGCGGAAAAGTAGCTCCATTCCCTGAAAATGGGACCAAAAATATGGACAATAAATGATCAAATGGATTATAACAGCTCGTGTTCTTATTGCAAAAATTACAGTCTTTTCCAACAATATAACCCCATCTTTAATACAGCAGAAATGCTTAGCTCGGAACAGAATGAGAATGCACATTTTGTGTGGTAACAGGGAACTTAAAGGGCAAAAAAAAAAATTACCGCTAGGAAATAGATTTGTTTGTGGAATTACATATTTTAGTGTCATTAATGGTGCAGCGCTGGATCCTACGCCACTCTACACAGCCATGGAAGAGCTGCAGGAGGAGGTCACATGCGATTTGCTCGATCTAGATTATTTAATACAGGATTTTTTTTTTATGATCTGAAATCTAAAATAATATTGGGAAATCTGTGGGACTTATTTATCTAACACAAGAGTTTGCAGTGTAAGAATTTTTTTTTCTTTGAAACAAATGGTTTATAGGGAAAAAAACACTGTTTCTTCCCTGTTTTGTGACTGAAAGGAGCAGTGATTTTTAAAAGCTTTGAAACTCAGCAAAATATGGTATAAAATTGCCCATATGCTTTCCCCAAACATTTTCTGTTCTTATAAATTTCTCCTTGTGCCACTGATGTTCTGTCTGGTTAAAATGTCAGAGAAAATATATAGAATTAGACTTTCTTCCCTCCACTTATCCCAAATCACCTGGGAGATGTACTGTTCAGTAAACAGAGCTGAACTTCTCGTACTTTTTATCGTGCCCCTGAAATCTTTTTGAATTGCTGCTTTTATCACGACACCAGCTAAGACAAATGTGTAACTGTTAAGATGAACAAATTGTGGTGATCTCGCTTCATGATCCATACCCTTTGTTTCGAATGTTGTTAAGATACTTCTGATTTATTCCAAAAGTTTGTTTCTGAACTTTATTTTTTCCCCTCTCCGCTGATGTAGTCGATTAATAAGCATTGAGCAGATAAACAGTGAAGATGACTTTATCAAAAGTTTCAGATACATCCTCCACTTCCTGCTTTTCCAAAGGAACTAGAAAACAACCGTATTGTTGCAAAATGAAGATTTAGGGTGGTCTGAGAACACTCTTAAAGCTGAATCTATTTTTAGTTGGCCTGTGACTCCGCTCTGGAGTCACACACTGACTGTAGGTCTTTCCCTGGAGCGGCTGTTTGTGCAGCCTGGCACCAATGTCCTTTATGTCAAGTAGAATATATTTAATAGAAAGCACCTGCTTTTACATCTTACTTTTTCTTTGTTTTCTTCAGAAGTATTTACATATTTTTGTTTTCTTAGAAATGTTGGGAACTGAGAATAACTCAATGGAGTTAATAATATTTCATTTTGGATTAATTTCTGTTGTGCTTTTTTGAGATTTCAGATATTGTTGATGATTAACGTGTTAAAATTTTACATTAAATTTGTAAGAACAGTAAACATTCTTCAGGATCCTTTACGACCATCTTTTTAATGGCACAGAGGTAAGACAGTATTTTGGATTAAATTCTTTTCTCTTTCCGCATCAAAAGGACGTAAGTATTATTAGACAAAACAAAATAAAATATTCACTCTTCTTATACTGTTCCATCCCTTCACAATGCGGCTCCCCGTCACCCGTGATAATCCTGGTTCCAGTGGCATGAATTGAAACAGCTGCATATTTATGGGCCGTGAGCTCGAGGAGTGAAAATCTCATTTCAGGCTGACATTGGATCTGATTCTTTTCAACAGACTACCTTGGCAAATAGGAGGGGAAATGGCAATACGTCGGTCCCCAACAGCAGCCTGACGTGAATGGTAAGAACTCAAACCAGGACACTTATATTGCATTGGAATCTTTGAGCCTTTTCTTCACTAGAGACAAAAGGTGCATTATTTTGGTAACACAAGCGCTAACTAATAATTTTTGAATGGTGAGAAGAAACCCGGGGTCTTGTTTGAATTGGTAGATTCTAGAAAACTCAAAAAATTATTCAAGATACGGATTTTCTAAATGAGATTAAAACCTCTTATGGATATTTTAATCCAGAATTAAAGTGGTCTTAGTTTGGTAATCGTTATCATGAACAGAGTATCGGAGTAATCTTTACATAAAGCACTGGCTAAGCTTTCTGATTTTTGTTAAAAATATACTCAGAAATGCCAAATACAGGTTATAAGCGATGAAGCAGCCCTAAATTTTGCCACTGTTATGAGTAGTAGTTTATGGCCATGCAGAGCCATTAACACCTGCGTCAAGGTGTGGATAAGGAAACACCGGCCCCATTAACAAAACACCTTCATTACTGTATACAAGCGTATTATCTTCGGATTTATGTTCATTAATTTCTGAGTGGCACTGCAGCCTGGGAAGCGGCACCCATAAATCATAGTCTGCAGCACACCTTCCTTCCAGAAAGCTGAATATCGACTAGATGAAGTAAAATTGGACAGCGAGGCCCTCACCGCCACGGTGACAGCGGCCTGCCGGGCCCCGAGGCTGCTGCCCCGGCCCGGCCCAAGATGGCCGCCACCTCCCCCGCTGTCCCCGCCCGCCGTGACGCCTGCGCGGGCGCGCGGCGCACGCGCGGGGGCACGCGGCCTCTGCGGCGCATGCGCGGCACCGCCCCCACGTGACCCCGCGCCTGTCCCCCTTCCTGCGGCGGCGGGGCCATGGCGGCGGGGGAGGTGACAGCGGCGGGCTCCGCCGAGCAGTTCCAGCAGCTGCTGCAGCAGAAGGACGGGTGAGCCGGGGCGCCGCTGGGGATGTGAGGCGGGGGGCGGCCAGCCGGGCGCTGAGGGAGCGGGGCCCGCCGCCGCCGCGCGTTTAGGCCGGGCTCGGTGAAAGGCCGGTGTTTGCTCAGGGAAGCAGGCCCGGCGCTGCCTCAGACCTGAGTATAACCTTCCTGGGGAAATGAAAAAACACCAAACCTATAGATCTGAGTAGGGCTGCGGGTTTGGTTTTTGAGAGTTTATTTTTTTTTTTAAGCACCCCTTTTATGAGTCTCTCGGAGGGCTGAGGCGCCTGGACGGGGAGGTCTGCGGCAGCTGCAAAACCTGCCTCAGTGGGCCGACTGGCAGGAAAATTATGCAAAATAGAACTTTCATGCCACCCAAGAACTTTCTTTTTCTCTTGAGCTCTAAAATGTTATCAAACCAAGCAATTACTGTATAACATTTTCAATGAGAACAGCAGCATTAGGTTGTTTATTGAGAAACAATGCGATACTGAAGTTGCTCACCTCTTGTGTGACAGGGCTGGTTTCTCATTAGTCTGGTTTTCTGCTCTAATGACGAGTAACAGGACTCTCTTTCCATTGGCATCTCAGCATGGACTGTTGATTCTCTGGAGCTACTGGGTAGTGGCTCTTGGTCTGGTATTAGAAGTTTTGGGCACTGATCTATGGGGTAAAACTGTGCACGTGCTTCACTTTGGTAGGCAAAAGTCGCAATAACTACTGCAATTAAAGACAAACAGGTACTCACTCACTGGAAGGTGCCTCACTGAAGAAAGACAGGTTCGGTTATGAGCTTTGCTTGTTTGTCTTGTTGAATCAAAGGTGTGGTAACTATTATTATGTCTTTTAATCCACTAGCTGAGTATGTATTTAACTAGGTCTTGTAAGGCACGTTAAAACTTCTTCATCAAAAACATTTCCACATCGTTTAACTGCTGTGTTAGCAAGTGACCCTTAAATAAATAAAAAGAGAAAACCAATTTAAATGAGGGGTTTAAAAAGGATGATGAAACTACCAGCATCACATTCTTAAAGATAGCATAAGGAAACATGGAAAAGTTCTTTGATTATGGGAAGAAGAAACTAGATTCTTCGAAAGTTGCTGCTTGACTTTCGGTTTTCTTTTCTGGAATTATTTTTCAACTGAATTGTAGTGTGGGAACATTCCAGAGGAAAGTCACACTCTCATGCTCACTGAGACATACTGAAATGAAAATGGCTATGGGAATAAATACAATATTTTGAAGTTATTTTCAACAAAACCCTCAGTAATTCTATAATTTCCTTTGTCCACAGAACATCATTCAATTTTCTCTTGAATGGACTTGATTATTTTATGCATATTTTTTTGGTTCTAAGATGAATTGATAGTACTGATAACTCTTTTCCTCTGCTTCATTTCAAAATATTTGGCTTTGTTTTTTGTTACTGCTAAGAAACCAAACAAACCTGCACTAAGAGCATAACAAATCCCTCAAATCGTGGATATATATTTTTAATGATCTCCCTGTTTCTGGATGGTCATAGAACTTTAAAAAGATACATTGGCTGACTTGGGGTACCTTCTATATTTAGATTATCAAGTGAATTTGAAAAGTAATGCTGTAAAAAAAAAAGTAGTTTTAAACATTCACTTAATGTGGGAAAGGAGAAAGTTTCTTCAAGGAAGCATTTTTCTTGTGAAAGATAAAGCTTGTGACAAAAGATGTGCTGAATTTTTAAGGCTAGGCCTAATGCTATTTTACTGCTATTTTTTTTTTTTTCTCGAAGGGAATGCCTGATTTTTCCAAACTAATAGAGTTACCACTAATCATCTGCAACTGTCAGCGTTTCATGTTAACATTTAATTTCATAGCAGTTCTTGTTTCAGAAAATTAATCTTTCTGACATCAAGTTATTAATAAGCTTTCTATTATGGAATAAGCGTAAATTTCAAGGTTTAATTTTTTTCAAAATGCATCTGAATAATTTTGAAGATTTATTGCTCTGTAATCTGTTGTGTTACTTAGACTATGCTTTAGAAAAATCAGCTTGTAAAACCAAGTAACTTTGGCTGCCTGTCAGAAAGATTATAAATACTTGAAAAATACTTGTATTTTGGCCCAAAAGGAGGGTGGCCTATGGAGTAATTATTTTCTGGATATCGCTATCAGACAATGTCTTGCTATTTTGGCTGTGCAGTCAATAGACTCTTTGTTTTAAAGGTATACTTTGGAAGTCTGTCTCAACCATTTTTTAAAAAAAATACATTATAGCAACAAGACTTTGGGGTTTTTGTTTCACCAGAGAAAATGCATGATACATCCATCTGATTTTTTCTTTTGCTACTAAAGTTTACAAAAAGTTATATTAATGAAATTTAATTTTATTTTTGGGCCCACAGCTTTTCCTCCAAAATGTGAAATATAAAATGATACAGGAAGAGAAACTTTGGGACTTGTCATAAGTTTTTTGTTACAATCCTCTTTTGTAGCTAATAGTAGAGTATTTAGAAATATCTTGGTTGAATGTAAGAAATACTTTATGTGGAATCACTTATGCATTTCATTTTGCTAACTCTCTATTTTCTTCCTCTCTTAATGTTTTAAATTACTCTGGCTATTTTTCAAATTTATTTTAAAGTGCGCAGATACCAAGAGGGCAGCCTTAATTACAAAATTAGATTTGTTCTGTGAGTGAATTTGTCACCTATCCTCCTCCTCTTCCCCCCCCCCCCCCCCCCCCCCCCCCCCCGACACCCTTGGTGAAAATTACTTTAAAGTATGTTCTTCATGAAGATAAAAATTAAGTGCATTGCAGTTACATGTTGGTAAGGAAAGGAAAGGCTCCAATGGAATGAGGATTAAATAACTATGAGACTATTCCTCCTCTGCTTGTCATGAGCTGACATTCATGTGATCAGATGTGTCCCGCTATGCGTCCTAAATTAAATTGAGCACTTGTGAAATACTTCTTGGTAGCAGGGAAGAGAATGCATTCCTGCCTTTAGCTAATGGAAGGAAAGTGCACCTTATTTCTTACTGCTTTGGCCTGATGCATAGCCACTACTACCTATGTTCTCTGTTCTCCTTCCTTCTGCTATTTTTTTTTTAGCCAGGGGAAGTATTCTCTTGTCCTGCTTGCAGTCTAACAAATGTAAAAATTATGGTTTTAGATGTACAGGCATTGTGCAGTTGCAATGACATCTTGACAGCTTCACTCTCTGTGGTTGCAAAAGGTGTAGTAGATCTAAGTAGATTAGACTGTTTTGTCATAAAATTTGATTTAAAAAAAAAGTATTTATGCATCCTTGATCCACTTTTAAGAACTTCTCTAAGCTCTTAACGGTGTAAACAGTGCATGTGTTAAAATGATATTGGAGGGAGGTCTCAAAATTGGTATTTCAAATGAAGGGTGTGATGAACAAGTACAGGAAGACCAATCCTGGAGCAAAGCTCTTGATAATTCACTTCATCAGAGCTTGGTCTGTCTTCTGAAATATTGAACTGCTGCTGCTTTTTTAATTTTAAAATTTTCTGTCTGTTGTGGCTGGATATTCTCATACATATAAATGACTCCCCCCATCTCCCAACCTACCTAATTATTTTCACCGTATTACTTTGTGGCAAAAAAAATGTTGGTTGCAGCATGGGGACAGCACTTCCAAGTGCTTGTCCCCATCGGCTCAAAGGTCTTAATTAAAACGTGTCTGGATGGGCTGAGAGCTGTAGTAATGTTGGGAAGAGCTGTCTGCTGTCAGGGCAGAGATAAAGCTCCTGCAGGAGCTGCCTGTGCTATAATCTGCCTCTGCGTTTAATCTGTAGCTGGGCTCTGCAAAGAGTATTGCTGTAAAAGTTTACATGCTGAAACACAGTTTTGCAGTTAAGGTTTTACTCTGAGCAGTGAGACGTGGTCTCAGCTTCCTCAACAAGTCCATATCAAATCCCGTTTATAAGTAAAGAGTAAATCACTTAAGTGAGACTTTACTGGGGTTTAAATGTCAATTGTGAGCAGTGAAATCGGTTCAAAGAAGTGTACAGCTACTTTGTTGTAATTAAAAAGAGATGGTTTGCCTTTGGGATCGTTGCTGCTGGTGACTCATAGAAGAGTGCTGGAAGAATCTATACAGCTGACGGCCCCGGAGAAGATGTCCCGGATTATTCTGGGCTCAGGTCTAAATTTGCGAGGCTGGCACTTACAGAACAAGGCAGTTCTGTTTTTCCACAATTTCAATTTTCACTAGTCTGTAAACTCTGCCAGTCTTAATGAGCTTTCAGAGCAGAACCATGCTCTGCCTGGTGGCATAATAATAATAATAAAAAAAAGAGCCTATCCTATTATATTTCTACTGAAATTTTCTAGAATTGCTTTGGGAAATCGAGTTTATGGATTTTAAAGTTCTGTGTCTGAATTGAGTTTAGCGCTGTATTCAGAGTGCGTGGTCAGATAACACAGCTTCTGTTCCAATATGAATGTCACGCTGCCTGCATAGCTATTAAAATTTATACTGAAATTCCATTATTTCCATTATTTAGTAATAAAAGACACTAAAAGCTTCTACAGTATGGTTGTGTTGATTTCTGTATCTCTAAGTAGATTAAAAGTAGTACATTCTCTGTCTTTTATTCTTTATCACATATTTTGTAGTGGTTTTGGCTTCAGCAAACCTGGAAAACAAATCTGAAAATTAGATGCAAGTATCTTATTGCTGTTGTCATTATGAGGATTACAGTGCGGTACCCAGTTTGGTGGGATTTCTGTTCACGCATGTGACTTCTCTTCTTTAAATGCTGTGTATACCAAACATTTAAGGAAACCTTATCGAAGCTGGAAGAGGAATAAGAATCTGAAGCCAATAAAAGCATAAAATAACACTTCGGCATAAGGATACTGTATCTTTAGAAAAATCCCAGTAGGCTTGAAAAGTTACCACCTTATTTCCTGGATAAGTAGTAAAGAGGCAGTAATGGCCTGAGAGGAGAAGAGCGGTGGTGCAGGCTCTAGGGTGAAGCTGCTGAAGACAGAAATCTTGCCCGGGCAGAGGTGCGGGGTGCCCGAGAACTGGGCTGAGTGCTGCGCCCACACATGCTTAAAATCTGCGTCCTGCAGTGTATGACTTGCTCTTTAGTGTTTCTGCTTGTTCTTCTTCCTGGCTGTCATTCATATGAAGTGATCTCTTACTATCAAAATACAGGATGTTTTTCTTTGTATTGCGTTACCTTAGCAGTGCTGGTTGGGTTTTGGAATGTTTCGTCAAAAAGCATTAAAGTCTTCCTCAGTGCAAGTCATAGAAAACGTTCCTGGTTTCGCTCATTTGATTTTATTTTTTCTCAGGAAGGTGGTGTGGGTGGTGGGTTTTTTGTTTATTTGTTTTTTGTTTGTGGGGTTTTTTGGCGTGACATGTATCAAACTTTTACATGGCTTGGTTCTTTCTTAAAAATAAATGCTGTTACTCTTTTTTTTGTTTTTTTAATAGGTCCCTTGTAGTTGTTCATTTTTGGGCACCATGGGCTCCTCAGTGTGCTCAAATGAATGAGGTTATGGTGGCACTAGCAAAGGAACACACGCAGGTTACGTTTGTGAAGGTAAGTCAGGCAGTTAAGCTTGTTTTAAATAGAGGAGAGCCATTATTACAAAGTATGAGTAAAGTAATTCAAAATATGGGTAAAGTTATTTTTGAAGTTCCTTTATGGCTTCGCATTTAAAGGTGTGAGTAGAACATATGAAAGAGATGCATCAAAAATCTGGGATGAAAGTTCTAGGTTCATCTTTCCAAACTTGATACTGCAAGCGTAAATAACACCTTCACTTTATTGTGCTGTAAAAAGAAAAAAAAGTCTACTAAGATACGATGATGGATTTTTTTTTTTCACTAGCTGCTCCACCTAACAAATAGGCTTTTAAATTTCTCTGTGCCTGCCATGTGTCAGTCCTTCAGTTCTGTAGATAGCCACGTTTTCAAAGCATGATTTTTGTCCGTGGATTTGAGATTAATTTGGCAACACTGTTCTTTTCCTGCGTGCTGGAGACTTCATTTGTTCCTGGGATGTTAGTGCTTAGCTAAATAGATCTCGGGATTCATAGAGATTTCTGTCTGATACTAAAGATGAACAGGAATCCTCATGAAGTTTAAAGGAAGATAAATATAAGCCTGTGCAACGTTGTCACTCTGAGATAACAGCCGTATAGTGCTGCGTGGTATAAACACGAATGGGATGCTATATTTTTGTGAGATCATCTGCACTAGTGAGAAAATCAGTGTGGAGGGAAAAAATGAATGCACTTCATCAACATGCTGTTTGTTTTAAAACAACTTTCTCTTGTTAATGAGACACTTCTGTGATTATGAGGGCAGGGAGTAATGGAGCAGCCAGCTGTGTGTGAGTGTTTTAATTTGATTTCTTACAGCCCTTAGGTTTTGTGACTTTTTTTTAATGATTCCTGTCAGTTGGTATTTCTCTCTGTGAAACAGAAAGACAGAGCTATTTTAATGGTAGTATTCTATTACTTAGGGCTTCAAAAGACTAATTTTCAACATTTTGAAAATTCAAAATGCTTAAATTTCCATAGAGTTGCTATAGCTTTTGGTAAGCCCAAGAAAACTTGAAAACTCTCAGTTGCCTCTTTATTATTCATATTAATGTATTATTTATTTATAACCCTTATTATCCAGCTGTAATTTATTTTTTAATAACAAGGTTCTGAAGTGACCAAGCTTTGCAAAAGTAAGACAATGGCACCTTCCCCTCCCTCCCCCCCCCCAGCATTACTTGTTTAGAGCAAATAAGCTACTAAAAGATTTGGGTGGATTTTCTTTATGTTTTCTGGGGGGGAGGAAGGGCTCCTCATGGGGAACGTATTTGATTTTGGAAGTTTTTCGTGGGATTTTGGTCTGTATTCCAGAATAGCCAGAGTCTGCCTTTTAATTGGCAAGAACCTGTTAACTCATCAGATGGTTACAGACAACTGACCACGAGTAGCGTACTGCCTTGCAAATCAGAAACAGTTACATTATAGAATACAGCTAAGGAATAATGAAATGAACTTCAAAATTGTCAATAAATCTTGACGTCTTTCTAAATTCAGTTTCTCATTTCAGTTGCTGCATAGCCTAACTTTAAGATCCTTGGCTTGGTTAAAATGAAAGTGTTGTCTGTATCCAGAAACAGTTAGAAACACTTTTTTGGAAAGTTGTACCAATAAAAGCAAGTTATTGAAATATGAAATTAAACCTGTTCTCTGTGTGTGCACCTCACCAGAGTGGAATATAAATATCTAAGTAGGAAACTTTACTGGAAAAGAAAATTAATATTATAGGTGGAAATCATTTAATCATTTGCCACTTGAAAGAGAATAGATAATTGGAATCTATTTACCGTTTTCAATTTATAGCTTTGGTTTCTCTGTTGATCCTGTTGGAGCATTGCCTTACAGGAATAGGGGTGAAGCTCGGACTCTCACTTCTGACTTATTCTGCAGGTATCCTTCTGGATTTTAGGGGCTTCATTAAGAGCCTATATAGTTGGAGCAAATCAAAACATGGTGTAATACTAAAATATTCAGAGGTTCTTTACATTTCAGTTAATAGTGAGAACAATCACAGTATTTTCTAAAATGCGTAAGGATGCATTTTCTAAACGCGTTTTCTAATATGGCGTGCAGGCAGGAGCAAACGTAAATAGTTCCGTCGACGCTTGTTCATGAAATGTCACTGTATGGTTTGTCGAATAAAAATTTGAAAGGCTTTTTCTTCTGTACACTAAATTGTAGCTTTCTGTTTGAAACATTTAGATCTATTACCGTTTTTTTAACCATAAACTCTGCAGCTGTTACAGAAGTAGTGTCTTAAACAACCTCATACGAGATCTTCTACCACTCAAATAAGCTTTTAGCCTATGCACAGAAAACCAAAAAAAATTTGAGTTAACTAGAAGGTATATTTTCCTGGCAAATTACTGCATTATATCATTTCAAGGTATGCATTTGAATGCTGAATAAGTTTAGAACCAATAATCTCCACAAGCTGGCCACTCAATACCCAGCAGCCTTGCAGGAGTTAAAAATAAAATTTAGTAGACATCAATAGCTTATTGAAGAAACACTCCTTTTTTCTTCATAATTTGCAGAAGGCTGCAAATGTCAGTCATGATGTACTGCCCCTTGAAATTAGTCAATAGAGCAAACAGCAAGAATTGCTGTGGGCAGAAAATAAGCACTGTAATCATGACATAACTGGGGTCAATGATTTATGGATTTCAATATAGTAGTAGCTGCATATGATTGAAAATTTACTAGGTCACTAGTGCACCAAAAATTTTATTCCTAGCCTCCGGGCATCTTTTGAAATGTGCAACAAAATAAAAACCTCTGAACCTGTTTTGACACTGTGTAGGCTCAGTGGATGACATGCCAACCCAGTGAGTCTCATTTAAATGCAAATGTGTCACAAACTTCTGCATCAAATCCGTTTTAAATGTATAAAATGCCTAGAAGAACATTCCAGACAGGATTGACATCCGCAGTCAAACTTTAAAGAAGATTATGAAAATAATCTTTTTGTTTTGTTTTGTCGTTGTTTTTTTAGCTGGAAGCTGAAGCTGTGCCTGAAGTATCTGAAAAATATGGAATTAGTTCTGTTCCAACGTTCTTATTCTTTAAGGTAAGAGGAAATGGATTTAAGAGAAAGTGGATTCCATGTGGACTCTTAATACGTATATTTTTTTAATACAACTACCAGAAGAGCAGAAACTTAAGAATCAGTGAAGAAACAGTTATGTATCTGATTAAAGTCTGTCCAGTGGAACCTAAAAAAGTAGATAGAAATGGTTCTTGCACTTTATATGTAATGCTTCAGAGCTTTCTTAATTGTATTGGATTCTTACACAGTTCTTACTTTAGTTGTCGTACCTTGTACTGGGTCACAACATTTTCAGTAGTGTTTCCTTGTCTAGCTATAGTTCTGCAACATGGCAGAAACCAAAGTAAATAATCTTCCGGTAGAAATGACAAGTCTGTTTGGGTCATGCTTGCCTGCGATAATAAAATTCAAAAGTATTTTCTTTAATAAATTCTGCTGATGGCAAATTTGCTGGCATTAACAGTAGCCAGCCAACAGAATGGTATGAGTCTTGGCACTAACGTCTGGCTAAAAGATCAATACACTAATCTACCCTGCATCTGAAAATCTATACTTTATATTGTGGTTTTACTATTTTTTTTTTATTACGGTACAAATTCTGAATTTAATCCTTCAACACGAGCCTGTGTTTTGGTTTCCTTAGAATTCTCAGAAAGTTGACAGATTAGATGGTGCGCATGCCCCAGAGCTGACCAAAAAAGTGCAGCGTTACGTGTCCAGCAGTTCTGTTTCTGCTGGCTCTAATGACAGCGCAAAAGAAGATCTTAATGTGCGTCTGAAGAAGCTCATCAACGCTGCCCCTTGCATGCTGTTTATGAAAGGGTCTCCAAAAGAACCTCGCTGTGGTAAGGATTTTTGGAAGTTCGTGTTCAATGTGACAGCATTTGCTTTGGGCCAGTTGTCAGATTTACCCAGTTTTGGGGAGATAGATCCCAACAGTGTCCTGTACACCTAGAAACATTAGTGAGAGTATTTTCATGTTGCTTATATGCACTTAGAGGATTGCTGTTTCCTTAGTTAAATTTTGGAAATGGAATCGCAGAGATTAGGGGCTTTCTAAAGAACATGGCATGCGCAATGCTATCCTTGAACTCGGGCACTTTTCCTGAGGCAGCTCAGTGTTTATTCATGATATATTTTGTGCATGAAGTTACAGGTTGAAAATGTAAACTAGTCTGAAGAGAACATTTCAATTCAAGGAATAACAATAATTGACTAACATCGGGGATTACTGTTGCCATTTGGAAAAAGAAAATAAAACTATCCTACCTGGTAAAATTGAAAGACCAGTAGCATGTTTCTGCTACAGTAGAAATGCTTTTTCTTAAACCTAGTGCTCTTAGTGCTCGCTCTCTGTGCAGAGTGCCTGGTTCCTAGCTAAACTGAAGTGTTGATCTATACAGAAAGCACGTCAACAAATGTTAAAACCCCAGATGTTTCAGTACTGTGAAGCTGCCATCCTTCTGCTCACGCAGTCTCAAGAAGTTGCAGTGCAGAACTGTTTTTGCAGGGTCTTCTGTGGTGAGCTGCAGGTAAACAGAAGAGCGACAGGGATGTAGGATGGGGATGGCTTGACCAAACGGCACTTCTGGCAGCTCTTGTTGGGTTATGGCTCCTTTTGTTCCAGTGTAGTTCTGGCGACATTGTTTTGGCAATTAACAACACAACACTTTCCAGGTTGTTTCCTTTGAGTGTAATCCTTGCCTACCTTTGTTTAAATTTATCTTCAGTTGTCAGTCTGCTTCTAACCCACCAGTCTCTTTCTACCGATGTCTTAACAGAAGTGAATATTAGCTGCTGGTTTCTATACTGTTTTGTTTCATACACACTTGTTCCCCAAGGCCTGTATTCCATCTTGAAAAAACAAGGACCAAAAAGGAGCGTGGAAGAACAATTCCTCATCTCCAGAGTTTACCTGAAATGAGAAGACTGAAGATGTCTTATTCTGGGGGCGGTGGCAATAAGACATAATTATAAAATTCTAAAACTGCGGGAAGGAAAAGGCAACGGGGAAAAAAGTTGCACTGAGTTCTTTTACCTCCTTTCTCTCCCCAAATTGGTCTAGAGATGAAGTGTTGCAACTTCTACAGTCGCTGCTCTGCAGGAGATGACCAAGACTGGATTACTTTGCTCAGAAACATGTGTCCCATGGGGCAGATCATGTCAACTACGTTGCTGGGCCACAGAGATGAAGGGATTGTGAAACATTAACGGGAGAATAAGAAAAGGGTTAGCAGTAGCTAGCTCCTCGCAGCCAAGCTCCCTGTGGCCAATAAAGTGATGATAACTACTCAAAAAGCTAAATTGTCACGCAAAACCAGTTATTTGCATCTAAAAGCAAATAATGAAGATACTTGTTTTGTCCATCTGTGCGTGGATTACAGTAGCATGCACAGGCTTGAAAGATTCCTCATAAATGATTCTTTGTCATGGCAGAGATGCATGTGAACTAAATGTGTTTAAAACCTTTTGAGGAGGGAAATGAGGACTGATGGAACTACTCTTTTTGACCCCCTTCTGGTAAAGGCTCAGCAGGTGCAGCCTGGGGACAGAGCAGTGCTTCTCGTGTCTGGCCAGCAGTCCACGGGTGCTTGGTTCCAATTGGTGACATGCTGGGGTGATTTATTGATACTCACATAATCGCCCAATATCCTTGTGGTGTGTATGCACTGCCGATGTCCAGCTGTGGAAGATCTCACCACAGTTTTGAGTATTAAATTCAGTTAACAGTTTCAAGTGCAGACATCCCCCTGTAGCTGCTTCTTGTGCTTTCTGGTGGAGTGTGTCCAGGAGGGTTCCAAAAGAAACTGAGTGGAGAACTATGTCATAGTGTTAAAGGACCTAAAGAAACTGATCTTACATGTTCTGTCCCTTTATTTTAATGCGGAAGGATTCAAATTACAGTATCGCCATGGGGGGGGAAGTCCTCCAATGCAGTCCAGGCTACTTCAGGTTGATGAAGCACTTGCTTAGGGCTTGTGTGCAGCTCTTCTTATTGCCTCTGCCCTCTGTACCAAAGTGTGCTTTCAGCTTCTTTAAAAATGTTTGCATGCCATTTTACGATCTGCTTTTTCAGATGTTGCTGTAAAAGGGTTAGAGAAATACGAGGGGAGGTGGGAGATCCTGTAGGTACTGAGGCTTCCCACACTGTGTTGGGCTTCTACTGTATTGGTATCTGCACACACTTTTTTTTTCCCCTCCTTTTTTCCTTTGTAATTGAAGGCTGCTGTTTCATTTCAATGCATTAATAGGTTGCAGAATCACTTCATTAGAAGCAGTTTCAGAAATAACTGCAGATCTCAGAACTTTTAGCTTGGGATTTAGCAAATGCATAGGCATTTCCTCCTCTGAAGAGCTAATGAAGTTCCATCTATTTAAAGATAATTCTGTATTTGTTTATTATGGAACAATACAGTTATAAGTGCATGAAGGTTACATACTATCATATAGATTTATGTATAATTTGGTAAGAATGGAAATTCTGGCTTGTTCTGAAGTAGACTTGTGAAGTGCATCTGTTGATATGTCCTATCACACCTCTGTGTACTACAGCACTGCTCTGATGAGCTCCTAATGTTTATGAGTACACTTGGGGTCTCTACAGTTGAGGTTATTCCAATATACGTGCATTAAATGAGACCGTATGGGATGCTAATGTGACACTACTGTTAATATGAACCTGCTGTGGTTGCGCTCTGAGCTGTTTGGCAGGTTCCTGGCAAGCTGGAGGAGCAGAGCATGGTTCTGGCTGTGTCCCTGGTGATCACAGGCAACAACCACAAACCAAAAAAGACATTGAGGCATCAAGGTTAACGATAGTTAGGTACTTCATCATAAACTCAATATGGAAAGTGACTTAAGAGTATAACACAGGTTCATTTGCATGTCTTAATATGATAAAGTAGATATTTCTTCAATCTTTCCGTTCTTACATTTGATCCTTGGTACCCCATGAAAAGTGTGCAGGAGGTACTTACCTAAATAGATGTATGTATTAAAATTGGAGTATTGTAGTGCAACACACAAAATCATCTGAACTTACCGCTCTTAATTTTGTGGTTAAATACTGTGCCTGCTTTAGACTGCTGGGGTAGTTTCTAGCAGTAGTTGGGAGATGTTAGTAAGTTGGGTCCATTAAACTTCCTAGAATAGACAAAATTCTGCCCCTCTACTCCACTCTCGTGAGACCCCAGCTGGAGTACTGCGTCCAGTTCTGGAGCCCCTACTACAAGGAAGATATGGACGTGCTGGAACGTGTCCAGAGGAGGGCCATAAGGATGATCAGAGGGCTGGAGCACCTCTCCTATGGGGACAGGCTGTGAGAGCTGGGGTTGGTCAGTCTGGAGAAAAGAAGGCTCCGAGGAGACCTCACAGTGGCCTACCAGTATCTTAAGGGGGCCTACAAGAAAGCTGGGGAGGGACTTTTTAGGATGTCAGGTAATGGTTAGCACTAGAGGGAATGGATTAAAACTAGAGATGGGTCGATTCAGACTGGACGTTAGGAAGAAGTTCTTCACCATGAGGGTGGTGAGACACTGGCCCAGGTTGCCCAGAGAAGTGGTGGAAGCCCCATCACTGGAAGTTTTTAAGGTCAGGCTGGATGGGGGTCTGAGCAACCTGGTGTAGTGGGAGATGTCCCTGCCCATGGCAGGGGGTTGGAACTAGGTGATCTTTAAGGTCCCTTCCAATCCTGACGATTCTATGATGAAAATCTTACTCAAGGTGAAGGCGGTTCAACATTTTGTCAAAGACGATATGGATCTGTTATAACAGTAGTAGGAGTAATAAAAATAGAATTAAACAAAAGGAGTCATGCCTGTGTAAAGGTGAAGATATTTTTGAATTGTATCTATTTTGATACGAATAGTAGACTTGCACTGCAGTCTCTTGTGCAGTTGGCAAGTAGGGGGAACCCCGTCTGGCAGCGGATTCTGGCATCTTCTTGTAGTTTGTAATTTCTTCATTGGAAGAGCCAGCTGAGCATAGCGTAAAGGCAGGTTTGTCCCCTTGGCTGTGTGTTTACTGGCAATTCATGTGCTTGTTACGTACCTTGTATTATTTCAGCAGATTCATTTGGACTGTGGTGGTGTTTATTTGCATCATCAGTACTGTAATTTATTTAGGGTGCTTTTATTGTGTAGAATCTGGAGTGGCATTTGTGATGGTCTAAATAAACGCTTAAAACGTTTTGTTAGCAGTTTAATTATTCCTTGTAATGCCTGTTTGGCATTTCTTCAGAAATTCAACCTAAATCTTTTGTTATGAAAGTAAAGCTGTTCTGGCACTTTATCCCTAAGCATAACGCTTCCAGACTGCTACCATAACCCTTCAAAATGAAACGCAACCAATCAATCTTTCTAGTTTGCATGTAATTGCCTACAGCTAAAATAAAGCTTTTTTTTTTTTCCCCCCAGTTCCTTACAGTAGAAATGAGTTAATATATTGGCGATGGAATAACCATCAGCAATCAGCCTTCAGCTGTTTACTAATGAACTCCCAGATGTATGAAAAATTTCAGAATCTGTGTTTTACTTCAGGCTGTACATGAACTTAACACTTCAGTTGTAAAAAGAAAAGCAACTTAGATGCTATACATATAAATACTGCTACTTCATATCTCAATACATTGCAGATCATGAAAACTGCAGAAAGCTGTAGTAAAAATCCATATTTCAAAAACTAATAGGTGGTCTTGCAAGCTGAAATCAAAGGTTATTTTTCTATGGCACTTTGATTCTTTTTCCATTTAAAGCTTCTTTATTTTTTGTATTCCTTTATTAAAGCCTTTAAGCATTGTCTATTTTTTTTTTTTAATATTTGTGTAGAGGTTTTCATTTGTCTGCACAGTATTTGTTGGAATTCTTTGAGGGAACTGGTAGGATTGCAAGGGCATTTGAATCCAAACCAGAATGAGTTGGCAAAGATATAAATCACACATTATCGCATTGAATTATGGACTAATTCACATGGATCCTTTTTGCAAACCGTATGATAGTGTTGTCTGGGAGACTTCTGCTTCCTTAGAGGGGCTGTGCATTAAAGCAACAGTGGCAGGTGTTGAAATACTTCAGGATAAAGACCACATGTTAGAAACGAAGCAAAATTCCAAAATCTTTCAGTGTGTTGTAGCATGCTTAGCACTTTTCCCCTGATTAGCGTGATTTTCATAGCAGAGCGAGTAGGTTGTGGAGGAACAGTGGAGCTGCGAATCAAGATTTGATCGTCAGTCCTAAGGATGAAGTTGTTGGCTTCCTTGCGTTGTGAAGCCCGGCAGACTTCTTCTCATCCGCTTTCTTACGGGGTAAATGCCTGCAGAACACTGTCAGACATCCCGTAGGTGGGTGTCTTCGCTGGAGGAGCGATTGCGCTTCTGTGGCAATGCAGGTGTTGAGTGGATGGTGATTCTCATCATCAGCCTAAGGTTTCCTTCCAGGTTACCCCCGGACTTGTTGACGTGAAGGGCACAGCCTGGGTGTGGGTGGTGTGTATGTGCGCGCTTTGTTTTTCAAAGTGATTTTGAAGACTTTCTGTAGAGACTAATGCTTTAAAGAACGATTTGTCATCTTTTAAAAAAAAACTATGTTTCACTTCAATGAAAATGGTGATTTTAAAATAGAGTAGAAGGAGAATTGTTTGAAAGAGAAATTTTGTGGGGGACTCCCCCTAGTATAAGAAGATCTGGGTGATTATAGACTGTAAATTCTATAATAGTAAAATTTTTATACATATAACTTTTTACAAATAATATGGTTTTTTAAGGACAAAGGTGCTTGCTTAGAGAAAGGAGAAACTTTTTTTCTAAGGTTGGCCACTTAATAAACTTAGAAAATCTGGATGTTTACATTGTAATATTCAGTGCTTAATGTCCTGCTGAGATAGTGTTGTCAGAGCAGGACATGATGAAGATCTGTCATAAAGGTAAACAGCACATGGTGTGAAAGTGCCACAAGGGTAGTAAAATAATACTAAGTACTCATGTGAAAGTAAAGAGTTTAAAAAAAATAAAAAGGAATCTGCCTTTTAGCATGAAGTAGGAAAGGACGTTCTCTTAAAGCAGAAGTAGTAGTAAACATTATAAAAGCCAAGTTTCTAAGTTAAACTAGTGACACAGTGGTGGGGTTAAATCCCGGTTCCCACTTTGTGCGTCCAGGTTTGGTGTGGGAGAAGCTTGGTAGCAGCTGGAGGAAGAAATGATGGGGGCAGAGGAAGAGCTGTGCAATTAGAGGAATGAAAAGGTGGCTACTGAAGGTGCTGTTACGGCCACGGAGAAGCTTTTCTTCTTTATGAATGCTAAATGAAGAAGAGCTGGAAAAGACAGAAGGACAAAAAGCTGGAATGCATTTATCTTTGATTGTATGTTGGAAGAACAGAGATATGCGTACGAAGGTTACTTACTGTGTTGCTCTCTATTTAGAGTAGCACCAGACTTACCAAGCTGTCCATGTACTTTGGTTTTCTAATCCCCGTAATAAATACAGTGTTTGCCTCCTTATAATATTTGACGATATTGATAGAGCGAAGAATAACACGCTGTTTTGAACTTACCATCTAGAAGAATTTTATTTTTAAAATGAATAAGGTTTAGTACAGACATGGAAATGCTTTGTTTAAAATTATGTGTAATTCCTCTTTTTGTGTTTGCAGGTTTCAGCAAACAAATGGTGGAGATACTGAACAAACATGGTATTTCATTTAGCAGTTTTGATATTTTTTCTGATGAAGAAGTTCGTCAGGGGCTGAAAACATATTCTAATTGGCCAACTTATCCACAGTTGTATGTAGCTGGAGAGCTTATAGGTGGACTTGATATTATCAAGGTTAGAAACTGAGAAATTCTTAATGTTGTTAGTTGTCAGAAGCATGATGTTCTTGCTTTTTACATCTGATTTTTCCTCTCCCCAATCTCCCTAGGAACTTGAGGCGTCTGGAGAACTGGACACAGTCTGTCCAAAGGCACAGAAGTTGGAGGACAGGTGTGATATATTATGTCATTATTTTAAGGGTGCCGGTTTTTGAGGTTTCCTGTATGTTCATTTACGTAGGGGGAACCCCTATATAAATTCCTGTTCTTTATCAGAAGTGTGTCAAAATTTTAATTACAGAACTCCTGCAGTTGTTTAATATGTTCCATCTTCTATACACTAAGCATCACTTAATATAAAGCTATACTGTTATATCTGTATTAAGCTATACTGTTCCAATAGGCTTTACTAATTGTATTTGTAGTTTGTTAATTTTTAATTATAGCAGGAATATATAGATTCATTCTTGTCTCTCTTTTAAGAATTTATTCTTTAAAGATAACTCAGAAAGTCATCTTTTAAACATCGGTAGCTTTTGTTAGCTTTATTTGGCATAGACTTCATAACTACGATGCCACTGGAGAAAATACCTAGGCTTGTCTCCTCATTTTTCTTGATTACTCATGTCCTTCAGTTCCTGTTTTCTTTCACCTTGGCACCATGAATATATGCTGCATCAGTAGGAAGCGTGTTGCTTCCTGAGTCAGGTGTAATATCTAGAAGCCAATTTGTCCTCCTCTGATCTTCTCGTTTGAAGAGTCACTTGTGTTTGAAGTTCTGCTGTGCCCCAGGCAGTCAAGCTCCAGATATCCAACAAGTCATTCGGCTTGAGAAGTTGCTTGTAGACGTGGCTTTTTTCCCCTAGTTTTTGTGTGAATTTTATGTGCCATTAAGACATGGAAAGAGGGGCTGGTTTACCAAAAGGTGGCCTGTACCTTGAAGGCAAGTATCTTGGTAGAGATCCCCTCTCGCTGTGTGAGGATGGTCAGAGCGAGTTTTGCAGTGCTCTAGGTGGGGCTGGTTCTGGTTCTTTTGCCTTCTCAACACAGTGGAGAAATAATTTAATGCAACCCGTTTTGGTATGGTGATACAGTAGACTTACTTTCACCCTTGTTTGTTTATTAATTCCCTTTTTAATTTGTTCTATGGCTGAGGTTTCCCTTTTGTTACTCTAGTAGTGTAACTTGTAAATTGTATCACCAAGGCCACAAAAAATGATCGCTACAGCTTGCCATTTCAGATGGAATTATAGGCAAAGAGATTGCCTCAGTATGGCCTTTTAAAAATTTATTTTCGAAAGCTTCCGTTAGTCTGTTCCTTCCTTTTTGCTAACTTGCATAAGCTACAACTTTATTGAATTCATGCATAGGTTTGTGTTTTTTTTTTTTTTTTGCTTTGCTTAGTCTTTTTGGGCGAAAGAAGGTAACGTGAAATGTCCTCTGCTTACGTAATGTGTTTTAATGGATGGAAATTGTTGGTATAGCTAAAGGTCTCCCTAAAGGAGCAACAGCGGCATCTTTTGAAGCGGTGTGTGAAGTTTTTGTCAGTTGTATCAAATCTGAATGTAGAAGTGGCCTGAAGACAAACTGGCTAAAAATTCACTGGGCAAGTCAGCAGTAGCTGCTTATTGCCTACTTTGTTCTTCACCTTTTAGTAGGAGCTTGTTTTTTTATTTGCTGAGGTTTGTTTTCTGGTGACAATTAGAAAGTTCTTTCCATGGCACAGGTTAGTTTTTCTTTGAAGCTAACCTCATACTTAACTTCTGAGCAACTGACATCTCTTTGAAACTACACTCACTCCGTCAGTCACTCATAAGAAAATGAGGTAGTTCTTCAAACACGTTAAGACTTAGTAAAATGAAGGAATATCAGTAGTAGACTCTATTTAATGCTAAATTACGTTCCTTTACTTAATGCTTGAGCTCTTCCTATCAATTAACTGCCTGTTCTTCACTTGAAAATACCCTTGAAAATACCCTTGAAAATGGACCCTGGAAATCAGCTTGGTTTCAGAAAACGGACCTGGCAGCTGGGGCACCAGTTACTGCCCTCACCCGTGCCATCACTCTTAGTGTTGCTGTTGCTCTTTAGCCTAGAGACATCTCGGTTGGAAAAACTGTTTTGAGGTTTACGTGTGGAGAATAAATCTTACGAGGAGTGATTGAAGGAGCTGGGACTGTTTAGTGTGAGGAAGAGGAGGCTGAGGGGAGACCTCATCCCTCTCTACAACTACTTGAAAGGACATTGTAGAGAGGTCGGTGCCGGTCTCTTCTCACAGGTAATTAGCGATAGAACAAGAGGGAATGGCTTCAAGCTGCAGCAGGGGAGGTTTAGGCTGGACATTAGGAAAAAATTCTTCCCAGAAAGGGTGGTCAGACCCTGGAATAGGCTGCCCAGGGAGGTGGTGGAGTCGCCATCCCTGAATGTGTTTCAGACTGGTTTAGATGTGGTGTTGGGGGATATGGTGTAAGGGAGAACTTTGTAGAGTGGGGCTGATGGTTGGACTCGATGATCCCAAGGGTCTCTTCCAACCTGAATGATTCTATGATTCTATGTGCAAAGACTGTAAGTCACCAACCAAACTTTGTTTAGTTCAATTTTTCAAAGGCCCTGGATTCTCCAGTCCAGAATCTTTTTGAGTTGTGCGAGTCATGCAAAGCGACCTTTTACAGGAAATTGTCACTTGTTACACATTTTATAGAGGGTAGTTTGCCCATAGCAGGAAACTGTTGGACAGGAACCTTTGTGAACTTTTTCCATCAATTGGCACTGAAAGCCTTTCCTCAAAGGAGGACAGTGTCTGGGGGTTGTGTGGGTAGACCGGAAATGGACAGGACACAATGGGGCAAATTCCTGAATTTCAGTAGTGGTAAGTCCTTAATCCATAAGCCCACAGGTTTTATGACTGATGGACAATAGGTCTGGCTCTTACTCTGCAAAAGGCATTCTCTCGTGGAGAATGGGAAATGCTAAGTATTATCGTCAGTATGTGAAAAAGCTATACATCAGTAAATACGGACACGGTATTCAAAATATCCTAAAATGACATTTTTTCTTACGCTTATTGCTGCTTGGTACTTAGAGGTCAATCTAGAAAAGTAAATTGTTGCTCTGAAAGTAACAGGATTGTTCCAATTCTTTCACTGGAGTTACTGTAAGCAATGTAAATGAATAGAGTTGCTTATATTAATGCTTTAAATGCGTTGGTAAAGTTGTAAGTTTCTGTCTTTCCACTTTTTGTTTTCCTGTCAAAACAAAGCTTGGGGTAATAACTGAGCTGTTTTATGTCTCTCTGTTTCTTGCCTTCTGTAGGCTTAAAATCTTGATAAACAAAGCTCCTGTGATGCTTTTTATGAAGGGAAGCAAACAGGTAAGACTAAGTTTTATTTAATTAAGTTATATTACATGATATTTCAACAGTTTTTTAAACAGTGACAGATACCTTCTTTTCCTTGCTTAATGAAATTTAATGGTGCTGGGAAGTTAGTTATTTGTATTTTTACTTGGTGCTTCTATAATCCCTATTCTACCTGATGGAAATGTATTGCTAAAATGCCGTGTAAAACCAGGGAATTTGCTGCCCTACGGTGACGTCTGTCAATTGAGCTGCAATTCAGGAATGAATGGAAGAATTGGGCACGTCCTTTCAGTTTAGTTATTGATTGTCTTTGCAGAGAATGGATTTTCTTCTGATGTTTGGAGTGCTTGCCCCCGATGGGTATCCGGCTTGAGGCATACACTTCGATTATTGCCCAGAACTTTATCTCTGGACACATTTCTTGAAACTTCCCTCTGACCTAATTGGGTTGGGTGTCCTGTCCTTTTTAATTGCTCTGACTTTATTATGCTTTCACAACTGCATTTGAAAAAAGCTGCTAGATATTTTTTTAAGGCTAAAGTATAATGCCACGTGCCATAAATGATCCCCTCTCTTTCTCACATGCATGGAATGGTCTATGCCTGGTGTCTTTAAGCTGCACTTAATTATGTTGCTCACTGAAATAAAGATAGACTGCAGACAGACAACTGCTAACAGTGAGGATTAAAATAATAACAAATGACTGTAAGGCGAAAGGTCAGTCTGTTGCTTTGCGCTGCATACTCAAACAAAATAACCAGGGGATAAATTGTTCCTTCTGTAGTTAGTGATTGCGTGTTGTGAGAGGCGTTCATGGGGTGTTTTATTAAAGGGATGCAGAGGTGGGGGACTGAGCTTGTGCGTGTGACTTCTCTTTCTGTTTCATTTGCTCATTTGTTCCCTGAGCCTTCTCTGGGTGTTAGCAACAGATACTTTTAGGAGTGTAATAGGCTGTTTCACCAAGCCATTTCGTAGCCACTGGAGCCCTGTGGGTTGTGCTGTCTCACTGAAACAGCAGTGACGAGCTGGTTGGGCTCAGGTCTTCGAAACACATGCAGTTCTGTCTCCTTCAAAACCTGCGTCTTGCCTAAAGAAAGGAAGAGTTCGGGCAAATTACTTAACAGGTTTTGCTTTTGCTTGAGCTACTGATGGAGTGAAATCACCAATAAGAGGGGATAGTCTGGATTAAAGATTCAATGTCTAAAAAATGATGGGTGTTCTATGTCCTTATGCTGCCAGTATGAAGAGTTTGCAGTAGATACTTTCAATTTTTAATTTCAATTGGGAGTTGCTGTGTGCGCAACCTATTCATTGCTTGACCATAAGTTGCTGCTCTCACCAGAATGGAAAGTAAAGGGTATCATATGTCTCAAAATAAAATGTCTATTTTACAAATGCGTATAAGGCATTCATACCCATCCTACCTATAGCTTTGGCTTTCTGAATGTTTAGAAAATAATCAAGCCTAACTAGTTTTCAAGGTAGTATTGCCAAACCTGGGAAACAGATTCACCTTGTACGTTTCATACCGCAGCTGAGGAAAGCATGTAATACCCTCAATGCTTTCATTTATTTCACTACAGTATATAAAGAAAGAGATATTCCATACTGTTTAAAGCTTAAAGAATATAAAAAATAATGAAAAAGGGATTAGCAGTATTGCTCATCCAGTAAGGTCATCACTAGCAATAAATTGGTAATAGCTTTAGTGTAGCTTGAGGACCTGGAATTTTGTAGATTAAATATAGGAAATATATGTTCCAACACATGTGTGTTTTGTATTCTAGATGGCAAAATGTGGATTCAGCAAGCAAATTATAGAAATCATAAATAGTACTGGGTAAGTAGGTGGTTATCTATCTTTCTTTCTTTCTTTTTTTAATTTGGGATGTCACTTCTGTTTTACAAACTACATTTTATTTATAAAGTGTTTGGAAAATATTAGTGGAAGACTTCCCCAAATATAATTTTCTTTGTTTAAGAGTATTTTAAAGTATCTTTATGTAGAAGCCTGTAGTGTAAATCACTACCTATGCTCATTTGATACCAAATCAAATGTGGTGTGTCAGATATTAACTCTGCTTTTGCACTGCTACGTAGTGATTGTCGTGCTTGGGTTAAGGAGTTTATTGCAGTGAACTTCTTTGTTTTTTGCTGTGCTTGTTGACATGAAAGCAGTCCTTCCACTCTGATAAGCAGCTCTTCTTAGAGAGGTCCCTCTTGATCTGTTTCCTTAATCTTGAAGCCTCTCATGTTACCTACCCTCAGTTTTCCTCTTCAAAGCCGTTCTTTCTGTAGCAAGAGGGATTAGTATCCTCTTCCTTTGAATAAACACCTGTTTCATTTCTACCGCTATGTAGAGGTTAAGCAGTTTTCTTGATGACTAGATGTTAGAACGGGCTTTTTGAGATAATAGATCACTATATATCGATATACAGCTCAGAAATAAGTAGCGGTTACAAGTATTCCTTGTCACTGGCCCATGCCCGCTGGCAGGAATCTACATACTTACTGGTTATTGAGGAGTGCTGGGTCTTAAAATATTAGGAATTGCATATCAAAACTTGTACATGGACCGACCAGAAATCAAACGCACACAGGTGTTTTATTTTTGTGTTTTTACACAAGTGGTATATGAAGATGGTGAAATAGCTGCAGCTGGTTGATTCCTTAATAAAACCCTCTAAAGTACATGTGTGTGTCCTTTTGTTGTTTTTCTTTTTTAAAAAAAAAACCCAACAAACTAATAGAGAATGGAATGACTTTGAACACATTTTGGCCAGTTAGAGCCTGAGCTACACAGCTTAATTTTTTTACTGTGTTATGCTGTCATCTGTGCGTTATAAGAAGCTTCCCATGAAACTAGACATTTTTTACATTAGCTCTTGGTGCATAAGGCATTGACTTTTTACCTCCCCTTCCCTGTTAATTCTGAGTGATCTGGAAGCAATCTTGAAAACATACCCATTTTGAATTTTTGAAGGTCTTGCATTGAAAAGCTCCGCAGTAGATGACTTTGTTGTTGTTTTTTATAGCGTTGACTACGAGACATTTGACATACTGGAAGATGAAGAGGTAATGAAGTTTTTCCGTCATTGAAGGCTTCGTTGTTGCTTTTACTAACGTTGAAGTTTACATTTAAGATTATTTTTCTAGGTGCGGCAAGGATTAAAAACCTATTCAAACTGGCCAACGTATCCTCAATTATATGTGAAAGGTGAACTTGTTGGAGGGCTGGATATTGTTAAGGTAGGAATGGGAGAATCTTGTTTGAGATGTAAATGGACAGTTTGTTTAAGGCTGTAGGAATGTTTTCTGCCCATAATACAGAAATTCCTGTGTAGTGGCCCTAGATCCTGAAACCGAATGACTTGGTTGCTTTTACTGTGACTTCTATTAGCTCAACATCCAGCTGAAAGGAGCTCTAAATCTCTACCATTCTCATATGCCAAGATTTAGCAGTGAAATGTATTTTCTTGACAGCGGTCAGTTACTGTTACTGTAAAGAGCGTTTTTACCCCGTGGGTGCATTTTTACAGGTTTCTCTTCCTAGTTTTACTTCTGACATTGCTTTTCTCAAATAAGGTGGGTGAGACATTTTTTTTCCTGGTGAACAGTCTCATTCCTGGAAGAAAGTAAGGTTTTATTGTAGTTGTTTGAACAGACCCTGAAGCAACAAAAATAGATCTGCATCTGTTACTGTGGTTTTTGATTTTTGTAACAGAGCAGGCACAGTGTTCTAAACCCCAAATACTCCTGAGCCCATTCTTGTCTGAATGTTTTATAGCCAATTCCTCAGACATTGTAACTCCTGGGAAGATGCAATCAATAAATCTCATTTAGTTCTAAAAATACTGGTATTACTTAAATTATATAGATTACTTTAATTTTATTTATTTAACAAGTGTAGGGGTTATTTCAGTCATCAGTAAGTATAGTCTTGGGCATTGCAGAGATGCTGCAAGATACTTCTCTCGATGGTATTTAAATATGTCTGTTTGCGTTGTTGGGCTGTATTCAGTTCACACCGACTGACTTGTATGGGTAGGTGAATGTTGTCAGTGTTTTAAAATGCATTCTGTGATACAGCATAATATGGAATAAAATTGAGATAGTTGTTTCTCTTGAGATGTGGGAAAAGAATATATACTCTATAACGTTGTTTGAAAACCATTCTCTGGTCTCTTTAGTAACTTAACAGCCTTGTAATTTGAATTTAAATCATGAAGATAATATGAGCAAGCACGCCTTATTTAGAATTCCTACGAATCTTTTACCATCTTGTTTGTTTTAATGTGTGGCACTAATAAAATCTGTCTATGAATGGTCATTTTTTCATTTTATGGGAGGCATTTTGGATGTTTTACAATTTTGTGTATGCCTAAAATATATCTTGAATTACATCTAGAAGGAGGTACACTGGGGGATTTACCTGGTAAAGTTGATGATAACCGATTCTTTTGAAGAATCTTTTCACTGAGTCAGTTTCCTCACTTAGTGAATAGACAGAAAACAGAATTTAAATACAACGTTTTGAACTTCAGTGTCTTGGTCAAGAGGGACCTCTAGTGGGTCGCCTCCTGCATTCCCTGGTAGCCCAGGAATTGATTCCCTCTCCGTAAGCTGTGCCGATTGAAATCCTGTTAGCATCATCACAACACGTACGCAGAGAGTAATAGCTGTCTGTGTTTCTTTACAGGAACTAAGGGAAAGTGGTGAATTGTTGCCTATTCTGAAGGGAGAAAATTAATGGAAAAGGACATCAATGGGAACAGAAATACTTTGAACAATTATTCATTTCTAGATTATATTGGAGCAATATACAACTTAGCCCTGTGGAACCGATCAGGATTAAATAAAGACCGTTTATGTACTCTGTGTATTTCAGAAGACCATGCTGCGTATGAAAATGTGTTTCCAGTGAAGATACAAAAATGTCAAGATCTTCAACTTCAATTAAAAGCTAATGCTAAAGAACTTTGGGTTTGTTGTTACACTCTTTCTGTGTATTCATTGCGTCTAGATGTTTAAGATTTGAATAATGACACCACTATCCATTGCAGTACTACATAGGACTAAATTGCATCTTTTTTTTTGGGCTCAGCCCTCGTTAGGAGAATATTAATGGGTATACCTCTGTGGTATGGAGCATAATAATTTTCTGTCCCTGTTAATAATTGTTTTCATGTCTAGTGAGCAAGGAAAATACTATTGAAACCTTAATCCAGTGCAGCATTAGGAAGTTGTTATTAATGGGTGTCAGCTGTACACTATGCATCTTCATTATCCAAGTAGGTACAGTAATTGTTAATTTCAGATGTTCAACCTATTTTAACATAGCTTTTTGGACATATTTAAATTACAGTGGAAATGAGCCAGTAAACAGCGATTAGGCCAGTCTTTGGTTTTTGTGTCGCCAGTGGTCCTTCAGTTAGGTAGAAAGGTTCACTTTCTCGACTATGACTTTGGCAATTTAAATCATGAGTCCTTCACTTCTGTATTGAGAAGATTTAATTTGTTTTTAATCCTTCTTTTAATACCTGTAATGCTCTGAAATATAGTGGGCTCTAGTAATGGGCTGACCGTCAAGCCAGCTGCAGCACGGGTGTGCTCGCGAGGTTGTGCAGGGGGGTATTTCTCTTCAAGAGAAACACTTTTTGCTTTTGGGTCATTTGGGCTCATAGCGTCTGTGTAGAGACTAATCAGGATTTTCGTTTGAAAGGTGGTTTTGTGTCCGTGAAATACTGAAATGTTTCTAGTTTATTACGTATAGACTGCTGTGTGTGACAGCAGTATCAGCTGCTGACGTCTAGCTGTGAAATGCTGGTTTAAACTGTTTGGGGTGCGTTGACTATACACAGCAAAGAGGACGAGGACACCGTGTTCCCAGAGAGGTCTGGAGCCTGAAGAGGAGCCAGCTCCCTCTATGGAACCCAGCAGACGAAGCACTGCTGAGCCCGAACCTCACCAGTGCGACATTTAGAGCAGAGAGGTACTGCCAAAAGCCTTTTCCTCGCTGATTTTTGTGTTGGTTGTGCTTGCAGGGAAACGCCTGTGTCAGTTCAAGATTCAGGGCCAGAAACCCTGCCGAGGAGTCGCTTCCTTGTCAGGAGGGGTCAGGACTGACCGCGGGCTCTTCAGAACGTGCCTGAGGAGTTACGTGGTGCGAAGTTTTAGGCAGCAGCTGAGAAGTAAGGTTTTGGAAGCACGTTTATGGCTTTGTTGCTTAAATTCTAAATATCATCTGAATATACTGGAACCTGAAGCAAGGCTGTTCCTGGACTTAGTCCCAGACTAGCAAAGGTTGACTGCAGAGAAAAAGGTACTTGTACATGTTACAGAATCCTTAGTGATTGATATTTAATTCAATCCAAGTATTAATCTTCTAGGAAAAATTTTAGTAATTACTATAAAATAGTATATGTTATAACTTCAAAACCAATTTTAAACACTATAAAAAATATCTTGTCTGTCTTATGAAAACAAGCCGTAATTAATCTCTCAAAGTGAATTGCAAATGCGTCCAGGCACTTGTCAGTAGTAATTGTAACCTACTTCATTTAAAAAAAAATTAAATATATATATACCAAAAAGTAACATCCCTGTGGTCAAATTAGGAGTTAGAAGCTTTAATTAAGACTAAATACAAAATGTTATTTCTTCTGCAATAGTTTTCCTTCAAAATTCACTGTAGTGAAATTTAACTACTCAAGGTTTATAGAGTCCTGCTAATACATGTATAGAAGTGCAGCAGACCACCAGTGAATAGCAGTTGTTTCTCTGACAATTTGTGTTTTTATATTCCGTATACTCCAGCGCTACACTTCTTATACCAGTACAGAATTTACTCTTGAAGTTCCTGTGCTGCTGTTGTGTTTGGTGAGTGTTCTCCAGACTTTTCATGGTGCTCAACTGAGGGTCTCCAGCTGTGGTAATTGGCACCATTTGGTATATTTAGTACTCCTCCTTTTGTCAGAATTCCTTGTAAACCCGCTCTCTCTAAGTTTCTTCGGACAAAACCAGATGTTCTGGAAATTAACTCTTCTAAAAGCGGTTTTCCAGCCAGTTCTGCCTCTGGCGGTGGTGCTTGGGGATGCCCGTGCATCGCTGGGGAGCGTGGCCTGGGGGGCCTCTGGAGTGGGGTGTTCAACGTGGCGACCGAACACCGGCCTCCAGCAGTTCAATGGTGCGAGTGGGGCATCACACCTGAATTTCACGCTGGTGCTGGTAAAGCGCCGTTCAAAGTGGCACGTTTCTGCCCAGGGCTTGCGCTGCTGCGTGCTGTAGGGACGCTCCTGCGGCTGCGTGATTTAAGAATTTGTACTGAGGCTGTGTATGGGCTTTACTGTGCCGTAGCTGTAGTTTTGGTTCGGTTTGTTTGTGTCCAAGGAGCTGCAGAGCCGTTAGCTGGGCGCTGCGGTGGCGCAGGGAGGGATGTGTGGGTGGAGGCTGCCTCTCCGTGGCCAGAGAGTGAACACGGCTCCGGCTGCGCTGCCGGAGTTGGGAAGTCTGCAGCTACATAAAACACGCTTGGAAACAATTTCAGCCATATGGCCGGAACCTTAATTCAAGGGACTGCTGGGGACCGTGGCTTGTACGCTGCTGCCGCCTTGCAGGGATAACTCTCGCCCTTCTGCAGGAATAATCCGCGATCCCTCTGCCTCTGGAACGGACTGCTGCTGCGGGGGAAAGAAACGTTTGGCTTTACATGGAATGGAAGAGACAGCGGGTGTGCAGTTTATCAGCACTTGTAGTGAGATAAAGGTGAGGTAGATGAATTCATTGAGGCGTAAGAGGTGCTGGTGGGAGTTAGGTGGTTGATGCCTGTAACTACGTACCGGGCCGCAGCTTGAGACACCCTCGCTGGGTGAAGGGGAGCGGGGCTGGTTCTTTCAGCTTTCCACATATTCACACGCACGCCTTGCCCACTACAAATGCGTTCCTTGGTACTCTTCCCAGAATCACTCCTCTTACCTACCGATAAAGTGCAGACTGAGTTCCTGAGCCGTTTTTCTGGAAATTAGAATGATTTGGGCAATACAGTTAGTTAGATGGGTGTTCCCAGACCTCTGAACGTGAACGTGGGGAGGCCTGGGGTGCTCTGCTGGGAGGCATCCAAGGAATAATGCGTGTTTTGCACAGAAGGGGGGGAAAAAACGCAGTGAAGTGTCAGAGCTGCAGTCCTCCAGGTGAAGAGGTAAGTGAGTGCTTGAGCTTTTATGGCTGCTAAAGAGGGCATGTTACTTCTTACCGCTGGAGAAGTATTTGATGTCAGCATTTGAGTGCAATTAATGTGATTTATATTCTATTTATTTGCATCTTTCTCTTTCTTTTGCTTTCTTTTCCATGCTTGTCCCAAGATTTCAGTTAGATTCTCTGCCTCCTGTGCTTTAATATTAGGGAAAACTAAGGAAAAAAACATTAACCATGAGGATGGTCGAAAAGGGGAAGAGGTTGCCTCAGGAGGTCGGGGCGCTCTGTCCTCACAGTTGCTCAGGACTCAGATTCATGTCAGAGAAACCTGATCTGAGCCACTTTTAGCAACGGGTTGGACTAGATGACATGCAGAGGTCTGTCCCAGCCTGAATAAATCTGCTTTTTAATGTCACAGTAGCAAAGTGTTAGTGGATAATGGAAGCGTGAGTGAAGAGAGCGCAGAAGAGCACCTACGGCTCCCTTTGAGCGGGCAAAATGAGAGTCCTGCTGCAGTGACTAACCGCTGTAAGGTATTAACTAAGTTTAATAACTTTGCCCAACAGATAACTGCCACCCCCCGTCACCTGCTCTGTGCCTGAATATGAAATACTTTCAAAACGCTATGAAATATTCCGTTTTTTAAAGGCAAGTGTCATATAGCTGAGGTAGGTAATGCAATATCGTTTTTAAATTAAAAATTAATCTGGCATTATGGTTAAAGGCTTCTGACAGTCCAAGGAGAAATTTGATGCAGTTAATGATTTTAATTAGGGAGGTATTTCATGGGAAGTAATCAGAAAGCTACACTACCTCATTTCACAGTGCTGAGGCAGAAGTGGAGGAAAGATGTGAGGCTTTTTTTATTCAAGTTGTAGTTCCAGGCAGCCGATTGGGATGAGACTCTTGAGCTATTCAAAGCCCGGCCGATGAAGGTGGGTTTGAAGAGCCTGGTCATGGTCCTCCTTTTCCCTGATGGATATGGTCAGGGGGAGCAGGTCCCTTTCCAAGGTCGGGAAACACTTGGAAGTGGGTTAATAAAACTAAGGGGAGAGGAGCCGGAGATGGTGGTAGAGCCCTTACCTCCTCCTTCACAGGAGAACTTGCATCCCGCTGTTAATTCAGGGTCTGTGAGTCCTTCGGCCACATGGTGGTTACTCTATCGCAGTGCAGTTGTGATCTCTGTGTGTGTGAAGTATCATAGAACCATAGGGTTGGAAGGGACCTCTGGAGATCATCTAGTCCAACCCCCTTGCACAGCAGGGTCACCCAGAGCAGGTGGCACAGGAACGTGTCCAGGTGGGTTTGGGATGTCTGGGCAGCCTGTTCCAGTGCTCTGCCACCCTCAGGGTAAAGAAGTTCCTCCTCATGTTTAGGTGGGACTTCCTATGCTCAAGTTTGTGCCTGTTATCTCTTGTCCTGTCTGCGGGCACCACTGAAAAGAGCCTGGCCCCATCCTCCTGACATCTCCCCCTCTACAAGACCAGTTTGTGCCCAGCCATACCTGCAGTCACACTAATATTTCTGCTGACTTTATTGCTCGTGTACAGGGATGTTTAAAAACTTGAATAAAGGGATTCCTGGTGTGTACTGGAGAAAGGAAAGACCTCTCCTTTCTGCACGTGCTGAAGACCTTGGGTGTACCAGGACTGCTGCTTTGGTGGGACTCCGAGCTCCAGCCGAGCTTCTAGTTTCCTAAAAGCCTGACTAGGGAGGGACGACATCCAGCATATGAAATTCTGCCCTGGGCTTATGAAAAGAAATGCTGGCGGTGCCCCCCTCACGTTGGGTCCCACCAGCCACTGTCCCTGTAAGGGCTCTTACCAGTGCCTCGGTGTGCCTGATGGGCAGCCCGGGTTCAGGTGGGCTCCTGGGTGTTGGCAGACGTGGCCGAGATGCAGAAGAAGCTTTAGCTGGTTGCTGCGGGCACAGTAGCCTGAGTGAGGTGTGAGCGAGAGGTGATGGCATTGCTAGCACCCTCGATCCGAGACGAGCAGGGGCTGGGAGGACATGGTTCAAGGGTCATCAGAGCAGATAAGCAGGTTGCTGCGCTTTGTAGTCTACTCTCAAAGTGCTTCTACTGCTGACCCATTTCCCATCTTATTTCCTGTCTTAAATTGAGGTCTGTTTAACTGATCACTTCTAACTGGTGAGGGTCTCCTACATGGAAGAAAAACATATTTCCAAGGGAATGTTCCTCCATGTCCTGCATGAACACTGACTGTGGGCAGCGGGTCTGGCTGTGTGGGCAGCTTCCCGCAGTCCCTAGGCTGGGCTACGCCAGAGTCCCCGGGTCTGGCTCACGGTGGCCCAAATGCTGAAGCTGACCCCAGCCTGCAGGGCTGGTTCCCCATTGCCTTTGTGCTGGTCCCTGCCCCTGGGCTGCCGCATCCATGGTGGATGCGATAACTTCCACGGGCACTAGATGGTTTCTTGAGATGAATTTTCAAAAAAGCCACAAACTTCTGCCTCTTCCAAGTTATTTCAGTTCAGTTTTGGGCCCCTCACTACAAGAAGGACACTGAGGTGTTGGAGCGTGTCCAGAGAAGGGCTACAAAGCTGGTGAGGGGTCTGGAGGACAAACCTTCTGAGGAATGACTGAGGGAACTGGGGTTGTTCAGCCTGGAGAAGAGGAGGCTGAGGGGAGACCTTATCACCCTCTACAACTACCTGAGAGGAGGGTGCAGAGATATGGGGGCTGACCTCTTCTCCCTGGTGACAAGTGATAGGACAAGAGGAAACGGGTTCAAGTTATGTCAGGGGAGGTTTAGATTGGATATTAGGAAACATTTTTTCACTGAAAGGGTTATTAAACATTGGAAGAGGCTGCCCAGGGAGGTGGTGGAGTCACCATCCCTGGAGGTGTTTAAAAAAAGGGTAGATGTGGTGCTTAGGGACATGGTTTAGAAGTGGTTTTTGTCAGGGTAGGTTAATGGTTGGACTTGATGATCTTGAAGGCCCCTTCCAACCTCAGCGATTCTGTGATTTCACTGAATACAGCCTATGGTACCACAGTGCCCTTCCTCACCAGTGCAGTGCCCAGTTTACGATTAGTTCATAGTGTTATTTTTAGCAATAGTCAACATTTGCCCCAAAGACAAAATCTTTAGAAGCAACTGCCACACACTGCTGGTTTTGTGACCTGATGGAGGGTGCACCTTTGGTCAGCACGTTCTTCTGCCGTGTAATCGTCTGCAGATGAATAGTTAAAATTAGTGAAACAGTGAGTAGTTAAATGTAATTGGGACATACATGTGCTTCCTCAGGGCTCTGGAAGGAATGCCACCGTGTCTGTGTCCAGCAAGACCACTGTCTAAAGGTGACTCTTTAGCTGTGAATGGAAATGCTGAACAGCCTGGTCGGTGTATTGAAGTTCTGAGTATATTACAAAGCATGGACTTTGGGGTCAAAACAAAATGTGGCAGTGCCCGTAGGGAGGCGTGGAGGTGTGCTGGGGGGGTCCACTCCAGGAGCCGAGGGTTGTGTCAGGGGGCAGACAGTGAAGTGCAGGGTGATGGGCTGCTGAAGGGAAGCTTGAAGGCACTTGTTGCACAGGAGCTGGGGGGTTGCTGACGCTCCGGGGTCCATGAAGTGGGCCCGTGTGAACCTCATGAAGTTCAACAAGGCCAAGTGCAGGGTCCTGCACCTGAGTCAGGGCAATCCCAAGCACAAATCCAGGCTGAGCGGAGAATGACTGGAGAGCAGCCCTGAGGAGAGGGACTTGGGGATGTTGGTGGATGGCAACATGCCATGCGCTGGCAGCCCAGAAACCCCCCGCAGCCTGGGCTGCATCCCCAGCAGCGTGGGCAGCAGGGCCAGGGGGGATCCTGCCCCTCTGCTCCGCTCTGGGAGACCCCCCTGCAGCGCTGCCTCCAGCGCTGGGGCACCAACAGCAGAAGGACACGGAGCTGTTGGAGCGGGGCCGGAGGAGGCCCCGGAGATGCCGGGAGGGCTGGAGCCCCTCTGCTGTGGGGACAGGCTGAGAGAGCTGGGGGGGTTCAGCCTGGAGAAGAGAAGGCTCCGGGGAGACCTTCCAGTCCCTAAAAGGGCTCCAGGAAAGCTGGGGAGGGACTCTGGAGCAGGGAGGGGAGCCATGGGACGAGGGGGAAGGGTTTTACACTGAAAGAGGGGAGATTTGGATGAGATGTGAGGCAGAAATTGTTTGCTGTGAGGGGGGTGAGCCCCTGGCCCAGGTTGCCCAGAGAAGCTGTGGCTGCCCCATCCCTGGAGGGGTTCAAGGCCAGGTTGGACGGGGCTTGGAGCAACCTGGGCTGGTGGGAGGTGTCCCTGCCCAGGGCAGGGGGTGGCACTGGGTGGCCATTAAGGTCCCTTCCAACCCAAATCATTCTGTGGTAAAAGCTGCCCACGGCTAATGGTAAATCCCCCAAATGGCTATTTTCGGGAAGGGCTGCACAGTGCTCAGCTGTCCTGGTCTCAGCTGGGATAGAGTTAATTTTCTTTCTGGCAGTTGCTGTGTTTTCAGACTTGGTGTGAAAGGAATGTCAATAATGCATATTGTTTTAGTTGTTGCCAAGTGATGTTTTTACTAGCCAAGGACTTTTTTTCAGCTTCCCATAGAAGCTGGGAAGGAGCACAGACAGAACAACAGAATGGCCAGTGGAATATCCCATACCGTAGACGTCATGGTCGGTCTATAAATGGAGTTGGCCAGGGCTGGGGGGGAATCTGCAGCCTCTGCTACGGTTGGGCAGGGCAACTAATTCGCTGGGTGGTTGAGAGGGACTTGTGACTTGTATATCCTTTACCGTTATTGTTATTTTCCTTTTCTGTTAAACTCTTTTTATCTCAACCCCACGGGGTTTTCTTTTTTTTTTTTTTTTTTTTGTCCTTTCCCCTCCTTTTTTCCCTCTTCTCCCTGCCCGACTGGAGGGGAAGTGAGCAAGTGGATGTGTAGTCCTAGTTGCTGGCTGGGGTTAAACCAGTTATTTTGGAAATAAAGATGTAAATGATTAATGAGACAGGCCTAGCTGAGGGGCGGTGGCAGACGAAGCAGCAATGTGCAGTGGGGTATGGAGGGGTGCAGGCAGGAGAAGCTGGGGACAAGGGGGACAGAGAGGGCATCTGTGGGGTATGGGGGGGGCAGGGAGAAGAGGCAATGGAAATCAAGTATGGAGTGAACCTGGGGGTGTCCGAGGAGGGTGGAGGGGTGGCCGGGGTGAGTGGTGACCCCAGCCCCCGTGGAAGTGGTGTCACAGCTGGTGGAGTGGCTCTGAGAGCCTGGCAGGGTCATGGGTGCTTCTGAAGGAAGGACAGGACAACAAGGTCTTCTTGCAACTTAAAATATTTGGGTGAGATTAAAAATCTAAACATTAGGCTGACTGAAGGTGTTGTGACTGAAACAAATAAGCCAAGGGATGCTTGTGCTCCGGCAGAATCAGCCTGGCGTTTGTGCCTGCTCAGCGCCCGGGATAATCCATCACCTGAGCTGGCTTAACCCCGGGATGCCAGTCCGCCGGCCCAGCACCCTGCTCCCAGAACGTGGTTTTGTACAGAAACCTATTGTAGTCAAACCCACTGCAGGTTACACTGCAACTTCCAGTGTAATTAGGTGATGGCAGCAGAATTAACGGCACTACGGGCGAGTCAGGATGGAAGCTCTGCTCCTCAGCTGCTTTGGTTTGGGCTGGAAATGCTGTGTTGCGTTTTATCCATGGTGTGATTTCTAGGTTCAAGGCGTAATATCCACTGTTGGCTGTCTCTGGATGGAGACCTGTGGTCCTTAACCCCCCTGCAGCCACTGGGCGAAGGGGGAACTCCTCGTGTGTGATGGGGGAGAGCGGCTGCAGCCTGGCCGTGCTGCCAGTGATGGGTCACCACCCCGTCCTGGGCCCATTCCCACTTGATCTAAGTTCCAGCTCTTTTCCTGTTAGTGTATTACTAAATGTGATTGATTGTATGTGCGTGAGGGATTTAGGCGTTTATTCTTGCTTGATTTCATTGCTTTTCAGTCTGGACTCCAAGCCTCCAGGGGGACAGCAAAGCAAGCACAGGAAGGCACGGGGAGGGAAGTCCGGTTATTTTGCTAAAACAACTTAAAAAATCTATAGCATTTATTATCAACTGGCTTTTTTTCCCCTCTCCTTTTCCCTGGGATTATGTGTGTGTAACACTAGATGGAGCCTTCTGTGCGCTGGAAGAGCAGAGGAGTTTGAGGAGCTCAGAGCAGCGTTCTCCACTGCCAGCAGCAGCTGGTAAAAGGTGTTAATGCCGGTATTGCTGGCAAAAAGGCTTCATAACGGGGAAAACATGGTGGGAAATTCTTTCTTGCACCTACAGAGGGCAAACCAATCATGTGGTGTTTCCCTTTGCATGAAAAATACATCAGAACTATGAATCAGAATGATTATGGCATTAAAGATTATGTGCACATCATTTTTAAAGTAGTTTTTGAAGCGTACGTAGAGGAAAGGTTGTGTTTGTGGGTTTCAGAGCACGTGCCTGCAGCCAGGTACGCACAGGATTGTTTCTGTCCGTCAGTGTCTGGCTTTCCACAACCACCTGCAGCTATCGTTCTTAGGAAAATTATTCAAAATGTGATCGGTCTTGCCACTTTCTTAATAAGCTGATCATTATTTTATATTGCGGCTTTGGTGGTAGGGCTCCAGTGCGCCGGCGACCAATATCTCTGAATGACACAACGTGGCGGTGGTTGCACTGGGGAGCTCTTCCCGATGTTATTCCTACAGAAGCCGAGCGGCGTCAGCATTCTGTGCACATAGGCAGCCTCTGAAAGCAACCGGGAAAGCAGATTACGGAATACTAGTTTCCAAGAAGGCGAAATTGCAACATCATTATGAAATGAACCATGTCATCTTAATTATTCCTTGCAAATTTTAGACTGCATATAAACAACTAGTACATCTTGCTGACCCCCAGAATGATTATAGGATACTGAGAAAATGCAAGTATAAAACAAATTTTGGGCAAATTACAGATGTTTATACTGAGAGTGATAACTGAAAGAGATGTAGAGAACTGAGCCGCGTGCACGGAGCCACGCAAAGGATAGATCCTCGGAACCAAAGGATTGCCAACAATTTTCAAACCTTGCAGAAAGGGATCATTGATGGGTTAATGACCTCGTTCTGCAAATATTTATGCATACTGCTATAATTTTGTGCTCAGCTGAATAGTTCCCAATGTATTTAGTAGAATCGCTTCATTATAGCCTCTTTAGTGGGGAAAAACAGAAAGATAATTAAACCTTTCGTACTCCTACATGTAAGGACATACTTTTAAATTTCTTACGTTTAAGCAAAGAGGCATGGGCTTCTTAATTGTTTAGAAAAAGAAAAATATTGACATTTTTAGAATTAAAGTTCTTTCCTACCTTCTGCGCGCTGCATAGGACACTTGCTTAATTGGATGATTGCAATAAGGGGTGGAACAAGGAGAGGCTGCCGTTGGCTTTCACTCGGTCTATGAAATGGGCTGTTGGTCTCCTCTCAGTGAGAAATAATCCCTGCCTGTGATCCCCTGCTCGCCAACCCGCCCAGAAAGATTTAGAAGGTTTTGGTTGATAGCTTCAATCTAGTAAAGTAGCACGAATGAGTTGAAAACAACAACAAATTCATCCACATTATTTCTTTTTTTTTTCTTCTAAATTAAATGCGGTACCAACAGAATGTTAACGTTTCAGCGAATTTCTGTAAGTAATTCAGAACAATGATATTTCTCCCGAACCCCCTGAATTAACCTGTGCCTTTTGAAGTTTGTGTTGCGTGGTAGAAGCCATCAGATATGCAGCCCCTTGTATTGGGTAGCTTTGCCGTAATTTTCGGGTGAGTGTGGCTGTTACATGCTGCTGGGAGTTTGTCAGTGGCCTCTTAAAAGATTACTACAGCCAATTGAGAAAGTAATCTGTCAAAGCTGACATTCATCCTCTCTCCCCTAAATTGCGGTCGCGTTCTACTTCAGCCGTGTCTTGGTGTGCTGCGTGGCAAAGTAAAGAGGTGTTAGTAGGCCAGCTTATAAAATGTACTTTATTTTTGTATTAAACACACAGTTTCCTGTGATTGTGGTAATGATACGGGGCATGTTGTTAATAATGGGGATGTTGCCGTCTCCACCTTGATGCTGGTGGTGCGCCTTTGCGCAGGGAGAGAAGAGAACCATCGTGGAGCTGGTATTTGGCTGTTCTCCGGGGCTGTGGGTTTGTTCCATCCACAAGCTGCAGACGGGGAGTTCCCGAGGTATCTGAATTTGTCATTTTGGGGATCTTTGCTTGAAATTCCTCTTTGTTGGGGTGCTGGGTGTTGGTGTCCGCGCTGGGAGGCAGTGGTCGCTTACCGTCCCTGCAGGGCCTGGGGATGCACAGTGGGATGTGGGCAATCCCAGCTGGAGCGCTGTGAGATGGAGCGGCATTGCTGTAAGGATAAAGCATAGATCTGGCTACCCGACCCCCAGAGCCCTGTCCTGGCTCATTCGCAGCCGGCTTGGGCACCTCCATAAAGCACTGAACTGCGTGGGCTCCATGGCTTTCAACTCCTGCACGGATCTGGGCAGCCGATTCCTTTCTTTAGGCACTTTCTTCCTTACAAAATCTGCATCTCTCTTATCTGCAGCCATCAAGTTCTGTTCCTCTCCTGTGTGTCCTGAGGTTCTCCGATAATATTTCGAAGGTGTTTTGGAGAGATCAGACACCCCATGGGTGTTGGTAACCATAGTTCATTGCTCTGGCCACGTGCATGCTTTCTTGCAGTGGTTCTTTCTTAGGAATGCAGATTTCTTGAGGCTGAACTGACCTCCTCTGCCCCCAGCACCTAAGAGGCTCTTGCTGCAAGTTCCCTCCCTGGATGTGTACCCTTTCCTGCACTAATTCCCACTAGTTTCTTGGGATATTTTTGATACCACTCTTTGTTTCCACCTGGGAGGCGGCCTCTTCCCTTCCTCTGAGGCTTGGTGAGCAGATCAAACTATCGTATTTTGTCATCAGATGTTCCTTGCACGTTCTATGACTATGAATAACGTTCTGCCTTTATTTCATCGGAGTGATGCCGCTAATGCAGATAAAGGAGAAAATGCCATGAGCTCTAAATGCCTGGAAACACAGGTGATTTCCAAGGACAACTTCTGGATATGCTGTAAGACACTGGTGGGGACCAGAGAGCACCGGGAGAGCCACGAGGTCAGAGAGATGTGGAAGGGATGATGGATTCTAAGGATTTCGTGGTATTTCAATATAGTTTTGTTTCTGCTACCTTTATTTTGTCATATTATTAAAAAAGTCTTAATGGTAACAGGTTGTGGAGACGTTTGGTATAACTGTCTAGAATTTTTTCTTTACACTGTCTGTTTTGATGATTCCTGGACTCTAGCAGATACGTGGTGTTACATCAGGTACGGCATGAGGTGAGTTCCTAGGCGACTGTTGGCTGCTCTTCTTGTGTGTTTACAACGATCTGGCAGCACCAGGTGTCTCCATGCCGCTTCCCCACGGCGGCACCGGGGGAGCAGCGCCCGGCTTGCTGCGAGTGTGTTTCTGCGGCGGTGGTTGCTCCCTCCCAGCCCCCCCTCCTTGCCACTGACCTAAAACAATTCTGTCAGGCACTCCTGCTGCCTTGCTGTTCACCACCTCTTGCGGGCTGTTAATGAATATATTGAAAAACACCAGCCTGAAGACTGATCCCTAGGGCACTACACTATTAACCTTTCTCCATGCTGAGAATTGGCCATTTATTTCTATTCTCTTTCCTATCTCTTAACTTGTTTTAATCCATGACAAGACTTTATCGTTAACCCGGTGGTAACCGTGTTTCCTTTCCGGCCTCCAGCCAGGCAGGAGCTCTGTCAGGTGCATCTGGAGTACATGAGCAGGTCAGACCTCCCAGCCCTCCCGTAGATCACCTCTCTCTTGCCCTGTGAAAGGCTCCCAACAAGCAAAGGAGGTGCCACATCCCCTTCATTGCTGGTTTTGGGCTGTCGGTTGAGACTTCTGCATTCTGCAAGTGCTGGCAAGGCTTTTTTTGCTTCTAAAGCATTGCTGGGAAATTTGTGGATATGAAGAGACTGTGTGATCCCAGAAGTCAGCTTCTCCCTCCTTCCCATTCTGAGTGTCTGTATTTAAAAGTATCTCATGGATTCTGACCATCTTGACTTTAATTTAAGCGGAGGAAATGGGGTGATCCTATGGAATGATGAGCTGTCACTGGGTCTGATGGCTGTGGTCATGGACAGGGAGTCAGCTGTGGCAGGCACAGGGTGAGGAGACTTCACAGCTGCGTCTGTCAAAGCAAGAAACGAAACTTGAGATAATTAACGCTTTATGTTCTACCTGTAAATCAACCTGCTATCACAGTGACCGAGGCCGTGGTCTTTCCTACCTTTTAGGCAGTAAGAAATCCGAGGTTTATCCTCTGGCGTGTGCTTGGGCTGCGAGGATAAAAGGGATTACAAGCCGGCGGTGATCTTGTGTCTGAAACCTCGTCTGTGGTGTCAACGGCATTCAGGGGATGAGATACTGCGTATGGCTTGCTTCCATCCGGGGGCTGCACTGTTCTGCTGTCTTGGCTGGGTTAAGTTACACATGTGGAATTTCAGAGAGTGTTCTCCTGCCTTTTTTTTTCAGTTTTTTCCTTTCTTTAATTTCCAGCTTTTCACAAGCTGTACCAGCTTGTGTTATTTCTCCAGGGTTTTTGCTTGGTTCTGGTATCGTATAAAGCCCTGCTAATTTATTAAGGATGCAGAGGAACTGAAGAAATCATGTCCATTAATCTGTCCGTATCTCTTGATTAAAAATACATGGGTTTTCCCAGAACTGTGAGTTGTCTATTGGGGCAACAGTAGATGTGGAGACTCCTTACAAGAAAACTTAGGCAGGGGAAGGTGACTTACTTAGAATAAAATGGGGAAACAACGGCTGCTGTTCTCTGTTAAAATGCTTTGGAAATGGAAGCATCGAAAGCCTTTTTGTGACATGATGGATGAAGGGAGAGGAAAAGATGAGCAAGTATGGGAATGTGTGTGTGTGGAGGCTGTGTACAGGGGGGTAATGGAAGTCCCGATTCACCTTCATCATAAGGAGTGTGACAAAATGATTTCCTGCTGAAATCACTGCAGATTACGAAGTGGTAGATCATTGTTTGCCTTCAAATATCCAAAATATTTGATAATAAAGTTCCTTTATTTTATAAAACGCTACATTTGGATGTAGTTGTTTCAAGAACTTAAAGTACAACAAAAGAGCAGTTGGCGTGTGGACGGGAAAGGATTACTGCAGTGTCTCTTAGTTCAACAGGTGAACGGCTCCTCCATATGGAACAAGCCGTCAGTTTAGAGCGTGACAAAAGCTTCACTGCTTAGCAAGGAATTTGGGATCAGGAGAACGATGCTTTGGAAAGTCCCATTGGAAACATGGAAGATGGCTGAAAGAACAGAGTAGAAATTTGGGCAGTATTCCTGGTTTTGAGCTGTGCAGGAATCATCCAAAACGAATACCTAACTTCAGAAGGTGTGTGGTGCTGTGCTCTGCCCACCCGGGGGTGGGAGCGTGAATATGCAATGCCTTTTTTTTGGTCTTTCTTTGGAGGGTTTCTAAGGTGCGAAGAGAGAACAAAGCAGTGGCGTTTCGTGCAGAGGTGTGCGTTTCCCGTCGAGGGAGAATGGCTATTTTAGGCTTGCAATAGTTGAGCTGTCATTGGGGTAAATGCCCAGCGTGACAAGCGTCTGCCGGCTTCCTGTCATCTCTTCTGGCCTCACCTTGCTGCGCTGCGGCAGGCGTTCAGTGGTGGTGGTGCAGGGACAGCACTCGGCGAAGGAGCTGGTGGGTTGTTCAGGACAGCCGCGTAGCGGGGCAGACCTTGTTAGTTTCCGATCAAATGCAACAGAATTTCATCCCCTGAAATGGTAATTTTCAAAAAATGTTTTGCCTTAAAAAGGTGTCTTTTTTTTTTCCTCGCTTAGCTTTTATCCATAATTCATTTCCAGTCACTTTGAGAACAAGCACTAAAATTTCCATCTTTCAGGAAACGTTTTTGAGTTCTTTAGCTAAAAACTATTTGAAAATCTAATTTGAATTTTTGAACAGGATTGCCTGCCCCACATGGCTGGTGCCAAATGAAAGTTCTTCACCTGAAAAGTTTTTCCCAGCTCCGGGGCAGAGCTGGGTCTGCGTGTTGGATCTGACGGAGGGTGTGCTGTACGCCGGGAGCCCGCGTCGGGAACGCTGGGACGTGGCTTTCTGAAGCAGAACAGCAAAATAGAAAACCAACACCGCGGGAGGGGAAAAATGTGGTTTTGCGTTAGTGAAACCTTCACCTTACTTTTTAAAGCATAAATAAAATGCAACAGGCATTTTGGAGAAGCAAAGTATGAAATAGGAACATCAGGTTTAAACACAGAGAATCACTGTCGTGCGTTAGCAGGGTGGTTATTTCATCTGTTCTTTGTAAATCTCAGATTAAATCATGTTTTTCTCTTTGTACGTAGTGTACGTAATGAGACAGTTAGCTACTATAGACCCTGAAGTGCTGGAACGTGTCCAGAGGAGAGCGACCGAGCTGGTGAGGGGTCTGGAGACCAAGCCGTGTGAGGAGAGGCTGAGGGAGCTGGGGGTGTTCAGTTTGGAGAAGAGGAGGCTGAGGGGAGACCTCATGGCCCTCTACAACTCCCTGAAAGGAGGGTGTAGAGAGGAGGGGGTTGGCCTCTTCTCCCAGGTGAATAATGACAGGACCAGAGGAGATGGCCTGAAGCTGCGGCAGGGGAGGTTTAGATTGGATATTAGGAAGAATGACTTTACTGAAAGAGTGGTCAGGCCGTGGAACAGCCTGCCCAGGGAGGTGGGTGAGTCACCATCCCTAGAGGTGTTTAAGAAACGTGTAGATTTGGCGCTTCAGGGCATGCTCTAGTGGCAGAGATTGTAGGGGTTTTTTTTTGTGTGTGTGTATGGTTGGACTCAATGATCTCAAAGGTCCTTTCCAACCGTGAAGATTCTGTGATTCTAATGGGCAATGGTGATTTCTGTTTTACCTTAGGTTTTTCAGTGCTTTTAGTTGGAAAGCTGGTATTTTAGTCCCTTGATATATCAAGTCAAAAAGATGTTGCTTTGTATTGTTTGGTTTTCCTCTAAGTAATAGAGATCTGGATTTCACCAACCCACCACTTGCCTGAAATTTGGTGGTGTCAACTGCACTCGCCGATCCAAACGGCACTGCAGCCCTACCTAGGATTTTCAGATGAAGCACAGGAATTAATTCAGATTTTAGATTATTTGCAATACTTGAAAAAAATTAATAATATTTGGTTCACATGCAACAAAATAATTGTTATAATTGGAGCCTGAGCCGCTGCCTATCCGTTTGTGCCTTGTGCAGGGAGAAGGGCGGAAGCGTTGGGATGGAGGGTCTCTGCCCCTGGGTGGTAGATGGTAGTGCTTTGGCTGGCCACAAAAACAAAAGAGCAGAAGACAACAAAAATCCCCATGTGCACTGTGTTCAGAAAGTTCAGGAAATTACTGGCTTAAGGAAACATGATTTCAGTCTTCAGAGCTCTCTTCTGGCAATGTGTATTTCCTGCAAATAGAAAGCTATTTCTGCTAGGGGCAGAATTTTTCTGGGTTTGATGCTGAAAGCTCATTAAAATCCCATGTTAAACAATTAATGTTCCTAGGGACAAATTGTTTCATGTACTAGGACTTTCTCTAGCCAGAGGAAAACACAGTATCCCGGAGAATTACAGGGCCCGTAACTTCGTGCTTGCAAAATGCTTGGTGACACTCATTTCAAGCCCACTATTTTTAGGGAATGTGTCAGGTCCGTATGCGGATCTACCATCAGCCTGCTGATGGCCGAGCCTGGAAAACTGCGTCTGTTCACACCGTACTCCGAGCTTTGATGGATGAAGAATTAGGAGTAAGCATGTCTGTCCACAGAACTTGTATTACAATTTAATATTCAGTGATCTTAATTGTTTATAATGGAAATGGTCTCCTTTAAAACTTGTGGAGCTGTTGCTCCGCTCGTCCCCCAGGGTGGTGGCCATCACCTTCCTGCTGTGATTTACGGCAGCGTGTCATCTGTGCCAGCTGCTGACGGACCCCAAAGGTCGTCTTATGGGGGTCGCCAGAGCCCTTTTAGCTTATACATTTATTATGCTAGGGGAAAAAAGAAAACAGGTTGTTTTCCTCAGTGTTTAGCAGGAAACCCATTACAAGGAGTCAGAGATTGGACTGTGCGCGTTGACTTGGCTTGATGGGGCCCTACAAATTCTGTTTAATGTAGCAACACTGTGGGTGGTGGGGTTTCTTAGAGGTATTCCAGGCAATGGGTTTTTTTACGGGTAGTCCATGAGGAGAGAAGAATGTGGCCAGTTTACTCCTCTCCTCCAGAGCTGGGAACCGGTCATTGTGTCGAAACAGGGAAGGCAAAGGAAGCTTTGTTTGCATTTTGGAAACCCGGCACTGCTATTGTTCGTTAAGCAAAGTCTCATTTCCGTGCTCCAAACAAGCATAGCAGGAAGAATTTATGAAAAGCTGAATTTAAATATATTAAAAGCGTGGAAAGCATCCCACCCAGTGCAGTCCAGCTCATGGGCAACGCGCTGCCTGCGTCTCCCGTGAGGATGGAATCCTCCGTCTGTCTGCGGTTTCCCTCTTTTCCTGAATTTCACGCCCAGACAGAACGTAATTGTGTGGTGACAGCTTTTATCTTTTCATCTGAAAGCAAAATCTAGAGATTTCTGTGGAATTTGTGAAATGGTATTTAATGGCTTTAAACAGGACAAAAAACTCTACTTCCTGGCCATTTGCTGAATTTAGCCCTAAACATTAAAAAGAAATGAACCGGAGAATGTAACGAAAATCCTATTTTAGATTGAACTGTATTTTTCCCAGTACCTCTTAATAAAAACAATAAGAATAAGAAGAATATTACTTAAGCAAAACGCCACTTCCTAGTTCTTGCATTTGGCATCATTATTACCTTCCATTTGTGGGTAAGGACATTTTTCATGCAAAATCCCAAGCCTTTTACAACCTAACCTTTTTATCCTAATGACTGCTCCAGATCTGAAGTCAGTTTACTGCTTTTTTTTTTTTTTTTTTGGCACAAACTGTTGCTATGAAACTTGCAGTGCTACGAGGAGACTGGAACTCCTGTTTCACTGAATATTCTGTGTTCTAGCAAATAGCCCCGGTGACAGGAGCCGACGCAGGCTCTTACCAGAGCAGTTCTCCCTTTTAATTCAATCTCTATATTTTATAGAATCATAGAATGGTTTGGGTTGGAAGGGACCTTAAAGATCATCTAGTTCCCAACGCCCTGCCCTGGGCAGGGACACCTCCCACCAGCCCAGGTTGCTCCAAGCCCCGTCCAACCTGGCCTTGAACCCCTCCAGGGATGGGGCAGCCACAGCTTCTCTGGGCAACCTGGGCCAGGGGCTCCCCACCCTCAGAGTGAAATGTTTCTTCCTAATATCGAATATAAATGTACTATCTTCCATTTTGAAGCCATTTATCCATCATCTGTTTCTTGAAAGACGTTGATATTTTTTCGCCCATGTTTTTAAGATCTGCTTGCACCAAAATGAAAACGTATCGTATCTGGTTTCCCTAACTCAGAGAACTTTCTTGCTTTGCGGGGCACGAGCTTGTCGATAGTAAAAAGTAACCTGGCGTTAAATGCTGGCTTTGGGGGTGCCACACGTCCCACACCTGTGGTGGCACCACCAGTGCTTGGCCCCTGGCAGGGCCCCCTGGTGGGACACTGTGGGGTGGGTTTGCTCGGGGAAAGCTTCTGGCTAAAGAGGTTGAGGTGGCTGGGAACAGGGAACAGCATCGAGTGCCGCTGCTGGAAATGTGGTCGGATTTCTCATCTCTGAAGTGCGCTATCCCGTCTTCTACGAGTACTATGTAAATACCTGATTTTTCAATAAATGAATTTTTTTATTTTTTTTTCTCTGAAGTGTTGTTTTACTGAGATGTAGAAGTACCAAACCAGGACGGTGAGGATCTATGTTCCACCCTGCTGGACCAGACTCCTGGGCCCTTTGTCCTTCCCCAGCAGCAGCCATTGCCAGATGTGGCGGAAAATGTGAGTAACTTTTGGACTCGTCCTTGCCCACTTTTCTAAAGGTGATTGTGTGCTCCGAGCACAGGTTTATTACATCCAACTTCTTATTTACTTACTTTCCTCAAAAGGGTAAACTGTAATTAGGATCTATCCTTATATCACAAAAAGGTTCATTTTCCCCTCTTATGAACGCTATTTTAAGTTACAGCATCTACCAGCCTTTTTCTTCCCAAGAGCTTTGCAAAATCCTGGTCATTATCTCTGTAATAAGATTTCTGGCCCTTTAGTCATCCAGAATGGGATGTGACAAAATCAAGTTGTCAGTCTGGACTGATCTTAGCGGTGAGAAGAAAATATCATTTTTAGACCTGAGGGTTTCTTTGTGTCTCTTGTGGTGTACAAAGATAAAGACACCTTAGCACAAGATTTTTACAGGGCCACATGAATAAATTGGTACAGTAACTCCCTCTGTGCTGCATTCTGCCTCGTTCCTCCTTTTCTTTGGAAAATGCTTGATGGGAATGAGTTAAATGAGAGAGTATCTCTTCATCCTCAGCAGGCCAATGTCACCTTCTCTCCCATATCTTTTGAGGTTCCTCAGTCCAAGAGGTCTCTTATGCTACTTAACACTAATGGCAATGCTTTCAAACAGTCCTCTACATTTCTACAGGTTTTTAATTGACAAGTTTATTCTAGATTATAGAATGCTACTGGTCTGTCTACAGCAGAATCATCTACTGGTGGGTTTTTTATGTGTATCTCCGTCAGGGAATCAGTTTGAAACGGCCTGAGAACAAATCCTAATGGCTGTCTCACTAATGCTTTTCTATGGAGATGTTTTGTCTTCTGCTCGAGCTCCTCGTGTTGGCTCTCTCAGTGTTTGTGCCTGTGTCGGGCAGAGTGTCCCCATCAGGTGTTGGCACTTACTGGATCTGACTTGTTTCTGCTCTGTGCTCCTGCGAAATACCATGTGATGGTTCTCTCACTTCTCTGGATTTCATTTTACGCTTGTTAGTTCTTACAACATGCTTGAAGCTGACGTTTTTGGAAGCCTTAGACCTTCTCAATTGAGATCCGTGTTGCATTTCAACTACAACGGGATGAGCTGTACTCTTCCAGCATCACCGCCTTGTTGGTGCCCAGCGGACCCAGCCAGGTTTCTGTGCTGGCGTGCTCTGCTTCCTTAGGATTAAATGAGCATTTCTTGCTGAAGGAGGCGTCCGTTGTTCCTCCTGTTGTCTTTCTGATTCATGTTTGCATTTTTAAATTTTTTGTCACCCCTCTGGCTGGATGGGATGACTTGGGCAGCCTGTGGGCGGTCTGGGCTTGGTGTGCTTCGGCATGGAGAAAGGTCCTCTTGGAGCATTTAGTGGGTGTTGTCATGTCTCTTTCTTTCTGTTTTGTTTGACTTTTATTAAAGGAGCTCCTGACAAGTGATGAGATCTAAAAGAAACTCCAAAACTGAGTGAGGAACCTGTGTTAAAATTGCATTACCCCTGTGAGGGATGGGCACCAGTCACCTTTTTCATGGACACAGCCTGGCTTCCCCTCTCTCTCTAATGAACAGTGAATTTTTTTCTCTGTTCCTAAGCCAAAAAAAGGAAAGAAAAGCAGATATGTAGTAGAGCAGATTGCTTAGAATAAATAAAGACCGAAGCTGGAGAGGCTGGTGTCTCTGACACATCAGGCCGGGAGAGCTCTCTCTTCTAATTCTTGACTTGGACTTTTAGACTTGGATTTTTACATGAATATCTACACTCAGTGTATGGGGGGGGGTGCATACATGTATATAGTCTATAGCGCACTGTACAGCCCATGGTGCATACACACAGCGGATATAATGACAAACTCAGTTGCCATTGGATATAATGACAAACTCAATTGCCATTGGATATCATCAACTTGAGCACATAATATTAATTATATGTAATACCCAATTTGGTACTAAAACTCTGAGGCTTATTTTTCCTGCTTGCTGCGACAGTAAATGCTGTTAAACTGAAGCAGTTTGACTTAACACCTTCTTCCCCTGCTGCAAAAGGAGCAGTAAATAGTGAGTAATCATGATCATTTGTGAATCAGATCTCTGTCTCTTCTACTGCTCTTTAAGGTTGCTGAGGAGCTCTTACACCTGGCTGGCCGACAGACCAGCCTTACGCTATTATTGCTATTTCTAAGTGCACGGAGAAAAAAGAAGTGACTGCTCTCCTTCTCATAGCAGCCTGCAGGACAAAACAGCAGAGCGTAAAGGGTGGGAACCCCCCTCTACCTGTGCTCTAGCTTGCTTATTTATAGCAGCTCAGGGTCTCTTCATCCTGCAGCGATCCCGGTGTAGCAGAAGTTTCACAGTCAGCCACACAGTGAAATATCTCACTGTGCTCAGCGATTCGGGTATTTATGTGTTGAAGCTGGTCACTTCTGAGGCGTTGGGAGTACTGCGAATGGGTAACTAAGACATGACGCTCATTAATAATTTAAAGCCGGCATGAACGACTAGACTATCTGTTAAAATGGGATCCTACTAAATTCTGGCATAAAATCAATAGCCACCATAAATAAGCGGCAGCCTGGGAAACAGAGGCTTTGACGCCGCTTTTGTTGGGATTGGAGGTGAGCACAGACCTGCTCCCCATGTCCTGCTCTCCCTGCATCTGGGCAACGTCCCACCAGCCATACTGGCCACCCACTGCCCCTCATCCGGCCTTGCTGGTGGCCCCGGGGGCTGGGTGTCACCTTGGGTCCCATCACGGAACCTCCCGTCAAGGGGATGCAGCCAACGAGAGCGCATCTTCCCTCCATGCCTAATGCTTCAGATGATTGAGAAATACATAATTGGAGTAATTAGCTCATTATTTGCAAAATTGTTGTAAACATGTTAGTAATTAGGCAGTATCTACATTGTATAGTGCGCTTCTGGTTAATAATTAATGTACTAAAACACATTAACAATTCCAAGAAAGTTCATGTGGATACTGCAAATCGTTTTTCCAAGTGTAGCGTATTTTTTGTGTATTCAAAGCAACCGCGTGTTTTGCAAAAAAAACATACAGGGATTTTTGCGTAAACTACATTTTTAATTTGTCACTGCGCACTTTCTTAAAATCATCTTGTGGGACTAAACGTGTCTGGTAGCTAAATTATTTGTTATCAAACTCTACACTGTGAAAAGTCTGATTAGACCTGCAGGTAACAGCATGAAAAATAAAATATTTAAAGCACACGCTAACAAAACAGTCTGCTTCTGTAAATGATCTTTGTGGGATATCTACAGGAAAAAAAAAAAAATTGGGATGACAGTTTAAATATATTTTCTCTTTACTCTGTGGTACAAGGAATAAAATTCAAAAATACATCACTACATTATGACTGTCTGTATGTGCCAAATATATATATATATGTATATGCCAAATATATGCAAAATATGCTGTGCATATTTTAAGCTACGCTCTTGTAAACAAGTGAACATACTACAAATTTAATTCAGGCTTTTTACAAGTATGTCCTGAATATCATGGAAAGGTGAGTAGGAAGAGGTTTATTTGGCTCAAATAATTTATTATTAAAGACTGTGACCCTAGAAGCTCATATTCCGATGGGTAACTTTGTGCTGAGGAATAACCAATCCCAATCAATGGAGAGGCGTTTACTTGGCTGAAGTTCCTCATGTGCTTCAAAAATTTACATAATTAGATCAAAATTCAGGTGGAAGGAAGGAAGGAAGAACACAGGTGTGCCCTGATCTTGGCTGCAGTTAGGCAACCACTTGTCTTTAAGAACTCGAGGAATCCCCTGAGTTAAACAGGACGATTTGTGTTTATGGGTGGTTTATGGCCAGACTTCAGTGGTGGGAAGATGATGCTTTAATCTGTGGCTGAACCTTTTTTTTTTTTTCCATTCCTTTAGGTTTTAGTTGCAGTTTCTGTTATTTTTCTTCTTGTGTGTATTAATTTCCAGCACACGCCGCTCCCTGGAGGGCACTGGTGGCTGATGGACAACGTTGACTTATCTTCCCAGTTTGCCGTGGATTTGTTTTAGCACTGGTTATCGACGTTTCAGTTTGCCTGAGTGCAAACACGGCTGTTAACGGAGACAGCCCAGCTCTTAACATCTCTCATTAAGTCATTCGCCCTGGAAGAGACAAACCTGATTTTCTACTACCTGAGCAAAATAAACCCATATTTGTTTCCTTTGCCACCAAAAGGGTAGGGGCAGTAGCAGCCGCAGCAACATAATACAGGCTGCGGTGGTAGTCGAGGAGGTGGCCTCAGGGTCTTGCCTCGTTGAGCCGTGGACGTCTTCAAGCACGGGGATTTCACAGGGTCTCGCAAGGGGAAATCTGGCCGAGCGCTTACCCGACCTCACTGCAATTTTTTCCTCCCCTTCCGTCTCAGTGGAGCTTGCCTCACTGTGCCCTGGCATTGCTACCGCCTGCTCTTTTGCTGAGTGCCTTTGGATGAGTTTTCTCCATGACCCTCTTATAGGCAGGTGTTAGATCCTTCCTTCACCTCCATTTCTCCAGACTGTTTTGAAAGTGCTGATGGAATCGGAGTGAGTGACATTTTTGCTTTTCTCTTGCCCGTGGATCCAGTCATCTCATCCCAGCAGCTGATGAGCATCAGGCACAGTTTGTACACGGGAAGGTGATCCAAGGCCAAGCTGGACAGGGCTTTGAGTACCATGGTCTAGTGGGAGGTGTCCCTGGCCATGGTAGGGGGTTGGAACTAAATGATCTTTAAGGTCCCTTCCAACCTAAACCATTCTATGATTCCAGTTTCCTTCTTGCCTTTCCACGTACATGAAGGTTTGAACATCCATAGTCTTCCCAGAGGCCGAGCTGGGGTTTGCCCTGTTTGGGGTTGAAGCAACGTCTGCCTTTCTCCAGCCATGGGTCTCTCCCCTGGTCTCCGGGTGCCTGGAGAGACTCCCGAGAGCAGCCTCACGATGGTGTCTCCTGGCTCCTTCAGCATCCTCGGAGTCCTCCTGTCTTCTGGTCCCACAGCGGTGACAAGTCCCCTCTGGACAACAGTAAGTGCATCTCTTGATAAACAAATATACATTTATTCTACTTTGAAGGGATGATCTTCTGTTGCGTTCTCTCCCTTCCCAGTTCACAGCCCGCTGGTTTGCACAGCTTTGCTCTGGGCTCTCGCCGGTGACATTCTCTCCTGGGGATTTGCCTCTGTCTCCAAAGCCCTTTGTGTTTTCCCGTGAGCAGCACGGAGGTGCTGGCACATGGTCCCTTTTGTTTCAGGGGTAGATTGAGGAGATGAATGTGACTTTTTGCCTTTGTCTTTGACCATGGACAGGGTTGGTTGGGCTGCTCTTGAGGCGAGTAACCCCAAACGTTTGTTTTCAGCAGAATCAAAGTGGACCTTTGCCTGTTCTGGCCTGGGTATAGAAGCGACGGAGGGAGTGGTGTTTTTCTGCCCTCTGGGAATTTGCTATGTGAGTTTTTTTTGCAATACAGAGCAGCCTTGTCGGTTAGGACCCGATCCTGACCCATAAACCAGCCTTGCCATCCCTTGGCTTGCTGAAATTTCGTAAGGCTTAAACCATAAAACCCCAATCACTTAATAAGAGGATTATTATGAAGTACACAATAGTATAATTAAATGTATGTCGTAATACCTGATTAGACTATGGATTTAGAGATGGAGCAGCATTATGCAAAGATACAATGTAACTGGGTTAATAACAATCAACTGATTAATGTAGTACATCTCATTCAAGCCTAAAGGAGAACAGACTGAGATGATTAGTGCAGTTGCAAATACGCAGAAGTGCACAAAGCAGAGTGTATGCGACATGACTGAATAAATGAAGGGGAGTTTTATCAGCGTGCCAAAATATAAAGATGTTTAAAGGAGAAACAATGTTGTTAAGCAAGTCACTGAAACTAGCCTGGAAGATGCAATGATTCTCAGCGTATCTGTGGTGCTGGGGATTTATAGTTGCAGTGAGCTAATATTCATAGTGCCAGTAAACAGAAGATATTGTTCTGAAGTCATATTGGGCATTAAGGTGGTTTTTTTTATCTGCAGAAGGAAACTGAACTGAGTGGATGCCCTGTTCTTAACGCTTGCCTAGGTAAAAATCCTGCTGAAAAGGAAAATCCAGCAGAAGCCTTTAAAGGCCGCGAGCACTCGGCTTCGCGTGTCGCGGGCAAGGTGTGAGCCTCTCCGAAGGCCAACACTCACACTCTCCCTCTGTAGGGCCGGGTGCCTCGCAGATGCACTGGGATCCTAGAAGATATTATGGTCTTAAGTTTCAAGTTTTTGATACATTTTTAATAAGTTCTAGATGTTCTATTGAAATTGATGAAGAAGTAATCCTTCATTGACAGGAACAGGATCAATAGGAAGCTTTTCTTTTTGCAGTTGGCGAGAACCATCTCCAAGACTTGACTTCCTTATGTTGAGAAACTGTTCTGTTTCCAAGGAACAAAGCCGGTCGCCTACATTTAAATAACCAAGACACAAAAGGAGAGATAGGAGAGACAAGGTCCCCCATGCAGGCTTGCTGCGTATTTTGTGTTTAGTGGAAATACATGATTCCCTTCTCCTTTGGGCACCGAACGCTGAGGGTCGTGGCAAGCTTAGCTGCAGGGCTCTGTATCTGGTAATTGTTGAGATCAGGCCACGAGGAACTGAACACCAGCGCTTTGGGGAAAAAAAAAGAGCTAAATACAAGCAGTTCCCCCCCCAAAACATAGAGCTGGAGTCAGAGGTAACACTTAGAATCATAGAATCGCTTATGTTGGGAAGAGACCCTTGGGATCATCGAGTCCAACCATCAACCCCACTCTACAAAGTTCTCCCCTACACCATATCCCCCAACACCACATCTAAACGAGTCTGAAACATCATGTCCCTTAACACCGCATCTAAATGACTCAAACACATTCAGGGATGGTGACTCCACCACCTCCCTGGGCAGCCTATTCCAGTGTCTGACCACTCTTTCTGGGAAGAATTTTTTCCTAATGTCCAGCCTAAACCTCCCCTGCTGCAGCTTGAAGCCATTCCCTCTTGTTCTATCGCTAATTACCTGTGAGAAGAGACCGGCACCGACCTCTCTACAATGTCCTTTCAAGTAGTTGTAGAGAGTGATGAGGTCTCCCCTCAGCCTCCTCTTCCTCAAACTAAACAGTCCCAGCTCCTTCAATCGCTCCTCATCAGATTTATTCTCCAGGCCCTTCCCCAGCTCCGTTGCCGTCCTCTGCCCTCGCTCCAGCACCTCGATGTCTCTCTCGTATTGAGGTGCCCAAAACTGGACACGATACTCAAGGTGTGGCCTCACCAGTGCTGGGTACAGGGGGACAATCACCTCCCTAAGGTGGGACTATGGAGAGCATTTCTGAGCTTGTTTGGCTTTTTTGGGTGACTGCTGTCAAACCTTTTGATGGGGTAGTTCCCGTGTACATCACCAAAAAACCATTTTATCTGTGGCTGGTGCAGTCGGTGAGAATTAACTGTCACTGTGCAGGGACTGAAGGCAGACTACCAAAGAGGATTTGTGTTGTTCTCAGATGCAGAATTCTCTTCCGCGGTTCAATGATTTGTTGTACTGGCACGAAAATTGACATATTGCAAGGCAGCACTCTAGAGATAAGCAATGCATAAACAGCCGGAGCTCTCCCTGCTCTTTCTAGTGATAAAACACTGCATTAATGCAGGATAGGGATTATGGCATCCGCTGTAATCCACTTACCTCCGGGACTGGCCAGCACACCTGCGTGGCGTGGAGGAGGATCTGCTGTCTCGCGTGATGCCGTTCTGCAAACAGAGCTGGAGTTGCTGTGGGAGTTATCCCAAGATCTGCTCTTTGATATCGTAAGGCTGCCCAGCTACTGTCCATTTGTGATTAAAGACATTTGAGGAAACTCTCCCAAATGCAGTTTTCTCAAACATGGAGGTGGGTGAGTTATTGGATACAATGGCATAATCAAAACTTTATTAAATAGGTGAATAGAAGATGTATATGAGAGGGCTTAACCTGCAGTAATGAATGAAGAGGAAAGGGCAGTCAATGAAAGGAAGGAGACAGTTAAAAGAGGTGTATAGGTTTTTAAACTGTAAATGGAATTTAAGATGTTAAATTGCCCTAGCAAACGTAACTCCAGTTGCCTATGGGGAACATGTATCGCATGGGGAACAGCTTGCATCGGGATTGGGGGTAGAGGGAGGGAAATAATCGGTTCGCAGTTACAGTCCAAAACTGGAAGTGTTATTATAAGGGAAAGAGAAAATAGATGTTCACCTGAGATGCAGAGAAAATATTACTGTGTTGCTGGGATTTGGACTAGGTGATCTCGGCAGGTCCCTTCCAACCTCGTCCGCTCTGTGGTTTGAGCGTGGGCGGCCTGATTTCTCATTTCCGCTGTCCCTTCCTATCTTTAAAGGCATTAGAAAGAAATTTGAGCAAACTATTTTTAGTCAGGCTTGAAAGCCACCTTTTTTTTTTTTTTTTTTCCATTCCATCCTATATATATAGCCTGTTCAGGCCAGGTTCTTAAGGGGCAGCTTAGATTCTCTTTCCTGTTATTTTTGCTCTTAATTGTTGCTCTCTTGAAATGCAGCCGTGCTTTGACCACTAACGTCCTGCTCGCGCCTTCCCCTCTCCAGAGGGACCTTGGCCTCGGCACAGACCCCCCTGGTATTTGCAGTTCCGCGCACAGCTGGGATTCGAATGTGTGTTTTACCTTGCAGGAATGAACATTGGCAATAGTTTGTTTTCACCCGCAAGCAAAACAAAGGACAAGGTATAGCAAAACTCGATGATTGGACTCGATGATCTCAAAGGTCCTTTCCAACCGTGAAGATTCTGTGAAAAAAACAAAATATAAAAATCTAGAAATACCCTAATCTCATCATCTCTGAACATAGTGCAAATATAGGGCGATGGAGTCTTAGGTTGGAATAGTTACTAAAATAAAGAGTTTTACCGTGGGCTTTTGAAGGGCCGTGAGTTCACCGTCGTATTCATGCTGTAGAGATGAGTGAATAAAGGCACCCAGAGACATGAGTGCCGACCTTGCTCTGTGCTTCTAACTGGTACCACTGGTTGAACTGGGTGTTCCCTGTGGGGCAGGTGATCTCTTGTCACTGGGTGCTGGACCCCAGTGTGTTCGGATTTCAGCTCTCTCTTTTTTGCATTTCCTTCCCATCCTTTTTTTCTTACATAGAGAGCCATGTCATCCGTATCAAAGCCTCTTTAGGTATTCCCGATCATCAGAAGACAGGAAAATTAAATTAAATTTATCTTAACTAGACGTGTCTTCATTTCATGGCTTAACTTTCTTCTTTTGCCTTACACTCATATCGCTTTATAAATCATGAAGTCTCTCTGTAATTCTTTTCAACTTAGTGAACTTACTGCGTGCGTTCTTTGGTTACATATAGCTCTGTTCGTTTCACATCTCCCGGGGCTTTTGTAATAGGATACAAGACACCATTATGAGTAATCTGTCTTCTTTCTCCAGTACAGGGAGAAGTAGATCTGATTTTAGAGGTAGACTGATGAACAGTTTCTTATTTAGAAGAAAGATGTATTGTGGGAACAAAATAGATTATCTGTGGTGGCTCTGATTCATAAAGCTGACAAATGTAGAATTTCTCATTTGGGTTGAAACCATGCGATTAGACCTCATGGTAGAGTACAGAAGCCCTAGGAGAATCGCAAGCTAGACCTAACCAGGCTCACCAACCCCTCTCCATTGCTTCAGGTTCCTTCTGAGCATCAGGCGTGCGAGGTGTGCTGCTGTGTTTGACAGTCCTCGATGAAAGGCTGGAGAAGCTGACAGCAGAGGAGGAAATTTCATTTGTCTAATAGTCTGAGAGATTTAATTCCAGTTGTATTTATTCTTCATTTCTGCTCAGAGGGACTAAGCCCTCTGACTTCAAGAAAACACACAAATACCTCATGCTCTGCTGTCCCTTAATTGATTTTAATTTCTGGCGAAGAATTACACAGCTTCTGTGTTGAGGAACAGCGGCACAGGGAGCTGCTTCGGTTCCATGCAAATGCACTGAATTCCTGATGTAAGAGTTGGAATAGATAAGTGAAGGAACTGAGTGTCAGGTACAAATGATGACAAAATCCTGTAGCGGTGAGTTCAGAGCTTTTTGGTACCCAACCCCTGCTCATTTATTATTGCTCTGTGTGTGAGACACAGTGAGACTTCTGAAGATCCCTTAGGGACAAGGTGTTTTACTTACCTGGATGGAGAAGGGCAGAGTAGCACGAGCCGTAGTCGTCCTCACCTGTCCATACGTCCTCACCCTTCTCCCCAGGGGAGCCCAGGAGGGGCTGTGGGGGGAGAACGTGGCTCTAACCAGTCCGTGGCACCAGGCAGGAGCGGCTGGGGACTGGTTTAGACTCTTCTGCCTCCATTCTGCTGGGAAACGTGTCTGCAGGGGAAATATCCGCTGGGCTGTAAGGACTCGGATGAGAGCTGAGCGGCTTTGGGCAAGAGGGAGGTTACCGTGGCGTGTCGGACCCTCCGCAATTCAAAGCCCTGGGCTGGCAACAGCACTACGGAGGCAATATTCCCCCTTCAGCTTGGGACTGGGGGCTCTTTGGTGGCCGGTGATGTGCTGCACGGTGGCGGGAAAGACTCAGCAAAAAAAAAAAAAAAAAAAAAAAAAGGGAAATGGGAGAGAAATGGAAACAGGAGGAGGGTCCTGTGGTGAAACCGTAATGAAAAAGCTGTGTCAGATCAAGTTAATTGGCAAGATGTGCGTTAGGACGCAAACAAGATGGGACTTTAATGCCTGGTCGCTAATTATCATTCAAGAAGGCAACATTCGGTGATGCGGGTGCCCTTTTCCCCCCGCAATTAGATTTTATGAACTTTATAGGAGTTAAATTATTACTCTTGAAGCAGGAAAACAGGAAAGAGAGCGGAGCTGATTTATGCGTGTTTCAAAGGGCCGCGGGGAGTCACTGTGGCTGGAGCGTAAATCATGCCACATGCACCAATTTCTGGAAAAAGTGCTGCGTGCACGGAGGAGATTCAGTGCTGGGGGGTTATGATGGGTGGAGAGAGAGCTTGCTTGGGAGCAGCGTGTGTAATTAGGTTTCCTACTGAGCACAGAGTGAATTGCTAATGGCCTCATTTTTTCTGTAGTCTCTCTGAAGGGCAGCTTGATCAGAAGTGCAGATAGTCTGGTTGATCCTTTAGACAACTCTATTTTTATTTTTTTCTTCCTAAAACTACCACAAAGGAAATCCGATCAATCACTTCCCTCTGTTTCTCTCTCACGTGGCCTTCACTCACCTCTTCTTTTACCTTTCTAACTTATTTCTATTTACTTTTTCTGTTGGTAGGGTTTTGGTGGTTAGTTTTTTTGTTATTTCGTGCTATTTTCTTTTTTTTTTTTCTTTCAAATATTTACTACATACTAACCAGAGATTAGACCATCAAAGGAGAAAGGCAGTGGGAAAGCAGGAGAAGAAAATCTTACCGTTTTCGGATTTTTTGCAATTATCTGCAAGTTTTTCAGCGTTTTCCAGAACCTCAATATTGCCCCAATCCAGGAGACCGGCTTGTGCTGTATGTTGTACCTCGGTACTCACGCCGTGTCCTCGGTCACAGTAGACTTACCCTCACCAAAGAGCTTTGCAGGTAATTTCCCGATTTGACATATGTACCTAATATTCAATTTCCTGCTTTGTTAGGACATAGCAATTTGTACATAGTAATTCTGGAAAATACCATAATAACAATAATAATGAAGCTAGCTTTGGCCATGTTGCTAAGCACCCATCAGAATACCCGGTGCGTGATACGGTTTTTGCCATAGTGATGATTAGTGAATTGCCTGAACAAAACTTGCCTCCTCCTTTAGCACTGTGGTGCCCTAGGAATACTCTGATGTACGTTAAAAAAGGATTAAAAAAAGCTGCGAAGATGAAAAACGAGCCGTTTCCTATCAATTATTTACCTCTCTAAGGGCCTGGAATACATTGCATCATGCAGATGCTGAAGTGTTTGTACAATAATGAAGTCTCCAATGAGATCACTTTATATTGGTAGTTAATACAGTGGAATAATTCCTGAGCACATAATAAATCTAACTTTTCCTACGTCAGATTCTGTAGTGTGGGAGGCCGTGAAGTAATAAACTGAAAAGCACCTGCCTCGTTTTAGAATAAAAGCGAATTATACTTGATTCATGGGTCTACGGATAGTGTCAAGTTGTGTGCAACAACGAGCTGTGGTAAGTACTGCTGCTGTGAAAGGCAGGGGAGATCTGGGGGCTGTGTTACTTTATACATGGGGTTTAAATATTTCTTTAAAACATTTCAAAGCGTCATTTTAAAAAAAAAAAAGTGCCCAGAGAAAAGCTTATAGAGGGGAGCACGGAGTACGGTACTTACCAGCTGGTGCCTGACTGAGGTTGGTGTCCTCAAAGCGCAAGGGGCCCGCGTGAGGCTGCTGCCGTTGGGGTCAGGCACTTCTCCATGTGCTGCCTTCCCAAGGCATGGATAATATTAACATGAACCGCACGTGCCGGTCTTGCTGCCTCTGAGCCCAGTTGCAGAAAGAGCCCTTAGCGCTACTCAGCAGGATGTCTTCTTGGTGAGGACAGCCCAATCTCTCCATGTCTCTCTGTTTCACCCCAGCTCTTCTTTTGTACATTACCAAATTCCGTATGACTAGAGCGTCTTGGTTCATTTAATGATTATCTGTACAGGAAAGCGTAAGACACAACCATCCTCAGAACACGTTGTGCCCAAGTATGTCAAATCACCTTTTGTTTGCTTTAGACTTTGTAGGTTCTGGAGTAGCACCAAGGACTCATTTTTGAGTACTTTTCTTTCCTATTAAACTGGGAAAAACCATAGAAATGCAGGTGAAGTACTACAGAGTACGTGTCTGCTGACATCTGATCATTTTTATTGTTCCTACCGTAAAGATGGTTGGGAAAGATGCATCACTCAGCTGGACAGATTTACTCAAGAAGGAGGGTTTGAATCAAGAATTTGGTTTGAACTGACAGTGCTTCTGACCAGCAGCTTCATGTGAATCTCTGGGGAAAAAAATGTATCAGTCGAGAAAGCAGCAATTAAATGAATTTGCTAAAAAGTAGAGGGTGGTGAGCCCCTGGCCCAGGTTCCCGGAGAAGCTGTGGCTGCCCCAGCCCTGGAGGGGTTCAAGGCCAGGTTGGACGGGGCTTGGAGCAACCTGGGCTGGTGGGAGGTGTCCCTGCCCAGGGCAGGGGGTGGCACTGGGGGGGCTTTAAGGTCCCTTCCAACCCAAACCATTCTATGGCTGTGACCGAGGCACTCTTCTCCCAGTAGATGTGAGCAAGGGACTGAGACTGTGTGGCTAGTGCTGTACTGCTGGGGCACACCTTCAGCCGTAAAACTGCTGCCATGTTGGCAAATGCTTAATGTTGACCGTGGTGGGTCTGCTCAGGCACATCGAGGTGTCTGTGGTTCATGATCAGGTTATCTAGAGTCTCTTTGTAATGCCTTGATGTTACCTTAGAGAACTGAAAGGCTATTCATGTGCAGAATCTATCTTGTTGCTCAGTGCACATGAGGTCAACAGGACGTGTATAATTGTCAGGAGCAATTGTCAGTAACACGAGTAAGTCACGGAGAGAATTAAGGATTTTAATGAGGAGTTTGTGCAAAAAAGGAATACGCATGATCCCTTCTGTGAGAAGCTTATGCTGTGAAGAGGAGGAACACGTCAGGCTGTGGGCAGTAATTGCCCGTATTGATATCCCAGAACCGTCACTTGTTGACTGAACAACAGAAGCTTGGAAATTGGTCCTCTCCTACTTCATTCTTTAACTTTTTTAAAACCAAGATGTGCGCTACAGGGAGCTGTGACAGCACAGGTGGTATGGTAAAAAGAAAGAAAAAATGTACAAAAGGCAAGTAGGAAGATAAAAACACCCTGCTGAATGAATAGACCTGGAAGATGCTTCGGATCATTGTGCATTCCGTTATTGCAGCAGTAATTAAATGGGTTTCCTCTCTGTCCAGTCCATTCCATGTGATGCTCTTTCTTCCTTAAATGTTTTATAGCTAGTGTTTGTAAACTTTTTTCTGCATACTGTTTCAAAAACATAGTATCATTTCATTAAGGTATTTAAACGACACTGTTTCTTGTGGCTTGGCCTTCTATTTTCTGTGGCATCTCAGCTGCTTCTGCCATGTCTGTTTGTCTTGTTCCCTGCAAAACCAGGGTTTGGAATATGCTGTTGCTTTTTCACAAGTCTCACTGATGGCCTCCTGACGTTTTGCTTTTCCTCATGTTGGCCTTCCCCATGGAGCTCTATGGAAGCGCGTTGCTGTAAGGCACTGTAAGGCTGGGAAAGTGCTGGATGGAAAAGCCCTACTTCAGCCAGAGATTGGTGGATCACGTGTTGACCACGCTGTGTCCTGATAGGAACTAACACTCCTGCTGGTAACAGGAGTAAGAGGGACAGTAAGTTTTCATGTAGTGAGTAGATAGCATTGTTGGAGCTATTTCGTTAGTGTTCAGTAACAGAACTCTGCTCTGCCCCAGAACCAAGCACTTTAAGGTGATAATACATAACAGGTCTGAGGGACGGGTCTTCAGGCGTTGCAAGCTGCCGGTGATATGGGTATGAATCCAAAATAAACCCACAGAATAAGTGACTGACTCTGGGCCAGCCAAAGAAGGCTCACTCTGCCCATCCTCCTTTAACTCACCGCAACTTTCTTCACCGCCGCTAACGGTGCCCAGCCAACTTCTGTTTCCTTTGTGCTGCTACAACTTTGACTTTCAGGCTTGAGATAGTTTTAAGTTATTAAAGATATTATCGGTAGTGGCTCTCTTTGCTCTTAAGCATCCCTCAAGCGTCTCTGCCTAGTTTTAACAAGTCTTTGGAAAGTGGGTAAGACAACAGTCGTATTAAGAAACTTGCTTTCAGTCCTAGTGCTTCTGGAGAAGAGCATTTACTTCAGCGAAGGAAAGCCGTAAGAAAATGGACAACGCTGTGGGAGTAAGGCAGCAGTGGCCTTGCCACTCATGCCTTGAAATGCAAGTACTGGAATTTGTCGCTTCTCTCTCTTGGGCGCTGCTGAGGTGTTCAGCACATGATGTAGTCTTAGTTGTTCCATGGTGTTGATCTGGCCTTTTCCGCTTGCGAGTGCTGCTGTGCCTTTTTGTGGAATCAAACACCATGGCATAATTGTTCCCAGTGAGTAACTTCCCCTTGGAGGCCTGGTTTTATTAACATTTACAAGAAAATCAGCTCCACCTTTCATGCTGTTTCTGCAAGTGTTTGGCTTTCTCTGAAGTCAGGGGTGATTACTTTGGTTACCGGAATTCATTTCAGACTGCTGCGCGATAGTCTCTGTATCAGCTGGCGTTTGTGCTATTTAATTATGGAAATACCTTCTTCTTTCTTCATATTCTGCAAGGTTTGGAAACTTTCTGTCACAGAGGAATTAGTTCTTCCCAGCCTGGCCCATGAAAAGTAACATCGTCTTTATGTTCTTCTCGGCCTCTTCTCGGCTTCGTGCAATGCTCTCTGAGTCTCTTTAAAAAATAACGATGCGTTGGCTATCAAGGGAAAGCCATGGCTGTTCTCCGATGGAACACGCCAACTGGAGCCTGGGTTCAAAAGTTGAAGGCAAATTTAGATCACGTTGCGCTGCTGGCATTTATCTCGAGCAGCTCTATTAAACAGCAAGGTGAAAGCCAACACGGGGGAGGCAACGGAACAGAGCGAGGAGGTGGCTGTGGTGGTGCACCTCTAACGCAGCCCCGGGGACAGCAGGGGAACGGACCACGGTTCCCATGAAGAAGGTGTCTCTTTGCCTTAAGAGACAGAGCTCAAAAAGACAGAAGGCAGTTGCTAATTTCTCCGTGTCGCAGTTGCTAATTTCTCCGTGTCGCAGTTGCTAATTTCTCCGTGTCGCAATGAAATAACTTAAGTGCAGTCAAGGAAGAAGAGTGCAGGGCTGCTGTTGCCGTTCTGAATTTAAAACAAAAATATTTACAAACTCTTTCAACTAGTTTAAAAAAAAAAAAGGCAGATGTGAAACGCAACATCTTCATATGTCTGGTTCTGAAAAGTGGTAAAATGAGGTCACATCAAATCAAAGAACGACAAAAACAAAGGAAGGCAGCTTCTAGCCTAGTGCACTGTTTACCTTTAAAAATGGCGTTGTGTGGCTGTGGGCTTAGCAAAGCTGGTCGAAGGGTGGGCGCAGCTCTGGATTCTCACTGTCCATTTGGGATTCTGTCTCTTGTATCTACTCGAAGCCAGCACATAAAGATACCTAATGAAGCACTCTGAGCATTCTGAACGTTCGCTCAACCGTGGCTTTTTCTCTCGGTTGCAAACTTAAATTGCCGTTATTGATTTTTGTGTTTCTGGTTAACATATTAAAGTACGATTCATTTTTAACCATGTATATATTTTATCACAGTGTGCCCTTTGAGACACTTTTCTACATAATACTGAAATGCTTTCCTCCTGGCCAAGTAGTGTGTTTTATATTAATGCCCCTGTTACTTTCCCCAGCTGAGATGCTGGGGTTGCCAGAGAATGAAAACATTAATTTCAAGAGTAGGAGGGGTTTTCTCCTTGTTGATGCTGGAGCAATGTCGGAGTGCTAAAAACCTAATTTCATTCTTTCTGTTTTGGAAGGTTTTGATGTCCATTAAGAAAATGAATTGCTGCTGATACTTCTTACTCTGATGGGAGCAGTAACTGAGCGATTGGCTCCGGAGGGGCTGCAGCACAGGGTAACGTCACCCCTGTCCCATGGCAGGGAACGGGGCTGTAACATCTGGGGAGCAGCAGAGCAATACGGGCTAAAATCCCCCCAGGGACTCTCTGCCTGGAGTTATCCTGTAGGTTATTTGACCAATTGATTAGAAAAAGTACATAAGTAATAATTATAACTTGGCATAAAGCAACTTGGGGAAAACCGAAACAAATTTGAGAAATGCATCAATATTCTAAACTATAGTTTCTTTTCATTTAAAAACAAATTACCAGAGTGTAGGGAATCTCTACCATCAGTAAGAACAAGTATTGGTTTCTTGCTTTGTGGCTTTAATTATCAGCTGCAAGGGCAGGTTTCCTTCTACCCAAAACAGCATAATCACAGAAAATGGGGATGTAAGGACAAGATATGCTTTTTAAAGTCATCATGGCTTCTGTAGCAACTCTTACTGAAAGTTGAAGCAGCGTCAGCCAGAATTCACTGACTGAAAGATTTGACTGTATCTTAGAAATCTTGGAGAAACCTGTGTGAGATGGAAGAATCCCAAGGGTGGCCTCTTGGGATGGAGGAGTCAGGGCAACGTGGCGCAGGGGAGACCAGACTTTTTTTGCTTTCTTCCTTCTCCCTTGGTCTCTTTTTGTATTATTGCTTAGAGAAGTTGGCTCACATATGGGCCAAGCCAGCTGAAGAAATTAATTTGAACCAAAATTAGATTTAATGGGTTCAGCCATTAAATTTTTGTGTTTTAAACTATGCGCTATTACCAACGTATGGAAAAATGGCCTCAACAAAATGCGTTCCTTAGAGACCTGCTGCAGGAGAGGTGCGTCCCACCGGGCAGGAACCCCAAACCTGGGGGGTCCTTCTCAGCTGCCCTGGATAATGCTGCAGATGACGTGACCTCCCGATGGGGTCCAGTTCACCACTCTGCAGATGGTGTGGCCTCCAAATGAGGTCCAGTTCACCACTCTGCAGATGATGTGACCTCCAGATGGGGTCCAGTTCATCACTCCGCAGGTGACGTGGCCTCCAGATGGGGTCCAGTTCATCACTCCGCAGGTGACGTGGCCTCCAGATGGGGTCCAGTTCATCACTCCGCAGGTGACGTGGCCTCCAGATGGGGTCCAGTTCACCACTCTGCAGATGACGTGACCTCCCGATGGGGTCCAGTTCACCACTCTGCAGGTGACGTGACCTCCAGATGGGGTCCATTTCACCACTCTGCAGATGACGTGACCTCCAGATGGGGTCCAGTTCACCACTCCGCAGATGGTGTGGCCTCCAAATGAGGTCCAGTTCATCACTCGGCAGGTGATGTGGCCTCCAGATGAGGTCCAGTTCCCTTGTGTCCCAAAGATTCCTGGTATACCCTAAGTGCAGATAATGGGACACAAAGCTAAATGGTTATTTTATGTTACTTAATGTTTCCTCTGGCCTGTGCTGTTCTAATAGCTCACTTGTGAACAAGTACTTTCACATTAACAGAGCCCTTCCTAGCAGTTTCTCTTTCCATAGCATACTAATTTTTATGTGCTAAATGTTGCCTGTTGTGGTGCTGTCTTGGTCCTTTTAATTCATTAGATTTACTGTGTCCAATTAAATGCTGAGACTGATCTGCAATTTCAGTCCCACCGGTTTGGTTCCATCCAGCATGTAAATACCTCTCGCGCCATGTAATTGCAGCCTGCAAAAATGTTGACACAAATTGCAATTTGCATACTAACTGTCCTGATGATAGAACAGAAAATGGAGAAAATGCTTTGCCATTGGGTGCAAACTGGTTTTTTTTTTTTTTTCCCCTATATTGAAGGCCGGTGTGTTACAATACGACCACACTGCCGACTGGGCCTAGAAAAGCACCTGGGGTGGAGGTAGGTGGGATGGTGCCCAGCGCCCTGCTGGTGTAGCAGTTGGCCATAATCACAGTAACGTCAAAGAGTATCAAATCCATATTTGAAGTGCATGAAAGGTGTTATTCCCTGCAGGAAATATTTTTTGAGGAGATTTCTTTTGTACAACTGAGGAACTGGGTTGGACCAATTGACCTCTGGTGATCCCTTCCAAGCTGTGACTCTGCGAAAAGCGATGACCCTTCATTGGTGGCGTTGGCTGCTGTGTCCCCGGGTGGTTACGTGGCCACGTGGGTGACGCTTTCTCTCTTGTCCCCATGAGACTTGGGGAGGGAGGAGAGAAACCAACTCCACCGGGATCGGGTGGCAGACCTGGGGCTTTAAAAAGCTGAAAGCTGATGGCAAGCAATTCCCTCTACCCAGATTATGTGAAAATCCAAAATCGAGAAGTCAGAACGCTTTTCAGCAAAAGAGAGTTTTTCAAGAGGTTTGCCTGTTCCACCTCGGGTTGCAACTGGAAGGGCGTTAAACGGGACTTCTGACCTAGCCTTTGGTTCCAAAGGGACCGGGGATAAAAATATGGAATTACTGCAAAACCTTGAAGAGAAAACAGGATTGAGGTGTCAACTGGAGAGGAACTTGCCTGGGGCCATTTTCTCTTCCGGATAGCAAAGGAAATGTTTATATTTTGTTGTTGGTGGTGGGTTTTTTTTGATCCTTTGGACAAACTTCCATGCTTTGTAGCAGTTTGGCCATGGAGCTGCCCGTCCATCTCCCCAGCCCATGAGTTTGCGTTGGTCCAACAGAGCAACCGCTCAAGCATCTGAGATGCTTCCAAACTTTGCTTTTTGCGGAGGGAGCTGAGAGTTTGCCTCCTTCCTGAAGTCTGGGTGCTGGGAAGGAGGGAGAAATATGGGCTGAACTTGCTGTCAACTGTCTCAAAAGCTTTTTATTGTTGCTAAAATGTGTGATAATGGTACCCAGAACTATCATTATGGTTAATTAGAGGTCTGTTTCTTTTTATAATGTGAAGGTTTTATTTTCTGGAGTTGATAACATGGCAATGAAACCTTGCTTTAGGCAAAATCTTGGTATTCAAGGTCACAATTTAGAAGTAATTTTAAAATTGAAGGGAAAACCCCAAGCCAGCATATGGTTCCTGTTATTTCTGAGTTGTGGAAGTACAGAGGGCATGATAAAGATTTAAAAGAAAAAGGGAAAAAAAAGGAAGGCGGGCCCCTGTGCACGGATGGAGCGTTCAGTCTGGGTCACTGGGAAGAGGCAGAGGTCGGACAGGTTGGGGCAGGCAGCGCCCAAACCGCGGGAGCTGAGCACTTGTGAAACCTTTATTTAGTTTGGGTTGAAAACGCGGAGCCTGGTGCCAGGGACAGGACAAAGTCTGGATGCAGGCACAGAAATACCAGGATTTTACCACTGTTTCCAAAAATGGAGATTTTTTTTCAGTCTATTAGGAGTAGAGTTTAATGCGCCGCTGATGAGGGAGCGGGATATTGTGGGGCACTAATTCCACTGTCTGCTGCTAGTTCTCGGAATCACTGGTGATGTCTCTGAGGGTCTTCAGCTCTCGAAACTGGGATGGGTTTTGAGAGGTTGCGGGGTCTCCGTCCTTGGAGATGCCCGAACCATTCTGGGCAGGTCCCTGAGCCGTGGGGACAGAGACCCCCCAGCTCCTGCCAGCCCCGGCCCCCCGGAGTCTGTGCTTTGTTCCAATGTTTTGCTAAGACTCATGGGGATTCATGTCTTCGTGCTTACAGGAGAAGATATGGAAAAGAATAAAATATCACTTAGATACTACAGTCAGCACAGCGTTGCTGACCGGCACCATTTGGTAAGGATTTTGAAAATTGTGATTGTTTGCTGTTTCTGTAATCCTGATGTAAATATTTTTTCAGAATTACTAAATTTGAAAAGTAGAATCTCTCAATACATAAACAACATAGATTATAGTTTATTATTTCATCATTTAAAGGCTATTTTTTCACTTTCGTTACAGGGCCATCTGAGAAGACAGCAGGTGCTGTATTGGTCAAAAAAAGACGTTGTCCTAGGTAAGAAATGTAAAATAAGTGCCAGTGCTAAGATATTGAATTGCTGCAAACCTGTTGAGTAAAAGCTGAGCTTCCTGTTATCAAAAATACTCTTTGTTGAGATGGCACAGGGTGCTGTTGGCCTGAAAGTATAAATTAATAACGGAAGGATGCTTAGATCGCAACGTCTTTGGGTGCTGCCATGCCATCTGCTTTCAAGCATGTAAAGCGTGTGTGATGGGTACCCACGTCCCCCGGCAGAGATGCTGTGTGGTGGTTGGGTGAGGGTGTTAATTAGCCAAATATCCTTGTAGCCCTCCGTGTGTCAGGGCCCAGAGCTCGTAGACGTGAAGGAGGGCACGGCCGAGCAGAGGGGACGCCTCCCCTGGGCAGTGTCTCCTCTGCCGGATGGCTTCCCCCCACCGAGGACCGCGTGGTGGGAGGTGGCTGTGTCCAGGCTGCTGATCAGCAGGTCTCCGGTTTAGATGCTTTCTCAGGGTTTTAGCAAATTTGGAGGTGAATATGTTAATCAGCCGTTTGAAATGTTCTGTTCCTCACGTTTTCTGCTGCTGGTGTGGGGTGGTAACGCACCTCATCCCCAAACTACCAGCACTTATGGAGAACTGGTGTCACAGCGAGCTCATTTTATATTAAAGTTCATTTGATTGAAAAGCTGCATGAGATGAGAATTTCCGTTTAGCTGACAGGGGTCTGAAGGGCAGGTGTAGATTTTTTTTCCCAAGAGATGGGAAGGGTTTGCTCTGTTGTGGTGGCCCCAGTGGTGGAAGGGATAAGAGCCATGGGCTGGGGCTGCATGGGGGCAAGAGACACCCATAGCGCACCCCGAAATGTGTGATATTAAACTTCCCCTGTAAATGCCATGAGAAACTAATCCTGGAAAACACAAATGAAAAGGGGAGGGAAAAAAAAAAAAAGTAGAAATGCGTGTCATCTGGTGATAGAAAAAACTGTAATAGCAATTAATAGTGACTTGCATTAAAATATCAAATTTTTGAAATTTTGAATTTCTAATGCAAGAGTAAACAAAAATATAAGCAAATGCCCAGAATATAATCCTTCCAAGCGGAGCTCTGCGTCTGTACGAGCCGTTCCCAGTGAGCGTGAACCTGGGGCCAGGGTTGGAAAACAAACTCCCCCACCCGCCTTCTGCGGAGCGGGCGCCATGAAAGCCTCCTCTGTGCCGCTCGGGAACACATCTGTATGGCTTGGAATGAAAAGCAGAATAAAATTCTGAAGCTCTTTGAGGAAAATAAGTGTATGTAAACAGGATGTGCTCCTGGGATGTTGCCTTAGTTGTGTGTCTTTGAGCAGGGGATGATAAACGTGGGTGAAACTCCTGGTTCCCGGGGAACCGCAGATGTGGTGAGTGGTGGCAGCAGAGACTTTGCCGCCTCTGGGAGCGGGGATGTCTACTGTCTGTTATATTTATAGTTGAGTTATAGATCAAAAAAAATAAGGACCCCATGTCAGCTGGTGTAGGGCAGAGTCTTGGAGGTAGAAGGAGAAGTCTTCCTCCTTGTACAAATGACGGTTCTTAGCTACGTATTCCTGATTACTACCAGCTGCAAAAGTGAGGAAAACCTTTTCAGGGAAATCTTTTTCAGAGAAACTGAGTGAAACAAGGATCGCAGTGGCTAAATGAATAATCCTTTTGTTACTTGTGCACTGTCTTTTGTATTTAAATCTGAGATACAGGTCAAAAAAAAAGGTAAGGACCCCAAGCCAGAGGGACCACTCTCTCGGTGCCTCCTCTGGCCACCGTGGCACTTGGGGACACTCAGAGCTTGCGAATGACGGGCTTTGAGGAGTGGGATGTAGTTTCAGAGAAGAAAAAAAACCAAACCCAGAACCCCCCCAGAAATTAGGAGTCCGAGCTCCAGACTATCTCCTGTAATCGTCAGCAAAACTGGGTATTAGAGGCAGTCGAGCTGCAGCAGATCTGCACGGGGCGACTTGTTTTTTTTTTTGCTTCTTCTGAAAGCGTAAATTAAGTTCTCTAGCGTGCTGTTTCCATGCCTAGAGTGCTGCTCCTGCCTGCCTGGCCGGTATGTTTCTACACCGCTTTTTTTTCCTCTTTATTGTGATGATCAGGGTAGAGTTCACACCTCTCAAAGGATCCGTGCAGAAACCCTTACTATGTTGGGAAAATTAGATATTGGAGAAATAAAAGTGTAAGCTGCACATCTTTGGTTACAAAAGGATACTCCTGTACTTCTAAGGAAACCTGGTTGCTCTCCCGCTCTTTAGGGTGATCTAAATGTAGTGATTTTGCAGAAAGTGGTGCCCTGGTATTTCATCAGGAACCTTTACAAGGAGCGTGTAATAATTACGAGATAACAACAGGAATGATCATCTTTCCAATGACTCCTTACAAATCACAAAGCTGTTTACATGCATGAAAGGCAAATGCGAGTTATACACGCTCGCATGGCAGACTACACAATCAGAAGCGGAATTTTCCTGCTCCTGTTACAGGGGAAAATAAGAGGATAGCTGCGTTCACGCTACGGCAGCAGATCCAGCACTGGGAGTCAGTCCGAGTTGAATCTTACAGACGTAGGACTTGTTTAGCAGAAATGTTCTTAGCTCTGTAGCTATTCATAGAATCACAGAATCGCTGAGGTTGGAAGGGGCCTTCAAGATCATCAAGTCCAACCATTAACCTACCCTGACAAAAACCACTTCTAAACCATGTCCCTAAGTACCACATCTACCCTTTTTTTAAACACCTCCAGGGATGGTGACTCCACCACCTCCCTGGGCAGCCTGTTCCAATGTTTAATAACCCTTTCAGTGAAAAAATGTTTCCTAATATCCAATCTAAACCTCCCCTGACATACCTTGAACCCGTTTCCTCTTGTCCTATCCCTTGTCACCAGGGAGAAGAGGTCAGCCCCCATCTCTCTACACCCTCCTTTCAGGTAGTTGTAGAGGGTGAGAAGGTCTCCCCTCAGCCTCCTCTTCTCCAGGCTGAACAACCCCAGTTCCCTCAGTCGTTCCTCATAAGGTTTGTCCTCCAGACCCCTCACCAGCTTTGTAGCCCTTCTCTGGACACACTCCAACACCTCAATGTTTTTCCAGGGCAGTGAAATCAGCAGAAAGGAATTGTTATAATTGGAAAAATGACTTTTTGGGTTAAGAATAAGCCCAACTGGAAAAAATGCTTTTTCTGCTGCTTTTTTTAACAAATGCTAACTTTTACGTTGCTTAAAATAATATGAAATAAAAGATGGTAACTCCTCAATCTTTTAAATACTGGCTGCTTTGGATGATCTTTGAAGAGATAACTCAAGTACCTATTGCACTGAAGTCCTCCTTGGAGGAGAAGCCCCGCTGTGCTCGGTCTCCAGCCGCCCCGTGTCTCTGACTACGTGGAGACGGATGGATTCGGTCTAACGTGGCTCGTTGCGAAGGAGGGTGAGACCAAGGCGCGCTCAAACCTACCCAACCCGCACAAATAGAGACAGTATTTCTAACGCATGCATTTTGTGATGAATATGAGACTATAGCAGGATTCACATAAAAAAATCGAACGTAGCCCTGACACCACTGTCTGCAACACAAACCCACCCCCGTCTCTCCGAATTTCTATTGCAAGACCTTTCCCGCTACATTTTTGTGTCTGTCCTGAAGCCATACCGACGCTGGATGGAATGACTATTCCTGTTTGATGTAGAGGTTCATGAGAGAGTGCAAGGCGTAGAGATAATTGTCTAAGTTTCTGACCTCCAGCGTTATTTTAAAATGTAGGAGTTCCGGGACTGTATGGCTGGTTTAATGTGATATTTGTCTCCCTTAGAGAAGCTCTTGATAGAAACCTCGAAGCTATAATAGCCTGCAATAATAAGATTGCTTCCCTATGAAAAGGTAAAGTTATTTTTATTTCTTATGTCTTTTGCTTACTTTTTCTATATAGGCATCCGTTGACGAGGACAGAGCGTTCCTAATTTCAGGAAAATGTATGGAAAAAGTTATTATCTTTCCAATGACAGAACGGAGTCCGGTTCAAGCCCGTTTTTGCTGTACAGTCTCGCTCAGTTGCTGCCGGACCAGCCCGTGGTGACATCCCCCGTGTCACCCACCCCTGTGGTGTCCCCCCGGCATCCCTGCTCGGTGAGTGTCAGGGAATTTCAGGGAATTCTGGTGTGGGACCGGAGATTCCCGCAGCCGTCTGTCTCTCTCAGACAGGGTCTCTCTCTCTCAGCTCACCTTTAGGTGGAAGGTCCAACAGAGCTGAAGGGTTCCCAGTGGGGGAATTGCCATCCCACGGGAGAAGCCTTGTCCTTGGGTGTGTTGAAGAGCGGTTGGGTGACACCGTGGACTGTGAGTGTTCAAATTCCTTGAAAAAACATAGGGGATTATTTGGTTTTTCTTCTATTTTAATCCCCCTTCTGTAACTATTAATTAATCTTTTTTTTTTCAACCCAACGTGCTAATTCGTTTTCCCGGTTGTACCTCCTGCTCACGCTGGGTGTCCTCTCAAGGGCAGCGCTACAAGCGGAGCAGGGACGGTTAGGAGGGGTGTACGTGCACTCTCGCATGCACCTCGGCTACTTCCATGGGCCAGCTTCAAAATCGCGTCCCCCGGGCTGACGTCGGTGACTCTGTGCTCCCAGCACGGTGCGGGGACAGCAGAGGGGCAGATTCCGGCCCAAACCTTCTGCTTGGTGCAGGCGCAGCAGGACGCCCGCTCTGCTTCCCGCGGGGGAAGGCTGGCCCGTGGCTCTGTGCCACTGATAGCGATAACGATCAGCCGTGGGTCTGCAGATGTGCCACAGGAGGAGGTTCTTCCATTGCCTCACAGAGTTTTGCGTTTTTTTTTCCTTTTTTTTTTTTTAATGAGAACGAGCCCAACGCTTTACTCTTTGCTGTCCCTCAGCTTCTAAGATGTCATTAGAATCGACTCTGTTGACAGAAAATTTTGAAAATTGTTTGCGTGACGAGCTAATAGCATTTATAGTCCTCCTCCAGGTGTGAGATTTATTTTTAATAAACTGTCACGCAGCACATTCACAGCAGCGGCTCTTCCCGCTGTGCAGACAGCAGGGGAAGGCTCCTGGTTTCTCAGGGCTGACTTACCCAGCGTGTTGTACTCCGTACCTGAATACATTATAAATCTGCATAATTCTTCGTGTTTGCTGCTACTTCAGCCATAAAACAGAGAATATCCAGAAAAATCTGTCAGTGTCTTCCCACCAAGGCGCTGGAGTATCAATGCTGATGGACTTCTTGCATGCGGTTGCTGTAGAGGAGTAATTAATCTTGACTTTCAGACGAGCAGCAAAACTGCCCGAGCGTCTGCATTAATCTCCCAAGTAAAAGCATCACGTAAGAAATCTGCAGTAGGGTCACAACAGCATTTTTCTTTTTTTTTGGAACTGAAAACAAAAAAGAGATCTAGAAACTTCAGTAGTGACACTGAAAAAAGTTACGGCAACAATTTTGTTTCTGTCTTAAGCCACTCCGCTTTGGAGCGGGCTATGAAAATAGCAGGCTTTTAAAGTGAGTTACGGCTGTAGTTTGCGTTAGGTGAGATAAACCATCATTTAAATTCAGGGATCATTGCATGAAGCACAACTGGTCTTAAAGGGGATAGAGAGTATATCAGGAGATGCGAGTGAAAAATAAAATTGCTCTCTGGAAAAGGTAGAGCATGAGCTCAGGGAAAAGATTTCCTGGGTCAGGGTCAGCTGTTTGGGCAGGAACTGGCACATAGACGGAAAAAAAAAGTTGCTTGGCAGTCAGTTTGGAAAACAGTGAAGAGGGGGAGAGCTCACTTTAACCCAAGGTTTAAATTAGAGAAACTGCTGTTTTTGTGGTCCTTGTGCTCCAGAGCTGCCTCGTGGCCCAAAATCTCTCGGCTGCCAAGTAACCTGCTACGCCCGAGCACAGCGGGGGCGAAGCTCTGGTGTCTGGAAGCTCAAGAGCCGCAGAGCTTCCCACTCGCCAGCAAGTGCTTCAGCTTCTTTCTAGCAAAGAAACCCCAAGCGGGGGCCGAGAGTCGGTGAAGGGCTGCCAGAAGCGCCAGTTATTCCCATTCCCACTGAAACCAGTAAGAAGAGGATCTCCCGTGGGAGGAGGGAAGGTGAGAGCGGTGGATCCCTCTGTGTTGGGCGCGCAGCGTTTCCCAGGGTGTCAGGTTTGGCGGTGGCCCTAAAAGTCTTTTCTGCCATGAAAAACAGGTGAAAAACAGGCTCTGTGTCGCATATATAATTAATGAAATGCAGGAAAACACAGAGTGTTTAATAAAGATACCTTCAAGGATGCAGTTTGGGTTTGGGAATGGGGAGGACTGTTTGTTTGTTGAAAGCTTCTTGGTTCTCAGTGTTACAAAATCGTATCGGTGGATCCCCAAAATAGTTCTGCCACAACCCAAAATTCATTTCCCCCTCCTTATGGAGTATCTTTCTCTTCAAGGAAATCATCTTTTGATGAGATTATTTGTCTTCGTAACGCTCCAACCTGTCCGAAATAACATGGCCACTACTGGTGCCTTTTGTGTATCTGATACAGAAGCACCTGGCCTGAGGCGGGCTGGGCAGGGGTTCAGCTCTCCCGACGCCTTTATCGCTTCAAAAATAGGTTTTCACGGGTTTGCCCACCTGCCGCCCGACTTGGGCGGTGGGGGGAGAGGTTTGGCTGGCTCCTCTGTGCAGGAGCAGTGGAAAGGCAGCAGTAAAGACGAGCTACCGATAAAGCGAAGTGAAAAACATAAGGAAGGTAATGCAAGGTCTGTACGAGTTGCCTGGAGCTGTTGAGAGACGTAGGGCCTGTTTAGTAGCAAGGAAAATTGGCAGTTTTTGTGTATTTGTAACAAAACTGTAGCTGAAGCAGAGAGTTTTTCTTTCTCGCCTGTCTGTTTCCCTCTGTGAGGGATTTCCAGCACAGCCTGGATGAGCATCTTTTAGGAGGGACGCGGTGCAGGACCCGCCTGGTCCGTCCTTCCGCGCTCCACGGCAGTTTGCGATGTCTGTGGCCGCAGGGAGAGCAGTGAGCAGATCGTGTGGGGAGGAGATTCCCGGGGGGTTCTCAATCCAGAGACTTTCTTGTGAATTTAAGAAATGTGAGTAAAAAAAAAAGGGGGGGAAAAAAGGGTGAGAGAGAGAGAACCCTCTGGCTGCGGCGCTGTGAGCGTCCCCGGGGCTGTCTGCCCCACGTCATACTGAGCAATTTTACAAAACTGTTCAACAGCATTTCTGTTTCTTTTTCTAATAGAGAACTTTAACTTTGTGGCTGTGGGATTTTTTTTGTTTGTATGTTGTTTTTTTTTTTTTCCCTAGCACAATGGCTGAGGGACAGGGGGTGCGGGGTTTATTTTGGTTATGAGTGAAGATAAAGCGTTTTAACACTTAACATTTCAGAAAGCGTTATGCATGTGATAACCTGTTCGCTTGAGGAGTCGCCGGTCCCACGCGTGTCCCTCTGTGCTGCGGCTGAAGGGACGTGCAGGGCTCCCGGGGTTTGGCTGCTGCCCCTGCGCTGATGGACTGGGAATGTCACTCTCTGCCCAGGGAAACTCCAGAAATGCAAAGTTCAGTTGGAAAAAAAAAAAAAAAAAACCAACCAACCAACCACTGAAGACCTTTTCCAAGATAAAATCCTCGTTACCTGGGAGTTGTGAGTGTATATATACATAGATATATATATACATATATATTCACACACTATATATTTAATCATTGATTTTAAGGAAATCTAAAGTCACCAGTGATAAAAGGAGTAGATGACAGAAAGTCGCGGGGGTGTGTATATATGCACACGTGTAGACATGTGCACACAGAACCGTAGAACTGGCCAGGTCGGAAGGGACCTTTCAGATCATTGAGTCCAACCATCAACCCAACTCTGACAAAGCCCATCACTAAATATATATTTATATGTGTGTGTATATATATTGCAAAAAATATATGCTAATTTGTGCTAAAAGCTCATAGGTGTTTCTGAGTATCAACGTATATGTCTTGGTGGCTTTGTCAGAAGACTTTAGGCACCCCCTAATTTTGTGTATGAAGTAAGGAGCGGGGATCATTGCTGTGGAGCTGCCGGAGGTCACCCCGGTGAGGGCCTGACGTCTCTGAGCTGGGCTGCAGGAGGGCAGGGACGCGGGTGGGAGCTCTCACGCTGTAACCAGGTACGAAGCTCTTTGGTGAGAGGAACGACATTCACCATCTGCTGTTACAGCCGTCGCTGGCTGGATGCTGCCAGGGACCCGTTGGGGTGCCTCACCCGCCTTGTGGAGCGGTGACGGCTGGAGCTCTGCTGGGACCAGCGGCGATGTCCTGCAGCAACCAGCACCGACCCTGTCCTTCAGTGCCACAAGGCTCAGAGCCCACCCGCAGCTGGGTGGCAGCACCAAATCTGGGAGCTGAAGGTTGCAGTGCGGTGGGAGAAGGGCCAGCGAAGCCCTGATGGTGGGGTGGAGGCTGGAGGTGGCTCAGCCAGAAATCACTGAAGAGGGACAAGATCCATCCCAGGCTCCGTGGCTTTGCAGGGTATCGATAACGAACTGTGATGGGGATGCTGAGCAGGCAGGAATGAGGGAGTTGGTGTGAACCAGCAGCATTTCCACAGCATCGTGGTGTTTGTGTGTGTTATGGAGGTGCTCCAAAGCAGTCACTGCCCCACAGCACTAAGCCCAGCAGAGGGTTAGCGGTGTCACACCAGCACCTTCATCCCAAAGTCCCGTGATGAGTGCAATACGAGCAACCACAAGCTCCTTTCCCAGCAAATGGCTTGCGTGCATGCACAGGGTGAGGAAGGGATTCCGCCCCTCTGCTCCGCTCTGGGAGACCCCCCTGCAGTGCTACATCCATCTTTGGAGCCCCCAACAGCAGAAGGACACGGAGCTGTCGGAGCGGGGCCGGAGGAGGCCCCGGAGATGCCGGGAGGGCTGGAGCCCCTCTGCTGTGGGGACAGGCTGAGAGAGCTGGGGGGGTTCAGCCTGGAGAAGAGAAGGCTCTGGGGAGACCTTCCAGCCCCTGCCAGTCCCTAAAGGGGCTCCAGGAAAGCTGGGCAGGGACTCTGGATCAGGGAGGGGAGCCATGGGATGAGGGGGAAGGGTTTTACACTGGAAGAGGGGAGATTGGGATGAGATGTGAGGCAGAAATTGTTTGCTGTGAGGGTGGTGAGCCCCTGGCCCAGGTTGCCCAGAGAAGCTGTGGCTGCCCCATCCCTGGAGGGGTTCAAGGCCAGGTTGGACGGGGCTTGGAGCAACCTGGGCTGGTGGGAAGTGTCCCTGCCCAGGGCAGGGGGTGGCACTGGCTGGGCATTAAGGTCCCTTCCCACTCAAACCATTCTGTGACTCTATGTAATAGCATTTATGGTGCTTTGTAACCCAATTGACTCTTTTGCCCCAGTCATTAGTTTCTCCTCTGATCTTTAGACTTTTGCGTTATTAGTGATATCTTTATTTTAGTGCATTAGGGGCCTGAAATGCGCAGGAGGCAGATCTGTCTGTGAAGCATCCCGCGCACTCTTTATGCTGTGAGCATCCTTGATCTGCAGGCAACCCCCGGGGGGGCCGGGGCTCCCGCAGGTAAGGAAAGCTGGTTTTCCCAGAGGAATTAATTTCTTAAGGAACAGGGTCATTTTTAGCAGGTAGCATTCGTTCATAAAATGCATACACCTACCTAAAATTATACATGCGTGTATGTACACGGCATCACAGATATTAAATTATGTTGGTTGCTGCTTAAGATAATATACTCTAACCAGAACAATGACTTGTAAATCACAGAGTTATCGCCGAAACCAGAACTCAATAATAACTAAATGATTAGAAAGACATAAAAAATAAAGTTGTTTTGTCAGGATCATTTACTCCCTGATCACAGAGATGATAGAAAGTGGCTCGGTGTTTAAATGATAGATGAGAGCCATTAATATAATCAGAGACCTTCCAGGATTGTTTGTAGTCAAAATTAAAAGGGAAATTTTAGCAGTATCAGACGTTTTTGAAGCCTAGAGAGTAGTTGGGTGTTGTGGTAGCCTTGATATAAAAATACAGCCTCTTACATGTACGAGTTTCAATATTATTTTGTGCAGTGTATTACTGGGGTCTTACCTCCTCTGTTCAGCCGCGAACACCTCTTTGCTCCTTCAAAAGGCTATTTGAAGAGACTTGAAATAACCTCCTGACAACCTAAAAATCACTTTTATCTCTCTGTCATTCCCGTGTTTGGAGCTTACCGGAGTAAAAAGCCCCATTACAAAATGCACAAATCCTTCCTTTCCATAAAACTCTTTTCTCTGTGAAATCCTGGGTGATTGAGGGGCAGGGTGTTGCTGTGCCCTTGGCAACGGTGGTGCCGAGGGCTCACCTCGAATGGACAACAGGGGAACCAGAGGCTTAAATCCCATCTTTGCACTGAACTGGCACCCGGGCAGAGACCTGACCAGCCCGGCCAGTTTAAAGCTGCCTGGGGATGGACGTGGCAGCCTGGCGCTTCCGCTGCGCCCACGGAGGGGCTGCCCCCCGCGTACCGCGGGACGGGAGTGACGGGGCAGAGGCTGCGGAGGTGCAGAACCTGCTGCCCAGTCCTTATGGTGAAAGAGCTGCCAGCAGTTTTTTGGGCAGGTGAAATTTTTCTGATTTTGTGGCAGCTGCCAAGTCTGTATCCTTGGTTACGCAATAATATATATATTAGAGGTATTAATATATATATATATATATATGTACATATATCATAGAATGGTTGGGGATGGAAGGCACCTCAAAGCCCCCCCAGTGCCACCCCCTGCCCTGGGCAGGGACACCTCCCACCAGCCCAGGTTGCTCCAAGCCCCGTCCAACCTGGCCTTGAACCCCTCCAGGGATGGGGCAGCCACAGCTTCTCTGGGCAACCTGGGCCAGGGGCTCACCCCCCTCACAGCAAACTCACTTTCAATAATATAATAATATTATAAAACTAATATAATGATACAGTAATGGATGAATTATTGCAGTAATATATTATTAATAGTAATACATATTGTCTTATATAGTCTACATCCTATTTGTTGTGTTCTTTTCCTTTTTTATATATGTTTTTAAACTTTTTCTTTTTTTTTTTTTTTTCTTTTCCCCAGGTACAGACTCTCTCCAGCTCTGTTTTGCCAGTAAGGAGGTGAGTGCAATGCCTTTATCCGTTAACTTCTGGCAGGCTCCTGGGGGTGCGTGGCAGAAGGAGCATCCCTCCCCCAGGGAAGGGCCCGGCGCGGAGGCAGAGCCCTGTGAGATGTGGATGCGGAAAGCGTTTGTGCCTGTTGTGTGTGAGCAGATGTGAGTGAGCCGGGGAATGGCTTGCAACCTTCCTGACGTCGCCTTGCCTTTTGTTGGAAAAGCTTTTTGGTTTCTCACAGGTGCCGTTTGACTTCTCTCTCCGTGTTTATCACTTTCACAGGAGAACGAACGTCTCAATCTCCAAGTGCTTTTGGGATAATCTGCGGGGTATTTATATCTGCTCTGCAAGGCTCCACTCAGCTATTTCTGAACGTGCAAATCTGTTTCTGTAGGTATAACAAAAATAATTAAATAATACACTTGTGTCATTCAACAAGTTTTCCTTAAGAGAAAAGGTTTTCCTATCGCACCTTAAAATCCGAGGTTATAACTTCTGATCAAGTTGACCATTAACGTGTCATGTCTGAACATCACCTGCCGCATCCAGAACATTGCTCACTTTCTAGAAGAAAAATCGATGTTTTTAGCATCGAAATATTAGTCCAAATGCTTTCAACATAATGCGCAACAGCTTTAATGTTTCTGTGGCAGAAGAATGATAAAACAGTTTGTTTTACTTTAAAAGCTTTGGAATATCCTGTCACGAAGCTGAACGCTATTTATTGCAAAATGTAAAAAGAAGCGGCAAAGCTGAGGAACGGGGAAATTTAGGGATCTGGCTTTGCCAGTTAGAAGTGGAAGTGCTTATAGGCATTGTATTTTCACTGTCATGGTATACCTATATCACTACTGCGGTATGGGGTTTTTTAAGTCTGTGATTTAGACTGGTACCAGTCCATACGGAAAGGAGCTGTGTTTTTTAGCCCGTATTAGTGCTAACGAGGTCCTGCAATCAGTGAAGTCTTCAGGAAAATGAAAGCCGAAAGGAAACCCTTGGTTTCGCTGCAGTCTAAATAGAGGGCAGAGCTTTGGGGAGAAGGAGATTTTCCCCTTGCTGCTGCCTCTCCCCCGAGGCTTCTCCTCTCCCCATTGACATGGGTTTTCATTTCACATAAAATCTAAGAAAAGATTTCGGAAAGAGGCATAATTAATCAGATGTAACAGGAAGGGAAAATACACGACAAGACATATGTTAATGCCCTGGCTTCCCGTTGAGAATGAGAGTGATATTTAATCCAAAGTTAAATACCGTGTGGCTTTGACCTATTGCTAATGAGCTGATGTTTGGTTGAAGGTTGAAAGTCTTCTGGGGAGAAGTTTTAAACCGGAGTGATTACGTGTGTTTGCTGCTTTGCCTGGGTGGTGGCTGCGGGCTGGGGACACCTCCCCTCTCCCGCCAGTCGCCCTGGCCAGTGCCGGAGCCCAAGGACTGGGCTTTCGGCTGGTTTCTCTTCCTTCAACGCAGCCGCAATCTCAGGTCGCCTTTTCAGAGTTGCGCAGAAGCCCGTGTTCAAACACGCGAGATCTGAGCGAGTTTTCCATCCCCTCCCTCTCCGTTATGGAAATGACACAAACCAACGTTGTGTTTGTTTTAGGCTTCGCAGCAGCTGAGCTTCGGCTGTTAGATGTACGGAATTACGGACCGGCGCTTCCAAAGGCGATGCTGCGTGTTCTCACCAGGGGCGGGCACAGGTAAACCTGGCTGCGTGTGAGCTGGAGGAGCAATTGTCGTCCTCCCCGCGGGGGGACACTGGCACCCCCTGTGTGCTCTTCTGGGCAGGAGAGCTCCGATGAAATGAGGGCATCCAGATATAAAATGCAGGTGACAAATTCCAACGGCAAGGATTTGAAATGACTGTTCAAATAAATATCAAGGCAATTCCGAAGTGAGTCAGAGCTAAACCGGGATCTACCTGGGGCCTCGTGTGCATCTAACGCTTCCATTTGGCCGTGTTTAAAATGAGCAGGGTAAGCCGTGTGTGTCACTTAAAAGTGATTTTGTAGTTTCCTGGAGGAAACTAGCCAGCCTCTACAAGAGCTATTATCCATTCACCAGCCAGCAGGTTGGGGTTTTTGTGCGGACAGAAAGAAGAAGTCCCGTTGCGCCTCTCTTGCAGGCGCAGGAGTGAGATCTGGGAGCTTTCTGGGCGCCTGCGATGGGAAGGCTCTTGCAGTTCTCTGCCCTGCACCAGGGATGGGTGTGCAGCGCCGCACGGAGAGGTGTCAGTTTGTGTTACCGCGGTGGCTTTTGTCTCTGCCTTCAGGGCGATGCGTGTCTTGATGGCACTAGTCTGTTGTCGGGGGGGAAAGGGAACAAATGAGCAATCAGAAAAAAAAAAAAAAATGGTTTCCTGTTAGGTTGATACAGGCCAGGCCTAAGTTTTCTGTAAAAAAAGAAAAAAAAAGTAAAGAAAAAAGGGAAAAAAAGGCATTTTTTTATTAAATTTTGTATATTGTTGCAAGTGAGTTAAAAGTCATTTAAGAAAGCTCATGAAAAAGAAAAGGAGGCTGAGGGGAGACCTTCTCGCTCCCTACAGCTCCCTGAAAGGAGGGGGGAGCCAGGGGGGGTCGGGCTCTTCTCCCAAGGAACAGGCCATGGGACAAGAGGAAACAGCCTCCAGTTGCGCCAGGGGAGGTTTAGGATGGGTAGTGGGAAAAATGTCTTCATGGAAAGGGTTGTCAAGCATTGGGAGAGGCTGCCCAGGGCAGTGGTGGAGTCGCCATCCCTGGAGGCATTTAAAAGCCGGGCAGACGCGGTGCTGAGGGACGTGGGGCAGTGGTGGTTTTTGTCAGAGTTGGGTTGATGGTTGGAGTCGATGATCTGAAAGGTCCCTTCCAACCTGGGCAATTCTCTGATTCTATGGAAACCACTGGTAAATTCCTTAGTCATGTAATTCCACAGCTTTACCTAGCGTGGGCAGGGTGTTTGGGGTGTGTATTGCCAGTACAGACACCAAGCACCGCGTTTGCTGTCGCATCCCTGTGGCACCGGCATGGGGGTGCTCCTGGGGAGCGCGGCTGCTGCCCGGCTCATGGGGCTGGTTCTTGCTCCTGCCTCCTGAACTGGGGCTGAGGGGTTGAGTTCTGGAGGCAGAGGGGGGCTGCCAGGAGAAGGCATTGCCACCGGCTGTTTCCAGCCGTGATGGAAGCACCCACTGGGAAGCTTCCCTGGGCTGAGGGCGACAATGGCTTCGCCTGTCCTGAAGCCTGGGGCTGCAGGCGATGAAGTGCAGCCCTCCAGCTGCCGATGGAGTTGGCTCAGCTTCCTTCTTCATCACTTCTGGAGGTTTCAGTTTGTCGCCTCCCTCTAATCGCTCACACTGAGGTCCTTTCTGTTCTTCCATTTTTTTCTTGGGTCTGCTTTGTGGTGGTCCGGTTCTCATTGGGTTCAGAAGCCCCTCTGGTGTATGTCTTCGTAGCTCCCAAATCATGGAATGGTTTGGGTGGGAAGGGACCTTAAAGCCCATCCAGTGCCACCCCCTGCCCTGGGCAGGGACACCTCCCACTGCAGCAGGTATATACCAGCTCTCATTAAAAAACCTGATGCAAACATTCCACATCGGTGTGATTTTCCCTCAATATTGTGTGTGCCTGTGATTTTCCTGAACATCCTCTAGGTGCTTCTCTAACTTTTTTATTTTCCTTTCTTTGCTGTTTCGCTGCAGATGCCTGGGGATATAGTGATGATTCAGCCTCCAATTTACCTGATTCATCATGCTAAACCCACTGTCAAAATCTGCTTGTTTTAAATCCTGTAATACTGCGGAGACAATTTGTTTTCTAGCCAGAATGTATTATGGCTTTTAGGACTTCTCACTATTTTGAAACTGCATCCTCAATAGCATTACTTTTTTTTTTTGTTATTGGCTTTTTTGTTGTTGTTGTTGTTCTGTAGGAACAAAAATCCTAGGAAGTATTTTCATCTGTTTTTTTCTTTTATTTCTTTTTTCTCCAGGATTAAGACCTTTAAGTCCCAAAGTCTTTGTTTCAGTGAGTAGCATTCCTACTCCTGAAGCTCCATGGTTTTTTCCCCGCAGGCTTTAGCATCAATCAAATGCTTTTAAACGTCAGCTGTTTTGCTGCCTGTAGTATTATTATTATTATTTTTACCATTTTAGCTGCTGCAAACTGAACTTCATTGTTGGTGGAAGTGACAAAGTGCATCACGATATCTTCACTTTGCTGTTTTTTTCCGTAGAACAGGTTATGTTTTGGGGAGAGTGGTGGGAGAGGGTGAGTGTTTTGGGGCTTAAGTGCATTGACTGTAGATAGTTTGGGATGAAAACATCAGGGAAATCCTTTCAATTTTTGGCACTCGAGCTGGCTTTAGAACTGGCTGTAACTGCTGTGGGTATTTACTTAGTAGGAACAGAGGAACGAGTGGGACCACCTGTTTGACACCACCGGTCGTTGTACTTGGAGCAAGGAGTGGGTTTTCTCCTTTTTCCACATCTGTGGTGGTGTCACCCCATGGGAGGGGCTGTTGGCGAGGGCATGTAGCGACAGGACGAGGGGCAATGGTTTAAACCAGAGCCGGGCAGGTTTAGATCAGACATCAGGAAGAAGCTCTTTACACTGAGGGTGGTGAGACACTGGCCCAGGTTGCCCAGAGAGGGGATGGAGGCCCCATCCCTGGAGACATTCCAGGCCAGGCTGGATGGGGCTCTGAGCAACCTGATCGAGTTACAGATGTCCCTGCTCACTGCAGGGGTGGGACTAGATGGTCTTTAGAGGTCCCTTCCAACCCAACACATTCCATGATTCTAAAACCACTGGGCTGGAGGGACTGCGGCTCCCCAGGGTCTCGCCGGGCAATAGCACGAACACGGCAGAGGTGGTGGGGATGCCCAACAGACCGAGCTCTCCTGGCGGTTAGAAATGCTTCTCCTTTTTCCCCTCGTCCAGATCCGCTCTGGGGTCACAGCAGCCGTGGCTCTGACAACTTGCTTTTAAGTGAAATTATGGATGTGCGCTGCGGAACTGCCTGTCTGGAACCCTTACTTGCACAACACATTTCTCTCATTGCTTAAGAGTTAAGAGATGTACGTAACTCACTGAACCTAGTTATCAAAATTGTTTAAGAGCTAGAAATGTAAGGAAAGTTAAAAAGTGAAACTGTAAGCCATTCTTTTTGCTTTTCTTCTCTTTATTAACGCCGTGAGTTCAGAATGGGTTTGCGGGTGACTGGACTAAGTTCAAAAACTCTATGCCTTTAGTCTGTTAAGAAATTCTAAACCAAACCCCTTACCCTTCACGAAGCAAGAGATACCATTTGGCAGTTGTAAATTTATGGCCAATTTTAATATGATACTCTCCACTGCCTCACGGCAATTTTCATTTTGCAGTAGCGATGGCTTGCTCATTAGCCATGATTCTTCCTGGCGCTTTGCTGACCTCAACACCTCAGAAAATTACTTCAGTGATAATTGTTAACTTAAGTGGCACAAAGTTGGGAAGTAACTATGCACCTTGGTATTGCTAGGGCAAAAGGCAGGAAAGGTGTGGGTGATGTCTCCCTGCTGTCCATCCTCCCTCTGCGGAGCCCGGCACAGTCGCGGTTCAGGAGATGGGGATTAATGAGCCTCGTCAGAAGAGCTCTTGTCACTGCTTTACCCACCAGTTCTCACTGTGGTACTGGTTCCTTTCGTCTTTGGGCAAATGGTCAGGGGTGATGCTGCGAGATTTTGTTGTCCCAATGCTTTCGGCATGCTGTTCGCTTGGTAGTGGTTGGTCGTTAGGTTTGCCATTTTTCTTCGGGCTCTGTAATACATTTTCACCCATGAGCATGGATGGATGGATGGATGCCTTCCTGCACCGGGGCTTGCCAACACGCACCATCTCCTTACACCAAGGGTGGCACTGGAAGGAGACACACACAGCTGAAGTGGTTTGTTAAAGGCCTGGAGAAAGGGGTATGTGGCAGGGCAAGAAAACTCAGTACATGTCTCCCAGTTCTCTGTGCAGCATCATTTCTGTTCTATTTTCTTTTCGGTCATTTGAAATCAAAAGTCGCCCATGGGAATTTTGAGGAGTCAGGGTGAGATGAGTGTGTTGGTTTGTACAAACCCCGCAAGGTACGGCTGCTGTGGAGGTACCTGCGCGGTGAACTTAGAGCTCGTAGCTCTAATGGAGGGGAGGGGGAGAAAGAGGGTGACAACACGCCCCAGAGAAGTGACAGCTTGCTGGAGGAGGTTTTCCACGTAGCTGCTGTTTAAGTGCCAACCCTTGAGCATGCTCAGAACTCAAAGCAGAATCTCTGAGGTACGTGGGAAGAAAAGCTCAGGAAGGACTCAAAGAGTTTTCAGGGCTATGCCTAGTAAGTCCTAGGACATTAGGATGTTGCAAAATTGTACGTAAAGAAAAACCTGTCCTAGATGAAATCTGGGGCTCTAAGACCTGCTCCTGCACACACGTACACTCGTGCGCACACCCCAGGAATTCCTGGTGAGGGTTTCTTTGTACAGTGCCTGCTGTAAAGGGTAGGTCTCGGAAAGACACAAGTAAAGCAGAAAACGCAGCAGCCGCAAAACCAGACAGAAGCGCAGTGTTGCCATACGAAGTCTGAGGTGTCTGTGTGACACGTATTTTGTTTTATTTCATTTTCCCAGAATTAAAAAGTGATGCTGTATGTGGGAGCATGGTACTCCTGGAAGCCAGTCCCGTGACACCGGATTTTCATGTGGCTGAGTAAATACGTGTCTGGAGTGAAGCTGGGCTGTGGTAGGGAGTGTGTAACAGGAGAAGATTCCAATGTTCACACAGTAAAAATAACCCATTCAGGAGCTTGCTATTATTTGAAATATTGCCCCACAGTAGAGCGAGATAGTACACTAATTTCTCCTTGCAGATAATAGTTCCACACGGCTAGTCTTTGCCCTATTGAATAGAGGGGTTTCAAATGTGCCTTCCAGGTCTAAATTTCATTTTGGTCCTACAGGAGTATTTCATCTGATGAGTTATGACTTACAGGACAAGCTCCTTTCTCCGGATTGAACATGTCATTGATTCTCCAGACAGGACTGGTAATACGGTGCCGCTTCTCTTTGAAACTCGAAAAAGCTAACTGATGTCGGATGTCTCCCAAGTTGCTTCTATCAAATGACATCTAAAAAACTTCCAAGAGCTAAATTCTCCCCGCTTGCCCGCTCAAAGGTTTGAGGAGAGAGGTAGAAGGAGGTACAAGTGATGCAGAGAGTGCCGTGAATCTGCCCAAGCTAGTGATGTTCAGAAATTAATTGTTAGACTTGCTCCCTTCTTAAAAAAGCATTTTTTCTCAATAGCGTGTTGTGAGGTTTACCGTGATAGGAAAGCATAATGTTTTAAGAGTTAACGGAGAAAAGAATGGTTTCTCCAACGGAAACAACACACAATTTTTAGTTGGAACTGGCTCAGAAGTCAGTCAAGAACTCTGCTGCTAAAAGCTATTATTAATATAATAGTTTAACAATCACTGATGGCCACAAAGTTCTCTCCAATGAGACTAATACATGGGAAGCCAAAAATGCGCGATGGCCCTTTGCCCGGTGCCAACTCAAAGAGCAGGTTGCCTCCTACTCTGTCCCTGATGTTATTTCCCTCAGCCAACTTTGGTGTTTTTCTGGAGGTTGAACATTTTCTTTAAATAGTCCCGAGTCTGGTTTATTTATCGCAACCTAAAGGCATTATTACCGCAAGTTAGTCTCCTGTGCCGATCCTGTGGAGATGGCTCTTGGCAGGACTGACATCTTGGCGACTGCTGAGAAACCTCGGTGCAAGTTTTTAATAAACCACAAGAATGCTTGGATTATTTTGATGGTTTTTTTAAATGCCCTCCTATTCCACAACTCGTGAAGCAGCAAAGGGAGAGAGCGGTGGCAAACGGTGTGTTTCACTGCGATAGGAGCACCTCTTTCAGCCACCCTTTCAGCTCTTGCGATGAGCAGCCCCTTTTTGCTCTTGCCTCTTTGCTTTTTCTGCCTGTAGTTGTGAGAGGAGAATGTTTTTCAGAAAGCTGGGAGAGAATAGGGAGGGGATGAAAGTGCAGTGCAAGAAAGCAAAGATAAGGAAAAGTGAAAGCAGAGGTGGAAAAGAGAAAAGATCACCAAAGAGAACCAGAAATACAGCCATAGGGGCCCACAGGGAAAAGAGGTGAATAACACATATATGCGTGTGTATGTACATATGTCCATCTAGAAATCATCTTAAACAGACAACAAATGAAAGAGGCAAAAAGTCACCTAAGCAGATCGTGTTGCAGCTAGGGAGAGAAAAAAAAAAATGAAGAAGTGTGAAATGGATGGCGGGTGACGTGAGGCAATGGTGTCAGGAGAGTCCTGGAGTGGAGGAGGTTTGATTTGTGCAAATAGTTTTATAATAATAGGTGGTTGGTAGCAGACAAGGTGAGGATGACTTCCGCATGCTTATAAACCAAATATTTTGTTCTCTAAAAACGTTAAGAACTGTAATTCGGAAGAAACTTTAAAGCTGAAAGATTGGGACATTTCCCGTGAAGACTCCAGCGGCCCTGCCCAGTTCAAGGCACGGAGGCAAGGAGGCACCTGCAGCAGAGCAGGACGGGGATGAAGTAAAAGCTTTTTAGATTGAAAAAGTAGTTTGAGGCTGATATCATATTTCTGGATGGAAGGACACGGTCCGGGTTTGGCTTGGTATATCTGTGTTTTGCTCTGGCCGCTGAAGGGTCGTTCTGGTATAAGTTTCTTCACCCTGAGGTTGATCATTGCAAGCTCTGCAAGAAATGTTGGCCACACAACTGGGATGAGTTGTCCCATTCTTGGTGGCTTTTCTGCTGAAGTATTAGGCTGTAGGTAGTGCAGAGCCTGGCCAAAGAGCGGAGGAATGGCTGAGATGAGTCTGCCAGAAGCAGGACGTAGTCACCTGAAGTCATCTTCGTGCCGCATGGTAAGGAGCTTTGAGAAGATTTCCTCTTTTGACCTAAGCAATTAGCCAATAAGTGAGAACGTGGTTTTTATTTTCAACACCATGCAATGTGTTTCAGTGAACTGTCTCAGACTAAGCAGAACTAGTAAAATGCTTCCTTTTCTGAAGAATTCCAGATCAGTTTTCATCTGTTGCTCTTTTATGTCTACTTTCTAACTGTGTCTGGGAGGCGAAATGTCAATGTCCCTGGTTTTGAACCTCTTGCCTTTGTAGTTCTTCCCTTCTTCTGCGTGCTGCCCTGGCACGCCTGCGCCCTCGGTTTGAGGCGTACAGCGCTCTGCCCGTGCGGGGGCAGCAGATCTTGTAGCTTCAGCTATTTCATGAAGCAGTTGATAGTAATTTCTTATAAGCTGATGGTTTTCTTTCAGCCCTCCTGCTTAAAGATGGAGAGCTGGTGATTATCCAAGTTTACCATACCTTTGAAACGAGCGGAAAGCCAGGCAGCGCGTACGACTTGTTCTCCCCTCGCTGGTTACCTTGGAAATAATTCTGAAGGGAAAGATCAGCGTAATCATAATAATAAATAATTGCAACAGTAATGACATTTATTAGGTGCTTTTTTAATGGCTTGGTCATAGGCTGTAGCCTCAAGTAGCAGGGCGTGTTTTTCTTCCAAGAAACAGACTGGTCATAGCGCGTTTTCCCGTAACACGTCTGTACTGGGGTTCTCCGAACAGCTGGACTGGTCCAACGTGGCCTTGCTGCTTCGGCTTACAATTAACAAACGGAAACGTGCCGTGGTGCGTCAGCGGCCTGCAGGCGCACCGGGGGCTGCTCTGGTTCGTTGGGGGTTTTGGTTTTTTTTTTTGGTCTTACGTAGTAATATAAAAAAGGAAAACTTTGTAAAAGTGTGCTTTCTTCTTTCTTACAGCGGTCAAAAAAGTGAAGGACTCTTCTTCGTCACATACGAGCGGAGAAGGTTCATGTATGATGTGCCAATTTGACAAGGAAACTAGAGACACTACTGCTCAGACATGCGTTTATCTCTAAAGTGTTCTTCCCAACCAGTTGTATATTAAATGCAAGTACTTGTTCTGGAAAACATCTCTGCTTGCCTTCTTGAATATCAGCTCTTCACTCCTCATTTTTTTTTTTTTGTCCTAACTGGGTTCTAACCCCAGTGTAACTTCATTTTGCCCTCTGAAAATTTGCTTTTTTATGGTGCTTTCTCCTAATGCTCTGTAAAAGACGCTTCAAAGTCTAAATAAATGACGTTGTCTGTTTGTCCCTTCTTATTTCAAAGACTTCTAGCAAATCTCTTCTCTTCAGAACCTGCGTAATTTTCACTATTTAAATCAACGTTTCAGTTGTTTTCCTAAAGTAAAATTTGTTAATTTCTAAATCCTAAAGCGGCATTACACTTTTTCTTTCATTTCTTTTTTTTTTTTCCCCCCACGAAAGGGCCATGACGTCTGTGAACCTGCTGCTCAATTTCCAGTCCTGTGTGAGAAGGGGGAACCGCAAATCTGTCACAGTGCCCTCAGATGCTTTTTCCTCATCAATCCATTGCTCGTCCGAGATGACTTGCACCGAAGGACTGCAGTTTTTTTTAAAGGGTGAAGAATACCAGAGGTACGTGAATTTTAAAGAACTGTTTCCTAACCCTATGCTACAAAATGGAGTGGGCTGGGGAGTTCCCTGGGGAAGTTTCCGTACTGGTTTTCCTTGTCCTGGTCTTACCTACTTCCCCACTTGGCTGATGCTGAAAACAGGGTGTGGGGCTAAATCTACCCTTGAGCTCCGTAGTACTGGTGTTCCTGTGTATGTGCATATCTCGGTGTGTCCTACTGATTTAATGGGTCAAAATTTAAATATAATATTTAAATAACTATATCCAAATATTTAAATTATTAAAAATGTAAAAATATTACGATTAATTTAAAATATTTTTAAATAAAGTAAAAACCCCCATTAAAAATATTTCAGATGTTGTGACAATTAAGCCAACTCCTATGGTGTCACGCTCTAATACATAATATCACGTTACTGAGTTCAAAATGCCTTCTCCCCCTAAATACCTCATCTCTATGCACAAAGAGTATTATTTACACATTTATTTGTGAAAATACTGTGAAGTCTAGGTACTTCACAGTACGATTTAACTTGCCTGGTATTTGGTTTAACATTGTCTGGTAACGTCACGGCCCTGCTGATAGCGTAGGGTTTCTTTGGGTTATACTGGAAAAAGAAAGTTTAAACAAAGCTTTGCTACTTCGTTATTCCCTTCCTTTGAACAATATGAATAGTGTTTGAATATTCTGTATGGCTTGATATTTTCATTTATAATAATTTCATGACTTACAGCTCTATGGTTATTTCTTTCTCCAAGGCAGCACTCAAGATGAAGGGATGAAGCTTTCAGGGTCTTTTATAAACAATGTGTGTCGGGTGTAGAGTTAATAGAGTTCAGATTTGTTGCTTCATGGAAAACCCTGAGAAACAAGAAGTTGTCTTAAAAGGCAGAGAAATACTGCTGTGGGTAGGACTAGCTGAGTGACGACCCAGCCTGTTTTCAACGCTTTCGGCTGCCGCTCCCGGCCAGCGCGAAGAGCAGCACCACGGCGCGTTTAGCGGTGTTGCTAATGGGATTATCTGTTGGCATTGCCCTGGTTCTTGCTGTAATTAATTTCCTTTATTAGCTTATTATTCCCTTATTCCTTGCATTAGCTTACTCGATGTGAGAGGATGATAATATGGTAGTAGAAAGTAACAATTTGCCGGTACTGTTTCGCAAACATCGTGGGTGCCGATGGGGCAGAACTCTTGTTTCCCGTCCTGGCCCCGTGTCCGGCTGCTCCCGGCTGCATCTCCTCTTCCCCTGGAGTCCCGGTGCTGCTCCCACAAAGATGAATTGGACAATCCATCTCCAAGGCAGGAGCTCTGATGATTTGTAGAAAAACTATCATCACGAATGGGACAGCCAATCTATCACATCGGGCCGTCTCCTTTATCCTTCATTTCATCCCTCTTTATTGCAACACTTTCACGCTCGCCCTCTTGACTCTCCTCTCCCTGATTCGAACTCTGCCGCTCTGTAGATTGCCTCAAAAATTGGGCAAATGGAAACATGACGTCATTTAAAGCACAAAAGCACAGGTGATGCGCTGTGTTTTGCGTGCCCGGTGTGGGTGGGCAGTGTGCCCCTCTGCCAGCCCCACGGCCCAGCAGAGCACACAAGCCCCCCGCAGTCCTGCTGTCAACTGCAGACCTTCTCTTCTGGCCTGCAGGTACGGCCCTCGTGGGACATCACGGATGCGAATGGCGTGAGGCTGCTGGACAGTCACCGCCTTGCTCCTCAACACGTCCAGGAGAGCCCCAACAGCCCAGAGGAGCGCGTACACCGGTCTACCTGAGGTGATGCAGCAGTCCCTGCTTCCTACTGCAGCTGGTTCTGACGTCTGCAAGGCCAAAGATAACTGGAAATTTGTATTCTGGTGCTTCCTGAGGAACCAAAGAAGGTCACCTTTTGCGCTGAAGGTAACCTGTTATGGCTAATCGAAGGATGGCGTAAAATGAGCTGGATAAAACAATGAACACCTGCAGCGAATTATGGTGTCCTGCCCTGAATGCCATTTTGAGAAAACACGGGTAGCACCATGGCAAGAAATAAATAATGCATTGACTTAATTCTGTAAAGAATTAATGTTTCCTCTTTAGAGGGGAATAGTCACTCACACAATTCTTTTAACTTGCTGATCTCCAGAAGAGAGGGAATGGCTGTCAGTGACGGCCTGTCTGTGGGCATCCAGCTGAGTCTCGTGCGGGGTTTAAATGGGAAGGGCAACGCGCAACCGGAGACCCCGGTGGTGGTGGGACATCGGCTGCCAGGGACACGAAGCTGACATAATGGGAGCCATTCGCAGCTGCTCTCATCCAAACTACTGTGGCACTGCTTCAGTGCTTGGTCACCTAATCTGCAGGCCTTAATTGTCTGCTGTGCCAACAGAGGATACCAAATTCAGGGTATGGTATAAATAAACTTAGATAAATCCCTTCTGTGCTAATTTTGGGCCTACCTGATGAGGTGTGGTGTATGAAGGGCTCCTTTGGGCAAAGGGTGCTTTTTGAATTTAGATCAAGCTCATGTGTAAGATTTTTCACTCTTAGATAACAATTTTGTTATGGCTGGTGTGATTTTTTTTCTTGTGTATAATGTGAAAATTTTGGCTTCTCCGTCGCGGTTTTGCCTTCTACCATCAATAATAGCCTTTGGCAGAGGTTTTGAAAACTGACAGGTTGTTGGATCTAAAACAGATTTGCCCATGGATGAAATATATTCTTGGTCAAAACCTTCCTGATATAAATCAGGAGCACCACTGCTTGTTTAATTTACAAATTTTAGAACTCATCAGGGAAAAGTGAAATAGCCGACTGATGGAGAGTTGCTTGTTCATTTGCTTTTTATTATATAAATGGCACATGGATAACGAGCGACTGAAACAGCCAACCAACTTTCGATTGATGTATTTGCTACAGTTGCTCAGAAGGGAAAACACATTCGGAACAATTTGTTGTTGTTTGTAATGAGCACATGATACGACAGTAGTGATTACGTTAATGAATCAATTAAGTGCAGTGCAATTTGAGCTGGATGGAGCCGGTGGCGGCCAATTGTGCAACCGCCACCAGGAGAGTTACCGAGGAAACCACATCAGATCTCAGCCAACCTGTTTGTGCAGGGGAGGTGTTTTGGGGAGGTGGAGAAGACAAGGAAGCAGGTGGTGGAAGAGGAACATACTTTGGCAACCTGCGTGTTTCGGAACATGGCAATTATCTTTGTTACTTGGGTTGGACCAGATCTGGTCCCTGACCCTCTGGAAAGAGCAGAGGTGGATTTTGAGGAACCGAAATTTATCACCAGATGCTTCTCTCTGAACCTGTTCAGGAAGGAGTCATCTGGCTCCCGGAGCAGCGGCAAGAATGTTTGTGTGCTTGCTTCTGGCCCTTTGCACTGTTGGCTGTAACAAGTATTTTAACAGAAATTATAGAATGTGTTGGGTTGGAAGGGACCTCTAAAGGCCATCCAGTCCCACCCCTGCAGCAGCAGGGACATCTTCAACTAGACCAGGTTGCTCAGAGCCTCATCCAGCCTGGCCTTGAATGTCTCCATGGATGGGGCCTCCACCCCCTCTCTGGGCAACCTGGGCCAGTGTCTCACCACCCTCGTTGTAAAGAACTTCTTCCTAAGAAATACTCTATACGTGGAGTGTTTCTGTGTACTTTCTAATAGTATATGAAAAAACCATTACTGCCAATGTGTTTTTTGTTTTGTGTTGCGGTTCATCAAAGTTGGAGTCCATCTAGCCTGAGCAGCGCACAACATGGGCTGTGGGATTTCTCTGAGCTAATTCAGGTCCAGTGACGCAGGTTGAACTGGAACATTTCTTGCAGAGGAACATTCAGTCTTGTGTTAAAGACCTCTGGCAGCAGGGCGTCCATGGGAACCTTTGGTAATTTTCATCAGTCATTAATTATTCGCACCATTGCTTCGAGAGTTTCTTTTTTCCTGTGTGATCCTGGCACTTTTCCACCTGTAACCCCTGGAAACTGATACACACTCGTCTCTAGGTTGAAGTGCTTGCTATAGCAGATTTTCATCACCCTTTTAGGTTCTTAAACTGTGATCAAAGTTCCCCTTTCACCTTCTATTTGATAAACTAAGTAGTTTGACCTCTGCAGATCTTTCTCTCTGGTCCTGCTTTCTAATCCCTTAATATATTTTTGTGGCTTTTCCCTTAACACTCTCCAGCTTTGAATTACGGAGTACTGCTCAGATAAATCTTTTAAATGGTTGTTTTTTAAGCCATGAGAACTGTCCAGACCCTTCGCTGTTTTCAGCGATGGAAGGTGAAGAACTGGTCATTCTGTTTTTTCTCTTCTGGACCTGTCATTCATTTGCTGAAGGATTTTCTCTTCACCAAAACTCAAGCCTTGTTCGTACTTTCACTGAGAGCAGCCACTTCCTTGTGCCTCAGGCGTTTGTCATTCAACTCGCAGTTACTTCTTAAATATCCAAACCTAAATTATGAGTGTCAAAACTCTAATATTTAGATGAAGTACTTTTGGCTTTTTCTCAGATGAAATTAGCTAGACATCTTGACCTGAATTTGTGGCTAGTTATCACGTATATAAACTGCTTTAGATGCAGACTACCTTCTGAAAAGGCCTATTCCAGCCAGAGCTGGGTGCCTCCAAAGCACGTCCCGGCTGGTGGGAGATGGGTGTAGCACGCACATCTCCTCTGAGCTTGCTGTGGAGCTTCACCTAATCCTTTTTAATAGTTCGAGATGTATTTTAACTAGTCTGTACAAGCACTGCATCCAAGCAATTGCGTGTGCGGCTATTTTATCGTCAGACGAGTCTGCGTGCAGCCTGACGTTAATGGATATCTACCGATGACCACCCGGGGTTTCGAGCAGGCAGCAGATATCCAGCGGCTCACTTGGGAGCAGGCTAATTCTACACGATCTTCTCCTTAGGCATTTTGCTATCATGATCCAAGCTGTTCCTGTGAGGAGCTTTCTACCTTGCACAGAGCAGGAGGCAACTACTGTACGCCATGTGCAATGCTTGTAGCAGGTCCCTTTATTCATCTGGGAGATGAAGGATGATCCCATTAGAAAAAGGATTTCAGTTGGGATGTCTGTAGCTTGGCTCTGCACTTCTCCTTTAGTCTTTGCTGGTGACTGTGTCTTTTTTGACTCTTTTTTTCCTTCAGCACGTCACCATTGTCTCAGATCTAGTGTCCAGTCCCTCCTGTATATTTTTGGGTTTATTAAAAGAACCCTGCAAGCACAGAGATGAGATGCTGGAGTGCTTTAATTAAAGCCATGTTTCAGAGAAGTTGTTTGGTGTGCCGTGCAAAAATTGAACATCTTATGTAAAACCTAATCTGAGAGGCTTGACAAACTGTACAGGATAAAATTCAAGTCATGGATTTCTTGCTAGCTCAGTAAAGAATGAGCGCTCCTCTTGCTTCTGCTGCTGGGTACAGCGGCATAATGTGCCGTGCTAACGCTTGATTTGACATGGAACACGCCGGATATTTTGTGTGCAAAATGGAGTAATTTAACAATGTAGTAGGGTAGAAGAGGGTGAGCTTTAACAATCAAAGGCAGTACTTTTTCCTGCAGTTCATACTTAAGTTGGGGGAGTTGTAACCATTGCACAGGGCAAAAACTACAGATGGGCTCCGAAAAAGGGGTGACCAGTAAAACGTAAAAATAAGAAGGTGCACTCAGGCAAAATGACATTGCACGTGTTTCTTGCTCTTCCAGTTATGAGGTACCAGCTAATGGCCACTTTGAAGGAAAGCATACTGTTCTAGAACAACCTTATGTTCATCAGAAACTGTCCCTAGATAGCTTTTCCGTGAAATTAAGCTTCTCTTGACACATATGCTTTTATGTGTTCGGCCTCAGTCACTGCGTCTCTTCCCTGAAAATGTCTGTTGTGCCTGAATAACCCAGGGTAGGCTTATATAGTTCCGTATGTGCCTAAGAAGAGAATTTTGCTAGATCCATGAATATTTTAACATTTATTTAGCGTAAGAAGCAAAAATGCTGTGTTTTTCGTAGCTGCAGTGGGATTGATGAAGATCATTCCTGCTTCAATGCAGAAAACCGTCCTTTTGTCGTGTTTGGATACAAGTCCCTGCAGCGGCGCTCGGGTCTCTAGATGCTGTAGGAACATGTATGACAGCAATGCACGTCTTTTTGCTTGTTTTTCATTAAGTAACTACTAGGAAGCACAGAAGGAGATTTACAGTAGTCAAACTAGATATAGTGTAATGTATCATTAAATTAGCTTTACTGTAATGACACTTCACTATGTTATTTGCCCTTTGACATTCCTACAAGACTGCTCCTCTTAACAAAAAAGAAAAATTTGAATGCCTTACAGCTAGTTCCTTCAAATCCTCTAATTTTCTCATTATTGCTTTGGATTTATTTTGCCTCTGACATTAATTTAATTTAGTTTTCAGAGTAATTCTGATCGCTGTTACATTCACATGGAAAGTTTAGATTTTCATTTTTTGAATCTGATTACCAGCATCCTAGAGCCTCCGTTCTCACTGTTGAGAGCTGGAGACAGTATTATCCTTCATGAGAGCCACAGTCTTTCTGATTTAAGGCTTTGCCTTTCTATTGATCTTCAAGTTACAGCTGATCTTCCTACTTCCAAAGTCATCTTTCTCGCTTTTATTCCTCTGTAAGCGCGCGAGTAGGCAGTTATTTTTCAATGCCTTCTATTGGCCGTACTTACTGTATCTATCAATACTCCTATACTTCTCCCATGGATGACGTATTTCTTAGTTGGTTGTTGGTCATACCCTTATGACGTTATATGGTCCCATGGTATAGTTTGATAGATATATAGCCTGTATTTATGAACAAACCACTTGAGTTCGGCAGGGCTCTACGCTGGAACTGGAGGAACCCTGTTGGGGTGATGCACTCTGCATTGTGTGGTGTCAAAATGTCATACCATATGTGTTGGATTTTACTATCTGGCTCTTGATCTATTTGGGTCTATTTTGATCTATTTGGTCTATTTTTACTATCTGGGTCTTGATCTTTACCGAGCTGGTGAGGGGTCTGGAGACCAAGCCGTGTGAGGAGAGGCTGAGGGAGCTGGGGGTGTTCAGTTTGGAGAAGAGGAGGCTGAGGGGAGACCTCATGGCCCTCTACAACTCCCTGAAAGGAGGGTGTAGAGGTGGGGGTTGGCCTCTTCTCCCAGGTGAACAATGACAGGACCAGAGGAGATGGTCTGAAGCTGCGGCAGGGGAGGTTTAGATTGGATATTGGGAAGAATGACTTTACTGAAAGAGTGGTCAGGCCGTGGAACAGCCTGCCCAGGGAGGTGGGTGAGTCACCATCCCTAGAGGTATTTAAGAAACGTGTAGATTTGGCACCTCAGGGAATGTTCTAGTGGCAGAGATTGTAGGGTTTTTTTGTTTTTTTTGTTTTTTTCTTTTTTGTGTGTGTGTATGGTTGGACTCGATGATCTCAAAGGTTCTTTCAAACCATGAAGATTCTATGATTCTATATAGGGTTTAGAGAGCGCGAGTGCTGTTGTGAGAATACTGCAGTTTGGGGAGTGTGATATTGTTTTTTTTCTGGTGTGGAAAGTTGCTCCAGGGTTTCTGTTCAAGCAATAGTTAAATAACTCCATGTTACATACCAAGCTTCTGCCTTCACAAAAGGTTGCTGATCTTCTGAGAGAAGGAAGATATTGTAACCAAAAGGAGATCCTTGCCTGATAAATCTGTGTGACTTCTAGAAAGTGACAGACGTCAGTTGTTGGGTGGTAAATGCTTCACAGGTTTTAAGATGCTCCGATGACAAAGCTGGACAGACCATACGCATCTCTGGGTCACAAACAGCTGGTGAGTGCTGTACCTTCAGCCTCATCCAGTTCCAAAGGCACCACCTCCAGCAGTTACTCTGGTTTTAACGGGGAATCAGGAACTATGGGTACAGTAATGAAGCCGTATCTGCCGCATGAGAAAACCCATAGTATTTCAATGGTCGCTTTTTCTGATAGCTCAGTGGCATTGCAATGAGCTAAAAAACTGTAATTTCACAATCTCTTTTCATGAGGTTCTTCTCTGTCTTAAGCTACAAATCCGAAATTTTGTATATTAAAATACATACAAAGGAGACTAAAAAAAGTAGTGTGAGTGTTGGCCAGTGCCTGAAGAGTTTCACCAGTGTTCGCAGATTAAAAGCCTGAATGAAACGGGAGCTTTCAGGGCTGTTTCTCATATACAAGTAATTTCTCATGTGTATCGAAGTGTAACCGTGCATATGGTGCTTTTTACTTTTAATGCACTCTGTTTGCTTTAATTAATCATATGGAATAGTATATGAGAGGCATATGGAAAAAATTCAAAACTACTCTTCAGAAATAATGAGCATTTCAAGCAGCTCTCATTTCCATTTCCATGCTACACTCCTTTTCTGGACACATGCAGTTCCATTTCAAAACACTGACTGGATGACTCGGTGTCTATGCGGGGTTGAATTTCCAACTGCTGCTAACTTTGAGTTGAAGAATAGTAAAATCTGGGACAATGATATTAAAAAGCCTCTTTCTGCACTCACTCTCCCTTTCTCACAACTCTTGTGCTCTTGGTCATCCCAATACGGCTCGGTGAGTCAAGGGATGTTTGCACCGAACTCTCTGCTCGGGGTGATGCTAGAAATGCTACATCTCTTGAAAGAAACCATTTCGGAGAGAGCATGAGAAAACCAGCTTGACCATGGGTAGTGAAACTGCTGATAAAAATGCAAAATTAGAGATGAAGTAGTGAAATAGGTCTTCTGAAGTCATCAAAGCTGACTTAAGACGTGGGAAATAATTTTATTACAATGTAAAACAGGAGGGGAAGGAGGGAGAGGAGGAGGGAGACTTGGTTCGTCTGAAAAACTTGGTACTTCCCTGGACTTTCTGACTTCCTTGAGCATTCAACAGGAGGTGGTAGGAAACATCATTAGCAGGGGAAGACATCGGAGTCCAACCTAAATATCTGAATAAAGAAGACTGCAGCGAGCTCTGAGGAAGGAGACTTTGGTTGTTGGCCAAGCCAGGCTTGCTGCTGCCATAAGGTACTTCTCAAGCTTCCCAGCAGGAGCCAAGTCAGCCCTGTCACGGGACAAGCGGTGACGAGCATCTCAGGGCGGTGGGAGCTCCCATCTGCTGTTTCACCACCACTTTACTACCCCGGGAACCGACAGCACCTGCGCTTCTGTTCCTCCTCGCAAGGTTATGGATTTGCCTAGGGAGTACGGCACTTGGACACACATTTCATTCTGGCAGGTTGGTGGCAGTGCCCTGGACATCCGCATTGGCTGTACAACCCCCCAGGGAAGATGGGATAATGTTTGGGACTGTTAGTTGTTTTTTAAATAGCCTTACCCTCACCAGGTGTGCAGCAGAGCTGAGCCAGAAGCAAAGTTTTGAGTTCCATCTTCAGTTAAGGTTGAGGCAAAGCCCAGCTGTGAATGTCTGCTTCCCGGAGCCTATCCATTCATGTGTTAGGAACAAAGACTCGGCTTCAGAGCCATTAGAAGTCCCTGGAGTAAGTTTGGCAAGAATGCTCAACTTCCGAATACTAATACCCAAAGCATAAGCAAGGCCGTGAGGAGGAAACTGGGAACAAAACGTTCGGAACTCGGTGCAATTGCAACGTATTGCAGTTACGCTTGTGTAGTGTTAAGACTGATCTGGTAAGAATGCTGCCAGGCAGAACAGCAGAGCAAGAACGTTCTCCAAATAGTAAAGGATGAGAACTGGTCAAAGTTGCTTACGTTGGATGTGTTTAAAATAAAGAACGTGGTATATTTTTGTTTTCAGACACCTCCGTTGCATAAACGAGTTGGAACACTTGTCCCGGTCTTCGCCCACTGCAGGTGTTTTCTGTAAAGAAAAAGGGTTTATGTCATCACAAGTGTCACTCAAGTGCATTTTAAAAGTACTGTAATTAATCATGAATAGATATAATTATAGGAGTGCTGAGGCAAGCCTGAATTATCGTCAAACACAAGAAGTGCTTCAGAGCAGTCAGGGAGGGCCACAGATTCAATGACTTTTTCCTTTTACCTTCTGCGGCCTCTTAACCCAACACCCCCCTGAAGTTAAGAAGTTAATGAATAGAAGTCGAGAATTTTTATTACAAGAATTCTTGCTGTATGTTGACCATTTTGCAATGAAGGAATCGCTCTCTTTTACTTCTGTTTAAGGAACCCGAGTCGCAGCTGGGAGCTGCTCCCTGTTGCTGCTCCTTGGTGGACCCGAGCCCTGGAGCTCGGGCTGCAGCTGATGGAGCCTGGCCCCAAACCGGGCTTGCTTAGGGCGAGTTGGCCTGTGGGGTGAGGTCTTGGTGGCACAGGCTTCAGGCCGCACTGAAGTCTGCGGCTGTACCTCCCCTGCTCCTTCTGCTCTAGCTGGCTACGTTAAAATGAAGGTGAGCGTGCCACTGAGCTGCTATTGCCCTGCTAATTGCAGTGGAGACATCCATTGAGTTGAATTTCACGGGTCAAATTAGCCATAAAATTCGTATTTGCTGTAAGAGAATGGCAGTCAGCGGCTAACTTCTCTTTAAGAAAAGTATGATGTGCAACGTATGCTATAAAAAGTTATGTGCACGTCTTCCTAGGTGACCAACTGACACATCTACAGAATCCGTCTGTGCTTAGTACAGAAGATGAGTCGTGTGCCATTGGCGGCAGACATTACAGGAAAATAAAATTAGGTCAGCCCTAATAATTAAGGTAGAATTTCTTTTAGCTAAAATTATTTTTAGGCTAAAGCAGATGTCGAGGATAGTAATTGTCATACACAGTACAGTTCTCCTGTTTGTCTATCCATGATGTGAATGCAGAAGCTGTAAATCACCTCTAAATATCTGAAAGTCATGCAAATAGCTTTCAGTCACAGGGAAACAAACTCATTTTATTCCCAGTCAACCATACGTGCAATACAGAAATGCTTTGCATTTCAGATGAAATATACCTTGGGATGTATAGATAATCCTGGTTAACAGCTGTGAATGTCTATATATATAAAAAAAGGTCACAATTTTACCAGCAATACTCTCATTTGAATGCGAGAGTTGGCATTTGTTTTTCAGTATTATAGTGTTTGCAAACAAGTCTGGGAAGCGTTTTCGCAATGAGACTATATTAAACATATGGGGCTTATATTACAGTATGTACATAAAATTTCAATTTGTAGAGGGCTGTGGTGGTGAAGTGCTGGGGAGGCTGGGTCTCTGGGAAGGGCGGCAGAGCGCGTGGTGCGAACTGAAATGGCTCTCGCTGGGTTTTACGTAGAGGAAAGGCTTTTTCTGGGTTTGTTCAGCTTTTTGCAGATCTGTGATTCATGAGGGATTGTGGTGATATACCTACTGTCTGGCTTACACCTGGAATAACGTTCCAGCATAAGGCTAATGCTGAAAAACTAATCTGAAAATATGTGAAGGTTTTCACTGATAGCAACAGTGAGGAGATTTGGATCCACAGCAGCTGGTGCTTCTCCTCCACGGTTTGGCACTGGTTTGCAATGGCTTTTTCTCAGACTCCTTCTCCAGTGACATGGAAACCTCATGCATCTTGGAGTCCTTGACACAAGAAGGACACGGAGCTGTTGGAGGGGGGCCAGAGGAGGCCCCGGAGATGCTGGGAGGGCTGGAGCCCCTCTGCTGTGGGGACAGGCTGAGAGAGCTGGGGGGGTTCAGCCTGGAGAAGAGAAGGCTCCGGGGAGACCTTCCAGCCCCTTCCAGTCCCTAAAGGGGCTCCAGGAGAGCTGGGGAGGGACTCTGGAGCAGGGAGGGGAGCCATGGGACGAGGGGGAAGGGTTTTACACTGAAAGAGGGGAGATTGAGATGAGATGTGAGGCAGAAATTGTTTGCTGTGAGGGCGGTGAGCCCCTGGCCCAGGTTGCCCAGAGAAGCTGTGGCTGCCCCATCCCTGGAGGGGTTCAAGGCCAGGTTGGACGGGGCTTGGAGCAACCTGGGCTGGTGGGAGGTGTCCCTGCCCAGGGCAGGGGGTGGCACTGGGTGGGCTTTAAGGTCCCTTCCCACCCAAACCGTTCTCGACGCCTGCCCAAGGCTCTGGGCTGTGGAGCAGGAATGTTGTGGCACTGACAGGTGGGGTGTGAAATGAAATGCTCCTGTCCAAGACCAGCCTGCGGTAAACCTATCAGTAAGGTGAGACTGTATTTCATGCACGCTTGCCAGCTGAATTGTCACCATTTTCCATTGATGTCATCATTTTTAGAGCTTCATTTTGGCTTCAGCACTCCTAGCAATCAGTGTCCGGGACCCCTCAGAAATACAAGACCGTGCCTTTCCCTCACCGCGGGGTTGTCTGGTAAGGAAAGTCTTCAAATTAATGGAGATAAATAACACACGCAAGAAGACGGCTCTTAGTTTATGTGTACTTGGACTGAGATGATTTGTGTGTGGAGTAGGTGTGGGAGGTTTTATCGAGTGCTGGCGGTGCTCATATGGTCGCTCCGAGGACTGCGGTGGGTGCCAGGCACGGCCCGGTCCCTCCCCAGGGTCTGGTCGCTAAAAAAGCTGCTGGAGTTTTGAGTGTGGAGGCGTCAGGAACAGACCTGGAAATACTGTTAGAGACAACGGGAGTGTCACCAGAGGCAGCAAGGCCTCCCCTGGCGAGAGCCGGGGGCAGCACGGGAGCAGGAGCACGGCAATTTGTGCTGGGGGAAAAAAAAAAACCAATAGAACAGAAACTTGTAATTGCTGCTTCATGTTTTCATTGCTGTAAGGAGAGGCAAAAGGTGGTCAAGCAAAATAATTGAGAATACCCGTGGGTAAATCCTTACTCCCCTATTTGGAGAAGCTATTAGGCACCTGTCAGAGCAATTAGTGTGTAATGTAATTTCCATATAATTGCAGAATAATTGCAAATGTGCCAATGTGTTTTTTTTTTTTTTTTTTTTTGGTTAAAGCTAATATAAGTTAATACGCCTGTGATGTTTCTTATGTATCCACAAAACACACTTTAATATACAATTAAAATGTATGAACATGCATTAATCTGAGTTAAGTTTCCCGTGTCTTTTAACAGGGAGGCGAGCGTGAAATCCAAGGTTCGTTTCAGACATTCCGAGCCCCAGTCCGTACCCAGGCGGCGTTTTCGGTAGAGGCAGGTGGTGGGGAGCTGCCAGGGCCCAGCGCCCGGCCTGCCGCCTGCCCCACGCGCCGGGGAGCTCGGGGGGGAGTTGGTTTTAGCCTTCTAAAATCACGTTTCAAAACTTAAAGGAAGGGGGGATTTTCCACAGCCGCGTTCGTTATCGAGCAGCGGTGCTCCCGATAACTTCAGGCTGCCTAAAGGCTTATGTAAAAGTTTGTTAAATACCACCACAAAACAAACGTGTGCATGAAATGATGGGAAGTCCTCGGCGATTCGCTGGAGGCTGCACTTCTGGAGCTGTATGGAAAAGAATCGCGGCTTAGTCAGGGCTGGTGCTTTGGCCGGTTGGTCTGTCCGGCATCCCTGCGGCAGTTACGGCAGGGCTGTGCGGCAGCAAAACGTTCCTGGCGGTTCCAGAGGAAGAGCCCTGTGGGTTCTTTGGCGGGAAGGAGAGGACGGGGCAGGGTTTTTTTTTCTGAACCAAGGTTAGACCGAGGAGGTGAAGGTGTCTGAGGAGCCAAAGGCGGTTCTGGTTATACCCTCCTGCAGAAAGGGAGTCCCTCCCCGCTGAACAGCTTTTAGACAAATTCATCATGGGGGGGGGGCGCAAAAAGACATAAGGAAATCTCAGGGAAGCATGGATGTTTAGGGGGGGACCTGCTGGGAAGTAGTTCTGAGGAGAAGGATCTGGGGGTCCTGGTAGACAGTAAATTATCCATGAGCCAGCAACGTGCCCTTGTCGCCAAAAAGGCCAATGGAATCCTGGGCTGCACAGGGAAGAGCGTGGCCAGTAGGTCGAGGGAGGTCATTCTCCCCCTCTACTCGGCACTGGTGAGGCCACACCTGGAATACTGTGTCCAGTTTTGGGCTCCCCAGTTCCAGAGGGACAGGGAACTGCTGGAGCGAGTCCAGCGAAGGGCAACTAAGATGACTGAGGGATTGGAGCATCTCCCTTATGAGGAAAGGCTGGGAGAGCTGGGACTCTTCAGCCTGGAGAAGAGAAGGCCGAGGGGAGACCTTATTATGGCACACAAGTATCTAAAGGGTGGGTTGAAGGAGGATGGAGCCAGACTCTTCTCAATGGTTCCCAATGACAGGACGAGGGGCAATGGGCACAAGTTGGAACACGGGAAGTTCCGTTCAAATACGCGGAAAAACTTCTTTCCGGTGAGGGTGACAGAGCACTGGAACAGGCTGCCCAGGGAGGGTGTGGAGTCTCCGTCTCTGGAGATTTCCAAGACCCGCCTGGATGCATTCCTGGGTGATGTGCTCTGGGCAATCCTGCTTTAGCAGGGGAGTGGGACGGGATGATCTCGAGAGGTCCCTTCCAACTCTGAAGATTCTGTGATTATGTGATGGGAAGAGTCTTTAGTAGCTGCACATGGCAAAGTTTGAAATTCCCCTTAGCAGATAGATTATGAAATAGTTTTGGTTTTTGTGGTGTTTTTTTTTTTTGTTTTTTTTTTTTTTTTCTGGTGGAAAAACCTTTTTACTGAGGAAAAAGTGAGTGACCTTCTGTCACGGTGCAGCCCTTCGCAGCCAGCAATGCCGCGTGGCTCCGCAGTCCAGGACGTGCCCTTCCTGGCTGGGCCCTGCAGTAAAGGGCGAAGGAGGACGAGCAGAGAGAGAAATATATACATATATATATATATATATATATATATATATATAGAGAGAGAGAGAGAGAGAGAGAGAGAGAGAGAGAGAGAGAGAGAGAGTTTCTCTTTTCTTCACCAGCTTAATATGGACCCAGTTATACCTCTGGAAATTCTGCTTTCGGTATTTATTTTACCTGAATATTGGTAGGGAATCCACAGAAAAATGAATACTCTGTCTATTCCCCAGATCAATTTTTTCTGCAACTAATTTCTCAGTTTAAATAGTAAACGAGAAAAACTTTGCGAAAGGCAACGTATGTTCGTCTGTGGCGAAGTTAAGCATCAACTCAAACTAAGTACCGGTCAGATTTTTCCGTGCTTGCTAGTTCTTCACTCTTTCGTAAGTTTTATAACGTTTTCAGCTCATGTTTTAAAGCTTGCACAATTAAAAATGTTTTACTCTTGAGCCCCATGGCTAAAAGTCTGTTAGAGAAACAGAACTGATGAAGTGTAATTGTTGGTTTTCACAGTGTAAACCAGAATACTTTGGGAACGGGGCAGCGAAAGGAGTTTTCAGTAGTTCTGGGTGGAGAAATGTGTCCACCCATTGCCTGATCCCTGGGGTTCGGTGCTGCCCTCCCTGGGGAGGCTGCAAAGCCCCCCAGTCCTTCCCTTGTGCTTGGATGGCGCTTTGGCATGCGCGTCTCTACAATAAAATTAGATGATACGTAATGCTTCTCGCTGAATTTTGTCCTTTCAGATTTAGAGGGTCGCATGGAAAATGTTGGTTTGCCATGAAGGTATGTATTTGATTTGATTTAAGCAGGAGAGAACCACATTCAAAATAGCGCTCTTGATTGCAGGGCTATAATTTACGAAATGGAAGCATTTGCTTTATTGAAGCTCTGAAAAATAAGTAGCATTGCGGCTGGCTAGGTAAGGTCAGTAGGCAGATAGCGATCAACTCAAATAACATAAAATCAACAAGAATCCTCTCCCATCCTCCCGTGTAACCCCACAGATCAATGAGGTCCGAAGAGCTGAAGTTTTATTGTCGTTAACATTATTTCTGGATTGAGCTAAACTCATAACTGCTCAAACCCACCAGAACTCTGCGTCTAGAAGAAGAAAGCTCTTTTTTGTGTCCCCATAGTTGTGGTGGTCTGAGCATGGGAGATGGTAAATGAGTATATTTGTAGGGTTTCCTGCTTTATTTTGCAGAGTACTGTCTGAACTTCCATCTTCTTGCCTCAGTACCCTTATGACTATTTTATTTATTTTATTTTTAACGCGCTCACTGAAGCAGCTCGTATGGTCTGTGCTTTACTTTCTCCTTCCACCATCATCCTGGAGCAACAGGACAAGGTCTAACAATTTTAAACTGGAAGAGGGGAGATTGGGATGAGATGTGAGGAAGAAATTCTTGGCTGTGAGGGGGTGAGCCCCTGGCCCAGGTTGCCCAGAGAAGCTGTGGCTGCCCCATCCCTGGAGGGGTTCAAGGCCAGGTTGGACGGGGCTTGGAGCAACCTGGGCTGGTGGGAGGTGTCCCTGCCCAGGGCAGGGGGTGGCACTGGGGGGGCTTTAAGGTCCCTTCCCACCCAAACCATTCTGTGATTCTACGACAAACCTGTGATCACAGTGACTTCGCTGAAGAAATCTTTACTTCTCCTCTCCCCGGCGTTACGGCAAGCCAGCAGCCCGCCTAAGTGCCGCCCCTACCCGTTTTGAGGAAGGCGTTGGCCATCATTTGCTTTCCTGCATCTTCCTCCTCCTCGTCGCAGGACGAGCCTGTACTAACCCCGGCACTCTGGATGGCTGCTAGGGTGGGCAACGCAGAAATTACGGTTTTATTTCAAAATTCTGTGGCTGTTTCAAAGCCAGATGGGCTTCTGTCGGGTGTCAGAAATTCATTTCCAAGAAAAACTTCACTGGGGGGGTGTCAGTCTTTGCTGGGGGGCTGTTTAGCGTGAAAATAGCCAAGAACTGTCTTTGAGAAACCCGTTGCTGGAGTCGATACTTTTATATTCTGCTCCTCCATTGAAATGATTCATTATTAATCCTCGAAGCCACCGTCCTGTGGTCAGTGCTCCGAATGTCAGCTGTTGTCCTCCCGGTTCCGTGAGCAATGCATACATCCCTTCATGCGGACTCCACGTAACGCCATCAAACTCATTGGATTCACCGGTAATTCACTGGAAATTTCAGATTTTGGCAGTATATGTTTCTGCAGGCAGGAAATTATTTTTTTAGTGAACTTTTACATAACTTGAAGTAATCGAATGCTTAATGTGTACAGTATTTTTGCGTTTGCTTTCTACAGGTATTTAAATATTTGAACATAAAATATGTTCTTTCGCAATGCTAATAAAATCCAAGGACCTAATAGTCACTTTCATTATAAGGGGCAGTAAATCATCTTTGTGGAGTTTACTTTTACTTCCAATGTAAATACAGATTTATGAGCATTCCTGTTATGTGATTTAAACATCCAGCATACATAAAAAGGGATTAAAGTAATGAGAAATTATTAAAAAAAATTATTAACAAAAAAAAACAAATAAAAATCAGGTCACTGTTTCTTCCACCAGACAGCTCGGGTGAAAAGTTGAAGCTGATCTTGTGTAGAAGAAAGTGGTGGATCGTGGAATAAGACACTTACCAGGGTTCAGTAGGTCTGGAATACAGAGGTGTCTTTCTGCGTTGGAGACGGATAAAGGCAAATGACGCGGCTCTTCAAGAAGGCGAACAAAAATGGCAAAAAATGCCTTTTATTTACCCTGCCCCCGTGTGTGTGTGTGTGTGTGCTGCCGCTTTTCCCGCTTGGTTGTTGGCTCCGTATTGTCTTCCAAGCAGTTGTGTGTTTGCAGCAGCAAAGCACCTTCCATCAGCGAACGCGTCTTTTTAACAGATTGTGGTTCATGGGAGTAGAAGCCTGTATTTACCGATTGTTTTCTTGAACCTTGGGGGATTTTTCATCGTGCCGCGGAGAACTATCTCACAGCTTTTAGTTTTCAAGCCGGATCAGTCATTCTCGTTTTTTCTGAGGCGCTGGAAAGATGTGCATGGGAAAATCTCTGGCATAGGAGACTCTTAGGAAATATTGCGAAAGAGAGAAATACATTTATAGGAATAGAAGGAGGAAAAGAACCACATTAAAATCCTGCTGCTAATGCACTCTCAGGCATCTACCGCTTCCAGGAGTTTTTAATAGCCTTTGCGACTTAGCAAAGAAACGTGCACCTAGCTTTAATAAATCCAAGTTAGGTTGCTACGTGAGGATGACTCCTCAAAACAAGTAGATATTTGCCAACCCATTAATTCACACGCTTTACTGTATACATTGCAGTATTCTGGCTTACAGATTGTAGCTCGTAATCTGAAATAATTAAGCTTGATTTTTTTCCTAATATTTCTGTTCACAGCGTCTTTGATTTACACCCAAAGACATACGTACACTTCCGTTTTAATGGCGTTTTGTTTGCTTGAACGCTTCTGATGTCACGAGAGGAGTCCGCCTATTTCATTATATAAATTTTTCACTGGGCGATGTGCCTTCTTTTTTTGGAAGGGGGAGGTAAAACGGGGGAATGAATACGAAATGACTTCTCTATTTTAACTTCAAAGGCTATTTGGACTGCTTCAAAGGGTTCCTTTGCCAAAGAGAAATCATGTTTATTGAAAATACTTAAAAAAAAAAAAAGAAAAAGAAACAGAGAAAGGCTTTGTGCATGTCTATACGGGAAATCTTCATCCCCTGGTGACTGGAGCCGTTCCGGGCAGGGGTGGGTGCAGTACACGTGTAAGACTTTTCATTATGTTAAGCCTTGATTGGCAATGGTTGGTGCCTCCAGGCTCTTCATCTATATAACTACATTTAAATTAAAAATAAGGCAAAACATTTTGCTACAACACGTCCCTTACGCTCTCTGTTTAGTATTCTCCTGTCGTCACAGAGATTGCTAAGGGAAAACTTAATTTATCTGTTTGCCCTTGCGGAATGTCTGTTTAAACATCCTTCAGTGGAATTCTTTTAAGAGTCTTGATTTCTCCAGTAATTCCATCCCGAGTACTGCTACTTTATTTAATTATTACAGTATAGCCCCGGGCAAAATACGGTGCCATCCGCTGGTGTTCGTTACCTAAGAGAGTCAGATGACACCGCCACTAATAAACAGTGCCGGCGTCGCTGAAAAAAGGCCCTCGTGCAGCACATGCTTAAATGTGTGGTTAACATTCCCCTTGACTTAATGAGGTTGGAATCTAGCGAGAGGGGAATTGCAAAATAGAAGAATACTTTTCATCTTGATGCTATCTCTAGTAGGTCGCCGCGCTGACATGAATAGATATTCCTTGGAGTAATGTGCGTCTCTCTTGGGTCTGTGGGTGGCGGAGGCAGATGCTCCGCAGCTCCTGAGCAGAAAAACAAGGAATAACTGAATGTTATTTACAGAAGAAAAGACGGAGTTTTTATTTTGAAGAAGTTTGGGGTTTGTTTTCTTTTTTTTCCCCAGGCAGCTTGCTACCATGCTTTATTTTTCGGTATGAAGCTGAGCTGTTTTGTACGCTGGCAATCCACGTATCGAAAATGACTTTCAATTTATTTCTATTTTTTCTTCCAAATACAGGTTGTCTGGGATTATTGCAGTAGTGATGATGCCACCTAAAAGTGAAAACTTGATCTCCTGGCTCCTGAAGCAGGATGCTCTTCTTCAAATTAGTTGAATATGGTAAGTCTATGAGAAGTTGGAGATGTATGCTGGGCCAGGGAGTACATACACGGGTTTATCTAGGTGTTTGTCTGCTGCTGAACGCCGAAATATGCTCTAGCAGATGAATTTCCAGGTCAGACTAGAAAAATGCAAGTGTTTTTATTTGTTGATGTCTTTTGTCCGGTGGATTTCCAGCCGATCGTATTCTTTTCAGGCTGTTGGCTCTGTGAACAGCAGTGTACTTGGATCTATAAACACAAGCCAAGGTTTCTTTGCCATAGGAAGCATTCCGGGAGTCAGAACACAAGCTAAATTCCTTCAAGCTACATTTATGGCATCCCGTCAGGCCTGAAACATGAAAAGAGTGCTGATCCGCAATGTGGACCTTTGGAACGGAAAGTGATTTTCGTCTTCTGAGGTTTGTCCTTCCAGTGAATCTGTGAGCAGTCCAGAGATGGAAACAGTGAAGGTTAATTTAGAAGGAAAGGCAGGTGGCTCTGGGATAACTTGCTTAAGCTGTTATTGTTCTTGGTGTTTTTTCTTCCATGTTGCAATTTGGGGGGAGGGGGGGGGAAAGGCAAGTAATTAACCACAAAACGCCTCTTCCTTTTGCTCACATTCACCTTCCCAGGGAAGCACCTGAGCATTTAGTTTTGGGTCGGATAACGTTCACTTTTGACTTTGTGGGAGGAAAGGGGAACGTGAACTTGGGGTTTCTAAATATTCCTTAAATCTGGTACGTCTGAAATGAATATTCCTTAAATGCTGGGTGTCCGGGAGAGAAAGAGCGGGGCTGTCTGAGACAGAGGGTTGCCTTTCATGAGGAAAAACCTTTCCATCTGCCTCCCTGGTTCCCTGCACGCCCGTTCTCTCGAGTGCTGGAGAGCTGTTCGACGGCGAGGAGATTTGTTTCTCCCATTTCCCTTTGCTGATCTCTCCTCTTATATCAAAGTGACTTGATGACACATGAGAAAATGAAGCACGCTTGCCAAGCCTTTATAGAAGGAAAAACCCGTATACCGTTAAACGCTGTCTGTCGTGATAAATAGTCAGTCGGCAAGTGGCTGCTCTGGTTTTCCAGTGTGTTTTTTCTGGGAGAACCTGCAGCAGATTGGCTATAATTGCTCATTGCTCTCCATTAGTAGATCTCCCTCCTGGCAATTCTTTAATAGTTTACATCTCTTGGGGCTGAAAATTACTATTTTAATTAAAACAATTTGTTTCAAGTGGGGCTCCCAAATCCCCGTATGATGTTTTAGGAGCCTTGGGCAAAGAACTGAAAACAGAGAGTAGCAATTGTTTTTAGGGTTTAGAGTGAGGCTGAAAGTAGGAATTGGGATTTTCACGCAATTGCTGAGGCCTGGACTTGCAGCGGGGAAGAGTAACCCTCAAAGAACTGAAGTTGAGTGGGACTGAGATTTTGCCTTCCACCGGGGTTGGAGAAAACTTCCCTGAGTTTCAGTTTAGCCTGGTTGTTTTCTTTGTTCTTGTGCAGTTTGAGAGAAACAATGGCTTTCTGGTGAAGGAAAGGTGAGAGCCAAGAAAAGGGACCTTGGACGCCTCAATGCTACAAAAATCCCCATCCCTGGAGGGGTTCAAGGCCAGGTTGGACGGGGCTTGGAGCAACCTGGGCTGGTGGGAGGTGTCCCTGCCCAGGGCAGGGGGTGGCACTGGATGATCTTCAAGGTCCCTTCCAACCCGAACCATTCCAGGATTCTATGAAAAATGCTCTTTGGAAGTGGGATGGAGCAGTCGGCAGCTACGAGTGGTGAGAGCTAACGCCGGCTGGGCAAGGCAGGACTGTGGCTCTGCAGATCCAGCCTGGACCTACACCAGGCTCTCCCTTGGCACCCAGGGGGATGGAGACTCCGAGGGGCTGTGCCGTTTCTCAGCTCTCGAGGGTTTAATGTCCAGCTGCTGGATGTGCCCGGAGCTCCTGCCGTGTGGTGGAGCAAACAGTTTGCCCACATCAGGGTGTAGGACTTGTGGAAGTTTTCATTTCTGAGGTTGAGCCCTGAGGTCCTGGTGTGGTGAATTTGCTGCACCCCAGCAGCTTTGAGAACTGCACAGAGCTTCATTCCAAGCAGTGTTTAATTTCTATGTAAATACATATATGATGTATATATTTATTTTATTTTATTTTTTTAGAATTATACTCATAGATAATTTAGGTTGGTGTATAATATATAGAAATGTATGTTCGTGGGCTGTTAGGCTGCAACAGCCCGGTGATGAGAGCACCTACCGCGGAAACAGAAGCTGTGGGTTCAGGGATGTCCTTGGATGGTGGGTCCCACCCCGCCTCGAGGGCAGCGCTGCGGCTTCCCCATCCCCGAGGCCACGGCTGCGGAGCCGGGCTCCCTTCTTCTCTCTCTTCAGTCTCCTAAACATTACATTTCTCCTTCAACACTGCCTCAGCTTTATTTTATGGCCGCTCTTCCCAGGCAGCCGCTCTCCCCACCAGCCTGTCACGCGGCGCGGCAGCACAGGCAGGAGAGCCTGGCTCGCAGGCGGTGATTTAAGCACCTCTTTGCAGAGAGTGGCTTCAGCTGCATCAAACAGGCATTTAATTCATGCCTGCCAATAACGTCTGCTTCCCCGATCTCTCTTCCTTGCTCCCACACCCATGGCATGAATCCTGTGTTCACCCAGTGAAAGGTGCAGCTTTTCTCCTCCTGGTTGAGCTGTTGGGGTCCAACCCTGCCCCACACTGTGCATTACGGGTGCTGAGTGGTTGCATCGCTGTTAATGGGTGTGGATTTATACAGGATGAGACGTTCATAGAATGAATCACAGAATGGTTTGGGTTGGAAGGGACCTTAAAGCCCCCCCAGTTCCACCCCCCTGCCCTGGGCAGGGACACCTCCCACCAGCCCAGGTTGCTCCAAGCCCCGTCCAGCCTGGCCGTGGTGTGGCTCTCCAGCACTGCTCCTCTGCAGGGGGACAGAGCACATGGAGCCCTGGAGCACCGGCTTGCCAGGGTGTGGAGGGGTGGGAAGCTCCTCGGCACCTCCCTAGGCATTGGTTGCTGGCACCCCGTCCCTTCCACAGCAGCGATGTGCCCCGGGAGCCGGGAGTGGTGACACCGAGGGTCTGCCACAGCACACAGCTGCTGGGAACACCTGTACTGGGCTTTGGCATCCTGGGAAGGCAGATCAGGCAAAAGCTATCAATTCATAGCAGGTTTGTCTTGAAATGTCTTGTTAACTGCTGCTCAGCTGAAAACTCTGCGTGTGCCTGGGCACCGAGCCTGGAGGAGGCCAGAGCCGCTTTCTGAAAGCATAATATAATCGTCAAATGGTTTGGGTGGGAAGGGACCTTAAAGCCCCCCCAGTGCCACCCCCTGCCCTGGGCAGGGACACCTCCCACCAGCCCAGGTTGCTCCGAGCCCAGCTCAGTCCCCAAAACTCCTGCCTTCCCTGGCTGTCAGGGTCTGAAGTGATAACGCAAGGTCTCTCTCCGTACGGCACCGCACGGCTAAAGAACGACAAACTCGAAGGCTAGGATTACCAAGGACTGAAGATAAGAAGTAGGACCATTCATGGTTGTTTCATCCTGTATAAATCCATACTCATTAATAGTGACGCAGCCATTCAGCACTTGTAACACGCGATATGGGGCAGGGTTAGACCCCAGCGTCTCTGCCAGGAGGAGAAGAGCTACACCTTTCCCGTGCAGAATGGGAGAGAAACTCTCGGCTTGGGGGAAATAAAGCTAAGTGTGTGCTGTGTAAGGGATGGAGCAGCCCCGGTGTGGCGGGGGGACGGAGCAGCCCCTCTGCGGCGCCGCCGCGGCTCTGGGCGGTGGGACCACGCGGGACCTGCCTCTCGCCCAAAGCTCGCGGCTTGGCTCCTCTGTAGGGCTGTGAAGACAATCAAGCAGCTAAGGCGAGAAACTATATTTCGCCTTCGGTAAAACTGATAAAACGCTTATTACTGTTCCGATGTTGACATTATTTTCTCTCCAGATTGGCCACTTTGTCTAATTTCCTCCTGCTCCATGTGCTTTCTGGTGTGCTCGTTCTGCCCTTTCATCTTTCCACCCTTTCTTTATGCATTTGCATCCAGGGGGCTATTTCTGCCCGCTTTGCTTAAACGACCGTGAACCTGTAAGCATTATTTGAAAAACATGCCGGATTATTAGGAATGTTTGGCTTTATTCTGGCTTTGTAATGAGCTTTATATGGATATTATTTATGCTGGATTTGTTCTTGTTTCCCCACTGCTGTCAAAACTGTGAGGTCTGAATAGGTTCTGGTACATGCTTAAATCATATTATTTGCTTGTGAAAATTTGCCTGTGTGCCTCGGGTCCAAAAAGACTTCACTTTCAGGGATTTTGATAATTTAAGATCTAATTAGCTGCTCTGCAAATGTATTTGAATGTTCAGACCTCTCCTATCCATTATGCAGTGACATTTTTATCTCTTTGCCACAGATCCTGTCCCCGTCGGGAGCGTGTCGGGCCCGCCAGGTGATTATGAATTTGCTGACCATCTGTTACCCATGGGTGGTTGCTCTCTGCCAAGTAGCGCACCGAAGGGAAAGAGATTGGTTTCTTCATGAAAATGTGCTTCTGCTTTCTTGAACTGTCCCAAAATTTGCCTGTCTTTGCCATGGCAACATAGCTGTCACAGGATCATGGAATCACAGAAGGGTTTTGGTGGGAAGGGACCTTAAAGCCCCCCCAGTGCCACCCCCTGCCCTGGGCAGGGACACCTCCCACCAGCCCAGGTTGCTCCAAGCCCCGTCCAACCTGGCCTTGAACCCCTCCAGGGATGGGGCAGCCACAGCTTCTCTGGGCAACCTGGGCCAGGGGCTCACCCCCCTCACAGCAAACAATTTCTGCCTCACATCTCATCCCAATCTCCCCTCTGTCAGTGTAAAACCCTTCCCCCTCATCCCATGGCTCCCCTCCCTGATCCAGAGTCCCTCCCCAGCTTTCCCGGAGCCCCTTTAGGGACTGGAAGGCCGCAGGATAATATCCACTATCAAATAATTTCGACTTCAAGCAAAACAAGACGAATGGTAAATTCTGTATTGGAAATGCCGACCCCCTCACAGGCTGTAGGAGTGGTTTCTTTTACTTTACTGTTCACGGAAGGGACCTTCTTTCCCCGTTCAGGTTATGCTCCCGCTCCGTGTGCAGCTGATGCTGGAAGCCTGTGCTGGCGCCTCTGGACCCTCTGCAGGTGCCCCCTGGTTCTTCCTCAGTTGTGTGAACACGCAGTTTCTCCGGTACGTTTCTGATATATATTTTTGCGCCACTGGGAGTTCAGTATCCGATGCCGGAGCCCCGCCTGTTGCTCTTGGCACACTCAGCCTTGATGAGGATGTGCAGAGGGTGCTCCTGGGTTTTCCCGTCCTTCCTACTCGTGTCCTCCGGGTGTTGAAGTTACAGATGGAGAAAAATACCAAGGGATTATTAATAATCCCACAGGATCTGAACAGCCCAGAGAGATTCCTAAAGTTTAAAGTTTACAGAGTAAACTTTGTTTACTCTGTAAAGTTAAAAAAAAAATCTTAAAAAAAAGAAAAAATAAAATTACCCTGTAATTTTTATAGAGTGAACTTCATTAAAATGTGCATCTGCTTTCTTGAACTGTCCCAAAATTCGCCTGTCTTTGCCACTGCAACAGAGCTGCCGCAGAATCGGAGTAAACTCTAGGGGCTAAACAACTTTTAAGAGTTAAAAAACTTTTACGCTGTAAAGTTTAGAGAGTAAACTTTAAGGGCATAAACTTCACAAGTCACGGGACTTAAGCATTCCCTATATTTTTTTTTTTGTCGTCTGTTCCACAAAAAAAACCCAGTACATAGCCTTTGGTTCAAGGAAAAGCCCACCCGAGGGTTCGCAGCCGCTCATTGCAGCTGACGGGCCGTGGTGTCGCTGCTCTTACCTGTGCTGCTGGATGTTTGGCCCGGTACATGATGCCGCCACTTTCCTGCGGCCTTGAACACGTTTCCCTTTCATTGCGCCTGGAGACGGGAGTTTATTATCGGTATTTGTCACACGCTTCCAGCATATTTAGCAGGAGACAAAAAAAGGCGAAGCATTTGCATTTTTTTTCTCGTTAGCTTTTTTTTTTTTTTACAAGTGAATACACGCGATCAACTTAACAGTTGTTTTAAACGAAACTTGCTTCCATAGCGTGTTGTGTATTATCGTTTTCTTCAGATATCATGGGTTCTGGAGGCAGCCGGGAAAAAAAGGCCTGGAAAAAAGACAACCTGCAGAACAAACCCATTCTCCTGGACATAGAATGATGTTTTTTGGCCATGATTTATGCCATCTTTACAAAGACAGAAGGAATTGTTTTGGCAATTTAAATCTCTACGCTGAAGTAAGTTGTTTTTTTTTTTAATTTATTTTTTTTTTAATTTTTAATGCTGTCAGTAATATAGCGCACATATTACAATATGCACAAAATACTGAGATTTTAACATCTGGCTAACTAAACTGTATTGTGTGATGGTTTTTACGTGAATTTTTGTCAAAATAGCAGAAAACTATATCCAAGGAAAAGCTATGCGTTCGGCTTTAGTGCCGAGTGTTTTTATGGTGTCTAACGAACTGGAAGAAAGAATACTTTTCAAACACACGGATCTCTTGCAGCACACGCGTTGCCTGGCATTGTATAAGGCTCCGGCGTCTTTCTTCTTGTGAAAATGTTCTTCTAACAGTTATCTCAATATGACTTCTGTATGTGTGAAAACATATTTATGATTTACAAGTAGTTACCTAATTGACCAAAAATTCGGGATTATTTGCTTATGGAGCTGGAATGGGCACTAATGAGTGCGCTGAGCCTGGGAGATCTGACAAGCAATGAAAAATGAGGAGAAATCATGAAGCCAAACACCCGTTTTTCTTTTAGAATGCTTTAATTGGTCTTGAATTCTTGGGTGCTGATAAGATTGAGATAACACACCAATTTAGAGTAGTTGCTGCCAGAAATCAAACCAGGTCAGGATACGGTAAGAGGTTTAGAAAACCTGCCCTGCAAGGTACACCACCACATGGATATACCTCCTATAACCCCACGTATTCCTTTCCAAAAGCCGATGTGCCTTTGGCCAGGACCCTTTGGGATGACACCGAGCTTGGGGAAGCACAGAGATTTTTGGGATGATGACTCGGATTTAGTGATCGGCCTCGTTGGAGGCACCTCGCACAAGTGTCTGTGCGAGGTAACACAGCAACCCAGAGGGTGGTGGATGTTTGCCGATAGCAAAAGGGATTAATGTTAAAGGAGTAATAAATCTTATGCTTAAAGTCAACTTTTAAAGTAAATAAAGCCATTTATAAGAAAAATTAAGGAATTTTTATTTGTTAAATATTTTTTTAAATTTAAATTTAAAATTTTAAATTTAAATTTAAAATTTTTTAAGAATTTTTTTTTTTTTTATCCTCCTGAGTATAACACAGTGCCAGAAGGGAATACTTTCTGAATGTTTGGAGCCCACAATCTTAGACTGGAGATACAGGCGCCAGCTGGACAGAACTTATTCCAAAGTTACAAGGAGCTGAAAATACTGTTCATCTGATTGTCGTATTAGCCTCAAACTCAAATGTAGCTCCCTCAGTAGACCTATAATAAAATGAATAATTATTTCATGTCCTGCATAGCATTATATCTAGCAGGCAGGTACTACGCCATCAGTCACTGGCGCTGCTGTGAAAATATATATGAGAAAAACAAACCGAGCTTCCCATGCAGCAGGAAATGGTTTGTGTTCTTCAGCGTTGGTTGTTGTAAAAAAAAAAAAAAAGCAACCCCCACAACATACTTCGAAGCTCAAAATTTAATTTCCATTCAAGAAAGCTGCTTTCTTCAGGGGTTAAACAAGCAAGCAATCCTGTAAAATTAATGGGATTAATTAAAATGTACATGTATTTGTGAAGTATCCGTAAGCATAACAGAGATTTACTCTTTCGTACCAGACTGAATAAATTTTCATGAATTTCCTGCAAGGTTTTTAAGGCATTTTATGACCTTGTGTGTAAAAGGAAACTAGGGATTTCTAACTTGATTAGTTTTAAGAAAATACTAAAAATGAACATATTCGAGCATTTTGTGAAGCATGTCTGTTTATTAGATAATTATCTTTCTAAAGAAATGTATTATAAAGAATTTACATCTCTTGCATTTCTACTTCAATAGGGAGGTAACTTTTATCGTGTAGTTCTTAGTAATCTTTTAAAATTTATGGTTAAACAGTGTGTCTGGCTTCCAGCCGCGAGCGCTCGCTGCAGACTTCAGCCAGAAGAAGCCGTTCCCTTTTCGTGGTGCCTCCGTGCTGCTGCGTGCCCCTCTGCCAGCCTCCAAAACCTCCTTGCTCCGCGCCGGTGCAGCCCGTGCCATCGCTCCTGGGAAGCCGATGCTCGCGCACGTGCCGGGGCTGGCTGGGGACTGGGAAATGGAGCTCCCTCCTGCACCAAACCTCCGACGACTTGGGTTCCTTGCAGCTCCAGCTGTAGAGGTATGATTTATGTTGGTCTTCCAAAACCTGAAAAATCGGGCTGTTCGTTACCTGGAACTAATCCGAAATCTTGGTCGAATTTTAAAATGTTTTGATTTGATTTCTTTTCTTCCCCCCGCCCCGCCCCCCCAATATCTAGACTCAAAATTCAGGAGGGGAAGGATCCCTCTTAGCTGATGGCTAACGGCAAATTTGCAAATGGCGAAGGCATTCTGAAATAGTTAAAACACTGGAAAAAGTACCCGTCAAAGGCCGCTAAATAAGCAATGGACGCTGTCTGGCAACTGCTGGGGCCTGGGAGAGTATTCTAGAGAGAGGCAGGTACGTGCTTTCCCTGTCCTTACTCTTTTCTGTAGGCGTCTATTGCTGGCCTTGGCCCCAGGGAAGAGAAGCCCACGGTTTCACGTGGGAAACGGAGGTTCAGCGTTAGGGGATACGAAATTATTCCTCCGCTCTCAGGGAACGTCCCGGCCGTTGCGTACGCGGTCATGGGCAGCGGGCAGCTCTCCCAGCTGTGGTGCTTCGCTTGATGCAAAGCGCTTGGGCGCCAAGAGGAATTCAATCATCCGGTATTTGGGACACATCTCTTGCGTTGGTGGGAGGACACCTGTTTTTCTCTTCTAATGGGTGGTAAAATAACCCATGGAAACAAGAGCAGCGAGAAAACGAGAGCAACCTCCTTCCAAATATATTGTAAGGTGATAAGAGCCCTTCTTTCAGAGGGGGAGAGGAATCGGAGGGTTCAATCCAGGCCACCTACATGTTGGCTGAAAAAACCTTCTGGCCGAGGCTGTTGGGTGAAGGAGAAGCAGCGTATCCTCACCTAATGTTTCACTCTAATGAGGAAAACCAACAAAACTGGTTTGGGTAATTTCAAACTATTTTCTTTTCCAATTTGGCTGCTGAACTGAAAAATCAGTTATTCCTGCAGCTCTGCTGGAGATGTTGGGTTGAGTTCTTGGTTTGTCTGCCAAGGTTGCAGCAAAGAGCGTTTACGAGGCTGTATTAGTAAAGCGGATGCCATTGTCTTTACATGATGCGCTCCTGGGCTTTGGACCTAATTGCGTGGTTTTGCTGGTCCTTGCTGTCATAAAATAGCCCCAGAAAATGAGATTTGAATTCTGGGAGCTGGATGCTGGGTGAAGGAACCGATGGAAGAGAACATGAATTTTGCAGATCCTGGTTTGTGTTGAAATTATTTATATGAGACATCAGCTGAAGACATGTAAGGTCAGTCGAGCTAAAACAGTTTTTTACACGAGGTGATTCAAAACAACTATCATAAATAGGTACGGACTCTTCTGATTGACGTGTCTGAGCCCGTATTCTCTGGAGGCAGTTTAGTGAGGGCTTTCTTGCCCCTTTCTGCCAAGTTACAGACGGAAAATGGGGTGAGATGAATGACCGGTCTGAGATATTATGATAAACGGCAGGAATGCTCTGAATGCTCGTAGGACTACATGGGCTCTTGGCAACTCTCGGAAAACTGCAGAAGCTTTTGGAGAGAGCATTTGTCACTCCTGTTTTCTGTTTTTCTGGTATTGAATTTGAGTTGTGGAACTGGCAGTTTCTGAACACTTAAGCAGTTGCATCTATAGTCTGATAGCATCCAGAAACAGCTCTGAAATAACCTGGCTTGTTCCCAGAGATAACGGCAACTGGAGTTCTCTCTATTTAGAAAAAAAACCCAAAAAGTCAATGGTGAAATGCTGGATAAAGAAGAAAATGAAGTTCAGGTGTTTATGAAGTTCTTTAAGCTGAGGGTGGTGAGACACTGGCCCAGGTTGCCCAGAGAGGGGGTGGAGGGCCCATCCCTGGAGACATTCCAGGCCAGGCTGGATGGGGCTCTGAGCAACCTGATCTAGTTGAAGATGTCCCTGCTGCTGCAGGGGGGTGGGACTGGATGGCCTTTAGAGGTCCCTTCCGACCCAACACATTCTATGGTTCTATGATAACATGTTAATATGTTAAGATACAGTTCCATAACCCAGAGGTAAGATGGGAGATCCATCAGCGTACTGAAATCAGAGAGGTTCAGCTTTTCTGTTTTACACTTGAGGACTTCACGTGGGGAGTCGTGGGTTTAGGGGGAGGCCGTGCCATTTATTTTTTCCATGATAGCCATTTCTGAGGTATTATGGTGGCATTCTGCTTTCACTGAAGCTTTTTGAAGCTATGGGGTTAGAAGATGTGGGTATGGGATGGAGCCAACTGAGGTAAACGTCTGATTTAACCAAACCTTTTCTTTTGGAAATATGGATGGAAGATTCAGAGGGGTCTTGGTTCGCTGTGGTGTGTAGCCATGGAAAGCAGATCTCTCTTTTTTGGGAGGGGTTCTGGGAGCTTCTAGTGTTGTTTGTGGGCCAGAGAGGGTATTTCTGCTGCCGATGTTGGGTTGTGCTCGGCTCCAGGGATTTCTACCCTCTCGATTAGACTTTTATTTATTAGCCTAGGAGGGGTGGCTGGCAGTTCAGTGGGAAGGCAGAGAATTCATGAGCTCAACTGATCGTGAATGATTCTCACCGTTTTGTATTTCGGACCACAAACTGAGCACTGTACATAGCCTTCGGAGCTGAGAATATTTTTGTCTTTAAATAAATATTTGAAATGTACGACTTTGGGATCCATGTTGGCCAACCTATTTTTAACTTTAAAAACAAGTCTTTTTTTTTTTTTTTTTGAAACCTCTCATTTCAGAAACTACTGTAGTTTTATTTAGGAGTCTTAGTACATTTGTTCCCTGCCAAATAAAAATTGAATTCCAACATGGGTGGGATTTTTGTTTTTGTTTTGTTGGTTTTTTTTTGTCGTTGTTTGTTTTTTTCAATGAAAATGTGTCTTTGCACTATCCAGCTAATGTTGCATGAGAGAAAGAATTCAATTCTGGAGGAGAAATTCTCTTCACTGCGCTTTATCTATACTCACAAGTATGGATTTAGGGAATTCTGCCTGTTAAGATCTTCCTTTATGATTTTACACATGGATCCCTGTTATCTCTAACCAATTTATTCAACCCCATATTCAACTAAATTCTTAAATAAATTAAATTTTTTTGCTATCTATCTACTGAAACTCTCAAGCTATAAACAAGGGTGAACGGCAAAATTCTTGTTAAAGTTAAGCTTTTTGATTTAGGACGATTCAGCTTGGAGTTAAGAGATATTAATCAAATTTCTCCAGGGTTACAGGTGTCACTTTACCTGTGGTGCTCACTGAAATGGAAATTATCTGCGTGTAAAGTGATTTATGCAGCCAGACTCCTCCCGTAAAGCCTGTTAGATCCCATAAAATTGCTAAAGGTTTCAAAGCCAGGGAAAAGAGCATAATAACAGGGGACAACCCAGCGTGGTGCTCCTGGGAAGTTGTAATGAGGGGCATCTTTAGCCTTTCCTTTGTAGCCTCGCCTGGGGGATTGAATAAATCTTTGTGATCCGGTTCCACGGCTCTGAGCGCGGACCCAGCCTGCCGTGGCGGCCCTGCTTGGAGCCCCTTCCCGGGTAAACTCCGCGCACTGGTTTTGCATTGGCAGCGTGTAGTTGCTTTTTGGAACAGACTCATTTTTCTTGGAAAAGTTGTTAGGTGAACCTAAGAAGGAAAGCAATAAACGTCAGGTCTTGTTTGATATATTGTTTATATACTTACAGTGATATAGACAAATAATTGTATAATGACACAAGACTATTTAGCACATGCCTCTTCATTGTTCTATTAAACTGTTCCATTTATTTTTCTATTAACCTGCATTTGGTGCGCGGTGTTTCCTACCTCAGCTCTCTGCAGGTTGGGACAATGGAGTGCGGAGCTCTATTCTTCTACTGCCGCAATCCATCAAAAAAGGTATTATTGATCCCTGTGAATTGAGATTAGGGGTTGTTTACTGCATTTCCACCCATCTGTTTAAAACAGATTTCACAAAGGAGAGAAGTTATTAGTAGGGAGAGAGTTATTGCAAAAGGGCCTCGGCAAGCAGGTGATAAATATATCTTGACATAAAAAGGGGAAACTCTGGGATAATGCAAATGGGAATATCTATTTCTAGACCTGCCTGTGTCAGGTAAACTCCAACCGACTGCTCAGGAGAGAGGTCTCGGGGTTGGGCACAACAGCCCTGTGAATCCAGCTCCAAGGACAGAATGGGCTCGGGCTGGGAAGGAGACAATTCACGGAGGGTGATAAGGCAGGAGAATAACAGCATTGACGGCCAAAAGAAGGTGGATCGGGAAGGTGGTGGGTTGGCTGTCTCTCATAGCAGAAATCTTACAGGAATGCTATGTTTCACACAATGAAATTCCCGGGGGAAAAAAAAAAAAAACTGAAGAAAAAACCCAACTCGCCACCTCACAAAAATAAAAGCAATTCGAGTGCTTCACTGAATTGGGGAACTGCTAAAGGAGCCTGGAGCGGAAAGGCGTAAAGAGGTAGTTAGTAGAAGTTACGGAAAATAAGCTCGTCAATGGCTATTAAAGCTCACAAAGTTGCTGGTATCTTAATCTCCGTCAAACTCTCAACTTGCCAAGCTGCGGAAAGTCCGGAGGGTGTTTCCGAGGGAAGATTTCCCGTGCTGCGGTGTCTTTCCCTGGCTCAGCAGTTCCCGGCCGTCTTGAGATACGGTGTTGGGTCAGAGACACCTTGGGGGGACCGGGGGGAAAGAAGCTGGTTTGTTTAGAGAAGGTAAATCGGAGAAGAGGCAGATAATAACAGCAGCTGACCCAGCGCAGGGGGAGTCAGCGATGCATCACGAGACGCACGTGAATTACAAGAGACCACCCAAATCCACCAGCCCTAAGCGTTTAGAAGAACCCCCCACCAGGCGCGCTGCCTGCTGAGGGGGATTTAGTGTGTAACGTCGTTTAGTGTCCATCACTTCGGAGGTGCGTCTGCCAGAAATGTTCTCCCGGGCTGACGGAATCACAGGCTTGTGCTTTGCCTGATTCACTTCTGAGCAGAATAATCAAATGTTTTCCCTAGAAACAGGTCAACTCGTTGTAGCAGAGCCGAAGCCAAATGAAGTTAGGCAGATGTCTAGGTTTTCTGAGATAATACCAACTATGTATATAGAGTAAGAAAATTGAGAGTAATGTTTCTGCAGCGCTACCAATAGACCCAGACTTGGTTGTATTAAAAGGAAAAAAAGAAGTCACTTCGTTTGCAGTTATTTCTGCGTGGTTTCCAAACGACGTGCTTAATCTCTGCGCGGAGTGAACCGCCTCATTTATTGTAGACTTTGCAGAGCGGCTGAGAAGGTGCGTTGGGTGACTTTGCTGTGACGCAGGCAGAGGGATTTCCTGGTTGCCAGTAGTTAACTTTAAAGAAATAAAGATTAGAAAAGGAAAAGAGGGGAAAAAAAACAAAAGGGAGGGGGAAAAAAAAAAAAAGAGCCCATCAACTTTCCTGTGAAAAACAGTCTCTTCTGCAAAATAAACATCCTCCTTTCACACCAGCAGAAGATAAACCAGTAAGGTGTAGGGTGAATTAGGAGCTTGTCAAGGAAGGCTTTTGCGTGAAGATTACATGATTGGTCTTGCAAGAAACACAAACTTAGCAACTGATGTATATGTCACTCAGTCACTATTTTTTTTTTTTATTATTTTTTTTATTCCTCATACAAAGCATGAATTAAGGTAGGGCAAAAGGGGAATGTCTGTTACAAAACAACTTTCTAGAAATTGCTTAGTTTGGTTAATGCTTATTAATTTATGATCACAGCTGGCGCTGAGCCCCCATCAATAACAAAAACTGGTGATAAAAGAGAGAAGAAAATTCTCCCTACGCACAACGTCTGCTTCCCAGCACAAGAAGTGGTAGGATCCACGACTTTGCCAGCGATTTTGTCTTAGTTTTACACGATTCGTTAGTGATGCTGGGCACACAGCACCGTTCTGAGCACAGCTCTCGGGCTGCACCCGTGGCCCGCGGTGGAGCTGTGCTTCTGTGCTCCCCCGAACAGCCCGGAGAAAGGGCTGGAGCTGGGACCTCCCTCTTAATAAAAAGATATGTGTATGATTTAGTTCCCACCCCACGATACGAGCCGTATCGCAATAACCATCCCACGTGCGTTTTAACTCCTCGTGAGTTCTTTTTCCAAGCGGGGAAGGCTTGAACTGCAAAAAATGCCACTTTGTGCGTATCCAGGATTGGGAAGAGTGAAGTCTCAGCATCAGGCTTCGCTGCAGCCGTCTGACACCCCACGTGAGCTGCAAATGTCCCCACTCTTGGGGTGAAAAGTGTCCATTTGTGCTGTGGAAAATCACTGCTGGCTTTGGTAAGTGTTGCTTTACGAGTAGCCATGTCAGCCGTCAAATGTCAGGGAAATAGCGTAGAACGGTGGGACAGATGTGCCGTGGTAACTTTCCATTCTCCTTAGAAATGCATCCCGTATGCAACACGCAAGTGATGCAAACAGGCCGAAATGGGAAAGGTATCGGAAGCGCGGCTGATTTTACTCATGGGATAACGATCATGGTAGGTGTTTGTAACATGAACGTTTTCTCAAGCAATTCGGACGGTGGGTACCTTCTGAGTACCCGTGGCCCGCGACGGAGCTGTGTTTCTGTGCTCCTCCAAACAGCCTGGAGAAAGGACTGGAGCTGGGACCTGCCTCTTAATGACCACCACAAAGGTCTCCCTTGGGTTCGGTGCTGCCACGGAGATAAGGCACCTGTGGCTTTGTAGACCTCTGGTGCGTTCCTCATCAATCACCTTGTTTCCTGGCTAAAAAAACCCCTTGCTTGCATAGTGCATCCTGGCAGAGAAGCCACTGTAGATGTGGTTGTACCTCTGGGATGACTTTGCCATCACAGCAAGAAATGACGTTGCCAGCCCCTCTTTCAGGCGACGGTGGATGCACAGATCCCTTCAGTGTGAACCTCGACTGTGAGAATGGGCGGTTTGCTCCTGCCTTCGTGGTGTTTAACCACCCCCGCTTGGCTTCTTCAAAAGCCTCCCTTTGACGAAGGACTTCAGGAAGAACTCTCCTGGTCGTCTGGGCAGAGTCCATTACCTGGATCAGCCTCCTCCGCGTGCCTGGGGGCAGATAGAGGTTTGTAAAGGAGATTTTTCCCTTTCCAAAACTCAACCAGATCCTTCTTATGCAGGTGTTCGCTTCCATTTTTCCCTGTGCTTTCTGCTAATCCTAGTCAATAGGACACCGAGGGTTATCTATATACCCTTTAAATTAATTGGAGAGTGATCACAATAATTATTTGAACTTTCTTTTCTGTCCAGAGAGAGCAATTTAGTACTTCATATACGTATTCGTATGTGGTGTAAGACCTTGTGAAGTAAATAAGAAAGATGTCAGGGTAGTATTTAGGTATTCTCGGCTGTCTGGGGAATGGCTTTCTTTGGACACCCTGAGCGTTGAACAGGACCCTTTGAACCAGAAAAGAGTTGCAATTTGTTCCTCTCCTCTGGATTACAGGGGTTTTAGCCAAGGAGTTGGAGGCGTTTACCCCACTTTTGTGGCTATGTCTCTATAAAATGCCGCTTTACAGCCTGCTATGTCATGAGCCCTGGGAGTAACTCAGGAGCTGCATGTTTGCCTGTCGGTGGGCTGCTGATATCCACAGCATTTGGTCTGATTGCAGAAACCCCTCCAGGAAAAAGGCACTGCTCTCCTACGTAACTGGTGTTTGTCCTAGTGCTCAGCCCAGCCGGCAGGCGGTGAAAGCAGAAAGTGCCACCCAATAGTCCAAATACTTACAGAATACAGCATCCCCCTGTTCTCCCATAGAAACCCATCCCAGGCGTTCGGAGTGTCTCAAGCGTAAAACAAATTTTCTATATTCCTAAGTCTTCCCCAGCAGGGACTGCTGTGTTGTTTTTTCAGCTTCCTGCGATTTTTTTTTGGTCATTTTTACCAGGAATGTGGGTTGTGCTTGAGGCTGGCTCTGGAGTCCCCACTGCAGGGATTTGATTTTCCAAGTGAAAACCTGGGACCTGGGTCCAGTGACCGGGAACAGGGGAGGGAGTGCATAAGGGGAAACACGTCTGTGCAGAGAAATGAAATGAAAGGAAGTTCTCTTTAGAATTTGGGTGGCAAAGTGTGCATTTATACTATTCCCTCACTGCTATAATTCCCTACTCAGTCCTGCATTGGGCTTCGATATCTCCCTAAGATGGGAAAGGAGCAAACGCTAGTATCTTTGCTCATCTAGGAAAAGCGTTCCTAGGACATGAAGCTGGAGCTGAGGGTGTGGAGAAGTTGAAGTGTCCGGCAGCTGGAATTCCCTGGGGTGACGGAGAAGGTGCTGGCGCTGCTCCTGCTCCTCCAGCTCTGGCCGGTGCCATCGGGGCTGCCCTGGGCGAGGACCCTCCTCTGCTCCATCCCGGAGCTGGCCTAAGTGCGAGAGAAACAAAGACAAATCGGGAAGTGACAGGCTGGCTATAATGATACTTCCCACAGCTAAATAATATTAAAAAAGGAAAAAAAAGCCAAACGAACAGAAAAGTGATTTTGCCCGAAGGCACCTCTGCACAATACACTTGGTAAATGGCTTTAAACCTAAAGCTGTCCCATCTTCGAAACCCGTGGGGATTAGCTTCCCTTAGAAACAATTAAAAGCTACGCACCAGCTGTGCCTCAGCTGTGATTTGTGTTCCGTAAAGTTTTCTCCTTGTGTCTCTTGTTTAAGTTTATTAAGGCTTCCTCTGATTCTCTTCTTTGTTTTATCTCTCCTCCCGCGTTGCGTGAGCGGTGAGGACTGGCAGCCACTGCCAGGGGTGTGTTTTTAACTTATTTCTGATGCAAAACCTTTCAGTCGTTCTTTTCCTCAGTTGCTGTGCGATTCCCAGCCTGGTGTTCGAACTCAGTTCCCGAAGCACTAATTTGGATGCTCAGCAGAGGTGTGTAAATGGGAAGCAGGGAGCAGATTTTGGCCAAGGGAGGGATCTCTCTCTCTCCCTCTGTCTGTACATGTAACTAAAGCCAGCGGAGCATCGTCTGCCTGCGTGGAGCCGCAGAGCCGACCCCGCTGTGTGTGTGCGAGCTGGGAAGCACGACGCCGGCTTTTGCATGGTAACATTTCGATGCACAAATATATTACGAAAAATCATCTCGCAACCGTCAGAGCTGTGCTCAAGCGGGTTAGTTAAAATCTGCACAAACATTTATAACAGCAATTTTCCCATTTGAGAGAAAGGCTTCCGGTGTTTGCCGAGTGTCAAATTACCTCAACGCCACTCGATATATTTAAGCTGATTCAATTCCTGAAAGGGAGCATCTTAAGCCTTGTCAAATTAAAGAAGGCTCAATCACAGGTTTCGCTTTCTCCTCGGTGTGACAGAGGACAAACCCCAGTAATTTTAGTGTTTGGCTTTTCAAAGTGATGGGTGTTTGAAGCTGACGTAGCCACTGATACCATTTTGTGTTTCTCCATCTGCGTGTAAAACCCATCTGTTTGCAGAAATTGTATTTACACAGAGCGTGATCCTATTGAGTCTCCGACAGTAGAGATTGTGGCTATAGTGACGTAGGAAACCATTTTTATTAAGAATCAGAAATTGAATTAGATAATTAGACTTATTGATGGGAAATTAAATTTAACAACTGAGAATTGCCTTAAGTAAGTGTAGCAAGATTTTCATTACTCTAAATGTGAAAAGTTTCTGCTTTAGTAGCTGCTTTTAAACTAGTGAGAGACAAGCTTGTGCGCTTGCCTGGAAACCGCGGTTCTTTGATCGCAGCAGTTCGTACCAGCTGCCTGCGTTCTTCTTCATGAATGAAACAAATATATTTTCTATTTTAACAACCTTCCAGATATTCAATATCATGAAACAGAACTGGTAAACAGCGAAGTTTTGTGTATGCGACATGTGTCCCTGAGGCAGGGCTGAGGCACCGTTCCTGGTGTGCCGAGGACACGCTTCATATTTATAAGATTGGGGTTTTTTCCAGCTTGTGTATTCCTCAGCCAAATCTTATATAGTTTGGGCTGGAATTTTCTGTTCAAGTTGTCTTTCTTGCTCTGATGTCTAATTATGGAAGAAAAATATTCCCGCCTCGCTTTCCCACAGAGCTGGGGTGGGCGGGAAGGACGCTGGGAATGCAGGATTGGCTGGGAAATGTAGCGTAGGCTTAAGAGGGGCGACCCGGGAGGTGTGAGGATGGAGGTTGCTGAGCCTCTGGTGGAGTGAAGAACCTTGTGTCCGGGGCTGGGACTGGCCCCCTCAAGGTGGGAAGTGGGGATAACCACCATTGTCCCGTGAACAGCTCGGTGGAGGGGAAGGAACCTCCTGAAAGGAGGTTGGAGCGGGGGGGACGGGGACGGTCTCTTCTCCCAAGTGACCTGAGCAAACCAGGGTGGGATACACAGATATGGGCACGTTTTAAATACTGATGCAAAACCTGTGCGAATACACCCGAGCAGCTGCGGCCGGTTGTATCAAAAGCTCCTGAGGATCCTCCGCCGGGTACAGCGCGGCTGCGCTCCCGTTAAATCAGCAGATGAACTTTCACGACCGTATCCAGGTTGGCCTCACTTGAGAGAGGAGCCGTAGTCGCTCGGAGGTTTTACTGGCGTTCAGGGGAATTCGGTGGCTAAATGCCGTACTTCTGCAGGGTCAGTCCTGGGCAATTATTTCTTAACGAACTTACCGTTGTGCTTCCCTTCCCACGCATCTCGACTAAATTACATCAGTGGAACGTGCAATAGATCATTCTCTGCATCTGAAGCTTCGTTAATTACTTCAGTGCCCGGCCTACCGAAAGCAGCGTTCCCAGCCAGGGCACCCTACAGCAGAGCAATTTTTCTTGACTTTGTACAAAAGTTAAGTAAAAAAGTAAATTTACCTGGTGCGATGGAGCTAAGGTAATACCTGCACATCCAAAGTGTCTCTGTGTTTCCCTTATCAGTATTCAGTTCCTGAGTAAACTTTACGGGCCTGAGATGAAGTGTTGGTAAGTTTGTGCCTCCTAACTCCAACTTGGAAGTTGATCTTTTCAGACTCCTCATAACATGTAATTCTGCAGCATCCTTCAGCGGCTGCCTCGCTGCGCTGGAGTACGTCGTGACCGAGGCGCGTCTTTCCTGCTTTTAGGGTTGACTCGTGTTCAGATGCTGCCCAAGCCACCATCAGCAGCCAACGGGGGGAAAGTCCTTGGAGTGTAAAACGCCAGGAGGAAACACCGCAGATAGACTGAGACCCGTGGGAAGCCAGATCTGTGCTACAAGCACTCGATGGGGCAGCATCACCCCCTGGTGAAGAAGGAATTACGTGTCCTGTGTAAAAACCTTCAATTTTTCCATTCCTGTAAGTTTTCCTGCATATTAGAATTTTGTTATCTTCTAAAGTAATGGTGAACAATTATGCTTTTGTTAATTCTCATTCATTCTCAGTATGATTTATAACTTAACCCGTCCTTCCATTTTTCCTCTTCAGCCTTAAAGCTACTTCACGTCAGGTACGTCTTCCATTCGCATGCTAACAACATTCTTTTTAAATCCATAATAATCTCCTTGTTATTTCACTGCCAGCCTTTTTGGGTTTTGCACTTTTTGTTTCTTCAGAAGAAAATGTTCCTGCAAAAATCCAGCTATTCAGATATACTGAACTCCCTCACAAACTGCTCAGTTCTGCCACTGTAATTACTTTTCCATCGTGTTGTCTTTATCGAGCTTACTTCCTTAGGTGTTACTTCAGATTTGACGATTTTACTATTTCAGTCCCTGGTTTTACATAGCTTTTGGATTGTTCAATGATCTTTTATTGCATAATTGATCATATTTTTTCTGTCGTCTTTCAAACTTCTGGATTGGTGGGCATGCCTGCTTGGCTTTTCTTACATTCTCCTCACAGTTTTTTGATTGATTCTGGCAAGGGTCTCTCTTCTATTTTTCTTGATAGTTCCTTTTATTACCTCTATAAAAACTCCCATGTCAGCTCAATTGAACTAACTGTGTTTGTACCTGTGAAAATTGCAGGCATCCAGTTTATGATAAAAGGCATTTTTTTTTTTGTAAAGAATAGCATTAACTTCCCGTTCCTGTGCATTTAGAAAGTTTTCTGTATTTTTTCCAGTTGATGTGGGCACCGTTGTTCTATTTGGAGATAAATGAACTTTTAGAGTTTAGTTTCAAACTCGACGTGTCTCGTATGAGGTGGGGCATCCTCAGGAGCCGTGCGGCTCTTCGGCTCTAAGAGACGCTGGTGCTCCCTCCCTTGGGCCACCTCCCGCGAGGGGTGGCGCTGCTCGCTCTGCGTGACTGGGGTATCTTTGCTGCGGTGATTAATGCCTTATGGCTTTTGCGCCGGTACACTGATCTGGGAAGCTTATTTTTAAATTACTCTCCCTCCCACGCACGTAGAATATTGCTAATGTTTTGTTCAGTCCCAGTGTAACCACCCAGCTGCACCAATTTTTTTTTTTTTTTACATGCCAACCCTCTTTAATTCACTGCTCGAGTAAATTGAGGATAAGAACAGTGATTTAAACTAATCTAATCAAGCGAATAGTATACCTAGCTTTCAGATTGCTTTTAAATAGTAAATCTCAAAGCGTTTTATGGAGCAGTGATTATCACTCTCTCCACTACCCCGATGGGGAGAAGAGAGGTGCGGTGATTTATTTAGCCAAGTTTCTGAGTGCGGGATAATACCTCCACGTCTCCTGGGTTCCGGTCCTGTCCTGCCTGCGGTGTGACGCACGGCTGCCTGGGCTTTCCTTTTGTTTTGCAACTCATTTTCACTCTGGGCAATTATCGTCGGGAAAAATCAAATAGTAATTGTCTTAACGCTGTGTTTCGCATTACACGGTAAAACCCACATGGATATAACGGAAGGCGGGTCGGGGAAGAGGGCTGTGGCTGAGCGTAGGACGATAGAGAATTCCTATTTGAGTTTTCCTGTAGCTGTGTGCCCACCGGGAAGCTGACTAACGGTGTCTGGGGACGGGCAGAGGTATGATGCTTTGGCCACTTAAATTTTAATGGCACGTGAGTCAGGATATCTGTGAAGTCTGAAATGTTTTTTCTACCCTGTTTCTTTTCTTCTGGGGAAGGAAAGTCACCTAAAAAAAGATATCAGAAGTGATCTCACGCTTTAGTTTGCTGACCCGTATATCTGTATTAGAGGGAAGAGGCAGCACATGGAATATTTGGCCGTCAAAGGATTTGTTTCACTTCAGGTATGAGTATAGATATTAAGAAAGACATATGCAGAAGGTGTGCAGTCCCCAAATACTGCTTGGAATAGAATAGATCACTGTACGTTAACTGATGAGGTTTAAAAAGCGGGGCTGGTCAGAGACCCTCGCCTGATACTCATCCTCAGACTGTCTAATTGTTTCTAATAGGGAAAGAATTCCACAATATTTGCTGAATAATTTGTGCTATAAAACCAATTAGCTGAATGTTTTTAAATAGCTTGTAACCTGGTTTGTGCTTTGCTACAGAAGAAAAGCTCTTACGTTATTTAAAATAATACTTAAGAGAAAAAAATATATTGGCAGCCAAGAGATGAGTGACTCGAGTTCAGGGCTGCTTACAGATATAAACACAGTGTCACAGTTAAGAGTGTTTTCCGTCTGTGTATGATTTAGTTCCCACCCCACGATACGAGCCGTATCGCAATAACCATCCCACGTGTGTTTTAACTCCTCGTGAGTTCTTTTTCCAAGCGGGGAAGGCTTGAACTGCAAAAAATGCCACTTTGTGCGTATCCAGGATTGGGAAGAGTGAAGTCTCAGCATCAGGCTTCGCTGCAGCCATCTGACACCCCACGTGAGCTGCAAATGTCCCCACTCTTGGGGTGAAAAGTGTCCATTTGTGCTGTGGAAAATCACTGCTGGCTTTGGTAAGTGTTGCTTTACGAGTAGCCATGTCAGCCGTCAAATGTCAGGGAAATAGCGTAGAACGGTGGGACAGATGTGCCGTGGTAACTTTCCGTTCTCCTTAGAAATGCATCCCGTATGCAACACGCAAGTGATGCAAACAGGCCGAAATGGGAAAGGTATCGGAAGCGCGGCTGGTTTTACTCATGGGATAACGATCATGGTAGGTGTTTGTAACATGAACGTTTTCTCAAGCAATTCGGACGGTGGGTACCTTCCAAGGCAGGCACCTTTGTGTCCAGCCGGGTGTTTTGATGGTTATCATCAGACTTGCCGATGACGCTGAGCTGGGTCTGCCCCGATCCAGTTGGCTTTCGGGTGGCTGTGGTGTGACTGGCAGTGCTGGGAAAGAGCATCCCCTCGAATAACGGCCCCGCCGTCTGCGTTGCCCCTGGGGTGCTGGCTCTGCTGGCGGCTGTGGCTGTGAATGAGGCCTCGTTACTGCATTTAGCTGCCAGCCCCTAACGATGCTGTTAGTCCCGCTGCCAATCTCCCACGGACCCGGTGGGAAGGAGCGCTCCCCGCCGGCTCTGCGGAGACGTCCTGTGGTCTGTAAGGTCTGAAATTGCGTCTGGACCCCGGTGGGGGAATGGAGAGGAAAACATGGCTGTCTTTCTTCTCTCTTTTCTTTTTCTTTTTTTTTTTTTTTTTTTAAATTCTCTTTCTGCTCCTGTTCCAAGAAATGTTCCCCAAGAATTGCTGTATTTTTCTTTGGGAGGGGTAAGTGCTAAAAGCCTACTCAGCCTCAGCGCTATCTAAATAAGTAATGACAGACATCTTGTGCTGAGCCCCGCTGTATAATGGAGAAGGACTTCTGAAGGACTCTCTTTGTCCCTAAAAATGTGCCATTTCACATGTTGGGGGGGGGGGAATAAGGTTCTCAAACTCTTTTGGAGTGTCTAATTTAGACATTTTTAAGTCCATCTCCCTATTTTGCCAGAGGCTTTTAGAGAATCGAGGCTTCTTATATTTCAAGTGACACTGAAATTGTACCTAAATTGTCCCTGGCGTGGCGTTGCTGGCTGTTCCTGCTGTCTGCATGTCACCCAGCGAGGAGCTGCCCTTCACCTTTGTTTCTCAAGGCCATTTCATGTAGGGTTTTATTGGCAAAATTTTCTTTGTATTTGCCATTAATATTTAACGATTGCAGCGATGATCATCCTGTGTCTTTGCAAGTCGTGTTCACACCGTATTTCCTTCCGTTTCAGCGTGTGCTGGTTAACGCGGCCCAGTGAACCGTTTGGTTTCAGAAGGTGCAAGTGCTTAGAGCTGAAATATGTTCCCTCTCATGTGCGTGAAGAGAGTATTTTGCTTATTTGGCTAAGTGCTGGTAAAATCTCAAGCGAAACTGGACAGGAAAAGAAAAGGATTGTTTTCTGCTTTTACAGCTTCGCTGTTAAGTCGTTTTGCTTATGTTCGATAGTGACTATGTTTTGATTTTCCATATAATGTACTGTCTTGCATGCATTAGGGGAAAAGAAGCAGTTGGTATGGACAGGTGGGATTCCTTCTCCAGGCTGTATTTGCACTATGCTTTTAATCTTACAACGGGCAAAATTAATGTGTAACGAAAAACGTTCTGAGGAGTATTTTGGTATGAAAAAGGTGCTGTGTGTATTTATGCTGTTGGGTCCCATCCATCATTCATCCTACATGAAGTAACTGACCTTTTTATAGAGAACTTCGATTTCTTTCTTTAAAATATGTTCTTCTCAGCTATAAATTATGGTCTTCATGCGGGAAGCACTCGGTGAAACTTATAGCCTGGGTGATACATGAGTTTGAGTAGACCATAATGGTCTCTTCTAGCTCCAAAATCTATGAATCTTTGAAAATCTCATCTAATTTAATAAGTGCAAAAGTACCATGAGAATTTCGCTTGGGTTCAGTGCTGCCATGGGGGTGAGTAAGAACAAAACAGATACCTTGGGCCGGACCAGCGTAAGGAATGGGGTTTCAGCAGGGGTTGAAGGCAGTTACTTTGCGGAGACTTGTCCTTAAAATATTTCTATTCGTTTCCTTCCGATTGGGCAGAGCATACAGCTGGGGAGACCAAGCTTCTCAGGGTGATTTTGGGATGCACCAAAACCCTTCTTGGGTTTGTCGTCATTCGTAACGTAAGAGAGGACAGGACAAATGGGATTGTTCCTCGTCCATTCGCTCAGACTCCCAGCAGTAAGACAGTCCTTCAGGAGGTCTTTACCCGAGCAGTGAAGACCTCCTGGAGTGAGACCTTTCTACCTGCCCTTCCCTCACCTGAAACCAGCCTTTCACATGGAGAGAGGAGCCCCAAGATACGCTGGGCATCTTTGGCACCCTGCTGCATCTGTGAGAAAAGGGGTGGGCTGCTTTGCTTATTTTTATTTCTCTGGTGAAATGGTTTTTTAAGTACTGTGGAGAAAACTATTTAACGCTGAAGGGAATTCGATTCACAGAACTGACCTATGAAGCAAAGGCCAAGTGATCGACTAATGATGCTCTTTAATGTGACCTTCGTGATGTAGACACTTTTGTCCTTCACGGATGCCTTCCTAAAACTGAGAGAGAGTGCTGTCTCTGCTTTTATGCACCCATATCTATCGCGCCCAAAATATCTAAATTATGCATTTCCTTTTCCATGGGGAGTGAATAACGACCCTATATTTCCTAAAAGACTAAATTCCTGTATTACAGTTCTCTGGCAGCTCTGCTAATGGAAATAATTTCTTTAAATTTATCTCTGTGTGGCCAATCAGTGTTTCCTTCACCTCTGTGTGACTGATAATAGATAAATTTAATGAGATCGGTGCTTGAAGACCAGGTGCTTTGGTTATAACCTACGCAAGTAAGAACAGCCAACACCTTTGCAAGACATTCTTTGATTATCGTATAGAAGTTAATTGTCCTTCCTACCCGGTGTTACTCCTTCCCCTCCCTTATTTAACACAAAGCATGTTTTACCCGGAAAAGCAGCAATTGCCACCGCTCAGGACGCAGCGACAGGGCCAAAGGCGCCTGTAAAACGCAAGTGGTGCAGACAGCACATCGCATTTCCCTGGTGTAATTATTCTCCCTCCTAAGCCCCCGTGTCCACCGGATTAATCAGCGACACCTCGTGCCGAACAGCCGGGGATGATTTTGACAGAGGGAGGCAAAATGGAATGTGAAATGACAAAAGAAAGAAGAATTAAATCTTCTGCCTTGCTCCCGCAGGTTTATATCACTTACCGGCTTCCGAAGAGCAAACGCTCGTCGGCCCAGCTTCACGTCCGTTGCGTCTCACTCTGGTCTGGAACAGCTTTGTGCGGGAGCGCGTGGTTATAACCTGAAAAAAAAAAACTTCCTAGAGAATTTAAGTGGGGGGGAAAAAAGTGGAACTTGAGCTTTTTGAGATGTTTCTCGCCATGTCTGAAGAAAACGAATGATATTTGGTGAAATGCTGGGGTCCTGCTGGGTGCCCAGAGCACGGCAGTAGGCGAGGGCGGGAGGAGTGGTGTTCGTCCCGCGGCACGCGCCACTGCCTGGAAATCGCTCCGGGGGCATCGGCACCGGCGGGTCAGTTTGGAAGCACTTTTGAAGCAAATCTCCGGATTTTCTGCGCTGGCAGTACAGCCCCGTGAAGTCTGGGCTGAGCTGGGAGATTGCCTCAAGAGGAAACTTTGTGGTCCAGCTGCAAATGGCTGCTCGGTCCCTCCTGTCCAAAATCAAATAAAATAAAGAAATCCCAGCCCTGAAGCGGGAGGGGAGCCCGCAAGGGCAGGCACAGGCTGCACTGCTTAAGTCCAGCACAACTGTTTTCAATGTGGCAATACACAGGGTCAAGAGTAAGTATGACTTAAATGCTTTGATTAATCTGAATTTTCCCTTTTTTCTTGTTCTGGTTTGGTTTGGGGTTTTTTTGTTCTTTCTTTGGGCTACGCCAGTTGCCCTGACCCTATGCGTCTCCGAATTTTGGCACACAACCAGTTAAAATCACCTAACTGGAGCCTGGCCTTTAAAGAATTACGGTTTTTGGAGTCGTGACCAACTACCACACATAATCTCCAGTAGAAGTAAAGTCAGGTGTAGTCAAGTTAATTTTTTAACCAAAGGCTTTAAAAAGAACCAAAAAAATTAAAATTAAATTTTCATTTGTTATTCATTCCCGTGGTGTAATTATGCAGTGTTCCTCCAGCAATAAATGTTTTAGTCTAGAGTGATTGTTAATTTATGAATGTATTCTGTATTGATTTTTGAGCAAAGCTATTTAAGCAACATCACCTTTCTCTCAGCATTTTATCTTCATCAGGCTTAGGGTATTTGAATTCCTTATCTCCCAGTTCTGGTTCAAGGATTTATTAGAGCAAAGGCCAAACGTAATTACATTAAAATATGAAATAAGCCTAATAATTGCAAGCAGATCTCTATAATACAACAGATGAAATGGTGCCATTTCTGTACGGAAGAGGGTCAGGCCTTTCAAAACGGTGTCACTTTTGGTTTTTACAGTGAATTGGTATTAGTGCAGCGTATGAGAAATGTGGGGGTTTGGGGTAAGGAAGTCTGGGATTGAACTGATGGAAGGGGAAAGTGTTTTGCAAGTTGCTTGGGGATTCTTTTGGGGTTTTTTTGTTTGTTTGTTTGTTTGTTTTAAAGAAATGATAGTGTTTAGGATTGTGGCATAGGAATTCCAGCCTTCATAGCTAAACGTGCACCGTGGGCTTGCTTGGTCACATAGAGCCCTGAAAAACCACCTCCGACAGCCTGGCCAATACTTGTGGGTTCTTGGCTGAAAGATTCTCTTGGCCTGAAGCTACTGCACTGTCTGGACTGTGTTTAGTTCAGCTTAAAAAGGGCTAAAGGCTCTTTTTGGGACCAGGGGTTGCTGTGGTTATCGATTTAATGTGTTTCTCAGTTTGGGAGGCAGAGCAGAGAAAGGAAATAAATAAAACAGGACAAGGTAAATATAAGTAAAACCCAGTAAAAATACAGGACGAGGTCTGAGACAATGCATGAAACAGCTTCTATATAGATATACCGAAGAGCAGCCCTGGCTGTGGCTACGATAACGAGTGTTTTCCGTGTGATTATTATGCAACTGTATAAACATTAAACTTAATGAAAATAGAGAACCGTTCTGCGTAAGAGGAACAAGATCCTCCTCATGTAGGGGTGTCCCCTCCCCGTTGGTGCCTGTGTGCCAAGGGCCACTCGGGAGCCAGTGGACACCAGCCAGTCCATACCCCTTTGGAGGTGGCCTGTTGTCCATACCCCTTTGGAGATGGCTTGTTGTCATAGAACCATAGGGTTGGAAGGGCCCTCTGGAGATCACCCAGTCCAACCCCCTGCCAGAACAGGGTCACCCAGAGCAGTTGCACAGGAACGCGTCCAGGCGGGGTTGGGATGTCTCCGGAGACGGAGACTCCACCACCTCTCTGGGCAGCCTGTGCCAGGGCTCTGCCACCCTCAGGGTAAAGAAGTTCCTCCTCATGTTTAGGTGGAACTTCCTATGCTCAAGTTTGTGCCCGTTACCCCTTGTCCTGTCCCCGGGCACCACTGAGAAGAGCCTGGCCCCATCCTCCTGACATCTATACCATCCATACCCCGTTGGTACCTCCCCGGGGTCCATACCCCGTTGGAGGTGGCCTGTTGTCCGTACCCCGTTGGAGGTGGCCTGTTGTCCATACCCCGTTGGAGGTGGCCTGTTGTCCCTACCCCGTTGGAGGTGGCCTGTTGTCCACAACAACCCCACCTGCCTTTACTAAATTTTTTTAGTACTTGTGCTTTCCGTAGCAATTTGAGGCTGATGAAGACGAGCAGCAAAGTCAATGGCTTTGGAGTATCAAAGGTTGGAAGGAAGATGGTTTTGCAGACAGATGGCAAGCCTTGCTTCATTTTACAGAACGGGAATAATTCCAGGGAAAAGTGTGAGAAATCTTGCCGTCATTTCAGCTTCTCACCGTGATCACCCTCCTCCCTGTTATATTATATATTTTTATGTTATAAGCCAAACAAATCTACCTGGCTGTAAAGTTTTATGTAGTCGAACTGTTTCACAGTGAGAATGATCATCGTGTGATCTTAAATGGGACAAGCAAGATAAGTCTAATTGCTCATTTGAGAGGACTCTTTTATAGCTTTCTGGAAAAAGAAGAAATAAAACCTCCAGGTATGGCAGAGAGAACAAAGTTTTGCAGCGTAGAAAAAAAAAAATTCCTTTGTTGCAGTATTTATTTAGCCATCCAGCATATAAATAGTACATGAGTGAGGGAGAGCGCTGCATGCCTTTTAGCCACGTGATCCAGAAAACAATGCTTTTGTTGGTTTTTGCAATTCCCAAAGCTGTTACATCATTTATTACTACGTTGTTGCTTGTCACACCTGGTTAATGCAGTTTTTATCAGCCGCGTTGTGTGATGCGTCATGGAAATTGGGTATGGCTGGGGAAATGTTAAATAAATACAGACAAATACTGTTAATGGACATATTTCAAGGTCTGTGGAATTGGATATTCCACTTGCTTCCTTCCCAAAATAATCGGGGCCTGAGCAGAGGTGTTCCCATCTTCCCATGGCAGCTCATCTGGAGGCACGTGGGGGCGAGCAGGGGGGACCGCGCTGCCTCCGACACCCTTGGGAGGCAGCCGGAGGTGCGGGATGGGCTTTTCTGGAGCGTGATGAATGGAAGCGTGTCTTGCCCGGAGCCGGGCGATGCTGCAGGAGCTCAGGGCTGGAGTATGCGGCATCCTGCTGGACCAGCTCATTTGTTTAAAAAAAACCCCCAACAACCCAAACACCACAAAATTGAAAAACAAACCAAAAAAGACCCCAAAACAAACCAAACTAGAAAGGATGTTTTAAGTAAACATCTAAGAATCTAAAAGACGTGTGGTGTGGTTTAGGGAAGGGCAGGTTTCTGCGGATATTTACAGGTGCACAAAAATCTTGCAGAAAAAAACCCCTGTGTACTTACAAATAGAAGATTCTTGTAGCGACGCGTTCTTTTATCGCGATCCTGATTTGCCTTCAATAACGAGCTCCTCTGCAAGTGCAGTTTGATGTCTGTCCCTTCTCCCGCCTCACGTGGGAGTTTTCTGCCGTGTTGGTTTTTCTTCCCTCTTTCCCCCAAGTTCGTTTGTCACCGGTACTGCAGCAGGTTGGTTTTGGCAGCGGTGTCTCCCTGGCGCGGTGCGGTTCCATGGCTGGGGCAGTCCCTGGGGAGCTGCGCTGAGATGTCCCCGTCTGCCCGGTGGGCATCCGTCAGGCCACCCCTCCGTGCCGTTACGCAGCCCCACAGCATTCACTCTTCTCATCACTGCAAGAGGTACGGGCTCCGAAGCTGATGATAATTCACCAAAAGCCAGCACTGACCTTAGAAATTTACTTCGTTCGGCTTTCCTAGGCAATTAAATTTTAAACAAATCCGCTTATCTCAATGTTGACCCTCTATTTGATTGATGGAAGAACCATTGCTACAAATAAAACTATACTGAGAACGTAATGAAGCTGGTCTAGAATTCATTCAAAACTCAGATGGTAAAAGGTCACCTATTAAGCAAGCTAATCCTTTTTTTATTTCGCATGCCTAAATGAAAAAGTGTGTATTTCTGCTATGAAATTCATTTCTAACCTAACCTGAAATCTAAGCGTTTTGAAAGAGCGCTTTTGGATTTTCCCACCGTTATTCCAGAGCAGTGGAATGTGTTCAAACGTGAAGAATAATCTAGAGAAGCCAGATTTCTCCACCACCCTCCACGCACCTGCGATGATGCCTGAGCACACCAGCCTTCCCATCCAGTCTTAGCTGTAACTTGGTTATTTTCAATAGTAATCCGTGCTTAAACCATGACTTGTGCCATACAGTGCGTGGCCTGCTGGGAGCCAGGCTGCACCGTCCATCTCAAGGGTCACAGTCCTTGGACAGAACGGGTGGAGATGCTGGAAGTGGCTTTCGGGTGACAAAGCCCCCTGGCCAGCCACGGGGACTGTGGTGGGGTTACCAGCCCCGGGACTGCACAAGGTGTTCGCATCCCCTCTTCCTCCCTTTTTGCTTTATGGGAACAGGCTCCTGCGTATCTCTGGTACGGAGAGTTGTTCTTCACAGCTCTGAAACTTTCTTCTTGTGGTTATCCACAGCTTTCGAGAAGACAGGAGGGAGCAAGGCTGTCCACAGCCACTGTGGGTTTCCTCTGCGAGGCGGGGATGGACACCCACACCTGCCCTCTTCAGCTAACACTGATCTCCGGAAAATCCCAGACAAAGGTCCCCAGATGGAAGAAACATTTATCCTCCCAAAGGCAGGTGCCAGCAAGAAAAGGAGTGAAGGGCTGGCGTTGGTGGAGCTCCAGCAGAGACTTGCCCATCCCGGCTCCTTGCTTTTTGGACTTGGTCTCAAGGTAGGACCTGTGCTCGGAAAACTGCAGATTCTTGATCTGCGAGACCGTAAAAACACTGTGGGTTTGTGGATTAAGGCGCTTTGTTTGTCTCTCAACAGCAACACAACTGAGGATAACACCCCAGTTCCCCCGTAAAGCTTTCTGCCATTTTTCGTCTTGAGTTTAATATTGGATCAACGTGAATTTTTGTATCTAAAGAGGGGATGGTGCTCCTACTCCAACTCTTTTCCTTTGTTTTTCATTAGCTATGTATGCAACTTCAGGTTGTTTCTAGGTCGCGGGGAACCTCAGGCTCCCCGTTACGTGCTGTTTGGAGAGCCCAGCGCTCGCACCTCGGGGGTCCGCACGGTTCTGCTGTTCACACTGCTGCGCAGCACAGCCATAGCAGGAGCCCTCCAACAGCTTTATTAGCATTAGTGTGAAATACTGTGTCTAACATGACTGTTTCCCTTTTTTTTTTTTCATTTGAAAACAAACTTGATACATCTCCCTTGAAGCTTCAAATCAATAACCCAAAGTAATTGCTTCTCATAAATGGGTTTCTGGACTGACGCTGATATTTCAAAGTGTGACTCTTCTCCTTTTGCTAAATAAAATGATGCTAATGTTGTAGCAAAACCAATTACGAGCAGGGTGTAAGCTTCCTTTTTAAGGTAGAAGACCAGGGATTGTATGTTCTGTTTCAGATGATATAAATTATTTGCATAATAATGGAAAACTTTCATTTCTCCTTTTTACTTGCATTTAACTCTTCACTGAAGATGCACAGTAATGTTTGCCTTGCCTGTGAGCTGAAACATTTGCTTAATGGTTACAAATTGCTTTGAAAATTCAGCACTAAAAGCTTTGATCGTGCCACTTTGTAATTTACTGGTGGCTTCCGAAGCGCATGAGTCCTGCTAGTCCCGCGTCTTCAGGAGCTTCTCCCTCCTCGCTTGTTCAGCTGCGAGTCCAGGGGAGGTTTAGATAAGATATTAGGAAAAATTTCTTCACGGAAAGGGTTGTCAAGCACTGGAACAGGCTGCCCAGGGCAGTGGTGGAGTCGCCATCCCTGGAGGCATTTAAAAGCCGGGCAGACGCGGTGCTGAGGGACGTGGGGCAGTGGTGGGTTTTGTCAGAGTTGGGTTGATGGTTGGACTCCATGATCTGAAAGGTCCCTTCCAACCTGGGCAATTCTATGGTTCTATGATTTATATACTATATATAGAGAAAGAGTTGTTACAGGATACTTATATGCTAAGGACATAGAGTGTATCATCAGCAAGTTCGCAGATGACACGAAGCGGGAGTGTTGATCTGCATGAGGACAGGGAGGCTCTACAGAGAGACTTGGGTAGATTGGGCCGATGGGCCAACGCTAACGGGATGCGCTTCAACAAGGCCAAGTGCCGGGTCCTGCACTTGGGCTACAGCAACCCCATGGACGCTACAGGCCTGGGGAAGTGTGGCTGGAGAGCTGCCGGGCAGAAAAAGACCAGGGGGTTCTCATTGACAAGCAGCTGAACGTGAGCCAGCAGCGTGCCCAGGTGGCCGAGAAAGCCAACGGCATCCTGGCTTGTATTAGGAATAGTGTGACCAGCAGCAGGAGGGAGGTGATTGTCCCCCTGTACCCAGCACTGGGGAGGCCACACCTTGAGTATCGTGTCCAGGTTTGGGCACCTCAATACGAGAGAGACATCGAGGTGCTGGAGCGAGGGCAGAGGAGGGCAACGGAGCTGGGGAAGGGCCTGGAGAATAAATCTGATGAGGAGCGATTGAAGGAGCTGGGACTGTTTAGTGTGAGGAAGAGGAGGCTGAGGGGAGACCTCATCACTCTCTACAACTACTTGAAAGGACATTGTAGAGAGGTTGGTGCTGGTCTCTTCTCACGGGTAATTAGCGATAGAACAAGAGGGAATGGCTTCAAGCTGCAGCAGGGGAGGTTTAGGCTGGACATTAGGAAAAAATTCTTCCCAGCAAGAGTGGTCAGACCCTGGAATAGGCTGCCCAGGGAGGTGGTGGAGTCGCCATCCCTGAATGTGTTTCAGACTCGTTTAGATGTGGTGTTGGGGGATGTGGTGTAGGGGAGAACTTTGTAGAGTGGGGTTGATGGTTGGACTCGATGATCCCAAGGGTCTCTTCCAACCTGAATGATTCTATGATTCTACGTATTTTTTATATATATATATATATATATATAAAAAAATATTTTTCTCCTTTTGGGCTGATGTGTAAGACTGATAGAATAACAAAAGTGCACAGACAAACGAATTGGGTGGAGGCTGGGGCTGGCGGTTCCCGTCCCTCCCTCACCTTGACAGTTACCGGGGTGGGGGGACGGGGCTGTCACTTGGAGTCACACCGACGCCCCCCGTGACCCTGTCGGACCCGTGGCACAGCCTGAGGCGGTGGCGGCAGCTGCGGCGCTGATCTATTAACATTTCGGTTAACGTTCCCTGTGCTATCGCACCGCAGTCGCTCTCGCGGGTTTGGCAGCCGCGGAGCAGGGAGGTCTGGCTGCGCCGAGGTGATTTAGTGCTTTGTCTGGTGCTAAAGGGGACGTTACATGGAGACTTGGGGCGTGTTTTAGGTGGGAAATCCTTATTCTTGAATGCAGACACCAACATAGCTTTTTCCTAGCACATCCCTGAGTAGATCCAAAAAATATTTGTCGATAATGAAATGCCTTATCATGGCAAGTGCCCAGCACAGCTGTAGAAACGATGGTCACCCACCAGGGGTGTCACCGTGCGCCGATCCCGTGCATGAGCGATGCTCCGGAGGAGCAAGGGGCCGGAGCCCCTCTCTGCTTGCAGCGCCCAGGAACGCGCTCTGGGTGGCGGTTGCTTCTTGATTCATGTGCTGCATTTTGGTACTTCACCGAATTCCACTTTGATGAAAGTTTAATCAAAGTACTTTTCAGTTAAAAGGAAGCACGTAATTAAGACACAGAAAATATTTTTCTTTTGTATTCTAAGCATACATTTTTCTGGTTCTCAGGGTTACATTTTTTTTGTTTGCATTTTTAATGGACCTTGTTTTAGTTAATTATTTACGTTGCGTGCCATGTATTTTTAGGTTAGGAAATTAACCTTCACATTTTGATGTCAAAATTAATTATTTCCAAGTGTTATCAACAAGGCCATATCCGGAATTTGACCTTCTTGATTAACTAAAGTTTGAGAAATATTTTTTGTTTGCTTTTGGGAGTTTTTGTTCACCTTCCTAACACCTAATGGAGTTCATTAAGCCACCCAGTATATGGAAATAAACAGAAATATTTTTGTTTTTAAATATTGGAGTGGGAATGAAGCAAAACCCCATGTTTTCAGTGAGTGAAGCTACTCATCAATACTGAGGTGTATGGTTTTGAAAGTAGCAAGTCAATGTTTTCTCTTATTTGTCACTACAGCATGAAACAGGTGAGTTTTGTCTGTATATCTGAACCAAGAGGTTCCCCTAAGCAAAGATTTTATGGCTTCAGTTTTTATACGGCGTGTCTAGACCCTATTTGCTAGACTGTCTCTTCTAAGGTATTTTTATGCACTGGATAAAACATCCCTGAGATCCAAGAGGAGGGACTACCTGAAAGGAGGGGGTAGCCAGGGGGTGTCGGTCTCTTCTCCCAAGGAACAGGCCATGGGACAAGAGGAAATGGCCTCAAGTTGCGCCAGGGGAGGTTTAGGATGGATATTAGGAAAAATTTTTACACCGAAAGGGTTATTAAGCATTGGGAGAGGCTGCCCAGGGCAGTGGTGGAGTCGCCATCCCTGGAGGGGTTTATAAGACGGGTAGATACAGTGCTTAGAGATATGGTTCAGTGATGGCTTTTGTCAGTGTGAGGTTGATGGTTGGACTTGATGATCTGAAAGGTCCCTTCCAACCTGGGCAGTTCTATGGTTCTATGATTCTATTCTCTTTTCTCTGAGGTGTGGGTTTGCAGCGGGCAGTAAGGGATCGCTTAAATCTGGTGCTGGCGCTGGCAGGGAGTGAATGCCCACGGAAACAGGGTGGGTACAGTCATAGGCCAGCACAGAAAAGTTTCCTTGCTAAAAGAGCCTGTGATCAGGTTGCTCAGGTTGGTGTCACTGAAAAATAGTTATTATTGAATGTAGTTTTCTGGACAGAGGGAACGTTTCTGCGGAGGTGTGGAATTTCATTGCCACCAGCTGGGATGAGTGACATCCCTGTAGGTTCTTCGCTACGGCCTTGGGTCCTCCCGAGTAAACTCAAGCTGTGCTCTTAATCTCCTGTCCGAAACAGAGCCCAGGCGTTGCTCCCCACCGTCCCCGGGATCCTCTCCCAAAAGCTGAGACCTGGTGTAGCCGTTGCCTCCCCTGGGCAGGTTCCTCTGGGCAGGAACATCACGGTTTTCTCTGTAATGGTCCCTTTATACCTCAAAGGCAGGGGACAACTGAAGCAAACAGGCTTGGGCTTCGTAGAGGGATTTTAGGACTTTGTAGGTGGCATAAAGAAATATAGATATAAGGAGAATGTAAACACTTCCCTTATTATTTCTTGCCTCAGTTTTTTTAGCACGCTTGAACATTTGTTGCTGTTTGGTTGGAGTTTCCACGGCAGGAGATCCAACCTCCCTGCCTCACAGGCTTTTCAGCAGGTAATACAAGATCATAGAATCCCGGTTTGGGTGGGAAGGGACCTTAAAGCCCCCCCAGTGCCACCCCTGCCCTGGGCAGCGACACCTCCCACCAGCCCAGGTTGCTCCAAGCCCCGTCCAGCCTTGAGGAAAAGGAACAAATATCAGAAAACTTCAAAGCAGATACCTTTTTTTTGACTGTTCCTTTATTTTCCTTACAGATGGATGAAGAACTGGTTTGTAAATAGACGTGTCACTTCTGCCGGCTGAAAAAATAGTACAAACTGAACTCCCCCGCTCTCGCGCAGGCTGTGTGCTGCAGAGCTGGTCACGCTCACATAATTAATACTGGAGCACGTTTTATTTTCTTTTAAGCTCTGCCCAAATAGTCGGGAATGGGGATTCATGGTTCTGGGTAGCCCGTGAAGTACAGTGCGATGTGTTAGTGGTCTGACCCCTTGGGTGATTTAATTATCTGTCAAGTCCATTCCCCTGTGCAGCTAATCGAGCGTCCCGGTGTTTTTTTTTTTAATTTGGCAGAATTACCTCCATGCCACTACCTGGGATCCCCCTCGTTATCCCCTGTGTGTTCTGGGTCCCTGCTCCAGCCTGGGAGCCCAAATCCCTCTGACAAGGACTGGGACAACAGTCAGAAACCATGAAAACTGCTTCGTTTGGTTACACGCCTTTAGGCTTCGTCAGCTGAAATTGTGTACCTTCCTGTCTTGTAGAAACCTTATTCAGTCAGGAAACATTAAGCTTGCAGCGCTCCGGCCTTACGTCGTCACCAGTTGCACGGTGTTATCGTTAATCTTGAAAAATATAGTTTGACTCCTTTAATCCATGCAAGGAAGCTGCTTCGGCATCAAATGCCTCCACAAGGCATTAACGTGCGTCCTGCCCAACACATTGACGCCACCGAGATATTTGCATTTCACAGGCATTTGCATCCGTTAGTCCCTTAACAGCGGTGGTGTCCCCTGCCTTATACTAAATGTTGTATATTAGCACACACAGGTACGTGATGTATGTGATGAAGCATTTATTTCACTGACGTCCAAGTCTATTGCAGGGACTGACGCAACTCGTGGCTGGGCTAATTGCTTCCTGCCTCAAAAGCGAAAGAATTAAAAAGGATAAGAATGGTTAGACCCTGTGCTTATTCTCCGCTAACAGACTTTTATTTGGGGTGAAAACTAATTTATAGCAAAATGTTTGTGTTGACACCCTGTCTTCAGGGACCGGTGTCTACTGCATTCCATACATCCGTGCTGGCGTTCATACACGCACGTGTGTGTGTGTTGTTTCGAGGCTATCATTAGTGGGTTGCTGAATATTAAAATTGTGTTTGCCTTTTTTTTTTTTTTTTAAAAAGAACATCATTATGTAAATATCTGACAATGCAACGAGGATCAGATATTTCTGAAAGGTGCAGCTGGAACAGTCTAAGTTGGATAATGTCTGTAGGATAAGTCTGCAGGATTATCTTTTTAATGAACTGTATATTCAGAGCACGGTCATTCAAAAAATCAGAACTGGAATGAATATTCTCCATAACTGTATCCCACTGTTAGAGAAATTTCCTTTGATCCTCATTTTAATTTGGCGGCGCGTTATCAGGCGTTCCGCGCACGCCCTGCCGTCTCTCAGCTCCGGGATTGTTTTCATTTCCTTCGTTTAAATTGGAATCGCTTTGAACTGTATTTCCCAAGTAGGATATTACAGAAAGTCCCGCGCACGTCTTGCTCAGTGCTCTGCTTTGTGCTGCAGTAATTTAAACTCGTCGTGTTCTCTGCCGCCTTCTTTTCCTGGAGAAATCCCATTAAATTAATGTAGTTCAGGGTGGGTTCGGTGCCGCTCCTTTCATGGTCTGTGGAAAAGCAGAGCGCCCGGCACGCTGGGAACCTTCCTCCACGGAAGCTTTTCTTCAATCTGTTGGTGAGAATCGGATTTAATGCATATATTCCTCAGTTCATTAATAAACCTATGTAATGATTCAATTCGGCATTAAAGCCACTTGAATGATTTTTTTATTAGCTGTTGTAGCATATTCAGTGTTTCCTCGTATAACTCTGGCATTTTGGTTTTTTTTTTCCCTTAGCCGCCCTCAGACAATTCTAGTGTGCGTGTTCCGTCAGGTCAAGTGTAGTATCGATTTCACAAGTAGGCGCCAGTCAACAGCAACGCTCTCTTTACACCCCTCTTTCCATTCTCCTCTTTAGCTACGCAATCCTGCTTTGTTGTGGAGTTTTCTGCACATTCTGTTTGAGGACTGATCCGCTGTTAAAGAATATAATTGCTGACCACGTTCTGATCAGGGGCGCGCGATAATTCGCATGCTGCGTTGGTTTAACGAACGGGAAAACGCTCAGTCGTGCTCCTGGTGGGGGACTAAAATAGCTCATGGAGGTCTGCATCCTGAACGGCCTGAGCTTTTTACCCCGCTTTTAAAAAATTTATTCCAGCAGAGGGCTTGGAAAGAAGTTGATGCATGAAGACACTGAAAATGAAGATGAGGTATCAATTTGGAAAAACTGCTATGAATTTCTCCAAACATTATTCTTTTTCAGGGGAAAAATAAAAAAAACACCAGGATTATTAGTCTAAACCAACCCAATTGTTTCGTAAAACTAACATTCCACTTGATGTTTCGTGTGAAATCTTGTGTTATTGACTGCCGTTGCCATTTGATTTCTTTCTGAGATGAAGTTTTTAATCATGGGAAGAGGACGTGGAGCCTCTCGCCCAACTGCTGCCCAGAGCAGGGGTCTCTGCAGCCGGACCTGCCCTGGGGTGGGGGGTGTCCCGGGACGGAGCCCCACAGCTCCCCCCGAGGAGCCGCCCGCCGCCCTCCCGCCACCCCCAAGTCTAGATAAACTATGATACAGGGGCCAAACGGACCTTTACTCTTCATTTCCTTCCCTAACTGGAATAATACCATGTGCTGGATTAAGCACAGCCGTTTTTCGCTTCCTTACCGCTTTGAGGAAAATTCGTGAGTAATGAAAATGCGTTCAGAAATATAAATCTATATTTTATTCCCTTGTTTTTTGTCACAGTTTCGAACTCGTGTATTAAAAAAAAAAAAAACCTCTTTATTTCAAAGCTTATTATGTAAACTCTGGGATGAAAGCGGAGTGTGCAGGGTGCTGTAATTAAACCTGCATTGTAAATAACTGCACAAGGAGCCCAGGGAAACACCGGAATGCTGGATGCTTTCAGATCTGAATAAGGCCTCAATTCATCAAAAACATGGGAAGATGTTCCACAGGTGGTATAATTTTTATGTGTTCTTGATATGGCTTCATTAGGAAAGATACAAAAAAAAAAAAAATGGAATCATTAAGATTTTAGCAACAGTCCTGAGAGACCCTTCTACCAAAGAAATTCTTTCATGAGAGATTAGTGGTTCTGACTGAGATGGTTTATATCCAGCAGACGACAGTTTAAGAGCCTTTTTTAGTTAGAAAAGCTTTTAGGATGTGGGAAAATGGTGGGTCTTCAATAACGTTAAGCCAAATTGCCCTTCCTTCAAATGAACATCTATATTGCCTTGATTACCGCTATAGGGACTTGCCCACGTAATGTTTCTCTTTACTGTCTTTATGGGCTCCACTTTTTCCTCCCTTTATATATAAAAAGTTCTTGGCAGGATAGTTCTAAAGGTCACTGCAGCACCGCGTTAGTTACTGCTCCATCAGGTCCTAGCTTTGTTATGGGTTAGGCACTGTCTTTTTTATTGTTCTACCACTTGCAGTATTTTTAGGAGATAACTTATATGAAATAGAGACGCGTTGAACTCCTTAGGCGCAGACTCTCACATAATGACACGTATTTTCCGGAGGGAAAGTAATATGCTCTGATTACCATCTTGTGCCTGGGATCGGGGAAGGGGAGAGAAATCAGCTAAAACCACTAGGCAAAATTCCAGGCTTATTTCAAACTCTCTTTAATGCTCAAAGCCTTTTAGAAGTCTTTAGAAACTTCTGATGAATATCCATTTCATCATTAAATCTATGCCTGTCTTGCAAATGAAGAGCTTTTCACCCTCCTTAAGTAAATGGATTACTTAAGCCCTTCTTTATAGAATGTAGTTCTGTGCCTGTGCCTGGTACACTCCTGCAAAGATGCGCCGAGTATCTCAAGCACGATCATAAAAGCTCCCGCCCCTTTCCTGTGACATGGAAGTTCACTTGGTGGATATGACATTAGCTGCAGCAGCGTATTTAGGCTTTTTCTTGGCTTTACTGGTCGCTACCTGGGTAATTTGGGTAACTCTGTGTCTTCCAGCGTTCGTCAAACGGCTTCAATGGATTTTGCTCCTAACGTGTTCTTACATCCGTGCGTTTAAAGAGAGAATGTATTCTAAATATTAATTATCCTGGAGTTTTTATGCCGCTTTCCAGCATGAGGTACCGGAGCACTTCTCCAAAGCCCAGCTGGCCGGGAGCCGGAGGGGAGAAGTGGCACGGGGTGCTGTGGAGGCAGACGGCGGCGGTTGCACCCTCCGTCGGACCCAGCCTCTCTGTTGGTTTCGCGTTTGGCTTCAGATCAGATAAAATACAAGAACTTTTTCAGATAAAATACAAGAACTTTTTCACATAAAATACAACGCAAAACTCATTGCCGAAAAATTTGGCCGGAGGCCTGAAGTCGGAGTTGGAGTAACGAAGGACGTGTTTACCTGTGGTTACTGAGCGCCACAGCCTTGGCTCGGGATTGCTGGGAACTCTGGCATCTCTAACAGCCAAGGGCCCCTCTGCATGGATTTTCTTTCTTCTTTCCCCAGGTATCTGCTGCTGTGCTACTGGCCACCCCTGAGGAAAGGCTGCTGGGACTGGTGGACCTTGGCGGAGTGAGGGTGTCACCACAGCAATCTCGTGAGACTCCCTGGGCTGGACTGAAGTGGCCTGTCACCAGGATCTGAGGAGAAGTTGGGGCAATGCCAAGCACAAATCCAGGCTGGGCACAGAATGGCTGGAGAGCAGCCCTGGGGAGAGGGACGTGGGCGTGCTGGGGGATGAGAAGCTCAACACGACCCAGCAACGTGTGCTGGCAGCCCAGGAACCCCCCACAGCCCGGGCCGCATCCCCAGCAGCGTGGGCAGCAGGGCCGGGGGGGATCCTGCCCCTCTGCTCCGCTCTGGGAGACCCCCCTGCAGCGCTGCCTCCAGCGCTGGGACACCAACAGCAGAAGGACACGGAGCTGTCGGAGCGGGGCCGGAGGAGGCCCCGGAGATGCTGGGAGGGCTGGAGCCCCTCTGCTGTGGGGACAGGCTGAGAGAGCTGGGGGGGTTCAGCCTGGAGAAGAGAAGGCTCCGGGGAGACCTTCCAGTCCCTGCCAGTCCCTAAAGGGGCTCCAGGAAAGCTGGGGAGGGACTCTGGAGCAGGGAGGGGAGCCATGGGACGAGGGGGAAGGGTTTTACACTGAAAGAGGGGAGATTGAGATGAGATGTGAGGAAGAAATTGTTTGCTGTGAGGGCGGTGAGCCCCTGGCCCAGGTTGCCCAGAGAAGCTGTGGCTGCCCCATCCCTGGAGGGGTTCAAGGCCAGGTTGGACGGGGCTTGGAGCAACCTGGGCTGGTGGGAGGTGTCCCTGCCCAGGGCAGGGGGTGGCACTGGGGGGGCATTAAGGTCCCTTCCCACCCAAACCGGTCTGTGATTCTATTATTTGGGCAACGTCATAAATTGTAATTATTCAGTCTTAACTTGAAGGAGGAAACTTCATCGATGAAATTTTCTCTTCCCTCTAATTGGAGGCCAGGACTGGAACCGCTGCTGTGTGGACTTGATTTACAGAAGTTCTGAGCAATACTTGTATCGTACAACTTTGCAGTCTGGGAAATCTCTGCCTCTCTTACAGAAGGAGTTTAAAAGAAAGCTTTGTAGAGCCTGAGATTGTGCTCGTGGCCAGGGCAACACGTACTTCCCCGACTATCAGCCAGAATTCAGTGGGGGGTAGATGAGAGGCAGTTAAATAACTCCTCTTGTCTGTTAGCAGGTGCCTGACAGTGAAACGTGGCACGGGAAAGCTGCTGGTCCGTCAGGGTGTGCGCTCAGGTTGGCTGGTCAGAGCCAGCACTGCCGCTGCATGCCCAGTCTCAGCTGAAATCACCCGTTTCTTTACCCGTGTCAGACGTTGTGCTGCTTGTCCTCCTCGGCGCCGAGCAGCGGGGTACGTTCGGATGTCTCCTGTGGTGCGCAGGGCGTGCTGCGATGCTGCCACGTGCGCGCTAAGGGGCCGTGCGGACATTGACGTTCCTGTTAACCCACCTCCTAGAAGTCTGCAGACATTTAAGGCTCGGCAGGTTTTGACTGTGAACTTTTGTAGGCAATTTGAGGGACTTTTAACGAATGTAAATGTGTACCGCAGCAGTCCTGCCTTCCTCTCAGATTGTTGTTATTTTGATTTATACTATCAGCTTACTTGGGAAAGAGACATGAGACCAAAAAAAAAACCAAGCAGAAAAATAATACTGAGTGTGTTCCGTGGAAGACCAAATGCCTTCTGACTGAACGCCTGCTAAGATAATCAGATAAGCAAAATGATTCCCACATTCCGTTCCCAATGTAAGCAGCATTCAGTCAAATTTGCCTTGATTGTATAGCAATGCATTACTAATAGGACTTAATGTAAGCCCTTTAAACCCGGAGTGTATTGTTAGAAAAACAGATTCCAGGCTCTGCATTCGTAGGCAAAATTGCCCTTGATGTACAGTGGTCAAAGGAGATAATTTAATGCCACTTTGTTCCGCAGTTGGTATTTCACTTGATTACAAAGTTTTGTCCAAAACCCATCAAGTTCAATGAGCTGATCACTGTGGATTTGGAATTATATTGTCCAAGGAGTTTCTTTAAAGACCACATAACGACTGATGCAATTCAGCTCACTTCAAAAAAGCAACGTTAAGAGTGAAATGAAAAACTGCAAAGCTCTTGCTAACGTCTTCACAAATGTTTTGTAAAAAGTCTTAATACACTAGACAGAAATGGGTTTGCCCATTTGCAACAGTTTGTACATCGTTTGTTGTGCATAAAGTCTGCCAAATTCAGAAAGGTGTGCTCATTAAGACTCACCATGTGCCTGTGCTGTCTTTGCATCATACATACATATGTATGTATACAGGGAGTCGGGCATTTGAGTTCGTATCTAATTGCGACACCAATTGATAGAGGGATATTTGAAGCAAACTTGCATGTTGTGTGCAACAAAGAATAAACAACTTGAAGAGGTAATTTGATCAAAATTTGATGATTGATCTAATCAAGAAAATCCGGTAGATCTTGGCAGCTGACGCTATACACCAGGCTGTGGGGAAGTGTGCTTCAGAGGAGCGAGCAGTCACGGCCATCGCGCTCTTCTCTCTAGTAGTAAAAGTTCCCAGAAATGAGAACATATGAAAAGGCAACGCCAAAACTTTATTGGTCGGGTCTTTGTGGTGCTGAGGGACATGGTGTAGTGATGGTTTTGAGCGCTGGGTTGATGGTTGGACTCTATGATCTTAAAGATGCCTTCCAACATAGACGATTCCATGATTCTGTGGTAGCCGCTGTTTCTGGTGGGCATTAAGTTATGGTCACAGGTGGGACGGGAGGTCGTGCTCGGCCAAGGGACACAGCCAGAGTGGCTTTGCTGCTGGAGCTCGGTGCCTTTTGCTGTGAGGGGTCAGCACTTGGCCCAGGGCAGCTGTAACCTCCACTGAAACCAAGGAACTCTGTAAGGGAAGAGGAGTTTCTTTTGAGCTTCCTTGTGACACGCCTAAAATTACCCTCTATTTTAAAAGATTTGGGTCTGTATGTAAGGCTTTTTAAACTTTAAAAATCCAAACAAACTTTGGAAGCTCAGCCTCCGTGCCACAACATCACTAACAACCATCCCTGGACTGCTGCTGCCTGTTCCCTCTTAGATTGAGCAGAATAGGTACAAACAAAGGAAAAACAGGGACAGGAAAGCACGGCTTCGTCTGTATTTCTGGGCTTCGCATGCCATTTTACCTGCACACTAGACACCGAGAAATTCTAGGCATGATACCTTCTCTTAGGTATTTTGGCTCCATGGCTTTCTTTTTTCTTTTTCTGTTTTTTTTTTTTTTTTTTTCCCAGTATATAACTGCGAAAGCCAAAACGTGCCCTAGCCGGTAGCTTTTGTGAGGACTGCCAGCTTGAGTTCCTGCATGCAGATGAATGTTTAGCCTTCGGAAGACGTGCTGTGCTTTGCTATTCGTACATGCCCCTTTTGGGACAGGGAGGATTTATTCTTGCTCTTAGTCTCAGGCTGGGGGGATCTGGAGCGAAGGCTCCCGGTGGCCGGTGCCTCCAGCACCGCGTCTCCGGCATCGCCGCTGCCCCGCAACGCCACGTCTCCCCGCCACCGCCAGAGGGGTAAAAAAACTGCAAGGACTAGAAAATCAAATGGATATGTGCTCAAATTAGTTATTTCCCCCCATTATCTTCTAACATAACGGGAGATAAAATAACTGTAGCACTGAACGGCATCGGGGTCCTTGGCACTCAAGTCGTCTCTTTTTCTCGCACCTCCTTTCCCGCACAACCCACTGACATCTCGGGGCCAAATTCCCATATACGCGCACGCAGAAGTGCTCGTCGCTCCGTGCATTATTCATGAAAATGGAAATGAGATTATCCGTGACATTTGGCGCCTGCCAGCATCAGGGCAGTGCGTGGCTGCTGGCTTGGTGAACTCAAAGGTTAGCTCCGCTCTCCTGACAGCCGAGAGGAGCCCAATTTTCCGCTAGGCACAAAGAGCAGATGGCTCTTACTGGAGATCGCCTTTTCTTGGAGATTTGCTTGTTTGTTTTGTTTTGTTTTGTTTTGTTTTTCCTGCTTGCACATTATATATGTGAATGAGCACGAAGCAAATGTTTTTTATTCTCATGTTGTTCACCAGACTGATCCGGCTGGCTTTTTCAGAGCAGCGGGGGGATTTATTAGGCTGTTCAGGGTGAATTTCCTTGATTATATCACAGTGCCAAAAGTGAAGGGAAAGATGCACTTAAAGATATTGAACACCGAGACAATATAAACATGAACTTCTGTAAGTAGCTTGCTTGCAGCAATTAGATTAAAGCGTTGTAATGTACCTGAGAGGAGTTTAGGCTGGTGGTCAAGGCTGGACAAAATGGTTGTGATAGGATTTGATGGAAAGATTCCATCTGTTTTTCATTCCATTCCACCTGTTTTCAAGGTCACTACCTTTTTTTTTTTTTTTTTTGAATGACTAGGAATAGGAACCAGCAGCACGAGCAGAATAACTGGAACAGCAGTAAGTGACTGTTAGAGGCTACAGCACAACAGCCAAAACTCCAGAGGGAGAGCAAACCTCCCTGAGCCACACCGCGCGGCTTCCTCAGCAACACGGTATTTCCTCGGGATCGGCACGTGGCGGGTTTGGCGTCTTAATTTATCGAACTTGAAGTTTGCTAGACTTGAATTGAGAAATACTGGCGGAAAACAGACCAGCTTTCTGGCTGCCCTGCTGCGGGTGTGTACGGCTCTGCAGCCTGACCCCTCATAGTCACGGTTCCTCTTGAAACATGAAGAGTTTGAGTCTCAGGGGAATCAATCAACGTGTAAAAAGTATCCGAAACGGTCCTTTTCTTAGCCGTGGTCAGACAGCTGCAAATCGGTGTCTTTTGGTGTGTCAGCTTAGCGAGTGTGCAGTACTTGCTCTGGGGGGGCTATTCTGTGGTGATTTGTTTGGAAATGGGGATTTGGGAAAGCAGGAAAAAATCATGTGAATTTTGGCAGGCGATCTGTGTCGTTCTCATAGATGTTTGAAATGCCCTGGCTTTAAGGGCATGCCACGCTATGTGATGCGTGGAACCAATACAAGAACGAAAGGGATGCCTTTCGCCAGTTTTAACTGTTCTGGATGTGAGAACAGGGGGACCGACACGTGAAGAGGATGTAAAATGAAATTCAACTGGAAAAAATCACAGTGGCATGAAACGAATGGTAGGGTATTCAATTTCTCACTTATTTAAAAAGAAATAATTATGCACGGATGGTGAGGTGCGTTAAATGTAGCAGGACCCGGACTATTTAAAGCTCTTCCATGTGAAGTGATGGAAGTTGTGTAACGCATTACTTGAGTTAAACGGGGCTTACTGCAGTCCCTGGTGGGCACAGGTAGAAGTGCCTTACGTATTCCTGTGTCCGGACTCTCCAGGAGGGGTGTGTTATACCCAGCCAGCCACTTTGTCTTGGGGCTTTCCTCCTGAGGAATTAGGTGGCAGTTCTCCTGGCGCAGAGGAGGAGCCTTGTACCTCAGGGGGGTGCTGGAAAGGCACAGCGCTGCAGCAAAGGTATGATAGGTACAACAATTAATCAACAATGTTAGTGGATTTGCAGTCGACTGTTCGTTCCTGTGCTTCACCCAACGCAGCCTGATTTTTCTGTATTTTTGGTGCGTTAGCTTTGCACCCTCGTACTCCTGATCGCACGTGGTTCGGGGTTTCTCGTTACGCTGACTGACTGCAGCTACAGGACAAGGGGAGGAAGGTGTTTTAAATCCTTCGCTCGGTCTCACAGCACAGTTGGGCGTTTGGCCAGAGTCATTGTTGCCGCTGGAAGCGGGACTGCGGCTTTCCCCGGCTACCCTACACCTTCCCCTCTTCTTATCACTCTCTGTGGTTATCGCACAGCGGTACGCCCCTTCCCTCTCAACATGGCATACATCGGGGTAAAGCTTTGCAAGTAGGAAGGCTCTGCTACTGCAGTCGGATGTGCCTGAGAGTGTGACTAACCCAAGTACCGCCTGGTGGGACGGAGCACCCCTTGGCTCTCTCGCACCCCCGGGGCTGGCGGGATGCAGTGCCAGGAGTGGGAGCATCAGCCGAGCGGCGCTAAAATGTCCCCTGCTGATGCAATCCGGTCTCTTCCAATTCTTAACGGTCTTCGTCCGACTCTGAATTGCAGTAGGAAGAGCTGGGGGCGCTCTCAGTGACGTATAAAAGCAGGGTCTTTATCGAGGAGCAAACGTTGGTCTTGCTGGCGGTCAGGAATTCTGATTCCAATTAATAGCAACAAATGAAGCCCTGTGACAGAGGGACGCTGAGGGCGACAAGAAGGGGTGAGTCCATCGGTGCCGTTCCTCGGCAGTGTCACACATCCTGAGAAACGGGAGGAGACCTTTTGCGGTGGCTTTGCTGGCTTTGGGGAAGGCCCTCCGTTGAACGGACCATCTCTAGGGACGTTCTCCATTGACGTATCTCAAGCTGGGGCTGTGAGACCTCAGAAGGGTTCTGCGACAAGTGCTGTGAAACAGAGAACTTAAAAAATTAACTTGATTCAACTCCATAGTCACTTTTTAGTATGTCTCAGCTCCTGCGTTGGCAAATGAGGTTGGCTTTGGAAGAACAAAATCTAAGCATATGTTGTAAAAAGGCAGGGAAAAGAAGTTTCGTATTTAAGATTTTTTTTTGCGTTTATGCCTTGATCCAATCCTGTAAGTTTTATGATGCAGTCTCCTTGTAAAAGCAGTCTGTTCAACAATACATTGCATCTCTGGAAACAATATCGGTTTTAACTTCAATCATATATTCAACACGTCAAAAAGGCAGCATCTGTATTCATAACCTACAGAACTGGGTATTAAATTTTATTGCTTGCTTTTCACTAGGCCCTTTTAACTGTGTGCATTCCTTTTCTCTTCCTATTTTCCTAGAAATCCGCGCAGGTTTAGCAGTGTCATCACTTGATGTGGTCACTATTAACTCGAAGGTTAATTTGGAAGCTGGTCTAGTTGACGGGAGTACAGCAGGCTGCCGAGGGGTTGCAGCGGTTATTTTATTCAGCTGGAGATGCTGGTGATGTAGATAGGTTTTGATAATCCAGGAAACAAACTACTTACCTTGGTTTAATGTTTAAAAAAAAACCAAAACAAACTCTGATAACCTTCCTGTGATTAAATATGATTACAGGGACGATGTTGGCTGCACTCTGTGTGTGTGTGTTCAAGTGCAGGTGTGGCGGCAGGGAGGGGAGGTTGAGAGGCAGCGGCGGTGATGGAGCAGCTTCGCAACCTGCCTGTTCTCATGCCACCAGCATTTCCTGACCGCGTATATCAAGCGTGGTTCAACGATTAAACATTCACAGGTTAAACCTTTATATCGCGTGTGCCTAAGAAGGTTTGGCAGAGGCTGAAACAATCCCTGATTTTCAGGGCTTGACTTTGCCGCATTTTTAACATTATATTGAAGTAATCTCTATTTTAAGGGTAGACAATATAAATACAAGTACAAGGTGTTGGTTAAATTCTGTATTCTGTTATATTCACTATGTCATATAATACAATGTAGCTGAGCTGAAATTTGGAGGAAAGGGGTTTTTTTTTTAAGTTTCTATTGGTGAATCAGAAGAAAATTAACAGAGTTAAACAAAATACTTACAAATATTTTCTCTCTTCGCGTAAAAAATACGTAAATACTAATTTTTCACACCAGTGATTCTAAATGATATATCTGTTTGCCTGTGGGTTGGGTCTGTAGGTTCATGTTCTTATTTTAAACTGTGTTATGGGAACAAAGTGCCAGCGAACAGTTGGTCCCATGAGAATTTCAGTATCCTTATTTAACCTCTCCCACAGATCTGCTGGATTCATTAGGTTACAGAAGCCACAACCCAAAACTGTATTTCTCAAATAGTTTTTTAATTCATAAAGTTTTTAATGGCATAGTTTTGTGCTAATGTTCATGGCATTGGTGTAATCGAAGCAGTAATAGGTTTCTCTTCATTTAGTGCCAAAACAAAGACGAAACACTGAAGCCCTGTGGGTGCAGGTTATTGCAAGCACAGATGGATGGCGTAGAAATTGTTGAAAGACAGGATTTATGATGTCCAGCATTGCTTCAGTGGTCAAAAATCTTTTCATAATTGACGTGATGCTTTATAGATAGTATGCAATGTTTTTTCTATACATATCTCTATCTAATCTGCCAATATTGCTTAAATTACAGTTTCTGGGGTTTCAGTTTTCTAATGCTTAAACCCTTGACCGCTGATGTGCCTTATCTGATTTCCAGATTTTGAGACTCCAGTTGCTTTTTCTTTTTCCCTTTACTGATAGCTTAACGTGTACCATTTTTCAAGACAAATATTTTGGAGAAGGTGTTGAAGCTTGCCTGTCTGTGCTCTCGGAGGTTTTTGAGGAAGGTTGTTATTATGGAGATATCTAGAAAAGCCATAGTTTGCAAAAGATGGATCCAGCTGAACTGCTAGATCTATGCGTGATTCTAGTCTAGCCTCACCGCGTGCTTTCTTGCAGCTTTTTAATTTGCCTGCAAGACTCAAAAGCCTAATTGTTCTTGTAAGAATTTTACAAAATGAAACTACTTTCTAGGCTATTTTATTAATATCATTAGGACTAAAGTGTTGACAAGTAATCTTTGAATAGTTTTGAAATAAAATTCTCTGTAAACTTTTATAAAACAAATATTGATATTGATTGCTGCGTGAGCTGCAGAGCCTGAATCTGACTTTAGCAAAATAATTAATCTTGAACCAATGTTGTACTCATAATATCTGTGCAGAGAAACGATAAGTCTTTTCCTTCAAACTTAATTACTTCCCATTCATAGAATCACAGAATTATAGAATCATAGAATAGTAGAATCGTTTGGGTTGGAAGGGACCTTAAAGCCCCCCCAGTGCCACCCCCTGCCCTGGGCAGGGACACCTCCCACCAGCCCAGGTTGCTCCAAGCCCCGTCCAACCTGGCCTTGAACCCCTCCAGGGATGGGGCAGCCACAGCTTCTCTGGGCAACCTGGGCCAGGGGCTCACCCCCCTCACAGCAAGGAATTTCTTCCTCAGATCTAGTCTAAGTCTTCCCTCTTTTAGTTTAAAACCTTTTCTCCTTGTCCTATCACTACATGACCTTGCAGAAAGTCCCTCCCCAGCTTTCCTGGAGCCCCTTTAGGGACTGGAAGGGGCTGGAAGGTCTCCCCGGAGCCTTCTCTTCTCCAGGCTGAACCCCCCCAGCTCTCTCAGCCTGTCCCCACAGCAGAGGGGCTCCAGCCCTCCCAGCATCTCCGGGGCCTCCTCTGGCCCCGCTCCAACAGCTCCGTGTCCTTCTGCTGTTGGTGCCCCAGCGCTGGAGGCAGCGCTGCAGGGGGGTCTCCCAGAGCGGAGCAGAGGGGCAGGATCCCCCCCGGCCCTGCTGCCCACGCTGCTGGGGATGCGGCCCGGGCTGCGGGGGGTTCCTGGGCTGCCAGCGCACGTTGCTGACTCGTGTTGAGCTCCTCATCCCCCAACACCCCCAGGTCCCTCTCCCCAGGGCTGCTCTCCATCCATTCTGTGCCCAGCCTGGATTTGTGCTGGGATTGCCCTGACCCGGGTGCAGGACCCGGCACTTGGCCTGGTTGAACCTCATGAGGTTGGCACGGGCCCACCTCTCGGCCTGTCCAGGTCCCTCCGGATGGCATCTCCTCCCTCCAGCATGTCCACTGCCCCACACAGCTTGGTGTCATCCGCAAACTTGCTGAGGGTGCGCTCGATCTCACTGTCCATGTCATCAACAAAGATGTTAAACAGATTATTAGGAATTTATTTTGTTTAGTCGTATCCATTTAATTTTTTTTTGCATAGTGTAAAATAGTTTTTAATTTGCATAGTAAAAAATAATCTGCTTCTTTCACTAGAAATTACTGAGTTTTCAGCCTTAACATCTTGATTATTGTTGTCACACCCGACAATTTAATTGAATAGTTTATTTTGTAGACGGCAGTTTACTGTCTAGTACTGTGGTAGAAGCAGCTTTTTCTTCTGTCATCTTCATTAATAAGAGAAAGGCAAGTACCTTACGTTCTTTCCAGATTTTGAGCACTTCCATTGATAATTAATGGCCAACATTTAGGTTGCTTAATTGGATATTATTTCTTTTAAAAGCATTAATGCAAGGTCTATGCATTTTAGAATTCACTGTGCAATTTTGTGGCATTTTTCCTTCTCTTTAGTAACTAAAAGCTCGGCGCTACTAATTGAACGCCAATGCCTGATAGTTGCCGTTTGATACCCGCCTGCGCCCGTGCAGACGTACAATGAGCCCATCACACTTGAGATCTCCTGTGAGATGTTGTCCTTGCCTGCAGAGCCCAAACAGCAGCTGGTGGAGGGGCTGCATCCCAGCCTGGCAAACCAGCCTGATGCAGAAGGTGCACACCAGTGAGGACAATTTTGGGAAGCTGCTTGTCCTCCGTCTCCTGGACTTACAGGCTCTTGGACAGGTTGGCCAGGTTTGCCCAACGAGGAGCAGTGGGACACGTGTGATTGTTGGTGTGTGGGTTGCGCTCCTGCGGTCTCCCATGTTGCTGCACCGATAAACCACACCGGTTTGTGCCATGGCAACATTTCTAGCTTGGTTTTGTGTGATGTTCCATTGAAGAATTGGGATTGTTTTTTGAAGGTGGGAAAATAAAATTGTGTAGCCAGCACTACCCATGAGTTCCAGAGCAGCACAGGGTGGGAAAACGGGTTGCAGGTTGGTTTTAGAGCAAAGGCATTTGATCACATCGTATAGTGATCAGTGTATAATTGACAACAAATAAATAAGGTATCTTGTGGTCCTTTTTTTAGTCCAATTTAGTCCTGACTCTTTAAGCAAAATGATACACTTTTAAAGAATTAGCACGTCCATTGATTAATAGTGGATGCCTATGTCACAATTTCCTAAATTATCTCTCCTTCCTGTGACTTGAACCACGTTTCTTCCTTGTGCTCCTCGCTTCATCCTCCCAGGATTGTTAGTCTCCCTCTCTCTGCCTTTTTTCTTTGACTCTGCTATCGACAGGGTTTGAACTGCTGAAGCCACAGCCAAAGTTAAATGACAGCCTTTCGCATCATCAAATAAAATTCCAAAGAAGTTTCCGGAGTAGAAGTCAAAATTCAGGATTATATTAATGAAAACCTGAAATAAATGGTTATTGCAATATGTCCTAATTGCTTTGAGTTTTAGGGCAATCCGACCTTTCATTTTCTTGAAATCTGTTTATATAGAAGGGTTTAGAGAGCTCAGGATGTGTAGTAAGGAACGGGAGCAATGTTCTTCTGTTTCAATCTGTCAGGGTAAGGAAAGGTTTCCAATGCATCTTGCTCTACACAACTGGGCGGTGGGGCACCGTCTCGCCTGGGCTGCCAAACTTTACTCAGTTTTCTGTCCCATGGGACCACGTTGTGTGTCAGACCCAAAGTACAACGACATTTTCAGTAATTTCATGCCTTTAAGGATAAGAAACGCATGGGCAATACCTGGAAAACAGACCTGTATCCTGTTTTGTTCCACTAACAGAACGTGCAGACTGCTTGGACAGCCTGGAAAATAAACTGTCTTGGGAAAAAAAGGGGATGCAAAATTCCTGCTTTCCTAATTTCCCTTATTGTTTGTGCAAGAGCGGTGTAACAGACAATACTTGCTCCTTCTGATGGTTATTGGCACCAAAATAACACTCCTTGTTCGGGGTGGCTGGGTCCTTGTTAGCAACATTACCCAGGTTTTGAGTCTTCTGGCACTCTTTCTATGACTGACTCCTAAAAGGCAGTGAAAAGGTGCTTTTTTTTTGTTTTTTTTTTCCCCCAGAGCAAAGCTATTTCCCAATATCTTGTTATTAATAGCGTGGTAACGCCATCGTGCCAGGAAAGTCACTAAACAGCCCAGGGACCTGTGTCTGAAAGGCAGTGCCTCTGATAACGCGCTCCAACCTTCCACTCTGCCGTTGCGAATGCTTCAAAAGTTAGGTTGGTGATATTTTTTAGCTATTGAATGCCGAGATAAAAAAACATGAAGTGATTTTAAATTAACCTCTCAAGCAGAGTTTTACCTGGCAAAAAAAAAATCTCCAGCATCAAGAAATCTGGCATTTCCAGCGCTGTGCTGTAACATAAATGTTGTGTTTCAAAGATGTTTGGTCTGGACATCAGTCACAAAGATTGTTTTGCACTGTATACAGAATACAGATTTGCTGATAAGTTGGGAACACTTTGATTTCACCTTTTTTTTGTTCCCCCCCCCCCCTGGAATTTATGGGAAAATACAAGCGCATACGAAGCCTGGTTTGTGTGCAAAAGTTGTATGTGTTAATCCATTCGGGATGGGCAGGTTCCAACATCTCTTTGTGTAAACCGCTGTGGGAAGCAGCCATTGAGACATGCATTGGTGTGGACAGAGTTTGTCCTTACGTGTCCTTGAAAATCTGATTCCCACTGAGCGCAAGATTTACCAACTTTTCAATGTGGTAGAAAATTTGGCTTTGCAGTAATTTATTGCCGGTGTCATAAACTTTTTATTGTGAATACACTTAAAATATGTAGGATAACGCACAAAACATCTTTTGCACATTAAGAAGGTGGGTAATTTTCTCGATGTTTGAAGTGGATGCTCTACCCCTGAGCAGCCGGAGCAGGAATCCGCCCGTGGGTAACCTCACCGCAGGCCATGGCCGTGCTGCCAGGGGTGTGCAATGGCCATGGAGGACAACTCTTCTCTCCCTGAGATGTTCCTGCTTGGCTTCATTTATACCGTAGGTTGACATAGGATTTGCTGGAAAGAACGAACCAAATTAGTGCAGGATTTGCAGAGAAAAGTGCTGGGGATAGACTTGGGCCAGCTGTAGGCCATTCTGAAGGGCTGCTATCGGTGAAGGGGCAGGGTGAGCCCAACCGAGCGTTACCAGGGGCTGGAGCTTAGACAGATGGGCTGCAAAGCCTGTGCTCCGGCCGGGGTTTTAATTGCACAAGTGAATTGAAAGAAAGCAAATAGGTTTGTGGTTTTCAACACATTAATTTTCAATGTTCATATACTTCATCTGTGCCACGCAGACGCCAGAGATTTAAAATAATTGTGGAACGGATGCCTGGAAGCAGGAGGCACGTCACGTTGAGTTCCTTTAGTGGGACTGGATCGTTATTCTTCTTTATTGTACTTTCCTGTTACATCAAATGTAAATGGAATTGAAAGGTACAATTTCCCTGGAGAGAGAAACGATACCTTTGTCAAGTTTGGCCCCGCATCCTGTCATTCTGTTTCCCTCTCTGCCTGATTTTGTCATGTATCTGTCTGAGCTTTCCATTGATAGTTACACAATTGCCTGAAGCTCTACCAATTAATAATTAGCATTCACTTTTCTTTTCTGCTTCTTGAACCAGTTTTGTTTTTGTGGGCTCTGGCAGAGCTGCTACCTGTAAGGGTCCTGAGCTGGGCTCCTCGTAGAGCAGAAGTGTCACCGTGCATGAAAGGATGCTCCTTTGGGCACCTTTGAAATAAGGTTGGTGCCTTGGCTTCTCCGTGCAGGGGATCCCGCTGAAAGACGCTCTCTTTTCCTTTCCTCCCCAGCTCTGCTTTGCAATACTGACCAAAAAATGGCCCCGTGAGCTCATTTTCCCAATGAGGGTGAAGTGCGTCCCCTGCGATATCGCTTTGATTTCCTTAGTAGACTCAAGGGCACTTATTCAAAATTTTATTTAAGTATCTATTTTTGTTGGCTTGTTCAGGTGTTTCTCCAAGGAATTTTGTGTCATCAAAGTCTGTAATAAAATATATTTTAAAAGTAGTTATGATTATGTTTTCAAAGCAAAAGGAGCGAATATCAAGGCTCTACAGGCAGAGAAATTCCAAACCTCTGCTGAAGCTGCCTTGGGACAGACTTTTTTCACATAATTTGTGTTGAATTGAGGCTATTTTTATTTTCCGCGTGAGGGAGATTCTGTTAAGAATGCTAATGAAATATTAGAATAATATAAGCTGAATGATTTTCCCAAGTAGTTCAGTTGGTGAATCTCTGCTGGAGTATCTCTTCTAAGTGCGATTCCTGTTCATTAAATGTAATGACACAACACTAGAAGTTAAAATAAATGCTACGCAGGGGGCCCTGCGAGACCTGGGCTCTGAATTCCCTTCTCACATTTCACTGAAGTACATTTAAATTCTAGCTATTTCTTTGATTTGCATTTTCTTGCTCCGTTCAGGAGAAGTGGCTAGAGCCTTATGAAGTTAATGTGACGGTCCTGTTGGCTTCGGGAGATTTTGGAATAGACCCTAAACAAAGAAGCACTAATTCTAAAGTGCAGGTCTGCATTACGACTGTGAAGGGATATTATTTGTCTATTTACTGTCCTGGTTTCAGCTGGGATAGAGTTAATTTTCTTTCTAGTGGCTGCTGCGTTTTAGATTTAGTATGAAAAGCATGTTGATAATAGCGGTTGTTTTAGCTGTTGCTAAGTGATATTTATGTTAGTCAAGGACTTTTTTTTGTCTTCCTGTAGAAGCCGAGGGGGCCAAGCTGGCCAAAGGGATGTTCCATCCACAGACGCCATGCTCAGTATAGAAATGGGGGTTGGCCGGGGGCAGGAATCCGCAATCACTGCTCCGGACAGGCTGGGCAACCGATCGTCAGCTGGTGAGAGCAACTTGTGTTGTATCATTTTATTGTGTATATTCTTTTACCATTATTATTTTTGTTATTTTTCCTTTTCCATTACTGTTCTATTAAACTGTCTTTATCTCAGCCCACGAGTTTTTTCCTTTCCCCTCCTTTTCTCCTTCTTCTCCCTGCCCTACTGGGAGGGAGAGGGGGCGAGCAGATGCGTGGTCCCAGTTGCTGGCTGGGGTTAAACCACAACATTTACTTACAGAATTTTTATTTGCTCTTGCCTAAAGTATCACTAATTATAGCTGTCCAGAAAAGTATACTTTTTCATAACTCTAGATTCACTTCAATTACACAATTTGCATTATGATTTCTTAGTGAAGGTTCAGAGAGTCCATTGTCACTGAACTAAACTCAAAATCCCTGTAATGACAAAGCTTCTCTGACATTAAGGCTGTGCAATCCTATTTAATTCCTCACCTCGGGATTTATTCTGCTCTGTCGACGGAGTAGCTGATGTCTTTAGTCACTTAGCAGCAAGTTATGTCAGGAGCGTTGTGAAAATAAGAGCAACAAGAGCATCTGCTTTTGTGAGAGTTGGTTGAATTTGGAAGAAAGACTTCCCAAACTTCAATTTCTTGGTGGAGATAAGCCTCTCTAGATGTTAATTGTGGCCGAGAGGGAGAGTCCTTCTCTGTCGACAGCTGCAGCATCCATTTCTTGCCCTGCAACAGTGCTACAATTTGTCTGACGACCCATGGGTCTAATTCAAGGAGCTAAACTGGCCAAAATACGTCTGGTTTCGGAGGGCAATGTTTTCTGAAGCAGATGGTGGCGGGATCAGACAAGCTCCAGTGGTGGTGGCCTGCGGTTGGATTGGCTCAGCTGCACTGCAAAGCCAATCCTGAAGGAAAGTCTAAGCCGTGGCTCAGGGCATTGAGCCACGAGTATCTTGTCTTCAAGAAATGAGCTGAAGAGATACCCAGCTCCTGAAAGTGTGCCTTCGAGTAACGGAGAGCAAGCTGTGGGAGCAAACCCTTCACAGCCCCGGCAGGTGCAAAGGCTCTTTCTCCATAGGGAGGGAGCCTTGTCAGGAGCTCTCACTGCTGTCGTTGCACTCACCTCGCTCTTCCACGGCCATGAGATGCGTAACGCAGTAATTTTATATCCAGAAAGAAGGAGTGGTTTTCTTCTGTGCTATGAAACATTCCATTTTACAGCAGGAACAACTGTAAAAGGTGTAGTGGGACGAATGATCTCATAGAATCATAGAATCTTCATGGTTTGAAAGGACCTTTGAGATCGAGTCCAACCGCACACACACACACACACACACACACACACACACACACACAAAAAACCCTACAGTCTCTGCCCCTAGAGCATGCCCTGAAGTGCCAAATCTACACGTTTCTTAAATCCCTCTAGGGATGGTGACTCACCCACCTCCCTGGGCAGGCTGTTCCACGGCCTGACCACTCTTTCAGTAAAGTCATTCTTCCTGATATCCAATCTAACCCTCCCCTGCCGCAGCTTCAGGCCATCTCCTCTGGTCCTGTCATTGTTCACCTGGGAGAAGAGGCCAACCCCCACCTCTCTACACCCTCCTTTCAGGGAGTTGTGGAGGGCCATGAGGTCTCCCCTCAGCCTCCTCTTCTCCAAACTGAACACCCCCAGCTCCCTCAGCCTCTCCTCACACGGCTTGGTCTCCAGACCCCTCACCAGCTCGGTCGCTCTCCTCTGGACACGCTCCAGCACCTCAATGTCCCTCTTGGACAGAGGGGCCCAGAACCGAACACAGCCCTCGAGGTGAGGCCTCACCAGGGCCGAGTACAGAGGCACCATCACTTCCCTGCTCCTGCTGGCCGCGCTGTTCCTGATACAGGCCAGGATGCTGTTGGCCTTCTTGGCCACCTGGGCACACTGATGGCTCATGTGAAACTGGCTCCACCATCACCCCCAGGGCCTTAATGTCAATGTGCAGCTTGTGCAATCTGTAAAATTCATCAAACGTTATGTGAGCTGCTCACACAGAAAAGACATTATAAGTTTTATTTATGTATATGCATATAGGTGTCATTATCACCATTATATATATTATATGAAAAGTGTGTTACCGTGTTTTTCAGAAGCCTATCAGAGACTTTTCTGACATATACTGGATGCCTCTCTTCAGTTTGTCTTTTAAGCTCTGTGCAGACATTCCGGGCTTTTGAGTTGTTTCCTCTTTAAGAAGGAGATTTCAGTTAAGGAGGAATAATTTTTGGAGCACAGGTAGTCACTTCTGCAGGTGGGGGAAAAGTATAAGATTTATTTATCTTTTTTTTTTTTCTTGTTCACCGGCATTATGTTTCCTTTTCTGGAGAATCGGTCATTTCAGTCTTTTGGCTAAAATGAAGCTGCTTTATTTTCTGTTTTATTTAGGAGATGTTTGGAAGGCGTGGTGACAAGAAGCAATGGAGGCAGCAGCAGCCCTGCTCTTCTGCGTTGTGGTGCTGCGCTGCTGCCCGCGGGTCGCGGTCCCCGCAGCCCTCCCGGGGGGAGGCAGAGGTGGCTAATGTCTGCATTGCCCAAGTTGCCAGGGGCAACAGCTGCAACTTACCAGTGTTGAATTTTGGAGAGAGCTAAAATAGGTAACTTGGGTTACAGAAATCATATTCTTCCTGGTCGCCCACCGTATGCGTGTGGAACAATGCCTCCGCGTGACAGAAGGCGGCGCAGGTTGCCATGGGCTTGGCAAACGTTCAAGCTGCTGCAAGCCCAGGGTAGTAATTTTCGGAGGAACTTGGACAGTGCATCACACTGCTCTTCACCTACCTAGCAGAACGTGATACGTGAATATTTTTCCATTTACCATATGAGAATCAAAGCACAGAATATTTAAAATCTTTTTTTCCACTTCATTTTAAATTATGTATTATGAAATACTATCAGAAGCTTTATAACTTTAAAATTTATATAACTTTTTCTGTTTTCAGGACTTAGAAAAAATACCTCCAGATAGACAAAAAAAAAATTGTAATTCTCTTTTTCCAATTATTTCTGAATTTTCTGTAAAATGCATTCTAGGTTCAGATATTTGTATTCTGTAGCGTTTTAAAAATATTGAAGCCATTTACGTTAAAGGTATCCATCAAACTTTTTGCCTGCAAGAAGTTCAGATATAGCTGTTACTTTTGTGTTTCACTCCACGTACAAATAAGATATGACTGCCAGCAGAAAATATCTATTTAGTACACTGAAATACCTTTCGCTTTTGAGCGTTTCTGTAAGGTTTTTGTGTTTGCAGTGATGCTGTAAATATGGCAGATATATTTAGGTGGAGTGAGCCTGTAGGTACAGAGGAGGGCAAACGGAGGGAGCGTTAGATCCCTGTTCATCAGTGTGGGAGGCATCAAAGTTAGCGTTTATAAAGAAAAAAAATAACATTTCTTGTAATGTGCATTTTTAGGCTCCAGTTTGTGCTTTGTCCCTTGTTGTTCTGGCTGTGCCCAGGGCCCTGGCTTTGGCGACAGGGGAGAACCAACCCCTGCTGTTTTGGCTATGCCGTGCCCTGGTCCTCAGCCCCACCACTGTCTTTGGCCCAGAGCCAACACAAAAAGCCATTCTCCGCAGCTAAAAAACAGCGGGAGGAGAGTCACGGGGCAATTAGTAGCTGGGAGCTGGCCCCTGGGGCTGCGTCACTCCGAGCGGGTTTTCCCCCATGCCCTGGGAGGCTCCGTTTTCGGTGGTTCCACGAGTCAGTGTCCCATCAGCTACCGCGGAAGGCAGACTTGGAAAGAAGTCTCCTCTGCTCATTGTTTTGGAGACTCTTCTTCAGTGCTTCCCCCGGGATGAGCGTGCAGCAGGGAGGAGACTGCTGTACAGAGGTGAAAGTACCAATTGCACTGCCAGAAGTGATTTTTCCCATGGTTTACTGGCGGCTGGAAAAGCAGAAGGTGATGTTGTGTCCCTTAACCAAAGGCGTTTCACAAACATGTAGGGTGTCGGGACTCCTGCTCCGTTTGAAACACCAGTATGGGCCCCGTGGCAGGGTCGTGTCCTGCCAGTCTAAGTTGTTGTTAGAAAATGAAACTTTTCTGTACCTCTTATGTCTTCCAAAGGCAAAGCCATACACAAGGTGCCAGGCTGAGCAAGAACTTGCTGCTTTTCTTTTCCATTTCTGGTTTGGTTTTTTTTCATAGTTTCTTGTTTTCTCAGATCTTTTCCATCTTTTCTGACTCTCTCATTTAATTTCCTTTCCTTCAAATACTTTGCATTTAGTGCCAACCAAAACTGAAGTACTTTTTGCCTTCAGTAGGAATAGGATCGATCCTGTTTCCTTTTGGGTACCTCTGTCTCCCTGATTTCTGCTCTTTATTAATTCACATCCACAGTTTGAGCGTAAGAATCGGAGATGGCCAGGCTGGAATGGGACTGGCTTGAAGTTCAGGGATAATCAGGTCCAGCCTGGCTGAGTCTCACACTACTGATGGCTGAGTTCTCTTCACAGTCTTGGTGTCCCCCACAATCTCAGTGTCTATCCACCTGTTACAATTAAATGTCTCAGACCTTCCCATTGCATGGGAAACTCCCTCAGAGCCGTTACAGGTGGTGTTAATTGCAGGCAGCATCCTTCTGATGGTCCCGTGTGCTGCTTACGGGGTTACACCCACCATGACTTTCTAGTCGTTGCTCAGATGGTGCGGCTTGTCTTTATTTTTAAAGGGATTAGATGTGTTCACCCAGTCACTCCCAGTTGAGAGCAGTAACTTTTAATTGAGCTGTGATTAGCTTCTTAAACTTCCTCAGTCTGATGGCAGAAATATATTGCACCTTTTGTTAATTAGGAAATTGATTGCCTGGTTGTGCATCCCCGGTGGTAAGTATGATAACCTTTAACATGACAGTGGATCGATAGTTCAGGGGTTTGGTTTCTTTGTTTTAAAGCAATCAGACCTGAGTATATGCCCTTCCCCGCCTCCAAAAAAAAAAAAGTAAAAAAAAAAAGGTTTGAAGAGATTTGGGAGTTTTACACAGGCAATGTTGCATTGCTTACTGCAGGGGCTTGGACTAGATGACCTTCAGAGGTCCCTTCCAACCCAACACATCCTACGATTCTGTGATCCCTTCTTGGCGCTTCTGAGCGTGTGCTCAGAATTGGGATGATGAAAATCAAATTATAAAGCAGAAATGATAATTGCTGACTATAAGCTTGTTTTTCATCACCTTAGGGATGTCCCCACCCCAGCATTTTTATCTTCTTGCCTTCAGGAGATGCTGACAGATCCCTTGAGAAAGAGCAGAACTGGATACCTGCGGAGTAATCACCCCAGGCAGCCGTAAGTGACCCCTCTGCCTACCCCTGCCCTATCTATTTCAACTTAGCGAGTTGTACTATTTAATTTGTATTTGTATTATATTGTATTATAAACTGAACGCACTTGTCTGAAATGCAACAAGCTGTGTTGCCTCGGGCCGTACTGGAACATTTTATGTGCTTTTGTGTTAAGAGCAGATTAAGAAAGTCAAGGGGAACGCGCTTGAAGAGCCGATCGCCCTGTGCCTTAGTTGGCAGTCTCGGGTCAGATCCTTCCCGCACCAGCTCTGATGCTTTCCCAGTACTTGACTGTAGCATATTTTGGGTGTTATTCTGATAATGTCCTCTTAGGTCATGGATCAAAGCTATGCAAGGCTGACGCCTCTCCAAATGACTGCCTAGCCTTTGTAAGGAAATGATTAAATCATCACCAATCTGTTTTAAGCACACATTCGCTCCCGTGTTCTTTGGCGTTGCTTGGCTGATATACATTTCCATGTCTTCTGCCTAATTTTTCAGAAAAAAAAATATAAATTATGGACATGGTTTAGCTGCTGAAGCTAAGACATCCCTAAAGTAGTTTATCAGCAACTCGGTGACTTACCAAACAGCCATTGTCAGAAATGTCTCTATTCGGAACTTGCCTCGAAGCTTGTGCCTGACAGCAGATGGTTGTTGTTTTTTAGGAAAAATTGACTTACATTTTTATAAGCCATGCTCATTCTAGTTCCTCAGAGGACCTGGTACAGTGCGTTTGAGCAATGTGGAGGCAAGGCTGGTTCTGCCTATTAAGTCTGTGCTCCTCGCAGTAGCTTGAGGTCTCCTCAATATTTCACACGGTGAAATTCCTCAAAGACCTGCCCTCCTGAAAAAGCAGGCTGAATTTGAGGGCAAGGAGCACAGCAATAGAAACCCGAATGACCTCCTTCCAGCAAATTTGAACTTTGCAGTTCAAGTGGAAGTATGTTTCCACTGAGACTGGTAATGTTTTGTCCTTCTTCCTATAAATCAGCCTTGAATTATGCAGCAGGATGTGCAGGAATCTCAATGCCTGAAACGGGTGAGAATGACAGGGACCAATTACTGTTAAACTATCAACTGTAAAAAACCTGTCTATATTCAGCTTTTTTACAAACCAAAGCCATTACTGTTTTACAGCAGGCCAAAACCTTTAATGTCCATTACAGAAAAACTGTTCCAGTCCTTTTCTTCGGTATATACCGTAGAGGTGTCACATTAACAGCCTCAGGTGTGGATGGGAACACGCTAACTCTGAACAACACAGACGATTCCCAGGGCAATGGTGGAGTCACCATCCTTGGAGGTATTTAAAAGCCGGGCAGACGTGGTGTTTAGAGATATGGTTTAGTGGTGGGTTTTGTCAGTGTTGGGTTGATGGTTGGACTCGATGATCTGAAAGGCCCCTTCCAACCTGGGCAATTCTGTGATTCTATGCGTTCTGCTCATCATCCCTTGTGAGAGACTGCTGCTCTCATGAGTCACTTGAACGCCTCAAATCCCAGCTTTTACCATTATTTGTGCTCCCCTGTATTTATGTATGTACGTCATCATTCTGTCTGCAAGGGCGTGTAGCGATAGGACGAGGGGCAATGGTTTAAACTAGAGCCGGGCAGGTTTAGATCAGACATCAGGAAGAAGTTCTTTACACTGAGGGTGGTGAGACACTGGCCCAGGTTGCCCAGAGAGGGGGCGGAGGCCCCATCCCTGGAGACATCCAAGGCCAGGCTGGATGAGGCTCTGAGCAACCTGATCTAGTTACAGATGTCCCTGCTCACTGTAGGGGGGATGGGACTGGATGGCCTTTAGAGGTCCCTTCCAACCCAACACATTCCATGATTCTATGATTTCGACTTCAGTTTGAGCATTAAAATCACTTACAGAAAGACAAAGTTTGGTTCATTAGGTATGGGTTTGGAAAAAATCCCAGATGGAGAGCTAAAGCTCTGGCAAAGAAGAATAAAACCCGCCTCCTCTCTGCAGTCTTTTAAAGTAGGATGAACTTCCTTCACTGAAATGGGCATATGAAAAACTTTTTACCTGTTGTAAATGTTTAAATCTTACTAGTTGCAAACAATTAAGTCATAACACTTGGAATGGGCTGAGCAGTCTGCCAAATCTATGAAACATGAATTTATATATGGGAAGTGATCTCTGGTGGGATGCCTGCCGGGGGAGAGCTGGAGTTCTGCAGATTTACTGACCTGTTTGAGAACGAAACGATTAGTGAATGTAGGGCCTTTTCATGTGGCTTTTCCTTCTTGCACCCGCGAGCATTGGCAGAGATATCGACTGCTTCTAGGAAAAGTATTCTGCTCCTGTAGGGGAAACAGTCCGTCTTTCAAAAAAGTCATAGATAACCATCAGCAACATCTCTGCCATGTATAGGATCTATACAGTCATTCACTCTGAAAGAATGTATAACAAAGCATTTTTCTGACCCAACCCAGTTTCTAAATGTTTATTTGACTTTGTGTTCCCAAACATCCATTTCAGTGGTCACTTATCACTTGTAATTAAAGGTCTATAATAAGATCCAATAATTCCCTGTCGTTGGAGGCGTAGTTCTGTTGATGAAAGGGTAGAAGACTTTGAAGTAGAATAAACGGTAGAAAATATGATTTAGGAGGAAGATAAATGAGATCCCACAGGAGAGGAAAAATTGCTGTCGCATTATCTTTTTAACTCTTGAAGCCCTGTGTGTTGTGCGAACAGCAGTGAAGGAAAGATTTCATTTGAGGCTCAGATTGAAGATAACGGGTCAAAGTGGACCATTACAGATGCTGTTAGAATAAAAGACGACTTTATTTTCGCTAGATGTCGTAGTGGTTAGACATCACGAGTGGTTTGAGTCTGGGTACGTCTTTGCACAGGTTTGGTGAAATAGGATTTTGGTTCATGTGGTACACAGTCTGTTTTATACGTAACTGCTAAGCCTCATTTAGTTCATGTTTTTTAAAATTACTTGTTGTTTGTTATAGCTAAGAGTAACTTTTCAGGCCTGATGCCTTACAGATATTAACAGTTTATCTGCACTCGGGGCCATTCAAGGAGCACCGCAGTTTGAAATAGTTTCATACATATCTTCTCCAAAGACTTAGATGAGGCTCAAAGCTAAAATAAATGTGCAGAAACATCGGCATTTTGAAACCCAACATAATTTAGAGCATATTGCATGATTGAATTACAACCTAATATCTCATAATTTTTCCCACTTGTCAGAAAAGGTCATACAATGCTGTAAACAATCAATAGTTTTCATGTCTAAACCGAAGAAGTTCAAACAGTTTTTCATGAGCTGTGAAGGTTAAATGAGGCACTTGCCAAGATCTATTGAGAGTCATCCAGGCTTTACATATTTTATAGTATGCTTAGTGGCATACTCATTACCATTACCATTAACGGCTTATGATTAATCAAAAGAATTTGGTTCAGATCCTGCACATGGAAATCATGTAATTTATCTCATCTTCTGGGGATTATCCTGAAGAAACTGCTATATGAATGATCTTAATGTACCCTGGAGTTTATGTGGTATGTTATGTGCAGTTATGCCAAACATTATCATCTGCGAAAGGAAAATATGCTATTTGTGTGTAATATCACAGCACTTACGTTTGCCCAAAGCTGTGGTTAAGTAATTCTTGGCGTGTCTCTTAGAAACCACCGTTGTTACCGGTGTACGCTTGGCCGTACCGAAAACGCTGTAGGCTGAAACTTGGCAATTGGCTCATCATGACAGGGGACAAATTAGATTTTGCCAATTGGGGGAGATGCTGGTGTGGTTGTGTGCTTGTATAAACACATCTATTTTTACGCCAGGCATGCTTATGGAGGCCCATAAGGAGCCTTGGATGTTTGATACAGGAAATGGCAGATGGGGATCTTGCTTCAGTGGCAGCTGATTCAAAATGGGTTGTACAGTAGGTCTTCAGAAGCAGCAATGAGTATATCTGTGTTCTCCCAGGAGGGAACAAACCATGCAGGGAAATAGTGGATGTAGTCAGAATACTTATTGTCACGTAGCGATAGGACGAGGGGGAAGGGTTTTACACTGGAAGAGGGGAGATTGGGATGAGATGTGAGGCAGAAATTGTTTGCTGTGAGGGGGGTGAGCCCCTGGCCCAGGTTGCCCAGAGAAGCTGTGGCTGCCCCATCCCTGGAGGGGTTCAAGGCCAGGTTGGACGGGGCTTGGAGCAACCTGGGCTGGTGGGAGGTGTCCCTGCCCAGGGCAGGGGGTGGCACTGGGGGGGCTTTAAGGTCCCTTCCAATCCAAACTATTCTGTGGTTCTGTGATTCTACGCCCCATTTAGACCTTTTTGCCAGATTTGGGGCTTGGTGGGATTTGGGGAAGCAGAGCCATCTCTCACCGTGGAGAGTGCAAAGTCAGGGCACGAGGAAAAGGCTCCACAGAGGCAGGCGACAGGTCTGCGAGCAGCAGCTCCTGCCTTTCCGAGGGGCACCCGCCTCCAGCATTCTCCAGACTGGGATTTGGGCAGGAGAAAAGAGCCAGGAGCTGCTGTGCCAGGGGAGAGATGCCTTCAGGCAGCAGCTCAGCAGCTCCTGCCCCTTGGGCAGGAGATGGGTCTTGGTCATCCAGCCCTGCCCTTTGCTGAGTGCCCCGAGGTGTGCTGGACACAGCCTTTTCCCCGCAAAATGTCAGCGTGGTGGTGCTTAGCAAGTGGAAAAACAACACGTTGTCGTGGGCTACTTCATTCCAGGGCGGGCAGCAGCCGGAGAGGAGACAGTCGCAGGGCACGTGCAAAGTGCTGCGTCTCAGCTTTTAAGCAGAGCAGGTTTAGCCACCGCGTTTGATAGATATCACCCAAGAATGCTTTAAGAAGCATTTCTGTCAGCCCCGCAGCGTGCAGGTGCCTGGAGATGCCTGAGTCAACCCAGGAGCCGGGCTCAGGACCTCCGCTGCCCCCCTTGTGCCTTTCAGCCATTCATCAAGCCAGTTTTTGCTCTCGAGAGAAGTTAATGCCCGCTCGGGTGGTAGCAATAGCTGTTCCGCAGCTCTCTACCTGCCTTTTAAAATAAGGCTTAAAATATTGTCAGCAACCTAAATCTTAGGCAGAGCAGAGATGATAAAGGATTAGTAAATAAAGCAGGGCATCAGTTTGGCCACTGGGTCAGCTTATTGTCTAATCCTTGCTATCTCAGTTTCACTCTCCGTAGATAGGGAAGCTAATATCTATTTACGGATCTCCTGGGGGCTTTGGGAGGATTAATCACTGAGTGTTCATAACCTACTTTTTAAGTGCTAAGTATGAGCGATTTGTGGGGACAGCATGAAGTAGGAAGTGTCACGGCACAGCTGCAGAGTCTGGTATGTTCACTCTCTGTTTTCTTCGGGAGGGGTCAAGAAATCAGATTGGATGAACTTTATTTTACTGCTTAGGATTCCTACGGTGACCAAGCAGCAGCACAAAGTCACAGACAACCAAACCGCTGACTTACTCTGGGTCTGTAGAACTGAAGTGGTGCACGTCTGGTTTCCAGACCTGAAACCTCCTGCTCCTGTCGAAGGCACAGGGCTCCATCCACACCAAGTGCCCTATAACAAGTTACCAGGGGCTAGTATTTCTCTAATTCCAAAAAGGAAATAAATAATTGAGGAAATGCGAATCGTTCAAAGTTTGTACGAACTCTCCCTGCCCACTCCCTCCCCCCAGGATCTGCGTTTGAGATGCTCTTTGAGCCTTAGAAATGCAGAAAGCCCAGGGACAGCCCGAGCTGTCGCGGAACATCAGCTCGGTTCTGTTCTCAAATTGGCACTGCACAGGGATGGTCTTTATTCTTAAATGCCCAGGGATTAACTACTTACAGCAGTTAATTTTAATATCAAAGGCTTTCAATAATATAATATGTTCAAAGATTATGACCTTATGAGGCCTTTGTAGTGTGACACAGGGATGGAGAGAAGTGGTTGTGAAAGGTTTGGGGTTTTTTTAGGAAAAAGACACTTCCTCTTAGTTTAAAAATGGCACTGAAGATGCAAAAGGAAAAGATAAACTGATCTTGACCTGGACCATCGCGGTCAGTTTTCCCTTCTTGCTCCGCACACCAAGTTCACGGGATGCCCCCAGTGGCGTGGGGCCCTAAATCAAGTGGCCCTAAATCAGGTGTCACCATGCTCCGTGCTGCAGTGTTCCCCCAGTCTGGCATAGCAACCCCGTCCGGCCCCCCTGCAGCCTTCAGTGCCCACGTGTTCTGTACGACACTGCAGGGGAAATCCAGAAACCGGTGAAGCCGCTGCCGTGGCAGGGCTGGGGTTTCATCCCTAGGGATTTGGACTTTGCACAGTGCCCAACCAAACTGGCGGGTTGTCTTACCATGATGAAAAGAATACTGCTTTTTTTGCTTATAAATGGGATGAAAGGGTTTTTGTTGTTCACGCGAGGGAAGCGGTTTAGCAAGCAGAGAGAGGATGAGTGGGCAGGCAGAAAGTTCATATATCAAAATCGGTGCTGTTCAGATGTGAGACAATGGTCTTAAGCGAGTCTCACACGTTGCTAAATTTGCTGATCCTGTTTTTCAGTGAGGAAGAAATATTGATTAATAATACTGGGATTCATAAATAACCACTGGAGCTATGAAAGCTTGATGCAGAGTTAAAAGGAAGAGTCCATGCGGGTAATAAGCCTGCGCTGTTTTAGCAGCGTCAGGCAGCAATGTAAACAGCCTTTGAACCGCTGTTGCAGTCAGGTAACATCTCATTCCCTAAAACCACGAGCAATTTACTTTTCTCATTACCCGGATCATTCACTGTGGCAAAAAGCAGAGATTTTTCTTTGCCGATCAGCCGAAGGCTGCCGTCGATGTCCTGGCGAGGGGCAGACCCACAGCACTTTCAGACCCCGCTTGTCGATGGAGTCGGCGCAAACTTTCCCACACGTGGGCACTCTGACTTCGCTATGAGCTCAAAATGCTCTGAATGTTGAGACTTATGTGTGGTTTGGGGTTTGGGTTTTTTTTGTTATTCTTTTGTTTGCTTGTTTTCTTTCTTCTGCAAGTTTGCAGTGGCAAAGGAGGTGCCTGAGCAGACGTTAGAAGTGAATGACTTTATTGAGTACTTGCATGTTGTAATGTTCTTCTGCCTCCAAGGACAGCGGTGTAAATCTCAGAGAAAACAGATTCGTTTCAGAAAGGTTGTATATATGTAGATTATTTGCATCCTAACCCCTGTGCGTGCCTCCCCCGCCCCAATAAACAAACAGCTTTTTTGTACCACTTGCAGTCTCCAAGGATATTTGGGGAGATAAACATGCGCTGAAGTCCTTGCAGGGTGGAGCATTGAATGGGAAGCAAAACAAAACAGGAATATCGCCGCTGTCTTTCCTATTTAAAAAGAATGAGCGCTAAATTCTCTCTGTGGAGTCAGAAATACCCTCCTGGACCAGGTCTTGGCTCTGCACTGTCTGGTTTGTCCTACTCAGGGGCAGGACACATTTCTGGGGGACTTCAAGGTGAAATCAGAGTGGCTGCGCTTGGAAAGAAATGCAGAGCCTTCCCTTTTTGAAAATGCCTGCCACAGGGGCTGTGAGTGTTGTTTTTAGAACAGACGCCTCACCTCCTCTTCAGATGGGGGAAAAGAAATCCCGCGCCTCAAATCCCAAGCTGGTAGTGTGTCATACCGACCAACAAAAGCCTGAAAAAACAATGACGGAATTATTCCCAGCAGTAGCTCCACTATTGAAACAGGAGCTCCAAGAAGGCCCTTAGAGATTTTATTTTATTCTACTTTATGGGGCAGGAGATCAGGCAAGGCGGTGAAGAATGCCAGTTTAAAAGTCTCTAAAATAAATAATAAGGATTTACTCTCCCAATTTAAACTCTGGCCAGCTGGGTAGGGTTGGCCAGAGTGTGGAAACCCAGAGTGGGGAACAGCCTGCGGGTCCCAGGGAGCCTGTGAATGTGTCTTTGAGGCTCTTTGTGTCCCCTGGGGCACACGGGGAAGGGCTGGACCCAGGGCAGCGGTGCCGATGACTCCCGTCCCGGACACACGAGGCTGCAGATTGCTGTTGTCCTTTACGGCACAGACCTGAGTGTCTTCCCTTCTGTTACAATATACTACATTATTAACAACAACTAGATATAAATAGCGTTAGGTAGCAGCAGTGCAAAGTCAGATGTAGTGAGTTTATTTTGCAAGAACTGGTGCTCTGTGCCTGTAGTTTCCCCATCCTCATCCTTTGTCCTGTTGCAAACTGCAACTCTGGGCAACTTTTGCATGTTGTTTTGCCAAAATTAAATCCCTAGTTGGGTTATTTGTCTCAGGAGAAAGTGGTATTATGAGTTTGTATTTCTTTGTCCGAGTCCTGCTTGTTTATAAAATATTTTACCTTCTTAGGACAGAAGGAACAGGAGCTATTTTATATGTTTGGAAATGTATGGCCAATGAACGCAAACTTGGGAAGGAAAGGCTTGTATTTGCCCTTTCAGATTGTCTCCAATTTCCTTGCAGCTGAGGTTTTTCCTTTTTTTGCCCCTCGTTGCCAGCCTCCTGCAGCAGCAGTCCGTCCAGTCCTGCCCTCCGCTTGCCTTTGCTGAAAGTGTCCGGCCCCGCATGGCCCAGGGGACGGCCAGCTCCTGCCCACCAGCTCCACCTTTGGAGTATGAGGTTCCTCCACCACATCATCAACGGGGGAAAAAAAATACTCACTTTATCCATTAAACTAGAAGGAAGAGGGCTCAGACAGTAATGCCTAGCTGACAGTAAACTTTGATACGTCCCATTATAACAGTACGGTGATGAGATTCAGTTATGGATTCATTAAGTCCTTCCATCTTCGTTTCAAAAAGATCATTTTCCGTTGATGGGTGGCAGATCTTCCACGTCCTGTAACGTAATCCATTTGTTCCTAGCTCAGCTTCCAAGGCTGTCTGACTGCTGAAGGCTGACGTCTGAAGAGGTTTGAGAGTTGTGCACATCGGGTTTCTGCTGCCGTGATTGAATTGTCTGCTCTTACATGGATTGCTGCGACTCAGGAAGGAATTTACTGTGAGTGCAGCCCTTCTGGGAATGAGCTTCCAGTACCAGGAGCTAATTAACTAATGCAGTAGCTTTGGTTTTCATAACAAACCTCTGGTGTTTCTGCCAAAAATGAGTCACTTCTTCGGCTATGCAGGCACGTGTGGCTGCACTTAGCTCATCAAATCTGTGCTTAGCCACCCGAATCTGCCTTTTAGGGGTGTTCATTTCCCACGACACAAGTGAAATGAAAGTAAGAGGTACTTAGCACCCCTGAAAATACAGGTTTTCATTCTTTCTAGGGTACCCATATGTCAGTGTGAATTTGGAGGAATGATTGCTGGCGCGTTCCTTGAGAATATGGTCTTCTTAAGTACAGACTGGGTTAGATTTCTCCTCTTTCATCTAGGCCTTGCCTGAGAAGCTCCCCAAAAAATGTTTCCTGGCATTCAGTGTGTCATGATTTAAAAATGCTTCTGATTTTCAGCAACAATAAAATAATGATAAAAAAAGAGATACTAGCAGGAAAGGGCTATTGGACGCAGAGGAGTCAGCTCTCGCCGAACGAGCCCGTGGTGCTGTGACTGGCGTCGGTGTCTCTTGGCCTGCCGACCTGCTGCTCAATGCGGCCGAGATTGACTTTTCCAAGAAGGGTGGAGCAATAAACAAATAAAGACTCGGGTAAGTCAGATAGGACACTTCCAGTCTTCTATTATTTGTCTGCAGCAGAACAGGGAGAGATCTAAAATGGATGCTACGCCTGATAGGTGTAAAGGTGATTCCTCCAGCCGAAGCAGAGTGAGGTGCTGGCCGTGCACCCATGGAAAACAGGAATATTATGGAGTTGCAGCAGGAACTGCTTCTATTTCAGTAATAAATAGTTGATCTCAAAAGGTCGTGATCATATTGGGTATCATATCACATTGGATATTAGGAAGAATTTCTTCCCAAAAAGTGTTGTCAAGCATTGGAAGAGGCTGCCCAGGGCAGTGGTGGAGTCGCCATCCCTGGAGGGGTTTCAAAGCCGGGCAGACGCGGTGCTGGGGGACGTGGGGTAGTGGTGGGCTTGGCAGTGATGGGTTAAGGGTTGGACTCGATGATCTTAAAGGTCCCTTCCAACCTAGACGATTCGATGATTCTATTCTATAATATCATTCATCTAGTAACGAACGCATAATAAGCAGAGTTTGCTGTTGCAGAACTTACCAGCGCAGGACTCGGGTCCTGCTGAGGAGCCCGTGAGCTCAGGCGCTAACGCCGTGTGAGGAAGGATTTCTGGGGGCTGCTGCTAGAGCGGCTGGTGATGGTCATGGCGGGGTGCGCAAACTGGTCTGGAGTCAGATAAATACCCAACAGCTTCTGCCAACAGGTTGCATGGCGAGACTCCTCAAAATGACCACTGCTGGAATGGTTCGTTGGCAGTTGTTACTGTGGAAATCTTTAGAAAATTTGTATGTGTACAGCTGCATCTTATGGAGGTCCTCATACACAGTGACATAATACAAGAAATGAAGAAATTTAACTTCTTAGCTGAGAAAACGTGCTCCTGTAATTGGATCAGATAGGTTTTCATTTGTGCTTTTTCCCTTTGTTTCCTGTCTCCGCTCGCTAACAATATCCGTGCTGCTGGTTTACCCCCAGCAAATAATTTTTTGCATTTATTATAATAATTACAAGTTCACAAACACTTCTGAGCAGGTATATAGCTTGCTTGTATAGTTAATTCCTACATACAGCATGCAATTTTGTGAACAGGACGAATCTTAACAATTAACCGTCTGAACAATTTAAAATGAGATAGAAAGAATGTTCGGAGCATTTGGAGCTGGGCTGGGGCATCCTCCCCGCTCCTGGGACCAGGCTCCCAGGCATTGCTATGGGGACCAGCTCTCGTGCCACCTATTCTTATTAAAAAGAGAGTTCTCGTAGGTGATGCTACCTGTTTTTCCTAATTGCTACTCATTACCAGGGATGTGCGTTCTTCACCACGCTGCTTCGGGGAGTTTGTAATTGACGGTAAGAAAATAAATAGCCATTAAAGCCACAATAAACACTTATTTCTTTTGCTTTGCCTTCCATCAGGAATAAGTCAGGAGTCCTGAGGACACGTCTGTGACTGTAACCCGAGCAAAGGCAGAAAGTCCCGGTGAAGTGGCAGCGATGGCCCGGGGAGGGAGCGGATGGGCTGCACGGGGGTGAAAATGTCTTCGCTTCACCCTTCCTGGCATGGAGAGGTGCCGTTTCTAACCTGAATTTTACAAGGCCACAGGACAGAACAAGCGATAGAACAAGAGGGAATGGGTTCAAGCTGCAGCAGGGGAGGTTTAGGCTGGACATTAGGAAAAAATTCTTCCCAGAAAGAGTGGTCAGACACTGGAATAGGCTGCCCAGGAAGGTGGTGGAGTCGCCATCCCTGAATGTGTTTCAGACTCGTTTAGATGTGGTGTTGGGGGATGTGGTGTAAGGGAGAACTCTGTAGAGTGGGGTTGATGGTTGGACTCGATGATCCCAAGGGTCTCTTCCAACCTAAATGATTCTATGATTCTATGACTGTGAGAGAATAAGGTGAGGCTGGGTGTGGGATTTGGGAACAACCCCAGGAAGCCCTCTCCGAGCGATGCTGAGGTGAGCGCTGGCACGCCGTGCTCAGGGGCCGCCGACCCAACCGCCAGCGCAGGGGGATTTTCTGCTCACAAACAGTCCTTGGCTCTGTTTCCCTTTGCCTGTGTGCCTTTGGGAGCCTCTCGCATTCGTTATCAACTTTCTTTTGGCCAGACTTATGTAAAAAATGATTAAATTTAATCTAGATTCAATAAATACGGTATAGGAATTAATATAATAATTCAAGGAAGTTAGGTTCTTTTTTTATCTGTCGGTGTCAAGACCTTCAGCCCCCCAGAGCTTCCCCCCGCGGGGTAACTCCAGTGCTTTCACTCAGGAAACCCGCCATCGACAGCAGCCGGAGAGTTGCTGTTCTTTTCGGCTGTAGTGGTCAAAACAACACGTGCGTCTGTTCTGCCAGTAAACTGGATTTCATTGAGGTAGGAAAAATAATAAGACACCGTCATGAGTGATATTTAGCACCGTTACCCCTTTTGGGTTGGTGTGGGTAAAATGTCGTTTCTCTTAAATACTTTTTTGCAGAAAATTGTGTTTTCTTGCCCTGGCTTTTAAAATGCGATGGATCTCTAATGTTTTCAAATGGCAGGGCTCCACTTGTGGTTCGGTGGCTGATATTGCGGGTCTCATCCTCGTGCCGTGTTGCCGTTCCCGTCTCAGAGCTGGGACCAGGTCCCACAGAAGAGAGACCTTTCCTTCACCTCCCCCCCCTCAAAAATGAACCCTCCTCCTGCTTTTTTGTCCCAGAAGTTAGAATGCTCGCACGGACCACTTGTGGAAATAGCAATTTCTGTCTAATAGCTTTGTTATATACGTGAAACTATGCCGTCTAATGAGCTGTACGCTTTAATGATGTCCTGATAATGGTAGAATGAAAGAGTTTTTTTGTTTGTTTTTTTTTTTTAATTTACAAAAGGCTGAGATTAATGAGATGTGGAAGGAGGAACCGTTTGGGTGGAATATCGTGAACTCCCGAGTCAGGCAGCTGGGCTACTTAAAAAAAAAATCAGATATTTCCCATAGTGACATTCCCTGTGATTTAAGAAGCTCATTATAACCTCTCCTAATTTTAACCCACGTGATTACAGTTAATACATATCTTAAATAACATCTGTCCCAGATGATCTGTGAGAAGTTAGATCTAGTGACACAAAGTAATTCTAAGCCTCCTAATGACATCCAGATGATAATAACCATTTTATTTATTGATTATATTACTCACCTAACTGTATACTCAACCCGAGGAGGGAAGCACAGCCTGCGTGGAGCTGACAGTGTGTGGATTGAAATGGGGTGGACTGAAAATCTGAGTTTAAAGCAAAATGGCTTCTCTTGTGCCGTTCTGAGAAAAACAAAAAAGAGGTTTTTGTTCCTTTGCATTCTCACAGCCCAGCGCCGGGAACCGCTGGCAGGCACTTGGATTAGAATTCTTTCGCATAAGTAATATACATTTATATGAACAATCACAAATTGTCGTTCCCCCCCCCCCCAGCTCCCAGTACCCTCAGGGACACGGCCAGATGCTTGGGGCAGGATCTCATGGGTTTGTACGGAGCAGACGGATTTTGCTGGTAGGGTTGTTTTGTTAATGACTCTTCTAAGGTGAAACTTGGCGGTTTTGTTCCGACATGTATTCAGATCTGTGGTTTCAGAGCAGTTGGGTACTTTGGTATTGTTTTTTCCCTGTACAGGGGGCTACAAGGGCTGTGACAGACCCTCGGCGTGGTCGCCCCATGACGGGGACCCTGGGCAGCCAGGGGACAGACCGGACCACTACACCTCATTCGAATATTTTGACAAAAATTATAAATAAGATATTTTTTTCTTTTTTTTTTTTTTTAATGCCCGGAGATCTCCGAATAGGCAAAGAGCTCAGAGGAGAGCACGCTCTTACGCACCCGCGAGACGATGTGACACTTTGCAGTGGTTTTCGTTGCTGTTAGAAATGCGCCATAAAACTCAAGTGAAAGGTAAGGATCGAACTGCCAAATGATTCCGTTGGACTGAGGATATTTGAATTCCTTGTCTGAACTTCTAAACCTCATAGGAATTTATCACGTGTCAGTATAGCTTGGACATGCTGCCGGGCGGGCACGCCAACAGAAGGGAAAAGGTTTGCGGGATGTCCCCGTTTCTGCTGCCCCAGCAGGTGCCAACACGCACACAGCGGAGTTCTGCCTGCATTTGCTGAGTGCTGGATTTTTTGGTAGCCCATTGTCATGGTTTGGGCTGGACTGGCCACGAAAATGAATGAATGGTGCCCTCCCCCACCTCTCTCTCCAAAGAGACTTACGAGTTTAGAGGGAACTAAACTACTTTAATGAAAACATTAATAAAATAATAAAAAAGGAAATAATGAAATATAGACAATATGTACAAAACCGTATCTTTCTCCCAGGATGACGATGACGTCACCGGCAGGCACTGGGGAAGTCCCAGACTGGACTCACGATGGATGGGAACTGGATTCCAGAGCTGGAGTCAGGAAGGCACGGATCGGGATCAAAGGCAGGTAACAGACCGGGTGCTCCTCGGACTCCGGCCATTGAAGAAAGAGCCGACCCTTTGATCCCTCAGCTTTATCCTGAGCGTGATGCAATGGATGGAACACCCCGTTGGTCAGTTTGGGCTCCCCTGTCCTCTCCCCTCCTCCCCACCGGTGCCACCGCTCTACGCTTCTCCGCTTCCCACCCTCCAACGGGGCAAATAACGACGTTTGCTGGCCTGGCTTGTTCGAGCAATAGGTGTGAGCAAGAGCCTCTCCGCAAACCATCCCTTGGCCTAACTATAAATATTCAGGTCTTATCTCTCTGAGAGCGAACAGTTTCTGCACAACACGCTGTTAATTTCAGAGAGTTCAGTTCATTAGAAGAGGCTCAGCTGAAAAGTAAAATTACTGGACGGGAAATTGGTTCTGTTTTACCTCAGGCCAGGACACCCATGTAACTGGCCTTCAAACTAGGACCTTCTGCAGGAGCTGAGCTTTGGAGAGAAGTGTTCCCCAGAAATGTTCCCCAGGGGCCACAGAACACTGGGAGCAGGACAAGGCGATCCAAGCGCTCCTACTTCAGCCTTGCATTAAGTAGATTATTTTCTGGAAGAGCGCTGAGCTGGCTGAGGTGATGTTTTCTCGCTCTCTGGACGTTGGTAGAGAAGCATCGTGTGCGTGAGGACCTGCTGGGAGGGCAGAGCAGGGACAGGCAGGACTCATAGAGCACAGTAAGGAGGGAAATACTTAACACAGTTCTTTAACTTGGGCCTTTATTCCCCTTCCAGTAACTCTTACGATGATTTATACAAGTGCGGTACAGCAGTGTCAGATCTCCATGAATGCTTCTAGGATCAGAAAATAAAAATTTTAATTCCCACGTGCTTGTCACAAAGCACTTGTCAGTTTTTGACTGTTTAAAAAAATATTTTATTTATGCAGTGCCATGTATTTTTTGCAGGTTTTGCATAAATATTTATAAACCCCTGGATATCTCTGATATGAAAGTAATTTCTCTTATGATTCTCGTTCAGGAAATTACAGACTTCTCAGCAGACATTAGGGAAGCCCTTTCTCCTTGTGTCCCTTCTTCGCCTTGGACTTGTGGGGAGGAATCATTTCTTTGGTCCCTTCTGAGGGTGACAAAGTGCCGGCACAGCCCAATTGTCATCAGCGCCAAAGGATGTGTTAGGTCTCGTGAATTTTGAGCATGTCTTAACTTACTATTAGCATCTCAAAATCCCTATGTAACGTAAGCAAAGGGCCAGCCTTTGCTCGGGAGAGGCTGGGGGTCTGCTGCTGGGGCATCCCACCACCCGGGTCCCCACGGGAGAGGCAGAGCCTCGGTGAGACACAACTGAACTGAACTGAACTTCACAGAGTGGCTGAGATTTGTCTCCCTGCAATTAGTCCCTCGGCCTCACAGGCACGTACTTGAAATTGTTGAGCCGCCCATTTACTTCACCCGATAATTGTTTTAGGAATTATTCATACTGTGTGCTCGGGAAGATTCATAGAGGTTTCCTTGGGAAACTGCAGATCTTCAGGGACTCGGCTAGTTTATACTCACAGAGCTCATTTTTCAGAAATATATCCAATTTTCTAACTATTCTTTAAAAAAAAAAAAAAAAGAAGTACTCTTTCCTTGTCTGAGCTAGAAACACATTTCTCATGCAGAAAACATGTTTTCTTTTACACTGGGGCAATTGCACTGTAAAACAGAACAGCAACAACAACATACCCGGGCTAACGGGGCCTGGGACCACCGGGTGTCTCCTCAGCTCTCGCCGCTTTGAACTTGGGTCTGCTGCATCCATGGTGAGTTCTTCCCTTGAGCAGAAAAGGCAAAACACGGTGGCCTTGTGGCTCTGTAATTCCTGTAGGAAGGTGAAGTACGGTCAATGCAGTATGTTTCCTGCGCTGGGCCCTTGTTAACTGTAGGGAGGGACAGGCTTCAGGGAAGCAGTAGGTGTTTGCACAAGCTGAAAACCTCACCCCAAAATCTGCCCAAAGCTGCTGCATGGGCTTCTTGGTACGTGGTGATGTTTCTCATGACCGTTCATGCCAATTGGAAATCAGCTTGGGGATTTAAGCTACAGTAGGGGTCCTGGAGAGTCTTGTGGGCAAAGTGCAACAGATGCCACCAGGACCAAATGTTGATGAGATGCTGAAGGTAGGCCAGGTAAATTGGGTTATATCTGCTGGTGGTCACACTTTGTGAGCCTGCTCATCACTCACATTTCATTTTGGCTTCAGTTATTGTGATGACATATGAGTTTTTGGGGAAAAAAAAAAAGCTGTCTGTCCCCAGAGTGGCAGCGTCTCTGTGGGTGCAAAATATCACTGTTTCTTTCAAAGGAGCCTCCGACAGCTCGTCCCAGCTGAGCATCCGACCATGTCTGTGGTGCAAAATGTCTGCTCTTTTCCACCTAACACGGATAACCAACCAGGCCAGGATTTAGCAATGAGAGGTTGGTGGTGCTCCCACCACGGGCTGCTCGAGGACCCCAAGGGCGGATGCCTGTGCTCGACCAAGCGCTTTCTCCCAGGGCGCTCCTTGCACACCTGATGTTTTCAGAGAGCTTTAAAAACACATGATGAGTTTTCAAATCGGTGATTCATTTTCTGGGAATGGACACGCAATTTTCCTTTCCCATCGCTGTGATCTCCTACAGATAGAGTTCCTCGTGGTCTGTCCAGGGTGGGCTGATGCCCATAGCAATGCTTACGCCCTGAGGGTTAATTACGTGCTCTTACTAATTCCCTAAATTGGCTTCTACTTTTTTTTGCAAATAACACAATTGCTACTCAAAACCAGTTATCAATATGAGATTAAGCTTAGGAGTGCATCATTAAACAAAATATCTTCTAAAGCACCTTTATCTCCTATATGAATTACGATATTTGAAAAAAATATGAAAAAAAGGTGAGCAATAGAGCACATGAGGCAATGGTCTAAAATTTCTGAGGGCAGATTTTTCAGTCATGGCAACTTGAAGCAGGACGGGGTAGGATGTGGGACCGATCTCCCAAGGTGACATAAGCCTTGATTCAAAACCTGAAATGGTTTTGAGGGTGGTTGTGTCAGTCCCTCCATAGCTGTTCTCGTTTTTATGTTTTTATGTCTCCTCCTTTTGTCCCTATGAAGACATAAGTCAATTAGCATGGAAACGCTGTCTGTGGTCTTCATAGGCAGGAGAAACCAGCTGAAGGCACAAAATCCTAGCACTGACTTGGATGAGATTGGTCCATGTAGTGTTTACCCAAGCGCATTTTCTAGCTACAATGGTAGGGATGTGGATATGAACAATTTTTATGTCATTTGGTTGTTTAGGACAGATGCTATTCTCCAGCTTCCCATGGTTCATCCAGGAAAGAGCCGGTGTGTCTGTGATCGTATTCAAACATACCCAGGCTTAGATGCCATCAAAACTTCCTTTTGGGAAGTTAAGAGATGAGGTCAAGAGTTTTGTTATGACCCGTAGTTGAGTAGAATTACTTGGTCACCATTGAGGGAACAATTTTTTTTCACTTTACCCTTGACCAATGTCAGTGTGGTTCCATTCAGATGCTTTTTCTCTATAAATCACTCTGCCTCAATGTAGGGGAGCCGATGCCATCAGCTGCTCTTGGGCTTTTGTTAATATTTGAGGCTGCACCAGGAAAGTGGAGACAAATCCTCACTAGTAGCCTTTATTTTTTGTTTTGGCCACTTCTGTACTAATGAAGACAACCTTAGCTGCTGAGAATTAGCAAAATTCTCGTGTTTCCATGTGAGCAGCCAAAGGCTGTGGTCACTGAACAGCCCCAAAAATGGTCTCCAGGGGGCAGAGGCACCATGAAGAGCTGGGTGTGGATGCTCTGCGGGTGGAAAAAGACATCTGGAGCTTCCATGCTTCCCAACCCAAATTCAGATGTTAATAAGGAAGTTGCTGTATATTGCTTGTCAGTAGGTTTTTTTATGTTCTTTTTAGGCTCAGCTAGTTTTCCCTTGGCGTAATTACACCTAATATCCTAATGGGTAAGTCAGTGGGGATCTACGCTGGTGTAATGAAAAGGGTTTAACTAACTGCAAGTTACCATGTAGGTCTCTTTGATTTAGCTCAGATCTGTGACTCTTTGGGATGCAAATTGTGCCTGTTTAGTCCCCTCCACATATTGATAGAGCGGAAGTGGCTGCACATGAGGGATGTTACAAAAGGGACAGGGAACTGCTGGAGAGGGTGCAGCAGAGAGCTACAGAGATGATTAGGGGATGGAACACCTCTCTTATGAGGAAAGGCTGAGGGATTTGGGTCTCTTCAGTCTGGAAAAAAGACGGCTGAGGGGGGATCTTATCAACACTTATAAATACTGAAAGGGTGGGTGTCAGGAGGATGGGGCCAGGCTCTTCTCAGTGGTGCCCGGGGACAGGACAAGGGGTAATGGGCACAGACTTGACCATGGGAAGTTCCACCTAAACATGAGGAGGAACTTCTTTACCCTGAGGGTGGCAGAGCCCTGGCACAGGCTGCCCAGAGAGGTGGGGGAGTCTCCGTCTCTGGAGACATCCCAAACCCGCCTGGACGCGTTCCTGTGCAACTGCTCTGGGTGACCCTGTTCTGGCAGGGGTTGGACTGGGTGATCTCCAGAGGTCCCTTCCAACCCTATGGTTCTGTGATTCTATGAAAATAGGCTTAATTTAAAGAGGATACTTCATGCATCGCGTGAAGGTTTGTGAGTTGTGGGTGGAGAAGGTAATTTGATTCACTGATGCTTCGGCGAGACAAGGGAATATGGCATCACTGCGGGGAGGAGCCCGGCCAAGGGCAGGGGGATGGGGCTGCTACCTGCAGATAAAATCCACCATCCTCAGTGATACAAGCCAGCGTGAAAGGGGGAGGACAGAGCTGGCCCATCGCACCCCAAGTCCTTTGATTTGCCACTTTCATAGGTGGTTTGTTTTTTTTTTTTTAATTTGAATGTATCATCCTCGAGAAAATGTAGTCAGTGGTCTGGGTATTGAAATAGGAACGTACATTGTGAAACGTCAAAAAACGCATCACGTTTCTTTGGAAAGAACAGTGCAGGGGTCTGTGACCGAGCCCCTGCCCCAGCCTGGCAGGAGCCAGCCAGGAGCCAAGGCAGGGGGTACCCGGTGGGCGGCTGCTGTAAGTGGAGCTTTTCTCAAAACGGCAGAGCAAAGAGAAAAAACATATCTTTTAAGACTTCAGTTGCGGCACCTTAAGCTGATGCATCCTGTCAGATTGGGTCTCTCATGTCAAATTACAACCTGACTTCAGATGTCACAACCCAGCACGTCAGTCACAAACCCGCCGGGCTGGGTCTCCACGCGGGAGCTGCTCAGAGAGGGAGCTTGTGGGAAGAGCTTTTCTTTTTTGGATCCACTTCTCCCAGAATGTTTCAGATGAAATGATTCAGATGTTTCAGAGAGAATGATTTCTAGATGAAAATAGGTGCGGTATGTGTATACCTGCACCATGCAAGACTGTTTCAGGTACAAGACTAATGTCTGATATCTTTTTGGTCTTGTTTGTCTCCAGCTGTCATCTCCTCCTGTGCCAGCTACCGGGTGCCTGATCGCTGCTGCGTCCCCCACGCGAGAACATCTCTATGCTCATGGGACACATTGGCTTGAGAAGATCCGCAGGTATGAATATCAGGTTTTCTCTTCAAATAAAAGCATTCTCCACCTCCTTTCCAGACCATATCTTCAGCGTGAGTAAACCCACCGCTTTCAGGCCGGGGGGACTGCTTACGTTGCCTGAGGGCCTATCCCAAAGCTCCTCTTGAAGCCGAGTTCTCTGCTATTTCTGTAAATAATGCACTTGGGCAAGCTTATGCCAGGGAAAAATGCTGATTTGGCAAGCGAAGTGAGCCTTCCTGGCAAAGTATTTTTATGCTGCTCTCCACAAGTGGAGGACACCTGGGGGTTCTCATTGACAAGCAGCTGAACGTGAGCCAGCAGCGTGCCCAGGTGGCCAAGAAAGCCAATGGCATCCTGGCTTGTATTGGAAATAGTGTGACCAGCAGGAGGGAGGTGATTGTCCCCCTGTGCTCAGCACTGGTGAGGCCACACCTTGAGTGTTGTGTCCAGTTTTGGGCACCTCAATACGAGAGAGACATCGAGGTGCTGGAGCGAGGGCAGAGGAGGGCAACGAAGGTGGGGAAGGGCCTGGAGAATAAATCTGATGAGGAGCCATTGAAGGAGCTGGGACTGTTTAGTTTGAGGAAGAGGAGGCTGAGGGGAGACCTCATCACTCTCTACAACTACCTGAAAGGACATTGTAGAGAGGTTGGTGCTGGTCTCTTCTCACAGGTAATTAGCGATAGAACAAGAGGGAATGGCTTCAAGCTGCAGCAGGGGAGGTTTAGGCTGGACATTAGGAAAAAATTCTTCCCAGAAAGAGTGGTCAGACACTGGAATAGGCTGCCCAGGGAGGTGGTGGAGTCACCATCCCTGAATGTGTTTCAGACTCGTTTAGATGTGGTGTTGGGGGATGTGGTGTAGGGGAGAACTTTGTAGAGTGGGGTTGATGGTTGGACTCGATGATCCCAAGGGTCTCTTCCAACCTAAATGATTCTATGATTCTATGATAAGTTGGCCTTGTCTCAACACAGAAATGACTCCTCCTGACTGTACTGGAAGGTCCGCAGAGCAACCTGGGCTCAGTGCTTACCTGGGCTCTGCTTCGCAGTGGTAAAGCACATCTCTCACCTTGTGTGGAATTCGCTTTATGATGTGCATTCAGATCACATTAAGTAAAAGAAAATTAGCTTTAATTGTACTTGAATGACAGAGCAGGTTTGTGAGTCACTTGGATTTTGGTTCTTACAGATGCTAAAATAAAGTTTCTGTGCTAATTACATATGCATATATTCAATAAACACCCAATAATTTATCTTTTTAGTTAAAAGGTAAGTAAACTAAAAGTTAGTCTCTACTTGAACACTTAGTGGTTACCGGACTTTTCAGTGGGCACGAAGGCACAAATGGGAGAGCCATAATTCTACATTTACACTTTCTAACAGAGATCTGGCTTGCAGTGAAATCCCATGCTGCTTAGAAGTCTCCTCCTCCTCTTTCTCTTTCCCTTACATTATTTAATGTCCTTTCACTGTGTTTGAGACTCATACGGCAGGTCCCCGCCTGGGCCCGGGAGGAGGCAGAGGGTCCCTGCGGAGGGCTGCGGCCACAGAGTGCCAAAGGCTGCGCAGCTGCTGCAGCCTCGTCCCTCGCATCTGGTTGATGCCAGTGGGTTCATCCCATTTGGGTGAACGAAAAAGGCTAATTTCATCCCTGGGAATCACGGGCATGGGAAAACTAGGATGGCAGTTACATAGGATGCGTTTTCAGAGCGCTGCTGGCTGTAGGTCTCTGCTGTCCCACTTCTGTCACCAAGGAGCAAACCCTTCCAGAGGTGAAAATGTCTTTAAAAAACTCTTTCTCTTTACACTTTCTGCTTGTGACTGTCCCCAGTGACAAGTCTGTAATGTGTTCCCATTATGTCGACGGCCAGAGATCAGAGCCCGTGTGGGTAGTTGAAAAATACGTCCTCTTTGTCAAGCACCAGCATCTGCAAATATTAAGTTGGCTGAAAGTAACGCTTTTTACAACCTATTTCCTGCGCAGTTAATTAACCTTCAAAACCGGAGGCTTATGTAGTTTACTAGGCAGAAGTAGTCTTTTAGGACTATGATTTAATTAATGTGACTAAAGGGAGGTGGTTGGCGGAGCGAGGTGTTTGCACGGGCATTGTCTGACCAGCCCTGGGCACGTGGCGTTTAATATGAGTAAATAATTGTATTTGGCACCTGCTTAGTACTGCGCTTCCTCTGCTGTTTCTCCAGACCCGCTCCTAGGAATTAAAATCATCACGTTCTGTTTTACAATTTTTTTTTATGTATTATTGATGGCACCTTATAAAATTAAATTACATCCCATTCATAGTAATGCAATTGAAAAGTTTCAGTCTATTAACGTTTTATTGCTGGAGGGGACAGTAGCTGGTTGTTTGAGCTACACAATGTATCCCAAAGGGCACAAGAACTTGCTGAAAATATGGAAAATTTAGCTTTCAATAAACGTATTAAATTGTTACAACTTGTTCATGAGAGTGGTTCACTTGCACTATAATATTATTTTCTTTAGCATTTGGAGACAGTGGGGCCTCCTGTGGTTTTCGCTGTGTGCTGCGGGGACACCACAATGCAGCAAGAGGACAACATTTATTTAAGCCTCTTAATATTTCTCAATCAGCAGCATGGGGTGTTTTCTTGAGAGAAAGACCAATTCTTCTACTGTATCTCCATGTTAAAATATCCACAGGATGGGGAGCCTTAATCTTCTCGAAGCTCGTTTGAAGCCCTTCCCAGCCAAATGCAGAAAACCGCATCCGTTTTACCCCAAGCGCCGCTTCTCGTGACAAATTCCCTGCTTGTTTTTAGAGACTTGCCGGGCATAAATCACTCATGCTGTTTCCCCTTCCCATGCAATTGCGATACGGCGGTAGGGGCGCGGGCTGAGGCTGCCGTCGGAGGAACGCGCGCTCACGGTTGCTTTCTCCGCTCTCCTTGCAGGAATAAAGGGCTTCCCGACCCTCCGCTTCTCCGGAATGTCAACCCCCAAATCTCCTGCCGAACCCCCCTGCTGGGAAGCTGGAGGTGGGCTGTTGGCTGAGTTAACTACAGCCAGCTGCTGAGAGACGTTTCTGGCGGGAGGCGAGGAGTCCGTGTAGCAAAAAACCTGCTCTCCGGTAGGAAAAAGGGCTGTTCAATAGAGCAGTGAGGCTCCAACCCAACCTTTTTGCCAAGGTAGCCGCTTCCTTGGCTAGCCGTGTTGCTACAGCTGGCAAACTTGAGAAGCTAGAATCGAAACTCTGTGTTTTGAGCTAAACAGGATTTTAAAATTTAAATAAATTATATAAATATATATATATAAAAATATAAATATAAAATGAAATAAAGGGAAAAATAAATTTAAAATTAAGTAAATTCCATTAAAATGGGAATTTTCTCATCCAAAACTAGTGAAAAGCCACCGCAGAACATTAATTTCACTAAAAGAAGAATAGATTAATATCACAGTGGTGCTATCACACATACGAAATCTGTATATAAATGTATATTTATATCCGTACAAATAAGAAGGTACTTGTGGAAGGGCAATGTCTGAACAAAGTGGTGCGCAGCAGCGCAGCGGACGGTGTATCGTGGCTCAGCACCGCAGACATCTTTCATCATCTTCCCTCTGTCACGAGCCTTTTTTTTTTTTTTTTTGATTTCCGAATGAGTCAGAAGTTGAGCTGTACGGCATAAAACCTAAATTGTGGGATGAAATAGCCAGTGACCTCCTACGACAAATACCGGTGTTATTTCTTTTGCTGGAACAAGTGCATCTTTAGAAGTGTCAGGCAAATGGAGGAAGCTGCTCTTGCATAGACGAAGCAGATTTTAAGGCCGTATTTCAGGCTCCGTTCTCTCTCAGTTTGCATTACAAAATGCTGATGATCTCAAAGTACCCATTTCTGGGACTCCTAAGCGCTGGTCGTTTCTCTTTCAGGACTGCAGTTATCTCGCTGAAGTGAAAATTTAGGTGTGCAATGGAAGCAGGGATTGTCACATCTTTAATAACTAAAATCATTTCTCGGCAAACTGCGGGCATGCCAAGCATTGATTTAGAGGGTGATTTCTATTCACTCTTTGTTTTTTATCCTCTTTCCCAAGCAAACAAAGCACCAGTGAGCCCCAGAGTAAAAATACTGTGAGGAAGCAGAACTAAAGACTGCTCACTTGAACTCAGCCTAAAGTTAAACTTCAAAAAGGCCTAGAGAAAAGTATAGATTACAAAGGAATCCCACTAGATTTTTGTATTCAAAGGAGAAAGAATTCCCCTTCTGGTGCCTGTAATCCAGCTAGCAATGTTGCATGAGTTTTCAGATGAAATCGTCCTCAGGTCTGTGCAGTTTCAGTCCTGGCCTCCGGTTTGAGGGAAGGGAAACTTTCATCGATGAAGTTTCCTCATTCAACTAAAGATTGAATAATTACAATTTATCACGCTGCCCAAATAATAGAATCACAGAATGGTTTGGGTTGGAAGGGACCTGCAGCCTGGGCTGGTGGGAGGTGTCCCTGCCCAGGGCAGGGGGTGCCACTGGATCGTCCTTAAGGTCCCTTCCAACCCAAACCCTTCTATAATTCCTTAATTCTGTGCCAGTCTCTTGCCTTCCTTTCCTGATTTCTTACACCTGGAGATTGAGAGCTCTTGCGCTCTATGGAAAGTCTCCCTAAAACCCTCCCAGCTCTGTCCTGCTCCCTCGTCCCCGTGGGCAGTCTCCCAGGGGCTCCTATTGACCAAGTCCTTGAGAAGCTGGAATTTTGCTTTCCTAAACAAACACTCCTTTGTTCCTTTTCCAAATATGAAAATGTGGTTCCTTTTCTCTTTTTTTTTTTTTTTTTTTCTTTTTGGAAAAAGAAAAAGCGAACCCAATTTGCTCGGCTTTCGGCTTTTTTCTTGTGATTGTGCCCACGAGTGCTCAGCAGAGCTTTCCCTCGCAGAAGAGGACTTTAGCTGGAGCGCAGCCGTGGCCCCACACCCCACAGGCAACTGCTCCCAGGCCGTTTTCTTCCCGTCCCTTGCTGGGAGAGGGCTCGCACCGCTGTGTTTCCACCGCGCCAAGCACAGCGTGGCCCTGGGCTTCCTTAGAGCAACCCTAATGCAGATAATAACGAGGTACTTGGGCCGAGAGGAGCTGCCACGCAGCTCTGCATCGCTGAGCTTCCACACATAGTATATTCCCACAAGGATCCTCGAACAGCGGAATAAATTGGAGCAGCCTTGAAGCTGTTGTAATTCATGCTCAAGCAGGCAGAGAGTACCTGTTAGACCTGGGAACAGCGAGCATCCCCAGCGCGCTCCGCCAAGGAGAGCCCGGCTCCAGGACGCCTTCAGCAGACGCTCTCTGCTTTTCAGCTCCGTGTAAGTGCAGAAAAGAAGATATAAGCATTTCTGGTTTGGTTTGTTTTTTTTTTTTTTCCACCCTCTTTGTACGTAGCTGCCTCTTTTTTTTTTTAATTTTTTTATTTTTTCCTGATGCAATCACACCGGTTTAATTGAAGGCGACATGTAGCCCTTCTGCTGGTGCAGGCGTATGGAAAGGTAGGAAGCCGTTCAGGTTTTTGTTCTCAAGGTTGCAGGATTAACAATGAAACGGAGCGGGGAGGCTCTCCTCTTTATTCCGCAGGAGCGAATCTTTGAAAAAATCTCTCACTGTAGAGAGATCAGAGTGAAAAAGGCAAGAAGAAAAGGTAAAAGCAAAAGTAAGAACGAACGACACGTGGAAGATCACAGACCTTTACTTTGGTTAGTAATTTTAGAGACAAGTGAGAGGAGATAGCACTTCAAGCAAGCTTCGTTCACAAATAATTAAATAAGTAATTCTATTATAAAATTCTCACTTCCTGTTTATGTGATGAAGGGTGCTCTGTGTGTCTTTAGAGGGTTTAATGTCTGTGTTTAAGAACACAAGAAAAATCTTTTAATATCAGAAAAAAACGAGTGTATTGGTTCCGTCTCCCCTTCTCTGCAAAATTCCTGTCAACTTCTGACTTCATTTTTCCCAAAATTCAAACTGCTCAGTGTTGTTATTGAAATGAATTCTGCAAAAACACAAGTATTTTGGGTATTACTCAAGTAAAAGTTTCTTCTAAAGGTCTGAATGCGGTAGTGACGTGCTTTAAGTCTGGTAGAATTTAGTGGAGTTTGAGACATAATTACAGTTGCAGCGAGAGACCTTGCTCTCCATCCACGATGGCTCCAGAGCACTTGGATCACTGGCCTGGAAAGCTTTACAGAAACAAGTGAGTTTCTTTACTCTGTCATAACATTATAGTTCTGAAACTAAATTCGGAAAAGCTGTTGTGAACAAAACCCAAAAATGCTGTTGCAGAGTGAGAGAAAACTAACAAACCCCTTTAATTTATAGTTTAAATAGTTAATATTTATTTAATTTCCATGCTGGCATCAGACTTTCAGAGTGCTGGATCCCGCTGGCAGCAAGAGTGGGGCAATCGGGGGTGGGGGGAAATCCGTCACGGTGGGGGACGAGTTGGACAGAAATCTGGTGGGAATCCCTGTGGGGACACTTGGTCCTTCCCTTGGGCCAGGTCCCTCCGGCCGCGTTTTCCTGTACCTGCATCCGCAGCCCTTCCCTTTGCTCCACCACCTTTTCCGGCAAGGGCTTCAGGAAGCACATCTGCAACCAACAAATCTTTCCTGGGCTTGTAGTCCAATTTGCCAATGACATAAAGATTCTCTTCTTCAGCAAGAAATATATTTATAAAGTGTGAAAGGATTAGCTAGGCATCTTTTAGCAATTCAATAAGTATTTTACGATCAATTTTAGCTAACAGCAGCATTTCTGCAGGCAATTGGTCTCTGGTTTTGACAGTACTTTTGCTGGCTTTCACTGATGTGAATGGGAGCTGAAGGGCCTCACCACCTGGCGGGGATTAGATTGCTGAAATCTGCAGTTAATTTCTGAAAACTACAACTTCTGGAAAAATTCCCAAAGCATAAACAGCAACGTATTCAGCTGGTATAAATCAGGGAAGTTCCACTAGCTTTAGCAAAGCGAGCTTACATCACTAGAAGGTGTCATCTTTTTTTCAGACGCTTTTGAGAAAACAGCAAAAGGGTTGTTGGTTTTTTTTTTTTTTGTGGTTGTGTTTCTGAGCCTTTTGAATTACCAGCAAAATGGGCCAACCATGAAGAAAAATGCAAAACGATCCCAGAAAGTCTGTCTGATTCATTCTGGTGAAAACTAGCTCTTATCAACATTGTAATTAAACACGTTTCCCAACTCCCATCTAATTTAAAGAGGCTTCACTTCTTACAGTTCAGGGGTGCCTGTGAAGATTCCTCATGTTGGCTTTTTTAAAAAGAAATGAAAATCACTGCTTGGTTGTATTTTAAGATGAAGCTCTTGCTCTCTATAGCCTACAAGGTGATGCCAATGTCTAACTTCAGTGGGAGCCGGCAGCGGCTGCAGAACTCCTAAAGCTTCAGCCACTCGTAGCTTGAAGTTCGGGACTGAGTATGCGGAAGTAAAATTTAATCAATGAATTAAACCCAAATGGAGCAGTTTTCGTGACATAAAAAGAAATACATATTATATATATTACCACACCAGTGCCTGTGCTGTCGCCTCTGTACGCTATGGGTAACCACTGCGTTGAGCGTCTGCTTTCTCTCCTGGAGATTCCTCATTCGGGCCCTGTGTTTCGGTCGCGACGGCGGCCGTGGCCAACCACTGCAGGGGATTTTTCACCTCAATCAGGTACGAGGTACCTAACGCTACATCGTGTGGGAGCAGATACATGCTGGCCTTGGGATTTATAGCTGCATAAAGCTAGGCTTTTAAAATGTCCTGCTCTTTATTTCCCTACAAATATTTAAGATTTCAGGTGGTATCAAAGATGCTCTGTTGGTTTTTGCGTTTTTTTTTTTTTTGGTTTTTTTTTTTGGTGGTGTGTGTGTCGCATTGGTAGTTCGGTTTCCTCTCTGAAAAGAACCGTGTTTCAGCAACGTGCGCGTAGTAGGAAGCTTAGGTATTCTTTTTGTAGCTGTCAGAGTCTGCATGGTACACGATGTCCAAACCAAAGGGCTTATTTCACTTATGGAAGGCTCTTCGGGAAGTAATTCCGATGGGTTATTCAACAAAGTACTTCTTATTAGTGTAGATGGTGTTTCGTCTTTTGCACAGTGTGCCTGAAAAGCAAAATGCGTGAAGTGCTCAGGCATAGTTTCTTTTAAGAGAAAAATAAACTAACAGCAAAAAGAAAAAATAAAACCAAGAAGGTTATGTTGCAGCAGAAGAAATAGATGCTGTTAGCTCATCCTAAGCATTTTCATTCATGAGATATAACACAGTTCAACTTTTAAATCAAGCCAGCTCTTACAATTTCATGGTGGCCAAATAGGAGAGTCTTTTCCCGTAGCGTGGAGGATTATGAGTGAGCAAATGGCAGTCTGTGCCCTTCCAGGAAAAAAAAAAAAGAGAAAAAATAAGAAGTGGATTGTTCTTCCAGTAAGGGACAGATCTGTGGTTTTGTTTTGCGCTTCCTATTTTTCCCCTGAGAGCAAGAGCAGATGGTTTGAAAAAGCGAGAGGAGGTTTGGCTCAGGTTTGAGTGCTCTCTCCGGTCGGGGACTTTGGCAACCTCCGTGGCCATGCGCTCTGTCTGGGAAGACTCTTAAGAAAGTCATTACTATGGGAGGGGGGAAAAAAGCCCATTTACCTCCACAGCACAGCCTGTACCCTGGCGAGGGCCCGCACTGCCGTGCTGTACAGGCAGGAGTGGGCCATGTCAGGGCCAGGGAGCTGACGTCTCCCTTTGGCCTTAAATACTGTCTGGCTTTGTATTTGGATTGTTTTCTGTCAGAAACCAAAGAATAAGTGATTCTTGCAATGACAAGTTCAATAAATGTAAAATATCGCTTTCCTTCCCAGCCTTGAACAGATACTTAGAGACCAACTTCAGTCAAGCGGAAGTGGGAAAGCGCCTTTTCAGAGAGACAGACAATATTAAAGTATATTTCCTGAATGACAAAGTTTTTACGATGGCAGCAATTACTGTGCGACCTAAGGGCTGGTTTGAATGTAACTCCTGGTTTTGATAGACAGAGAAATAATGCTTTGTGTGACGCAAGGTAGAGAATCTTGACTTTCACCTCCTGGTTTCTGGCTTGTTTCTTGGCCAGTGGGGGTGTTGACCGAGGGAGAACACCTCTGCTCGCTTCCCTACCGCTACGTTTGGCAAGAGGAGATGTTGTGTTCACCTTGCTCCTGCTATCAGTGCAATAATTCCCAAGAAATAGCTGATTTGATTTTTTGGGGGGAATTTTAGTGCTTCCTCCTACAGGTACCAATGGATTCAGTGGCAACCCAGGCTTCTCCTTTGTTCATCCCCCTCCGCTCCTGGCGGGTCTCCCAGCTCAGCCCCACGAGCCCCAAGCTCATTTTCTTGGTTCATTATCTCCCACCTTGAGATTTCCATCAGTTAAAAGCTCATGAAGTCTCATTTTCGAAACTTTAACCTGAACCCATTCAGATTACCCTATTGGCAACTTGACCATCCCTTGGTAGCACAAAGGTGCGGGCGCTGACGTTGCCTCTCCACAGGCGCTACACAAGGTTCGCCGGGACATTGGGAAAAGGCACAGCTCGGCCAGGGATGCTGGACGCAGTGCAGGAGCTCGTTAACCAGCCTGCGCTAATGGGGCAGGGGGGGAGCCCTCTGCCTCCCAGGCACGAGCAAAACCAACCGCTCTTTGATTAACGCAAGAGTTTTTCTCACGGTGTGGTTTCAAAGAAGTCTCAGATTTCCTCAGGTAACGTCTTTGTAGTCAGTTCCCTCATTGGGTGTCATTTTAGCATCTTCAGGGAAAAATATTTTTTCTTCTCTGTTAAACAAAAATACTTCAGACACTAAGATACTCCTGCTATTCAGGAGAAAACAGCTTGTCTGTAGAGGAGATAAGAATGCATCTTCCTCTGCTGCCTCAAATTCCCTTAAACATTAAGAAAAGGCATCAGAAAAGGATGTTTTGAGAATATTTCCTGAATCCCTGGTTATAAGGGTGAACGTTGTTTGTACCACATTCTTTTGTTTTCAGTAAGAATGAAAAATGGTTCACAAAACAGCACAGTGGAGTTGCAAGACTAGATATTAAAGCCTGAGTCATGCAGAGATCTACAGACACATTTATTTTACCTATCTGAGTAATTTCTCTTTCTAGAGCCGTGTTTTAAAGGGGAAAAAATTACTAGGACACGTGAGGACAGCGCGGCTGGAGGTACAGGGTGCCGACAGCCCCCCGATGGGTGTGCAGCTCTCCTGGGGGTGGGTGGCAAAGGCTGGCGAGCATCTTTCAGCGCCGCCTCCGCTCGGTAACACTCGCTCTGTTTTATACAGCCGTGTCTGGGATTTGTTAAACTTTACGATAATGCTTCTTTAATTTTATCTTTCTGGACAGGCAGAGTTTTGTTCTCATGTTTTATGGAAATGTTTTTACTTCAGTATTACTATGCATTAAGATCAGTTACGTATTTTGACCCACGTGTGGCGCCTGTAGTTAATTCTGCTGCAGAATTAGTGCTGTTTATCCAACGGGCATTTGAAATTTGAGGGCTACGGGTGTGACCCTCAGTAGTAGCCATGATTTGTTTTCTGACTCCAATATGATGTCTTGATGCGGTGGGGCTAAGTGCAGTAGACGTGCTTGTGACTGTGATTAAACCAGTGAAAAATAGCGGTCAAAAAAGGATATTAAAGCGTAATGCTCTGACCCTTTTCCTGCTGGTCTGAGACGAGAACATTCCTGTGCACGAGCTCTGCCGGGCCGCCTGGCGAAATGCAGTGTCCGTGGCCATCTCAGCTTTGGAATGTGCTCCCTGTTTTGACTGTATTGTCACCCCATTCTGCACATCGCCCGACGCATTCCTTCCCTTGCAAAGTGTGTTCGTTACTATGGAGACAGGAAAATAGTTCAGGAGAGGGGAGCTTCGCAGCGCGGATGGGGCGTAGCAACAAATGGCTTTATAGAGGGGTTGGAAAATTGTATGTCGGCTAGTGGATAAACAGGTATTTTACGTAAGGCTCATATATTTGCAATATAATAGGATGCCTGTTTATTTTCTTCTTTCAGAGATTTATTAGTGCCTGAAGAAGAGAGAAGCAAGCAGCCTTAAGTGAAGACCTTAGAGAATAACAGCATTAAAAACGGCCCTTCCAAATACTGCACTTCTTACAGAAAGTAATAGTTTATGCTTCTGTGAGATTTTGTTGATATCATTTGTGTTTATCGTAATCCTCGTAATATATTCACTTACTGGTGTGTGTGCTTGGAGAAGGGGAAATGTCCCTGAAATTGGAACAGTTTAATTCAAGATAAAAAATGGACGCAAAGAAGCGGGTGCTTATCGGAGAACAGAGAAGGGGACCGAGGAGCGTGAGGGATCTCATCAGAACCCAAATCTGCATTTTCATTTCTGAGTCAGCTTCGGTTACAGAGCTTCTGTCCATGGAAGCAATAAATGGGGGGGATCGGGCTCACACAGCCAGGCACGCATTCTTGTACCATTATTAAACTGAATTCAAATTTTAATTACAGGATCTAAAAGGGAGATATGATTACATTAAAAAAGTGTTCGATGTCTTTCTATATCTTTTTTGCTCAAAGAAAATGTGTTCATTCAAACCCAGCTCTTTTTTTTTTTTACCTTATTTTTTTATTTCCTGCTGTTCCATAACTCAAAACTGCTTACTGTGTTTTATTCTTTGTCTTCTGCACTGATAGGATTATCAATGTTATGTTGGTTTGATGACGGATAAAGAGGACCAAGACTGAGGTGATGTATTTTGAATTGTTCGGTATTTCAGTAGTATTGATCTTGGGGTATGTGATGGCTGTACTCCATTTGACCTTTCCCTGTCAGATTATTTTTAGGATGGGTTATTTCATAGAATCGCTAAAGAAAAGCTAACCTGAACTAAGCATTTTAGGATGTTTTGCAGGTGTTAGCTCTTTTAATGCCCCTTCCCTGGCAGTGTTCAAGGTCAGGCTGGATGGGTCTAGTGGGAGGTCCCTGCCCAAGGCAAGGGGTTTGGAACCAGAGGGTCTTTAGGGTGCCTTCCAACCCCAACCATTCGGTGATTCTATGAACGCGAACTCTTTGAATTCCTACCAGTAAAAGTTTTCTGGACGATCTCCAAATAGTAGATTTCCAGTTTCAGCATAGCAAGGCAGTGTGTTTGCCGTGCGAGCTGTGTGTGTAACAGCAAGTCGAACATGAGAAAATCGCCCACTCCAGCACTGGACGCCAGTTCCCAGCATGGTCCCTGGCACAGCTTTGGCTTGGCCAACGGGTGCCCTCCCACGCTACGTCCCATGGGTTCCGGTCCCAGGTGATGCCGTGGTTCAGGAGACAGCACACAGCTGGGGCTGTTAATAAATGCAGTGTGGGTGAGAAGAACCTATTGTGGAAGAGAATGGGGAGGACTATCAGGTATATGTGAGCTGGAGCACTTGCCATAAGGCTGAAAGAGGAGGCCACGGCCTGCTTAGTCACTAGTGAAGCCATAGCTTTATAGCTCGTTTCTCATAAACTTTATTAAATATTTATTCATAACACCTTAATGTAATTAACAACATTCTATTTTTGTCTAGTATCACTGCGAGACCTAGATTGTAATGAGGAGGCCACCAACAAGCACTGTACCTACGATAAACTCATTTTCCCTCTGTGCTGAATACGACCTCGCTGCTGCCCCGAGCTTTACACGGCCTTGGACGGGGATCTGTGGTTGTATGAGAGTTTTCTGGCTTTCCCTGTTCTTGCTTCTTTGATACCTCAGGGGAAAGCAGTGGAAGAAAATAGTTTTTTTTTTTTCTGCAAAGACAAGCTGTTTTTCCTGCATCCTCGGAGCGTTTCCAGGGCTATTTGTGGCAGGAGCCCTGCAGCATGGGTTACAGCAGCCACCCCGGGAAGGGACGGGCGAGCTGCACGCAAATAGGCGAACAAATCCTCAGAAGCAGCAGTGGGGCACGATGAGCCCCACAGATCCTCACAGGGAAACCTCTAAGCGGCCCTGGCTGCTTGGCAGGCTCAGGCTGCGCAGTGTTAGAAAGGAAAACACCTAAAATAGTGACCACTTGTAAAAATGTTGCCCTGAAGGCACGTTGTTTCATGCACGAAGAGAACACTTGATCTCAAACTTATATATGTCTTTGATTTGTGCAGAGAAGAGCACCAGAAGGCATGGTCTGCGAAGACGAGTATCAAGAGCAAGGGAAAATATCAGCATTAACTCTACATAAAATCTGGGGATTTTGTTGCAGTGGGAAGATGAGTTCATGTGAGCAGCGATGTTGTGAGATGGGGGTGAAGTTGCCTGGAGGGAACCCGTGTAAAGTATTCAGAAAGTTGGGGTTTTTTTTTCTGCTGGTGACCAGGGTGATTAGAGAGCTTCACGTGCTGGTGGACGGAGCTCCAGATGAAGCGGGCAGGGACCAAACCGGCCAGCACTTTGGTGCAAAGCATGATGAACCGTGTTCCGCTGAACATAGAGAAAAGCTTGATGATGTTGATGGTGAGTCTTCTAAAGCGTCTTGATGGATTAAGTCTCCCTTAAATTTAATGAGAATTTGCCATTTGCCTTTTTTTTCTAGTTTTGCGAGTCTCGCCCCAGCTCGCTGTGAAATCTCCAGCACGTCTGATGGGCTCTGGGTGCTGAGGGGGGTTCAGCCAAGGCTCACCTTAGCTCTGGACAGCTTGGTTTAGTTTGATACTGCGTAATTTACAGGATTTCTAATTATGGACCCTGTCTTGCTTCTTGTACAGTGATGGGTATCAAACGATGTCTTTCCCCTGTATTCTGTCATATGTGTTTTGGTTTTAGCTGCAATCTTGTTTCTTTGCATCAATTTAAAATTAGTAAAAAAAAAAGGAGCGATTTTTTTTCAATCTTCTTCTTTATTTTGTAATAATGTTTCAATAATGCTTGGGGAAGAGTGGCTAGAAAGCTGCCCAGCAGAAAAGGACCTGGGCGTCCTGGTGGAGCCAGCTTAACATGAGCCAGCCGTGTGCCCAGGTGGCCAAGAAGGCCAACAGCATCCTGGCCTGTATCAGGAACAGTGTGGCCAGCAGGAGCAGGGAAGTGATGGTGCCTCTGTACTCGGCCCTGGTGAGGCCTCACCTCGAGGGCTGTGTTCAGTTCTGGGCCCCTCTGTCCAAGAGGGACATTGAGGTGCTGGAGCGGGTCCAGAGGAGAGCGACCGAGCTGGTGAGGGGTCTGGAGACCAAGTCATGTGAGGAGAGGCTGAGGGAGCTGGGGGTGTTCAGTTTGGAGAAGAGGAGGCTGAGGGGAGACCTCATGGCCCTCTACAACTCCCTGAAAGGAGGGTGTAGAGAGGTGGGGGTTGGCCTCTTCTCCCAGGTGAATAACGACAGGACCAGAGGAGATGGCCTGAAGCTGCGGCAGGGGAGGGTTAGATTGGATATTAGGAAGAATGACTTTACTGAAAGAGTGGTCAGGCCCTGGAACAGCCTGCCCAGGGAGGTGGGTGAGTCACCATCCCTGGAGGTGTTTAAGAAACGTGTAGATTTGGCACTTCAGGGCATGCTCTAGGGGCAGAGACTGTAGGATGTGGTTTGTTCTGTGGGGTTTTTTGTTTGGTTTTTTTTTTTTTTTGTTTGGTTGGTTTTTTTTGTTTGTTTGCTTGTTTGGTTTTGTGTGTGTGTATGGTTGGACTCGATGATCTCAAAGGTTCCTTCCAACCAGGAAGATTCTGTAATTCTGTGATTGAGAAAAATGATCTCTGCTTCCCCGGTGTGTAATGATGCTGACCGCCTGTGACGTGCTCTTGAGAGTCCTTCCCTCCTTCGGAAGGAGTGGGGAGAGGCTGGGAGTGGTAGAACCCGGGCTTGCGTCTGTGTGGCTGCTGCTGGGTGGGGAGTGAGAACCGGGGCCTGGCCGTGGCTCTGCCCCAGCTCTCGCCCTCAGCGCTCGGGGCGACGCTGCTCTAACCCTCCCAGGGGAGAAACAAAACGTCAGAGGCAATTTCGGTTCTGGCATATTCCGGTTTTCTCGGGTTCTTGTTTCCCAGAGGCCTGGTAAGGGAGGTCACGCACTTGATTTCTTTCTTCTGTGAAAATTTCTTTTTCTCTGGCCAGAAAGGACCGATTCGTACAAAAATTTCTGCACATAAATCTGAAAATCCTTTTCTCTGCATCTGAAGGTGCTACTAATACGTGCATAGATCTGGACGCTGCGAGTCTAACTGTGTTCTCCATCCCTGCATTGATCTATTGTGTCTTTCAAAAAGGTGATGGATCACCCCAGAAAACGACGAGGTGGGTTGGAGAGGGAAGAAGCTGGCGGTCTCCGGCTAGAGCGATATTGCAAGAATCGGAGTTTGACTCTGTGGTACTTCACATGAGGGGTTATGAAAGGACTGAAATTACATTGGAAAAATGATGAATTTGAATTTTTTCTGGCTCAGTCCCAACTCTTTCAAGAAAGCGGGAGCACTAAGGAAGACGGGTGCAAAGCGATCTGCCTGCTTAAGGGGCTCGGTGCTTTCCGAAGCTGGGCACAGCTTGTTGGCTGGCGCCGGTGTTCAGCTCCTCTCGCACCCCGAAACGCCAGGACGGGCTTCATAAGCCTTTCCTTGCAGAGGCATGGATCTGGCCCAGGGCTGGGCCCTGCTGTTCAGCTGATGGAGGAAAACAGCAAGTATTTACAACCAAAAGCTACAAGGGCATTATCACGGGGCTATATTCCTAATATCCTGTGGATTGTAGATTTCGTGCAATTTCTTGTTTTCTACTGAACGCTTGTAGCCTGAAGCAGCAGTAGAAAGAATGACATGGTCCATCCTTTGACCATGAGCTGTTTCTGTGCAATAAAACCGATCCAACAGTAAGAATGTTGTCGGCCTTTCACAGGGAATGCATCCCTCAGGCTGTGCCAGTGCTGCCAGGGGCAGAGGAGGACTGGGCTCCATGGTGTCCCGTGGGATGCTCGTCTTTGCTGTGCGGAGGATGCGCTCAGCGAGAGGAGGTCGGGAGCGGTGGGGAAGTGTCCTTGTGGGGCTGAGCTGGTCTGGGCTCCCGGGCAAGAGGACCAAGGGCTTTGAATATCACAGAATCAATCCCAGGCTGGCAGGGGCTGGAAGGGACCTCTGGAGATCATCCAGTCCAACCCCTGCCAGAGCAGGGTCACCCAGAGCAGTTGCACAGGAACGCGTCCAGGCGGGGTTGGAATGTCTCCAGAGATGGAGACTCTCCCACCTCTCTGGGCAGCCTGTGCCAGGGCTCTGCCACCCTCACAGGAAAGAAGTTCCTCCTCATGTTGAGATGGAGTTTCCCATGTTCCAGTTTGTGCCCGTTGCCCCTTGTCCTGTTCCCAGGCACCACTGAGGAGAGTCTGGCCCCATCCTCTTGCCCCCCGCCCTTTAGCTCTTGCTGAGCATTGATGAGATATCACCAGGTTATTGGTTACAGGTGCTCTCCTCCAGTCGTCACCACGGCCTCCGGCAAAACTGACCTTCAGTGCGGAGCCTGATGCAGCTTCAAGCGAGAAGAGAGATGTTGAAGGGAGAAAGGCCAACCCAAACCCGGCTCCCACCCCTCATGCAGAGCATCCTTGCAGCAGAGCCCTGCGATTCCAGAGCCAAAGGCACCGCTCCTCCCCTCCCTGCCCGTTCTCGCTGGAGCGCTGCCCTGGTAACCCTGCTTTTCATCTGTCTTTTATGAATTGACTGGTTTAGCATCCTGGAGTTCCTTGACCTTAACAAATGGAGGGGATGACTCCTTGTTTTCAGAGGTAATAGTAAATAGGGTTTGAGGCTATTATTGAATTGTCTGCAGCTCTGCGCACGCTTGTAGCAGAGTTTTGTGAAATCCAAGATGAGAGCTGGTGCTTTAATTAGAGCAGAAATAAACTGAAGTATTTTTAATGCGTATCGATATTGAGACTTCATGACGCCGGGCAGAGCAGCCGTCAGACAGTGATTTGCCAAAACGTCTACGTTTAATTTGGGCAGTTGGTGAACTGTAGTGTTGGCCAAATCGTGAACAAGACAGACACTTATTGCAATTATACGGTCTTATTTGCTGCAGCAATCAGTTTGGGGTCAAAGAGCTACGGCGTAAATTGACAGTAAAGCACTAAGTAACTTCTTAAACTGTGCTTCGTTCTGCTGCAGCTCCACTGCGGGACGTGGGGAACGCAAGTGCCCCAAGAAAAATGATGCGAAATGTTAACACTGCTTGAGCAGGATCGCACCAAAAATGTTAAGACATGTTTATTCATGACTTTTAGTACTACAAATGTCACATAATTGAAACAGCTGATTGGTCGCCAAATTCATACAAAGCACCGTGCCTTCAGAGTGCCTTTTTCTGTAGAAACAGATGAGCGCAATTTACAGGCGAGCAATATGGACGAAGGAAAGGCAATTATTTTGGATAACTGAGCATTCATTTTTTATTAACTGGTGGGGAGTAGTTAACAAATTATCACACATTTTTTTTCGCACCAGGAGACCAGCAGGTCCAGCTCTGCAGGAGCATTTGCTCTGGCCCCAAAGGGAAGGTGTGGGGCTGGTGGAGAGCCAGAGGCGGTGGGACTGGCTAGGACACTGGAACCGGTAATGGGAAAAATGTTGAAGAAAGCAAGTGAGAAACCAGAGCAGCAACAAATGATTGTGAAAAAAAAAGTACTTTTTAGACTCTTTCGTAATTTTTCTCAGTAGTCAACGGACGTTGACTTCCATTTCAGCATCCATCACCCCAGCAAACCAGGCAACTTGTAAATGAGCCAAGATCTTGGATTTCTCATGAATCTTGGAGAAAACTGCCTCTCACGCTCTCGGTAGGTTGTTACACAGCTACTTGCAGAGTACAGGACTTAGGAACAGCATCAGAAGAGAAGGTTTCCAAGTCCTTTGTAAATTTTTTGCCTGCATCAAAGTTTTCCCCCAGCTTGAGAAAATCTGTCTGAGAGCTGGGGCAAAGTGCTTTATTTTCTGTGAGGATTTTGGGGGGTTTTGCCTTTAAAGCACAATTACAAAGGAAGAACTTTTTGTTTTTCGCAATGCTCGTCCTTAATGGATTACAAGCATGCTGCGTTCGCAAGCTGCAAATTGCTAAATAAACTGCCAGATAATAGAATTTAGTGCGTGTTTTTAATTTGATGATACCACTGCCCACAGTGTTGCAAAATGTTACTTTGACAAAGTGCTTATAGCAGCGTGCTTCCGTCATTATGCACCTTCATTTAGAGATTTCTAAGACAGAGTTATTAGTGACAATATTGTCCCGGTCTGTAGCATGGCAGTCCGCACAATGCTTTCCTCCAAAGCGCTGGTAATGGGCTGCATGTGATTTACTCTTGTGTTAAAGTGATAGATGAGTTTTAAGACTTGTGAACACTGTAAATTTCCCTGTAAAATATACTGAGAAAATTAAAAATCGACCTTATTTTCATGGGAGGGAAAATATTTACTCAAATGGCTCTCTAAAAATAGCAATATTAATTTCTTAGCGTCACAGGAGGCTGCATGCATTTTTGTTTTGTCCTGGTTGGGGGTAAAACAGAACCAACTTTCTGTTCAGTAATTTTATTTCTTAGCTAGGCCTCTTCTAACTCTCTGAAACTAAGTTTTTTGAGCAACTCTAAACTTTCACAGGTGTTTCAGAAAGGCGTCAAAGCTCTAAATAGCTGGTTTCCACCATACGAGACTAGGGAGAATTTTTTTTTAAAAAGAAAGATCCTGTGGCTAGATATCCCACATCCACAGCTGCAGCTGGGTTGGGAATGGGCTCACTGCGCCTTAGTCATTACAAAAAGCTCGGCACGAGGCCAGATTTTTCAAAGGACAGCATCTTCCGGAGATGTCCCCTGACCCGTGAGTGGTACCTCAGGTCCCTCGAATTCGGGGCTAAGCCATAGAATCATAGGTTGGAAGGGACCTTTGAGACCATCGAGTCCAACCATCAGCCTAACACTGCCAAAGCCACCACCAAACCGTGTCCCTCAGCACCACGTCTGCCCGGCTGCTCCATACCTCCAGGGACGGAGATTCCACCACTGCCCTGGGCAGCCTCTTCCATCAACAATCAACACTGTGATTGAAGAAAAGACTTCTGTAAAGGGTATGACTGGGCCTGGGATGAGCGTGGAGAATCAAGACAGATTTGGTTTTGTCCTTGAGTGAGACAGAATGTATTCCCATGGAATACATTTTGAGGACAATATCTGCCTAAATATAAAAAATTAAACTGCTTGATAAAAGCACCTGCATTTTGAAAACTAGCGAAAAATTATCTCCTACTTCCGCAAACATCCCTCATTTTTTGGTTTAGGTTTGAAACGTTGTGTGTAATGACCTGGAGCTTGAGAAATATCCCTGTGCTTTCCCCTGTCCTCTCCCAGCTGTGCACAAGCTCATCCTTCATCCATCCTCCGGCTCCGGAAAAATGGGACACGCTTTTCTCCCCTCTCCTTTGTATATAATCTTGTAATGAAGGGAAACAGAGCGAACGTTTGTCTTGAAAGTGAAAGGTGATGCTGTTTTCATAAAACAGCAATCCTCCTGATGCCTGCCGGCAGGAGCAGGGCCGCAGCCACCCTGCCCGGTCCCGCTATCAGCCCCTGGGCAGGGACGTGGGAGGATGGGGACAAATGAGTACAAAATCCTACCCCACGCCCTGCTCAGGGTTTGTCTCCTCTGGGGATGGTGGAGGTGGCCTGGGGGATCATACTGCAGGCCGGGCTGATAAATTTGGGGATGTGAGTTGGGGTGTTTTGAGAGCTGGGGATCCCCGGTGCTGAGCGTAGTGGTCTGAGAAAGAAAACCTTGCTTCAAGGCCAGTCTCAGAAGCGTGAAAGGCATCCTTTTACGAAGGCATCCTTAAATAGAAAGTAAGGCCTACAGGTTGTGGGATCCAAGGCTGTAGGACCAGCAAAGAGGAAATATGAAATATCTAACAATACTTCTTGCTTCAAAACTTCATCTGAGAGCGTCTTGCTCTTCTAGTTGTTCAAAAATTGTAAAAGCTGCAGGAAGAATAAGCAGCTCAGCCAAAGGAATCAACATTTCAACCAGCTGAGGGTAACTGCTGCTGTGCCTGTATAAAATGTAAAATATTGACTCAAAATACCTTTAGTTTGGGTTCAGTGAAAATTGTTGCTGAAGCTTACTTGGAGAAAAAAAAAGAGGCATTTATGGTTACAGACCAGCTTGCATTGTACTTTAATTCATTCAGGAGGATTTTCTGTAGCTCATATAAATACATTACTTGCGAAATAAAAGCTTTTATTGTTTAGAGTCAGTGATAGGATGGGTAAGCAGTGCGGGGTGGAAGCACGGAGGGCAGACACACCGCCCCATGGCAGGGGGATTCCTAAGGTCATCTTCCAACAACCAGGATGGAGAGAGCAGAGGTGGCGGAAAGACGTCCGTCACGTTGGCGTGGGAGTTTTATGCTGTGCCTACTAGAGACGCAATGGTGCATTGCTTCGTGGATGCAGGATTTTGTGAACTTATTTTGTCAATGCTGTGAATTTTGCATTTGGAGCCTCATCACCCCTTTAATGAGAGCGCTGTTAATTGTGTCGGGTCAGGAAGAACATGCCGCTGGTGGAATTGTGTTGGCTGCCCATGGCCAGCCCCAGCAGGAGATGCTGTTGTCCAGGCAGCGCTTGTCATATTGATCACCTCTCACAGTACAATACATTTTTCCCATTTTCCCATTGCAGACGAGCTCGGACAAAAGCATCTGCTGCCGAGAGCAGGTGCTGATGACACAAGAGGTGAGCTGTGCTGCTCGCGATTTAGACGCAGTTTTCCCAAGAATAAAACCTGCTCAAAAACTTTGCAAAATCTGGCTCAACAAATGCCCACCAAATGCATCTTCAAGTCATTCTGCATAGGAGCGCTTCCTTCAGGGACGGACGGGGCGATGCTGTGGCTGGGTTTCCCGGTCTCTTGCCGTAGCACTAACCAGCGAGTTCTTCTGCGCTCTGGCTGCTTCAGCTTCCCTGGGACAAACCACGTGGAAAGGATCCACGTTTCCTTAAAGTGATTATAGTTACAACAGTGACTAGAAATACGCTATTTCCTTATTGAGCAGACTTGCTCAGCTGAGCACTCCGGTTGTTTGGACTTAACCTGCATGAAAGTGCATTTTATTTTGCTTTTTTCTTTCCCTGCACTTTAGTCTGTAGGTTCTGCAGAGTATTGTGTAGAGATGTGGTGCAGGGAGTAGCAGACCTGCGCTTTCCAGAGGAAGAGATGATCTTGTAATGCTTCTGGCCTCAACAATCCAATTAGAAACATCACAGGGATCCTTTGAAAAATCTTCACTTTGAGTATCTCAACACCGTGGACAATTTGAGGTGATGAGTCACTCTTGAAAACCCGGGTACAGTATTTTTGTAGTTTTAATGAGAACTGTCCTGCATGTCTTTGTGAGCTTCCAGTGAAGCTGGATGTTGGAATGTTCCCATTTTGGTAAAACTTCAACAGCTGAAGACCAACAGCTAACTTCTTACCTGCTGCAATAAACTAAAGCTTCTTTTCTGTAGGAAACACTGCAACGCTTGCAGGCTTCTGGATGGTGGCATGAAACGTCCTTGCAAGAAACCATGAAGGGCAACTGTCATGCTCCAAATAATGGTGAGTGGGTCTGGTAGGTTGTGGGGCTCTTGGGGGTTGTGGGGAAGAGGGACCAGGACTTTGGCATGGTGCAGGGGGCCCACAAAGCTCCCATAGGTGCAGGACATGGGCCAGAGGCAGCCCAGCTCTGGGCATGGCAACCAAGGAGGAGTACAATCCTTTCAGGTCTATTTGCAGCAGATTTTCCTCTTGCCTGAAGCTCTCACACGTGGCACAAAGTCCAAGAAAGCTGGTGACACGCTCCCCGGGCTCCCTGGGACCAACCTGGGCTGGTTTTGTGGTGCTGCAGGCTGGGAATTCATGGTTCCTGATGGCTATTGGAAATCCTCACCGAAAGAGCAGCTAAACAGCTTTCTACAATACACAGCACACAGCGAAACGTGGTAAGAACTGGAGCTAAGGAGGCATTTGGAGCTTCCCTGTTGTGGGAAAGGCCAACATCTGCTAGAGGCGACCAGAGACCTCGCCTCCTCACAACCGACACAACTCCCCATTTGTACCTGCACACACTGACAGCTCTACCATATACAACGATGTGTTAATCAAAGCACGCCCTGAAATACAATCCCAGTGAAAAATATATTTAAAGTTTGCCAAAACTGACACTTCTGCGAAGCATTTATTTTCAGCCATGTCAGAATATTTCACGTTCATTGCTGTTTTTTCATTTCACCTTCAGTATTAGCATGTTCCACACAACCTGCTTTATTGCAGAGAATTTTCTTGAATGCATTCAAATCGCAATCCAACGGATACTTGAGAAAGGCTACAAATTACTGAGGGCTTTAAAACTGAATTTTCAGGGTTGTAAGGAAACGTTTTTTATGAAAAAATGTTTTTTATGAAAAAACGTTAAGATTGGTATAAGTTTCACCATCTCTATTATTAAACATTTATAAATCCCTTGACTGTCTATGGCTGCTGCATGGAAATTGCGACCATCTCACTCTGGCCCAGGTAAGGCAGTGGAAGAGCTCCGTAAATCGGGTTTTTTCCGTCCCTGCTGTTGATGTTGTGGTGTTGGGTTTCTTCATGCTTCATTGATTTTTGTCTGTAGTTAACGGGAAGCTCTGCCTGGAAGGTTTCTTCTTTCATTATTGTTTAACACTGCACCTCTGCCGGCATCATAGGATGTTACTAAAAATAGTGTAGGAGGCAAAACATCACTTGAAAATATACTTTAAGTTCACCCTTCAGTCCATCTGTGTTTTGTCAATCCTCACAAAGTGAGCGCCTCTGCCAGGCAGCCCTGTGCGCTCGCTCTGCTCTTGGACGGTGCTGAAGAAAGGGTTTAGAGCCAGAAATGGGCCTCAGTATATAAAATTTGCAGCCGGATTTGCATCCTGATCTTATTTCTCTTCAGCGGTTCAAAGGCACGTGCTCATGAGTTGGTTTGGACCCATCTCTATTTAGCTGGGGGGGGAAAAAAAGAGAAAAAGTGGGGTCAACTGTAAGTCACTCATTGCTCAGATAAATCAGAAATTTTGTCAGATGATAATTTTTGGTTTTTTTTTCTTCTAAAGGAGCAGTTCTTCCCCAGGGTGGGAGCTCTCACCGCCCTGAGAGGCTGAGAGGGTGCAGCTCCTGGTGGGGGTCCCATCGCCTGCTCGGCTCGGCAGCGCCCCGGGATGCTCTGGAGCTGCGGTGAGCTGCACCAGCTCCGTACGGGGACTCCACGTGCCATCGTCTTGAAAACTTCTACTGTAAGAAAACTTTTTAATTTATTTTTCTTTTTCCTGTCGAAGCAAGTGTCGTAAAAATTTGCCAGTGATGCTGCAGGGAGAAGCTCTTTATTGAAAGAAAAGGTAAAAAATTAGTGTTGCAGCACATTGAGCTATGTGGTTGGAGAATTTTGTATCTTACAGGGTTTTCTTTTGGTAACCACCTTTGTTGAAGTAAATTTGAACAACATGGTGCGCTTGACTAAACGTGAGGTGGAGAACGTCAGCGGTGCCGTATTCTAAACCCTGTCAAGGATGCAGGTTCATGGCACCATCTGACTGTCCTTGGGCCGTTCTCCTACGGCTCCAAAGGAAAGGAAGGACCGTGGAAGGGGAGGCTGCTGTGTTTTGGGTCTTCTCCAATAGTTCTCAAAAAGTTTACTGTAATTCTAAGGTGCTCCAAGGGGTCAGAACAGAGACTTTATTGTCTAATTAAAATGGTTTGTATTACAAGCAAACCTTGCTGTATTAATGGAAGAAGAAACAGAATGATGTGTCATATCAGCTCTTCAAATTATTTTGTTTAGTGTCTGTGTTAGATATTAAACATTATGTCATAAATATGTGGCTACAGAGAATTTCAATAGGCTTGACATCAAGGTAAGAGAAAAATAATAAAAACATCCTAGTCTCTTTTATAACACAGCCCTGTGTAACAAGGGAACACTAACACTAAAATGACTTTTTGCCAATAATTGTCTTTCTGTTCTTTAAAGCAATATAGTCAAACCTCTGTAGACTTAATACTACCGGTTATGGCTTTGTATCTCTGCTAAATGCAAAATTTAATTCAGTGTTCAGTTGTTTAAAATTTTAAACCTAAACTTTAGTGTGTCATAAAAATTGGACTGCTTCTGATGCTTATTAGTCTGAGAAAAAAATTTGTCTAATTCAATAGAATTCATGGGCATTGATACTACATTGGGGCTTATTAAAGAGACGAGGTAGTTTTAATATATAAACCATGAAAAGGCTGTGACATCAAGAAAATTATGCAAATTCATTTCCGTAAAAAAAAAAAAGGGTCATATCTGCATTACATGGAAGCTTAGACAGGCTGTGCCTTACCAGACTTTAACTGTGAAGGCTGTTGTGGTTTGCACAACGTGACGGATTCGTGCACAGTCACACTGGGTTGCACTTCTCGTTCTCCTGTTGGCAGCGCAGGCCCAATGTGCTAAGGCATTGCGGAAAGGAAAAATAATGGATTTTGGAGGCCCCAGCAGAATTTGAAGCTTCATTATGCCAGGCAATGAATCTATGTACAGCCTCCTCAGGCGTGGTGGTATGGTCTGCAACACGTGGTTGGTGTGTGGACCTGCATCCACATGATGCAATTTGTCGTGTGTGTTCCCTGGCAAGAAATGACGGTTTGCAAGACAGGTTCGAAGGACAGCGAGCTCCTGGACGTGGTGTTGGTGATTGCACATGAACCATTGCGTGGGCACAGGGTCGTCTCCTCGCATCCTTCCGGTGCTGTTCAGCCCATTGGAGTGAGGGTGGGTGGGGAACCATCTGAAGTGTTGGCTTGGCAAGAACTGAGAGGGTCTCCACAAACCACCGAAGATCTTTCCCTTTCAAAAATTAGCTCTGTCCTAAGTTCCAGTAGTGTAACAACAGCTTGTGTTTAAATTCAATTGTCTCCGGTTGATCAATGCCCTGCTTGAGGCCATCATTTTCATAGCACTGGTAGCGCAGCATTTCATAACTCTTTAAAGTACACTTGCAACTGAGTTGCAGTCCCTGTTTTTTTTTATCATGGCAACTTTGAAAGAGGTTTTCTAGCATCCAGGCGTCTTCCTGCTGGTGAAAAAAATTCCCGTGAAATTTAACAATGCCTTTGGCAAGAGCCATAGCAGGTCAGATGCAATCGCTCGCCCGCTTCCTTTGGTCCTGCTCTTGGTGGCCATCGAAACCTCTTCAGCAGCCAGGAAGGGAATTCATGGCCATCATTTTCCTTTGCCAACCCATTACAAATATCTGCCCAGCCACCAGATAGGTAGGTTCAGACACGTGCATTGGAAGCATAAGCAGAGAAAGCAGATATGCTCGAAAAATTCATCCTGTTATTGTGAAATGATGGTAGGTGGATCACAAATGGATCTTGTCTCTGAATATTGGTGGCCAGCAAAGATTTGTGAGTTAAGACAGTGGACCTGTCCTCCTCCCCCTCAAACAGAGGCTTTTTGTGATCTAGAATATTAAACCCCAAACTACAGATCAACAGGCAGAGACAGCAGTAATTAGAGTCATACAGGATATTTTGTACTTTTGGGGAAAAACACACTTTGAAAATCCCATCATGTGAATTTTCATACAAGGTTAATATAAGTTCCATTTAGAAAAGTTACTAAACCTTGAAAATGCCATCTTTGCATTTAATGCACTGAAATAGTAATGAAGCATTCCGAGATACTTTCAGAGATTTTAATGAAAATATTAATAAAAAATTGAAAAAAAAAACATCTTGAAAAGTACCCATAATTCCAGTAAAAGTCTGCTAATAAGGACACCCTCCTTGCAGCATCATGCGGACTTTTATGCAGAAAAAATGACATATCATACCAATACTACAGCATGTTAAAGAAGGCGTTCTCAGAGCTGAAGATAAAATTTTGAAAAATTGCATGAGAGTAAACTTCACGCATCTAAGAAAAGTTCCATTAAAAATGCAGTTTCTAAACATAAAACCATGGTCTAAATACTCAAGTTTTTGTAACACTAAATAAAACTGAGCGTGGAATATTTCACTTCAGACTGGGGAAAATTCTCCCTGAAATTCTAATGGAGTATTCATAAAATATACATGACAAATGAGCAGAAGGATAAAGAGGATGCAGCCAAAAATTCACTGAAATTTCACATTTGAGTTTAAATGTCTCTTCTTTTAGAGAACCAAGCTCTCTTTTGGCTGCTCATAATTGTCTGAAAGTCTCTGAGTGGCCGCTTGACAGCTCTGGCCCTTCTCCCTCAGCCCTTAGCACAGGATCTCCATGCACAAGGCTGGTGGTGCCTCAGGAGCCCTGTAAAAACTGCTGAAAAAATGAGAAAACTGGTTAGGTGGAAAAAAGGGTCTTTTTCCTGCAATGCCTTGGTCCATTAATTTTTTTTTTCCTTGTATAGGACAGCAGAGATGTGCTGCATCTCCTGAGAAGGTCTCATTGCATTAGTGCCATGTGTGAAAGCAGATGGTGAAACAGGAGTTGGGGCAGCCCTCCTGGTCCCAGCTGAGACCGGCACAGTCGCATCTACTTGTTCTTAGAACTCACGCAGACAGTCTTTTTCCTAAAACCAATTAAATCCATCTACCACTTGGCCGGTCTTTTGTGCTTGAGAGGCCGTAAGCTGCTGGGTGATGCCATTGTGCAGCCGCTGGCTACAGGTCCCTGGCCGCTGAGGGACACCGGTGTCGGAACCCCCTTCTCCCATTCCTCAGCTCAGCCCAGCACCCAATAGAGCACACGACCTTCTCATTCTCCCTTTAACGAGAAATGTGATGAAGGAAAAATAGGAAATAATACTGTAGGGAACGTTTTTCCAGTTAAATTTAATGCAGACTTGCTGCTGCCCTCTTCTATACCGATGTAGCTCTATTCCTTTGGCGCTAAGAGGACCATTTGGGGTTTTATCATGGTGTTAAACTCTTATTCTGGTTGGTTACGAATGGAAAAGTCCCTGTATCCAGCACCCTCCGACGCGGGGCATCAACCTCCACCTCTATGTAAAGGTCAAAGGGAATGATTTTTTTCGGTTGTGTTTCCGTCTCCCTCAGCCCGTGGGAATGTCGGCGACTGTGTTAGCCCCGTGCACGCAGTTTTACAATAATCTGGTCTCTGGGAAGAGAGCTGCCGAGTCCCCCGGCCTCCATGCCCAGGCTGGCGGTGCCTGGGAGCTCTTCGGCACTTCTGCAGGCTATGCTGAGCACATAGAGCACGCAGAATAGGGCACACAAGGAATAATGAGGCTTTTCAACCTTGAAACTCAAGCTAAATCTGAGCCTAAAAGTATCTAAAGAAATCCTTGTCTGCGGTTTAAAATATTCTTTAAAAAAGCAATGATATTCTTAATATTTCTCCTTGCAAATATAAAGATCTACCCTTTCCCCTTAAAAATACACCAGGGATTCCTGGGTATGAAGTTGCCCTGATTTATGAAGATGTTTGGGATATTACTGGTTTTCATTTTCAGCAATTTTTCCAATGTAAATGTTGGCTATATAGTCTCCTGTCAGACACTGTGTAAAGGGAATAATAATCACGTACTAACATTTTTTTTTTGCTTTACAGCTTAACGTAAATCTTTATTAGCGTTTGGAAGTAGCGAAACAACCTTTGGCACGAGGCATTTAGGAGGTGATGTAAAACCTCCCGCGGCCGGGGGCAAGGCTGCCGAGGGGTCCAGCAGGGGCTCGGCCAGGCTCGGCTTTAGTTAAATTCCCTTTTCTCGTTACAAACCTGCTGCTGGTTCATCCTTGCTCATCCCGATAGGCAGTGGGAGAAAAAAGAAAAAAATGGGAAAAATATAGGTAAGGCTGGAGTATATTGTCCTTTAGCATAAAGACCGCAAAATAAATGCTGTTATAGACACCTACCTTTAATATATGGTGTTATATGCACATTATTCAGCAGCCTTGATTATTTATTAGCCCTAGATCTGAGTCAAAACATATATATATATTCCACAATGGTCTGCTAATTTGTTGTAGTCCAGCACTCCTGTATCTATCTATCTATATATATATATAAAAAAAAAAGTGCTTTTCAGCTTGTTTGATGAATTAGCAACAGCTCTGGGAATTTTGGCAATCAACGCTTGCTGAGATTCCCAGCGTTGTAGCTAATTTGAATATAAGTTAATATGTTTATTAAAGGAAATAAGAAACTCAATCTTTAAAAAAAAAATAAATCATTTAATTCTTTGCCAGCGGATTTTCATTTGCGTTGCAAAGTATTTCATTAATTTTCTCAAAAACGTTCATAATCTGTTCATTAAGAATCCCTTTTGTGCTTACGATAACGTCCAATAAACTCCAAAGGAGAAGAGCGGTAATTTCCTTCGGAGGAATAAAGACAGGAGTGTGGATTTCCACAGAAGGATGTTTGCTGAACTGCTTTATGCTGAAGTTTAGCAACTTTGTAAACTCTCTAAGAGTGAAAAGTTATTGCTGGCAGCTTTCGGAGATGGATGGGGCCTCGGTGGCACTGGGGGTCGTGTCACATTTGTTCTCACCTGGCAATTACGGAGAGAGCACAGCTCACGGCCAACCTATTGATTCACCACTTGACCCTCCAACCACAATTTTCAGGCAGTGTTAAGCGACAGCATTCTCATTAGCTATCAAATAAATTGTAGAACTTTTTTTGCTGATTTCTTTGGAGTTGGTATTTCCATTAAAAAAAAAAATACTATAAATTAATTCCTATAATGCAAATGTACTTAAGTTATTGAAAACCTCTTAAAAATGTTGGCAGCAACTAAGATGTCAAGGAATATTTCTCCTGTACTGCTTCGAGGTACCTCAGATGTACTCTGAGGTTTGTCTTCCGTGATGTATTGATCCTGAAGGGAAAAGAAAGGGAGCCAAGAGGATGCGATCCCTGCTGAGCTGTGGGGTCCCGCTCCTTGGAAGCGACGCTGAGAGCCTTGTACCCGTTGGAGAATGGTTGGATAAATTCAGATTCACCTGGACAAGCTTCCCAGGCCTTACCTGGGCCATTTCCTTGGTATCTTTTTGAATTAGAAGGAAAGCGAAGCCGCCACAGGACTGAGGCGCACCCTTGCGTTTGTGCATTCAACAGCGGTGGTGTTTTGCTCTTACAGCAGATAGAAACACGTGAAGGAAACTTTCCCTCTGCTGTCCTTCGTTCCTGGGCGGCTTTGCTGCAAGCAAGGAGGATTTTCTGAATTCTTCCTTGCCTTTTCCAAGTCCTTGGTGGGAGCTGGAGGCCAGGCCGAGTGCTCAGCCAGGCAAAGGGGATTTTTGAAAGGCTTTTTCCCCTCCGCGTCCCTGGAGCAGATGAGAACTCCCTCCATGGAAAGGTTAGACTTCGTCAAAACACAAAGACAGAACGATTTAAGTTCTCACCCGAGGTACACGGGCACAACAAAGAGAAAATCCAAAAGATTTAGGAAAGGAGGAGGAAAAGCTTAATAGTAAACTTCACAGGAGAATTTAGGTTTGCTGGTGGGGCAGGTGGGAGCTGGATTACATGGGGAGCAGTTTGCAGGACAAGTTCCTGCGGATGCGCGGACCCTTTCCCTCTCTTGATGGTCAAATATGGTGAAAACAATTTCCACTGCTTTAAAACAAACTGACCAAACCGGTAATTTGTTGCTGCAAGGCGAGGTGTTCAGGTGCTGCCACCGAATGGCGTGGGTCCCCGCACAGCCCGTCAGGCCGCTCCAGCAGGGAGAAGAGGACGGAGGCGCTCGCTTGGTGCACACACGTGTGCTCCGGACCAGGACTTTCCTCACATCGTAGGTATTCCTCCCAACCATTCATGTGAAGTACAAATCCCAACCACAGACACAAGGTGGAGGAGGAGGATGGTGCAAGAGTGGTAAAACCCCAGGAAAGAAGATTTAGAGTGAGAGGGACGTACCCATGTGCGCTGGGGTGAAGGAAAGGAGGGTTTAGGTAGAACAGAGCCTGGGGAGAAGCTGTTGAAGACCTGCGCTTAAAACTGAAAGGAACAGGGAAAAATACTCCAAGAAAATATCCGCCACCGGTACGGAGGCCGAAGGCTGCGCGGGGGCTCTGCCCGTCGCTGCCCGCGCCCTGCCGTGTCTTCCATAGCCAGGTGGTGGCAGAAAGGGCAGCTTTGCTGTCGGGCTGGGTCGACAGGTGAGAAACGTTCATTGCCTTGGAGTTTCTCTTCTGGGTTGTGCTTATTGCTTAATTAAAACACCAGTAGCCCATATGAGCTACTTCACCGTTTTCCACAGCCAGCCCTATCACCCTCTGCTCATATCTGCGCAAACTGAATGCTGTGCTTTGCTTTCAGGCTTGTTTTCAGAAAGGAAAGGTGCATTTGTTGTGCTGCGTTGTAGAATAACGTGTTTAACACTGAAACCCCAATCAATGGGATATGGATTTTGCGTTCTGCTCTTGCCTGGTGTTTTGTACCCACACCACACGTTCTTCGTGTTGGCTCTGACCCGGCTCCCAACATCAGGTGTGCTCATTTAAAATTCACAAAGCCGCCCAGGATTCACGCTTGCCTGTGAGTAGCTGGTTGCTATTAAAAGTATGTTCATGGTGAAACATTCCTCTGATGTTTTAAAGCTGCCAGAAACCATTTCTGCCTGTTATTGAGTGAGAGTCGTACTGTTGGAAATGACATTTTATGATGTCTGCCACCTCAAAGACGCTGCAGTCTGTCTGTCTTTGCACTCCTGCTTTGATTGTATTCAAATATATTTATTATAAATACTTATAAATGTCAGTGGCTGCTGTTAGTCATCTTCCCCAGATGTCATGTTGAAAGGTAAGAGATTCCCCTCGCAGGACATCACGGGGGTGGAAGTGAAGCCTCACAATGAAGGGGGAATTGGGGAGAACAAGGAAGCAAGTAAACACCTGAGGCAAAGCCACGTCTGCATGTAATAAAATTAACTTGAAGGGCCTGCTTAATTTTAGAGCTGTTGCCAAACTGAGGAAGGAGCAAAACTGGGCAAAGAGACATAAATAGCCAAGTATAACTGAAAACTGTAATCGGGCTAATTACAATAAGGCATATTTCCTGTTGGAAAATAACATAATTAGTGGTATCTTGAACTTAAAACCTCTTCTTTGGTAGTTAAATTCCATGACATTTCAGCTTGATTAACTTTTTACCAGATATGACTCGGGGCCGTTAGAGGGAACCTTCTGAGGTGGACGGGATATCTGATGACCTACCCCAGCCACAGTCCCAGTTATTCAAACTGAAGAAAATGTATTATAAAACCTCATTAGCAGAAAGGAAATTGATAAACCTATTGCCCGTTTTTTTTCCTGTTTCAACGTTGGCTGAGCTGAAGGGATGAGATGTGAGGGAAAGCATCCTCCTGCCCCAGAGGGTTCCTGAACTCCGGCTCTACCTCTGCCTTGGCAATGATATTTTGCAGGAGTTAATTACAACTTTTATACGGGATATTTATTTATAGGGGTTTTTTTCTGTTCTTGAGAGTACCCCAGCAGTACAGCTGCCTTTGGGAGTCCCTTTGCTTGTCTCTCCGCTCACCTCTAGCTGTTCCGTGGCAGGGAAAAAGCCGTACAGCGCTCTGGCCGTTGTTGCTGCCTCCTTCCAGCTTCTCGCCATTCGATAAAGATGACAACCTTGGGTATAATAAAGGGAGCGAGTCTTCAGGTAGGCGGAGAGTCATTGATGGCATTTCCCAGAAAGACGGTAATAAAAGAACCTTCTCTCGTGACACGGGGTCTCTGAGTGCTGCCCCAGTCCTGCGCGGCTCCTGCTCTGACAGGTTTTTGGGCTGAGACCCTGGAAGGAGCAACCCGGCATTGCCATTGCCATTATCATTGCCATTGCCGTTCCGATTCCCATTCCCACTCCCATTGCCATTACAATTCTTGCCAGCAATCAGGGATTTCAGATAAGCGCGTGGTTTAAAGCAGACCAGCCTCTCCTCATGGGGTTTATCAAGCTCACGGCACAAAAGGCAGGAAGAAATGGGTGCACAACTGTTAATATTTCCCTACTTGATATCGGAAAGAATATTTCCCTACTTGATATTGGAAAGAATATTTATATATTTTGAGTGAAATGCGTGGAAAGCCATGCTCATCTCAGCATTGCCTGATCTCTGATGGCATTTGCCTGTACTTTCTAAGTTATAGAACCGCAATATATAAATTTTAAATTCTTCCTAAACAAGGAAAGGCATGATATTATTTTATGGAATTATTTCAGGGTTTTTTTGGTCAAAACACGTACCTCTGCTGCGCGAACCCACTTGGTGTAACGCCTATAAATAACTGCTGCTGCGATGATGTTTCCTGACTCTCTGACATTTGGCTATTCCAGGTCTGGGGCTTCATCCCGCTGGTGCCCGGCTGCAGGGCAGATGCTCGCCACCACTGTTCCCCATGTCCTCCCAGGTCCGATGCTGCAGAATTCCAAAGATTTATCCATTTATGAGGCTTCGCAGAAATAAAAAAAGAAGAAAATGTAACTATAACCTGAGGACCTTTCCTGGGAAACAATTAGAAAACCTGGTATTTATATCAAGTATTTGGGGAATGTGTATGTAATTTTCTTTGGGTGGGATGTTGTCCCTGGATTCCTTAGGAATTTCCTGGCTTAGGAATTTTCTGCACGAGCAATCGCAGATATAGTTGCTTCTAATATCATTGGTTACTTTACCACACAGTGCACAGGGAAAAGAAAAATCATCTGAGTAAAAAAAGTTAATTTTTGAAAAATGTTTACAAAATCTCGAAGGCTACTGTGAAACAAACCCAAAGAAGTAAAGCTCCAAACCAAAGTGCAGCTGGCTGTGTTGGTGCACGATGGTCAGGGAGATGATGAAATTCAAATTGCCCTGCGCTCCAAAATACTGAAAGTGAATATAATGAAGGATTAATGGGATTTGCTTTTGTCTTTCTGGAAAGAAGAAAAAAAAGGCTGCTTAAATCAGTAGTGTGCTTGTTATGCAGATGAAGACACAAAGGTTATGAAAATAAGGCGCGATCTCCTCAATTCTGTGATTTAATTAAGATACGCCTCTGAGGAAAAGAAGCAAAAGGGATGCTCGCTCTAACTGTAATTTATAAACTTGCGATCCATTTCTTGAAGGTGTGAAACAACAGCGGTAATAAATGATTATTTAATAGTATAAAATGTCAGGAGAGGAGCAGTTGAGATCGGTTTGGAGGAAGAAGGGGTAAGGTGAGTTTGACGGGATCAGTGAGAACACCCGTGGAACAGCGTGGCTGGAGGAGCCCGATACTTTGCGAAGACGCAGCGGGACTGAGCCCTCCGGAGGTTTCTGATGGCCTCAGAGTGCAAAGAGAGGACTTTTCCTGGCAGCATTTTCCTCTAAACTGTTCTTGAGAGGTGGATGTGGGTCTCAACAGCGCTATCCCCAGTACTTGCAGGGAATATAAAGAACTAAATCGCCATGCTTTAAACCAGATCCTCGGGTAACGCTAGGTACGTCACTGGACTTCCTTGCCATGAGAGTCTTTTTCCCAGTTTGATTCATTTTCAGCTTTCCATAGGAAAAAAGTACATGGCAAGGCAAGGTTTTAGCAGTTCTGACTCCCTTCTCAGCTGAGAGACTTGGCAAATTTTGTAGGCTGCTCCAAAAGTTTCTTTAACTGCTTAGTAACGCGTTGTGGCCATTACACGGGTGGTACAAGTGCAACTGTTTGGTTTATCGTTTTTTTTTTTTTTTAAATGAAGATAAAGAAATTCATTGCTGTCCATTTAAAGTAGAAAATGTGAATATTAGTTCCCACTTTGGGCTCCCAGACTAGAAATAGAGCCTCGGACAGCCTGAGGCTTCGCCATCGGAAGAAGTGTTGGGTCTCACCTGGGGTGTGAGCCCTTGGCTGAACTGAGGGCTCAGATCCCTGCGTCAAATAGAAATTGTACGTAGTTAAGGACCCCCCAGAGCCTCCTCTGGACCGTAAGTAAGCACACATAGTTTGTTAGTGTTTACTTTCTCTTCTTCTCCTTCTCCTTCATCTTCTCCTTCATCTTCTTCTCCTTCGTCTTCTCCTTCTTCTTCTTCTAATAACAATAATAATAATAATAATAAGTTCTTCTCTTCTGGCAACTACTTTTTTCTTTTTTTCAGTTGAAACTATCATTTCTTACTATCAATACCTTATTGCCAGCCTGAACTGCTGAGGGATAATCTAACAATAATGTGCTAATTAGTCTTACTGCTGCAGTATCTCAGATACAGGCTGAAGAGTTGGAAGATAATTAGTATTTAACCAATTAAGCTTGTTGCAAGTTCATGAACAGAGCCCTTAGATGTTTTTTTCCCTGGCAAATACAGAGTGAATGCGGTAATTTAACAGCATTTTCTGAAATAAGCAAAGGAGCTGGTCAAAGAGATATTTTTTTTTTTAATTTTAACAGCAGCTATGGGATTTCACCTTTCCCTCCCAGCTGTCTACCAAACTCCCTCCGATTTCTCATTAGACATCGTTAGGTTAGAGTCGTTAGATTATGGCTCTGACCTTGGGTAACCCCACAGTATTTATTTCCACAAATCCTTAACATAAAAAAGTAGAAATAGTGGTCTGTGAATTATAATAAAGATCAATGTGGGTTTTCTTCCCTTTTTTTCTTGCAGGCTGTGGCCACGTCCCAGTCGAGTCATTCCCAGAATTTCCGTGGCACCTTGGGCTGGGTCCTCCGTGATAAAAGGTAAAGGTGCCCACCTTTCGGGAAGAAGAAAATGATTAACAAGTGATTTGTGAGTGCCTGAGGGGGGGAAAAAAAGCCTTCAGGGCTGAACAATCCCACCCGTGTGTCTGAAGGCAGAGCTCTTGTGTGACGCGAGATCTAAAACAGGTTAATGTATGTGTTGATTGCTAATTGACATACTAATTGCTACTAATTTGTTTTTACACAAATTGCATAGCCTTCAGGTGAATGTTAACCTTCTTGCCTAGTGATCATTTCTTGCAGTTGACAGAGTGCGAACTACTGGAGTTGCCTGGACGGTCTGGTTTTGAGGTGTCCTTGAGTGTGAAATGACAATTCAAACCGTAATTGGGGACCTTGGGTTTCTTCCACCGCTTTCGGCTGACTCCCTCACATGGGGGACATGGGGACGGGGCTCTTCTGGTCATGGGTGAGGGTCAGCTTCAGCATCGGCTGTGCATGGGAGCGCTTTCCACAACACCGATTTCAAGGGATGTGCTATACCTCATTCTATGTGTGCAAGAGTCTGATTTGATGGTCTGGTATGGTCCTATAAGAAGAATTCTTTAAATATCAGCTTCTTGTGTATGAGGAATTTCTTTCCAAATTTCTCAACTCACGATTTTTGTTATCTTCACTTAGGGTTTTACCTTTGAGCTGTTGGCCTGCAAATTGCGATGGGTGTACTAACGTAGTGATAGAACTTTGAAGCCAGCTAGAAGTGAGAGGGTCTTGTCCTGTGGCCCGTTGGTGTCAATCAGACCTGAGGGATAACACCTGAGAGCTGGGGGAGCAACCTGGGGAGCACGGGGCTCAGTGGTGGTGGGTGGACCTCGGTGCTGGGGGGGGACCTTGGTTGATGCTGGAGGATCGAAAGTAACTGTGCTTACGAATGAGTGCAGGGGAAAATGTGTACAAAAATCCAAACATTTATTAAAAAAACATGTCTCAGAAAAGTGACTGATGTGACTGCACTTGGGTCACAACAACCCCATGCAGTGCTACAGGATTGGGGTGGAGCGGCTCGAAAGCTGCCTGGCAGAAAAGGCCCTGGGGGTGTTGGTGGACAGTCGTCTGAATATGAGCCAGCAGAGTGCCCAGGTGGCCAAGAAGGCCAACAGCATCCTGGCTTGTATCAGGAATAGTGTGGGGACCCGCACTAGGGAAGTGATCATCCCCCTGTACTCGGCACTGGTGAGGCCCCACCTCGAGTCTTGCGTTCGGTTTTGGGCCCCTCACTACAAGAAGGACATTGAGGTGTTGGAGTGTGTCCAGAGAAGGGCTACAAAGCTGGTGAGGGGTCTGGAGGACAAACCTGATGAGGAACGACTAAGGGAACTGGGGGTGTTCAGCCTGGAGAAGAGGAGGCCGAGGGGAGACCTTCTCACCCTCTACAACTACCTGAGAGGAGGGTGTAGAGAGATGGGGGCTGACCTCTTCTCCCTGGTGACAAGTGATAGGACAAGAGGAAACGGGTTCAAGTTATGTCAGGGGAGGTTTAGATTGGATATTAGGAAACATTTTTTCACTGAAAGGGTTATTAAACATTGGAACAGGCTGCCCAGGGAGGTGGTGGCTTCACCATCCCTGGAGGTGTTTAAATAAAGGGTAGATGTGGTACTTGGGGCCATGGTTTAGAAGTGGTTTTTGTCAGGGCAGGTTAATGGTTGGACTTGATGATCTTAAAGGTCCCTTCCAACCTCAGCGATTCTATGATTCTATGAAATTATAAGGAAATTCACAGCCGGTTTACTCAACCTGTTCTGTCTGGGGTTGTAGGTCTGCATGTGTCCCGTCCGAAGGACCAGCCCAGGAAGCCCAGGGTCGGTGCTTTCTCTTTCTGCGCTGGTCAATCGCCTGGCTTCTGTAGAAACCGCACTGGCTTATCTCTCGTGAGAGCAAACTGCGTTTTCGTCTGCTATTCCAGTTGCCATAAACTCCTTTTCTGCATGCAAGCTGAGGGAAGAATACCAAGAGACTGCTCTAATTAAGATATACCAGAGCAAAGTTAATTTTCAGGGTTCCTTTCAGACACTGACAGAAGATAATTATTATATAGTTTTATTTAATGTGGTACTTGCTTACAAACAGCCAGTCGAATGTACCAATGTAAGCAATGAAGAAATTGTTCAGAAATATTACCACTAATTCTTGAAATAAGTAACGTTGAGTATATCGATATTTACACTCCTATTAGTTTGGCTAAGAGGAAGGTAGATGATGAATTCACCACGCTTTCTCTCAGTACGACAAACGGGCTGTAAATGACTTAAATGCTTTTTTTCTTCAAATTCCTGTCGTACTTTTCTGCTTCTTCAAGCCTGCTGTATGTTTACATTTATTTAATTTTATGTGAACATTTTATTCCTCCATATTTGGTACCGTTTGTGGTAGCTTTGCCCTTCGCCGTGCACAGAGGAGCTGGGGCTGGGGCAGCGCTGGGTGCCCTCACCCTGCGTGAAACATTACGGGGAAAATAGCAAAAAAAAACTTGTCTTTCCATTCAGGGAGCAGTGCACATATGTTGGCAGCGGGGATTGTCTAACAGAAATATTTCATGTTAGGAATTTTTAGTCTTTCTTTCACTTGGCTTTATATATTTAAATGTCGTTTAGAAATCACACATTTTATTTAACTTGTATTGATTTTGGGATATTTCATAGTCGATGCTCACAACACAGAGAGGCTGTCAGATGCATTCACAGCTTCTCAGGGCCGTCACAGCGGGTATGAAAGAGTACGGGGGAGAGAAGATGGAAAATATACAGCATATATATGGATTTTCCCTCATCCTGACAGGGCTTCTATTATTATTTTATTATTTTATTTCTAGGAATCTCATAGACGCTGGAGAAGCCGATCCTCTCACCGAGGTGGACCCGTTAGCAATTTACGAGGAAATTTGCGCCTATCATGAGGGATAAATGTGGTAATTCTGTCTGAGAGCTTGGCAATTACTGGGGAGTGATGAGCAACTATAATTCACTGGAAACTAAATATGTCTATTGAGTGAGGCAGCATTGCTGTGCCGGGGAAGAGAAGGGAACCCATCGCCCCTGCCCTGCCGTGCTCCAGCCCCGCTCCCCGCGGCGGGAGAGGGGTGATGGGGAGATGCTGTGTGCTGCCTCCAGACACTGCCCTTGTGGCAAGCAGCTGCAGGAAGGCGTTTCTCAAAGAAACAGAAAAAAAAAAAGAGAAAAAAAAAAAAAGGAAGGGGGGGGGGGGGGAGAAAGAGGGGGGTAAATAGAATCGGGGGGGAAAAAGTAGGGGGAAAAAAGGAAAAAAATGGGGGGAGGGAAATGGGGGGTAAAATAAGGGAGAAAAGGGAAAAAATAGGGGGAAAATGGGTGAGAAAAAGGAAAAAATGGGGGGAATAGGCGGAAAGAAGGGGGAAAATGGGGGGAAGGTAAAAAAATAGTGGGGCAAAAGGGAAAAGTAGAGGGGGAAAAGGGGGAAAAAACTAGGAAACTAGGGGGGAAATAGGGGAAAAAAGGGAAATAATGGGAGGAAATAGGTGAGAAAAAAGGGGAAAAAGCAGGGGGAAATAGGGGGGAGGGAAAAAATAGGGAGGGAAATAGGGGGAAATAGGGGAAAAAAGGGAAATAATGGGAGGAAATAGGTGAGAAAAAAGGGGAAAGCAGGGGGGGAAAATAAGGGGGGAAGGGAAAAAAATAGGGAGGGAAATAGGGGGGAAAGGGAAAATATAGGGAGGGAAATAGGGGGAAAGGGAAAAAATAGGGGGTAAAATAGGAGAAAAAAGGGGAAAAGGGGGGAAAATAGGGGGAAAAAGAAGGAAAAAAGAGGAAAAAGGGTGAAAAATGGGGGAAATAGGGGAAAAAAGAGAAAAAATGGGGGTGGGGGGGAAAGGATAAAATGGTGTGTGGGGGGGGAAATAGGGGAAAAATAGGAAGAAAAATAAAAAAGGGGAAAAGCAAATCCCCGTGATAGATCATTGCAGTTCTGGAGCTGCGCGTGTCCATCCGCCTGCGTGATGAGGAGGAACCCTGACAAATCCTCGGCGGGACCCTCCACGGCTCCCACAGGGGCAGGTGCCCCCCACAGCGGGTGTGTGGCTCCCCCCGTGTTTAGGGCTCGCATGTAGACAAAGCGTTATCGCGTTTGGAGAGTCGGGCTCCGGCGGAGCTGGGAGTCTGCTCCCGAGGCGGGTGCCGGGACGGAGATCCCTGTCACGCACCTGACACACAACCGTTTCTGCCTCATAAGCAAGAGACAGCCAGAGCTATAAATTCTGTAGACAAGCAAAAGACCCCTGACAAGCTGTTTGTCGGTAAAATATACTAGGGAGAAATTTTAAAAAAAATAATATTCTAGCTTTTGTTCATGTATGCTTTCTGAGTGACCGGTATTAATTTTTCCTACAACACTGAATAATTAATTCTTCCTCAGAAAGCTGGAATTACTGACTGCAAGCTTCAAGCGCAATCTGAAATGAACCCTCTAATATTTATCTTGTATTTATTTCTGCCTTTAGCATTCCAGTAATGCAGTAGATAATTCAGAAGAATATATGATCAAATGCAGCTTTTGAGCAAAGAGGGCGGTCAGTGATAACAACCCCTCTGCGGAAATAACCTTTCGTGATTTCTTTCCCAAGCTGTTGTCTGCCTTTTCCTTTAACTCTACTTTTAATTTGGCTCTGAGCTATAAAAAAAAACCCCAACCTTATCTGCTTTATGCTTGTGCAGAAATCCACATCTCCAAAGTATTGTAGAAACATTAATTAATCCATTCTTGCTACGTATCTCACTGGGGGAAGCGAGACAGAACAACCGGCCCCCGCCTGAGCTGTGGCGTGCCGTGCACAGACCGTCATCTTCTGGTGTGGTGGTTGTGGGATGGGGTTGAAATCTGTAATTTCCAGCTTCTTCGGGCAGAGAGGTGCTTTTGGAAAAATAACTATCAAAATTCCTGAAGGGACTGTTTCAGTCTGGAGGTCCTGGTGGTTAAGGTGGTCAACGTACCCCCCCCTTAAGGTGACCTCATATTGTGCTGCACTTCCGCTTCAAAATTAAAAAATCAGGGCTCAGACCAGCCCTTTGTGGACATCAGAGAGCTGTAGGGTGAGTGAAGGTCTCAGCCAAAGAGTTGAACGGGGCAGCATGCAGAGTTGAGAATAAATGGGTTAAGGATTTAATGTGGTTATGGACAGGCTGAGAGAGCTGGGGGGGTTCAGCCTGGAGAAGAGAAGGCTCCGGGGAGACCTTCCAGCCCCTGCCAGTCCCTAAAGGGGCTCCAGGAAAGCTGGGCAGGGACTCTGGAGCAGGGAGGGGAGCCATGGGACGAGGGGGAAGGGTTTTACACTGGAAGAGGGGAGATTTGGATGAGATGTGAGGGAGAAATTGTTTGCTGTGAGGGGGGTGAGCCCCTGGCCCAGGTTGCCCAGAGAAGCTGTGGCTGCCCCATCCCTGGAGGGGTTCAAGGCCAGGTTGGACGGGGCTTGGAGCAACCTGGTCTGGTGGGAGGTGTCCCTGCCCAGGGCAGGGGGTGGCACTGGGTGGGCTTTAAGGTCCCTTCCAACCCAAACCATTTTGTGATTCTGTGATTTACGGTTTTGCAATGTGGCTGTTGAAGCAAAACCTGAACTTTTTTTAAAATGAGAAAATAGGGAGTTGGAGTAGAGCAAAAGAGCATGAAGTTACAAGCCCTCTGTATTTGCCTTTTTCTGGTGACAAAGGTCCTCTGGCACCTGCAGCACCAGCATATCATCTGCAGAAACCTCACTTGATGGATGCAAGTCTCCATCTGGAAGCTGCTGGCACTTTCCAAATGCTGGTACAGAAAAGGATGTCACAAAAATTGTATTTCTGACACGGGTTTCTGTAACATGCCGATACTAAGCAAAGATACTCTGTCACAATCAAATCCTCGTCAAGTTTATGTGTGATCTTCCCCGTGACCTCTCCATCTCATTTGCCAGGACGTCACTGGAGCGTGGTGGCAGGTGGCTGCCACTCGCCGCGCATCGCCTGCTCCCCAACCCCTGAGCTCCCCGCGGCGTGTGGCGTTGGTCCCGTCTCACTCCCGCCTGTCAGAGCATTAGGATGTGACATGTCGTCCTAATAGCGCAGCACGAACACACGCCAGCAGGACGTGTTACAGTGTCGGGCCGGAGAAGGAGAGCACTGGTACCGGGAGCACGGTAAGTATGTAAAGAGCCTAAGGAAAACACACACATTATTTATCTATCAATCTCCAAGTGAAGGAAGGGTAGAACCAAACATGCCTTTCGTCTAATGTGGAAAGGCTTATCCTCTTCCCAGGAACGTAACTTTTTGTCCCTCATTTCTTTGTTGGCTGTTCCTGGTTTTTCTTAATGATTCCAAGTTGAACACTTCCCTGGAGGGGTTCAAGGCCAGGTTGGACGGGGCTTGGAGCAACCTGGGCTGGTGGGATGTGTCCCTGCCTAGGGCAGGGGGGGGAACTGGGTGATCTTTAGGGTCCCTTCCCACCCAAACCATTCCGTGATTCCATTCTATGATGATTCAGGAAAGCTCATACACCCGGGCTGCCGTAAACATGGGTTTAGAATTTAACAAAGTGGTGAAGCAAAACCCGTATGTTCCATGGCAATTTTACATGCCACAAACAAACATTTCCAGGTACTGTCCTGAGGGCTTGATCCTGTGACCACCTGAGGGACAGTATTTTTTGTGAGAGGAAATGAAATCACGGTGCTAAAAGTTACTGCCCGTCGGAGCTGTAGAAATCACTGTGGGTGAAGTTCGTGTCAGCAGTGACTCAGCTGGTATTTCCAAGGGCTTGTGAGTTGGGTGTGAAAGTCATCTCTGTGACGAAGCTTTAAAATCTCAGTCCAAATGAATTTCTTCGCCATGCAAATTAGAAGTAAAGAGACATTATATCGTAGAGGTGCCAGAAGTTTTTGAAAGTGACTGTTTCAAAGAGCAATTTCATCAGCTTCATTTGACCATGCGCGAACACTACGGGGATGTGGTACGGTGCGTTGAGCTGTTAGCACGCAGTATGGAAAAGCAAACTGCTTATATCTGTCATTGACAGATGGTTCATTTCATAGAGTGCCATCAGGAAGAGTATTAAAAAAAAAAACTAAATCCAGAAAGTTTCTCAAGGGGCTGTGGCTTTGAGTTGCGGAGACCATGAATCTACATAGAGAGAACAAAACAACAGCGGTAATTCCTGCTTCTCTCTAATTGCAGAGCTTGGAATGAGTTGTGCCTGTCTTACTTGGGAGTCTTTCCTTTTCTATAGGTTGCTAACGTTATTATTGGCACTGCTCTGTTGGATTTAAATTATTACTCATATGCAAGAGTGAACATTTCCTCTGGTGGAGAGGTTGAGAGAAAGTCAATATGGTGATGCGCCTTCCCATTACACTACACCAGCCTCGCGAAGCAAGAGAACAAAGCTGTAAGAACAAAACCACACCAGGAGCAGCATCATATATATTTTAAAAGATACAAAATTTGGTTTCTTTTACTGTGTGTTGGAAGTCTGCAGTTTCCAAGTCTGGATAATGTTTGTATTCGCCCACCTATTGATGAGTGTAACATCCCAGCCAGGTGCCTGAAAAGCAATTTTTTTCAGTGTTGATTTTGTAAAATTTTTAATTAATGGGTTTGATACAGACCTAATACTTTGAGACACCTCATCCTGGACATACTGTCCTTCTGCTGAACATTTAATATGTTAGTGACGTCGAGAAGACTTACCACAAACAGTAAGAGGGGAAAACCAAAATCTGAATAGGATGGGAGTGGACAGGTTTTCTGGTAAAAGCTCTTGAGAATTAAACAACAATAAAGACAGTTTGTTCTCTGGAGTCTTGTGTTGGAGGTAACAGAAACAACTGCTCTATCCTATGGTGAAAGAGGTCTTAATTCTCTGGTTTCTTTTTTTTTTTCTTTTTTCCTTCCATACAGCAGCTGGTTTGTTATACTAGCAGAGCTAAGAAAATGGCTATTTCTGAGCCCTGCGGAGGCTGAAAGAAAGAGATGAGCCTCAGAAAAGTCACCTTACCAAGGCTACTGGCGACATCAAAAAAATGAAAATTAATGTCTAGCTGCAGCTAACGGGCCTTACAACATCTCAGTTTCTCCTGCTGGGAACTGGAGGCACTTGCAGAGGGTGGATGAGCGATTAATAATTGCACTAAACTTAAATTCTTACGGCTGTAGTCTAAAGAAAGTGATGGTTTCTTTCCAAGCTCTCCCCTCTCTACCAGAGCTGGCAGGGGAAAGCCAGCCCTGAAGTAAACGATAGATAAGTATTCAGGAAACGTTTTCTTAATTTTCTTAATATTCAGTTATGGTGCCTGATCCCCTCTGGAAAATTTTTTCTTTGAAGTTTCACAGAGGTGCAGATAATTTCCATCAAGAATATTGTCAAAACTCAGTGCCAGCAGGTGAAAAATTGGATGGAAAGATTTAAATCCACTCACTCACAGCAGAATTGTGAAAAAGAAACTTAAAACTGAGTCTACCCTGGAGCCATGCGCTTCACAAAACTCTGCAGCCCTGGCACACCTCGGGGTTGATTAGTCACGGCTGCACAGTGACTGACAAGTCAAATTTCATCATCAAACTCATTTAAGAATTATCTGATAAATGACTACAACCAGATAAAGTTGTTTTTAAAAATATGCAAGAGTCAATTCAAACATGCATCCCTAGTTTTGTTGGGGTAATTCTTCAAAGCAAAAGGATATTCCAATTTTTTAAGCCAATACCCTGGCACAAAGTTCTTCAGTTGACCCATTTGCTTGCGTCTTACCCCAAACAAGAACCCAGGATTTCACTAATCACTCAGTATTTTTGGTTATAAAATTTCTTTAGAACTCGGTGCTGCAAAACTTGAGTTTCAAAGTCAAGAAATGAACGCAAACTTGGAACTTGTGAGTTAAAAGAGAGCAGTAACCCATGAGGGACCTGAACCAAGTTAACCAGAGGTGTCAGGGACAAATGTTAGTGTTTCCTGAGCTTGCAGAAATCTCCTGGGCAGAACAGGGGGGAATGTTTCAGCTGCCTGTGCAATGAGAGCTACTAACGCCGGGTGCTAGGAACCAAACTGGTAACAGTGGAAGACTCTTTAAAATATAAAAGCTCAGAAAAGATGTTCTATTTTTTGTCTTTTTTTTCCCCACTTACAGTGGAAAAAAAAAAACCACGCCAAAAATAGATATTCTGATTAAACTTGAGGACACCTACCTCTGGCAATGATGGAATTAAGCAAATGATCCTTTTCCTACTTTGTTCTCAAGTCTTTCTGTAATTCTCATATTTTTCTTGTCATTGCAGTATCTGAAAACCTTCCATTTAAACAGCGTGACTGATCTCTCTGCTGGGTTTCTTTCTTCCCTTCTTGTACAGGGAGACGTATAAGCGGTAATTGCCTTGGTTGGTTGATGTTTCTAGGTTTTATTATCGCTTCAGTTTTTAAGTAAGGCCTAATTATTAACCGAGTATTTGTTAGGGAAAAAAGACAGTTAAGAGACCCCACCCAGCCCAGAAGCAGAGGTAGTTCTGTAAGTGATGTGGTGTGAAGTTATATGACGTATAGAAGCTTCTTGCCGGATGGACGCAGTAGTTGGGAAAGATATGAGATGGTGGGAAGAAGGTCCCGGTGTTGTTAGAAAGGTCCGTGTTACTGGGAAATGGCAATATAACCCTGAACCCGCTGGAATTGTACGACGACTGAAGATCCAAGGTGGTTGCGGTGACAAAGGTTTGGGTCAAACTCTTGACCCTTGGTGGATTGTCTCCAGGCGAGGCAGAGCTGGGCAGAATTGCTGCTGCGAGCATCAAGTGCGTTTTACTTCGTTGATGAGCAGCCTCTTCCAGACCTGCGTGAGCCGTGACACCGATGTGTCTGAAATCTGGTATATGGTAACTTTATTTACCTTTCATTGCGCAGGTCTCCCCAGCTCCAGCTGGAATAGCTGTTACGGGTTTAACTTCATTAGATGTTGCAAGTCACTTAGTCACTTTGCTTGTCCAAATGTGCGTTTGGGTTCGGCGGCACGCAGGTTTTCTCGGTGAACAGCAGACTCTTGATATGTGGGCTTTTTCCACACGAAAGGCAACTCATTAGGTTTCCTCTAAATGGCTTTCACAATAAGATACTTGAAAAAAACCCACAAATAAGTGATTTAAAAATAGAATATTTGCTCATTTTTAGAATTACCTGAATTTCCAGGGAGCTTTCACGTAGCAGAAATGTGCAAGGAAAGCTTGTTTCCCTGAAACCATCAGTTCTTGGAAGTTCAGTTCTCTAAACAGTTTTTCATAATATTAAATGTGTTATGGCGAATTTGGACGCTTGTGTTATGAGCTCGGAGGCTGTGGCCCTCTGACTCAGAGATCACGAGGGCAACCCTGAGTGCCCTGCGTGAAGGTTAGCCTACATGGAGCGGACCCAAAACCTCCTGAAATCCCTTCTAGCCTAAACCGCTTCATGACTCTGCCTAAGAAATATGAAAGAAGTGTTTCCACAGTGCCGAATCCCTGTGTTCAAATGGACTAATTAGATTCAGAAAATGTACAGGTTATTTCAGGATGTCAGACTGATGATATCTGAGAAAGAGGAGCTTGACTGCAGGAAAACCAGCCCCTTAAGTAGCAATAATAATAGTGCAAAGCAAGCAAAGCACTTGGTAACAGTGTCTGGAAGTTTCACAGAATCTTAGAATGGTTTAGGTTGGAAGGGACCTTGAAGCCCATCTCATTCCAACCCCCCTGCCCTGGGCAGGGACACCTCCCACCAGCCCAAGTTGCTCCAAGCCCCGTCCAACCTGGCCTTGAACCCCTCCAGGGATGGGGCAGCCACAGCTTCTCTGGGCAACCTGGGCCAGGGGCTCACCCCCCTCACAGCAAACAATTCCTTCCTCAGATCTCATCCCAATCTCCCCTCTTTCAGTATAAAACTGTTCCCCCTCGTCCCATGGCTCCCCTCCCTGCTCCAGAGTCCCTGCCCAGCTTTCCTGGAGCCCCTTTAGGGACTGGCAGGGGCTGGAAGGTCTCCCTGGAGCCTTCCCTTCTCCAGGCTGAACCCCCCCAGCTCTCTCAGCCTGTCCCCACAGCAGAGGGGCTCCAGCCCTCTTATCTTCATGGTTCTCCAAGTTTGCTGACGGAGATGACCTCCCGACAGCAGAAGCAGAAAACCAAGCAAAGTGGCCATGCCTCCCTTCACGTGGTGAGGTCTCCATCATTAACGCAGATACCTGGAGCTTCCCACCTGACCCCGCTCCTCCGGCGAGGCCAGGCTCTTCCTTTGCAGCCCATGCCTGGCTCTTTCCCCTCTTTCTCCTACCCGTGTCCCTGTGGCTTGTCTGTGGCACCCGGGCGCTGGGTTTGGCAGGACGGCACCGACCGATGGTGAATGTCAGGGCGTATTCGCAACGAGCAGAAAACACATTGATTTACCCTCGGCAAGGGGGAAGCAGGGGTTTGTTAGCAATGCGATGGAATGTTTTCCTGTCTAAGTCATACAACATCGGTGTTTTGCTATGGGTAAGTATCTTTTTGGCTATGATGACTCTGGGAGGGACAGTATGTTTCCTGCTGCAGATTGGTTTTTTTCTTTTTATGTATTTTTTCCTACTGCTTTTTTTTTTTGTTTTAGATTTGGGGTTTTTTTTCCTACTGCTTTTTACGTATTCCATATAAGAATTCATGCTTCGGGTGATGTGCACACCTGGGACTGAGTTGGAATTGCCTCAGTAACAGATAAGAAGAAATGCAGGAAATAATTGTCTTCTTTTGATTCCTCTCCTCCTTCGCGCCCCCCTCTCCCAAAGAGAAAGCAGCAAAGGCTTGGTAGGAAAAACACAGACTGCGTCAATCTGCAGCAGAGAAAATAGCCATTTCCAGGAGGGATTCCCCCTGGAATGTGCCTGGGATAGCGGACCGCTGAGCCTCCTCCCTCCCCTGCTGCCAGCCATTTCCCATCATCCTATTGCCGAGTTTTACTTCTCCTCCTCTGCATTAATGACTGCATTAATTACTGCACGGTGGTTTCGGTCCATGAGATGAATCTGCAAGTTCTATATTTGGTGGGAGGTGTCCCTGCCCATGGCAGGGGGCTGGAGCCAGATGATCTTCAAGGTCCCTTCCAACCCAAACCATTCTGTGGTTCTATGGTGTGTAGAGACGTCAGGAGTATCGAGATGTTTGTGAGCGTGGGTGTGTGTACGTCCAGATATGTGTATGTACATGCTCCTCGCCTACAGGATGGAACTTCTGTGATTTTTTAGCAGCTTAAAAGAAACGCAGTCAATAAAAAGCAACTCAAGTAGCAAAGTCAAAACAATAAGGAATAAAACATGTGGTCAGACACCGGAATAGGCTGCCCAGGGAGGTGGTGGAGTCGCCATCCCTGAATGTGTTTCAGACTCGTTTAGATGTGGTGTTGGGGGATGTGGTGTAGGGGAGAACTTTGTAGAGTGGGGTTGATGGTTGGACTCGATGATCCCAAGGGTCTTTTCCAACCTAAACGATTCTATGATGATTCTATGTCAGCACTGAGATTTCATTCCTTTTTAAAGTGTTTTCTGTGCTAACGAAGCCTGGATGAAGCACTTGGTCTCCAGAAGGGTGAAAACCCCCAGGAGACCTGTCCCTGAAAGCCTGACTCGCCCCTGCCTGGAGCTGTTTGCTCAGGAAGGGGTTTGTGCATGTTGTCTCCATTGTGAAGGATGCTCCCTCTCCACTGAAGTATTTGTTGGTTGGTTTGTTGATTTTGGTTTTGCTTTGTTTTTTTTTTTCCCTTGGGAGAGATGTGAGAGCAGCAGACGAGGGCAGGTGGCAATAAGGGCTGCCAAGTTTCACTCGTGGCGTGGCCTTTGCGTGGCCATGGCATTGGGAGGGAATTTAAGCCACCAAAAGTAAACTTTACAGCAGGATCATCTCTGCTGGGACCGTCGAAAGGAACCAGTTTAACGTCGCTCTTCTGCATCAGCCCAGCTCAAGCAAGGTGTGGGGTTGCCCTGAAGGTTCCCAGGAAGAACTTCTGCCCGTGGTGGGGTCTGGGTGGTGCTGCAGTACTTGGCGAAGTGGGGGCCTGGTGCAGTCGATGCAGAATTTCTCTCAGGACACGAGCTCTATATTAAAAAAATGCCCCGAGTTAAATAAAATTATTTCTCTTGGGCCTTTTAGCTGTTGTATGATTTCACTGAATAAAACTACTAAAATGACGATAAAGATTTTCTTCCCTTAGGTGATATTTTACATCAGTTGCTCTGATAGCCGCTCATTAATTTTATATATTGGTTTTGCTAAACTCATTTTCTTTTAAGTGATATTTTCAGTGCAATGTAGTATGTTCAGAATATGTCTAGGCAGGGTGAGATTTGGTTGGTTTTTTTTTTTTTTAAGCACAGAAATGGCCTTTATTTTCTCTGAATGAGGTGATCATTTTCCTGCTCATGAAGATTAAGGGCCAGAAGTGCCGTGGCATGAAGCCCTGTGTTTATATCCACAGGTCAGAAATCGCACCCATCCATCATACCGCTCTGTTTAATGTGGACTTGGAGGTAATTCATGGAATATGATGGCCAAGTCCTGGGGTCTGCTGAGCAGAGGTTAAGTTTGCTACACGATGATAAACTCTGCCCCATGGTTGTGTGACGGACGAACCGCTCTGTCTTCTGGAGAGGCTGAGTTTGGTCTGCGTGGTGCTCATGAACATACTCAAAGTTTAATTTTCACGGTATAAGCATTTATTTTTTGTCCTTTGGGGAAACGCAGTAGTGTAAGAGGAGCATCCAAAGATTCGTCAGAGAGGAGAAAAACTTTAAACCCCCAATCTCTATTAGCGTTATCAGCTAGGGAATGCCTTTTGCTAGAAAAAAATTCTCTTTTGTACAAGTTATTTCATATTATGTTGGGCTTTTTACAGCACCTTTGCAGCTGCTGGTGTTTTCCCAATGGCTCACCCTGGTTACCTCCTCCTGCTTCCAGATCTCCAGGCTTGGAGCAACCTGGGCTGGTGGGAGGTGTCCCTGCCCAGGGCAGGGGCTTGGAACTGAATGGTCTTTAAGGTCCCTTCCAACCCAAACCATTCTATGATTCTATGATAGAGCGAGAGTTTTCCATATGAGAATTATTACAACTTCAATTTTCTCTAGAAGTTTTCATCTCTTCAATGGAAATCAGCCCTGGCTGCCCAGTGCGATGGACTGCAGAAATGGAGCAATACGATGCAACGCTCTCTGACGGAGTGGGGAAGCAGAAAGAAAAAGGAGCTTCAGACGACCTTCTCTCCTGAAAAAGTGGGGAAAAAAAGACTTCTATAGCAAACCGCTTTTAGTCTTGAGAGCGTTTCACTATATCAAGAGCTTCGCCACTGCAAGGTTCAGTGATTGTCACAGATATTTACAGCCTGCGAGCAAGGAAACTGTCGCAGATGGAAGGTGGAGGAAAGCACAGATGCGTAAATTTAGCAAATGTACATCTGCCCGACTGCGGGTGCGACTGCAAAACACGCTCCTCTGAAAGAAAAGAGAATAGTAGTCAGGAAGAAATATGGGTCGCATTGGTATGTCACGATGGATGCGGTGACATCACTTTTCGAACACAATTGCTTTTTACTTCACTTTAAGAGACTTTGGCTTGGCTGCCAATAGGAAAAATGGGATTTTTAGGAAAAGGATTGTGAAGGCGCTGTGATTAATCTTGAGGCAAATCTCAAACTTTGCTGAAGAAGTCTCTATTAAGCAAGATCCTAATTTTACCCTTTCCCCTCTTTTCCACATTTTCCCTTGAGATATAGTCAGAATTTCTGAGCGTTAAACAAAGCCAGTCCCTTGGTTTTCCAGCCAAAGGGAGCAAACAGGACTGCCCAGGATGGATTAACTTCTATTCGAGTCTTCAGGCGTCACTATGAGCATGAATTCCATTTAAGTAACACTGTCAGAGACTTAATTAATTACCCAATTGATAAGAAATATAGCATAGGAAGCCTAGACCATGAAAGCAACTTCTACAGGAAATATTTTGCTAAGAGGAAACTACATGGGAATGAAGTGGAGACAGAAAATTGAGTTACAAATTAAAAAGGTAAAAATATTTCTTCATATATAAAAAAATTCAACTTTTTTTTTTTTTTTAATGGAACTTGGGAGGGCCTGGCATTATTTCTTTGTAGATGGTGAAAAACCAGGGCAGTGGCTTAGGCAGAGAGGGCTGGAGAGGGATAATAAAAAGGGAGGTGGAAGCTAAAGGGGAAGGGAAGAGAGCTGGGAGGGGCTGGGGGAACTGGGGCATGAAGAAATAGGTGGAAAGATGGAGAGTGGTTTGGGAAAGAGGGAGCACCAGGCACTGCCGCTTCTGCACTCCGGGGGTATCCTGGGGTATGAGATGCTCCATGCTGGGCTCGGAGGTGCATCACCTGCCCGAGGGCAGAGCCCAGCGTCATCAGGGATGCGTTTGTGCCTCTGCAAGACGTGTTCCTGCTGCAATGGAGGGTCGTTTCGCTTTCACTCGTATGCCTCTTTTTAGGAGCTTGAGATCATCTAATAGATGCTGCTCTATGGAAGTGTTACTGCTGAGTGCATGATGATTTCTCACTTCTGTACGTGCTTTGTAAGTGTAAGAAATCCGTTGGTAGATGAATTCCTGTTGCTTGCATGCTGTGACCAGGGAGAGGTTTGATTTTCCAGCTGCTCTTTTGCAATTTGTCCTTTGCCATGGTTACCCCTGGGGATAACGACACGTCCCCTCCCTGCCCTCCTCCAGGAGGCAAACCTCGTAGAAAAAGCTGCTCTAATTTCAGGTGCGCAGAGGAAGAAAATGTGATTTAAACTAGCAAATATCCCATGCTTTTACAGTTTTGCCCTTGTAAAGTGTAAACAGGAGGGGTGCTTTCTCTGTAAAACCCACAGGCAGTCACATCGGACTGTCCATCTCTCTTTTCCTCGCTCCTCCGGCTCTTCCCAATGTGTCCTTCTGCTCTGTGCATCCCTCCCGCCCGCCTGCTGCAGCTCTCCTCAACGTGAACCCCGCATCCGTTTGAAACAGTTCCTTCCTTTGCCCTCTAACTTCAACATTTACACTTGGTGTACATAAATTAAGGCAAAAGCCTAAAATCGGGGAAAGGAAAAGGAAAGGGGGAAAACCCCCTTCATACCCTTGACAAGTTGCCAAGGCAAGTTGAGGAAGATGGTGGCCCAAGTTCGGGATGAAGCAGCAGGTCTCAGGAAAGATGCCGGGTAAGAGCTGTGCTGAGCCGGCGTAAGGTCCGACAGCTTGCAGTTAACCCAAAGTAGCCATAAATGAAATAAATGCGGGGGAAACTTGAAGTGTTTTCTACCCCATAGGTTTTTCAGCCTTCTTTGAAACAAAGACCCCGGTTTCAAGGCTAATTTCCAAAACTATCTTTTTTCCCCCTCAGATAGACCTTTGCTCCAGTCTGTATCTAACGCTATAAAATATGGAAGATAGTAATGTTTCTAATTAGGTTTTTGAAGCTCTATGCCAAACCTCTGTCTCGGGGATGAGAGAATACAAATCACTTGATGATTATTTCCAACAATGGCCAACCAATCGGTTTGAGAAATACAGATCAAAAGGTTGATTCTCAAATATTTATTATAATAATCTGAACAAGCAGCAGGCTGTAACTCATATGGTAGAATGAAATCCTTGCTAAACCGTCACATCATGAAGAAAATTGCTTTTTTAATTTAATATTTCTCTTTCGGCTGTTTCTATAGAGACATGCTAATTTAGGAGCTTAATTTATTATCTGGAAGAATATTATGCGAGATACAAGTTTTCCCCAGATCACTTTCAAGTGAAACCAAAGGCTCACGTAAGCGAAACATGTGAGCAAAAGCACAAATTGCCTCCTTCATTAAGGCATAATGGGAAATCATGTAACGGCTCGTGGTTCCTCCGGCAGCAAAGGAGTGAGTAGCGATGCCTTTTCCTGCTAATTTGGTCACTGAAATACTGTAAACTCATCAGTGAAAAGCGGCAGCCTTTTTGCTAGAGATGGAGCACGGCAGTGTGGCAACAAAATGTTCCTTCCTTGAGATAATGTTAGTCGTATCCAAGAGTTGACCCAGCAAGTGCTGAAAATTGATAACCACAACTGACCGTTTTGCCACAAATCTGCTGCTGGAGCCTCGTTAGCTTTTCAACAATTGGATGAAAACCTTTGGTATGCATTTTCTCTAGAATTTACCCAGCATGAGAGGACTTTAGTCCACAAACAGTGCCGCGAAGAGGAAATACGTGCATCGTCAACAGGGATGAGTGCCCCTTCCCATCCCTCGCCTCGCTGGGATGGTGCGCGGCTACATGCCAGCCCAGTTCCACCCTGGCTTGACAAGGGCCAGGACGAAGCACAAAGGGTTTGGGGGGGTTCAGCTCCTTGGGTTTACCCTGGCCCTCTCCATCTCACCTCCGTGCTCCTCAGCTGCAGCACAGCTCTTGGCGTGAAGACCAGAAGCTCCCACTGGTTTTCCCAGAAAACCAGTAAATCCTGCAGGGTGTGAGGAATGGGATTAGCCACTGATGAGGGATGCTAAATGGGCACACTGTAGAGCCGAGGAGAACCCCATTGCCAAAAGCTGCCTGGTGAAGGACCAAAACGAGCATGACGGCTTCGTGAAGTTTCTTCTCGAGCTGTCACTTGGCTCTTTTCAGAAATACTTTTAATCAAAACCGTCATAAATAGAGCACAGCTCGAGCAAGTCGATTAGTTTTAGTTTGAGTGACCTGGTTTATACCATATTATTTTGTTCTGTGACTCAGTCTACATTAGAAGTGGTCGTATGTTACCAAACGATGCATATTTCATAAAGCGTGTGAATGAAGGGATGATAATTCGGTTCAGTTCAAATAGAGATGTCTCTTGATTAAGAAACTGCCAGCCAATTGCCATCTCTGTTGAATCACAGAAATAAGTGATTTCTTTATATACTTTCAATGTGGTTTACGGAGAGTGTAAATGATGGAATAGACTCCACATTTAAAAAAAAGAAAAAGGATGATCTGCTGGGCTAGTGCAGTAAATAAACTGAAAGATTAGCAATAATAACAAGAAAAAATAAAATCTGCTCCTTGTATCTATAGTTTACATGACATATAATCAAAAAAAAGTAGATCTAAGGAAAGACTGTTGGTTCCTCGGTGCCATATTGGTATTTAGAAGTTTTCTCACGTGGTAAAGGGAAGCTAGCAGGTTGGGAAACGCCGTGGAGGTGCTACTGCAATCACTGCGATGATTTTTACTTCCAGTCACCGGCAGCTGTGTGGAGACTGACCCAGTGCTGGGGTTTCTGCATTTCCAGCAGTGCCAGGTGAGCAGAGCAGCGCGGATCTGTCTCTCACAGTCTGCTGCCGCCCGCACGCTCCGGTGCTGTGCCGTGGTGTCCCAAGGCGTTGCACGTACCCCAGCCCTGGTGAAAACCCCACGCCAAGGAAATCTCGTGTCCTCGGTCTCTGGTGCTTCCCATCCATAATTCTGGACCCACCTGGGAGCCCAGTTCTACAGGAGGCCGCGCATTATAACGTACAATATCAAATGCTTTTATAATGTCTTTTAAAATTTCCTTTCTTTTTTTTTTTTTCCCTTTTATGCTGCAGACCTGCACCCTGGTTTTATATGGGAAGTGCTGCTTTTACTAGTTGCAGCTGTTCCTACAGCATGAAGGTATGAAGAGGAACTTTGAGATCATTATCTCATGACTTTACCACAACCAGTTGTTACTTGCTGTTTGCAATTGATTTCCCTTTAGAATAACACATTTTTTAAAATTTCCCAGAGACTGATCCTCAGCCTACCGAAGCCTAAAAATTCGTTTTTTTTCTCAAGGGTTTTTGTGTTCCCAGCCTGTGTGCCTAGAGGATATCACTGCTACTCTCCCTTTGTACTCTGCTGATGGGGCTCCGTGCTATGGTTTGTCTGTAGAATTGTTTGGAATATTTTTTTTTAATGTATACTTTGGAATTTGTCAAACTATTGCTATTATACCCCGTGGCAGGGGGTGGCACTGGATGATCTTTAAGGTCCCTTCCAACCTAAACCATTCTATGATTCTATTAGTTTCATCAGTCTACCAATACAAGCATCCAGGGTAGTTGCCCAAAACACGTCTAGGACACTGGCACATTAATGAGGGAAACATTTTGAAAGCATCGCAATAAAAGGATTTTGTGCGTTCGATGTGTGGCTTTGAGCGGGGAGAAAGCAGCGTTGGTGGTCTGCTTCTTAAAGATAAGCTTGGGGCAGTAAATTTATTGCTAATGGTTCTATTTTCGCTTTCTGGCATGGTACTTGGATGCTGTTAATTTGAAGAATTATGTTATTTTCATAAGGTAGAGCTATAAAAAAGAAAAGATTTCTTGGCTTCTTTTGGCTCAGAGGTGGAACAGTGGCTGCGGGCTGGGAAAGCACTGATCATTTGAGCCCTGAAGAAGGTGGTTGTATTCCTACCGCTTCTCTAGCAGTTAGGGAGGTGAGATTTTGGAATTTTTCTGAGAGGGAAGGGAGAATTAGTCATTGTTCAAAGGGCTGTACCTGAGTCCCATATTGGAGCTGCATCACCAACGGAGCTGCTGCTGAGCGGCACCCAAAAAGTGTTGAGAAAATGCAGTAAATGCTCAAAAGAACTATTCAATTTAAGTTACTGAATATAAACATCTCAGCATCTTCTCCTCTTTTGAAGAATTTGATATGATTTGATATTGGCATCTGTAACTGCAAAATTAAGGGGTTTTCAATGAATTATAATGAGTGGCTGTGTTTCTACAAAATAGCTGTTCTGTTTCTGAGCAGCCTGTGACAAGTTACTTGAACTGATTGCATGGGATAATTTGGATTAGATGTTTGGGTATTTTTCTCTGGATGTTTCTCTAAGAATTGTCATGTTCTTACTCTAGCACCAAGTGATGCTATTTTTATGATGCTCCTTTGGGGTGACATGAAGCATGAGATCATTATGGGGAAGGTGAGGTCTAAATCGCCTTCTGGCTCTGCGAATTTTGTTGCTCAGTTTGAGGCTTTTTTAGGTCTTACTTCCTTTATCGTTTTCCCCGATCTAAGTGCTGGTCCGGTAGGTGCTTTTGGAAGCTTAGAGGAACGTACATCAGCTCTGCAAATCTGGCTCGTGCCCCACCTTTGGCTGCTCAGGAAGATGTTGTAATTAACAGTTAACCATGAGATGCTGAGTTTAAGTGGGGAGCCCAGTGTCAAAGAGAATTTTGCTCCAGGGGAGGATCGAGAGTTTTATAGCAAAGGAAATGCCCTTTCCTTCCCTTTCCCTTTCCCTTTCCCTTTCCCTTTCCCTTTCCCTTTCCCTTTCCCTTTCCCTTTCCCTTTCCCTTTCCCTTTCCCTTTCCCTTTCCCTTTCCCTTTCCCTTTCCCTTTCCCTTTCCCTTTCCCTTTCCCTTTCCCTTTCCCTTTTCTTCTCTTCCTCTTCTCTTCTCTTCGTTTTCATTTTTCCTCACTACCACAAACATCCCCCCTTCTTGGAGCACCCTTTGGGACTCACCGAATGCCGCTCCCTTGGGCCAGGATTGGGCTGTGCCACCCTCGCTCACCCCGACACCGGGCAGACGCTGAGGCAAATGTCTGCTGGGGAAAACGGTGATCTTTGGAGCATCAGAAATGCCTCGGTGGGTCCGATCAAAGGTCCAGAAACATCCTGGTCATTACCACAGAGGTGTTAAGCTGCCTTGCCTAAAGACGGGATCAGCAACTCTGAACAAATGAGTGAATTTCTGTCAATTTGCACCTGCATAAAGTTATGTTTTCTTTTTTGTTTTCTTTTTGGTTTTTTGGTTTTGTTTTTTTTTTTGGTGGTGTGCTATTTCTCATACACTTAACAAAATCCATTTACACGTATTGCCACCCTAGCTTTTGGCCTTATCAGGAGAAAACAAAAAGGAAAACGCAGTGTTGCCCAGAACCTGTGCGTTGCTCTTTCATGAAATGGGAAGATCACACGGTGATAAAAGCATCTTCAAAGGGAACGGCAGATTCTAGCGATGAGCGCTTCTCGTGTGCCTCCAAACCACACATCAGCCCTTTCTTATCAAGAGTGTAGCTACTGCGTGTGTGTGCATTAGCTGCAGACCAAATGTACTTGCAGCACTTCCCAGTGTGGAGCAGACTTAATTGAACAGCCAAGCACAGGAGGAGAGCGATTGATTTTCTGTAGTCTGAAGATACAGGGCAGTGGTTGGAGAAGCAATGCGATCCTTGCCCGAGGAAGTATTACTCAATCTATATTAGACTGAGATGAAAAAAAACCAGTTAACCAGCATCAAATACAAGCTCAGCATACAGATTTTGTAATTGCCGTATATTAAATATTTTTTTATGATGTCCACAAGTGTATCTACAAAAAGACTAAAGAAGAAAGTTGTGATGATTTACCAATGATAGCATATAGACTCTAGTGTGGTTTTCACTCAACTGAATGACTCTTTTCAGCATAAGCAGGATGGGTCCCGTACAATAATGAAGTCTTTGGGTCAAACACTTCACACTGCAGGGTTACGCGGCAGTTTGCAAACAGGGTGTCTTGCTCTTGCAAATGCACTAAGTCATGGTAGAGACTTAACACCTGTATGGTTTTCTCTGATAAGGAAGTTATCGATGAGTGGAGGAAAGGAAGAAGTGAGCGAGTGAGTAGAGGCTAAATGTGACTGAAAGAAACAGGGCAATAAAAGTAATACATCTACATGAAAAAGAGGAAGCATGATCAGGATGACTGTCAAATTATGGAAAGCACAGAAACGAAACTGGGGAAAGAAGATTGGAGGAAGAACCACGTGACAGTATTAGGAACATTTTGGGGAAAGAAGAAGAGGATTTGAAAAAAAATCTCGACCAAGCATGTGAGGCATGTGGTGAGAAGAGAGATCTTGGGTGGCCTGGAGGTAGGGGGTAGAGATGCGATGGTGGAGCGGTGGATGAGGTTAATGGTGAGGCCCTTGGTGCCCCATGGAGAACACCACCACCATGGTGGGAAGGTCCTGCTGTCCCATGTTGCTTCTTGCTAAACCCCTCAATGCCTTCAAACCCTGCTCTGGGGATTTGTTTTCCACACCACCAAGCAATCTTCCTGCTCTCCAGACTTGCCAAATGGTCCACTGGTTTGTTAAATGCGGTGCCAAAAGCTGGACGCAGTAGTCGCTGCTGGGATTTCCACCCCTGGAGTGTGAGTACCCACCTCCTGCGCAGAGATCCAGTAGCTTCAATGAACCCCGCTTCATGCAAAGAGGTGAGTGATTTTGTTCACCAAAGCTTGAATTAGCTTCTTTGTGACGTTGGTTTTGCCATCTTCAGTATTTCAGTAGACCATTAACACGTACTAAAAATAATTATAGAAATTTGTGCTTCTTTTTCTGCTATAATTTCTGTCGTATTTCTATATCAAGGATAATTTTAACATTTCTGATCGATTGTATTTAAGTAGTATTGAGGAGGAAAACATAATGCTTGGGCTGTCATGGATGAGTTTCCAACACTGAGCCTATGAGCTCGTGGTTTTTCTGTCATGACAAACCATTCCAAGCTGCTATATTTTATTAGAATGGACTGAAAAAAAATCCCTGCTCATAAAGTTTTTGCGTCTCTTTAACTGGACTTAAAATAACACTGTTGGGTTTTTTGTTTGTTTGTTTGGGGTTTTTTTTTGGCATCGTAAAAATGATCTTTTCTTTGGAAGTAATTACATATTGACTGCTGATGTGCATCCACTGCCAAATGTATTTTGAGAAAGATGCAGTTTTATTAAAAGTGGGGAAAATAAGTGCAACAAGCTTGGTGGAAGCTTTCCTTTATGTCGCCAGCTTCTGCAGGAAAGGATGGCAGATCTTGGTTTAGGACTAAGAAAACATAACTTTTTGTTTATTTTTCTGAACTATGATTTTTGCAAGCAAAGCTCAGTACTGCGTTGTAGAAAGGCAGTATTCAGAGTCCTGAAAACGTCCCTTAGTGCTTAAGGACTGACCATAAATGAGACTTTTTTGCAGACTTCTGTTGCTTGTTTCAGTTGGTTGGGATGAATACGAGCTGGAAGTCTCCAGGGGGGGCTTTTCTGTGGCCGTGGCTGCTCCGGTCACTCGGCAGCCATCCCTGTGGCTGTGGGAGCAGCCTCCCTGGAGCTGCTTTCCTTCCCTGCAGTTTGCTTTGCAGCTCTGCCGTCCTTTGCTGAACGTGCTCTGCTATATTAATATTCCAACTATTAAACCATTAAAGTCTGCCAGTGAGTTAATTACATTAGAGGTTACTTTTAAAACCTGCCAGTGATCCTCTCCTGAGGACTCTCCTGGGGAGCCGCGTTTCAAAGGCGCCGTTCCTTCGCATCCCCGCTCACCAGAGAGTTCCTTGACTAAACTGAGAGCAAAGAGGATTGAATGTTTTCAGCACTTCTTTAAATTGATGTCTCTGAGAGTGGCTCTGGTGCCAGGCACTTGAAAAAAAAACAACCACTGAGATGCTGGAGATGAAATCTGAATAACCAATTTTAGCTGATATTCAGGTTTGAGCTTTGCAGAGTCCTTAAGCACACATTGCTTCTCGCCAACTTAAATAGGATTTTCTCGTGTGTCTGGCAGCAGCGAGCACTGTGTCAGCATGGCAGCAGTGCCGTACTTCTAAAGATACGGATTCAAAGTGGTACCAAACGGCAGGAGCCCACCCAAAGCCATTCCTTTGCATGGCTCCGCAGCCCGGCTTCCTCCCCTCCACCTGGCAAAGCCCTGGCATGGGTGCCGTCTGCAAGGGCTGCCTTAGAAACGTGGGGAGCTGCAGGGTTGAGTGAATCCAAATAGCTTCTGTGTCTTCCCAATTATCAGTTTGGATTGAACTGTTAAAAGTAAAAAAAAAAAAAAAAAAAAATTAATCCAGGTTTTCAGGTTTTTTTTCTTCCAAAGAAGGTGGCGAGTGGGTAGTGGAGCTCCTCTGGACGTTCAGGGAAGTGGTTGAGGCACCATCCCTGGAGGTATCTAAAAGATGGGTACGCGTAGTGCTTAGAGATACGGTTTAGTGGTGTTTTTTGTCAGTGTGAGGTTGATGGTTGGATTCGATGATCTGAAAGGTCCCTTCCAACCTGGGCAGTTCTATGGTTCTATGTTCTTGCTGAATAAAAAAAATGAAGATCACCCAGGTTAATTCCAGTTAATTAATAAACCCCTTCATTTCTTACATAAGCCATGGTTATCCCAGCCAGATCACCGATACCAGCATTACTGAGTTTAAGGATTTAAAGGAATTTGAAAAGGATTACATATTTATATGGATGATAAGAATATTTAGTTATTCATTAAGCAGGGTGAATATACAAAATGTTTTTGTTTTGGAGTAGAAACATACCACTGAAGGCTGAAAGTAGGGAGATTTTTGCTGTGATCTATTGAATGTTTGTCCTCGGTGAGGTTTTTTTTATCCAGGAAAGGCGGGAGCACCCCGACTGGGTACAGGCTGCGGACGAGTTGTGCAAACACTGAAATCGGTGCACGGTTGTCTGAATATCTTGAGGAACCAGCTCATTCCAGGCAGGAGTATTTTGCAATCAGGAATGCTTTTATTGCTTGTTCTTCTCCTAGAAAGTAAGGAGATTTGGATATAGTTGGTTTGATCAGTACTGCGTCCTGCTGCATAAGAGACTCCTTTGTGGGAGAGGGGGAATTATCTCTGGAAAGCCCGAGAGCAAACCTGTCACCTCGAGTCCTCATAAAACCCAAGAGAAGTGTTTGTATGGTAGCATATGATAGAATCACAGAACGGTTTGGGTGGGAAGGGACCTTGAAACCCAGCCAGTGCCACCCCCTGCCCGGGGCAGGGACACCTCCCACCAGCCCAGGTTGCTCCAAGCCCCGTCCAACCTGGCCTTGAACCCCTCCAGGGATGGGGCAGCCACAGCTTCTCTGGGCAACCTGGGCCAGGGGCTCACCCCCCTCACAGCAAACAATTTCTTACCCAGATCTCATCCCAATCTCCCCTCTTCCAGTTTGAAGCCATCACCCCTCATCCTACTGCTACATGCCCTTGTAGAAAGTCCCTCCCCAGCTTTCTTGTAGGCGCCCTTCAGATACTGGAAAGCTGCTATAAGGTCTCCCCAGTGAAAGTCCATGAAGTGCTAACTAAAAAAGAGAATGCGCATCAAATATCCCAATGTATTTAAATTAACAGGCAAACCTTTTTACCTAATTGATTAATTATGAAGTGGCAGGCTGTATTGAGTAAATTAATTATGGAGAAGGAAAGACAGAAGAAAGTGAAGTACTGTCCCTGTTGTAGCAGTATTAATTGTTCTCCGCCTGCCCGTGGAAATGAAAGCAAAATGGGAGAGACCAGATCTCCTGGAACAAAAAACAAGAGCTCAAAAGGTTGGTTCTTAATACCAGAAATAATCATTAAATTTTTGAAGGTTCCCTGAAGTTCAGAAAACATGTTACTGCTAATAAGGAATAAAAAACAGATATGAAGCAAGCTGTATTTCCCTGGACTTTCCATTAGGTGGGGGAAATTTCCCCCGAGGGGACAGTGCCAGCCCAGCTCTGCGATGGCCATTGACCCTCGATCTCCTCCCAGAAGGGTCTGGAGACCCCCGGAGCGATGCTGATCTCGGTCCCCATGGCCACCTCCCTCGGGCTCCCGGGTTGGCAAGCAGGTGTTCTTCCCTTGGATCTGTGAAAGATAATATTCAAAATGGGAGCAAAACTTTAATTGGTAGCTGGCTTAGACACCAATAGAGTTCGTATTCATGTTTAATTAAAAAATAAAAGTACAAAAGTCTTTTTATCTTAGTGAGGGACAGAGTTCAGGAGCTCACTGAGATAACTCAGCGTTAGCTTTGTTAACTTCTGCGCTGTTCACCAAAATGTAAAAACAAAAAAAAAAAGATGAGTTTTATTGGCTGTATAATGCCTTAATCAGATAGCCTCATTAACAGAGATTATCCTATTTCTTCCTAATTGCCTCCATTCATTTAAATGGTGTGTCTTTAGAGACAGAAATTTTATTTAATCTGAGAACTGAGGGGCAAAACCCTGACTGTAATGAAACTGTGTTTAATCTTCTCTTTTATCATGAAGGCATTATGAGTAGATGGAGTTTGGGGTGTGGATGCATCTTGTGGTAAAAAGTAGATCGCAACTTGTTCACCATTTTTTTTTGTTCCCATCCTGCGAGAATGTGCTTTTCAAACCCCTGAGAAGCAGCTCAGCGCGGTGCTCGGCAGCGGCTCCTGGTCAAGGGGACTTGGGGATGCTCCTGATTTCACACTGTCCCCGAGGGCTAAATTGGCAAAGGGGGTTTCTAATTTGAAATTTCCAAATGTGTACTTCATTTCCAGAATTTTTTACCCAGAGCTCATAGGGAGCTAAAGGCAGTCTGTAGTTATAGAATCACAGAATCGTTTCAGTTGGAAGAGACCCTTAAGATTGAATCCAACCTTTATCCTTGGGAACGCAATTACTGTACGGGAATCCGACATTTCAGTTGGTGCTAGACCCACTGTTGCCTTTTTGTCCCTGTCCTGATTTCCCACAGCTGCTCAGAACCGCTGGTGAGCCACGCTTGTCATCTTGAAAAATCCCCAAAATAGATCTTCTGATTACAGAGATCTTCAAGAACGGTCCTCTAGATGGTTGGTTGTTTTTTTTTCTTTCCCCCAGATCATTGCCATCGCTCCTGCTCTTACTCCTCAATCATTCTTTTTAGAGCTGAGCACTCTCTTTCTAACAGTGAGGGACCTGGAAATCCCAGATCCTCGTCGGTGGTGTCGGTATTTAAGTGCTGTGAGGGCGGAAAAAGGGCCCTGGGCAGTTTCGCTGGGACTGAAGGGTTCCTGCAGGCATGGCTGTGGGACAAGGAGCTTTTCCCTCCTGCTGGATTCAAAGAGAAAAATTAAAATACGAATCTAAAAACAAGTTTATGGATTTTTGCTGGCTAATCGTTGCATCTATCTACCTAGCAGAGAGTTGCTTAGCAAAAAGTCTTAAACCTCTCTTCCCGGTTTCCATTTTGCAGATGTTTCCGCACAGATGGTGTATATTCTCTCCTAAGTAGCATAGCAAGGGAACCTAAACAGCATCCGAAAAGATTAGATTTGGGTTTTGTATTCGAGAAAAAACTTTTATCTGGGATATATTTCCTGGTTCCATAATGTCATGCCAAAAGCATTCATGCTAAGAGTAAAAAATTGCAAGTGCTGTGTATGATGGGGAAAGTGAGAGAAAAAATGGAACGATAAAATAACTTAAAATCAAAACAGCCAGGAGGCAGGAAAGCTGCAGACATGCGCCCACCCGTGTTAATTTACAAACTGGCCATTAGCCTCTGGCCCGCTATTGCACAGCAATGACCAGAATATAGGAGTCAGGAAATGATTTTTCCTCAAGAATGAAAAGAGATGCAAGGCATTTCATCCCTCTGAAGTGAGCTAAGGAAACGGCTGCGCTCCTCAGCAAGGGCAGCTCAGCTGTGTCTCAGCGGTAGAAGTTGTGCAGAGCTAATTTGTTCATTGGAGTCTGTTGCTTTGCCTTTATTACATCCCAAATAGAAGAAATAAGTCCTCTAGCGTATCTCTTGGCATAGAATCCAGTGTTCTGTCCCTTCACCTGGGTGCTACCAACAGGGTACTTTGACCTAAATCTCTGCATTTGGGAAAGGAAATATCAGTGATATAAACTAATACATACATATTTCTATTTAAAAAGAAATAAAAATCCTGCGTGATAATGTTCATGATCTCCAGAAAAACGTCAGAGGACATTATGCCCCAACTTGCTGTACTCCGTTCTTCCAGTTTCTGCAGTTATGCAGAGGGGAATAATTGGAAGAAAGAGAGGAGAAAATGTGAAAACCCTCTAGTGAAAAAAATTCATAAGACCAAAGGAAAAAAAAAAATCTTAACCAACCCTGATCGTTGTAGTTTTAATTCTCTTTTGGACAGAGATGCGGTATGAAAAAGATGCATGTTGGTTAAAGGCAAGGAGTTACGATATAGGCAGATGTGCAGCATAACTCACAGTGGTCAGTTCAGCCAAACCGCTATAAAATTCTCATATACGCCACAGAAGGCAGACAATTTATTTATAATTTCAATCAGAGCAAAGATTACCTTCAAATCAGAATTCTTCTAAACGTTGCAAGGCGTTTCATTTCTAAACAGTGCTGCTGTGTTCAATAACGTGTTCACACTATGTGGTTTTCTTGGGGCGTGTGCGCCCACGTGCGAGTTTGGTGGCCTTTTTTTAACATGGTTGTGCTCAGTATTACAGCAAATAGCACAGTTCAAAAGTGACGGGAGAGCCAGGTCTGCAATTTCTCTCTGCAGTGGCTGAACAGGGCTTTTTCATTTCATACATCATTTACAACTTGCTGCAGTGATTCTACAAAGTCAGTACACATCCTCCAGACAAAGCGAAGAGCAGAAGTAAATAGATTTGTTTTTAAGATGGCTGTTGTCATCGTTATGCATGTTTGGCACCAGTTTTATTTTTCTGCATCTCGCCAAATTGCCCAGAGCACAGTTCGGCACCTGCATATAGAATTCAGATAATTTAATTTCTAAAGTCAGTCTTGTAATTGCATCCTTTCCCGTCACACGTGTGCGTACCTGCCAGCCTGCCCTGAAGGGCCGGGGGAGGCTGGCAGGTCCGTCTGTCCGAACCCACGTGTCTCCCACCTCGTACATGCCCAGAAAACCTGGTTCTTTCTAGCGTTCCTTCCCTCTTGTCCTGCTCTGGCTTGTCCGTCTCCTCCCTTTCCTTGGGAAGGGGTTTCTGCCTTCCCCCCGTTTTTGCATAGGATGCTGCAAGGCAGGAGTGCCATTAGCAATTTTGTAGGTGGTGTTTTACTGGCTTTGGGGGCATGGAGAAAACTGGAGAAAATTCCTGGGTTCACTCGTGATGAAGTTTTCTTCAAAAACTGTTCAACCCTCTAAAACCTCACTTGAGATTTGTTTAGCAGAGCTAAACAGTGAGCTTTCCGCAGACGCTGTCTTAAAGCACCTAAAATAGGCACTATGATGCTTTGCTACCATGAATTTGTATGTTGGAACAACAGAGCTTGAATGCTTTCTACATCTGGGGCTTTGGGTTTGGAGATTTCAGTAATTTTGAAGGTTCAATGCTTGACAGTCCATCTTCACCTTCAATTTGCGGCATGAGTCTGGATGTTTAAGAAGAAGAGTTGTCTCGTACGAGTGGCAAGAGAAAGAAGCAGCATTCATTTCTTGGTGTCTCGGAACTGGTTTTGCTCAATGGGGACTGAAGGAAATATAATACCCTATGCAGTTTCAATAATTTTAAAAATGGAAAGTATTCCCATTCTGTTTGCTGTTGCAGCCCTCTGCTCCTCCATGTCCCCCTGGCTTGTGGCTGGCTTTTTCCCTGCTCCCAGGAGTGTCTTTGGTTTCTTCATTCTTGTTAATAGGGACATCAGAATCCATCAGTTCTCAGATGAAAGAGCATTATTATTATTATTATTATTATTATTATTATTATTATCATCATCATCATCATCATCATCTACTCTGACTCCATTCAACACATCTAGATATCATGTACTGTCAAATTATACAGATTTTAACAAGTTGGCCAGTTTTCAGCATTCCCTTCATCAGATTTAATTGAACTTTAACTTCAGTCATTATAAGCTTGATCATTACTTTCAGGGCATGTTAAAGTGGGTAGTAATTATATCTGTGTAGTACAATGTAAGAATCCTGATGGGTTTTTAAGGCACTTTCCGAGTTTCTCCGCTTTAATTAAAGAATTGCATTAAAAGTATCTAAGAGGCTATTGTTTTTGAACAGTGATTTAGTATTTTGACCCTTCTTCGTGCAAGCAATAAATTACTTGGAAGGCAAACATTTGCAGGTGAGCAAGGAAGTGAAGAGGGTTGAATCACTGTTCAGAAATGGAGCAGAAATTAAAAGAATTGTGAACTGATTGCAGTGGAGTTGTCTGCTTGATTGCCTTTCTTCTGTCTGCCTGAGAATTGCAATAAAACCCGGAATACAGCAAAGATTAATGGTTTTGAGATGTTCGCTTTCTTGTAAAAGTGGATGGGTCCTTGGACAGACAGACTCATTCTTGTTTTCATCTGAGGAGAACTTTGCTGAAAGGATATCTATGGAAGAGACAGCCGTTAATAAAGCTGTACCACAGCCAATCCCTAAGTGTGACGAACCAAAGGGCAAGCCTGGTCTGGGTCAAGCTGTGGCTGCAGCTCATGTAGAGGTTCCACAATCGCCGTCGGTCGTGCTGGTAGAGCTTGGTGCTTAGATCCCTGTACTGGGCACTGGGGAGGCCCCACCTCGAGGGCTGTGTCCAGTTTTGGGCCCCTCACCACAAGACAGACACCGAGGGGCTGGAGTGTGTCCAGAGAAGGGCAACGGAGCTGTTGAGGGGTCTGGAGCACAAGTCCTGTGAGGAGCGGCTGAGGGAGCTGGGGGTGTTCAGCCTGGAGAAAAGGAGGCTGAGGGGAGACCTTCTCGCTCCCTACAGCTCCCTGAAATGAGGGGGTAGCCAGGGGGGGTCGGGCTCTTCTCCCAAGGAACAGGCCATGGGACAAGAGGAAATGGCCTCAAGTTGTGCCAGGGGAGGTTTAGGATGGATATTAGGGAAAAATGTCTTCATGGAAAGGGCTGTCAAGCATTGGGAGAGGCTGCCCAGGGCAGTGGTGGAGTCGCCATCCCTGGAGGTGTTTAAAAGCCGGGCAGACGCAGTGCTGAGGGACGTGGGTCAGTGGTGGATATGGTAGTGCTGGGTTAAGGGTTAGAACTGGTGATCTTAAAGGTCTCTCCCAACCTACACAATTCTGTGATTCGAAAAGTAGATGGGGTTCTTGCTCTATGTTACGTTGAACCCATCCTTGCAGACTGGCGTGGGTTTACCACCAGCAAGCTTCCCCTAGCTCTGTCCAGGAACGTGTGCTGGGGTCCTGTTTCTTACTGGACACTTTGAAAAACTACTGGGGTCTGTCAGTGTCTGCCTTGTGGGACTGGGCTGTGTGCTGTCCCGCTGCGTCTTGGCCTTATCTCAATTGGGGAGGTAGGGATGGGTATGTGGGGACATACACCACATTAGTTAGCAGTATGTGGCTATGTTATTTTTCTGGTTTTCTGTCTTTACGTGATTGTTCAAGTGAATCTGAAGCCCAAATGATTGGCAGAAGGACCGAAGTGAAGCTGGATGGCAATCAGGAAGGAGAGCCATGCCTGGAGTTCGGTAAAATAAGGTGTAGGGTCTCAGACATCTCACTACAAATTTGGCTGCTGTTTGGAACAATGTAGAGTAGGAGAGCAGAGTGAATAAATCAAAAGATTGCAGGATCTCCGTGTTTCCACGATCTTTCAACCCTGACGGCACTCAATAGACTGCGTTAAAACTGGGACGATGATGGCATCGTAGACTGCATTATTTATTCCCAGGCTAGCAAACCCAGACTTATTTATTCAGTTCATAGGCCATTAATTCATGATGATTCCAAGAATATAACCAGAATTAGCATTAAAGGGAACTTTGCAGCCTGTGCAAGAAAACATATTCACTGCTAAAGTTTAATGGAAGGTTTCCTATCGAACAAATAAATTTCCGCTGCTAATTAAATGTTATACGCAGAATTTCAGTAACAGATCCACACTGATTTTAATGCTAGAATAAGGTTTTAAAAATAATACATTTTCAACCAAATCCAGTACTTTTATTTTATACCACATCAGAGTATAGAAGTAGTGAAAGCAATAAATGTTGTGATAAAGGATTGTTAAAACTTGAGCAATTTTGAAACAGACTTTACTTATATGTGTTGGCCTGTGAGACCCAGGGGGCATGTGAGTAGCAGACAGTGCAGTAGCTGTGAAAATGTGGTTTTTAAATATACTTTTTCATAGGAAAATAGAAAAAAAAATTCTGCTCGTTCAGATTTGTATGTCAGGCATTGATGAATCCCTCAGAATCAGGACAATTTGCCCAATGTAGTTATTTCCCCTCATTTGTAAGAGCTAATCTGGAGAAAATTAAATGAACAGAAAACTTTTCCAAAGCTTTCTTAGAAATAAAAAAGGATTTCACATGTCTGTTTAGGAGGCTCTATGATACGATGTATTTTAATTCATCTTCCATCTGCTTTAGAAATGCAGATGTTGAAGTGCTTGGATTCATTGGGTTTTAACAAACCTAAGAGTTGAGGAGGACACTGAATAAAGGATGTCTAGAATATCAGTAGATCACATCACCTTTCCACTTCATTGCCTTGGAAAGAAGGACCTCTTTTCCTTTATTTCCTGTAATCTTCTGTTCGACACATTACGAGCAATAAGCAGAAACCTTGCCTTGCCTTTAGGCTTGACCATTTTGGTTCCCGGAACATTACTGGTTTTCAGAATGATTTTAGGCTTTTTAGCTTCATTTGCTCTTAAAATCATTACATAACAACTGTGTTTTAGGGGAAATTATGGAATGGGCATATGGGCCTCCTGTTGGGATGAATGACACGCACTAGGAATACTTCAGGAAATTAAAGAAAATAGAGTATTTATTTCTGGTTTTAATCTATACAAATTTATCACGATGTTGTCTTCAGAAAACTGGTGTTTTGTCAACTTAAGTGATGAAACAGAAAAGAAGAAAAAATTACTTTTTTGGGTATTGAATACCTTCACTGTGTCTCCTGACTCTGCTCTCTCCAACGTTCTAGAGTTAATCCCAGCTTTTGCAATTTTTCTTAAAGACATGAACTGTGATGACTGCTGAATTTTGAAACTTTCTCTACGGCAGAGAACTCCGTGTCCAGCTGAATTTCTACCAAATAATAGAGGCCAATATTATCATTAAACCATCCTTATATTAATTATTTTAAAGTATGTGATAAACAGATCAAGAACCACGGCAGTGGTTATAGATACAGACAAATAACTTTTGTCTGTACCACATCTCAAAAAGCAGAATGGAGCCATGAGTTTGTTGTGACTGGTGACAGCATTTGTTATTAACCATTTTTAAAATTAGCAGCCCCCCAAATTTTAGGATTAGCTTCCATAAGGTCATACAACTTTTGCAGGGGGAATCTTAATAAGCGTGTTGTTATGGGTCTAGAAAACGTGATACGGAGCTTGGTAACGTGTTTGAATGGATGATCCCTGGAGTATTTAAATAGGCATTTATGAGAATCAGAAGAAATAAATTATGCAGCTTTTCCAGTAGTGCTCATTCGCAGGAAGCGTGCATTGGCGCTGGCAGGAAAAAGCTGATACCGTGAAACGCCAAAGAAAATGGGCTGCACTGGGCACTTATCGCCCGCTCGTCCAGCGGCGGTTGGAGAGAGAATTTCCGTGTCCTGCTCTCTGCGCTGATTTGTTAGGAGGAAAGTTATAATCACAAAGGACCCACAGTTCCTGCTCGCTGAAAAGACAATTAATCAAGTAAAATCTGGATTGCTTAAGTGAGTAACAGCTTTTCTTAATATCTGAAACAATGAAGAATACAGGTTTTGAACTGTTTTACTGTTTTAAATTAATAACTTCACATCTGCTTAGAAAGATAACACTGTCCTGAATAAAGCATGACTTTCTAGCTTTGTATAATGACTCTTTTTCAGATGATATTACAGAGAGCCATAGAATATGAGATGAACCTTAATTAATATTCTTTCAATTACAATATATTTCACTGTCATATTATTCTAATATTCATGAACTAGTGAGGAGCTGGTTATAAATCTAATGACTAGGAAACTAAAAGAATATGAGAGCGCAACTCCATCTCCTCCTAGAGAAGACACCTATTGAATTCCTACCTTCCATGTATTATTCAAATCTTTGCTTTTAGAAGTATAGACAGTGATCCAAATTCTGCCATCACTTACAAGCAGAAAATACATAACTATTAAAATTTCATTGAAAGTTCATTTCAGATTTGTTCAGGTTTCTTGATGGGAAACGTGGCCTTGTGTGGATGACTTTCTGGGGCAGGATACGCATATTTTGGCCGTTTCTTTTCAAAGCGTCTGTATTGACTGCGTGTTATAGCTGCTTTAGTGATGGTGGTTTTAAAGCTCTTTTAGCAGCAGAGCTCAGGGTGCTAATATTGCAGGAGCAGGAGAGCTGGTGGTGTGGGGCTGTGGTGTTTGCCGTCAGATAACACTCTGACTTGTTTAAATTGAAAAATGAAGCCGTAAAAACAATAGAAGTTGTTTTTACCCAGCTCGTTGGAAGGGATCAGTGCCACAACGCTCTCCCTTTTGAGGTGTGCTCCTGATAATTCAGGTGTTGCGTGTATGTGTGTGTGTAACCTGTTGCCCTCCACTCACGGTGCTTCGCGCACCATCGCTCTTTGGCCCTGTTCTGAGCAGCTTGAAGATGAAAGCCTGGTCTAGTGGGAGGTGTCCCTGCCTGGGGCAGGGGGGTGGAGCTGGATGATATTTAAGGTCCCTTCCAGCCCAAACCATTCCATGATTCTATGGTGGAACCACACCAGGCCATGCTCAATCCTCAAGTAAGAGCTGGATTGAGGAACGACTGAGGGAACTGGGGTTGTTCAGCCTGGAGAAGAGGAGGCTGAGGGGAGACCTTATCACCCTCTACAACTACCTGAAAGGAGGGTGTAGAGAGATGGGGGCTGACCTCTTCTCCCTGGTGACAAGTGATAGGACAAGAGGAAACGGGTTCAAGTTATGTCAGGGGAGGTTTAGATTGGATATTAGGAAACATTTTTTCACTGAAAGGGTTATTAAACATCGGAACAGGCTGCCCAGGGAGGTGGTGGCTTCACCATCCCTGGAGGTGTTTAAATAAAGGGTAGATGTGGTACTTAGGGACATGGTTTAGAAGTGGTTTTTGTCAGGGTAGGTTAATGGTTGGACTTGATGATCTTGAAGGTCCCTTCCAACCTCAGCGATTCTGTGATGGGTTTGAGGTACAGTCAAAGACAGCCTTGCGTTCGACTGTGCACAGGATGAAATAAAAAACTAATTATTTCTTCAGAACATCACCACGGTGACTTAGCAAAACAGAAATTTGATTTTTACTATTTTTGTTTTTCCCCTTCCCAAGGCCAGTTGCATTTAGTCGGTGCAGCTGGCTCCATAGTTTGGGATAGCTCACGGGATAACAGCCGTTTCCCTGGGAAGGCAGCTCACACACAAAGACATTTTCAGGTTCATGCATTTGAGATGAAAAGCCCATTTAATAAAAGCTGGCAAGGCAAACAACAATATATACTGGTTTTGTAATTATAAAGCAGCTTTCTTTTGCTATGGGTTTGAGATATAAGATAGGACGGTGCAGTCATAAAAAAGAATAACTTTGGAAAATCAGCTGCACTGTGAGTAAAAAATAATAATTTTTATCAATGAATAAATCAAACGTCATATCCACAGCTCCTGTAGTTTAGAAATAACAGCTGACAAAGGAAATAAAAGCTTGATAGTAACATACAAGTGGGAAAGAAACCACTTTTCAGTTGATCTACTCTAAAAGTCATTAACTAGCAATGTGCTGACAACACAGGAAGAATAACTCGCAGTTTTTTATTAGTTTTCCTACCGAGCTTCAAGTAACGTCGGAGTCATTTTAGGAATTTAATGCAACGATTATATAGCATATCTTTAATTATTTCATACTGCATTTTTTGGGTGGGTCTTGTGACTAGTTCACAAAATTTTAAAATCACTGCTCATTTCCAACATTGAGTGACAACTGCTTTTATAATGAAAATTGATCCTACGTGTAATTTAAGATCAAACCAATTGCGCTTCTCCCGAGATAACGGGATTTTTGTTGTTATTAATAGACACTACAGTCCAAATTCTTTCCTCACTTCCAACTTTACTTAAATAGCCTATTTTTAGAACTACCACATTCAAAACGCTGCGTTCTCAGCACAGATTGCCTGACCCCGTGACTGAATCGGCGCCGTCCGCCATTGCCCAAGAGGACGGTGATTGGCTTTGGTGGAGGTGAAGTGATGCGACAAAGTTGGAAGCTCACTCATTACCTATAACTATAACCTTTTAATTGGCACATTTTATCCACGCCTATTCATGAGGAGAACAACGAGTAGTAAAAAACCTCTGCTATTTGTTTGTAGTGCTTGGAACAAGCCCATACTGGAAGTGAGGGAGTGACGCTGCGTCATCTCGAGATGATACAAACGAGACGAGCAATTCCCTTCCCTCTGGCCACTTTGTAATAACGCTCTCTGTGCATTACCTCGAATAAATCACATTTTTTATCAAGAAGGGAATATTTTTGAGCAAAGGAAACACCGAACTATATCAACTTCACGTAGTTTAGTTTTTAATAAAAGTGCCTCTAACCCCTTTTCAGGATTAAAGTACACTTGTACCTCAGCACTTGGGGGCTCAGACCTTCAACATCCAGCGTGTTGCATCTTCCATAAGTCAGTGATGATGGGGTTTGAGTAAAATTCTCACATCTTTTATTACCATTTCAAGTGTTCCAGTTATGAAAGGACAAGATCACATTAATTCTGGCACTATCCCTACCCCTTCCAAAGAAAGACAACATTAAATCTGATAAGATTTAAGTTTAAGATGCACTGAGAAAATAAAGAAAATAATCTTATCTAGGCTCCTTTTCCCACAGAAGGCTGGACCAGATGATCTTTTGAATTCCCTTCTGACCTGGGCTGTTCTGTGGTTCTGTGACGATCACAGCGTGGTCCGGAGGTTTCTGGTGCATCATTTGTGAGCCCAGAGCCGCTCCTAAAAAGGCAATTCCAATAAAAAAATGCAGCCAAACATAAACACGCACCGAGTACTCAAGTAAACAGGGCACTCAAATATTTTTAAAACTCTGCCTGGGTTTAAAAGTGCCCGCCACGCAGGCACACGACTAATCATGCTGCCCAAAAAAGTTCCCTCTGCTTTTTGTGACTTTTTTTCCTTAATGCTCATGGTCACGCAAGCTTTAAAAAGAGGCAAAAAAAACCCCAACCAAATCTGAACATAGGAAATAATATCTGACATCTTTTTCTTCTGTGCTCAGGTCCACTTTCTGTGCTGCTTGACCCGATGGCTCCCAGTAGCGACATCTCGAAGGCGAGAGAATCCAGGATTTGCCGGGTTTACCCCGTTTTGGCTGGCAGGTGAGAGCCCCGAGGGGCCGCTCTGCGCTCCCAGGCGGGAGGGACACAATGGGCCCCCTCCAGAGCCCTCAAATTTCAAAGGAGTTTCCCCCTCAGTTTGAAAGAGCCCATGTTTCCTGGGGTTTATTTTTTATTTTATTTTATTTTTGAAAAAGCTTGTTTTTCCAACTCAGAGGGATGAGCCAAAAAATAGCTTTCCCAGAGCAATGAACCAAAGTATCTCTCGTTTGTATGCCTAAAGTGAATTCTTCTGCCATCACAACTTGTGCTGCAATAAGCATATTTTCCTCCTTTGTTAGCATTTATAATTATTGTTAAAAAATACGGTTAAGATGATTGTGCCAGGCAATATAAAGCAGTTAGCAATAAAGAAAAATAGTTTGCTTTTTTAAATACCATACTTATTTTTTTTTTCTGGTATTTTTTAAAAATGTAACTTAAAATACATGTTTATAGTTATGCTACTTCTTTTATTTAAAGATGAAAATGGGTTTTCAAACGTTATGGTTATTCCAGCTGTCTTCTCCCCTGCCAAAATAAAAGATAACCACCATCAGACAGAGATTTGATTCTTTTCATGTCCGAGTTCACTAAGTTGGAGACAATCTTTGAGCTTTTATTGAAGATACGATAATTTAGCTTCTACAAAGCTAACCGAATTAACTGTTATACATTCCCTACAACTTTTATTATCTACAAAGCCGGGCATTTAGTGAATAAAGGCACTTAGGCAAAGGTAGACCTTTTTACAAGAGACAATTCTTTAATTTGCTTTAATGTGTGAAAGCCAGCACTGAACACACCGTATATTACAAGGATGTCAGTGATAATACAACGCCCTACCTCCAGTAAATTGTGAATTAAACCTCTGAAATCCACTGGCTCTCTGTGACACAGATAGCGGTGTTTGGTAATTGCAGTACAAATTGCTTTCCAAGGAGATCGTGTTAAGCTCTTGATTTCTTCCCTGACACCTCCTGAAGAGGTGAAGTACTTTATACTTATCATTAAAACCCAGAGATCTACACAAATCGCTTCCCAACGTGGCACTCGCCCTGTAACTCCGAGACAGATAACGGGCGCATCCCGGCTGAGCTTCAGCTTCCATCTGGGTGACAGATAAGAAATTCCGCTGGACAGGTTCCCGCTGTGACAGGCAGAAGTAATATCTCCGGCAGCAGGAGTACTCTGCCACGTCAGTCTCTATAAAGTTAACGCTTTTGCAGTAAACAGCTTTTATGCAAGAGGAGACTTATGGAACGTCTCAGGAAATACTCCACCACGCGTGATCCCATACGGAGTCACCGTCTCAGTTGCGGGCAGAGAGTCACCCCGGACACTGACCCAGAAATGTGACCTGGAACTGTTTGCCTGAACTTTTAGGGAGGGAAGATGATTAATTAAAAATCAGTCTCTTCATAGGGAAAGTTCTATATTGGTAAATCCAGGGGAGGGCAGCAAGGGGAGGGCAGCTCCAATGGCTCCCCAGGAAAAGCTGCTCTTCAGCATCACTTATCTGGAATGTTACGGCTGAAAACTGTTCTGATAGGCCCAGACTTATTATCTTTTTTTGTCTCTTTGAGAAATGGAAGTGGAAAACAGTGAAATAAAGACAATAAGCAACATGGGAAGGTGTGATCCACCTCGGCTCTCGTAGGGAGCTTTCCATCGTTTCTACCCGCAGTTGCACCCTAAATACGGAGGAGCCAAAGCCAGAGAAGAGGCTGGAGCCACCGAGCACATCCCCTCCTGATGCCTTCCTCCGTGCGTGCCTTCAGCTGAAGGCAGCAGGTATTTTGGGTTCTCAGGGTATTTCTGAGGGTTGGTGGCAGTCTTTCCCATGGCACGTAGGTAACTCCTAGGCGTTCAGTATTTTCACCTGGAAAATCAGCCAAGTGTAATAAAAATGAGATGTCGAGCGCTCCTTCTCTTTCCACAGTGATTAGTATATTAATGTCTAAACGTGGGGGCAGCGCAGGTAGGGAATATAACTTTAAGACCGAAGGTTCAAAACCTTAAAAGTGAATGCAAGACCTTACAGCTAATGAAATGCTAATCTGGCACGTTGTCACTCCATTTGAAGTTAAAACAATCTGAGACATTGTGTTCTCATGGGGAAACACATCCCACAGAGAGGACAAACCTTTAGGAGCTGGAAAAATCACCTGTGGGATTTCAGCTTCGGAGACACATTAGAATATTTGGTGGATCTCCTCCAGGCAGGGGAATTATTTCTAGTTTTGTCTTGCAAGAAGCATTTTGTGCCCGGGTCATCAGGAGACGTCTTAGAAAAATAACCAGGCGTGAGAGTTCAAGCCCTCCTGCCTCGGCTCAGTTTTTGGGGCTGCCCAAAGGGAAGGTCCCGGTGCTCCGGGGAACCAGAACAATGTGTTCAGGTGGAACAGTTCAGAAAAATATCCCTTTGTGTTGCCTACTACTTCCTAGGTACATGAGAAAGCTTCTGCATAGTCATGATGGTCCCCAGACCATCAAACCTTCGACGAAATATCTTAGTTGTTAAAGAAGGCAGTTACTGTGTTTTTTTCCTTTTTATAAAATGTAGTTTTTTGAAGTTTTGGCACTTAATCCTTTATGCAGTCAGGAATGTAGTTGTTCTCATATAATGAGGCAGAGCAAAATGGCAGAAACTGTCTCTGCTAATAATAATGGTATTTGTCCTGTCCCTCTCTGCACGTAAAATGACTTCACAATTAAATGCAATTTAGGCAGGAAGCAGAACTGGCTTTTCGGTTGATCTAGTTGTAAAATAACACGCTCTTCCCTTTAGAAAACAGAAGCTAATGCGCCTTGGGTAAAATGTGTTGGTTTATTCTCTTTCTATGGCAGGCACGAGGGTTCTGGAGCTCAGACCCCGCTGGGAAACCAGCCCGCGGGCAGTGTGGCAGTGCTGGTGACAAACGCCACCACGCCACAGTAGCACGGCACCGCAGTTTGCAGGGTGATGAAGGGCTGGAATTCGGTACTTGGATGACACTCCAGATGATGTTGATATCGGGGAATAAATTCAGGTCAGTACCATCTGATCTACCGCTGAAATACCTCGCTGCATTATAGAGTGCCTGAAGATTCTTCCATAAAGATGCAACAACTGATTGAGAAATGTTATTATAAGGTACGCGCGCACACACCCCACACACACCCAGCTAAGTGATAAATTCCTGTCAAATGCTTTCCACACTCAGAAATGCCTTCGGTACTCAGGAGCTTTGAACACGATCACCGAGTGGCACTGAAAGGCTGAAATTCGGGCAGGGTGACAGGAGGGAAGAGGTGCCGTCGTCACTGAGCCCGGCAGCGCGGGCTGCCCCTGCTCCTGGGCCGGGGGGGACAGAGACCCGGGGGCAGGGAGCTCGGCCTTTAATAAAGTAGAATTAGAGCTGGTAGGAGAATAAAGAGAGAGAGAGAGAGAGCTTGTTGGTTTACTATTTATACAACCTTTATTACAACCTTTGAGGTAACTTAGGGGTTGTAGGGAGGGGGAAGGTATATATCTCCAAAGTCATATAAAGAAGCGTTTTGATGGGAAAGCCGTGTTAGCCTCGGGGTTACTCCGGCAGCAGCAACCATACAATTTTCTCTGAAGTAAAAAGAGACGAGCAGAGTTTTGGTGAACACCAGCCATATATAACGTCGGGGTTTCTCAGCGGGACACGTGTGCTGTGTCCGTCAGCCTCCTGACAACGGAAGATACAAACCCTGTCTGTCACCCTGTGCTTTGGGACTACGTGCAGTAGAGATGGTGGAAAAATATAAACAGTGTCATTTACTCATTCAAAAGTTCAGAAGCCGATGGGCACAGGTTTTTTGGATTCACCTCTGTAAGGGAGGGCGGGGGCCGAGGCTGAAGGCCCCCTGGTCCTCCTCCCCGGGCAGCAGCAGCGGGTCCATCAGGGTCTTCCCTCGCACCCCGGGGGCAGCTGCGAAACAGCTTTTTACTGTCCCTCAAAAACCACCTCAGGAACAAACCAAAACAAATAAACAAATGAGTCCCAGCCTCTCGCTTTCCCTTCCTGTGTCTTCTGAAGTACTTCCCAGGCCTTTCCCCACTCACCTCCCAACGCTGTTTTTCTGAGGGAAAAGGGAACAGAGAGAAGTCTCTGGTTGGGAGCAGACGGGTGGCGTGAAGGGCGAGGGAAATCCAGTGCTCCCCTCCCTGGATCCCCTGAAAAAAAGAGCAAAGCAAGCAATGCATCTCCTGAAACAACAACCCTAAGTACAATCTCACAGCGGAGATAAAATAACGGATAATAACGGTGTGTATTATCCGAGGCGTGGAGGTTCTGTGCCGCAGAATTCCGACGGCCCCCGCATGGCTCGTCCCCCGCAAGCTGTGCCGCTTGGCCAGGCTGCGGCAAGCAGAGACCTCCAGACCCTGGTTTAACAGACAGACAAGCAAAATATCATTTCCCTAGATAAATAAAATTACAGTAATGAGTTACTCACATTCTGTGCTAAAGTATTTTTCTGAATTCAAAAGATACGAAAGTATATAATATGTCTCTCTGAAGACGTTTTAGAATATTTATGAAAACAATTCATAAAATTAAATCCCATTAGTTCTAGATTAGCAGTTGACATTTGTCAGACTAATAACTTTTCTTAGCTAGAGGGGACACCCTGGCTTTCAATAATGCTTAATGGGTTTTCTTCCTGATATCTATCCAGCAGTGTTATTCTTATTTTTACTTACACAAATGGCACAGATCTGACAGAACTGCATTTCCATCGGGGATGCAATCTTTAATCTGCCCTTTCCTGACAGCTATGTATATGCACACGTACAGTTGGCGTATCCAGCAAAACCACGTCTCGTATTTTTTGTGTGCTTAACAATCCGCTTAAACATGACAATTCGCACCCATTAATAACACCTAAATCATATATTTTTATGTCAATGCTGACAAAGTTGTTTATATGGTTACCTGCACGTTTGGAGGGAAGATTGTCCTGGTTTGATTAATACATCGCAAATGTTTATGAACCGTGTCCGCCTGGCTGTCATACTCTGTACCAGAGACAATTTTTATAGAGGTTTCTCAAGATACGTATCTTACTTCCCTGGGCAAACAAAATTCAGGAAGTAATAACAATGACACCAACCAGGTATGTTTTCTTGCTGATTTAAATACTGCAGTAGAGCAAGTTTCACGCTTTGCAGATGGAAAAAACTTTGATGTCTGCCAGTGTAAAATCAGTACAATATACTCTTTAAAATTACACAAAGTTGTCTGAGATAGATAGCTGGAAATGGGGATTTGAGAAGGGTGTCTTCACCAAAGCCTGTTTTACACCTGCGTTTCCACGCTGCATGTTCCTGGTTGCACTGGTTGCACGGTACCTAATGATTAGGAAGCAGCGGCTAATAAGAATGTCCTTATTAGAGATTTAAGTCCTGTTATCTTAATTACCATAGGGTTTCTCCCTTACTATATTCTCCTCCTTTACCTTCAGTCTCCTACCTAGTTACCTAGGCTAAATCTCCAGAGAGAAAGCACCGTCATTGTACATGCCTTATTTTCATGTTATCATTGATAGAAAATGGAATTTTCCTTGTCTTCCAGCTCTCTCTGCTCGGTCGTTGAAGAAATGCGTGTTTTCACCAGGGAGCTCATTATTTATATGAACGATTGCACCAACTTTGGCCACGAAGGTAAGAAAATGCATCTGAGTTCCCACAAAAGGGCTGGAAACCATACAGGCGGACTAGCAGTAAGCAAAAACTCGCACTCGGGGCGGTAAAAGATGCGCCTCCATGTACGTGCTCCAGTACGAGCACTTTGGCCTCTGGCTTAAAATCAGCTCTAAAATCCAGAACCAAGGGCATTCCTGGGGAGAAAGGTGTCTGCTCGTCGCCCTGGCTGGGTTTTCCTCCGGGTAACAGGGAAGGGAATCACGTTTGAAATGTCTCATCTACCAAACATACAAGCTGGGTTTAATTCAGGACCTGGCCGGAGTAGGTATGCGCTAAATGTTGATGAATTTGTAGCACATGAATAATAAGCTAACCTGGCATCAATTACCTCTGAACAGGACCTGCTGAATCCTTCCCATAGCTTTTCAAAACCACTTGAACTTGAACTTTGGAACAACTTCTGTGGCCATAAAACATTTTCATTTAAGCAAAATATGGGTTTAGTTAGCAACAAAATGGCAACGGTGAGAATTTGTGTAAATCCTGGCGATGCCGTGTGACCTCTTTGGGTGAGAACGGGGCGTCAGAGATCCCTGCTGGGAGAGCTGCTCCCACTCAGTGCGAGAAATTGGTCACAGCACCAGACATTTCTGGTAGAAATGTGTGTTTATTACAGAGAAAATAAAAGTCTTATTTTTCTTGAAGAATCAAAAAAAGAGATAGCGTCTTATCTCCCACTTCTGCAGCCTCCTTTGGGCCAAGGCTTAGCTCAAAAGTTCTTTTGTGGAGATTTTCCTGTGATTCCAGTATTCTTCTCTTTTTTTTTTTTTTCTTCCCCCCGTCTCCAACTTCAAAACCAGCAGCTTGCACATTTGCTTTCTCCATGCCTTTGGGTTTTTTTGGATAAATATATTTATCTTTAGATTGGAAAATATGATTAGCGCCACTACCTAGCTCCATAATGGAACACAATGAACTAAGCCAACTGATTTAAAGCTAAGACAGTGGTAATTTCAGTGAGTATGAAGTTCTTCGGTAGGTTAGAAAAAAGGCTATGAAAGAACAAAAAGGATAAATTGTATTAGATAAATGAAAAAGATCAGCTTTTATGCAAAATAATCGTTGCGTACATCACAGATGCTTTCTTTTTTGTATAGTACCTACCACTAAAAATCCACTATAAGAACATTTTAAAGGCTATTAAAAGTCATAGCTGTGATATACACTCTTAAGTGTTAAAAAGTACAGCAATCATTTATAGTGCTTATTACCATTTCTGGAATAGCGCTTTAAGGTCTCCAGCAGGTATTCCTTCTTCTTCAGGATGTTTTTATTGGAAAACAGCGTTCCCTTGAGCCTTTTGCGAGAAAATGAGCTGGGATCTCTTATTTGAGAGCGACCGAGCTGGTGAGGGGTCTGGAGACCAAGTCGTGTGAGGAGAGGCTGAGGGAGCTGGGGGTGTTCAGTTTGGAGAAGAGGAGGCTGAGGGGAGACCTCATGGCCCTCTACAGCTCCCTGAAAGGAGGGTGTAGAGAGGTGGGGGTTGGCCTCTTCTTCCAGGTGAACAATGACAGGACCAGAGGAGATGGCCTGAAGCTGCGGCAGGGGAGGTTTAGATTGGATATTAGGAAGAATGACTTTACTGAAAGAGTGGTCAGGCCCTGGAACAGCCTGCCCAGGGAGGTGGGTGAGTCACCATCCCTAGAGGTGTTTAAGAAACGTGTAGATTTGGCACTTCAGGGCATGCTCTAGTGGCAGAGATTGTAGGGGTTTTTTTGTGTGTGTGTGTACGGTTGGACTGGATGATCTCAAAGGTCCCTTCCAACCATGAAGATCCTATGATTCTATTAGGCAGGGAGGTATTTGGTGAGTTTGGATGCCTTCAGCTGGGGCAGAAGGTGCGTGAGATGGGGCTGTGCTCCACTGCTGCAGGAGGCGCTCCCATGGCCTGGCTCTGCAAAGCAGGAGGAGCATCTGTAGTGGAACGTGGAGACCATGAAATAAATCAGATAATCTATAGTATATTGACTAATTTCCCTTCAGACTGTGGGATGCTACTGGAGTGCATCTCACCCGCTGTTGCCCTGGGCAGCTCGTGCCCACGGCTGTTCCGTGAGGTAGCGGCGTTGGCTTCAAGTACAAACAGTGCTTAACGAGGGGATCTGGTGAGGAATCACAGCAGCTCCCATCACGTGCGCCGTTCGTTTCCCTCGTCATCATGGCATTTATTGTCGTCTCTGTCATATACGTTCTATTCCAAATGCCGATACCCACGGATGGCACTTCTCTAGGTGGGAGTGATCCATGGGGTCTCCATCTGTGGCACAAACCGCCTGGAGAGGTGCAGCAAAAATGGGAACAGGGTTAGAGTTAGTTAATGCCTGCAGACAATGAGACAAAGGGCAATTTGTGCTAAATATTGCCCTCTTTGTGTTTGAGAGATCCCATGGTCACGGCAAGGAACTGAGGAGGACTGGAGAGGGCGTTGTTTGGAGCACAGCCCGCTCGCTGCCTTTAGCATGAAGCTTTTGAAGAATTTTCTAAATGTGTTTATTTTTCGGTTACTCACTTCTGAGTCTGTTAATGATTTCTCGCATATTCCTCCTGCTGAAAAGGCACATTATTTGGTTTCAGGACTATACAAAATTAGCCGTATCTCAGGAAAAACATCTAGGGGTCATAGCAGCTAGACTGATAAATATTGCATGACTGCTGAACGTTCGGTAGCTGTAATTAAAGCTAATGGAAAGCTTGCAATTAGTAATAGGGAGAGGGGAATCATAAAAAGTAAAGCTACTCAAATTATTTATTGCAGACGTTTAGACCTTGATCATCCAGAGACCCTCATGTTTAATAGGTGTGCACTAACGAGCTGGTTTGGGTTTGGCTGTCCTCTGCAAAACGTATCTTTTTTTTTTTTTTTTCCTTTTTTTGGGGGAAATGCGCTGAGTATGAGCAAATGCGGATTTCCCCACTCCTCCTGGGGGCTGTATATGAACTGGTGGTGTGGGTAGCCACTCTTCATACTATAACTGGGCCCTGTAACACCACAGCTGTTGCTTGATGGGAAGATTAAGCCCTTGCTAATTATTGCTACATCAAGAAAAATGCATCTTTTTTTTTTTTTTTTCAATCGGTGTGGGTTTTTTTGATGCATCTAGCAAATGTAGTGCGTTTTGCTTACTGAAGAGAGATCTTTGAATGGAAATTGTTAAATGTTTGTGAAACGCAGGAGTGTATATGGGAGTGCCAGGGCGGCACGTGCAGGAGCCCCGGGGCAGAGGCTGGGGCAGACGGGTGTAAGGATAGTGTGCCAGAAGACTGGTTGACTTGGTAGGGGGTAAATCAGATAAAAGAAAAAGACAACAAAGATGGAATACTATTAATTGCTGTCAGATACCAATTTCTTTCCTGAACTTGTCCGCAAGTATTTTTTCCTAACTTTCCAATTCGTTTCTGATGAGTTACAGGCCAACCTATAACTTCATTGCCTCATAGCCTCATAAACAGATACTAATTTACTTTTAAGGATGTTTTAAAGGCATCTTCTTAGGAGCTTTCCTACTTGACAAGTGAAGGCATTTCAAAGCAGTGTTTTCAGTCCATGTTTTGGTTTATGTTCTGGAGAAGAGTTACCCAACTCTGTATGGAGCAGATGAGAGGACTGCAGTCATTTGCTGTTCATGGTAAGTTTTATTAAAGGAAGAGTTTAAGACAACTGTGTTGCATTCGTTTTAGTTGAAGCCCAAATTAAATCACAGGCCAGGCTCTAAGGGTTTGTGGAAGAGCTGGGCCCTGAGAGGTTGGCTGAGCCCATGGAGGGATCAGGATGGGCAAGTGCCAAAAAAGGGGACAAAGGGCCTGTGCTACACAGGATCATAGAATAACTGACTGGTTAGAGTTGGAAGGGACCTTAAAGCCCCCCCAGTGCCACCCCCTGCCCTGGGCAGGGACACCTCCCACCAGCCCAGGTTGCTCCAAGCCCCGTCCAACCTGGCCTTGAACCCCTCCAGGGATGGGGCAGCCACAGCTTCTCTGGGCAACCTGGGCCAGGGGCTCACCGCCCTCACAGCAAACAATTTCTGCCTCACATCTCATCTCAATCTCCCCTCTTTCAGTTTAAAACCTCATCCTATGGCTCCCCTCCCTGCTCCAGAGTCCCTGCCCAGCTTTCCTGGAGCCCCTTTAGGGATTGGAAGGGGCTGGAAGGTCTCCCCGGAGCCTTCTCTTCTCCTGGCTGAACATGTCTGTGCTCATCTGTGAGGAACCTGCCTTGGGCTTCTTTCACTCTTCTGTTTGCCACTCTGCTTTTGGAAATGTCCATCTTGAGATCTTGAATCCATGTATTGATTCTGAATTAATTATTTATTTATTTTTGTAGACAGGGAGCAGCAGCTCTGCTGCAGGTCACCTGAACGTTTGCTGTAGCCACGGGTGGCTCGCAAAGCCACCCTGGCACTGCAGAGTGCTCTGGGATGGATTTCATGGGTGGAGGTTTTGCTTTCGGAGGTGGCTTCCATCTCTGGAGTAAGAGCTTTCCGTTCGGTTGCGGAATGACGCCGTGCATTGCTACCCAGGGCAGAAACGCTGAGTGCGTTGGCGATTCCCACCATGGTGCAGTGCTAATCACGGGGAGCGGCAGCAGCACGAACCTGCCCTGACGTGGGCTTGAGTGGGGATTTGGGAGTTCTGGTGCCTGGAGAAAACCTCTGGGTGACACAAGAGCCCAGCAGAGGGTCCAGCTTTGCCCACTTCTCCCCGTGCCCACCGAGCAACTTCGCCAGCTGCTTGTGAAGCTCGGTCTTACCCAGTAACTCTGCTTTTGAGCTGTTTGCAGTTCCAGCGGTAACCCTGGATGTTAATTTGGGGATGAGCGCTCTGAACAGAGCAATTTTTCTGGGATACATCTAAAATTGTGCAACCTGAGCGTCTGCAACCGTAAGAGCCTCGACAGCCTCTGCCAAACCCTCCTACAGGTGCGGCACGGCTTTCCCAGCGCTACCTGCGCTGCCGTCCCCTCATTTTATATCCAGAGGAGCACCAGACCCACCTGCAAAACAGACCCCAAAGCTCAAGTTAGGCACACACAGAAAATGAGGAACAATATCCATCGTTACCATCCCGAATTTTAATCTTCTCTAATAAGCATCACAATTCTGGCAATATGAATCGAGCTTTATGTTGATATTTAATACACCCATCTGCCGCGGTAGTCCAGAAGGAGAAATAATTATGGATGTAGGCAGGAGATCTTGTTATGTGTTGGAAAGGTGCCATAGCAAACAAAAGGATGTTTTTTCAGTCTTGAGATCTTGGCTTCTGTAATGTGAAAGGCCCTCATGTTTGTTAAGCATTACAAGATTGCCATGGGTTCGTTTTTTCCCATCCAGTGGACAAATCTCAGACTCACTGGGCAGAAAAATAACACTGGATGCTGAAGTTTGGTACGGAATCAGATGATTTACAAGAGTGAAAACAGAGGGAGGAAATGTAAATTCATACTGGCATACCACCAGCAGGCTGGACCGAAAATACTCCAATCAAAACTCCTTTTAATTGAAAAAAAAAATTTTTTTTTCAAAATAAAACCAGGGTTGTTACATTAGATTGAGTTTAGACACGACACCGTATTCATTCTTTCCCTTAAATTTCACATCTACACTGAGGTTATCACAGAAAGCCACAGCTTTATTTCAGCAAAATTCCAATTAACACTATGTGGTAAAAGGGTGATGCTGAAAAAATCGTAAGAACATTTACAAAGAACCCGTCTCCTACCTGCCTTTGAGACCATGTTTTTGTCTATTTTACTTTCCCAAACTTTTCTCCACTGCGAGACACCTTATAATGTCAAGCAGTATGTATTCATATTGACTATACAAATTGTTAATTTATGTTTTTGTCAGTCTCTCATCAACATGTGGTAGTTTATTACCATAGTTATGTTATTATTAGTGTTAGTTAACCTTGATCTTATTTAATATGGAATCCAATTTTACCAAACAACTCAAACGTTCTGACAAAAATGCCATAGTTGCATTTTCCCTTCTAAGAGCCATCCAAGGTATACATGATTGAATTATGTCAAGCCAACTACTTAAGTTTATATTTTACCTCCTTGCATTTTGGAAAGCTGAAAAGTGTCTTAATAGGATTGCAAGGAACGTTTCCAAAAACAAAAGATGTGTGCGTTGCTTGGAAAATATCAATTATTGAGGCAAAACAGACATCCCCCTGCGAGGAAGAGCTTGGCTGTGGTCGAGTTAAATTCCGATCCCCCAAAGTGTCTCTGCTCTGGCAATGGGACATGGCCCACTGTAGGGCAGGGGACCACCGAGTCACCACTCCCATAGGGCAATACTTCTATGGGTAATTATAAAAAGCTGAGAAAAAGCATACAATTCAATTCCTGGCATCAGCTGTGGGCAGAGTGGGAGGGCACCGCTCTGCAGGTGACTCCGGGCCAACACGCACAATTCATTCCTATTCAAAGAAATCTATTACATTTGAGGAATTCCCCCTTTAAACCTACTATGTGGGGATTATAAGTGACTAGACTGTACTGGCGCTCACTTTGGTTTTGTTCTGGTGTTTGTTTGTTGTTTCTTCCCCTTTTGCAATCAAGTTTCTCTTAAATGAAAAAGGAAAATATTGTGTATAAAATTGTAATAAGGCACAAAGTCAAGGGTAGCATCAGTTTGCTCACTGTCTTCCAGGAACAATTAGAAATTGCCCACATGTTACGGACATCCAGATATTGTCTTAGTTGTCATAGGTTATAGTCATTTGATGATGAGGAAAAATTATAATGTGGTTTTACAAGAAGATTTTACAGAGCCAATTTGCATGTTTAGTTCACCTGAGGGAGGGAAAGGTTGCAAAATCTGGTAGATAATATCTCTGAATATCTGATAATGGAAGATACTTTTTGAAGCAGATTCCTGGATGTACATCAATTTTTCATATCAAGTGAGGTAGGTATATTTTTATCATTTTGGCTTGAAGGACCGAGTTTAACTTGATTTGTATGTCAGGTATCTGAAGAACTGCAAAACCACGCAGCCCCATGGGGGACGCAGCTGGCAGGAGCCGGGGGTCTCTGTCCCACTCTCTCCCAGCAGGTCCCCACAGCAGGTTGCTCAGGGATGTGTCAAGCAGATTTGTGGAGACCCCGTGACCACTCTGGGCTGCCTGCTTCGATGTTCTACCATCCTCACAGACAGAAGTTTTACCTATACTTAAGCTTCTTCAGGAATTAAATTTCTGCCTTCTACCTCCTGTCCTGTCCCAAGGGGCCACTGAGAAGGGTCTGACTCCATCTTCTCTACGCTCCCCCATCAGGTTTTTACAGACACAGATAAGATCCCCCTGAGCCATCTCTTCTCCAGGCTGAACCACCTGAGCTATCTCTCTGCTCCAGCCCTTTCATCATCTTCATGGCCCTTTGTCAGACTAACTCCAGTAAGTCCTTGTCTCTCTTGTCCTGGGGAGCCCAGAACTGGTTCCAGTGCTCCAGATGTGCCTCATCAGTGCTGAGCAGAAGGGAAGGAACCCATGAGGTTCCTGCTGGCCCATGTCTCCAAGCTGATCCAGGTCCCTCTGGCTGGCAGCACAGCCACTGGGTGCATCAGTCACTCCTCCTGCTCTTCTATCGGCTGCAAACTTGCTGAGGCATTGAGTGACTCAGACACGTACAAGCTATTCGTACACCATGAGCGTGTACAAGAAGAGGTTCAAAAGATAGAGAAGATCAGGGTGTTGGCTAAAAATGTGTATGGTTAAGCAAGATCATAGAATCATAGAATAGTTTCGATTGGAAGGGACCTTTAAAGGCCACCTAGTCCAACCCCCTGCCATGAGTAGGAACATCTTCAACTAGATCAGGCCGCTCAGAGCCCCATCCAACCTGACCTGGAATGTCTCCAGGGATGGGGTATCTCCCACCTCTCTGGGCAACCTGGGCCAGTGTCTCACTACCCTCATTGTAAAAATTTTCTTCCTTATATCTGGGCAAAATCTTCAAAAGCGATCAACCAACTTAGAAACCTGAATTGACTTTCAATGAGGCATTGTAACTCATTCCTGAAACTGAGTCTTGGGTTTCTGTGTCACCTACACAGTTTTGAAAGGGTCACCTTTGACTGCTATCACATTTTACAGAATTTACAACCTGGATGGGAGAATTTGCGGGGAAATGAGATGCCAGTAAAATGAAAATGAAGGAAATGAACTGTAGAGAAATGTCAAGTGAATTGTTTCAGAAATTTCTTCCATTTCACTGTGTCTTATCTAAAAATTTGTATCAAGTGGAACCTTTGAGTATTCATATTATCTTAACTTTCATCTGACATGAAGCAGATTAGCTAACACTAGCAAATTTAGGATGCAGGAAAATGGAAGAAGGATTTAAATAACAAATGTACGCAAGAATCGCCACAGAAAACATGCTGAGAGCTGTTTTTACGAACTCCGCTCTGAGCTTTATAATCAGATGTGTTAATAATTCACCCAGGACTGCTTTCTGCTTGGGGATGGTACAGTCTGGGGCGTGGAGTGAGGCTCCTGCTTCCTCAGGACCGCAGGTTACTCCGTCCCAGGAGCTGCTTTTGCCCCGTGCCATTGCACGTGTCTGTACGGTCTTCTAGTGACCACAGAGGCTCTGAGAATCTTTGACTTCTAGAGCTGATAACACAGACCTAGACATCAGGGTTTTTTTTAAATATTGACCTTGGAGGTATGCATGGGGTGGGCCCAAAATTGCAAGCGTGCCTATGGTGGGACCCCCCCTTCTCCCGAAACACCAAAACTTCTCTGTATTTTAAAGCTGAAGCACATCCTGCTGTCTTGGGGCTCTCCGGGAGCACAGCAGTGAAGGTTTCAGATCTGGGAGTAACAGCCCGGGCTCCTTTCCTCCCAGCGTGGATCAATACGATGCTCCTCATGTCTCATCCGTCTCCCAGGCAATGGCAATGATGAATCCTCAGCACGTTTTTGAAAAAAAAAGTAGCGAGCCATTAGTTTAGACCAAAAGCATTACTAAGCAAATTATGTTGTAGAGAGAAGGTGCAGCTTTCCTGGACACATATCATAACTCTCCGCCTTCCAAGGTCTTGCAGGTCCCACTCAGGTTTGGTACGTGCTGGGTTTATTCCTTTTTTTGAGCAAATTATGGTTGTCTCTTTGTGCAGTTTTCCTTCTTTGTACAGCAAGCTTCTTGAAGCAGAACAAGCATATATATGAACATGTGGAGCAGTGATTTACATTAATTACTCCCTAAGTGAGTGGTTTCTCTCCCACTGGGCGATGTACATAGATGCATACGGCACTCGCTCCAAGATCTGCTGCTCTTTGAAGAATTTCTGCACCACAGTTGGATTTGTCATGTTGGAGGGGATCAACCTTTCAGGAACTGCTACACTGGAGAGAGAAACAACATATGCTAGGAATGCAAACACGTGTCATTATGTCTATTAAGGGAACTGTTGATGAAAAATACATACAGAATGAGTCCGTCATAGACTATGAGCTTCACCATCTTTATGCATCGTAGGTGAAAATGTGATATCGCCACTTTGTTGATTAGTACCGAGACGAGAGAAATTAGTAAACAACAAAAAGCTTGTTGTTTTCCAGAGCCATGATATAGTTCATTATTTTATCTTGTTTTTGAAGGGAGAGGGAAAGGGAAATTTAATGTCATCTAAACAGAGAGATGGGAATCTTAATCAGTAAAAAAGTCTTGGTTGTATTGAAAGCATTGCACATATGCGCTAATACAGGTATTTAAATGTATACGGTCTTTTGAAAGATGGAAAATAGTTGATCCTGTGCCTTTTTGAGTCTCAAAAATGCACAACTGTCTTGGAAGTCTTGGTGGCTTTTGTGTAAAAACAGCCTCCTCCCTGGGCTGTTTCCACCTGAGTGCGCAGATCGGAGGTGTGGGTGGCCACCGCGCTCTCGTTATCTGATCCACCCGCAGCGACCTTTGGAATAGCATCGTTATTGTTCTGAAGATGGCACGATGCTGCAAGGGCCCACCGCGCTGCTCAGCCTTCCCCCCAGTCACATCCACTGTGTCTTCGTTGCATCTGGCATCTGGCATGTTTCTCATTCTCCATTTGCAGTAGGAGGCACTCCGCTTCTCCTCACCCAGCGAGAAGGGCAGCAGCTTGTGGACTGGTTTTCTGCAAAGATCCTCGCTGAAGACGCTCCTGGGTGTTTCAGGTAGCCATGACGTGCCCTGCAGTAGGAGGAGGTGGCATGGCCGTGCCGGTTGAGTGTTGTGGGACCCAGGACAGGCGGACGGGGTCAACCCTGGCGCCGATGCCCCAGGGCTGTGCAGGGAGGAGGTCTGGGCACCACAGGAGTTAACACCATGGTGAGTGGCAACCAGCAAGTGCTTGTCAGTAAGAAACACGTCAAATGAAACTAATTTTCTTCTGTGGAAAAGGGAGAGACCTCAAGGTCTAAGGAGCAAAAGAAGAGGTCACGGGCTTTGACTCTGTGGTTTGTTAGAAAAGAGCCTCCGCGGAGCAGAGACCTCGTACATCACCTCCGCGGTCGAGCCGAGCATCACCTCCAAGCATGAGCCGTCCTGGCTCCTTGTTTCCCCGGCAGAATGATGTTACTCTTTTCATGGTGATGAACAAACTAGAAAATGCTTCAGCTTCCTCTTAGAGCACAAGGGTAAGATTCTCTTTTTTTATATATTCAGAAAGAAAATATTCATTGAATAGCCTTGCTTTCTGTCCATCACGGTTAATATTTGTTGTAAGCCCCGTGCGCTAATGGGCTCACACAATTCCTGTAGTTGCTTTTGTTCCTGTTAAACGTAACCCCCCAAAGCCCTTTCCCTTCTCTATCGCGGTTCCTGCTCCCAGGGACGTGTTTTCCCCCGATGTCACTGACCGCACAAACCAGCTCTGTGCTTTGCAGGCTGCTTGGGAAGGGGATTGGCACCGCGCCTGGGAGAAAGCGTGGGATCCCTCCTCACCCCCACCAGCACCACCCGTGAGTGTCGGAGCCTGCCGCTCTCTCTGCTCTACGTCCGAGATGCTAAATCGTGCTTTGCAGGGACGTTTCCTTTGATATTTGACATGTATGTGTGCATATATGTATTCACAGATAGATTCTAATGCACCTAGTGGATAATAGCAAGTGTCACTTTTACTCTTTAAGGTCACTATTCTATTGTTCTTATGTTGTTTTGTTTTTTTTTTTTTTTTACAACAAAGGCAATATTATCTAGGGAAAAAAAAAGAAATTGTGAAAAAATTAGGTTTTTATATCTTTTTAAAATTGTGAAGGGGAGAAGGGAAAAAATGCCAGTCATATTACTGTCACCTTGATATATCCAGCCTCTTAAGGTTCAAGGCTTAATCGAGGTCTATAAAGTATAATTTCAGACATGTTTCTCTATTGCTGTTAGCTGTGTTGTTCAACAAATCCATCTGCCTATGGATATCCCTCCTGGCTGGATATGGCAAGTCAAAAAACCAAATTGAATAAGAGTATAATCACCCTCCCTCCCCCACATCCATTTATGTTCCACACGTTCAAGGCCTGGAGGATCAGAGCTGGAGTGGGTTTTGTTGTGTTGCAGCACTCATTCACTTAGAGGTAGAGGAGTTATTTGCCGAGGGATGGAATAGTCCCGAGGGAAGTGTCTCCCATGGAAAGCGAATCTGTTTTGAATACCTCTATCAAAAAATGCCCACCAGACGGATGCAAAAACTAGTTTACATCTATTTTTCCCGGAAACAGGGTCCGACTTGGCAACTGAGTACTACCCTGTACTCTTCCCATCCCATCGACATCTCTGGATCTGCTGCACATTTCGGGACTTTCTCTGTCCAAGCTGGCAGTGCACAATGAAACACGCACTTTGTAACTATGACAATGTCTGAACAGAGTAATGTGGCTTCATCACGGAGAGTAAATAAAAAGCAGATGCGGACCTTGTAGATGAAAACTGCTGTCATGGTAGTTCTGAGTAGGCGGTAATGACTGACTGAACAGAACTAAATCATTTAGCTTTTGCTTAAAATGAAAAACCAGGGGAAAACGCATAAACTCTGAAACAGACAAGAATAAGCAGGCCTGAGGAAGGCTAAAAAAATAGAACCCTGTAAAAATCCCAAAGACAAAGAGCTACCGTTCTCAGACAGGGACTGACACCCACTCTTTGCAATCGGGTGACAGCGTCCTTTGATACGAAACTCAGTGCTTGGTATTCCGAAACAGAGACCTAAACAGCCCTAAAGTTAGTCCTAAAATGTTAGTCTTAAAATGTCCTAAAATTAGTTAGTCCTAAACTTAGGTGAGTTCTAAAATTAGTCTTAAGTTAGTCCTAAAATGTTAACTTAACCCATCATCCCTTTAGTGCAACTGAAGCAAATTTCAAATGTGGATCATAATAAAAAAAAAAAGGTATTTTAATTTAAGACACAATTATTACAAGGTACTGCAAAATACAGAAGAACATCTGAATTGAGAAAAGTAGGAAAGACCAGAAGGAACCAGACTCATGAGCTCAGTCCCTGCCTGCCCTTTGAAGGGGCTGTACCAAAGGAGCCTGTTTTTCCACAAATTGTGGTTTCCTTGTTGCTCTGTCACACAGACGCTTTCAGCTGTGGTGGGCCCAGATGCACGTTGTTATCGGTGCAGATAGGACTTGGGCACTGCAGTCACCTGAGCCCACCTTTTCCTCCTTGTTGAGTTGGAAGAGGCTTTGCACACTTCGAGGAGGTACGTGCTTATCTCAGGTAATAACTAGTAATACTGTGAGAGAAAAAAAGAATCTGCTTGTAACAAAAAACAGAATTACCTGGGCAAACTTTACTACAAGTGGGCTTAGCCGTGGAGTGTGTTGTTATTGCATTTCACCTGCTGAGATGGTGGTGAAAAAACGGCCTCGTTAACCGTCTACTAATAATTATGGAACATATTAATAGTTTCCAGTGGATGGTTTAATTGCTTCTTTCCTCAGCAAAAGAAATTTTACAAACCTCAGCCTGTTATTATTTATAACACGTTCAAAGCTTTTTCAGTGATCTCAGCAGTGAATTATTGCACAGGCATGGAACACGTGGAAGTCAGATGTGCTAATGCCCATCGTTACGAAGCCCTATTGAATATTTGCATTATTACTTTTGTTGCCACATTTTGTTTTCCCACTTGGACATTAAAATCTGAGACCGGCTGTAATAATCTTTGAATGATAAGACTAAGGATAATGGTGTTTAAAATGGGGTTTCATGAACTATACTATCACTGTTCCCTTTTTTTATTCACATCTGTGTTTACTGAACAGGTCGGATGCGTTGGGCTGCGGCGAGGCAGACTCACCCCACGCGGACAGTGTTTATCGTCCAGACCATCACCCAAACCGATGCTTTTGCTGGCAAACTGAGGGGTCAGGAAGGCCAGAAATGGGTTTAGGTGCCGATCCTGGAACAGCTAACGGTGCAATCGCTAAACCGGCTACTTTGCACTCAAAGCATCGCTGGGTGAGCGGGACGTAGGGGAAGAGCCTGCGGGAGGGAGGATGGGTCGGGGATGCAGAGCAGCTGGAACAATTGCGGTTTAAAGTCACCCAGGGAAAAGAACACTTTGTATCTAAGCAATTAATTGCGTTTAATTCCTTATGTACTCTGATTTAAAGGGTTTTCTTCTGGCCATCTCTGGTGCTCCTCCATGCTGGCTGCACTCTCATCACCTTCTCACCTCTCATGGAGGGCAGGACACTCCTTGGCACGGACCCACGTCGTGCCATGCCGACCTGCCTCGTCCCCGGAGAAAGCTTTTCCATGGCAGCGGGAGGAAGCCAGGCAATTTTGGTGCACGTGAACAAGGGGTGTGAAGAGGGGAATGTACAAACGGAGCTGCTGCACGGCCCCTGGATGAGGTGTCCCCGCGCCCCGTGGCTCTTCCTTCACTCCTCTGCCCGCGCATGTCCATGACTGGATTTCGCTTGCGCTGTTCTACTTTTTATGGATTTTTTGACGATGCACCAGTCAGAGCAGAAACTTTGCCTGCTTGGCACAGCCTGGCAAATCAGGCCACTGTACAAACACAGTTTTTGAAGGGCTATGCTAAATGGAAGTTTTTTTAGAGTGTAAAGGCAAGCACTTGAAGGTCAAATTCATATTTGTCCCTGCAACCTTAATGCTACTCCATACATTTCCATCCTGTGCATTGAATGGAAAAGATATCATGTGAGCATGTAATTACAGACTGTATTATAGCACAATAATTCCCCAGCAAGACAGCTAAAGACTGACTGAGAGCTAATCTATCCAAAACCAATATACCAGTCCCAGCACAAGCTGGACTCGGGCCAGGACGCAAGCCAGGAACAGCTTCCGTGACACTGATTAATGCGGTTTAGTGGCTGATGGATGGAGAACAGACATCGCCTTTTATCCTTCTAGACCACTCTGGCGTTGAGTCCTGTACCACTCTCCTGCCTGAACGTAAGGGCAAAACGTTCAAGAACACACCAACCCATTTTGAGCTTCTTTCCCAGGAAGCGCTGGCAGAAAATTGTATTTCTGCTGCTGGGGCTGACCACGGAGCTCGGCGAGACTCGGTTCCAGCCCAGGGTGGCCAGCAGCAGAGCTCAAATACCCCGTGTGCCATCTTGAGCCTCTACACTGCTAAAACTGTAAAGGCAGCCCTGTCCGAGGAAAGGATCGGCTCATGCCTCCGTGGAGAACAGCACCGGGGTCTGCAGGAGGAACCTGCAGCTGTGAACTAAGGACATACTGGTTATAATATCGCATTTTTTTATTATTTTAAGAATAACAAGGTAAGTGCCGAACTCCTGCAGTGCTATACACGCACAATGGCCCTGTCCTGTCATTGGCTTTGACAGCTTCCTAAAGAACACGACTGAGAAGAAGAAAACGGCAATTTTGCACAAGGGATGGCCCAGCCAGAGCGAAAGGAGCACACGGAGACCAGGGAATAGGCATCTCCAATTGCAAGGCTTTGTTCTCACTAAATTTGAAAAACCTGCTTGGAAGAATGGCTTTAATAGCTTTTCTTAATCCCCCACCCGGCGCTGATAATTCTCATAATGGAAAATAGGAAGGAGTTTAAAAGAAAGTGCTTAGTACGCAATTTCCTGTGTTACTTAAAGTCTCAGACTATCAAACCAAATTCAAAGCAACTTTGGGAATGTTAAGGTACTTTCAAAATAAGTGGATGTTGCTGCTATATTTCTGTCTACAGGATCAGCTAAACTGACAGCTAAACAGAAAATCCATTAGAAAATTTATATGTGTACTGCTGTTTGGAAGTTGGAAGAAAACATATTTTGATGTTTAGATACAAGAAGTACGATGTTCGGGGACTGGAATAATCCCCATAGGACACAGTTCATTCGCAGTACATCACGCAAGGACAGTCAGCTTCAGGCTCCGCTTTAATTTCCTGGTGAGCTCCACGGTAATATTTATGGTGCAGACAAAAGAAACTGCATCTAGTGAATATTTATATCAGAGAGGGAAGGATTTTTTAATGACTGATAGTACATAAATTCAGCAATAGGAGAATAGGAGAATCGAAAGGTCTAAGTAGGTGGGTAGTTTCGTTGTACTTTCTAATTAGAAAGGAGTACAGATGATAAGCATTATAGTCATGATTCATCTTTATATAGATGGAAGAATAGGAGTTTCAAGCCAATATTTTGCAAAAATTTCCACCCAACACGCCTGCTGTAAATCACGACACCTGCTACAGCCAAAGCACTTTTAGTGGTGTCTGCCATGGAATCACGGAATGGTTCGGGTGGGAAGGGACCTTAAAGCCCACCCAGGGACAGGGACACCTGGGCAGGGACACCTCCCACCAGCCCAGGTTGCTCCAAGCCCCGTCCAACCTGGCCTTGAACCCCTCCAGGGATGGGGCAGCCACAGCTTCTCTGGGCAACCTGGGCCAGGGGCTCCCCACCCTCACAGCAAGGAATTTCTGCCTCACATCTCATCCCAATCTCCCCTCTTCCAGTGTAAAACCCTTCCCCCTCGTCCCATGGCTCCCCTCCCTGATCCAGAGTCCCTGCCCAGCTTTCCTGGAGCCCCGTTAGGGACTGGAAGGGGCGATGCACAGCGTTGTCACACCCTGCAGGCTACAGCCACCCGTCCCACCTGGGCGCGGAGGCGCAGGGTCAGACACCATCACCTGGGGCTGATTTCTTGAAGCAAAAATTGAGAGCAATGAGAGGGGTCGGGACAGGGAGGGAGCAGCACACAAGCAAGTGAGCTCTTCCCTGAGCATGTCTACACCAAGAAGGAACCACGTCTGGTAGGTGTTTATTTTATAAGGAAATAGATTCAGGATACATAAAAAATTCAAAGATTTGCACTTCTTTGGTGAAAATTATAGTACTTTATACAATTTGACAGCATCATGCAGTACCTGCTGCCTGATACATACACATTACTCCAGGACACAGTCAATGTAAAAAGGCCTCTGGTAAAGAAATAATAACAAATATGCACATTGAAAAGCACTTTAAACCCCCTCTGAGTATTGAGTAATCAAGATGAGTTGAAAATGGAGCAAATAGCAGTATCTATGGTGTATATTTAACAGAATTACTAGTTGAGAGAAAAATTTTGCCATTTGTTAAGGAAAAAGGGAATCACAGGCTGACGTGGGTGGAAACAGATCTCCGGAGCTCCTCCAGTCCAGCCTCCTGCTCGGAGCAGGTCAAGCAGGGTCTTGCCCTGTTGAGTTGTCAGCATCTCCAAGGATGTTAAAAGTACCAGAAGGTATCGAAAGATTAGAGGCAGAAATCACTGTGGTTCAGGCAATGGCATTAGCACTGAGTGTCATGTAAACCGTGGGGTGGAAAACCATAGCTTGAGAATAAAGAGTGCCGTTGAAAATGTAGAAACCCACCGTGCCACAGTCGGCAGCTGAGATCCGCCAAGATCTCATTAAACAAACGCCTCCCTTACGTACCAAAGACGGGGAGGTGGGAGGAAGCTGTGTGTATTTCTGAGCAACCGTTTAAGGAAAGATAACAGGTGTTATGAAAAAAAAAAAAAAAATTACAATTGAGAATTTGCAACAAATTGTGGTAACAAAATGTAGCTGACGGAGAGATCTGGCGAAGGGGAAATACCTTGTGAGAAGCAGCGTGAGAGATGGACAGGAATTCCCTCAGCATGAGTAACCCCCTGAGCAGCAGAGACAAACGCGCCAGAAATTACAGGTGTGTTTTTCAGTGAGTTCCCGATCCGGCTTTCACTCTGTTATGTCAAACCCAGCGCGCGTTTGTGCATCGTTGTCAGGGAACAAAATTTCCCTGTGTCCAGACAGACAGTGAAACGCTTTTCAAATACTTCCCTTGCGCTCTGACGAGTGCCGGCCCGGGAAACGAGCGGGAACGTGCAGCATGGGATGAATAATACCATCACTTGGTCCTGCTCATGGAGCGGTTGAAACGTGAACGTTAGCGATTGCAAATACGGCGCGGTTGGGAGCTCACTGGTGGAGCAGATGTAGAAATGTAAGTTATTGCCTCTCAGCTATTAATTTCCAGCCCTCAGCTGAGTCACGGTGACTAAGGAGCTCACCACCACTTGTAGCTGTTGCTCTGCAAAGCAAAGCAGATTAAAATAAACCCTGTTCAGCAGCAGTTTGAGCTAATCCCATCTGCTTTGAAGTAGAGAACTTGGCAAGGTTGGGTTCCTCCATCCCGGTGGATGGACGGATGGACGGATGGATGGATGGATGCATGGGAGCAGCTGGAGAGGGGCGTTGTCACCCCTCCACCAGGAAAGGTTTGGTGATGTCCCACGAAGATGCTCAGACAGCCATGGGTCTGTGGGCATGTAGGTTGGGTTCCTGCATCCCGATGGATGGATGGATGGATGCATGGATGGTTGGATGGATGGATGGATGGATGGATGCATGGGAGCAGCTGGAGAGGGGCATCTCCTTACCCATTGTCACCCCTCCACCAGGAAAGGTTTGGTGATGTCCCGCGAAGATGCTCAGACAGCCACGGGTCTGTGGGCATGTAGGTTGGGTTCCTGCATCCCGATGGATGGATGGATGGATGGATGGATGGATGGATGGATGGGAGCAGCTGGAAAGGGGCATCTCCTTACCCACTGTCACCCTTCCACCAGGAAAGGTTTGGTGATGTCCCAGGAAGATGCTCAGACAGCCACGGGTCTGTGGGCATGCAGGACACGTCCTGTCCCTCCAAAGAGTAATGCCCAGGAGCCAAGGTTGAAGCCTTGCTCCGCGTTCCGAGGCTGGGCTGCGAGTGGGCTCGGGCTGCCTCGGTGCCGGCCCACCTCACCCTTTCAAAAGAGCCAGGAGGGAAATTTTAAACCCCCCAAAAGGCAAACTCACTGGCAAATACTGTCTCTTCTCTTTCCAACACCTGCAGATTTTTCGCAGGAAAAATGAATTGATTGTAGGAGAGGATAATATTATAAATCAAGTTGTATTTCTATTATAATGACGAAGGGAGAGCACACTTTCTATATACTAAATATATTCATGGAGTTATATTATAGCAACATTCCTTAAATTGATGATATTTATCAGTTGGGGAAAACAAATCTCTATGTACAGAAGAAAATAATTAAAGGAAAGGGAAGAGTAATAGCAGCATCACAGCAGTCAAGTCTAGCAGTGTCTTAACAGAAATATTGATGTTCTTTTGGATGCATGTCAAGGAGAAATGGAAAGATAGCGGGGCAATTTCTTCTACAGTTACAACTACAAAATATCTTTAAACACTCACAGTCATATATACCCAGGATGAAATTCTGTTTCCAGCAGACTGCCTTGTCTTTGCTTTCTCTGATAGGAAAAAGAAAAATGGGTTACAAGGGAATTTTTGTTTATTTGTCTTTCTGAAAACTGGTGAGTGTCATCCATGCTATGCTTAACCTAATGTATCACTGGGAAAAGGAGGAAAAAATACAACCTGCAGGTGCAGGGATCATTATGGCAAGGCCCAGTGGTGCTGTTACCCTTATTTAAGGGGGCTATCGGCTTTTCCATCATTTCCCCTCCTTTTCTTTCCCAGCTGCTAATAATTTCTCTGATATGTTTGCCCAGGGTGAAACTTCTTGCGGAAATTTACAGGTCAGACTCGTTTCACGAAAGTGGATTGGATTCAATTCCATATTCTTAAGGCAAGGGCTTGCTCGTCAAGGTAAGGAATGCCCATCTGGGAACACCTGGAGTAGCAGAGGTATTGCAGCATCCGCATCTCCGACTCAACAGGAACGTGGAAGCGGGTGGGAGAGGCACATATCACCTCGTTACCAGCCTGTCAGTGCCTAATTGCACAGCTGCAGCGCCGCCGAGGGCGTGCGGCACTGCATGTGCCTTCCCCTAATACACACACACATCCGAGGTGCTTGATGGGCCTTTTATTACGATGCTGGAATATAGCACCGTTCCTAAAGCTGTCAGGGCTTATATCGCTTGAAAAATAATTGTCCGGTCTCTGGGGGCCTGTTAGTGCTTAACACAACAGTTTTTCTAGGTCATAATGTGCAGCGCGACATTGATGTACTGCTACTGCACCTCGCCGTGCCAGCTGCCAAAGCTGACTTCCAAGGCCCGCGTTTCTCTGGCTTTACTGGGGACTTACACACTAAAATTGTAAATATTTATTCAAAACTTGCTCCCAGAGCTCCCTCTTGAAGGAGACAGCGCTGATCGCACCTCTCCAAATACTGTGGTCCCAGCACGATTGCACCGATGAATCACAGACTCATAGGATGGTCCGGGTTGGAAGGGACCTTAGAGATCATCGAGTTCCAAGCCCCCTGCCCTGGGCAGGAACGAACAATGAAGATGTTGGCATCACATTTTGCTGCCCGCTGCCCCCATCCTCCTCTTGCAGAGGATTCCCTCTATCCCCAGAGGCGCCCGGCGGGCAGAATTGGGCAGTTTTATACCTGAGTTGCTCTGGAGCTGTCTCTTAATGTGGCTTTGCCCAGTACCTACCCGTAGGAGATCTGATATACGGAGGCTTACGTAGTAAGTAGGGATAAGTGGGAATGGATAGAAAACTTCCCTCAAGTTTTTCTAAACTCTGCATGCTTATTTTTAACTTCAGGTTCCTTTACAGATGTTCTTATAAAGAGAAAACAGCTTGTTAACAGCAACAAAATGGAAATTCCCTCTGTGCAAAATAAATTTAAGCGATATACGTTTATGAATATAAAATACTCGGTGTAAATCTACACTCTTTGCAGAAACAAATGTGCCTCTGTTATACATGAAACTAATATGTTGCGGTCATTAAGAAATGTATAGCGTTGACATTAATTGAAGTGAAACGAGGGTGTGCTCGAACTAATAGAACTGAGGGCAAACAGGTGAGTTGGGTTTTGTAACTGATGGAGCTCCGTACTCTGCAGAGCGGTAATTTCTGGGCGTGCTGTGGCTGTAATCCGTCGCCAGCGCGGTGAGCGGTGGGATTTTGGTAAAAGCACCTGCCCAGAAGCAGGGTTTTGTTGCAGTTTCACAGAAATGGCTGCGTGCCCTTGTTACAGTTCGCACAGAGCAGCAAAGGTAAGTTCTTTGGTACTTACCGTGGTGTTACCCCGGCGCGGTCCCTTACTGGAGACAGAGATGAACTAAACGACATGTAGCCCTGGGAGCGAATAAGCGGTGTGTATTTCTAAATTTTTCCAGCTGTTTGGATACGTAGCTAACATCCTTCTTTCAAGAATATCTCTCTTTTTGGTGATTGCACATTTTTTATTGTACTTCTACTGCCCAGTACCATATAATATATAAATCTTCCGCTCACCAAATGGGCACTTGCTCAGTATCAGTATCCCCAACGTAAAGAGGTCAGTAAAGAAAGATTTATGAACTCTAATGTTTCTAGTGCGACATTTTACGTTACTTTTCACACATTTGAAAAATTGTCAGCCTGACATTAAAGCAAGTCTTGTGTTAAGCGAAGTAAGGGTATAATTTTTTGCTAATGGATTGTTACATTTCATTTACATATCTTTTCCCAACAATTTTACGCTTAAAAAAAAAATCATTGCCCTCTTGAATTATGTGAGGCTCTTTTTTTTTACTGTGGCGCTCCAGCAATTTGCCAGCCCCATGTGTGTAATTAGTTTAATTAGCGCTACAGCTTTAATGAGGGCATCAGTGTCTGCTGTATGCGCTCTGTTCTTTACTGGACAAAGCAAAAAATTGAGTTTCTTAATCAGCTGCGACTGAAGTGCCGCAGTCCTCGCAAGTCTTCATCCAGCGCCCGAACAGAGGTAATATGTTTTGTCTTTTCTTAAAGGCTTCTTTCTTTTCACACTCTTTATTTTGGCTACGACGACTGCATCCATCCAAGCCGTGCTTAGGAAATGTATATACACATTGGGTACGTTCAGTCAACTGGTTTTCACAGCTTTTAAAATACGTTACCTTGGCCTTTCAGGTAATCCCTAATTACTAATGGCACACAAAATAAATAGTATTCTTACAGTCTGCGACCGGTGCCTGCGTAATGGATGGGGAGAAGGGGATGCAATGCGTCTCCTTGGTACAGGATAAGGATATTTCACCAAACCCAGTGAAAGCTTGACATTGAAAACAACTCTTGGGGAACTGTCAGGATGACAATAGAAAAAGCATTAACGATTTATCAACGTGCCGTTAGCCCCGCGTGTTAAACCTGGCAATGTACGAAGTCTGTAGATCATTTTTACATCCCACAATAGAAATATTTGAGTGGGAACGGAAGCGTATGACCTCTAGGCTACATTAAACCAGTATTAAGAAAAAGATCATTTTCTAAAAGGTACAAGATCATATTAATCCTCTCTACTTGTCTGTCTGGCTCTGAGCGTCTCTGATTTGTTTATTCTCATGTCACCTGGCTACGCTCGGCAGAAGCTCAGGAATTCAAGCACCGCCTTAAGAGAATGAATTCTGCAGCAGGAGCATCATAATTTTTAAAAAAACCGGTGGGTGTTTGTACTTCAAACTCCTCTTTCTGGGGTGGTTCTGGACACCTTTGAATTCAGGTTTCCCCTTATAAAAAAAACTACTTTCTGTCCTCTACAACTTTTAAGAGAAACAATCTTAAGCAATCACAACACACACACATCCACAAAAATCAACGTTTTTCTCTTTAAAAGCACAGTTTTTTAAAAAGGAAACTTTCAGGAAGGAAGTTCAGCTGTTCTGGCTCAAAGGACCATGTTTTTACTCGCCGTGCAGGTACCACAAGCGTGTTACCCTCCAGCTTCGGCTGCGCGTGCCAACCTCTGCGTGGAGTCCGAGATCAGCTGCCTTCAAAGTGATGGGCTTTTTTATTGCCAGGAAGGTCCCATCATCATCAAAGCACCACAGTGTGTCGTCTTCAGTTTGCATCTGAAGGCCAAGCTGTTTTGGAAGATTACATTTTACCTGCAGGTATTTGTAATGAAGAGTATCCGAGTGCTTCTCTTGTTTATGTGTTGGCTGCCGCAAAACTCATATAGTGCTTAATGTTGTGTCCCTGCTCATCGCAGACCCGGCGCCATCGGCCTGGGAGCCCATCGAAGGGAGAGATTTCATTTCTGGACTCTCTTCTGGCTCAGGCACAGGCTGCCCTGACAGTAACTGGTGTTTTCTATTGCGTGCGGAGAAATGGGAAAGGACGTCTGCTCGCCGGGGAATGGCTCCCGGGCTCCTACCACTTTGTTTTTGTTGTCCGTGCTCACCAGCGGTTTTGATTTGTTTTGTTTTAATCTCAGTTGATCGTATTACTCCATTGCACGTTGATTTCTAAACACCTATTTTTATTGATTTAAGGCAGCCAGGCTGTCAGAATAATGCAGTAATAATACGAGGAAACAACAATAGGTCTTCGTTTTGCTTGCCTGCGGAACAGCCTAATCTTGGAGCGTGCAGCAAGTCCTCGGCAGAACTGCCCACCATGGTGCTGCGGCTCGGCACGTGAATACGCCTTCAGACAGATAACCGCATGGCCTGGGCGTCCCAGCGACGACAAAACTTCACCTAACGCAAATACCAGCTGTGCGCGTTCGGCCCCCAGTCAATCAATCAATCAGGCGGCGTCTGACTGACTAACGGAAGGGAAACAAATAGGAAATACAGTATCTCGGGCGGCTCTCTGATGTGTTATGTGACAACTCGGAAAACTTCCCAGACGCTGCTGAATTAAGCTGGTGTAAAAGCACCAAGGGGAGGAAACCCAGAGGAAGTTCTCTTGCCTAACGAGCAGGGAAAATCACAGTGAGTGGTTTTCCTTGCTTCAATACGGTTCCCATCCTTGTGTATTCCAAACCTGGTCTGTTGTTCTTTTGTTTGAATTCCTAATTTTAAATTTGGATGTTTTAGCCACTGCTTCTTACCCTAGTTCCATCCAAGGATGAGAGTATTCTTGTTTGAAAGAGGAACGGGTCTGACCTGCGAGTTGTTATACCCAGAATGACATTATCCCGCTGCACACTGCAGTGTTGGCTGCGGGGGAAATGAAACGAGCAACAGGTTTTTGAACCGGAGCGACAAGAGATGTTGTGTGGCCCTACCCCAGGTCCCCCCCGCGATGGCAGCGGGGATGGGGAGGGAATTTTGGGGTGAGCTCCTGCCCGGGTGGTGGCTCCACAGGAGGAGCTCGGGTGATGCTCAGCCCCTGTGTGCTTGTGCCAGCAAAAAAACAAATGCAAAATCTCACCTTGTCTTTTGAACTGGTAAAAATTATGGATTTGGAAATAATCCTATTGTTATACACAGTTATGTGGCTTTCTTTAATTTTTTCCTTGCCTTTTGGTTAAAGGTTTCTTACGTGGTCTCTGGCAGCTGGGGAGGGTTTGATGCAGAAGAAAGCAGCTTTTTTACAAGCGCTGCGGGGCACCGGCACTCCGATTTCAGTGCCAGCACCAAGCAGCGCTGAAGGGCCAAGGACCAGTTGTGCCGGTGGCGTTAACGGTGCGTTTCACGTGGCTCTGGTTCATATAAATGCTGTTTAAAACACAATGTTCATAGCAGTAGCCACACATATATATGTATATCTCAAATGTTGTGTAAAAAGCAGAACTAATTTACACTTAAAGGTTAGGATAAGAATTATGGCTTTAGTTTGTTAAATTATCTTTTTTTTTTTTTTCTTTTCCCCAGGGAAGGTAGGATGAATTGGGGGAGATGCAGACGGGGAGATGCTGTGACGTGCGTTTGGGGTTGCCGAGGGCACCGGCTTCCTTCCCCCGGGGTTTTCCTGGGGCCTCCGTGCTGGGGACACGCGTACCCCGCGATTTTGGGCATAAAGACAAGGCAGAGCGGAGGGGATCCCTAAATGTGGCTCAACGAAAGAACCGCGTCTGTGAATGGATAAATGAAGATTAGAGTCTTGGATTGGAGCCTTTGATTAGAGTCTTTGTCAATCAACTTTTGGGCGACACGTTGCAGATAAGGCCCAGGTGCCCGGACACTGGCTTACCCAGCGAGTGCCGTACAGGGGACGTTCCGTCAGCGGCTCTTCCAACAGCAGGTGACAACTTAAATACCTGTCAGGTGTTACAGAAATGCAAATTATGGGTACAACCAGCATTTTCCCCTTCAATAAGCATATGCAAGAAATGTCTTTGTCATTTTACTTAGTGATGCAGAATAGGGGTAAGGAAAGCGGTGGTGGTGTTTTCTAGCCGCAACATTTAGGTTCAAACTCAGTAGTAGGAATGGGCAAATAAAATTAACTGCTTTATCTATTGGAAAACAAGAACTATACCAGAGTGAATACAGTTCAATGGGTATTTGAAAATTAAATGATATATACAATAGACTGTATTTTAGTTAAAAAATTTGTTTCAAATTAATGTCATATATTAAAACATTTAAACAGTACCTGTAATCAGATGTATCCAGCAGGACATTGTTGACGCGGAAGCTTCGGACAATAACACGCAGACCAATATGATCAGGTTAATGCCACTTTATTGCGCAGACAGCTCAGTTATTATAGGTATTCTAGTTCTGTGTACTACGAAGACCAATTCTTGATTGGTTATTCGCATTAAGCAAATCATACATGGCATAATATAATTGGTTACCTACATCCACTCGTCAAATACCTATTGGCTAAATATTCGTGTTTCTTATTCTTACAGCTAATTAAAACTTGTTCCCTGTGTTGCTAACTTCCTACTCAGCAACCAATCACGCTGGAGTGTTCACAGGGTGACTATTTAAGTCTAAATATTCTGCCACAGGACATGGAAAATGAACATAGAAAACGTCGCTGCTCACGTGAAACCCGTAAGTGAGTCCCATTTTGAACCACTGCCGCAGCCCACGCCGGGGTGGAGCAGGAGCACGAGGGTGCTCAGAGCGCCCAAGGAGGGACGAGTGACGGGGAACGCTGGGTCAGCTCCGCAGGGAGCACCACAGCGCTGCTGTGCCCGTCCCGCTGAGCGGGGGGCTGAAATCGCATCCTGAGCCGCAGCGAGGGGGGTGCGGGTCACCCTGCTCCTGGGTTTGGGTGGGGTTTTTTTTGGAGGATGCTGCCACTGCTTTGGCAACGTGTGGCTAATCTGGCATGAGGCTGGGGAACCCTGTGACAAGCCAGGGGGACGCGGAGACCGTGTTTTGTGCCTCATGAGCCCGGATGCGTTTGTCCAATTTCTTACCCACAGGTCTCTGCTCATTGCTCTAAAATAAACATTTAATTAGTTTGCAAGAAATCAGTTATTCATGAGTGTCCATACTGAATAAAACAAAAGGAAAATATTTAGGTTTTTTTTTTTTTTCATTTATTCAGGATTAATATATTTGTTGCACAAGTATTATCTTAGTCCGGTAGCCATCCTTCAACAAGTTATAAATGGGAGCAATGTCTTTCTGTCCGTGGATTTTTTTTAACCAGCCCAGATTATTTATGAGATGGTTGCAATTCTGAGCCCCTACGAGTAATAACTTGTCCAAATAAATTAACATGAAAACTCCCCTGATATCCCCCAAATAATCGAATTCTTTTGTCAACAACATCCCCAAACAGTTTGCATTGACTTTAGCAGAAGTTTGTTAGAATTAGAGACTTATTGTGAGGCACGACTCTTCCTCTGCGACGGGAGGACCATTAATTTCCAAGTTAAATAATTGTTCTGTTTGGCAAAGAGCTCTCGTCAAGTTCTTCCTACAGCAAAAACTGGTGAGAAGAAATAAAAGCCAATGTTGTAGCGTGAGATCCATCAAATGGGGAGCACCCTGACTCCCACCCGCCTCATTCTCGTGGCTTCCGGGAGTAACGTCTTCAACCTCCCAGCAGCAAAAATCGCGGACTTGCATTTTCTCCTGACATTTTAATCGCTGGGTGTTAGAAATATCGTGAAATACAGAAATTTTATGCAAACGCAGTGCGCGGAGAAGCATCGCGGCGGCGAGGGGCTGTGCTGGATTACACCGTCTAGCGGGGCTCGTTTGCTGCGACTCCACAGACTGCTCAAAACGGAACCAGGTGGGTTTTCCCCACTTTTTCCTTCAGAGATCCTTTGGCAAACACACAGGAACAGCAGAAATTTTATGCACGGGAAAATAATCCAAAACAATTTTAATAAAATATTTGAAACTCCTGGAGGATCTTTGTGGTGAGAGCTTGAGCAGGCTGTAAATAATTGAAGCATTAACGATAATTTACACCCCTGGGACGAGCCGTAGGGGATTACAACCTCATGGAACCATTTACCTTGAGAAAAATGACAAAATTTCCAAGGACTGATGGTTCCTTGAGAGAAGATTTGAAGCGGAGTCTGCGCTTGACTTGAGCCTATCCGCTATCAATTCCAGTTCATACAAAGACATTTGCTCCGATTATTATTATATCCCTGCCCTTTCTTGCCCTTGAAGTATTGGCGTTGTGGCTCTGAAGACAGATTCAATTAACAAACCGGATAGATGCTGACCTTTCCCAGACTGTTATTCTATCCTTGATTTGCTTTAGGGGAGAAATATTTCTTTCATGTAGAAATATGAATAACAAATAAATAACCAACAATTGATTTGTAGTTTAAAAAAAAAAAAAAAGAAAGAAAAGAGAGAGAGAAGAAAGGAAAGAAATGAACTGGTCGAGCACGGACACTGCTATTAGCTGAATGGCGTCAGGACTTTGGGCTGGGATCACTCACCGAGTGAGCTGCCGTCCGTCACGATTAAAGACTTGTCAGAGGATTTCTGGAGTGGTTTCTCCAGGGAATCGGGTAACTTGGACAGCTTAGCGCTTTTCACGTTTTTGTTAACTTTGTGATGGATTTTCTGCAGACCAACAAGGAAGTTTTCTTTTTGTTGCTTTTTCACACCTTGCAGAGCTCTGTCTCACACCATCACATGTAGTTGGGGACGCGGGACGGCGGGGCTGAGAGCAGGACCAGGACTGGGACCAGGACGAGGATGGTGGGCAACGAATGCCTCTAGGCAACAACTTTCTTCATTTATATTCATGTTTCAAAAAATGTTTGGTATATACCTCAAAACAGCTTTCTTCCCCTTCCCCCCCCCTTACTCCTCACCACGCACATATTTGGGAAAAGCTCAAACGGTGCTTTGTTTTCTTTAACTATGACGTAAGTGTTAGGCAGTATTAATGGTAGAGAAATTTTGAGGTAACCCTGCTCAGCCTGTAAAAATTTGTCATTATTGTTGTTGTAATTTTAAATATAATTATTTATAATTATAATAATCCTTTTAATAATTTCCATGCTGTCATGTTGCAAGTATTAAATATTCATCCTGAATCTGTTACTTTTCAGCTGACTACCAAGTTATTCTATCAGTTGTGCCACTTAGACTGTCTTGTTGCTGATTTGTATTATTTCTGCTAAAGTCACTTTAATTCTTGAAGTCAGATTTTTCTTGCTTTTTTTGCGGTGCTTTGGCTTCGTGTTAGTTAGATGGACACTGTGCAACCTGCTTGTCACAGCCTTTTTGGGCGAGAGCTTTCAGGAGGGAAGCTGCAACCCATGGGCCGTACGTCTTGGTCTCCTGCTGGGAAGCTCAAGCCGAATGGGGAGGGCAAACCAAGGTGGGGATTTCGCACTGGTAGCCCAGAACATGTTCTTTATGGATAATTTGTACAATGCTTGTTTGTTTAAGATTATCTACACCCAGCCAATCTGATTTTATACAGCAGGGTGCTGGACAAAATGTGATGGCGTCAGCTGCCATCTCCTAGTGTTCTTACAACGTGGGAGCGCGGTGAGCAAAAGGACTTTTATTCATCCCTCTTCCTCGTCTCCTTAAGTTCCTTGAATTCCCCGCTTTCCATTTTCTCTCTGCCTTTTCCTGTCTGTTTTTCCATCCACTTTTAGCAAGTAACAAACCACCATACTCTGTTACACAAAATATAGCACTTCTCTTCCTCAGAGCCAGACTTAATCATTGATCTCCATTTCTGGTCATGCCCACCTCATCCCGGGCATCCAGATCATGGCTTGGAAGAAGAGTTGAAAATCTTCCTGCCAGTCGGAACAGGAGAAAATGTGTGAGATTATAAATGAATTCTACAAAAAACTGAGACCAAAAGATTTTGATCTTGGACATTTCCTTCATCGTAGATGAAGGAGAAGGTCAATTTTACCGTTAATTTGTAAAAATCTTTCTTTCTAGGTGGTGGAAATTGTAAAACCTCATTATACCTACAAAAAAAACGGAGACGAAAAAATTTCAATCTTGAATGTCATGGCAGATGAAAGAAAAGGTCAATTTTACCATTAATTCGAAATCTTTCCTTCCAGATGGTGGAAATTGTAAAATCTTATTATCATATTACCGTAACCTTAGGTTAAAGTACAGCAAATCAGAAAAGTCTTTGCTGGAACAGAAGGAATTAGGTGTTTCGGATCGCTCTGCTTTGCGTACGCCAGGTTCTTGCACAGGGGCAGCGTTACATGCATCGTTACTTACATGTGAAGTACCGTAACTGCCTTCCCGCTTCCTCATTTATTTGTTGGGCTCAAACGATGTTTGTTCTTAAACGAGCCGTCGGGGAACCGAACACCAGCATCTCACAAGGTACCTGGTACTGCAGGTCCAGCGACGGGGCAGCCCAGGAGGGTGGAGTGGAGATGTCAGGAGTCCTCCCCCGTCCTCTGGTGGGCCCTGGGTTGGAGGAAAGTGTCCCTCCGGGCCATGCAGACAGATCCCGGTCCACCAAGGGTGGCGGTGTTCCTGCGGCACTAACGACCCGCCGCAGGAATTGTGCCTTAACTGTCAGCCCATCCCAGGGTTAAGGCACCTACCGCTAATAGGGCAGCAGTGACGGATGTACCGTTGTGCTGTTTATATCAATTATAATACCTAGATGATCCTTATTTGTGTGCTGCTGAAATCTATTGATCACCTAGTTTTCTAACTTGATGCAGCCTTGGATTGATTTTATAAAGAGATTTATTTTCGGTTGTGACAGAAACTGCAGACTTCCTGCATAAACTTATTAAGTATAGATAAAACTGAACATGTTGATTTTACTGACTTTTGGCTGTTTCTTTCTGTGCCGTTTGCCTCCAGCATTTAGCAGTCCACTGAAACATAGCTCGTGCATGAATCCTCTTTTTTCAGTCCTGGGCCTTGTTCTAGCATTATCAGCTGCAAACCAATAAAGAGGTAACCAGAACGGCTGAAGTTTATCCCAGCAAGCCACAATAAGCTGTGCATTGGCAAAATATTAATCACGCCTAAATGGATGCTGGCCGGCCCCTCCCACATGGCTTTATTTGGCATTGCAAAAGTGCACATTTTTAAAGGTCAGAGTTTATGATTTCCCATATCTTCTGTTGCTTCCCCCCCCACCCCCCCCCCCCCCCCCCCCCCCCCCCCCCCACCCCCCCCCCCCCCCCCCCCCCCCCCCCCCCCCCCCCCCCCCCCCCCCCCCCCCCCCCCCCCCCCCCCCACCCCCCCCCCCCCCCCCCCCCCCCCCCCCCCCCCCCCCCCCCCCCCCCCCCCCCCCGAGAATGTAGTTCCTTTTGTTAGTCTGTTATCTAATATTTCACTACCAGGACTTCTGACCTTTTCTGTAATATTTTTTAACCTTTGTAAATGAGCTGTCGTGGCTGCGTATCAGTCCCATACGCACCCCCTCATGTACCCATTCCTGGTCATCTGAACAGGAGAGGAGGCGGCGGGTTGGATGGGGGTGCCAGGAGGAGGAGGAAGATGCTGCACACCCGAGTGCATCGGTGCTGCCCCGAGATCTGTCAGATCCACATTTACTGGAGTCTAACTCCAAGTGTACAGTTCTTTACCGAATTTCACAGGCTTTAGCTCTTCTGAGTTACAAACAAGGCAGAATCCAAAGCAGATTCAATCCTATTGTCTCGGTTTTGCTCTCTGCGGTACTGGCTGTGACCGATACTCATCAACGGGGCAGGAACTGGGGAAAATCCAGCTCCGTTTCTGACTTGTTTCACACAGGAATATGACTAAAAGCCTTGATCTTACATAAATTACAAGTCAGTCTTGTGTAAATAGAAATACTAGGGGGTCTGCAACGTGATTAAATAGCCACAAGCCACTGTGGCATTGAGAAAAACTCTCAGAGTTAAAAGCGCCTCTGTTATTTTCTATTAAGTGTTAAAGTCGTGAGCAGTTTTAAAAATATGAATGGGTACACGAATGATCTAATTTGGGATCATCGTACCCAGCCATCTCTCACAGTTTTCTCTTCAGTAGGGTGGACGGTGTCATTATATTTTGCTGTTAATCTTTTAGCGTATCCTTTTGTTGCTTAGTTGTTTGATCGGCGATCGTGCGCTTGATAAGTACCATGTTGAGCAAAGGTAGTTTGATAATGCTTTCCTTAATTTGGCTTGTATTTTCTGTTGCCGAAGCATTCTTGAAATTCCTTTCCCTAGCATCAGCCTGCCGCCTCCTGTAAATGCATCCGAACGGTACGGCTGCCACGACCCGACGCTCCGGCAGCGTTGTGGAGCTGCCCGCTTGGCGCTGTAGGTAGCGTTGGTTTGGCACACCTTGGCTGGGATGTCAAGCCAAAGGCTGATGTGAAACTAGACGGAAAGATTTTCCTTTTGGTTTACCTTTCCCAATTCCACCCAACTGAGTAACGACAACGTGGTCGCCATCTATTTAACCTAAACAACTAATGAGAAGCCAACAACCCAACCTGAAGAAGTGCGTGTTACCCATGGATCACCTTATTTTAGTTATCTAGAAGAAGGAAGCCTTATTTACAGCAGATGCTGTTTAGGTGATCAAGGATCTTTGCAGTGTCACGCTTACTAACGCAGATACACCTCAGCACAACTGTTTCTTCTGTCCCATCTAGACTTTGCATCGACCCTGGGTCCTCTAAGGCTTCTGAAAGCTGGTTCTACTCCAAATTGCAGAAATAAATCTGAATGCAGAAGCTTCCTCGGGATTTTTGCTCCTGATGATTCCAGTCTCTGGTAGCTGGAAAAAAGAAACTTTTTTTTTTCATTTTTTAAGTATATGGGTTTGCTTTAGGACCAGGCAGATGTTTGTCAGGAGGCTCTGACGTAGTCTCCATACCGAAGCAGTGTGGTCTTTCTTCTTTCTTTAAGCTCATTTTCTGTTTCCTTTCAGAAATCCTTATAAAATGCCTTTTCTCTTGACCAGTCCCAGTCTCCTGGTTTTCAGACATTAATATCTTTCCTTTTACACCCGCTTTCAGACCCTTGTTGCTGCATCACCCATCAAGGCTTGTGGTTGGGCTCCTCTCCAATTCCTCGATGTTTCGGGCGCTGCGAGTGTCAATAATTTCCACCCTGATGAAGTCACGGGCAGTTGAGAAGATCCCATCTCGGCCATTTCTGGGAGGTAAAGGGACGTTGTTTTCTTCTACTTGCATTAAGGAAAACTGAAGAAAGTCAATTTGTTTTGGGAGGTTTGGCTGGGGAAGGAGACCTGGGGGCAAGGAATGCGTGTCCCAAGTCCCCAGCTAACACCGTGGGTAGCTGTAGCAATTTTCCTCATCATTCGCCACCTGCAGAGTATTCTTATAAGCAGTACAGTACGACAGGAAACGATGTTATAATTTTCTTCTCTTTGTTTGCTTCCCATCTTCCCCCCACATTAGGGAATTGTTCAAATCTGTCTCCCTGGGATTTCTGCAGATCTCTAAAATAGTGAATTAGCTATTGACGGAAATTAGAGACAGAAAAAGCATGTTTATAGATCACATAATCTATTCTCAAGAAAACAGGAAATAAATTACATTTAGGTAATTTTCCATTCTCAGATACGAAGAAAGACTATAACCCTTACAGGTATTAAGATGACCGTTCTCAGATCAAAATGACTGACGCTGCAGTACTTTCGCAAATGTTATGTGTTTTCTGATGAAAGAGTATAAGCAGAAAGGAAAATTAGAAATTTGGCAGTCTAACACCAGCAGTGTTAATTTTCTACAGTTTTGTCATTTACTTGCGAGAACTTAATATATTTCTTCTATAGCTTTATCGCTCCTTCTTCTATCAAAGCTCTATAGACTGTAATATTCTGCTTGGTGAACTGAAATATCCATCAATATAAAAGCATCTCCTCATAAAAGCATTGGAACTGTTATGGTATATTGTTATGTACACTAGTATTACCTAAGGAAACATTTATAAGTTTGAAGAATAGACATTTCTAGAGAGAGCGGAAAAAAAACTTCTAAATTAAAAATACCCCTTTTCTTGATTTAATTCAATAAGATATTTCATCCTCTAACAAAGCCCATATGCATGGGGGGAAGAAATAATCACTTAGTGAGAAACAAAGAAAAGAAAATACTTTTGAGGTCTGGACTCACCTGCTCCGATTTGTCTCCCTGTCTGTAAGACTGAAGCTCATCTCCTCTCCTTGACATGATTTTTCCACTCCCTGGACACCACCCAGGGATCCCGCACATCCCAGCCAGCCCCGCAGCCTCGCGGGGACACTGCCGTACTGCTCTTCCCCCTCCGAAAAACAGGTGAGAATAGTAGAATGGTTTTGGTTGGAAGATCATCAAGTCCAACTGTTACCCCAGCACTGCTGAGTCCACCACTGACCCACGTCCCTCAGCACCGCTCTGCCCGGCTTTTAAATCCTCCAGGGATGGCAACTCCACCACTGCCCTGGGCAGCCTCTCCAATGCTTGACAACCCTTTCTGTGAAGAAATTGTTCCCAATATCCATCCTAAACCTCCCCTGGTGCAACTGGAGGCCGTTTCCTCTTGTCCCATGGCCTGTTCCTTGGGAGAAGAGCCCGACCCCCCCTGGCTGCCCCCTCCTTTCAGGGAGCTGTAGAGAGCGAGAAGGTCTCCCCTCAGCCTCCTCGCCAGCACGCAAAGCATTTTTCGTACTCTTTGGAAACATCATGTTTCGTTACTTTGTGAAAACAAACCTTACATATTGGTAAAACGGCGTGCAGGCTGCTGTGCCCAGGTCAAAGGGGAAGCGAGCTGGGCAACATATGGCAAACCTACCACCTTCCCTGTCCCAACCCTCATCCCAAACACAGATCGGGAGGAGGCTGAGGGAGGAAAAGCGAGTCAGGTTAAATGGAAAAGCCCAAGGAGCTGGCCTGTAATTTTTTTCCCAAGGTCAGGGTTTCTTGCTTTGAACACTGGTGTCAAATGCAACCACCTCCTCCATGACACTTGCACCATGTGGGCCATCCTTTTCTTGCCTGGTGTGACCCTACGAGAGCTTCATCTCCATGAGAGTCACCAGGCAAAGAGCCGGGAGACTCTCTGTGCAAGGCAAGCCTGATGAGCAGCTGTGCTGTGGTCGCCTTCGCCGCAATCTCAAAGAGGAGGGAACTTTAGGAAAAAGTTATAAAGGATGCGGATAGGAAATAGAGTGTGTTGGTGAAAAGTCTGGTGGGAGTCAGGAGCACGTTGACATTCATTTCAGTAGAAATTGCGTTACTGCTTGTATTTTGATTCTGCTGCCTGTGATAACAGTACACACTATTTCCACCCTCTTTTTATTCCAGTTCATACATTTCCCAGTTTTTTGGGTCATTGAGTTTGTTCATGAGTTTAACAACAGACAATACCGTGTGCACTGTAAATATTGGAACTTTACCGAGCAGATAGCTATGGTGCGAGGCTGCTGATATAATGCAAATATGCTTATTACTGTTAGAATTTCAGCCAGGGAGAAGTCCAGACATTATCATTTTGAGAAATGGGGTTTTTTTTCCATCTTATTTACAGCGCACGGTTCACTGGTAAAGACCGTTAGGGCTGAAATTGCTAAAGGAACTCAACCTCAAATATGTTTGAAGACATCCCCTGAGTGAAGCAGAGCACACTCATAATAACGGCAATAATAAGTAAGTTCATTGCAAGGCGTCGTCTGGAAAACTTCACACAGTGCTACAGAAATTACGTGCAGAAAAATCGCCCCTCCCATCTGATTTAATATCAGCATTCTTGCCCTGTGTCATATTTACAGAGAGGACTGTGAATACAGGCGTGTGTCTGGCTGGCTGGTTTTTCCAGGGGCTTGGGGAGGGCTGATGGGGACACCCCAGGGGGGTTTTATGGGGGGGGTGTCCTGTGCCTGTGCCGGCTTTGGCACCTTGAGAATATCAAAGCCGGGCGTTTCCATCAGAACCGTGCCGTGCCACTGATCTTCCTTACCGAAATTGCCAAGCAGTTGAATTGGCCGCTGCCGCAGTTTCTCCCCTCTGTCAAACACAGAGACTGGGACCCGCACGCTACAGCCGCTCGGCTCGGGGATGTATTGACAACAACTAAAATGTTCGTCAATTGTTTTTCTTTTTCTGATTGGGAAGCTCTGACAAGAATGTCACATCTGCATGTGGAGTGACAATTATTATCAATATATAATCTTTTTAAGGTAAACTTGAAAAAATACTTATATCTTAATGCACTGGGAATTAATTTAATTTATTATATAATTCTGTAGATGTACTTGCAGCAATACATTAACAGGCCATTTGAGCACTTTAAGTGGACGTGACTCTAAATGCTCAGGTTGGTGACCTGAAGTGTTTTCATTTTTAACATGGCTGACCACTGAAGTATGCTTGAAACGAGGGCATTTATTAGTCCTTTACTTTCACAATAAGTTGCTTAACATCTAATCATGGGAAGAGGCAGAAATAGCCAATTAGACACCAAAGGCAGCTGAAACGAAGAGTTTACGAACAAGCTATAGGCTACAAAACCGCCTACAGAACCTAATGCAGACCAGCACCATTTTCCTGGTGGACGGGGGTACCTGGAACAACACCTACCTAATGCCGAACACCGCTGGGGGTTTAAATTCCTCATCTGCCATCAGCACAGTGGGTGGGATAAAGCTTTGGGCCGTGCTGTTTGGGCAGTGGGATTGCTGTCGGCACCTGGAGCAGAAGCTCTGCCACGTGCGGAGAACCTGTCCAGGAGGAACCTGCCAGAGCGGGAGATGGGGCATCTTGCGGTGATGCTGGGGTTTGGAGATACCCGACATGTAAGGGCAAAGTTGGACTGGTAACATGCCACATTTGCTTGTTCCAGCCTCTCCGGGAGCCCTGATCAACCCTTGTGCTGAGGATTAACTCTAATACGTAGAAGACGTGGAAGAGGAGGTAAGCAAGGCCAATGGTTATTAATATTGGTAATATTAATAATTGGTAATATTGGTAAAAAACAAGGTTATCACGGTCACACCTAGTTCAGCCTGGGTTTGTTTCCCTGATATCAGTGGCATTCAGGGGAAAAAAAAACCCAAACCAAAAAAAAAAACCAGGAAAGTGTCAGAAAGGCGAAGAGTTGTCACATATAAAAAGCTGTTTGACCATCGGTGCATAGGAGGAAGCAGCAGCAGTCCTTAAAAACTTACTGGTTTTTTTTTTTTTGGACGGAGCTATCAGCTAACCTCTTCCTCATTTGAAACAAAGGTAATATAATCCAAAAAACGCAAGAAATTAAACACCCAGGTCCCATTTGCTCATGTGCAGCCGTACGAAAAATGAGCAACAGGGGACAGGTGTCTCCAGGCGCGTACTCCAGACCTTTGCTGGACTTCGGTGTGTTTTGTGGGGGGCTGTCCAGATATATGAAATTATGCCCGCTATTTCCTAACACTGGTAAGTGGTAAACCCACTGTCCCAGTGAAGCGCTTGCCCTGGTGACAGAAGCAGCGGAGGGAATGGCCCGTTGACATTCATGAACCCGGCCTGTGCCTCAGCGCCATCGCGTATAAACTGCCGTGTGTAACGTGACGTGCTTGCAACGATCAGTTTTCACTGTTATCTCTCAGTTTCTGTTGGGTGCACGTTATTGAGTTTAATCAGTGAAATGAATTTGCTAATGAACTTGTTAATAAGCTTGCCATAGCTATTGTTGGATTGGGTTTTTTTTTTCTGTTCCTTTTTTTTGGTTAGTGTTGTTTCCATATTAAAAAAAAAAAAGCCGCTGCAGCTGTTTGGCAGCTTTTTTTTTTTTTTTTTTTTGCTTTAGGCAAATGATGAGAATAAGTTCGGTTACAATTGCTTTGATGTAAAGAAAAGTTAATAGAAATTTCAGTAGCTATATCAGCTTCGGAGAATTTGAGCTCGTGGCCTTTGCATTGTAACGAAGCCAGTTTATCCACCGGGCTGGCAGGCGTTCACTCCCAGTCGCGGGGATAGTCCGTTACTGGCACTGGGAAAACCGTTTTGGAAGAATTTAGAAAGGTTTGTTCCAGCTCATTTATATGCAGCTCTGTGTGTCTGTTAGATACGTATAGCGTTACACAGCGTGTCTCCTGCACATTGGTCACAATATCAAGATATATATAGAAAGGCTTAATACATTTAATTATCTATGAAATATTTGGGAAACACACATCTAATTTAGGGCATTCTCCCGTGTTTTGGAGCGAGCCTTGCCCACAGGGAGAGCTGGGCATCACGGGCGCGTTTCGGTCCCCGGGATACTTTGCCATCATTTGCACCTCCTACCAAGGAGCATTAACCCGCCACCACGGGCTGGTCCTTTCACAGCGTGGGTGCAAGGTCCCGGGGTTAATATTCTTCACAGTTGGGTTTGCACCGTGTTTTCACCTTGCACGTGTGTCGTGAATAGCAGCCAAAATCCCTGTAGCCTGCTGTGTGCCTTCACAAGCCCTGCCCGGGCACGCTGGGCTTTCACACGGAGCTTCCAACCTGCTTCCGGAGCACCGGCCCTTGCTCAGGTCCCTCCTCCCTGTGGTTCATCACCCTGTCCCTGGGGCCACCCGTTAATTCCAGAGCACCAGAAACTTGCCCCGGGACTTCTCCACCGAAGGATACATCGCGATGGTGAAGTGATGTGATGAGATTTCTTTGACGGCAGCCTGTGTCCTGGTGAGGGTGGCAGCGGTTTCTGGCCTTGACACCCCATCAACGTTCTGTCAAAGCACTGGAAAAGGGGAAGCTGACCTCAAAAGCCGGCATCCCCGGCGGCTCGCAGGAGGAGGCAAGGCTCTCAGACCCCTCTCTGCGCTAAAACCTGCTGTCAGGGTGCTGCACGGGACATCTCTCTTTCCCTCATTCTCAGCAAATATTGTGAAACATCTTTTGCTTGGCAGAAACATGCAATTCACTCATGGAAAGGAGAATTGTTATAGTAGATGTAGTAAACAGAGTTTTATACGCTCTTTACGTTCCGTGAGGACACACAAAGATTTCATTAGTGTTTCAACAATGAAACAGGAGTTTTGGACACCCTAGCCAAAATGGAAACGGACTGGGTACGGCTTACAAAAGAGGTTGGATGTGGATCTGGAAGAAAAGCACCTCCAGAAGAAGCGCAGGCAAGTGCTGGGAAGGAGAACTGAGGCGGTGGGGAATGGCTGTGGGTGGGGTTCTAAAAAACAACTTGGGCACCCATCTGCCAGGAGTGACACGGCAGGACGTGGTCCAGCTTTGGGGTGCAGGGTGGCCCGGAGGATCCGCGGAGCTCGGTCCCTGCTCTGCTCTCCCTGCCTGTCATCAGGCATTTCACACCTGCAAAGTGTGTTAGAAGAGGCAATGGCACTAAGCTCAGATATGAATGTAACGTAGGCATGAGATGAAAAAATTATATGCCCTGAAATTTATTTCATCATTTGAGATGAAAATGACACATTTTGGCCAGTTGCTCATCCTTGCTCTGTGCACCTCCCAACGCGGTCAGGCACCTCGCCCTGTCCCGGGGACCAGGGCTTGCTTGATTTCTGACGATGGTGGCATTAAAGTGATAAAATCACAGAATTGCCCAGGTTGGAAGGGACCTTTCAGATCATCGAGTCCAACCATCAACCCAACTCTGACAAACCCACCACTGACTCACGTCCCTCAGCACCGTGTCTGCCCGGCTTTTAAACACCTCCAGGGATGGCGACTCCACCACTGCCCTGGGCAGCCTCTTCCAATGCTTGACAACCCTTTCAGTGAAGAAATTTTTCCCTAATATCCATCCTAAACCTCCCCTGGTGCAACCTGAGGCTGTTTCCTCTCATCCTATCACCTCTTCCTTGGAAGAAGAGACTGACCTCCACCTCTCTACAGCCTCTTTTCAGGCAGTTGTAGGGAGATTAACCCAAGGGTTAGATGGCCTGACAGCTTGGGTTTGCTCATTTTCAGGAGGTTTCAGCTTCTCGCCCCTTTCTAGAGGCACATTACAGGAGAGTCAGTGCGCGACAGGACACAGCCCTGGCACAAGTGCGATGGGGTTGTCTTGTGCCGCGGGATGGCCCCGGAGCACGGGCTGCTGCAGAAACCTGTCCTCCCCTCCTGGAGTTCCTGGAGCAAGGGCAAGAGCACGCTCACGCCAAACCTGCAAAGCCAGAGCTTGAAATTGTTTCCCACCCAAATCAGAGCAGTGCAATAAACTGATTTTCAGTTTGTTCCATGGGAAAAGTCACTTGCACTGTGCCTTACCCTGACTGTGCTAAGTGCTTCCTACTCTGTTGTCATTGTAATCAATACATGTTACATAAAGGCATACTCTTTAGGATGAGTATGTTTGGGGTCTTTCTTTTGAACCCTGCAAATCTATCAAAGAAAGTATTTTAAAATAAACTCACAGTTGCCTGTTAGACATGGGTGAAACTGGACGGTTTCATTCCCATTCTGCCAGTGGATCAGTAATGGCCAATTTCTAGCCAACACAACCCAGCAATTTCCACTTCCGTGCTGACCCATAGGTTGGGCTTGGGTTTGGTTGAAGTGCCAAAGGTTATAGAAAACAGCTTTTGGGGTCAAATCAGCCATGACAATTTCGGACAACATACCATGGTCAAAATATTTCCCCCACCCCTGTTTGCAGGTCTGCACAGTCTTGAGATAAGCTGGATCCTGGCCACCGGCATGAGTACGTCTGGGTTGAGAGCTCAAACATAATAACCGAGATGGCTTTGGAAACGCACTGGGAGAGCTCGGCAAACTTTATGTTGTGTTTGTTCACCTTCAGCTGTCCCAGGAGGATTGCATGGATTGCTACGGGCTTTTTCATATGCACTGGACAGCTGTCCTTATTTATGGCACCCTTTTTTAACGTTATGAGGTTTCAACCTCACACATCATAAAGCTCAAATTAAAATGTGTCCCTCTGAGCTTCCACATGGTATGCACAAACCCCGTAAAGTGAAGTGGGAGATGAGCAATGACAACATCCTGCGTTCTGCATCACAGTTAATGGTAACCCAGAGTGTATCCTGACAGGTTTTATCTCCCACCATACGTATAACATTTTGAAGAACATTCTTTAATGTTCCTTTACAGGTTAGTTTAGATTAGGATCTACAGAAACGTTAAAAGTGGTTTATATCTATATGCTCTTGATGTCCATGGCACAACAGAAAAATACTTCTCACTCGTGGCAGTAGAATTTGAGATAACTCACCTTCAATGAGACAGCTGGCTTCACATCTCAGAACCCACAGCTCCACTTCTCTCTCCTTCTCCTGCTTTCACTGCCAAGAAAGGAGCACAGACACAGCAGAGTTGAAATCTTGTCTGGTTTGGGCTAATATTTGGGGTGAAGGAATAGGTGCTGCGGGTTGTAATGTTGTAAACTAATGTCTTCATAGAGAATATCTTGCTGAGCACCTCACTTGTGGTGTTTGGCCCTTCACCACGAGCAGTGGAGATGTTGGAGGTGGCAGGATGGTAAAACCAGTGTCCCTGAAGAGAGGCAGTTTCTAACGCGCATGAAGCTTTAAAGGTGAAAGATGAACCCCACCAGCTTCCCCATGGGCAGATATTATTGCCCTCCCAGAGACGAAAAGTGCTCAGCTTCAAAACGTGAGCACCACACTGGGCACGGCTCTGCCCCTGCTCCATCTCACCACGGCGGCTACTGGGAGCTGACGGGGGCGAGGAAGAGGATGCTCCCGGCCTCTGCATTTTCCCAGCACGTTGACAATCCCACCAAGCAACGGCAGGTCCACGGTGGATGGAGCATGTCCCCCTGCCAGGCAGCACAGCCTGGGTGCTGGTAGCGGGTGGCACTGCTGGGACACAACGAGCCTCTCGTAAGTAGCGTTCACACGTATTCACGCTGCTCTGTTACTTTAAGTGAACATCTTTAGTTTATAAATACAGGAAAAATGGAGATGTTTATGGAAGAAACAAAAAACAGGGAGCTGGGGAACAAAAGAGTTTTCACCTTGCAAGAAAGGAGGAGAGGAGGTGGTTTGGGAGCTCATTTTTGAAGGTTAGGATGGTTTTCCCTTTCCTTTTGTTTCTCCCCCTTTCATTTCAATGAGAATTGCACAGAACATCTACTTGTTTTGTCTCTGTGATAATTGCACTGATAATTTAGCATGATTTAAATAATCAAATTCAGAGTGTTTTGTATGTCAGAGTCTGAGAAAAGGTTTTCTTTAATCTCCAAAGACGCATATTCATGATGCCATTATATATATATAGCTAAAGAAATTACAGTACCATTGTCTGCTTCAAACAAGTCATCCACTGCCTGCTTTTAGAAAAAAAAGATGAAACAGTCAAAACACAAGATGATTGATTTGTACTTTCAAAGTTCACCTCCTCTCACTTTGGTCATGGATTTCTTTATCTATCAACAGCTATCCTTGTCGTTTAACGTCCATCCAGCACAACCCGTGCTCAGGTTTAAGTGTTGTGTCAAGCAAATTCTCGCCTTGATGTTTTCCTGCCATCTCCAACTCGTGTTTTGCTCTGGCCACCACAGCAGAACAGGTTCTTGGTCTCGTGCCCTGCTGGCTGTGGTGTCCTGGGCACCGAGCTCAGGACACAGCCCAGGGGCACGTGAGCCGTGGATGCACCAGCAGCTTCCTCCTGTCGTTAAAGGACTGTAGTTTCGATATTTGTCTGTCAGAGACCCAGGACTTTCACTGATTTACTATCAGAGTCCCACCAATGGACTTTCACTGAACCAGATTCACAATAATCGAAATTAGTTATTTTATTGAGAGCGACAGTCGCAGATTTGAGATTGCCGTTGATAAATTCACTAACTACAATAGCGCTAATTACTTAAGGTGAATATTGCTAGCAAAAATACTGATAGTACAACAACCCGGGGTGGCATTCCCCAGAGGTTGGAAGGCGCAGCGCTGACCCAGAAAGGCGTCCCTGCCTGGGGGGGGAAGAGAACGCGGCCCCTCCACTGGCCCGTCGGGTATCGAGTTTCTTCTCCCCCATTTAACAGTCATTTTCTCCATCCTTTTATCCCCAAAACTATGAGGTTTCCCTCCCGTAGGTGACGTGCAGTGTGATTTGGGTGGAGAGACGAGTCCTACAGTCATATGTTTAGCATGATCTCTAAAATCTTCATTAGCATATACAGGGGTGTCAACTTTAATATGGATTTCACAGGTAACGAGGCGAAGGTCAATCACCGGGCATGGCAGCCTCTCGAGGAAACAAAGAGCTACACAAAGTCTGTGTTATCTTGATTTTACCGTCTCTGCTGACGAAAAGCAGGGCTGTCCTGGCTCCCCAAGCTCCCCCGTTCTTTATGTACCCTGTGACGGCCAGACAAGCCTTCACCCCCCTGGGCTGCACAAGAGAGAGCAAAGCCCGTCTTAATTGCTCTTTGAGCACAGAGACTTCACCTCATTATCCAAATTCCACAACCTCCCCCACTGGTCCTCACTGCTGGCCTTCAGCTGGCAAGCGCAGGAGCCCCATTTTGTGCGCCACTATTCATTTTCTGTATGGGATATCCATATTTCCTGGATTCTCGTATATGCGGTTGGAGCCGTGGCTATTATTAAATGAGGAAAAATAACGGTTGTAAGAAAGAAGGTACGAATGGCCCCGCTGCAGCCTGTGGGCGCTGCGGTCAGGGGATGTGGAGATGAACGGGCGGGAGAGACCTCGCCGCAGCGCACGAGTGGATGAACCCACCGCAAGAAGCATCTCAGATTTTTATGACAGTCTATTTTTGTATCGTCTTTGAAAGTTTGCTGGATCAAGATTTAACTAATTTATTGTACAAGGTAATGAAAATACCCCGAGAAGCATCTTTATGGAAGAGCATTTGCCTTTGGAGATAAAAAAAAAAAAAAAAAGAAGAAGGCTACTCTAGAAAGATGAATATTAACACATCACAGGTCAAACACCTGTGATTTTGTTGAGTCTATAATTTAATCTGTTATGTATTACCATGCATTAATACTAAAATGCATTTTGGGAGAGGCAGCCACAGGAGAGCAGCCGACACACCTGGGGGAGACAGAATTCGGCGGCGGCAGAGCCTGTGCTGTGTGACACTGCTGCGGCCACGTTCCTGTGACGGCGGCAACGCGGTGCCCTTTTCAAACCCACAGCAGAAGGTGGAGAAAATTTCGTGAGATGTGGAAAAATAATGTTATTTTCCATGAGAACTGGCTGATATTTGAGTGTGAAAATATTATATGACATCGGTTGAACCAACCACAGGCACAGCTGAAGAGAGAGACGAACCCGGCTGAGAAAACCAGGTGTATTAGAGAGGGGCGAATCATTTAGTGCAAAATCCTTACTTAGCTGTTCTGGTCTTTTGTTCACCGATTGGCTTGAAGTAGCTCATGAATTTTCTCAGTTGTAAGTGCTTTAGCCACTACGCCAGTGTTTTGGATATCTTGTTGTATGCGCTATGAGAGACGTTTGCTGTCTGGTGGATCTGGCAGGATATTGGCAGATATTTCTCTTCTGCCCATTGGAAGGATGTAAAATTTAGGTTTCCGGCATGAACAGTTTTACATACACTTTCTAAATGGATTCACCAATACTGTTATTTCATGTTTGCATATACCAATGCTCAATAGGAACTGGATTAGAATTCAAATAAAGAAACAGGATTAAAACATGTTTTCGCAAGAATGGATAATTCATGCCTTGATAGAAACCTGTGCAGTAGAACCGAAATAACAGAAGAGGGTGGATAAATTATTTATTTTCCACGTACATATCGATATTTTTTTTATGTGTGTTATTGAGCTGAGCATGGAAAAGCTTTTGCTAGCTCCTTGCCTTTGTGCATAATTCCTTTTCAAACTAGAACCAGGGTTTTCCCAGTTCAGTTAGTTTGTAACAGGAGGGACTGATGAAATACGGGCAATCTCACTCGTGCTTTTCTTCCTTGCTTTTTTTTTTTTCCTTTCCCTTTTTTTCTGGCAGAGCCTCAGCAGAAAAGCAGAACACAGAATGTATTGCATAGAGCAAAGCGTTATTTGTACCTCTGGCCAAGCAGTCCGCGGCCATTGCACTAGATTTATAGTTAAACTGATGTTTAATCCCTGGAGAATTTATTCTGTTTGCTGTGAAGTCTGAGCCAGTGTAGAGCAATTCCTGCATGCAATTCAGGGGTTTTTTTAATTCTTTTTTTTTTTTAATTCTTTCTGGAGAAATGATTCTAAAATTACTGGTGGTTGAGATGAAAAATTAGGTTGGTTTTTTTTTTCTTGCATTTTATCTGAGACAATTAGTTAGTTAATTACTGAACCAGTGGCTGTGATGAGGTACAATGCTTCCATTTTTTCGGACTCAGCCATCAACGACACTTAGTTCACACTTTTAAGGGGGAAAAGATTCCTCCAGTGGTAAATACCTTGCAATGTTTAGGTTAAATTATTGTGTATATTTAAAAACATTGATGGTATATTTCAATAAAAAAAAAAGGCAAAGTGTTTAAAATGCAGTTAGTCAAGCTACAGCATCCACTAAGGTGACTAGAACAATTTTTAAAAAAATCATCCTGGTTTATTAAACATGTCTTAAAAGTGATGTTGTGTATTGGTTCCTGAGATCCGTCATTTTGTCCACCAGCTCTGTCCCGTGAGCTAAATTTTGCTTGGTTCAGGAGAAGCACGGGAGTAAATTAGAATTAAAACATTAATTTTTGCCATATTCTATGTTTAAGAGCCTGAACAGCTGGAAGCACCGGCATTAACCCGGCTGCGCAGCAGGGGGGAGCAGGAGCCCGGCGGGGGCTGCGGGCGGGAGAAGCCCCTTGGGGGTAGAAGGTGCCCCCAGGGCACTGAGCGACATTCGAGGCACCAGACACCGTCTTGTGAAGAGCAGAAATGCTTGTCCATGGGCTGGGATGTTTTCTTCTTTGAATTTTAAATATAAAGTTTGGTGGTAAACATCTGACTGTCCTACGGAGTTACTGGCTTCACCCTGGATGTGGAGCTGACCTCTAACTGGGTAAAATGCCTGAATGCTACGAAACACTCGCGGTAACAGCAATAATAACGCACAAGCAATCTGTAACTCAGACTTTGACATTTAGTCTTAGAATCAAGGTGTAACTATTTCTTGCTTATTCCCCTCTGCCTCCCAGGGAGCAGCAGAAGGTCAACCCAGGTCAACTTTTGTACTTCCAGTCACATCCCTGGAGGGGTTCAAGGCCAGGTTGGACGGGCTTGGAGCAACCTGGTCTGGGGGAGGTGTCCCTGCCCAGGGCAGGGGGTGGCACTGGGTGGGCTTTAAGGTTCCTTCCAACCCAAACCGTTCTGTGATTCTGTTTATAGAAAAGGAAGAATGTTGGCTGTCTGGGAATCCTCCACTCCACTCAAGTACTGGTCCATCCGTGTTCAGGTTCGTGTGATGATCCGATATTTACTTCCCACACCCTACCTCCGGACAGCCCTTTCTGCACACTCTTCACTTTGGTGCTTTATTGGCCCTAAAGGTCCTGCCTTGTTTGGACAACATCCTTCCGCACATTATCAACACCCCTCTTCTCATTTTTTCTTGCCTTTTATCATGAAGTCTTTTAAATTCCATTTTATATGTAAAAAATGCAAACCGCTGCATGGGTCTTTGAGTACTGCCCTTGCCATGGGTCTGCGTGTTTCTCAGCTGGCCAGGCTGCTGCTGCCTCGTGATTTCCTGAGCAATGTAGCTGTCTGGGAGCAACTCATAATTCATCATTTTTAACATGTGAAAGTCAACATCCCTTATCGCAGTGGGGAGAGGAGAGCACGGGAGGGACTTGGCAACCGGCTGAGGCACGGGCAGGTGGGAAAAAACCCCTCCAGCAAGACAGGCAGTGCCCTAGGAAAGGGAAAATCCACTTTTTAGAAAAGAAAGCATCATCATTAGTTTTGCCTGTATATTTTATAGCCAGTTCTCATCATATACAGTTATGCAGGCAGTAGCGCTTTATGTTTGAAAAGATAAATATTCAGTGAAGTAGTCAATGCTTTTACTGCATTTTAAAATTTTTGGCATTGACAAGAATAAGATGTGAGTTACCAGCTCTAGTTTTAGGAAACTTTGAGGTGGTTCACTCAGATCCCACCTATCGCGTATGTGCTTGTCCCCGACATCCCAAAGCCGAAGGAGCGGCACCGTCGTCCCCCCCCGTCCCAGTCCCTGTTTTCCCCCATGCCAACGTGCGTGGTGCTGGTGTGGGTCGACACAAGTGCTGCTTTCCATCCATTGCTCCGTGCATCCATTGCTCCCTGCGGAGCTCTGCTCCGGACAGAACCATCCCTTGGGATAGCATTTTAGGTTGAACAAAAAGTCCCCACCACCCCAGCTAAAGAGATGGGATTCATTATTTGTTTTTATGAAGTTGGTGGGAGACTGAAGAGCTTCACTTTGCAAGTCTCTAACAATTGTTTCCCTGCACAGAAAGAGTGAAAATCTGGTAGAACAAACTGGAGTACGTGTTACTTGAGAAGCCACCAGCCCCTTCAGTGGGGAATGAGAGCTGCAGAAAGTTAAATATGGAGAAATCATCACACCATATACAGGCAGTACAGCTGAAAGATTTGTTTTAAGTAAATTTCCTTACCTAAAGTACAACTAAATAAATTAAGACCACGCTGAACTGGCATTTTCATAGAAATGTTACTCTTTTTGCAGGCTAACTTATAGCAACTGCTTGAGATACAGCATTCGGGGGACGTTCCCAGCGTGCTAGCCTGCCACAGAGACGGGGATATGGACCGGTAGGTTTATTTGGAAAAAACCATTTTTTGAAGTTTGTGTTCAAAGGCAGAAATATGGATTGTTTCTGTTCTGCCCGCACAGAAGAGCACTCTGCTACCTCCACCAGGTGGGCTGGGAAGAGGCTTTTGGGACCATTCCCCAGAGCACTCCAGCTCCCGGGATGCTCCGGGGAAAGCCTTGCTCGGGCCAGTCGCGTGCTAACAGCCTGTTCCGGTGCTTGGCAGATTTTCAGGGGTGTTTGCGGGCACGTCTGAGATGTGAAATTGCAGGTAAACACTCCCAAATCCACTCGTTTCACTACCAACACAAACAAAAGAAAAGCTGGATTGATCCTTGTCACTTCAGGGGAAAAAGAATTCATTTCCAGAAATTTCTCTTCTTATCATAGCCACTGAGTCTTATTCTCCATTCGCACTGAGTGAAGCTCAAACAAGCTCAGCTTCATCTGTTGCTTAATATGCTCTGGTAAAATAGGAGACTGTAAAGAAAATCCCTACAGTGCCAGCAACTGGAGTAAAAGGGTTGATGTGCTGAAATCTGTCAATAATACCATAGATTGTTATTTTTTTCCCCTGTTCTCTTGATGTCAGGGTAGCTATTAATTACATTTATTTAATTAATTATGGATTTGGGACTGAACGCGTTAACACCAATTAAAAATTGAAAAAAATAATCAAATTAACATCAAGTTAGGATCGTTTTTTTCTGGCATGGCACCGCTTTTTAAAGCTCCAAAGTCAGGCTGCGGCGCTGAGGGCACTGTCAGAGGGTGTCATTCCTCATCAGTCATATTGCATCACCGAACCCTCGTTTACCTGCGCTCCTCTGGTGATTGATTGTGGTGGTGGCTGTAGATGAAGGAAACGGCTAGACCTGACACTGTCCATCATCAGATATTAAACTGCACTGCCTGGAAATGTTGTGAGTCAGGACTTCAGTTTCTTAAGTACCAAAATTAATGATTCTCTTTCTTGGCTGATGAGAGCTCTGAGTCTAATTAATTTCCTGTCACACCGAGCAGCACTTGCAGAAGAGGAAATAGCAGGGAAAAGCAGACGAAGCTCAGGTAAAAGATGCATTAATTAAAAGCTCGATTTGCTGTGGCCATATTTCTCCCTCTTCTTCAGATTTCCTGCTTACCTCATTTATTATAAGTAAAGCCCAAGTCTGCCGTTGTATTAACTTGGAACAGAAAACTGTAAAAATCAGATTGCTATGAGAAAATACCTTTTTTCAAGGTAATACCGGGACAGTACACATCTTTAACCTATCATATGGCAAGCTGTACCGCTGAGACAGTGCATTAGGCAACCATTACCTGAATAGTCTTCAGAGTGATGCCTGGTTTCCCGATAGTGCTGCAAGACTCTTCTATTTTTAAGACAGCAAGTGTGCCAGGCAGAGAGGAGAAATTTAAACGTCGGACTAGATCAGACATTGAAGTTCTCCTGTTCTTGCTCCAGCCACGCTGAGCGGGCTACAGCCCTCTTCCCTGGGTGGGGGACGGGGGTTGACCATGTGCCGGGTCCTTCTGAAGGCAGCTTGGGTCAGAGCGTTGGTCAGAGCGTTGGTCCTCAGGGGGTGCACGACGTTGAGCTGCACCACTGGTTTTCGTGGGAGCCGTGCAGTTAGGACTGACTGACTGCTGTGAGCTCTGTGTAGTGCCTGGAGATATGGTTTAGTGTGTTTTTGTCAGTGTGAGGTCGATGGTTGGACTCGATGATCTGAAAGGTCCCTTCCAACCTCGGCAATTCTACAATTCCATGACATCTGCCACGCCCAGTAACTCAGACAAAAGAAATATTTGGCGGTTAAGACAGCAAACACATGTGCCTCACCCAGTGTGCACATTTGAAATGGGGGGAAGGGAAAAAGATGCATATTTTAGGCAACTGAAGACAGATATTTGGAGAGAAAGTAGCGGTGATGCTTGGCCGAGACTCCAGTTAGCTGCCTGTGCATTTTATACAATGTGAAAAACTCAAACGGTGGGTAAATTCTCATTTTGAGGTGTTTGCTATTCCCTAGCAGAGCACCTTGCCCCAAAATACTCCGGAAGGCTTAAAGCATGATACATCTTCTCAACGTATTATGGAGAAAGTCTGTCCCTGGGAATACTAGTGACTACAACTGGAGAAAATAAATTCTGCTTTCCCATAGTAATGCAGCTTATAGTGCGAATCTAATTTTAGATTCCCTCTGCCGCCTCTAAATCTTTGCTCCGTGTCTTTCCCAGTTTGATAGAAGGGCATATTTAATTATCAGGAGTCACATTTGTATGGACAGATCCTTCATCAACAAACCATATGTCTTTTGGTTTTGTAATTGTTGAAATCCCATTATTTCTCATCTTTGAGTAACTGAACACATAAACTACATCTGCAGTAGGCGATTGAAGCCGGTGATCTCAAGCAGGCGGGAGGAGGCGGCTGCCTTTGCGAGGGGGGATGATAGATGTGTGGATAGATATTCCCTCCAACTTTCATTTCCAGCTCCTCAAATATAGGCAAAGCCTTGCCCCACCAGGTTGTGAGTTATGTATCTTCATTAATATTTGTGCATTTCCCTGGTGAATGTGTTGGATCTGCTGCTCTCTGTCTGTCCCAAAGCGCCGGCCGGGCTGTGCCCCTCACCGGCACGGCGCAAGGCGCTCGCTCTCCCTTCCAGGGGACATCCCAGTTCTTGCATTTTAGAGGGCTCGAAGCACAGACACTGCTGTGCTCAGTCTCTCATTGTCCCTCGACAGGGAATGTGCCACAAACACGGGTCGAAGCGTTCCCTGTGGTGCAGCCAGAGCCCAGCCCGCACCCCGCGCGGCAGAACTGCTCCCCTCATGAGCACGCACGGATGCAGCTTTCTGTTGGGTTCCTCTTTGAACAAAGTCCGAATCAGTCTGCGCAAGAAAAATGAGATGTGAGTGAGAATTTGTTCTCTGTCACGTCTCTTCAGCGATCAGGCTTCAGATGTGAGCTGCTTTTTTTTTTTTTTTTCATTTGTGATTTGTAATAGAGAAAATGCTTTGGAAATCCACTTGTTCTTTTCAAGTACTAAAAATGAGACACTTTCCAAAGACCACAGCATGCCTTTTGCGGCAGCAGGTTACCCCTGCCTAATCTAGTGACCATTTCACACTGTGCAAAGAAACAGTGAATAAACAGGATACAAAGCACTTGATACAGCTATTTAGATAGCCAAAAGCCTCTCACAAAACATTGCTGGTAAGGAATCACATAGTACCAGGGCGAGACCTGGGGGGCATTAAAAAGAGCGTGGCCAGCAGGTGGGGGGAGGTCATCCTCCCCCTCTGGTGAGGCCACATCTGGAGCACTGGGTCCAGTGCTGCCCCCCCAGTTCCAGAAGGACAGGGAACTGCTGGAGAGAGTCCAGCGGAGGCTGCGGAGATGCGGAGGGGCTGGAGCATCTCTGTGCTGAGGAAAGGCTGGGAGCGCTGGGGCTGTTCCGCTGGAGAGGAGCCGGCTGAGGGGGGATCCCATCAATGCTCAGCAAGAGCTAAAGGGCGGGGGCCAAGAGGATGGGGCCAGACTCTTCCCAGTGGTGCCTGGGGACAGGACAAGGGGCAACGGGCACAAACTTGACCATAGGAAGTTCCACCTAAACATGAGGAGGAACTTCTTTCCTGTGAGGGTGGCAGAGCCCTGGCACAGGCTGCCCAGAGAGGTGGGGGAGTCTCCATCTCTGGAGACATCCCAAACCCGCCTGGACACGTTCCTGTGCAACTGCTCTGGGTGACCCTGCTCTGGCCGGGGTTGGACAGGATGAGCTCCAGAGGGCCCTTCCAGCCCCTGCCGGTCTGTGATCCCTTGCCTTCAGCAAAACCAGCAGAAAAGGGCCAAATGGAGATGACAGACCTTCATGCGTCTTGGAAGAGTTGGCAAGCAGTCTGGCAACAAACCGGTGTAGCTTAGAGTAGGGAATGAACAACTGCAAGGTCTTTCCTCTCAATAGCTCAGCAAATTGCTTAACTGATCGCACGAATGATCGGACTAAACGGGCAAGGCAGAATTGTGCTTTCCTTCTCCAGTTCCCGGCGGACTGGAGACATTCCAAACCCACCCGGACATGTTCCTGTGCAACTGCTCTGGGTGACCCTGCTCTGGCAGGGGTGGGACTGGATGAGCTCCAGAGGTCCCCTCCAGCCCCTGCCAGCCTGGCATTCCATGAGAGGCAGGGTACTTTGCTGCCCACCAAGGAGAGAGCAGAGGGAGGAGCAGACGGTGCCCACCAGTGCAGCAGGATGTCGTCAGACGGTGCCAGGATGGGAACTGGCGTCAGAGTTGTTCAATGTGTCCTAAATTATTGGGAGGAGGCATAAAGAGGAAGGTGGGTGAGGGTGCCTGTGGTGAGCTGTTTCAGTCAGGTTTGGTGGGAAGACTGAGGGAAGTTTCCAAAGGATTTAATGAAGGGAGGCGGGAGGAGAGCAGCAGGGCAGATGAAACGCTATGCTGTCAAATGCAAAACGACGCACATTAGGAGGAAAATATGAACTGCTGCTCACTGGTGAGTTCTAAATTAGCATTAGAAGTCATGAAAGACTTGGGCATCATTGTGGAGAGTTAATAAAAATATCTGCTGAGTAGGCAGCAGCTTGCAGAAAAAGACAAGCAAGATGTTCGGCTGTTTAAAGGCTTGGAACAGAAGATGCAACTGAAATATGATGGTGCCACCATACACATAAGTGGCATTGCCTTGGTTCAAACGCAGGCTCCTGCTCTCGTATTCAACGTGGTGGGAAAGGAAAAGCCTGTTAGTCCCAGCTGCTAAAGCCATGGAAAGGGCTGCATGAACCCATACGGAAAAGGCTGTGAAAAGCACAGAGCTTCTCAGCGTGGGAGTCCCCGTGGTGAGTTCAGTCTCCAGTCCCTCCAGTCCCCTCGCTTGTCCCTGCTCCGTGCCACCTCCAGTGTGGGAGTGACCGTACCACAGTCACATTAAATCTGGAGTAATTCTACTAGCACAAAATAATCCAGTCATCATCTTTCTAATGTTTACATGGAAAGTTTTTGCACTTTAACTCTTATTATATGTTTCTAAAGTGGAAGTTTGTTTTGGGAATTACTCAAATAACAGTATGAAAATCAATAAGGAGGAGCCACAAAGTCACAGGTTGAATGGCACCTCTGGACGTAGAATCATAGAATGATTTAAGTTGGAAAAAGACCTTTAAGATCATCAAGTCCAACCACAAATTCCAACATTTAGTCCAAAAACCTTCTCACAGCAGGGCCAAAGTCAGGTGATGCTGCTCAGTGCCTTGTTCAGTCAAGTTTTGAATATCCTGCAAATATTGTGTGCCAAGAATCCCTGCCACAGCTTCATTACTGTTCCATTAAAAACTTGGTCTCCGGTCCATAAATTTATTTTATTCTGACTGGTATATGAAAAGTCATAAACCAATTTATGAGCTGAAAAATGCTCATCTTACTGCCACAGTGATTTGACATATGCCAACTTTAATTCTGCCTTCCCTAAAGCCCCCACGCAGATTTGTGGAGGAAGGGGAGATGCGAAACGGCTTCGGCGCCTGCTCCGAGGAAGAAATCTTCACCGCAAGTAGAAGAGGATGTCTGATACATTCACTGAATTATAATATTACAGGCAAGTATTTAAGAGGCTCTTCTGCAAGTGCGCATACTTAAGTAGTATCTGCTGGGAGGGAGAGGGGTTGACGTGGGTGGTACAAAGGAGCTTTTAAGCGCGGGTCCTTTCATCCCCCCGCGCGTGGGGCTGCGCCTGCCATGCCGAGAGACCCCTCGTCGCCGCATCCCCCCAGATCAGAGGAGCAGCGAGGTGTTTGATCTGCTGCTCATCTTAGGGAAAATCATCAGGAGATCAAGAAGTTTCTGCCATCTGCTCCTGGGGCCAACTCAAAGCCCGCCTTGGGGTGATCCCCCTGCAGCAGCTCTAACTCTCCTCCTAACGACGGCTGCCTCGTTAGGACGCTGACATCGCAGCAGTGTGGGCTCCGCTCTGCTGTCTCACACTGTGCCACAACCAGCTCGACATCTTGTTCACGGTCTGATCAAGCACCGCGTGCCTCAGGAGGAGCAAAAAGCGAAAGAAGGGTTTGGATGCGAGATCACCTTGCTCTCAATTACCGTCTCCCTTTAATCTCTCTTAACCGGTGAATGATTTATGCTCGGAGCCAGGAGGAGGTTTGTTCCTTCTGTAAGGGCTTGGGCTGCTGTGGCACTGAACCGCCTCCGACGTGGTCCCTCTCCAAACCCCGCTCCACCCTCTGCCGTGCGCAGTTCCTTCTCCCTGAAAACACTTAGGCTTTTCCAGCTGCAGGACTGAAACTTCCGTTGCCCCAGGAATCCCCCCCCCCCCCCCGCACCTCAGGGCACCCCCAGACCCCATCATCCGTGCTGCTGTCTCTGAGTCAGGATCTCCATCCTTTGCTGCTTGTCTTGATGCTTCTCAGCCCTGCCAGCCAGTCTGAATTCTGTTCCTCCTTAAGGAGCCTGCATCCAGCATTCAGCCTCATTTTACCCCCATCCATCCCAGGACTTTGCCCTCAGGTCATTAAGATTTTATTCTTTTTCTGCTATTTTGGTCCTTCCCGGTCTCTCTGTGCACAAACGTTAAGAAAGCTCAGGCAGGGTCATCCCCTTTGGGCACTGTATGGTAATGCTGACGACCTGCTCGGCACCGACACAGAGGCCTGGGCAGTCTGCAGCACTTCCCACCACACCTGAAGTCCTCTTCTGCATATCTCTTCTTCCTTCCCGTCATCCCACTAAATAAAATATAAAAAGACAAGCAAGGAAAACAGAAAAATCAGACCCTGGGAGATCCTTTATCGAAGGAAGATGAAGCAGAGCTTCCAATGCCACCTGGTGAGTTGAAAACCCTCATGGGTGCAGCTTGAGCCTTTGGATGGGGACCGCGTCTCTCCAGGGGCTGCGGCAGCACCCTGGTCGTGGCCTCTGGTTCCTGGTCTCATGGGCTGAACATCTGTAGACGCATTTAAAAAGTCTCCGTCCACGGGCAGAGTTGAGTTAATCAATACTTGTGAACACCAGACTGCACGTATCCACCACGGTCCAGAGGGATCATTCTCACTTACTCCATCATCTCCTGTAAGAAATCTCAATACAGAGCTGAAGGAACTCTCCTTCGCTTTGATCTGAGCAAAGCAAGGTTCTGCATTATTTGGATATAATGTTCTTGTCATTGTTGCTGCAAAAAATGTTAAAAAACAGGGGACACCACCACACCTCATACTATATTTTTCTATCTATGGTATTCTATAATTTCTGTAGTTGCCCATCGCGTGTATCTAATTTGTCTTTATTGCCATCAGCAAAGAAAGGCTAATATTTAGACTTCTAGCAATGCATACGAGACACAAAATAAATGCATTTTTGTGACTCATAAATAAGCCTTTTTTGTAGTCAGTGCAACAAAGACATCAGCACTCTTATCGGTAACATACACATTGTAGACTGTTAATAACATTACCAATCATCAATAACAGCGCTACAGCATAGTGTCTCAAAAAATATGCTGAAAGAAAATTAAACAAATTAAATTACTTGCAATCCTCAGTCAACGTTGTGGGGCGCGTGAGCATTATCCTTTGTTTATGTCACATCCTATCTTAGGGAATAAATATGGGGTTTTATGGTACTTCGGCACTTGGTTCTATTTTGTTTCAGTTGGAATCAGGAGCCTAAATTCCGTAAGGGCTTAAATCTACTTTCTTATTTATTATTATCAAACATAATTCAGTAATCTGTGAAAAGATTATAAAGTTCTCAGGTTGTTTTGGGGGGGGGTGGAGTCTTTCTTCTACAGGGCAGCGCTACACGTCGCTGCATTTTGCTGTAAATTTTACTGCAGTGTGGGGAATGCTTTGTAGCACGCAACCGCGATTCAAGTATTTTACACTGATCTTTCAACAAATTTCACTCTAAGAGCCCAAATTACTGCCAGGTTGTTTTGCTAGATGGCTGGTTGTAAATGCTCAGGCAACAGAACGTGGCCCCGGTCCCGGAGATGGTTCCCACCTCAGTTCTGAGTTTGTGGTGTACGGAGAGGAGAGGCACGGAAGTCTCATGGACTCAGGGGTTGTCTCCTCAAATTAATAAATGTGTTTATGGCCATTGTGTCAGCCCGCAGGAGGCGTGCACACGATTTCTGCACCACCTGCTGCATCGTTTAGGAACCAACACCAGAAGACGGGCAGCTGTGCCAGCCAAGGTGGGGACGAGCAGTGCTTTGGCTGGTGGTGGGTCTCCACTCCACGTCCCGATGGCACTGCTCTCCCTGCCGGTCACTCCGGCTGCACAGTCCATCCTGTCCACAACCCTTCTTGCATTTTTAAGCCGGAGACCCAGATAGAAGAAACAGAAGCATGGCTTACCATGCAATTGAGTTACAGGACATAAAATAAATGCCAACCGTGCGAAGTGGTCAGAAGAAGGTCCTGAGGATGATGGCCCCCAGGACACCTGCCAGCAGAAGGTTTGCAACCCTTCTCAACGCACTGGAGATGGAAAAGTTTCTTTCAGGATAGAGACAGACAATATCTGCAGTAAGCTGAGCTGGGGTATAGTCTTAAGCTGGGACTTGCCTCAGCTCCATCAGACAGTAGCGGACATTTGCATGGGAAATTCCTGCGGAGAAGCGGGCATGTCTGGAGAAGCTGCTGACCCAATGGACGGCTTTCCTCCCTCTGAGTGTGGGCAGACGCGTGCTGGGCAGGAAGGTGTGAGCGAGCTCTTGGCGATCTGTTGCCACTCAACAACCTCATTACTTTTTTTTTTTCTTTCTAAAGTAACGTGGTCATTAGGTGATTTAAGTGGCACTGTAATACTCAGAGAAATGCACTTTTCTTACTCATTGCACCGAATGCTTTCATGCCGCTGAGATGTCTAAAAGGGAAAATGTCAATCTGTACTATATTTAAAAACCTCTAAAATACGCATTTTATTAATTTTGGCCTTGTTGCTCCTTTTATTATACCACAAAGAAAAGGAGACATCTGCTATACTGTTTCTTTATTTTAATCGACTATGAAAACTTCAATTAGTATACAACTAAGAAGACTTGACAGTTTTACTAATATTAGGAGATGGGATTGAAGCAAAAGAAAGCAGGAACAATCCACAGAGATATTTCTGCAGATCTTTGAAATATATACTTGAAATGCGCCCTTGAAAATACAGCTGCAGTTTTAAAACTATGCCCGTCATTTTCTTGATAGTAGACATGAAGTTATCATTTTCTTGCCAGCAATTAGTCAGTCACCTCAAATAACCAGCTGTAAGAAATACTGGCAAAGTGAATTCAGTGCATGCAGATGACACGCAGAAGCTACAAAACACACACAGTTGTGTAAAGTTCAGAAGTGAAACATATATTATTGAAAAATTTATTGCTGTGCAAGTGGAAGGTTAAGCACGTAAGATCACGTAGCGATGCTGCAGTTACTGCACAGCACATCACCAGAGTTTGCCACTATTAAGAGAGTTCGGCTTTGTCACCGCAAGCGCGAGACCCTGCGATGTTCATCTGCAGCAAAGGGCCTGGGTTATTAAAAGCCGACATGAAACTTCAGAAATGTGCTTTCTTCATTATTTTGGCAATAACAGTTTAAAGCACTTCCTAATGAACCCATAAACGCGCAGTGCTGTATGATACACGACTGGTGTTTCAGCTCCCTGGAAGGGCTCGGCACTGCGTTCCCATGAAGTCTGCGCCGGCGGGCGGGAAGGCTGCCAGCTCCTCCGCGGAGTGGAAAAGTGTGGGTTAGAGAAGTTGCGTTAGACTCCATTTGGCATAATTGCAGGGGTAATTGAGAGTAAAAACTAAACAGATAGGTCAAATCTCCTTTTTCAAGTAATTATGCATGATTCATACGGAGGATGTAATAGCAGAGAGGTATGAGTGTATGTAAATTTTGGAAGTGATTTCCTAGAGAAAACGGTTATAAGGTTAACAATAGTTTAGCATCCTAAAATTAGAAATTATTTTAAACTCAATGTATTTGGGGAATAATCTATCACATAGGAAAATATATCCATCTCGTTAGAAGCAATTTAGGAACCAGAAAGCCTTTCTGATTACTGTAAATGGCTCTAAAAGAAAAACATCTTATAGCTGATGTACATGACGGCCATGTAGACGCGGCTTAATGCACGGCCCGGCTTGGCAGAGCCGCAAGACGGAGTCAGCGTTTCCCACCGGTCACAGGAGGGGCCGGGCACCACTCCTGAATTAAAATCTCTTTAACGAGCCAGCGAATCGAGGGGGACCTTCAGGCCGGTCCACCCCCACTCCACCATCTCAGCATTGAAGTCCCCTTTGCAAAATAAAATTCCTGCCGCATGTTAAGTGAGGGATTTTTACCCTTAAGCCATCAGAACTCTCCGGCTCATTGGTATTCTCCTCGCACGGCGCTGGGCTACAGCAGCCCTTTGCCAGGATCACACAGGACGATGTGGAAAATACCACCGGAGCAGCCGATGGCATGTGCGGTGGCCACGGGCAGCCGCAGGGGGGTTGAGCCACCTCCCGTCCCATTCCTGCCCACGGGACTTCTCCAACATCCCGCTGTAGTCAGTGCCCCAGCTCCCGCTGGGTGCACCTCGGCCTGGCCATTTTACAGGGCCAGGCTCAAACCGTGCAATTTGGGTGAACAACAAGCGTGGGCAGAGCGGGACGAGAGCCCACGGCCCCAGGCAGCGTCCTGGCATGGCTGATGGACCGGGAGAGGGTCCACAGAAAAGCAGGCTCCGTGCCGAACAGCGTGAGCTTTCCATGGTTGTAGCTATAGGCAAGAACTGAGAGTTCAAGAAGATTTACAGAAGCTTTTAATTCCTCTAAAGCTGGCTGGATCAAGGGATGTTACTGAGATGCTGCATTTAAAGTCTGTAAATTGGGAGGGGGTAGAGAGCATGAAAAAATTTTGACCATGAATCATAAGGTTCGTTTTGGCTTAAAGAAAGATCAACAAGAACAAATTAAAGCCCTGGAAGTATGTTCTCCGGCTCCCATGAGCAGGTTTATGTCGGTAACTCTCTTGTATCAAACCACAATATCCTTTGAGCAATGTGTGTGCTTAGATGCCGAGATTTGCCACGAGCCAGAGAAGTGAGGAGAACAAAAGCTCCGCTCATATTTCCAGTGTGGTTTCCCCCAGCGCCTGTGAGAAATTCTCCAGCGCTTTGCTAAGTCTTCGTCAAGGTGCTTCACCACCCACCATCTCTAGGGGAGCCCCTGACTGAAGGGCGGTTGGCAATAACTTGTGGAGCTGCGACTGCTTTTGTAGAGAAAAGACAAGCCAAGTGACCATGAAGAAGAAGGATGATGTGCTCTTAGGTCGCAGGACACGGGTCTGGAAAGCTCTGCCTGGGAAGGGAGAAGAAACAGCTCTTGTAGAAATCTCTGTCTGATGGCTGGTAGCCGCAGTCACTGCAGGAAGGGCCATACAAACCACCAGGCTTTTAAACTCAAATTCCAATTCTTTGGTCTTTTGAGGGAAGGCTATGATGTTCCCTGTCAACATCAGATCAAATAAAACCTCTGCTGGGGCTTTCCCCATCAAGAGGGTCCTCGCTGTCAGCCCCACCTGGGGGCCCCGGGCCCTTCTGCTGATCTAACGATGCTAATGAGGCGTGGGAGCCGGGGGGCAGGATCTGATGAGGGGGGCAGCGTGCCAAGATGAGAGGATGCTCGGGTGCGTGTTAGGCTGATATCTCACATGCCAACCAGCCCCAGCTGCTTCTGCTGATCCCACCCGATATTAACAGTCCATGGACAGCGGTGATGCAGGAAATGTAGATATTCTGTTGGGTTTTTTTCTTTTAAAAGCCTGTCATTGCAGGGTGGTTAGATTTCTGTTACTTCTGACAGCTGAAGAGTATCACATGCGGTGCAGTAGGCTCTGATTTGAGTAGACTCTGAACTTGAGTTTTAAAATCCACCTTCTATTTTAAATACATTTCATTGATCAATGCACAATCCAGGACTCCCCTGGGCTTTGTGGGTGCAGCTGGACCAATGGTCCTCCCTGATGTCCGCCCCCCCGTGGCAGCCACACAGCCCTTCACACCTGCCTGCTCAGCGACGGAGCGTGTGGGGGTGGGTCAGGAAGCATGTTTTGGAAGAGAAACATCAGAAATACCTGCTCTGCTTCCTTGAATGTAAGTAAGTTCGCTTGAATGTAAGTAACTGCAAGTAATGCAGTTGTGTTATTTCAGTACTGATCAAATATTTCTGAATTTATAACACAAGAAAGAAAATTATATTTCCATAAACACACGCACAAAATAGTTCAAAGTGAAACTTCCACTGTACAGTCTAAGTGTGCTGTTAACGGTGTCCTTCCATGGATAACTTGAGCCTTGCTTATGAAATCTGTCTCGGGCTACCAAACAAAAATAATGTTGGAAGAGAAGTGTGAGTGCTCCCTGGCAGAGGCAGGATGGAGGGATGCTCGGGAAGGGGGGGAGAGGCAGCTGTGGGGGACCAGTGAGGTGTGTAGGAAAGATGTACAGAGATGTACCTCTGTCTACAACCATCCAGATGGATTTTAGGTATCAATATGTCAGACCTTCAAGAAATGGTCTTTGGGCACCCAGGAGACGGTCAGTAGTACATTTGATATGTATATTTAAACAACTGACACACCGTTTGCCTTTTACGTATATTTATGTATCCAGGACTGAAGAAGACAACAGCAGGAGAGCTTTAGGACTGGTGTACGAAATAGTAGGGCTAACTACAAACACCTTCCTCTCAACGAGAACCAACCTCAGCTTGAAACAGATAAAAAGTACACACAATGAGATCTGAAACTCAGGCAGCTTGTCAGATGGAGGTGGCCTTCACAACTTGTGCTATCAGTTTTGGAATAAGCAATTATTAATTCTGCTGTGTGTTTCAAGCTGCGCATGCTGTTATATGACATTTGATCTGAAATTGGCTTTTTCTTCTTTCTCTGCTTCCATTTTCTTCGTAACTAACTGCAGAGACATCCAAACCCGCGCACGCTCGGTTGATGCGTGCACATATCTGATGTCTGCTGGGCATCTGCCATGGCATCAAACCGCGGCACGAGACCTTGCATCATGTCCCTGTCCCCACTGCCGTACCACAGGAGCAGAACCAGGTCAAATACCAGTCTCCTTGTTCTTTTCTTATTATTTTAACCAGGCTATTTTCATCTCCATCTAAGACCTAAGTTGATGATGCATTTTGATGGAAAAAAAAAATACTTCTGATGTGCAGAATAGATTTGTCCACCTATTCAGAGTTAGGTAAAAAGTTACTTATATTTTAGATTAAAAACTTTAATCTCTCAGTGCCAGTGTTAAGAATTTTCAGTGTTCATGAATTTTGGTGTGGAAGTTTATCTTTCTGCCTGTATGTCTCCATAGTACTTGTAGAGGTTGGGACATGTTCCTCACACCGTGTGTCTGGGTGGATTGTGTTGCTTGGTGAACACAGTTTTGCCTCTGAAACATCAAATCGTTTTTTCCCAGAATGATTTTATATATGTATATATATATATAAAAATAATATATATATATATATATTTTCAATCTTTGCATCAAAACAGCAAGACCAGCAGCTAGTTCTATCCAAGCATCTTGAGCTTGAGCTTGCCCAGAAGAGGGTTGGACGCGGACTTTGCCCTCGCTCCTGGCCCCGCATGGAGCTGTCGTGTTGATGTTGACTGACCGCCAGGCTCTGAAGGGGGTCTCCTCCGCACGCCGTAAGGAGCTGTAAGTAAATTAAAAAAGAAAACTGACAGCTAAATCTGCCAATTCACTTTGCTCCTGTGCCTTTTAGTAGCCTCATTTGTAAAATGGGAATAATGTGCGTGTCATCATTCCATGTCAATGGATTGAAATGGGTTTATGAGAGCTAAATATGAGGACGCTTGCTCTCTCTTTGCAAAGAATGCTTTGATTTGGGGTAGGTCAAGCTTTTATTATTATTATTGAATTCTTATGTTTCAGAATGCTCATCTCCGAGATTTTTTTTATTAAACTCATCTGTCAGAATAGAAAGACTTTCTAGGGAAGGCTGGATTGTAAAGGACACATTCGATGAATGTGTGCATATTATGTCCATAAATGTTTGTTAGAAAAATTATTCCCAACTGATATGACAAAGATATGAAAAATTAGATCACAAATCTCATTAACGATACAGACACTGAAAGAGAAACGAAGCCAATTAATGTTGATAGTACTTGTCAGAAGAATGTCATGGTTCTCCTCTTAATGCCAGTCACATACCCCGAGCCGAATGACTCCACAAACGACGGCTTTCCTCTCCCCAGGAGCAAGCTTGGGTGGATAACGAAGGAAATTTCTGGTTTTCTTTCTGTATATCGAATTACCTCAGTTTACCTGATAGGTATGATGTCAAAGTTATGAAAGGGAGTGGAGGCAGCAGGGACGGGGCTCATTGACCTCGCAGAGCCCCTCCACCCTTATCTTCTGCGGGTACTTAAGTGCAATTAAATATCAGGCTGCTCTGTTACCATGACAACTTCGCTTTTCATGAAAAAAAGTAGTATATGGTTTGTGATTTGAGCACTCTGTAACTGTGGCTATTAAGCATCATCCACTTTGTCACTGGGAAAAGCGAAAAAGCAAAGCATGTACTTTTAAACTTGGATAAAAGGAACTTTTTCCACCTGAGAACCAAAACAGAAAAATTATCAGACTTGAAATTTTATTTATGTATGCAGTTACATATGAGACGATATACGTGTCCACACGCAAGTTACATATACAAGTATATAGATATAGTATATTAGATATAACTCTGTAAGATTGCTCTCGAAGTTATGAGCACGTCCCTTTGTCGGGTGAATTAAAGCTTGGACTGAACATTCAAACCAGAGGTATGGAAGGCATTAGCTGGTATTTTAGCTTCGACAAAAATCTTACTTCATACTTACGCATGTATGCAAAGTTACTTTTATCCTAATGCTCCTGTGTAAAGTAGCACTGACACAACCTTGCGGCTGATGGCTTTTCGAGTGCCAGGGTGCGAGAGGTGCAGGTGGTTGGCTTGGTGACAAACGCCCATGTCCAAGGAGGTGCTTGACCCGACCCTTGCCTGCCCCACCGCGGTGGGCACGAGCAGCCTACCCGGGGCGAGCGCTCCTTTTAAACCGGCTTTGACACCCATTAGAGGAAATGTCATTTTCCAGCACAACCTACTGCAGGGACTAATTATGCAGAGCTGAAGATGCACAGATTTGTCAGCAAACCCCCCGCAGATGTGCTTACAGCAGAGCCATCTCCCAGCCCACCGACTGAAGGTGCCGTCCATCACACGGCAGTAACAGCTGGGCCTTCCTCCCACACCAGCAGGGAAACCACCGGAGAAAAATGAGCAGCCCGACCTCCACTGGGTCACCATGTGAGGAACCTTGTACTTGCAGAAGAAGTACTTAAAGGGGACCTACAGGAAAGACGGGCACAGACTTTTTAGCAGGGCCTGTTGCAATAGGACACGGGGGAATGGCTTTAAACTAAAAGAGGGAAGATTTAGACTAAATATCGGGAAGAAATCGGGTGGTGAGAAGCTGGCCCAGGTTGCCCAGAGAGGTGGGAGATGCCCCATCGCAGGCAACATTCCAGGTCAGGTCGGACGAGGCTCTAAGCAGCCTGGTCTAGTGGGAGATGTCCCTGCTCATGGTTGGACTAGGTGGCCTTTAAAGGTCCCTTCCAACCCGAACCAGTCTATGATTCCATGATTCTAAAAAGAAGCTGGGTGACCATAAAGGAAGGACTCTCTGGAGAGGACATGGCTGTGCGCGCCCATCCTCGTGAGCTCTCCCCTCTTGGTGGGAATGAAGTGACCTCCTGAGGGTCTGAGACCCCTCGTAGGTGCCGTACGGGACCAAGCCCGGCACACACTGCCGGCCATCCCGCGCTCTGCTGCAGGATGGTATTTTGCCATGGGCCGTGCTGTGCCGCCGGCGACGTGCAGAGCGAGTGGGACTGCGGCAGCGAGGGATGAAAAGAGGGTGATGGGGAACGGCTCCCCCACGTCGGGGTTGCCCTTGATGTCCAGCACCGTGACTTCATCATAAAAATACCTCTTTAACTGTGATTTTAATTCCCTACAGATGAATTAAAAATAATTCATTTGCATGCAGGCGTTTAGAGTCACTTACAAGCTTACTTATTTAAAAACCATTGGTTTGTTAAAAACTTTTTTAAAATTTTGTCTCTTTACCTTCGTGAGAGCTTGCAAAAAATTGGCAATTAAGTGTTGACATGGTGATGAACCCGTTCCTGCCGTACCCACTCAACTCGGTCCCTGCATTCACCGGGAAAAACCCAGGACATCTCACAGGATCTCTGGGCATGGAAATGGAAATACACATTTCTCTAACTTCAGTCCTGAAACAGATATTAATGCGGGTGTGCTAGTTCAAACATTTCTATAATGGCTTTAAGTCGGTTGTTTTCCCTACTCATTTTACACGAGCCTGGATGAAAATTGGGGAGGAAATGAATGATAACCTCGTAGAGCAGCTGTGGAGTAGGTGGGGTGGCAGTTCAGGGACACCATTTGGTTTAGGTCCTTCATGTGGAATTAGGGTCATTACTGTGATTTAGTAAGAAACATATGTGCAAGTATACACAGAAACTACAGAAAATATAATTTTCAGAGCTTGTTCAGCAGTAGATTGCAGAATACAGTTGCTGGATATAATATACTCACGCTAAATTGGATTGCGGGTGAATAAAGGGCTTGATCTTAAATTCAGTGGTGGAGTCCTGCTCTGTGTTGTATTGGAAATGTACAGTCTATTTGTTTTGCTTTTGTAACTTATTCAATAAATATTTTGGCATGCCTGTCTGTTATGCTGCCTTAATCTTCTCTTCTACTGAGCAGAAATTAGCATTTGTAATTTGTTCACCAGGGGAAACAGAAAAGGCTTTGCACAGATTTGAAATTTAATGTCTAACAGATAACCGGAATGCTGAGTCAGCACAAAGTACATTTGACAAATAAACTCATTGCCTGCGTATAATTTAATAGAAGATATGGCAAAGAGTGAAAAAAAATTTAAATAAAACAAGCTTTTATCTGTGCTGCATTAAAAAAGCTGTAAGACGTTAATGGACCTTCAGCTACTCGTTTGTATACCAAGATGCAGCTCCTAAACCCAGCATTTTCGGGGGGCACAGAAACAGGGATGTGAGTGGGAAATGCCTCGGGTTCCCGCGGGCTCCCGGAGCGGGAGAGGGAAGGGGCAGGGAAGGGCCTGTTCTGTGCTAGAATAATAGTCAGGCTGACAAAATTTACTTTGCCACAATCCCCTCTTCAGGTAGGAATTCCCCCATCTCCTAACTTGTGCGAATTTAGCCCGGGATTTAATCCGGTTTTGCTCATTCTTTGACTACATTGTGAATCCTTCCACAGTGACGCAGGTGCCATCCGGGCCGAGCTCAGGGCGTCCTCTGCTTCCCCTCACCCGCTTCTCCTGCATTTAACCCTGGGATTTTAATTTCACCGTCACTTCTGTGGTGCTTCAGACCGGTGCTTTGTGCCCCCGGCACGGCCAGCACCCACCGACCTCCAGGCATTACCTGGGGGCTGAGCACAGGCACGTGGGGGGCAAACAAGGAGGAAAACTTTGGGTATATTTTTTCTCTAAAACTGAGATAACTAAAGCATATTAAAGAGGTAATGTGTTGCTGACATTGGGAGCTGGGGGTGTTCAGCCTGGAGAAAAGGGGGCTGAGGGGAGACCTTCTCGCTCCCTACAGCTCCCTGAAAGGAGGGGGCAGCCAGGGGGGGTCGGGCTCTGCTCCCAAGGAACGGGCCATGGGACAAGAGGAAACGGCCTCCAGTTGTGCCAGGGGAGGTTTAGGATGGGCATTGGGGAAAAATGTCTTCATGGAAAGGGTTGTCAAGCATTGGAAGAGGCTGCCCAGGGCAGTGGTGGAGTCGCCATCCCTGGAGATACTTAAAAGACAGGTGGACGCGGTGCTTAGAGATATGATTTAGTGGTGGTTTTGTCAGAGTTGGGTTGATGGTTGGACTCAATGATCTGAAAGGCCCCTTCCAACGTGGGCAATTCTGTGACTCTATGACATTGCCAGTGCTCAGTGCTTCTGTGAAACAGCTGTAGAGTTTCGTTTGTTTTTTTTTTCTCCCTCCGTTATAGAAATAAGTAAACAATTTTTGCTGAAAATAATTTAAAAAAATGCAGCTTGAGGTACATATCTAGTACAGAAAAAAAAAGGAAATGGTTAAATGCTTAAACATAGCAAAGTTGCAACAGAAAAAATGGTGTGTGCTAATCTGAGGCACCAAACAAGGTTAAGCGTAAGTGAAATTACCCCATCGGTCCACAGCGGCCGATGGCTACGAGGGAGCGGGATCCCACAGAGTGGGGTGTCCTGCGCTGGTGCTGCGGTGCCCACCCCGCGGCGAGGGCTCGGGGACGTGCCAGGCTGGGGGGGACTGGGAGGGAGACGGGGCACGGCGTGGGCAGCCGGGCTGGTGGATCCCCCTCTCCTGGCCTGAGGTAAAACAGAACCAATTTCCCGTCCAGTAATTTTACTTTTCAGCTGAGCCTCTTCTAATGAACTGAACTCTCTGAAATTAACAGCGTGTTGTGCAGAAACTGTTCGCTCTCAGAGAGATAAGACCTGAATATTTATAGTTAGGCCAAGGGATGGTTTGCGGAGAGGCTCTTGCTCACACCTATTGCTCGAACAAGCCAGGCCAGCAAACGTCGTTATTTGCCCCGTTGGAGGGTGGGAAGCGGAGAAGCGTAGAGCGGTGGCACCGGTGGGGAGGAGGGGAGAGGACAGGGGAGCCCAAACTGACCAACGGGGTGTTCCATCCATTGCATCACGCTCAGGATAACACTGAGGGATCAAAGGGTCGGCTCTTTCTTCAATGGCCGGAGTCCGAGGAGCACCCCGTCTGTTACCTGCCTTTGATCCCGATCCGTGCCTTCCTGACTCCAGCTCTGGAATCCAGTTCCCATCCATCGTGAGTCCAGTCTGGGACTTCCCCAGTGCCTGCCGGTGACGTCATCGTCATCCTGGGAGAAAGATACGGTTTTGTACATATTGTCTATATTTCATTATTTCCTTTTTTATTATTTTATTTAATGTTTTCATTAAAGTAGTTTAGTTCCCTCTAAACTCGTAAGTCTCTTTCTCTCTCTCCTGGCAGTGGTGGGGGAGAGCATCAGTCGGTCGTTTCAATGGCTGGTCATGCCCAAACCACAGCAGCCCCTGGCCCCGGACACCCCTCGCCCCCTGCCCAGGCATCCCGCAGCCCCCTGCACTGCCGGGGAGGAGGAGACCATCAGCACCAAAAGGTCTGCAGCCCAAGTGGACTGGACACAACGCAAGCCGCACGTCCCTACCGGCATAAAAACAATCTTATCCCGAGCACGGCGATTGTGGCAGTAAATTGGCTGCAATTTCCCCAATGCCGTGTGAGTTTTAGTAGCAGAACTATTTTATTCTGTTGCATGAGCATCAGCTGCATCTACAAGGGCTGTCACTGGCATAGCTACCTGCGAGGGGGCAGATCATGTCCTGACCGATACGGCTGTGACACTGAATTCAAACCCCTTTATTTTTCCATTAGAAAAAAAATGATAAGACGCCTGTTTTGTTTTCTAAATGGCAGATAGATGAGTTTTTCAAACAATTATAATACTGAGAAACATGACGGTCTCTAATTAAATTAATTTTCTCCCTAATCCAACCCCATGCAGGTTTAAAAGAATCACCTCTAAAAAAAAAAGCCACCCAACCAAAATACCTACTCAACAGATTTCAATGATTAAAGAGCAGTTGCACTTGCTTGCTCTTCATTTTTCACTCTTGGGAAGATTTATATCTCTTTTTATTAGCTTGAGATCTAAAGCTGCTTTACGGCCTCTCACCAGTTACAATGAAATTGCCTAATGCTGCCCGTAAAGAGTGCGCCTTTATGGCACGTGATCGGCATGAGCTTTTCTTTCCAGGGAAAGTTTGGGAAGCTGTGTGCCCATCGGCCCGCGGGGAGCCTGGCCGCCTCCTGAAACTGACAATATTCAACATTAAAAAAGAATCTCACTTTCTAAAAGACGACCTTTTGAAAATGGGTTCCTCTTTCGGGGATACTTGCACCCATTTCTGCTTTTTAGTCTCTATTAATCATACTTTTTTCTTATTATGCTGCAGCCCATGAGACAGACGCAGTACGACAATTAGGGCTGTTCTCAGAAGAAATCACGACAACTGTGGTTTGCGAGTGGTTTGTGCGATGGATTTTTACTTTTCAACTGAGATAATGGGCGCTTTGCATAGCGAATTTACAACCAGAGACATCCTTCCTTATTGGCACATGGAATGGCCACGACTTTTATTGCATCAGCATTTCATTGATTTTGCAATACACCGCTCCGTTCTAGGAGCAACGGCTCTAATTTTGCCTTACCTGGAAGAAGTTCTCCCACGACTGTATCTTCGTGATTTAACTTCCCAGAACCATTTCGCGGGCTTGATTGCGCCTGACTTTCGGAGCAGTTTTGTGCCCACCTGACTTTGTTAACACAGCATAAAGAAAATCCAGAATAAGTGCAGGATGTGACATGGAGGGCTTTAAATGGATATTTATCAGCATGTTGGTTGGAGAGGGCAGGGCTTCAGCCGGGCTCCGGCCGCAGGGAAGGTGCAAATACATGAGGCTGCATTTATATACTCTCTGCTTCACGACTCGTGTGGTACCTCTTGAGTTTTGGTTTTAAAGTCAAAAAAGAATGGACTGTTCTTTCTTCGACAGGGATCTGCACGTGCCGGCATTTGCAGCATGGCCGCATACAAGCTAATATTTGGTTAAAAAATGTAAAAAGGTGCAAAATATGCAACTATGTCTCTGCATAAGAAACTGAGGAAGAAAAGCTACCATAGATGAACTGTCTGCTGGGCGCGGGGCAGATGAGTAGTTACTCTTTCCGGTACGAATGACTTCATTTTTTTTCTCGCTTTTCAGTTTGTTATAACCATACTTTACTTAAATGTAGCTTTTCTTTCCAGCGTGACTGTAATAATTTCTTAGAGAACATATTTTAATAGCTTGACTATATGCTCAGGATTTCTCTTTGCTTCTATAATTGCTTCTTAATTATTTTCCAATCGCTGAAACAACAGTTTTCACAGTTTATTAAAAAGCATTTTTGAAAGCATTACCCTAAGGCATTGTCAACATTTTATTACTATCGCTAACAGCCAGCACAAATGAATAATCATCAGCACGGCTAGCTTGTGTCAGAGAGGAAAACTGTTTGAGGCTTATGTAGAAATTATAGTAAAGTTTAGTGTCAGACTGGAGCTGTTTGCATGCAGGAACACAGACAACCTTCTGCTACCAAACGTCTGGACCAGCTCCATCCTATCAACCTCGCTGGAACATTTCAGAGAGGAAACCGGGGGGGTCCTGGGTCTGCGATCTCAGGAGGACCTCGCCTGGCTGCTCTCAAAGGCTGCTCCTCTTTTACTGATTTACATTCTCTTTTGCTCCAGAATCACCTGTTTTGCCCGTATCCTCCTCCTGGTGGGCTGGCCGGCTCATTGCCATCCTCCAGCTACAGCAGCCGGGTCACAAATCCCGTATGTGAAAAACCACAGTGTTGGGATGCTCAGAAATATAGTCTCTAATTCCCTGGTCTGACCGGGAGAAGCCCATGGCCAAAGGCACATCCTGGTGTCCCGTCCCCCCAGTGTAGTCAGGCTGGTGGTTGACACAGCAAAGCCAAGGGCTTGTACGGCTTTAGCACAAGCAAACACCGTTATCTTCATCACCTTTCGTATCTCCATGGCCTTGTCCTTCCCTCCTCCTGCCGGGCAGCGATGTCAGCCCTGCTGAGATCTCTTTGCTGCTGCAGCGCCGCTGAAAGGGACGGGCTGCCCAGGGAAGCCGTGGCTGCCCCATCCCTGGAGGGGTTCAAGGCCAGGTTGGACGGGGCTTGGAGCAACCTGGGCTGGTGGGAGGTGTCCCTGCCCAGGGCAGGGGGTGGCACTGGGGGGGCTTTAAGGTCCCTTCCAACCCAAACCATTCCGTGATTCCATGGCAGACACAAAGGAGAGGATGCTCCCCGGTGGGGGTGTTATGCCTGCTGTTGAAGGGCTGTTTTGTGACTGATGGGACGGTGGCAACAAACCTCCCGTTGGTTTCTTTGGGAGTTGGCTTTCCTGTTGGGAGAACATGGCAAGCTCAGGGGGCGCTGCCTGCTCGCACGGCTGGAATCAGCCACATTGCTTCTGTAAAACCATACTGCTCAGAAATGCTCCTTTGACCGCCGCTTGTTTTCAAAGTAATTGTATTGTCGTGCACGTTTGAAAAGGCAAAGTGATAATGCCTTACACTTGTTCTGCCCTTTCATCTGCAGGTTTTTCCACTGGAAAAATCAACATCGCATCACTAATTTACAAGCAAAACCGCCCAAGACCCAGGGAAGTATGCCGCATGTCTGGTACGTTCAGGGAGGGTGCGCCCAAGCGCCCAACCCGTCACCCAGCCACCGGCGCCTCCTCATTTCCCCTCCCTTTGGCCAAAAAGTAGCTTGATACAAACTGAATCTGACTGGCAACGGGGACGTGGGAGAAAAAAAAATACTGTCTGTTGGATATTATGGTTAGGCTCTCTCTTTCCTTAGGGAGGATGGGGAGCTATGGTTTTTTACTAGGATCCCCTTTAAACCAGTTAGCATTTGTGTTGCCAGTATAACATTACTAATGGAGATGACGTCACTGTAATGGAAAGCAAAATTATATGTTCAAAACTTTAAGAGAATTTAAGGCAACCATTTTAGCCATATTTTTTCCCCCACCCTTATTTACTTTAGGGAAAATTTGGCCTGATCCATTTAGCTACAGAACACTCTTAACTCTGTATCATTAAAACCCAAGAATATTTAGTGCATGGAAGGTATCCATTTAAACTATATCTGTGCATAGTCCTGATTATACATCCCTCTAAAGCAGTAGTTTAAGAGACATTAGAAGAGCTTGCACAACCTTATCCTTACCTATATAATGTTTCAAATCAAGCCCTGTGTGATTAAGACTTCACAATCAGCGCTTCAACGGCGGCCTGGTCTCCAAGCTATTTGCAGATGCCTCCTCTCCGGCAGATGACATTTGCAGAATATCGCGCCTAGAAAGCTGCTAGAAGCGCTGAAGCACTGTGTTCTGTCTCGTTGGTGCTTCGTCCCCCCCAGGTCCCTTCCAGCCCCCACGTGCGGCTGCTGGGCAGAGGATGGGGCAGGTCCCGCAGCTCCTGGACTCTCCGGCTCTGCTCCATCGCCTTCTGCCTTGTCTTTGCCCCGTTAGGTAACGTTCCTGGAAATGTTCCCTGGAAGTTTTTAAAAAAATAAATAATTGAAGTTTCATTTTTAAGCATTTTTTTAAGCATTAATTCATTTTTTTAAGCAGCTTTGCCGCCGCTTCCCAGGTGCTTTACACTGGGAGCTGGTTTGGGATTCGTGCCGGTCCGAGCCACAGCTGCTGCACGCTGAGGTCGCTCCTTTGCCCATCGCAATGGCAATATGAAAGGCAATAAATGAAGGAGATTTCTCACGACAGCTCTTGGTTGTGGTTAAATCTTCACCTGCAATTCCAGCAGTGAGTTCTGCCAAACACTTTACTTGCCTTTTTGACAGAAAGCAAACCGGCGTGGTGGCTCTCCCCAGCGTTGTCCATGCCGGCGGCGCGCAGCAAGTTCCCCGCGATCAAGTACGATAAATGTTCAAATCGCTCCATCCTTGCCAGCAGATCGTTCAAACCAGTAATGGGGGACCTTCTGCAAAGCCGGGGAGACAGGGTCCCGCCGTTTCTTCAGGGCACCCCGAGGAATCAATTCCCTTTTTTATTCTTTACACCCTTCATGCAAGAGGAGCACGTTATCTTTTCAACTAAGCCACGATGCTCGATGATATTCTGATTTATGGATATGCAAATCAATACCACTCTGTGCCTCCAATACATACAAATTTTCAAACTACTGCTCACTCCAAAAAATTTTAGAGAAGAACAGAAAAATTGTTCTTGCGCAGGGATCCCTGAACTTCCAGCCTACAAATAATCAATACACTTTTTTTCCATGTATTCCCTTGGAGGTCAAAAAATCTAGGTAGCACTCTGGTTCTGTCTTCTCCTTCTGAAACCTAAACATTTTAAATAATTATCTAGAATTTAGTTGGGAATTTTGTGACAAATTATTTATGCTATACGTCAGACCTGGAACTACAGGAAAAGGTCAATTTTGCCAAACCTCCATGTGAAAAAAAAAAAAAAAAGTGGAAAATTTCAGAATTTGTTTTTCCAGCATAAAATATTTCTTTTAAAAAGGGTAAGTAAAATAAAGATCAAAACAAACAAAAAGGTTGTGGATTATCACCTCATCAGTGTTTTCAAGCACCTAGTTTTTTGTCACTGCTTAATATAGATCATAATTTACTTTTGAAAATGGCCACCCCCCTGCCGCCTAAATGCTGCTGGGGGGTACGTCCAGCCTTAATCGCACTTTTTGCCACCGTCCGGCTCTTATTTACCAACATCCTTCACAGTCCCACCAGCACCTGGAGGTTTCTGCCCATAGAGGCAAATGGCGGAGATGAACCGGGCGCCGAAGCACCATTAAGATAAAAGCCCTACGTCCCCCCTCCCTCTTCTCACATAACACTGACATTTTTAAAGTAAAATATATTAGAAGCAGCAATTTCCTCTTTATACAGGTGGGAAATAAATGTTTTGCGTATATGTTCTTCCTATGCTCTTCTCATAAACTAAATCGTATAAATGATTCCTGATTTGCCTTCGACAGCTATGAGCAGTGTATTGCCTGGATATAAAACTCTAGTTTTAATACTTTGATTGTAAAATACTCAGGGAAGAACTGATGCCTTGAAGGCCTTGTTAGCTTTAGTGGACTAGAAGTTTTCCTCCTTAGTGCGGAGGCAGGAAGCTGGTAAGAACATGTTTGGATGTTCCATCGTTGTATTAAACTTATTTAGCGATGGAGCTAGAGATGATATAATGATATTTTTGTTTGCTTCCCTCATGGGATTTTAAACAACTGTCACTATTTAAAACAACGAAGCTAAAAGAAATACAACATTCCCCAGAAACAGCTGCAAATGAAAGCTTTCATGTGCCAAGGCCGAGGCCTGGCTGTGATGAGGGAGGCTTCCAGGCCCGGTGTGTTAAAGAAAACCACAATTATTGATGGGAGACCATTTAAACACTTACGACAGTTTCCAAAAAGCGGTCAGAAAAATCTGCTTTTAAAAGTTGAGTCTTGAAATTGTCTATGGAAGTCTCATCAACGCTGTTGTAAAGAGCCATTTCTGATGTTTAGGTGAAGCACTTTTAACGTGTCAACGCTCTTCCTCCAGGTCAGGCTGAAATGTTTGGCATGAGGCATGCTCTCATTAACAAAGATCTTTCTTTTTGTAGAATTTATTATTGATCTTGCGTGCAAGTCACACAATTATACCATACATAACCGTATAGTAGTAATTTACATGGTATAATGTTATTTTATGTATTATGTGTACGCGTCATTTCAGGTTCAGACACATTTCCTAGTCTCTGTGCACACAAAGTGTGTGGAATTCACAGCTGAGAGTTTCAGCCCAAGAGACTTTTTATTCCGAACTTTCCTTTGTACAGCCGTACGTACCAGCTAACAAGGCAAGCCTTGACAGCATTATTTAGGTGAACAGTCTCACCAAACTGCCCTGCAGAATTGTAATTCATTATTGATTTACGTGAAGTACGTGGATAATTACGGCACTCTTTTCTGAGGTCAGCTGAAAGTACAAAAGCTATTCACAGAGGGCAGGATTTTCAAAACAGCCCAATATTTCTGAAATTGAAAAAAAAAAGAAAAAAAAAAGAAAAAAAAAGATGAAGAGATGAGTGAGGCAGAGGGAGTAGCTCATGTAGCGCTCACAGATTCCTATGAAATTCCCGAGGGTACAATTCCAAGTCAGATCCATTAAGTATCTCACTGCAGTCGGAGGCACAACACGGCGCCTCTGGCAGAATAACACAGTCCGGTGCCCCGTAGGAAATACAGGGCTGGGAATTCTCACGCGGTGATATGTCTGCCTTTCGGTACTTCTGTACCAGTATTTTCATGACCGTATTGTTTGAGCCTATACCATAACAGTTAATGTGCTGAAAGGTCGTATTTTGGGATAGCAGAGGATTTCTGTGCCTGCTCTGAACAGCACTAAGAGTCATATGGCCCCACCTGGAAGAAACAGATGCGTTTTGGCTTCACTTATTCAAAAAGGTGCGTAGAAGCTGGGGGAAACAGATGGACTATGCTCACTAGAGGAACCCACGCTATTTACTAACACTAAGCGGAATCGTGTTATTATTTGATATCAGTTGCTATCAATGTCTCCTATGATGGATGGAACGTACAAGGTCAATGGAACTTTCAAGACATACCTGAGGATCCAGGCTGCCTTCCCACCTTGTCGACAAACACAAAGTAAGTCCAAAGGCAGGCCTTTAATAGAGATGGGGATTTAAGACGATGGGAAATGTCAGAAGAAGAAAGGCTCAAGAAATCCTCCAGAGACCAAAACATTATCTCCAGCAGTGCCAAGGGCGATCGGCTCGGGACAGGAGATGTATGTCAAGCCTGCAGAGAAGTCTGAGCGCAACAGGCCATGGGACCGAAAGGCTACCAAGGAAATCCTCTGGTGTCCCCGCCAGCAGCTCAGCGGCGTTGCCATCTGGCTCCTCATAAAGCATCTCCCTGCTACTGAGCAAAAGCACATTTGTGGTTATAGACCGAACTTTGTGCGCTCAACGCTTCGTTATTCCCCGAGTTGTAACTTCACATGCAATGGTAGAGCTTTTTCGCTTTTTCCCTTTCTTCGTAATCGGATAACTGCAGTCATTTCTTCTGCAGCCCCAGGAAACAGCTCTCTGCCCAGCAGAGTTGTTGACTTATTTATGTATCAGCTGGATCTGCAAACAATATTATAAGTGAAAGTATTCTCAATGTATCACGATCCCTGTCAGAGCAACAAATGCCTTATTTACCCAAGAAGCGCTCTATCCAAGAGTGGGGATTTCACATCGGAATTCACTTCTGACATTGACGTTAGTTAAAGCTTATCACATGAAACATTGAATTATCTGCTAAGGCTGCAGAACTGCAGCAAGATAACAGAGAATTCTGAATAGTAATTGATAACTCCATGGTGAAATCAATGCTATTAGACTATACTGATGTAGATATTTCTTTTATCTACAAAACACAATTAAAAATTGAACTGAGTGTCGATCTCCAATGTGGGTATCATTACCAGGTTTGTGGTTGTCAACGCCTGAACTGAAAATTGTGAATATGCAAGCAAAAGTACCCCCTGCAAAAATGCTCAGGAACTCACTTGCCAAGTCCATTTTCTATTAGCCAAAACAACACGTGGTCTATTAGATCGCCCACCTCTGTCCCCAGGAAGGCTGTTGTCAAGCCAAGGCACGCTCAGGGTGGGAAGACCCACCTGTGGGGCAGGGATAAAGGAGCAATGCCCATTTCCTACCGTCCATTCCAACAGAATGAGTCAGCCCTTGCCAGGTACCCTACTGTTCTCCAAGAATTTCCCCTTCCACGAGCACCACGAGTCTCGGTCACTCTGTCTCTGCCCTGTGCTAAACCGGAGCTGAGCGGGTGGGTATTTGGGGCAGGAAGGAGCATGGGGAAATGGCAAAGTCGTGCTGGGACCTATTCCAGTTCTCAGCGTGGAAGTGTCGGTGTTACCCGATGCGCAGGGTGTCAGTGTCTTCATTAAACTTACCCACCCATTATATGACTATTTAAGAGTATTTTGAAATCATATTCCATGGCCCAATTTTGGTACCAAATAAGAAACAAAGACTTACGTTAGTCTAAAAGCAATATTTGGACATTAAAAGAAGACTTATATATAACAATGACATGGTTTGGGTTTTTTTTTCCTATTCCACCCCAAAAAAACCTCTGTAATTTCACCATGTTGCAACTATCACAGAGAGGGCCAGCATATTTCCTAGCAGAAATGGTCTGGAAGAATATAATAGAAAATACTCTCATTGGGTTGGGGGTTGTTTTGTTATGACATACTGTTTTCCTTACATCCAACACAAGCCTCTAACAGCTCCCTGGGAAGCCAGCACCCCTCTTTTGATTATATTTTATGGTCTTCTCTGGAGGTGCTGGGTGCCGGGGCTGACGGAGCTGAAGGTGGAGCTAAGGATGGAGAAGAGGAGATGCCGTGGCAGCGGGACGCGCCGTCAGCCCCAGGAGCGGGAGGATGCTCCCAGCCTCCTCCAGCCAAACCAGCTCCCCACCACCTCATCCCAGGTTCACAACAGCTTCTCGCTCTCACCTCAGAGTGAAGAGGGCTCTTGAACAAGACTTATTACGGTGCTTATTCTCAAAGCGTTTAAGCACATGCCTTGAATAGATCTGTAAACTCTCAGGCTACTTACAAATTCAGTATAACGTTTAAGCCCAAGTACCTTGTTCAACTGCAGTTTATGGTCTTCTGTTGGTAATAACTCATCTTTTAAACACAATAGAAGCTGTTTGATAAAAAATAAGTTAAGTATTGAAGTGTTATCTCATTTTTAAAAACATTGTTACATTGAGTCTCTTATTGTTGCCTCAGCAAGAGCAGAGAAGGGTGGCAGACCTGGGGCTGAAATCCTTGTGGAGAAAGAGCGGACACCACTCAAAGAGCTCACTTCCACAGCGCATTCTTTGAACTCGAGATGAGGCAGAGGTGGCACCCCCCTGCTAGAAAGGGGAGACAGAGAAAAAAAGGTAAAAAAATAAAGAAATCTTTCCCTGAACCAACCGAGGAAGGCAATTCCCACCAATTTAAGTTCCATCCCAGTTCTCATTTCTTAATTACTTACCTAGCTATTATTTCTTGCGTTGAGAAGAACAGAAGTCTGTAACGTCTACATCAAGTTTCTGACAGAAGGATATTATTTTATGGCAGGTGTGATGCTCAGAATATCCCATTTCCAGAACAGTAGTTCAGTCCCAGGATACTGATGTGAGCGTCTTGAGATGAGACACGATAACCTTTGGCTGAGGGCTGAAGACTGGACCTGGGAAGACCTACACCCACATCACCCAGCTGGGCTGGCATGCACCGGCTCATCCCCACCAGACGTGCTATGGCAGCAAGTGCTACCAACACGGGCAACAAATGTTGCTTCCCCATTAGCAGATCCAAAGGTTGATGACCTTCCATCCCATCAAACTGCTGGAAACACCAGTGTTAACTAAATAATGACGGGACAAATGGCAGAGCCTAGTTGTCAAAACCGCAACTCCAGGAAGGCGGCAGCAGCTTTGATGAATTCGGAGTTTTCCTCGCCAGCAGATCACTGCATGCCTGTCTCCAAGCGCTTCCCAAGACCTGGAATTAAATTTCAAGTTTTAAACTGAAAACAATGAATTGACTTCGGACTCAAGTACAAAATGCAGCCATCAGAAATGTGACTTCTGGTCAAATTCAGGTCTAATGAAGACCAAATACTGGTTACTGGAATGGGTACCAGCTACTTAAGAGGGTATTATTTGGTCTGGCTAAAGGTGACAGAAACAAAGGGTAATAGGACACGTCAGTGTGCCCTGAGCTGTGAGATAGATTGTAACCCTACACTGCTTTTATTTGAACAAATGTTACAACAACTCTCAGTAATTTGATTGTATCTCTGGTTTTTTTGTGTGTCCTACAACACGATATTGCTTCCTGTCATCCTAGAGATGGGCAATCATTTATCGTACTAAATGAAATAATTTCCTATTACTCCATGTTATGAAAATACCATTTCTTTTAATTTGATGAAGTGACTACTGTTTAGCATCTTCACAAAGCAGAACGGGTGATGTATTTTACTCTGTGCTTTCTTATTTTTCCCATGCTTAGCAGTACCTATTAAATGCAAAAATACATATTTTTTCAGAATATATACTGTTTTGAGGATAGAGGCATACCCTACTGAAATACACCAGCCGATTAATTCTCACAACAGTTCTGTAAAGGGACGAGAACGTTATCTACCTGCATAACCACTTCTTTGAATGATTTATCTAAGAGAGCGTACTTGTGGGTACACAGCCATGAATATGGCTAAAATAAATTCACAGAAAGATATCTTTATTTTCCCGTGCTTCAGCACAAACGTTAACTAGAAGTCCATGGGACAACATTACAAAAAGCTGCAGAAGGGAAGATCTGCTGTGCTTGAAGAATAATTACGCTGTTAAAAAAGTTTCAAAGAAAGCAAACAGGAAAGTGTTAGAAGTGTGATAAAAGTTCTTAGGAAAAGTAACACAGACGCCCAGCATCAAGGACTTGGCAATTTATATTATCAGCTTTCAAGCCTGAGCTTTTCCATGGCAAAGCTCTACTTGTGTCATCACGTCCTCTCTGCTCCTCAGCTTACCCGTGTGAAACCAGAAACGTGTCCCACAGCATTCCAACCTTCCCAGAGAGCACTGGGAGAGTTTATCAGTCCTTAGGGGAGGCTTTTGGGGAGGATAAAGTGAGAGAGGGCGAGGGGGGAGGATTGCACCAAACCCCGGCTGCGGGATCCCACGGCAGAGAAGATGACAACCAGAGAAAACACAGATGCACGGCATTATGTCTAGCAGCCATTTGCAGTTTAGGCTGACTCATTAAGAGAGATAATTAAAGACAGCTGCCTACATAGTTAATTACTGTCAACAATTAAACCTAGAGGTACATTGCAATAGATACCCAAAGAAAACTGAACTGACAAATGGCCTCATCTGGGCACTGTCTCTTCTCTGGCCTCCTCAGATCCCAGTCTATTCTCCCCCCTGACTTTTAAAAGCCTGCATTTCTTTCTAGGATGTTATTTTCATCTTCCTGTGTAGCAAAGCTGCTGGCTCTAAGCCCAGGAGGGCATTTTCTGCCAGGATCCTAACCCGCCTGCAGTCAAAGGGCCGGCTAACCCTTTCCTGGCGTCCGGTGGGATGGAGGTGGGATGGGGATGGGAGTCCTCGCTCTCCCTGCGGATCATCCCAAACCTCCCCTTCTGAGCAGGGGACCGCAGTCACCAGGAGGCTGGTCCACGGTGGGAATAAACCATACGACTGCAAAGAAATCTTTGTGCAGATGGTGAGAGGACAGAAGCTCACACAGCTGTGAGGTGAAACGCACCCATCACACAGGTTAAAAGTATTGCAGTTTGCAATTTTTTGCACGGGAGGAAAACAAGAAATGTGTTTTCTCTCACTCAGGAGAGAGAAAGGAAGCAAAATAAGTATAAAAGTTTTAATTTTCATTCTAATATTAATTGCTGTCCATAATAGCTTGCAAAATACAAAGAGACCTTAAGAGAGCTTGAACAAACAGGTTTATGAATCTGCATCCAGGGTATAGCTTATGAAAAATTAAAATGAAAGCACTAAAATTTCCTGATTAAAACTCCTTGAAGTCTCATAATAACCCATGGTTGAAAAGTCAACTGAGAACATTTGTCATCTTTGTAATGTCTCAGATCGTATTTTTTCAAGTCACCTCACCATCCTTGAGATTCCCTTGAGGAAGGCGGAGCAGCGGTATCTTGCTCAGGAGAAGAGCTCCAGCTTCCCTCCCTGTCCTAAAGCCGGGCCCAGCTCAGCTTCTGATAATGATTCTTTCACCAAAACTAACATACCTGGAAAGGAAATAGTCGAATTGACAGAGATATTTGCAGTCATTGAACCATAGAACTGTCCGGGTTGGAAGGGACCTTTCAGAACGTCAACTCTAACCATCAACCCAATACTGACAGAAACCACCACTAAACCATCTGTCTAAGCACCGCGTCTGCCCGGCTTTTAAACACCTCCAGGGATGGCGACTCCACCACTGCCTTGGGCAGCCTCTCCCAATGCTTGACAGCCCTTTCCATGAAGACATTTTCCCCAATACCCATCCTAAACCTCCTCTGGCACAACTGGAGGCCGTTTCCTCTTGTCCCATGGCCTGTTCCTTGGGAGAAGAGCCCGACCCCCCCTGGCTGCCCCCTCCTTTCAGGGAGCTGTAGGGAGCGAGAAGGTCTCCCCTCAGCCCCCTTTTCTCCAGGCTGAACACCCCCAGCTCCCTCAGCCGCTCCTCACAGGACTTGTGCTCCAGACCCCTCACCAGCTCCGTTGCCCTTCTCTGGACACGCTCCAGCACCCACTCCAGTCATTTGCCAATTCTAAACATTTCCATAAAATAAAATAAAAAAATAAAAAAAAAAAAAAAAGATCAGTAAAACATTTATTTTGTTTCTTTGCAGGCGTCAAAATGAGGTGGCGCAGGGGACTACCCGTGCTTTGGAGCTGCAGACAGTTCGCCTTGCGGAGGCTGGTGCTCTCGGAGGTCCCTGCCAGGGTCCCACGGCACAAGGTGTGGTGGCCACCCAGCAGCCAGCACAGGTACGAAACACTTCTCCCTGCGCAGCCGGGGGTGCAGGGGCAAAGCAGAATTGCTTTTCCAGTACTTCCAGAAGAAGCTTAAGAAAATTAACGTTGTCACCTAGGATACAAAAAATACCTTTATATTTTGGCTCTGGAATTTGCAGTGCTTCTGCCGCTGTGTGTTGGCATCTACTGATGGCTCTTGGCAGCACAGGATAATAGATTTTGAATTTTTGCCAGGATGTATGCAAAAATTCCTGCCTATTTGCTACCACTGACTCCAAACAGTGCCTGCCTTCTGATCACTACTCATTACTGGAGCTTTCCATATGGAAGCTTTTTTGCTTCCTTGAAAACTAAACCTGACCAGTGCTCCGAGCCCACGCAATGCCCTGTTGAGAGCTGTGACAGCTGGGACGCCCCACTGACATTTCCCCACGTCAGCACATCTGCTCTGGAGGAACCATCACAGGAGTTTCAGTCGATGATGGTCTTTAGTCCCTGAGAATATGGCCAGGATTTATTTCACTCCGTTCCTTGTTCTGCTACACAGATTCTGAGATCGGAGAGCTGCAAATGCCATGTCTCCCAAGAATAAAAATTTTTAGTACTAGAAATCCTTAATTTCCCAGTAGAAAATAAAGGATGTAAATGGGATTTTATTTGAAGGAATCTCAATGAGTTTATTATGAATTATTATTTTATATACATGTTCTGATAACATTTTATGATCCCCGAGCTATTCCTGCAGTCACATTCACCAGAACAGACCCTGTTGCTCCTGCAGAAATCCAACAAGACCCCAAAAGGTCTGGATACATTTGAGCAGGCGCAGCTTCTGCACTGGCTTTTGAACCCAACTTTAAATCAGACTTCCCACTTCGCAGAGGAGCTTTGCATTTTTTTTAATTTTGTATTTTTGTGCATGTTTTCGTTCTGGATTTTGAATTAATGGAGTCAGACGTATCACCACAAAGTAAAAAGAGAGGGAAAACTTGAAAAAGGAGGACAATAGGCAATAGTCCAAAGTTGCATCTATGTAAATTCCAAGTGGACACAAGGAAAAAACAGTCTTGACAATCAGCAATTAAATCCTGGAAGAGGTTACCCAGGAAGACTCAGCATTTTTGGAGATTTTCAAAAGGGTGGGTTTTCCAAAAACAGGGTCCTGAAAAACCTGGTCTACCCTTGCAGTTTGCTTTCTGTTGAGCAGAGGATTACAGTAGAGTGTCGGCAGCTTCCTTCCAAACTTGTTCCCCCCTATAATTTTATGGTCCTTTCTTAAAAAAAAAAACAAAAAACAAACAAACCAAAAAGTCCCCCCAAAAAAGGCAGGGGGGAAGTCTCTGACCCGGGAGCAGGTTGTCCAAAGCAGGACGGGTGCCAAGGATGGGGCTGGACGAGCCAGAGACAGGCAGGCTCCCTTCAGAGCCCCGGTATTTTAGGGGGAACCTGGCCAAAATGCAAGAGTCTCCCCAAAGTGCTTTGGGTTTGTCAAACTGTCAGGATTTGATAAAATACTGCTCCAGAACACTTCCTCTTTTTTTTTTTGCTTAACATTTATGACTCTATTTTGTTAGCGTGGTGGTGAGATGAGTTCCCAGGTTATTCAGGGACTTGGATATGGAATTAAAAATTATTTTACTTGTTTAGAGATTGCAGCAGGCAGACTTACGGGAAGAGGTGATATATTGCTGTGCTGCCGGGAAACCCCTCGGAGGAAGAATTTGCAGCTATTGGAGCCCCAAATCGCCCCCCACTTCTATTGCTTTGGAAACGTGACTTTGCCCAGCACGCTGCCCTCACTATTGGTCAGCTGGAGCCTTATTTTTTAAAATACCAAAAAATAATACTAAAAAATGATTTATCTAGATGTTTTCTTTTTGTTCATCTTGTTGTGTTATATCTGGACCTAACACAGTAGTTATCAGTGTATTGAGGATATTAGATATTATTTGACACTTGTGGTTCTTTAGTTTCTTGGACTTTTACTGGAAGTCTTTATCCCCAGTGTAAAGTTTGAACAGGATTACTTGCTTGGTCATGTACTTTTGGCTCCTCCAAAAAGCTTTTTTCTTCCTAACTCTTTTTAGAGATTGATTTTGTACTGAGACACATTCAAATATAAAATATTTCCTATCAATATCTTGTCATTACCCTTAAAAACTAAGAAAAAGTGCTCCACGTGAGCCACATCAATTATTTCCTTTAATGATTTTTTCTTTTGTATTTCACAGACTATTTTCGAGTCCTTTTGTAAGTACAGAGATATATCACGATATACATTTGACACTAAATTGCTGGGTTTTAAGGCAACTCCAAGAGAGATTTGGGAGTTAAGCAAGAAACCCGCCAAAATCAAAGTACAAACCAACACCTTTGAAAAATAAATCTCTTAAACTAACTTACCTTTAGAGATAACTCATGCAGCAGCCTAAAAATTTTTGCTAGAGTTTTCACAGTTGGGATTCTGTGACGTTATTGTACTCCTCACAAGAAAAAGCCACAATAAAGCAGATATTTATTATCTCAGAGGACATCTTGCAGGAAGGAGAGACATGCATTTTAATGCACCATTCAGCTTCTCAGGTGAAAGCAATCCTCACTGTGACAGTCTAAAGTACCTGTAGGCATGTCGTATGTCTTCTGTTGCAATGCCACCTTTAGAGAAGCTCCAGGTTTTCAAGAGGATGCAATAGATAACTTAGGAAAGCACTTCAACCTTCCAGCCACCTGCAAAACCTCTGTGGCCTTGTCTGGACCACTCAAGACCTGCAGGAAGACCATCCTACGTGTCCTCCAACAGCATTGTTCCCGTGCTACAGCTGGTTCGAGGGAGGACAGGCACACGGCTGCCACGTGCCTGGTGCTTCCCACAAACTGGAACACCGGACAGACCTACCTGGTGGTAGTGGATGTCACAAATAATTCGGACTAGATCTAAGGAAGAAATATTTTACGCTGAGGGCGGTGAGCCCCTGGCCCAGGTTGCCCAGAGAAGCTGTGGCTGCCCCATCCCTGGAGGGGTTCAAGGCCAGGTTGGACGGGGCTTGGAGCAACCTGGGCTGGTGGGAGGTGTCCCTGCCCAGGGCAGGGGGTGGCACTGGGGGGGCTTTAAGGTCCCTTCCCACCCAAACCGTTCTGTGATTCTCTGAAATAACCCAGATGTATAATTGTATGTACGCTTGGAAGGCGTATACAGGGTCTTCTGGATGTTATCATTGTGGAGCTAAAGTCAATAAGAATGACTACATTCAGCCCCGTGTAAGAAACTGTATCTTTTGAACTAATTAATCCACTGGTAAGGAGCAAATTCATTGAGGGGGAAAAATAAAATAAAATAAAGTCCCTGAGTCATGTCTTGCCTATTCCATGAGACATTCCCATGGCCCAGCCCAGGAAACCTCCTCCCCATCTGACAGAGGGAGTACATGGGGACCTGGCAAGGGCGACTGCCCATCGCCTCTTGGCATGATCTGTGCTAGAAAATTAAGATTTAGAAGGTGGAAACTGTAAATAAAGAAATCTCAATTCGACTTATGAGGTGATACGTAGAAAGGAAATATATACATATATATACACATATAACACATATATAATTTCTGTGCTTCTATTCTCCACAATGTTTCTCCTGGATAGCAAAATAAAATTTTTTTATCCAGATTAGAGACCATTTCTCTGCTTTCGAAATCAGCCACACATCCCATGTATACAACGCCGCAAGCTATGAGAGATGCGCAGAGAGATATGACCGAAACTGGCAAAAACTCTCCAGTTCACACAGGGCCGGACTTTACAACTGATCAGTGCTGGGACACGAAGCGTTTCTTCACTTACTCTCCAAACAATTTCCACAATGCAAAAGTAGTAAGAATTGTAGGGCATAAAAGCCACACACACCTAATGAAACGAGGGACATGATCAATGAACGCAATTTGATGTCAGGCTTTTACTTCTCCCAGTTTAAACGTAAGCTGTTTTTTACAACAAGAGACACCGAAGCCCAGCTAAAACTCTCCATTAAGGTCTGGCATCGCTACTCTGTGAAGGAAGAAAAATGACACCGTTTTATACAGCCAGCACGCTTAAACCGCTTATTAGTAGTCTGGATAAAACTGAAATATGGTCTTTCAGGTGGGTGGAGCACAAACCATTAGAGAGAACACCAGCAGCGGCAGCAGCGGTGGTGCTGGGCAGGTGCTCGGGGACACCGGGACATTCTCACCCGTGTGCCCACAGGGCACCCATCCCGCTCTCCGGCACCGGCACTACCCGACCCCCGGCAGGGAAGGACAAAACAAGGGGTTTCATGGGGAAATGGTGTGGGATGGTCCCGTCCAGGGGCTGGACCGTCGCGCCCCAGGGACCCGCAGCCCTGTGGGTAGGTGCTCGGTGCCGGGTCTCAGCGGAGGCGCTGCTGGAGGGGAAAGAGGGAAAAACAACTGTTCCTTGTTTGTGTTTTTCCTTGTGTCACTGGTTAAGCTGCAGTGGGGGGAAAATTTAAAGGAAAAGCTCCAAGTACGTGAGGAATGAATGTTTACCTGCAAACTCTGCGGTCCCGTCCTGGTAATAAACTGAGGTTATAGAAGCTCCCGGTCTGTCTTTTCAACATATGTTTTCACCACGCTACTCTCTTAAAATATGTCTGTATATGCACATACATATGAATATAGGAGAAATGTTGCCCCACTTCACATTTACTGTGGTGACTGATGCCAGGTTGTGTTCCCTCTAATGCTTGGCGCGATCAGCCAAGGAGGTGCTCGCATGCACACCTGAAATAAAAATGCCGGGCCAAAAATATTATTGTACTGATCACATCTGTGATACCACTTTCCTTTATGCATTGCTTTATCCGCTCAAAAAAAAAAAAAAAAAAATGCTTTAAACATATGACACCAACACCAAGTGGATTTTGGCTTATTTCAAACCGCATTATCAATAATTACATGGTTTATATTCCAGCTTGACCTTTTCTGACCGCAGATGAATTTGTTAGGAAAGAGAGCAGGAGCTCTAACTTGCCATTGCTCCGTGCGGGCAGAACAGCGCGCAGACCCGCCGCCGTTTGGGCGGAATGTGTTCGGAATTACAACGTAAGCCAGTGAGTCACGCCACCGCAGCGGGAGGAGTAGCTGCAGTTAAAGTGAATTATCCCTGGCCGCCGAAGATGCAGATTGACAGATCAGAACACGAGCCGGGGTGAAGTTGCAGTTATAATAAAGGAAAATGAAAAGAATATATTTTACCAAGGGGAGAATCACATGGACAGTAAGCGAGTACTGCAGTCTTTCACGTCCCGTCTGCAGGCATATCAGTTACACCTTCCAAAACTTCATTTCCCGCACGCTTTTTATGCCAAAGCAAGGAAAGTTATCACCACCTTAAGAAAACTAAACACTGAAGATATCGAAGGTTTCTGTACCTCCAACTTGCCTGCTTTTCGCCCATCAATGTGCGTTACTCTAACAACAGCCATACCTCCAGCATATCTTTACGTCCTTAGACCATTGAAGCTCTAAAAACCACCGCGAAAAATACTAAATGATACAAGTTCTGGGGAAAAAAAAAAAAAAAAAAAGAAAAGTTAATTTACCCAAATGTTCCAAAACACAGGTTAGTTGCAGATCATGAAGAATACCTTCCAAACCCAAGGCATGGCTTACTATGGGGAGAAAAGCATGCAAGACAGACCCAGAAAAACAATTCCATTGCTGCCCCATAGTCACGGTGATTAGGCTGATGATTAAAAGGCAGCAATAGTGAATAACTGCAAATACACCAGAGAGCACTGCAGAGAGGAAGGAGACACCCCGCTCCCGGTGTCCCCAGTGGCTCACTCCAGAAATAACAGCCCAAAACCACAGCAAGAAGCGCTGAGTTTGGTACTAGAAACCCAAATACACCGTGCGGGGACTCTGTAGGACTGGCATCTCTGGGGGTCTCCAGACGTCGGCTGGATGGCAATAGCTCTCCTTCGCACACGCAGAACGACCAGACGCTCGGCTTGTGCTTCACGTCTCATGGCTTCGTGACAGTGTCCAGGAGCCTGAATTGTCACGGCTCTTGGTGAGAAAGTACTGCCTCAAGAGAGGCGGGCTGCATCCCTAAACGTCGTGATCTGACCCCGAGGGCCAGGACGCACATCTGCAGCTAAATGGGCAAAGGCTGATTAACCCCCCCGCCCCGTGGGCTCATCAAGTGACGAGAACAAAGCTGAGAGCCAGATGGCCAAAAAGGCCGTTTTGATTTTTTTGTTCCTGAACAGTGTAAAACCAAGCCAGGCAACCCACCTGCAGTTTCTGAGCTCACACAGCCCAGACCACAACCTGCTTTATGGACCCCTTGGCCGTCCCACCCACGAAACGCAGTTGCTGGAGGAGCAGATGGAGACAAGGACGCGCGGAAGGTGCCGACGCCAGAGCAGGGTCTCCATCCCCCCCCCCCCCGCTCTCGGGTGACGCGGGGGTCTGCGACGGCGTGGCTGGTTTACAGACCCCACAACATCACCTGGCCATTAAAACTCAGAGAGACAGAGGCAGTAACAGGGAGACAGCTGAGAGGACTTGTTATACCTGCCAAAAAATATTGTCCAAGGGAAATGAAAGATATGTTTTGGCAGTGCAATAAAAATAGACGTACCGAGGTGGAGAAGGCATATCGCCATTGCGTTTTATTGCGTCCTTGAATATTAAACTCACTTTGATATTATACAGTTACTAGAAGATATGACAGCCAGGTAGGGGATTGTGCGTGTTGATAATAAATTTTGAGTTTATTGGGGATAACTAAGCAGGGAGCAGATCCTTTCAGAGATACGTATGGACAGCCAGGAACAACCTGCCACAGCCTGAGCAATTCCAGTCCATGATCCCAGTATGCCCATGGACAGCAGCGCACACCCAAGACAAATTCAGTGTTTTACTAGCTTATTACTTTACGCTGGTTGTAAAATCCATCCAAAAAATCCATCAAAAAAAAAAAAAAATCATCAAAACCGTTTGATGACGTTTCAGGTTTTTCTTCCTCTGTTTCATTTTAAAAGTTTCTACCGTGTTTGCCTTAAAAGCAGGTGGTGGGAAATTAAGCGTGGAGGCACGCAACAGCCAGGATAGTTGTGCAATGTACCAGTTAAGTGATTTTAAACTGTATTGTAACTTCTCCATCATCTGCAATGAACCACCTGCTTCAGACTTTAGCTACCCCTCTCTAGAGGGCTTGAGAAAAATACTCATCCAACCCGTTAAGAATTAAGTTTTAATCTTTATGGACTCCAAGTCAAACCAATGATGCCCAGGTGTGAAATCGCATTCCACTGGGCGTCTTGTGGGGTAACGACACCTCTCAAGTACCTTTGCATTCCTGAAGAGAAACGCAGGCTCCTCTGGGAATCCCAACACCCACAGACCCCCTCCTCTCCTCCTGCAGCCCCCGTGTCCCTTCCCCGACCACGTTGTCTGCCGGGGAACCTCGTGCAGCCCCCGAGGAGAGAAACGCTTTCCCCGAAGGACATTTTGAGAGCGTTTTGGTTCTAATTCCCTCAGTCACTCCTCACGTGTCTGGAAATCTGCATTCCCTTTTAGTACCCCCTGAAATCGCAGGGTCTGCCATAGGTCTTTAATCCATTTCCTTGGTGCACCCTATTATTAGGGCATTAAGCTTGCTTCCAGAATACCTCCCCAGCTCTGGGAGCCGAGCCCCAGAGGGGCAGGCACCGTGCCCGGCTCCCGTTGCAGGCGGCGGGGGCGTCTCATGTCTCCCTGACCAGCACGGTGGTGCCAGCGGAGGCCACCGAAAGGGGTGATTTTACCTCCCCACGAGCAGCCTGTAGCTCCCTCGCTGCCTTGTGGAGAGGCAGGCCAGCCTGGCAGAGCCCAGCGAAGCACACGCAGGCGTTACTGGGTTACCGCCGATCGCCACAACGCCGCAGTCACCTCTCCGTGCTGTCAGTTTGCTAAAAAAAAAATAAAAATACATTAAACAATAAAGATGAAGCTACTTAAGGAACAACGTGGTTTTTTTTTCCCCTAACTAATACACTCTGCCTTCAAAGCAAACATATTTTTTATAGCACCTCTAAATATAAGTAAATTTTTAATCTGTTCACTGCGTGCTGAGCACAGTGAAAAGAGACAAAGTGAAGCACAAGTAAATAATTTATTTTTGCCTTTTTCTCAAGCAGAGGTTTCTTCCCTCTGCCCCCACCAGACGCGCTGAGGTCGCGCTTCCTCGTCAAACACCACCCGAACCCGCCTGCAGCGCTCCTCGGATGCAAACCCACCCTCTCGGTTCAAGCAAAGTGGCTGCTGGGACAAGCTCTACCTTCGCTACATGGAAGACCACATGAATCCCTCTTCGCTAATGCCAAGTCTTCTTATATAAACAAGGTTAATTAAACCTCTGTCTATAGTTAGAATCATAGAACCACAGGGTTGGAAGGGCCCTCTGGAGATCACCCAGTCCAACCCCCTGCCAGAGCAGGGTCACCCAGAGCAGTTGCACAGGAACGCGTCCAGGCGGGTTTGGGATGTCTCCAGAGACGGAGACTCCACACCTCTCTGGGCAGCCTGTGCCAGGGCTCTGCCACCCTCACAGGAAAGAAGTTCCTCCTCATGTTTAGGTGGAACTTCCTATGGTCAAGTTTGTGCCCGTTACCTCGTGTCCTGTCCCCGGGCACCACTGAGAAGAGCCTGGCCCCATCCTCCTGACACCCCCCTTTCAGTATTTATAAGTGTTGATAAGATCCCCCCTCAGCCGTCTTTTTTCCAGACTGAAGAGACCCAAATCCCTCAGCCTTTCCTCATAAGAGAGGTGTTCCAGTCCCCTCATCATCTTTGTAGCTTTTGTTAAGAAGCCCCAGCCCTGCCAGATGCTCAGCGTTAGCCCCAGTAGCACGCGGGAAGTATTGGGCTTATACAAGGCTGAAGGTTTGGCTGGTGGGAAAATGCTGGCACCGTTAACAGAGTTAATTTGGTGATGAAGGGGTGGGGGGACAAGGCAAAACCCTCGCTCGTCTCCCTCCCCGCACACATCCACCCAACAGACTCCCAAGCAAAAGGCAAATGAGCCTTGGGCGACAGGGAACAGACCCACGCGGTTCGGCAGCAGAGAAGTGAGAGTTGGCTTAGAGAGTTCCAGGCCCCGCAAAGCATCGGCAAAGCCCAGGCTGACAGTGACTGATGTGAGATGAATCAATAAAGATACTACATTCATCCCAAATAAATGAGATTCATTAGGCTAAAAGGCATAATTCATGCCACGCAATTTATATTGCACAGGTAATTTAGATAATTACCTAAACAACTAGGTAATTTATATTACACAGCAAACTTACTAAACTCCCGCCCTTACGGATTTACTATTGTTATCCTTTGCTAAATGACAGTGAACCTTCTCATAAAACCTGGTACAGAGCGTTTTATGTGCTTTATGAATTTTCGCAGGGAAAACAGCTCTTGGGCAGAAATTGTAAGCGACGCACTGGTATTCTGCTGGGTCGTATTATTTTCAGGATAGGATTTATAGGACTGGCTGTAGCAGATTAAAGCTACTATCTGCAAAGGTTTTCTGCATGGTACACAGGTTTCTGATCAGAGGTGTCATGTCCTTTCTCCTAAGGTCTCAGAAGTCTGGAGCTTGGTCAGGGGTAACCGGCCAGGGACGGGCACCTCCTCCATCCCCAAACCCACTTCTCCTCCTGGGCGACTCATTTCAAGAAGACGTGCTGTTTTAGGTGGCTCGTGCTTCTCTCAGAGCTGGCCCTCATTCCCAGCCCACGCTCTGTTGCCCTGAAATTCATCCCCCGCCAGCAGGATCCCGTCGGCAGAGCCGCAGGACATCACGTACGTCACTCACGGTGTCCGGCCAACACCGATCATGGCCAACATTGCGGGATTTTACTGCTGTAGTAAATGTATAGTGCCATTGCTGTGAAGGCGCAATGGTATAGTAGGTAATAAAAATGTCGTTACTTGCCTGACAAAACAAATACTTGTAGTTTTGGCACCCCAGCAAGACGCCCGAGGATGGCAAGGACACCGTGCCCAGAGGCTTCTGCCTGTCCCCATGCCATCCCCCCCTCTGGGTTAAGGGAAATAAGCACAGGCTCGTCGAGCGCCACGGCTGCCGAATGTGGTTAAAAATTAGCACTGATGGAATATTTATTAGCACCTATGGGTTTTACCGAAAGTGATCTGTCACAACAACTTTCCCGTTAACGCTTCTGATTTCTGCTGCAGCTGAAGCCTTTTGGTGTCTGTCAAACCTTCCCTGCCTGACAAAACAAAGCCAAAAACTCCTCCCAGGCCTGCTCAACAGGTTCAAAGCATTAGCAAAAGAGATAGGAAGAAGCTAAAGCCAAAATAGAAATAGATTTCGCTCATTCTGAAGCAAGTCCTTCAAAGCCCCTCCGCTGGGTTTTGGCCAGTGCCCACGATGTGCCACCACAAAGCCCCAGGGCGAGGGGCACCACGGCCGCCTCTGTCCCCACTGTCACGTCTGGTCACCGAGCCACGGGGACCGGGGCCAACCCAGACCTCGAGATGCGCTTGCGTTGGCTTTTTTATTCCATTAAACTCTTTCCCCGAATTCAAACCCCAAGCAAGAAGGGAGCCGTGCCTGTGCGCAGATCAAAGTGAAGGCATCTGTCTGGACCCGTCACCGCACCTCGGTGGCATTTGTGCAGGGCAGTCTGCAACCTCGCACCCCAAAAAAAATTAATTTAAAAACAAATCTGTAACTTCTGACAAGTTGCCAGCTCGTGTGTATGATGAACGCTGAAGAATTGAGCCATGCTCCCTGACAGCTTCTAAATTAAACTTTGGGCTGTTTAGGAGGCTGTCAGTCAATAAATTCAAGTGTTTAAGAGGTCCAAGGCTGTTTCTTCTGCCTGTTAGACAGGATATATGATCTGGACTGTGTGAACCTGGAAGCAACAACCCTTCTCTTTCGCTGTTCCTGGATCAAAATTGCACGGCTATTAGAGGACATTTTGTCTTTTAAAAAGAACTCAAAAAAAAAGCTATTTCATTGGGCTGAAACAATTCTATTTTCTCCCCGCATCCATTGACCAGAACCGCGCCTGAATCCCTAGGCAAGCTGCCCGCTCACAGGCACACGGCAGCGCTACGAAGGCTTCGGAACAGAACAAACTCAGAAACGCCCAAAAAACTAGATTTACTGTCTCGTCCAGCAGGGTTAGCTTAATGTCTATAGGGAAAATCACACCAGCGATGATAAATATTCTAATTTTTATTTTATTTTTTAATTTTAATTTTTAATTATTAATGATATTAATATTAATACGAATATTAATATTTTAAAATTTTAAATTGTTTTGTTTCTCTAGAAAGATAAATGTTTTATTTTTAACCCAACAGTCGATCGAAAAAAAAATAAATCTCTCCCTCCCCCCAAATTTTACCCAGCATTTTATCCTAAACCACCTTTGAATCCCACCAGCTTTCAACAGCTTAGAACAACACACCTGAATTTTCCCAGTCCGAATCCCTGGAGACCTGAGCTCCTCCCATGAAACACCATGGCCACCACCAACGCTGCAACCGGTTCCTGGTCCCTGCACACCCACCAGCTCCCATCCCGCCTCTCCAAAGACCAAACTCCACTTTGCATCTGCCTTGAAGAAACCCTGTTACACTCCTGACGCCTTGCAGCGGTGTTTCACGCTGTGTTGCATACTGGGAACTAAGCAGAGTTGAATGCAGCACGAAATGAGCAAAAAACCTAAATGCAGGTATGAGAACGGTTGTACCAGAGCCATCAGCTTGTTTCTGAGAGTCGGTGGCTCTGGGACACCCTGGCAATGGGGGGAGATGGCCTAATTAGCCAAAACACACAGACGTCAGCCTTCGGGTGGTACTCCTGTGAAGGAGCTCATCCCAACCCTCTGGGTGCACGCAGGGAGCCTCCTCCCTCCTTGGGAATTGCCACAAAATTCTTCCCGGGGCAGAGCTTCAATCTCAACAAATAGCACTCCGGACCAAAAAAAAACCAAACCAACCCCAAGCAACAACATGTTTTTCACAGAAGCATTTCTGGACAGCTCTATTAAATATCTCACGTAGGAGCAGAGAGCGGACGATAGAGATGTGCGAGGCAGCTCCTGGGCTGGCGCTCGTTGGCACAGCTCCATGCTCATCTGCCTCATGCATATTTATGTGCAAGAGACGGCGTCCTAAAACTAAAACCGCCTCAGCAGACGCTAAACTCAAACAGGGAACTTGGCTTCTGCAGTCAGTAGGTGTGAATAGCCCCAGAATAAATCAGTGTCCCAAGTGATCTTTGAAAACGAGATGTACACTCCTAAATCACCAGCAACTTAATCTGAGATGGATGGAGACACCAACGCTGAGATTTAGACGAAAACTCTAGCACATCAGAAAACTACTGCCCAGACAACTCCGGGGATTTAGTTCGTAAGTGCTTTTGAAAATGTTGTTTTGCCTTTTGCAAACAATTTAAAAGCATGGAATTATTTTTTAATTCTCCAGTGCACTTGTATTTCACGTACAGAGGGGGGTTTCTATCACACCATGACAGACCCAAACTCCCTCTCTCCTCCTTGGGAGCCAGCACACGCCGCTGAGCCCAGGATGCCCTTAAAGATGACTCACGCTAACTCATGTGCAGGATTAGATCAGCCCCCTAATATGGTTATTTTGTACTATTTGGAGGACAGGGAGAAGCTGCAAAACATCCTGTATTCAAACTCAGACTTCAGCCATTATAAATTCATACATTTTGGATGAGAAAGACTTTCCACACGAAGAACCGGCCATCTCCTGGTCCTTTCCCCAGGGGTCTGACTGGCGCAGCTTTGGTTGGATTACCTACAGCAATATTTACCTGTAAATTTATAGAAAAACAGCTAATCTGCCTCATGGATGGAAATCCATGGCTGATATACGATGGCTGAAAATCGTAATCCTCTATCCTATTAGTATAAACATGATTTAGTGGATTTATTCAGTCTAAAGCCATGGTTCATTATCTGGAAAGGGAGATCATCTTTCAGGAACGGTCTTTCACGACATATGAACAATTCTTACAACAACAGATCAGTAAAGACATTATATAAAACAGTCTTGAGACAAATGACACAGAAAAGTCCTAAAATTAGACTAATAAAAAAGTCTGAGCCATAACGAGTACATTTGGGGATTACGTGTGCCAATTTCATAGCTGTTTCCAAAAAACTATTTTATCAGTCACTTATATCTAGGTATCTAAAGCTTATTCTCACACAAGTTAAGACGCTCTTGATTGGAAATGACCTGCGGTTACAATTTGAATAAGGCAATTTAATAAAGAAAGTTTAGCACAGCCTCAATAAGAGATGGAGTAATAAATCTGAGGGGTTTTTTATCAGCACAAAATGGCAACAGAGTGTGATATGAAGGAAAAATCTAAATTCCCATGAAAAATAATAAATGTCTGGCAAAGAGCTCTCACACATTCTTGACAGTTCTGATGACATTAGAGTTCCCCCCTTTCCCAAAATAGCTCTAACTGTGTATACATTCATACCTCAGTTCTGCAACCCAGTTCTGAAACTCTGAAACAGAATAATGATGGCATATTTTTCTAGAAGTTAGGGGAAAATTCAAGCTATGGTAAAATGATGTCATATTTGACGTGGCTAATTGAAGTTTAATAGATGGACCTGATTAATACCGAAGTCAATGCTTTAGAAAATATTTAAAAAGTAAGTTTTTAAGTAAGTTTAAATATTAAATAAATATTTTAAGTAAGTTTAAATATTAAAGAAGTAATTTTTTTAAAAAATCAGTGACATTCAAAAAGCTTCACAGGAAACACACACAACAAAGCCTGTTGGAATCCTTGGAAAATTCCCACAGCCATCATTGGACATGTTACGTTTACACAACACATGTACAAAACCTGTGGAATGCTATTTTGGAAAATGGTTTACCTGTTTTCTTGCGGTTTCTTGTGTGTCAGGTTAAATATTTTCTTACTGTAACGGTATGTCCAGAGACGAGGTGGAATGAGCTCTTTCAACGACAGATCAGGAGACCTGTAGGGGAGGCGAAAAACATTTATTGCTTAATCCCTACGTTCATTTTATGAAATTGTCAGCTCTTTTCCTGATCTCTCAAATCCCAGACGTAAAGCGGAGCCCCGCGCGACCGGCAGCGGCCCTGGCTCTGCGGCCATGGGAGGCTGCCGATGGCCGGGCAGAAACCTCCCGGCCTGGGATCGCTCCAGCTTCTCCCGGGCACAGCGCGAGTGCTTTGTGCGGGAGTCAGGCTGCCTCTCCTCCCTTCTGGACCAGGTCAAAGTATCTTCAAAAGTCTTCAGTCGAAAAGAGCACTGAATGCGGGGGGAAAAGCTTGGGAAATGACTGCTGAAAATACTGGCTGTCATCTCATACACAAAAAAGGGTTCATGATGGTGCCACGCCACCCCCGCAGACGCCAAGCCTGCAATTTAACAGATATGCAGTATCCCAAATAATAAGCACAATTAATAACTGTTTTTCTCACAAACAAGGACTTTTATATTGCAGTGTTTCTTTTTTCCCTCTACGCTTCATTCTCTCAAGCTCCACCCTGGTGGGTGGCCCCGTCTTATCACCCATGTCCTGATCCAAAGCCTGTTGAAATCCTTGGAAAATTCCCACAGACATCAGGGGATGAATTTTGAGGTGTACAAAGGCAGAGCTTACCTTTATATAAATATTGTGTCATATTTTCCTGATAATAACATATGTGTCAGAAGTCTCCATACCACAGAAGATTGGCTTGATGAGTAGGGAAAAGAGCAAACACAAAGTCAACGAATGGCCCTAGAAGTTCTTTTTCATCTATAGATAAATAGTACCTTTTAGAGTCTTCAAGAGATGAAGCAGTCACTTGAGTTTTTCAATACTTCAGCAACAGTGTCTTTTGCAAACAGAGCATGCCTTTCAGAAAGCAAAATTGCTTTCTCTTTCAAGAACCTGACATCTATAGAAGGCTTCTGGAGCACCACATCAAAAGAAAACCTAGAGAGCTGGGGATGGGACGTGAGAAAACACAGCCGAGTAGGAACAAAGTCATCAAGTAACAAGAAAAAAAGAAGGGAAGGTCTGGAAAAAGAAATAAGTTTATTAACATTTCATCCAGGACCGGAGGCATGTAACATTTCATCCATTTCTTGTGATGCCAACTGATTTTTTTTCAGCTACCAAAATGCACATCAAATAAATAGGGATCTTTTTTTTTTTTTTCCTTTTGCTGTATTTAGACCTCCTTATAGCTTTACAGCTGCACAATTTTTGCATAAAGGATTTTAAATAAATATGCAGACAAACCGTATTCTTCTTCATATACCAAGACTCCGTTTGAGGCAGCTTTCTTTCTTGCAGGGGGATACAATTTGTTTCCAAGCTGGGGGAGAAACTGCCTTTCACGGTCTGATTTTGAAACCGTGACTTATGCTTAGATGAAATTAGTGCTAATGAGGAAATGAGTTAATAGTTGAAAAGTAGCAAGACTAGCTCTCAAAAAGTGGGGCTGATCCCGGTAACCTGCGGCCGCTCCGCACTGGGCTGAGCGGGAGGGCGTCCATGTACACCTCTCCTCTCCAGGTGTACGTATCTCCCGTCCCACCAGAGATATACAAGCAAAGTGTTGGCTTCCTTTCCTCATCACTGCATTATTTCTCTGGTTTTAGTAAATAAAGCCCTTTGATTTTGTATTCCAACACCAAAGCAAGACCGTTGTGCGCTGCGTTTTTATTGCTGAAGACTAAAATGAGACTGTGTGTGGAGAAGGTGCATCTTTCTGAATTTCCAGATCCAGTTAGCGTTCATCTGCTCGGATCTGTGGCACCCTCCTGAGAAATATATTCATTATTATGCAAATCCTGTGTATGGCAGTACAACTGTCAGGTGCGAGATATTCTTAGCGCCGTATTAATGTACACAGCCGCAAGCCTGCACCCGACCACATATTTCAGCATACAGCTCAGATAAAGCGCACTCAAAGGAAAAGTGCATTCAAAATTATTACATTAAAATAAAGAAATAATTTTAAATGCATTTTATGGAATTAATTTTCAAGTCGCAGCCAAGATAAGGAACACGCGTCCGGTTTTTTTTGGCTCAACTGCTCCTTTTGAGGCAGGTAGCACAGAGGGTTTGCTGCCCTGGGAAGGAGAACCCTCCTGCCCGTCCTGCTGCCGGCACGTGCCCTTGAGCGGAGAACTGAAGGGAACCCAGAAGGGCCCTCTCCTTTCTGGTTTTCATCTAGATAACAAAGAAAGGACCGACTCTAAAACCTACCGAAACCTATAGAAAATTCCCATCGATTTCAAAGGTTTGGGATGTTTTTAATCCTCTCAAATGCGGAGCAGATGGTTGGGGAAAAAAGTTTCCAGAACCCCAGGAGTCCTTCATCTCTGTCAGGACTTGCATGGGATCACACTGAAGTACCAGCTGAAGGGGAAAAGGGGCTGAACTCTGAAAGGTAACAGTCAGAATAGAAATGTTAGGCCAAAAGCCACATGAAGAGAATTTGGTCCATTATAACTTAGTCCCAGGATCAGAGGTGGGTTGTTTCCCATGGAGTTGGTCTTGCAGGCTCTCCTGTGACCGATCCCTTGGGAAACAGCGTGGGCACAGGGCTCTGCCCCCACAGGAACAACTACTCACAGCTCCTCGCTATACGCTGGTGCACTGTTTCTGCTGGAGTCTCAATTTAATAGCATTTCTGTAAGTGACCAAGGTTGTTCTTGAGATGCTGAGCTCACCTCAATGGCTGTTACTTCCCTGCAAGCATGCGGAGCACCTTATTCCCCGAGGAGCTGAAATCATCCATAGCCTGCTTCAATGAACCTGCGTTTCCTTCAAACGAAGCCATCTGCAGACCGAGCGTCGTGACCCTTCGCATGAGCCACCGAACGTTATATACTCCGGTGTCCCAGTGAACAGTGACGTAAGAAGTAAAGTTGTGACTCTTGTACCGAGTACTTCACTCCCTTCGCCAGTATGTCACCTCTACTGCTTGTCCTCGCTCCTGCGGTACACCGTTGTAACCGTTTTATGTAAAAAGAAGGCTCACGTTATGGTGTTGCTCTGCCATGGCTACCACCGCTTCTCTTTCGTAGCAGAGACTTTCTGTTTCTCCTCCAAAAACATCCAGGAAGGAATAACTGTGCTATGGGGATGCGTCAAATGTGGGAACGGTGGGTTGCAAATGTGATACGAGGATAATGCATTCATTAATTCGTGTCATCTGAAGAGCATAACAATATTCTAATAATATCTGGCATAGTGCAAATTGCATACAGAACTGTAGAGCGGTGGAAACGACATATAAAAGCCATCTTTCCGGTGTAACAGCTGTATTTCACCACACGGCGCAGGAAGAGGGTTCAGTGCTTACACCAGCACAGATGTCCTGCCACCAACTGAGCATCTGGTGCGCTCCTCCTCCCAGTTCATCTTCTAAAGCAAAATTGAACGTAGTTTCTAGCCTGGAAAACAAAATAGTGCCAAGATCCACTCTTCTGTTCCAGGCCAGGCCACTAACAGCACGTTCCTCTGCTGCCTACCCTGCCTGCTCCGGCTGCCTGACATCGCCTGGGCGCCGAACACCACGGGCAAGTGTGTCTCCACCCGAAATCCTCTGCTCTGAGGGGCCACGGGATAAAGTCCGAGCAGAGCGACCAAAGAACTGACCCAATTTGTGAGCTGGGCATCTCTCATCAGTGCCTCCTGCACTGGTGGAACAGGGACTCCCCCTTGCCCTGCCCCAGGGTCACGCACGGCGGTGGCAGAGGACAGCCGTGAGGTATGGATAGACTTGGCTGCAGTACACTGATCTCAGTCTACGGAGGCTGAGGTTCAGGCAGTTCCCAGCTTATTTTCCTCACCAAGACACAAAAATAAGCAAGCTCTTAGCAAGAGAAGAGGAACACAGCTCTACTCTTCAAGCCGTGCCTTCCAAGGAGCTCCACGCATCAATGCCGTGTGGCCAGGTGATGTTTCCCACCAAACATATATCTGTGCTCTCCCCCCACCTCTCCACCCTCTTTTTTTCATAAGAGTTCTATATTCAAGATGTTTGAATGTTTTGAATTAGCTTCGGAGAATACTGGAAGCTTTTATCTCTGCACACAGACACTTCGTTGTTTACCTATATTAAACGAAACATGAGCAGACAATTTAGAAACAGTCATAAAGTTCTGCTGGGAAAGGTTTAGTGTTATGGACATCTCCATTAAAGGTGGCTGTGGCTGTTTTCCTGCTGTTCCTTATTCTGCAGCCTGTAATACCAGAACGTTCGCCGCACTGAAAGCGCTGCAGTCGTGCGCGGGAAACGGCCCTTACAGGATGCCACTGCCGCACACCTGCGTTTTCACTTGCCCCTGGAGACTCTGTAAAACAGATTACCAAAATGTCCTGGTCATCCTGCACCAATTGCAGGCTTTAACGGTTTGTTTTCTGCAGGCTGTGGGCTCAGGTCCTCTTGCTGTGTTTCCCCTGGGCAGCATCCCCGGGGCGAGGATGGGTCGGGGTCACGGCTGGCGGGGGGCGGGCAGGATGCAGGCAGCGACCTCCTCGTGAGCAAAAACACAAGGATGCTCATCTTCTGTGAGGACCTGTCGATCAGCATTTGGAGGGAATTTGGAGACCCTCAAATTCACAACACAGTATACGGTAAAACTCATTAATTGACTCTCCTTCATTTGGGAGATTAACCAGAAATCGTGGCACTAGTTTGTACTGAGCAGTTTGTACTAAGTCTAATTTCAACATCAGCATATAAAAAGTCAGCATCTTTTTTTAACACAATGCGTTGTATGCCCTTTAGAAAGCCATCAGGACTGAGCCCTGATAGACGATAAAGTAGAGCTGTATACGGCTTGTGTGGGAAAGTAATGGAGTAATGGGAGTAATTCCCACAAAGGGATAAGAACGATGTTAATGGGAAGTCAAACGGTGCTATTCCAGGCTTACAGCAGACAACATACACCTGGGTCTTGCCTGGTTTTTTAAGGTAATCAAAAAAACAGCACATGAGAGCTGTGGGCAATTCACTGTTGGAGGTTGCAAGGGACGCAGTCGCACCGTCTGCACGTTAACGGAGTGCACAAGTGTGGCACCATCATGTTAACGTGGCCAAAACAGCCCGTCCCATGCAAAGTGCTGTACAGAAACAGTGTTACACAAAGGCAGTAGAAAAAAAAAAAAAATATTTCATGTCTTTTCATCAGATTCTGAGATAGCACAGCTTCTGGAGAACTGTATCCACGAGTGGCCTCCTCGGCAGCACGCTGCAGGAGCAGTCTCCGGTACTATTTAGTTATTCCAGGAAACCTGATGAGTCAGTGAATCCTGTAACTGCGTCTCCTTACGGCTGTAAATCCCCGATTGGAGGCACGGTGAAATTTCCTGAGCTCCCAGGTTATTTCAAGAGCCAGCGCTCATTGCTGCCCGGATGGCATTCACTGACGCAATTATCGGTAATTACTCTCCTTCATTCGGGAGATTAACCAGAAATCGTGGCACTAGTTACACAGGAAAACAGAGATGACGTGGGAGCGCTGCCCGGGAGGGAGGTGGTGTCAGTCCCTGCGGGTGCCATCACACTCCGCCCCATGAGCGTTTTCTGCCAGGACGTGCTCTCCAGGAAGAGCTGGGCTGACGGAGACGCTGGGGGCCCGATTCCTGGTGCCAACGCTGTCTAGAAAAGGTAGTATCTTAGAATCATAGAATTGCCCAGGTTGGAAGGGACCTTTCAGATCACTGAGTCCAACCATCAACAGAACTCTGACAAAAGCCACCACTGACCCACGTCCCTCAGCACCGCGTCTGCCCGGCTTTTAAACACCTCCAGGGATGGCGACTCCACCACTGCCCTGGGCAGCCTGGTCCATGCAAGAGAAAAGAGGGTGAAAGTTGTCGCGTGTCCAGAAAGCGCCTCCTGCTACGTCCATCCCCAAACACTCATCTGCTCAGAGAGACCAAAACCCTCAGCCGGAACTGAGCAAAACCAGGCTTATTTACAATTTCTGTCCAGCAGGAGACCTGCTATTTCTTCCGCCGGTACAAATGCGATGAGTAGCAAATATCCTTCCCACCCGCCTCTCCGCACGCACCGCACCGTGGGAAGTATCTCTAACATATTCAGTTATTAAGGCACAATTTAGCAGGGGGTTTTGCTTTCCCAGGCTAACAAAACAGTATCAGAGAGCTTTTTTATGATTAATATAAACATGAATTGAAAGTGCTCTTGTAAAGTTTGAATTGAGTTCTCCTGAATAAAAGGGAAAAGGCAAATTGTCCCCAGTTGCTTAGTAACCAGCCAGAGCTCATTTCTCTTCAAGGGAAACCAATTAGGCCTTTTAACCTATTTTAATTGGGGGGGGGGGGGTGGTGATCTATAAAACTTAAATTTCCTGGCTGTCTTTCTGGTCTTGTAGGTGCCCTTTTCCAGGGGAACCCATACAGGTAATTTCAGGCACGTGCTCCAGAGAAGGTGTTCCCAGACCCCTCTCTAGTTGACTCCATCCACCTTCCCCTTCAGGACATGAGACCGTTCTCTTGAAATTCTGCTCCATAAAATATTGTAATACTACAGACAACAACTCTGCATAAAAAGCAACTATTATCAGGTAGGTATACATCAGGAATCAATTAAATATTTGTAAATAGGTCTCTGAAGTACCTGGGAGCTGGAGCTGTGGACATGGCAACACATTTTTGAGGTTTTGGAGATGTTCCTTTTGGTTTATGAGTGTGGGTGTGTTTCTACTTGTCTGCCAGGTCCTGATTTCCTGAAAACTAAGAAAGATCAGTGTACGTTTGTGGGTTAAATTTCTGAACTAAGCTTCTTAGGTCAGGCTTGTGGTATCTAAGAGGATATTAGATGATTTATTAGGTCCTGTCCTGCTCTAGCTCAATACAGTGACAAATTTGCAATTCATCTTAACTCTCCCAAAAGTAACTATGCACAATGGTAACAGGAGACATTGCTTTAACTCAGTCCTAATAGACGAGAATATTTACCAGGCTGCCAGGAGCCAGTTCCTAACCCTGTGAGGTTTTCCTCCCGTCTCAATCAAATTCAACCGATCTGGGCTTGAGCAGTTTATTTATATAGAACATTTATAGATTTTGATTTCTATTTATTTTCTTGGAGAACAGTGGCTAGTAATCAGATAACTGGTTCTCAGGGCATTGTGTGTGTGCTGATGGTACCCGCAGCCGTGAGGAGCTCCCAGCTCCGGGGGCCGGCCGCATTGCTACCAACAGCCCTCAGCGGGGACAACGCTGGAAAAGCAAATTCCTTGACACCAAATTGCAGCACCTGGAGCTCTCAGACATTTTCCACACAACACTCAACTACCTCAAAACACAGACCGGAGGGCCTCACGGGGAAAGGATTTCTGCTTAGAAATCTCTAGAATTTGTCTAATTAAACATGTCGCTATTAATACCTGTTTCGAAGTTACAGAAGTACATCATTTTGTGTTCTGTTTGCTGGCCTGCAGCAGAAGACAAGGGAGCAGCCCTCCGCCGCCCACCCCGAGGATGACCTTAATCACCCGTGTAGGTGTACACACACCCTCGTTAACCCCTTCCCTGCCCAGGTAGCACCAGCAGCAGCGTGCGGAAAGGAATGACGATGGATGTGATTAATCTTGTTCATGAGCAGACTAATACCTGCCGCTCTCTTTGTTAGAAGACAAAACCACCGCTTGTGATGATTAGTAGCTGTTATTATTCTTCCCACTGTCACAGATCTGATCTGTATTGCTGAACAGTGGCTGCAATATGAATATTTATGGTTAACAATTCTGAAAAATTCTTATTTTGGCTGTGCTTTAAAATCAGCTCCAAGATGACAACAAGTTATAGCACAGCCAGCTAAAACCCACATGTAATGCAGGAATTCTTTCAGAGCACGTCTTTAATGAACACTGGCCATGATTTTGAACTGAAATCCTGATCTTGGAAGCTTTTTCAAAGACACAGAAGATGCCCAGGAAGAATAGATGGTGCGTGTGGGCATGAAGAAGAAGCTGGAGAAAAATCCTCCCCCACAAGTTGCCGCACACATCTCCAGACTTCTACCGCAGGGACTACTTAACCTCCAGCAGAAGCTAAATTAATAGTGAGGGTCAAAACCCACTGATCATTGTCCAGGGATGCTGAAGAATATTTTTCATGAACAAACCCAAAATGGAGAGTGAATAGCTTCCTTACAGATAACTAAAAACATAAATATAAAATGCATTAACCAAAAATCACGAACTCAGTGCAAGAACAGGGCACGACATTCCGATGGTTTTCTGTAAAACGCTAGCCTGGGTAACTGTAAGGACCCCTTCTTGCATTAATTATCTACTAATAAACTGGACCTAGGCAAGAATTTTTCTAAATCATTTTTAATCTGGTCTCCCTCCTCTGCCACATACAGAGTCCATTTTCACATTCATCTCTAAACACTTACATTCTCTATACTGCTATTTTAAATCAGTTGCATTCATCTGAATTTCACGCTATGCTCTGAACACATCCTATGACATTTACCTTTCAGTTCCTGCCCCGTACTGATGCTCTTTTTATTTATTCTATCTGATATTCTCAAATAAAGCAGTGGACCTTCAAAAGAAATATTCAATCAAAGTGCAGTTCAAACTAACTCACGGTTCTGGCCAGGTTAAACATGTGACTCACCGTCTCTAATGGAGAGATGATGGCGGAATATTTCACTATCGGCCTCTAAAGGAAATTCTGGTGACTGGTAGTTTTCTATTTCATTTCTATTCCCTCTCATCTTCTCGGACTAAAATGTAACATTCTTCTTTTTAATAGACTGTACTTTGATGTTGCCGGGAACTTTGGGTTCAGTTAATTCTCAAAGATTTAACGTTTATTTTTCCTGTTATTGTCATTGGCTTGGAGCCCTGAAATAATTAAGTGCTAATTCTGTTCCAGCAAAGCAACAATTATGGGACATTTTTTGGGGAGGGGGGTGTGTGAAGGGAAACAGAAAACAGTCCTTCTAGCTTCAAAAGGTGATGAGACAAGGCAACATGGCCATCTCTGGCATGCCTTTCACATAAACTGCGGGTTAGCAGAGACTGACATTTGGGGGAATTTTAGGAATATTGGTAGCCATACCCAGGGTTCGTTGCTGCACATTAAATTATACACTGTAATAAGGAAAACCTCCAGGAAGACTTCAACTCTGTCTCCGGGGACAGGAGTTGGTGGCTACGGTGCCTGGAGGAATGACGGAGTGCATTCACATGGGTTTGAACCCTGGATCCGAGCCCAAGCATGTGTCCCTGGGTGCCCAGCCAGCAGAGACTGCAACTCCTTCAAAGCCTCGCAGTAGTGGTTTTCTTTAAATGCCAGTTATCTTTCACCACTAACTTCTTCCCAAGAGTGACACTGCAAGGGGAGCTGGACTCCCCCCGTCGCCGTATGCCTGCCCTCTCAGATGGAGGGAATAGGTTGAGCCAATCTCCACTGAAAAATCTGAGTTTGGTAGAAACCAGCCAGGCAGAGGCAGACGACGGGCAGGAGAGGATCTGCTCTGTGGGGCGGGACTCAGCCGGAGTGACGGTGCCCTTCACTTGGGACTGGCAGATGAAACACTTGGCTCACCATTCACCATGTGAACAACCTCTCCAGAAGTAAAACACCTCCCCTGGAGCAGTAAAAGTTTAGACTCGAAAAAGTATGAAATAAGTACAGTTTTGGAGTCTGGAGAAATCATTTGATAAAGTAACCCTATAAGCTGGAAGTAGATATCAAATACTTTCCACCCTCTGCGCTCCATGACTGAAGCACGGTTTATTTCAGTTCATGGACTATAAACGCTCCCATGATATAATTACCAATGAAGGGACAGAGTCCCTGTGTGACCCCCAGGCGCTCCACGGGACCAGGCACCTTTCTTTGTTGTCATACCCCAAAACCCTAGATAATTATTTGTTCTCAGAGACATCATCAACTGGGAGAAGCGTAAGCTCCCGTCTTGCACTACTGAAACAAGTTTAACCTGATGTAGCAAAAAATTAGAGCTGCCAGTTTTCTTCCTCCTGAATGTCACTCTGAGCTGGAAAACCATGCTGAGACAAATGGAGATGGGAGAAAAACGTCCCATCCAGATTTTTCCAGCAGAGGATATTAAGAAATGGATGAAGCAGTCGGGTAGGAGGTGGTGCTAAAAGAATCACCGGGTGATGGGCACTACTTGAGAGGAGAAAGCTGGTGAGAGGAATGTCATGGAAAAGATCATCTCTGTAGGATGTTCCTACCTGCATTTTTCCTTCTGGCTTTAGCATGGATAAGACTGTATCTGCCACTGCCACCTGCGAGATGAGCATTACCATTACTCCACTATCTCAGGAGGTGCTGATAAGATAATCCTGTTACGTTTCTGAATTGCTAAAATATGAGTTTTCTAGCCAAATGGTCATGAGTTTTCTAGTAAAAATAGCTGCCGATAACAAGAAGAGAATTGGAATAAGCCAATATATCTGCTTTTGCTACATAGACCTTTACTGAACTCTCCATGTTTCTGCCTTCTAAGTGTGATTAATTTATTTCCTGAGATTTTAGGGCGTTGAGAATTTTTATTGATTTCTCATTTTGAGTAATTTATACGGTATAGCGGCAGCCTAATAGAAGTAGGTGTAAGTGGAATAATATCAACCATTCCTCCCCTGCCATTCAGAGTCCAAAATCCTCATGAGGGCAGATTTTCAAAGCATCAAGTCTGAAGGCAGTCAAATTATGGGGACGTCACCATGGCCTGGTCTCCCCGTGACCGGGGCTTGGTCAGGAACATCACTGGGCATGCACAGACTATTCCCGGGGAGACCACCCCCACATCTTGGGTTGGTCTCCAGTACATATCGAGTCAGAGCCTGACTAATCAGTTAAGAAGGAAGAGATCTTTTCATGTGTTTTTCCTGAAGGTCTCCTTTGAAGTGCTGATCCAGCCAGGGTCTGACCTCCCTAAGTTATGCAAGTACGAATTTACTTCCTTGACTTCAATGAAGTCAATTCACTCTTCCACTATTTATCAGATTTAATAAGACTTTTTAACTTAGCAGAGTCATTCAACCTGAATAAAAGCTCTTCAAAGGATTGATGCCAATTACCATTCCCTCCTCACTGCAATTATCGTGTTTGGGTGGGTGCAGGTTATACGTCCCCCTCTGCACGTGCAGCTCTCGTGGAGCTCTTGCTCCTCCGTGCTTCCAACGCTGCCAAATGAAAAGGCAGGACAACTGCGTCCAGATGAGAAAGCGATGCGAGGTTTTGTAAGACAGAGAAACCTGTGCTGCTTTAAGTCAGCAAAGGTCTTGCGTTCATTGCTGTTTCAATGAAAGCTTGGACATACCCCCAGGAGACTCTGGAGCTACAGTTGGACCTTCTGCAGCATCTGGGTGCAGAGGCAGAGCGTGGTCCCTTCTCCTCTACCCAGGGCCACCCCAGGGGTCAACCCGACCCCGGACAGACAGGGGGTGCTCACACTGACGCTCTACAACTCTCCTCTCTCACTGAAAATCGTTTGTGAGGTATTTAATTTAGAATTTTTGCAGAGATGCTGTAAGGCTGAAGGAAAGCCAACAGCTTACATTTACATCCAGCTGTTTGTTTCGCCTTGCATCCCAGCACAGCTTTTGACCCTTCTTGTGTAAACTCCGACTTCCATCGTCAGGTTTCAGTCCTTTGAGGCTTTGGTGGAGCTACTGATGTGCACCAACGCTTGCAGGCCTGAGGCCTCAGCTTCAGACCTCTTTAGTGCAGTTTGGAAGGTCAAGACACTAAAATACTTGGATTGAAAAATGTTAATATTTTAAGTACATTAAAATAGAAGACCTTTGCACTCATCTGATTTTAAAAATAAATTTCAGTAGTTATTTTGCCTGTAGTTTTTTCCGAAGTATAGACCCCCTGAGATTTACCCAACAAAATTTCCATGAGCCTTTCTTCTGCGTCCGTTTTTATTGCTGTGCTTGCTGTTATTGATGGTGCTTCTTTTAACATGCTTTAATTAATTCATTGGTGATTTGGCAAATACATAAAATGGAAGATACAGGTTAATAATAGATTTAAAGAACGAAAGAGAAAGGGTCAAGTAATGTTAGGTATTTGGTTGAAAAGATCAAATCCATTATTCAGAGGACAGACTCACTGCTCTAAAGGCGAGCTGAAAGCACACACAGCATGTACCCTGTCACTTTATGGTTAGAGGACTTGCAGAATAGAATGTTGCCATATCAAAGAGGGTAAAAATGCTGCTTTTTCCTGTTTTTAACAGAGCTTGTCTCCTTCCCACTTGTTTCATGTTGTTCTGCTCACAAACATCCTCTGCAAAGGGTGCTCACCATGCTATGTTGAGAGAAAAGCCCCCTTAAAATACCATATTTTTATGGCTGATGATGTGCATTTGTACAAAAATCATAAAAGAGAGAGGGATAATTGGGGCGCTGTAAAAGAAGAATCAGAAACATTTTAGAAAAATGACTTACACAGAGTCCGTAAAACATCTCTGTTCTTTACAGGTGAAGAATCAAAATATTTTATCTAGACTTTTGTCAACCTGAGGAAAAGCCATTTCTTGGATAACACGCATGAGGGAAAAATACGAAAATTGAAAGCGTATTTCAGAGGGCAACATTCACTGGTTCGTTAAAAGAAGGGCATCAGACGATTAAAAAAAATAATAAAAAACTAAGGAGATAATTGTCTCTGGTTTGTATCCAGCATAACTCCACAGACATCGCTGGAGTTGCAAGAACGGAAAAAGGGTGAAACCACATTTCATTCCTCCACTTGTGGTAGCGCGGGGATCTAAGACATTGAAGAAACATCGGAACTTGGAGGAAGAGGAGTCTAATGTCCAAGCAAGATCCAGAGCTTGTTTTGCCGAGGACTGTGGTCTACGGCAGAGCGAGTCCTGAGCACGTCTCACCTCTGAGCAGCACCACGGCCAGCCTTGGGAACAGGGGACACTCCGCCCCGGAAATATTTCATATTTCATTTCAATATTCATGAGGAAAGGAGCAAAAGGGTTTGCAGATGCTGCTGAAGTGAGTGACCATACTTACTTCTAAACATATTCCAAAAACATGTTTGGCTTTAGTCACGCATCTTGAAAAACGGCTGGCAATACTGGGCGACTAAAAACCGTGGAAAAGTATAACAGCAGCTTACACAGAATTAGGACAAATTCTCCACATTTTTAAAGTGTGCTACTATCCTCTTCTGTGGTATTTTTCTACAGCATGCAGCTCACCTCCTTGTGAGGCTGCCAGAAAGGTTACTATATGATTTTCTTTATTTATTTTTAAGGCATATAAATTGCTCTACTAGAAATTAGCTTGAGACCAGTGTGCATCGCAGACACACCTCTCACGCACATCTCTACACCTCCTAAATTATCAGAACCGTTCTCATATTAGGAATGCAAGGCTTGAGTTATTTCAATTACAAAAACTATTCAGTTATCTATATCGAGCGCCCATTTCCCAGCCTTTCAGCAGCAGAGGGCTTTTGTGAGGGGTGGGCAATGGACAGATGTCTGATCTGTTGACGATGATGATGACGGCAGTTTATTCACATCTGGCTATTTACACCCTATTTTTCAGGACAGGACACCAATGGGCTGGTTACCAGGGATCCAGCTTTGATGGAAAAGCCCTTCTACATTTATGATTTCATGATATTAACCTGCTCAGCTCAATGCAGAAAGACTAAACTCTGTGCTACTTGGTTTTGCCTAAGGCAGGATTTCTGCAGAGACGGACTGTGTTTGTACCCAGAGATAGGAAATGCAAGGATTTCAGCAAGGAATAGAAGGATTTCTGAAAAATTCTGATCAAATAGACAGCTTCAGTAAGCTTTGAGGGGAAAAGAAACAGTTTATATACAAGGTATGTGTTGAGAGGCCTTAATTAAGTGTTTGAAAACCAGCTGATGACTGCCACAGGCAGCCTGACTATGCAAGGGTATTCACAGGGAACGATCACAAGTTTTCCCTCAAACCATGTGAGATGAGATGCTGACAGGTGATAGGAATTTCATGCATTATCCACAGAAAACAGAAGTATTTTCCTTCTGAATTTAAAAAAAAAAACCCAACCCACTAAACCTTGGAGAGCTATTTTTCAATAACCTTGTCTTCCAACATCCACCCAGGAGTAACTCGCCAGCAAACACACAAGCCAATTAAGTCTGGACACATTGCGAAAAAGAAATACCAGCCAACAACCTTTTTCTGGTGACAGATTTCTGCCATTTCAGTGGTATATAAAAAGGACAGCAATGCATATCTTTGTTTCTCCAAAGCAACAGAAAGGGCCAACTCATTATACATCTTCTCCGTCTTCATCCAAAGAGCAGCTGCTTGTCCTGCCCACGCTATGTTCTGCAATGGCGAGTCCATAAACTGGAGCCAGTTTGGACCAAAATCTGCTATTCAGTGCCCAAAGGCACACGTAAAACTTGGACTCCTCTTGCAACAAAAGCGCCCGTTGCAACGGAAAGGACGGAGGGGAAATAAAGCAGCATTTATTACTTTTGTCTGTTGTACGGAGGGATTCTGAAAACTTATGAGCAACATGGATTAGTCTCAGGAACTTTAAAGTTCAAGTCATTATTCATGTTCTTTTATACATTGTGTTGAGGCTCATACATTTTTTTGCAAAGCAGATGAATCTCTGTTCAAGGTTTACCCAGAGGCACAATGATCTCTGCCAGCCAGATACAGATGAGCACTCTGCGCATCAATAACACTTACCACGTCAGTTATGACTACAGAAGACAAAGTACTTATTCTAATATGGATCACAATAAAAAAGCATAGATCATAAAACTTGGTCAAGAAATCTGATCACTGAATAAGGCAATAGCTTTGAAATATATCTGCTCCATACACAACCTTAAAATCGCTCCCAAGACAGTTCAGGTTGCTAAATTGAAAGTCTCCGGCGAGTCTATGAAGATTAACGTGGTAAGCGATGCTAAATACCGTTACATGCCACCGTGATTGAGTTAAGCAGCGCCGCTAAAATTTGGTTATGATAGTGAAGGAAAACTAGACCATGATATAGATGTATGACAATTTTCATTTCAAATTTTGAAAAATAAATTTAAACTAATTTGCTGAAGACCATTTAACGACATGGGAAATTAGTTTCCCTGAATTAACTTATTATTGAATCCTTTTGTTTACAAACATAAGAACCCAACAGAGCACAAGAGCACAACGCCTGAGCTTTTTTGCTACCTTTGTGCTGCAAATTGTACATTGCTACGTAAGCCAGAGAGAGTATGAAAGGCTGCGTATAAACTGGTCCGCAGCAGCTGCTCTTTGGCCATTGAAACGGCTCAAAACAACGGTATGGGGGTCTGTGGGTTGGGGTGTCCACCCCCAGGAGACCTTCCCTGGCACCAGGCAGGGATGTCCCAGTGAGGACCGGGCAAGGTCGGGGCTCGCGGGGTCGGGGGGACAGTGCTCAGGCTGGGAACAAGCCCATCGGCAGGATGCTGGTGGTAACTTCTTTGCAGGCAAAAACATGAGGTTGCTCATGTTCTGTTTAGTATTTGTTCGAAAAGATCAGGACTTCCAGCCCATCCTTTCACATCTCCAGTCCCTCCACCAGTAACATCCTACTCAGAGCAGAGTTCAGATCCTGCACTAAAGTGGTTTCTTCCCTTCTAGAGCGCAAACTCTCTGAATGAGACTAAACTCATTGAGACGACGGAGAGTCTGTGTCAGGTACGTGAGCGGGAAACCCCCAGAGATCAGTGCGGAGCCCTCGTTTCAATCCAGGAGTGGTTTTGGGGAAGCCAGTAAGAGCCTGCATCGAACTGGGGTCCCAACACCACTCTGAAACGCCATTGTGGGAAATGTCAGGGAGAATCCTGCTAAGTCAAGCGCTCTCTTGACACGGGGCAGCATAAGAGCCATCCTTCGCACTAGTGAAAACCTGAACGCAACAACAACAAGGCTGTTACGTGGCAGAAAGGGGCTGACGTGGCCGCGGTGACCCCCCGCTGAGCACCTGCACACAGTGGGGGCGAAGGGGGGCTCGGGGAGGGCTGCTGAAGAGCTGCCGGGCAGAGGGAGAAGCAGCAGGAGACACCAGCCGAGCAACAGGGGCCTTGGCAGCATCACCTATGCACAGAAACCGGAAAACACAAAGGCAAAAGAAAGAGAGAAGTGGCGGATGAAAAGGGTTTTGAACTACGAGCAAAGAAAGGCCGGCCACTTGAGCCTGGCTGCGGGGAGGGAATCGGCGTCTCGTGCAGCCCGTACGAACAGACCTGCATCACAAAGCCTGACTCCATCTCCGAATTTCTCTTCCTCAGAAACCTAATTTCGGCTAAATGCTGGAGTGACAAGTGTAATAAAAATAACACTATAAAATGCATGAAGAATTTCTTTTCTAAATATCAGATTTTTAAAAGAAAAATAAACATTAATTCTCTGCTGTCCTGCCAGTGACACTGATGTGATTCATGGCTATTCCGCTGCACAAGGCTATGTTCTTTTCTTTGAGAAGAAGAACATAAATCTTCAGATGAGCTATCAAATGGCTTTGTGATTAATTCTGTGTTATCCTTGAATTTAATGCCAATGGGTGGGAGGAAAAGAGGAATACCCCACAGAAGAGGAATGCAGCATCAAGCAAACTCAGAAGCTCCCCAAGGTTAGTCAGAAAGAAAGGAGTTTCTTTCTGACCTCTCCTGTGAGTAGGACCAGGGAAACGATTGTCCCCCTGTACTGGGCACTGGTGAGGCCCCACCTCGAGGGCTGCGTCCAGTTTTGGGCCCCTCACCACAAGACAGACACCGAGGGGCTGGAGCGTGTCCAGAGAAGGGCAACGGAGCTGGTGAGGGGTCTGGAGCACAAGTCCTGTGAGGAGCGGCTGAGGGAGCTGGGGGTGTTCAGCCTGGAGAAGAGGAGGCTGAGGGGAGACCTTCTCGCTCCCTACAGCTCCCTGAAAGGAGGGGGCAGCCAGGGGGGGTCGGGCTCTTCTCCCAAGGAACAGGCCATGGGACAAGGGGAACAGCCTCAAGTTGTGCCTGGGGAGGTTTAGGAGGGACTTAGACTGGACATTAGGAAAAAATTCTTCCCAGAAAGAGTGGTCAGACACTGGAATAGTCTGCCCAGGGAGGTGGTGGAGTCACCATCCCTGAATGTGTTTCAGACTCGTTTAGATGTGGTGTTGGGGGATGTGGTGTAGGGGAGAACTCTGTAGAGTGGGGTTGATGGTTGGACTGGATGATCCCAAGGGTCTCTTCCAACCTAAATGATTCTATTCTATGGATATTAGGAAAGGCTGTGCGGACCCAGGATCTGTCAGCCCTGCTCCTGAGAACCCCCATCGCTGTCTCGGGAAAGGCTGAACCATTCTCTTTCATCATCTGTGGAAATCTAGTAGGACTTTCCTAATTTCAATAGGCATGGAAAATTCTTTTTATTTGGTGTGAGTTCAAAATTAAAGAAAAGAAATGAAGACATGCCTATGTGTCTGATATCAGCACGGAATTTAACGGAAAGTGGTAAAAGATTTTATATCAGCTCTTACTTGCGCAGACCACAAATTAGCCACTGTCTGCTCTGGTCTCAGGGGGTTCACCTTCCTCTGATCACTAGGTTGTACCCTGTTAAGAAGCACCATGTCAAATAAAATGGATCAATAGCACTGACAGTATGTGACTCCCCGGTAAAATTCACACATAATTTTATTTTTGAAGTCCTTACTCTTGTAAAAAGGCACTGACCAGTGTGGGAAGTCGTCTTTACAGGAAGGACAGCCCAAAGGGCAGCCCTGTCCCCTGTCCCCTCCCCAAGGGCCCTGGGGGCAGGGACGTCCCAGCCTCCAGCTGTGCGTGTGTCATGGAGAGGATCATTTTGAGTGAGCTCTCACGGCAAGTGCAGGGCAGCCAAGGGATCAGGGCCAGCCAGCACGGGTTTAGGAAAGGGAGGTCCTGCTTAACCACCCTGATCTCCTTCTATGACCATGTGACCCGCCTACTGGATGCAGGGAAGGCTGTGGACGTTGTCTATCTGGACTTTGGTAAGGCCTTTGACACCATCCCCCACAGCATTCTCCTGGAGAAGCTGGCGAATCATGGCATAGACCAGTGTACTCTTCGCTGGGTTAGAAACTGGCTGGATGGCCATGCCCAGAGAGTTGTGATTAATGGGGTGAAATCCTCTTGGCGGCCGGTCACCAGCGGTGTCCCTCAGGGCTCAGTTTTGGGGCCAGTTTTATTTAATATCTTTATCAATGATCTGGATGAGGGGATAGAGTGCACCCTCAGCAAGTTTGCAGATAACACCAAACCAGGTGGGAGTGTTGATCTGCTTGAGGGTAGGAAGGGACCTGGACAGGCTGGATCAATGGGCCAAGACCAATTGTATGAGGTTTAATAAGGCCAAGTGCCGGGTCCTGCATTTCGGTCACAACAACCCCAAGCAACGCTACAGGCTCAGGGAAGAGTGGCTGGAAAGCTGCCCGGCAGAAAAGGACCTGGGGGTGATGGTGGACAACCAGCTTCACATGAGCCATCAGTGTGCCCAGGTGGCCAAGAAGGCCAACAGCATCCTGGCCTGTATCAGGAACAGCGTGGCCAGCAGGAGCAGGGAAGTGATGGTGCCTCTGTACTCGGCCCTGGTGAGGCCTCACCTCGAGCGCTGTGTTCGGTTCTGGGCCCCTCTGTACAAGAGGGACATTGAGGTGCTGGAGCGTGTCCAGAGGAGAGCGACCGAGCTGGTGAGGGGTCTGGAGACCAAGTCGTGTGAGGAGAGGCTGAGGGAGCTGGGGGTGTTCAGTTTGGAGAAGAGGAGGCTGAGGGGAGACCTCATGGCCCTCCACAACTCCCTGAAAGGAGGGTGTAGAGAGGTGGGGGTTGGCCTCTTCTCCCAGGTGAATAACGACAGGACCAGAGGAGATGGTCTGAAGCTGCGGCAGGGGAGGGTTAGATTGGATATTAGGAAGAATGACTTTACTGAAAGAGTGGTCAGGCCCTGGAACAGCCTGCCCAGGGAGGTGGGTGAGTCACCATCCCTAGAGGGATTTAAGAAACGTGTAGATTTGGCGCTTCAGGGCATGCTCTAGGGGCAGAGATTGTAGGGGTTTTTTTGTGTGTGTGTGTATGGTTGGACTGGATGATCTCAAAGGTCCCTTCCAGCCATGAAGATCCTATGACTCTATGAGTCTATGAAATGTCTCTCTGCTGAGAGGGCCGGTGTGGGTTACAATTACCATGAGGATGGGGATTTTGTTTTTCATGTTGTCACCTGTGTGTTAGCAGCTGGAGAGAAGCTGCCAAACCCTCCACCGAGCCAAGAAGCCGTCGGATCACGTTAAGGAGCATTGAATGCTACTGACAGATTGTGAATGAATATTCATGGCCATCGTTCTGCAGTCTGCACCCTATATATGCATTATCTGTAATAAATAAATAAATAAATAAATAAAAGTCTGAACTGATCCCTCAAGCCTGAGTCACAAATTTTTATCAAAATTGAATGTGGTTAAAAATACCCGAGATGGCAGACTGCATCATCCTTGGCATGGTTTGCTGCTTCCTCGGGCATCTCTGGTCCCCAGCAGCATAAAACACTCAGGTTCCCCAGGGAGAGGCTACAGATGGGTGTCACAGACAGAGCTGTTGTACGAAAAGAAATAGTTCCACATTTCTGGGTATTTAGAGAAAAGAAGAGTAGTGCTCAGGGCCCCTCTGCTCGGTTTTACATCAGGTGGAGGAGCAGCCACCCCCCGGGAGCTCCCCCCACAGCTTTCAGCCCTCTGGCACCAGCGAGCTTTTAAGAAACTTCTGGGAATTTTCTCAGAAAGGTCAGGCTTTTTATTTGTCGTGACTCAGAAACCAACAGAAATCAAGGTCAAAGCAAGAACGGCCAAGACTTCCTACAGTTTAAATTGGCATCTTTCGCTGTCTGGGCTCTGGAAAAGAGACTGAGCAGTGCAATGGGAAAATTGCTGAGGCCACAAATTACTCAAAACCAGTCAAACGTCAAAAAACCAAATAGACAGTGAGGACATTTAGTGGGTACCAAACAAGCCCAGGTCAATTGGCAGGATGACGGTGGAGGAATCCGCATCTTGCCAAAGACACATTAGTATAAATTTTGGAAGACTTCTTGCGGTTGTGTAGGGATTAGACCCGGGAATCATTTGTAAGAGCAAGCTCATTTGCTCACTGCATGCTATTGCTCCTTACAAGTAAAGTGGTAGGCAGCATAAAAACAGAGTAGAAATCAAACAGTATGAAGAATACCTTAGTATCCCACCTGCTGTAGAATCTTTGTCCTAACCTAAATTTATCTTTTTCTAAACTAGAGTGGCTGTACTTGGACAATGCACTCAGTATTTCTCACAATCTCAAAAGAGCTTGGTAGACATGGGAAGTTATCCATGCCAATAATCAGTTAACACATGAAAAACCAAAAAGATGGGATAATTGAATTCAAGAGGAAATAAATAAGAGGGTATCCTGTAGAGATTTATGGAATTAGAAAGAGAAGAGTAAGAGACATTAAGTATGACACTTGATCTGTCTTGCTCTATGTAAAACACCAACAATTTCTGACACTAAATTAATTTTACTTTTGACTTTGTTTTGCTGAAGAAAGAGCCTTTTTATAATAAAGCATGCCATCCTACAAGGAAAGCATTTGAGACATCCACAGAGAAGGACCTGACAGGAGTCATCCCTGCGAGCCCACAGGTGATGGTGCCAGGGCTTGTGCCTCCCACCTCCAGCACATCTCCCGTGTCCAAGGGATGTACACGGCCTGGTGCCATGGTCAGATGCTTTGGAGCAGGGTGCCACTGAGGTCATGGGCTCTGCAGGATTAAAACAGTAAATATAATAAATAAAAACCAGCACTCCTCCTAGCAATGAAAATACCCCAAATGCTATGTTAAGTTAAAGCAAATAAGGAAGACAGACCACAATTCACCATGGTAAAATTCAATGATTAACTATTTAGGTTTGTAAGAACTAATCCTAGTGGAGGTTTTTCTCCATGACACCTGAGCTGATGATCAGAAGAGAAAGACAGAGTAATGGGCAAATATGGGCCATCACCTAGAAGAGCAGGGTCTGTACTCCAGGAGATGGAAAGCAAGAGTGGGTTTGGCCCCTGTAGGCAGATCAAGCAATAGTTAAGTCTTTATAACGATTAACTTGCCACAGTACAAAGTGATAACGATACGGACTCTTACCTACGAGTCAGAAACACATCTTACAAGGCCGGCGTCAATGGACTGGAGCATGAGTATGTTGAGCATTCCATGTAAACTAATGAGCAGAAGGCGGCTTTAAAACAGGCCAGAACTGAGCTGAAACAGTCAATGCAACGCTACGCAGCAGTCAAGAAAACTCCCTTTGCATAAAGCAAAAGCAAGAACAAAAAAAGAGAGCAAAACTCCCATGTCATCCAAAAGACCTTGCCTAGGCTGCTGTACAACCTAGAAGATTTACAAACTCAATGTTTAGGAAGGCCCCAAGAGCATCCCAGGAGAAGAAGAAGAACCAAAATATTCCACTTTCATCAATTTTTCAGCTAGGAGGCGTCAGCCACACATTTGCCATACCTGCCCTATCCATCAAGGGGAAAGGAAACCAGATCCATATAAGACCCGTCTCTTTAAATTCTATTTGTGCTTTTAAAAAACCTCCACAAATTTTTAAATAAAAAAGGAGAGGAGACGTGGCTGGTATGCTCAGGAGCGACGCACATGAAGAGCAAAGAGACCCCTGCATAAATAACGGCTAAACTTTCCCATGGAGGGGGTCAAACAGCGATGGTATCGGTGACCGCGCGCTGTGACTTGGCAGTTTGAAGATCAAATACAGCCCGAGGTGGAGGTTCACTGGAGAAGGCAGATGTGTGGGATAGCGGCAGGAAGGGGCACGCTGCCCCTCAGGGTGCCAGGCAAAATCCTGCCGCACACCTCTTCATCCATTCCTTTGAAAATTATTCCCCTTCAGACAAAGGAATGTGAAATAGAAATTAGTGGCCGTGCTACAGACTACTAACACGTGAATTAGAATTACTTAAAACATCGTTTAATTATGTTTTAATGTTTATTCCATTTTGCTTACGATACAATTTTTCTATCTATTACAGTCACAGAAATAAATGATTTAATTTCTCCAGCCTGCACTCCGGATAAAGTATTGTGCTTGGAAGCTATGGAATATATATGTTAATCAGCTCCGCTGCTGCCCATGCCATTACCAGCCCTATTCATTTGTTTCCTGTTGTCATTCTTGATTACACATTTTTAGAACAGATTACTGTAATAACAGGGGGCGGGCAGGCAGTTCCCCTGCTACAAGTATCCTCGGATCAACCTTCTGATCGCGGGTGAAATATATATTTCTAATAAATTGCCAGTCTGCTTTACCTTTTCTATAACTTTTCAGTTTGGGGAATCAATTAGTGATTCCGAGGAGAGGTAGTTTGAGCTTTGAAAACAACATGAAGACACACTATTGAAAGAATAGATGAAATAAAGTACCGGGACTGCTTGAAACAGCAAACTGAGGAATCGAGACACTTTTTTGTGCCTCCGAATTCACCACCCTTTGAAAATAAAACTCTGCCCAGCCTCAGAGCCAGGGACCTCAAACGGGGCCCTCGTAACACCGGCCGTTTCCTGCTGCTTTGCTCTGGGACTGCTTCTTTGGGTTGCCTGTTTAGTTTGTTATCAATTTATTTGTGTTTTAAAACCATTTAAAACCATCCTGCAAACTGTCCTCCTGGGCGAGTCTCTGTGCGGAGCCGGGCTGGGCTCCGCGTGCGGGTCCGTACAGACGCCCAGACAAGCCAACGTGGCTGCCGAAATGGCTGTTCCCTTCTGCGCTTCTCTTCAGCAAAGCTACACCGACGCTGTATGTTGAATGCAGCACCGATGGATTGCAAACACGCGCTCATGTACAATTCACAGCACAGCGTGTGTCGCTGCCTCCTTTGAAGCAGAGTAGTTGGGGGAACTTTTGATCATGTACACTCTGTCAAATTCCCACAAAAGTCTGTACCTCACAAGGAAAGCCAACTAGCAACTGCCATTGATGAGCGCGTAGGTACTCCTGTGACTGTTAAATTTATCAGAAAGCCACCAATTAATAACACGGACCAAGACAAACGCACCACTACCCAAAAGGCATCATTACACTTAGATTTCCCTCTTCCTCTTGACCGCCTTCAGACACCACCTCCTTCCATTTCTCCCACTGAGAAAACATCCAGCTGCTTCCCAGGCAAACAGGCACTTTGAGACTCAAACTGCCCAAGAAGTTTCCCCAGAGCCACGGGGAGCCCGGCCGCAGCCAGACACCACGTTGCACAGCACTCGCCTTGGCTGCAGATGCGTCTCAGCCTTTGCAGTTGTTGAGGCCGGAGCAACGAGACACTTAATAGACATAGGGATGACTCAATGGTTTCCATTCACTGAAACAAAATGGGATCGCAGGCAGTCAGAGCTGATAGTTAGAGCATAAACTCAGACTCAGTAACAAAGAAGAGCAGCAGAAAACCCTAGATAGATACAGCTGGAATAAGAGAATAGGATGTTTCATCCCATTTCTTTTATTCACGTAGTAGAAAACGACTCACTCTCTCAAAACATTCTCTCCAACCTCTATTTTTGGAGCTGTGGGTCAGGGGGACAACAGGCCCCTTACATCCTTCTGGGGGCTGGCAACCACTGCACTAGGTCAAGACCTTCTTGCCATAAGCCACCGCACGGACACAAGCAGCTCTGCCACAGGTGGGACTGTGGTCACCCACCTGCCGAGGAGCCATGGCACCTCTCGGCTCACCTGCCACCGGAGGGGTGTCCTAAGGCACCGTCCGGACCTGCAAGGGCTGAGCCAGGGCAAACGCCGGGTCTCTTTGTGATGAAGTAGGGGCTTCTCATCCACTGAAGAAGACAACCTGCTGGATTTGCACAGTTAAGTGGCCCCTAGGGCACTGTCTGAAGCCAGATTTTAGAATCAATCATAGAATTGTCTGGGTTGGAAGGGACATGGAATCATAGAATTGTCTAGGTTGGACACAACATCTCCCCACTCCGTTTCACCTCTTGAGGCACAGGCTATCTTAAAGGTCTCTCCAGTGAGCTTCGCAGTCAACTCTAACAGCAGAGTACTGAAGCATAAATTATTTTCTACTCAGGTGTGAGCAACACATCCCATAGCAGAAGCCCCATGGTGGGAGGAGGGCAGGGCAGGAGGCGGCAGGCATCCCAGCAAGCAGCGCTGGGAGCAAGCTGCCCCTCCACGGCTCCTCCCGCAGACCCACACCACCCCGTCTCCCCGAGTCCACACTCCCCGTGGGACGAGAAGGGCACCAGCTCCATGGCTGACCCTTTCCGGTGACCTCGCCTTGTAAACACCGTGATTTCCTTCATTTCCCCTGCAATGCAATAAACCCCCAAGCGTCTGCAAGAACAACTCAGCATTCATATTCAATAAAGAGCTTTACTGCAATTAATGACTTTCTTTCAATAATTACTTCACTTGTTTTGAATTAGGAACCGTGAATCCGCTGATAAATTGACCGATTTGAAAGATTTATTCCCACTGTAGCTTCTGCAATCTGCTTTTCATGTAGCAGTGCATCTCGGTAATTCACACCCAGCAGCCCCCGAACTGGTGGGGGGCAGAAGCCTGGTCCCCCAGTGCCCCAGTTCCACCAGTGTCACCTTTTCCCTGCCATCCCACAAGGGCAGCGTGGGGCACGGAGCAGCATGGGGACACTGCGCCTCAGGACGCAGTGCTGCACACGGGTGAAACACGGTCTTGCTCCAAAAACAGTCTCTATACATCTGAGGTCAAAGCTTCTCACTTTTTCCAAAGTCAAGGGCTAGTTATTAATATCTAATTAATTTAGATACTAATCTAAACCCTGGCCCAGGTTGCCCAGAGAAGCTGTGGCTGCTCCATCCCTGGAGGGGTTCAAGGCCAGGTTGGACGGGGCTTTGACTAGTTGAAGATGTCCCTGCTCATGGTAGGGGCCTGGACTCGATGGCCTCTAAAGGTCCCTTCCAGCCCAAACTATTCTGTGATTCTATGAACTTCTCAGCCCATTTCATCCTTGTAGATCATTCTGCTGGATGATCCAGGTTTGCCTCATCGTCTGGCAGCTATTGGGATGTCTGGGAGATGCCTGCCAGTGCTTCCCATTGCAAGGCTCCACGATCATTATCTAATTCCCTTTTCAAGTGCAATTATTGGAAAACAAACTTTTCTGTGATCCATATTTACCTCTGGTGCTTCACTACGTTTCAGTGTGGTTTTGTTGTTTTTTTTTTTAAATCTTTTTGCTCAAAAATGGAAAGCCTCTTAGAGCAGCGGCAGAGCTGCAGGATCTCTGCGCTGGCGTGGGGGCGTGAGAGCAGCCTAGGGCACCCAGGGGCTCTGGGAGAGCAGGCGCCCCACTGCCCCCACGCTCGGACCCAGCTGGATTTGGGGTCTGGAGTGGCCCAGCTGGAGGGCACAGGGCCCATCATCCTCTGCAATAGCTGCTGCTTGCAGGAGAAATGTGCGTAAAACCAGTATGAGCGGTTAAAACACTCCATTTGTCAGTAAGACGACCTGTACTAACCAGATTTAGATTTACATCAATTTAATCATTTGAGATTAGCATGGACTGTTACTGAATGTGTGTTAAGCGCGTGTCTATAAAGGCATTTAACAACCGGAAAGTTTAACAGGGATCAGACGGCTTGCCACACGTTTCCAGGCAATGTCCCACCAGCTCGTGGCAGAGGCGCGCGGTTAACGGGGAACTGACAGAAAGCACTTAAAGTGCTGCTGCTGCTGGATGTAAGGACACGCCTGCAGGTGTGCGTTACAGCGAATCCTTCTCCGATCCATTAGGTACAATCCTGCTACATCAGAACAGCCTCATTTGAACTGTGCTGTGGTCCAGGTTTATAATGAACTAGAGTAAGTCTCCAAGTGTATTTAACGCCACCTGAGCAGCGCTTCCAGCTGGCTGGTCTCTAATGAAACAGCTTCACCCCTTAAGACATTTGCTGTTACATTAAAAATATGTTATGCCATATAAGTGGCATGTACAGCCACACGTGTGCATGCGAAGGCGTTTTTTAGAAAAAATCTCTTTTTAAACTTTTCCCAATTCTTAAGTCATCTCAGCCCTTGTCTGATCTGCCTCTTTGCATTTTCCTTCCCCCCTACTCCAGTGTTTGCAGATCTTATTATACGCCAGCTTCCGTGACAGGAGAAATAAAATCCTGACTTAGAATATTTTCACAGAGCTTTTTTCAGGTTAAATGTAAGCAGATTTGGTATGGAGAAGCTAATCCCTTCAAGGCATATTTAGCCGTCTCCCCAAGGAGCGGATCAAGTGGCGCGTATTTCAGAGCTCGCCAATCACATTAAAAAACATTTCATTCCACTGCGGATATCCCTAATGCCTCCCTGCATGACATGGGAGTCCACGCAGGAATTTCAGGCCCTTTGCCCCTCCTGACCGGGGCCATGGGCAAACCCATCCCTCCGGGACGGGACAGGGGCATGGCCCAGGCTGGGAGCGTGGGGCCTGAAACCACCCTCTGCCCGCCGGGAACTGGAGAAGGAAAGCACAATTCTGCCTTGCCCGTTTAGTCCGATCATTCGTGTGATCAGTTAAGCAATTTGCTGAGCTATTGAGAGGAAAGACCTTGCAGTTGTTCATTCCCTACTCTAAGCTACACCGGTTTGTTGCCAGACTGCTTGCCAACTCTTCCAAGACACATGAAGGTTTGTCCCAAAGGCAAGGGATCACAGACCGGCAGGGGCTGGAAGGGCCCTCTGGAGCTCATCCCGTCCAACCCCTGCCAGAGCAGGGTCACCCAGAGCAGTTGCACAGGGACGCATCCAGGCAGGTTTGGGATGTCTCCAGAGACGGAGACTCCCCCACCTCTCTGGGCAGCCTGTGCCAGGGCTCTGCCACCCTCACAGGAAAGAAGTTTTTCCTCATGTTGAGATGGAGTTTCCCGTGTTCCAGTTTGTGCCCGTTGCCCCTTGTCCTGTCCCCGGGCACCACTGGGAAGAGTCTGGCCCCATCCTCTTGCCCCCCACCCTTTAGCTCTTGCTGAGCATTGATCGGATCCCCCCTCAGCCGGCTCCTCTCCAGCGGAACAGCCCCAGGGCTGGATGAGCCACTCCCTGCGAGCCCTGAGTCCTGGCAATACCCTCCTTTGGGACGGAGCCAGGTTTGACCCCACGGGGAGACAGGTCTGTCTCCTGCGAGTCCTTCATTGCTCTACAGCCTTTCCATTGCGGGTGCACTGCGACGCCTGTGTGGAGCTTTCTGTCTGGGAGAAGGGTTGTGTTTTAATTTTTTGTTTCCCATGGGAATTGGAAGGTGAGTGAAGGCTTTGTCTTGAACGTTCACTTTCACTGAACCAAAATGCCTACCACCATGACCAAAGAGGTCTCTGAAAGAGGTGAACCTGGGTTTCTTAGCACTGCTTCTGCCAGGGGAGCTGGAAGCCAGGCTGGGGAGGGAGCCTGCTGGCACTGCCAGGAGCTGAAATGGGTTTTTTTTTCATAATTCTGTGTCCTGTAAAACTGATAGGGCTCTGTGGGTGGTGAGGAGAAACAGAGCAGAGTAAGGAACTTGTACGCAACTGTCCGCACTTAGATGATGCTCTAGAGGACTTTGCTGGCCAGTAAACAGAAAGGGCAACCAAATTACTCCCAAGTACACTCCAGTATTCTGACACAAAAAAACGCCCAGTCTTGTTCTCTTTTCTCATTGAACCATATTAAAAGACTAATAAGGAAGGTGTGATCTTCAGGAAAAGGGCATACGGGATTTCTATTAAGAAGTCTGTAAGCCTGACCAGATCAGCAATACCAGCGGTAATAAAATATTTTTCTGTGATACTCACAACTGAGATTAAAGTCTTCAAGCAGCCCACAAGATTAAGGAAATTACTTCCATAAAGCATGATCTGTTACTCTTTCTGGACTTGGCTTAGCCACACAGTCAATCAGGGACAAATATTCTCTCCTACTAAGAAAAAAAAACTTTTTTACAGTGACACTTCTTTGCAAAAATGAGAATTTTTAGTGATAACAAAATCCAATTTTCTTTGACCTGGTTTCTGCAGGACAGCGGCTACAGGCTGGCTGTTGTAGATCACCCCTCAAGCCTCCCAAGCCCAGGGTTAGCTCAATCCCTGCCTTCTGGCTTCTGCTGCGGGGCGGAGGAGCGAGTCCCTCCCCACGTCCTGCTCGTTCCACTCGCACCGCATTGGACTGCACGGCGCTGAGTGGGCGTTGGGGGACAAACCCTGCACTTTCCAACCAGCTACAGAGAAAAATAATTTTTCTGGCATGAAACAAACTCCATTTCGGTTTGACTGAAAAAGCACGAAATCTACCCGGAGGTGCTTTCAGGCGACCTCAAGCCAGATCGTGTTTTCCACTTTATCCACGTGTGCGCAAGGCGTCCAGAGCCTTCCCCAAGTCACCGCTTTTCACCAAGACCTGTCCCTGGGCATCGGCCACTGCCCATGGGCCAAGTGGCCACCACCGCTGCCCTCAGGCTCTGGCTGTCCCAGGGCAAGGGCCAGAACTGGAGCAGGAGGGACAACAAACCGGGAGAGCCCACTACAACCATAGTTTAAATATTTCTTCTGAAGGTTATACAGAAAGATTAATGCTTGTGCACAAACTTGTTAAATTAGTACCCAAGTTAATTGAGGACTGGATAATTGTACAATTTCTATATACATAGTTAAGTATATATATCATGTAAATGAAAAATAATGGAGTAATATTTCTTCTATTCCTAAACAGCGAACTTGTTATTAATGCAGTTTTAATGTGAAATGCCATGTACGAAAGTGTTATCTGATAAAACAGTGGTGCCCAGCCAGAGAAGAAGCTGCGCCACGTCGTCCCCACCACTGCCGCGGCTGCCAGGGGCAGAAACACGCCTGGAGAGCTCGGGGAGAAGGGGGGCTGGGGCCAAAATCTAGATTTTTGAATGTACCTTTCATCCACACTTCGCCCTTCCTGCAACCTCCCGTTTCAACCAGAAGGGCATGGCTTCAAACAGCTCTGCTACCAGGTTTGGATGTTTTAAAATTATTGCAGCAAAGTTGAACAAGGGAAAAAAAAAAAAAAAAAAGATGGTCATCGGGCACTGAAGAGAAGCCGGAACGTGCAAAGCCGAACTGGAAGGAGGAGCGGGGCCGGCGGCCCCATCCAGCACAGGGCACTGCCTCCGCTTGAGCCTGAGACGCTGCCAGTGTTGAAGGCAAATTAAAAGCACATTAGGAGGAATCTCAACGTTTTCAACAAAAGGTTACGGAGGAGTGAGGCAGGGCAAACGGTTTCATTTAATGTACACTTACAAGTATTGCAGAGGCACGTAAGCATCAATTTGACAAAATTATCGCAGGAGTAAAAGACCCCGGGGGGCCAGCTCAGCTGGGAAGGAGCACAGCTTGTAGGAGCAATGCAGATGGTAATGGAGATTTTGCTTCACTAAGTGACACGGTGTCAATAAAAGTGGGAATTATAGGAGAGCGATGCAAATTTTAAACACCAAGGTGATGGAAAACCCTTGCCTGGCCCATGGGAATGCTGCTCCTGCCTGGTGCTGTGGGAGTTCGTGGTACCAGCCTCCATGGGAAGACAGGGGATGCCAAGGGATGAACCTGCACCAAGGAGACTTTCCATTTGTGCCAGGACAGGAAACAGAAAAGATAATTCAAATAGGTGAGAGAGGAGAAAGAGCAATGGCTGCGTGCACAGGCAGCAGGGTCTTGGCTTGCCCTTTTGCTGGGTCAGGAACAAGGAAACTGAAATTTTGAACTGGAAATCACAGTCCAACTGAAATGAGAAGTAGCATCTTAAAACCAGGGAGTTTTTTCCCCGGGAATGTGGTGCTTTCCCACCCTGTGCGAGTGCAGGGAGGAGCAGGGGCAGCAGCTGCGGGAAGCAGCACATCTCCATCGCTCCCCACTTCACCTCCCTGCTTAATTGGTCATAACGGCGGCTATTTCTTGTCTGGAATAAATGAGGTGTCACTTTTCTGGGGCAGTGCTGTGGAAGCAGCTGTGTGCTCACCCTCCCAGCATCAGCCAGAAAAAAGAAAAAAAAAAAAAAAGCTCTGAAAGCGCTACAGAAGAGGAGACCAAAGGCGAAATCTAATTTGCCTTGTACCTCCAATGTCCTCCTAGAACAGCTGTGAACTTCTCCCTGAGCATCCTTTGGTTTGACACTTAACTATTTCCAAACCAGGCAGCCCAACAGCATCGTTAACTGGAGATGTGGCACTGGGGGAGGTGGGGGGTTTGGTCAGTGAGTGGAGCTCCTTGGAGCACCCACAAAAGAAAGGACAGTGGGGGACGCCCCGATGCCAGGTTTAGTCCATGCCTGCTGAACAACCGGCTCTCCCTTGCTCACCAGAGATGCGAAATCTACACCAGCTATGCTTGCAAATGTAATTAATCGTTCTCAGCACACCATTTCCAAGGCTCTTCGAGCATACGTTAACTACAGCGATGCGAGGGACGTGCTCAGGCAGTAGCACAGGAGACGGCACATCCCTCCTCTACTCGGCAGATCGTGGTAAAACACCCCCGGCACTGCGGGATAGGGCTGGGTGGTCAAAACTTCCCACCCCTGGGGAATGGCCCCACGAGGGCACCCGGCATCCACGCGGGGAACGCAGAGTTCTCCGAGTTAACACGGCGAGGAGCAGGTTTTTGGCGAGAGCTCTCGCGCTCTCTCTCTCAAAGAGCAAAAGTAGCTTAAATGGCAAGTCTAAAAAGACCTTGCTCATTAAACGGGTTTATTATTTCCTGAGCTCTGTTTAATCACCCTTTTAAAGCCTCTGTTTGCTAATTGAATGCTTCCCCTTTTATCAGGAGATAAAAAGGAATGAGGAGTAGTTGGAAAAGGTTGATTATACATATGTATAAATACACTGGGTTGCTTAATGAATCTGGTAGATGAGAAATTTCTATTTACCTGAAACCAATCAGCTGCTTTGTTATCCCTCTTTTCTGGGGACTCTTTCACAGTTTCCCTCCCAAAAGGCCTTACGCATCAAATGGGCTCCTCGTGACCGTCAGCCGCTCGTGGTGGCCGCAGCTCGGGGACACCCAGCACCCTGCAGCCACGGGGCCGGTACCCGCTGCCTCCCAGCGCCTCTGTGCCCACGCAGGTGACAGGCGGCGGGATGGGGACAACTGCAGCGAGTGACAAAGGCAGGGCAGCAGCAGGACACCCCACACCCCGGTGGCTGGGACATTTCTCTGTGTCCGAGGTTTGACACTCGCCGTCTTGTGGAGTATCTCAACCCATGCAACGGGGAGCTCGCATTGCCTCCGCCTCTAATAAGCCAGATGTAGCAAGTGTCACTGGGGATTGAATGAAAAGAAACACAAACATTTGGCAAATACACCCATAATATTTACAAGTTATGTGCTCTGACCCCGTTCTTTCCCTGTTCTATTTGCTCTGAGAGTATTTGCATGAATTCATCTATTCAACTGTTTGCAAAAAGCTAACTCCAACAGATCCCTGTGTGTAATAGCTGCTGGAAAAGAGGATTTAAGGTCACGTACACCAGCACTGCCATCACAGCCGAGCTCTCCTCTCCGCACAGCAGGGCTCTGTGACTCATGAGAACTACTCGGCTCCCCCTGCAATAACCAAGAGAGGGAATCCAAACCCAAAGCCTGCGTGGCTGCGGCTTTGAGAGGTACTGAAGGCATTCATAGGAGGGTCACGGAACAGCCCACGAGGTCGGAGCTGAGCGGCGCAGCGCGTGTGCCGAGAGGGCAATGCGGGCCGGGTGACCCCCCTGCCCTGCCCCAGCCTCCGCTACCAGAGCTTGCCTCGAACTACCACAGGAAGAGATTTTTCTAGCACGTCATGGAAGAGAAATCAAGTAAAAGCGCATCGGAGCCCAGGGACAGGGAGCCCCACGGCGTGCTCCTGTCAGGCTGTGCCCCAGAGACAGGGTGCAGGGGGACAGCAGCCGGTGGAGCCAAGAGCAGCCGTCAAAGCCCAGCTCCCGGCTCTCCGCGGCCATTTCTGTGCCACCACATGCAACTGTGTCCTCGTGCCATGCACGGCATTGCGTTTTCAAAGATACCGAACTCCTTTACTGCCAGAAACGTTTTGATTGCAAATGCAATTCAGGGCCTATGGTTTTGAACATTATGAAGCAGGAAACCCAAACCAGACATACTGCAATCAGGAGTGATATCTGGGGCGTGGGACTAACTTGGAGGAACAGGGAGGCGAGCAGGGAAAAAACGCTCCTCTTGGTTAACAGCAATAATTTGGGATGGATGCCCCATCTCTGGAGGGGCTCAAGGCCAGGTTGGATGGGGCTTGGAGCAACCTGCGCTGGTGGGAGATGTCCCTGCCCAGGGCAGGGGGGTAGGAACAAGATAATCTTCAATGTCCTTTCCAACCCGACCCATTCCGTGATTCTGCTGCTGCTGTCAGTGGAGTGCAGGAATGGAGACAGGCCTGTGGGCTCAGGCATCCCTTTGCGCCACCATCGCCATGGTATGGCTTCTAAATCAAGCCCAGATATAATTAAAAAATATTATCCCTTTTATAAGAAAGGATGCCCCAAATCTGGGCTGCAGATATCGGCCCAGCCGGGGGACGGCTGCAGGATTTGCAAGAGATTTACCAGCAGCGGAGAACGCTTTGGAAGGAGCTGGCTTTGCTAAATAGCTAGGCAATTTTGAACAAAATATCCCTTTTTTATCCCCCCAAGCATAAATTATCAGTTATAACACATAATTGCGGCGAGAGAGAGAGGAAAACAAAAGTTAAATGAGCTAAACTGTAAACAGAGACACTTTTTGAAAAAGATAAGTGTGAACTAAGTGAGCCAAAACTGGCTTAAACACAGGGGAGAGTGGATAATCGAGTTCAGGAATTAAAGTGGAAAAAAAATAGGAGATGGAGTTCAGAAGGACGTCTATTGAGCAGCATACCAAAAGATCAGGAAAGTCAAGTGAAGGATAATCCGATCCCAACAGGATTTGTGCAAAGTGCTGTTCTCTGACTACAAACGCTCTGCTCGGACCTGTTTACGACTCTTACTGTTATTTTGGCTTCTTGATAAATGCTGTTGCACTTTCCTGCGTGGTGACGGGTCTGTGGAAGAACGGGAACTTGTGATGGATTATGGTGGACCCACCGGATGCTTTTGCGTGGTGTGATCCTGCCCTGAGCCCACACAGGAACACACCAGCTTCCAGCCGCCCACCAACAGCTTGTCCGACCCCAATGAATCTTTCAGCTCCGGCCTTTAAACCGAATTATACATTTAATGGGGGTGCTTCAGCTCTGCAGCGTTCAGGGCAGCATGGGCAACCGTGACCGAGAGACACGACCGAAAAGACGTCACTGCTCGCCCTGTTCCCGCTGTGGGCTGGGAGCGACGGGGACACGCTCTTGCTTCCCTGTGCTCTTTCTCCTATGGTTAATGCCGTGCTGCAGCTCGCCCAGGAGCATCCTGAGGGGAGGAGATGGTAGAGGTAACCGCCATTTTTCTGCTACTCTCCATAAAGGGGTATGATTGCCAATTCGTTAGCGCTCATTTCCCAGCGTATTGCCTTGACGAGGCCGTACCCACACGCTAATGCGTTGCAGGTGGGGCTCGTGCTGGATGGCAAAACGGTTTTACACCGGCCTGAGCTCAGCGGGGGACTAGGCCACCAGCTAAAGGGTTTTTATATCTGCCATTTTGGAGGACAGGAGCTTTGTCAGTATGTGTTTCATCACGGCAGCCGTGCCAAAAAGCGCCCGGGGGAAGGCGCAGAGCCCAGCACGGGCTTTGTCCCACAGCAACAGCACGGCTGGTGTCTGCTGAGGGGAGATGGAGCAGGTCAGGGTCTGAGGGGCCATGGCTGGAGCCCCGCCTGCCGCAGCCCCGCCTGCCAGGCCTTCCGGCACCCCATGTTAACCTGGGACATGCACTTCCACGGGTAGGGCTCCGCCAGCTCGTCACCTGGGGACGCGCTGTCCTCTACGGCGTCCTCTGGTAACACCGCTACCAAATGACATGCTGATTTGTGAAATAATTTGCTTAAAGGCAAAACTGGTTGTCCCATAGTAAAGCTTGGAAAATTCAGGTACGACCGGGAAAAACACTGGTGCGCAGCCCAATGGCTGCACGGAAAAATGGGGAGTCTCTAATTCCGAGGACTCGAGGGGCAGCGTGTCCAACATCCCTGGCCCTCCCGCAAACTGAACCATCACCCTGGGGAAGCGTGTCCAATATCCCTGGTCCTCCCGCAAACTGAACCACCGCCTCGGCCCCTGGAGAGGGGAAAGGGTCCTGAGGGAACTGGTGGATGAAGTTGCCAAGCCACTATCCATCACATCTTGGAAGTCACGGCAGTCCAGTGAATAGCAGCGATAGGACGAGGGGGAATAATTTTCACACTGGAAGAGGGGAGATTGAGATGAGATGTGAGGAAGAAATTGTTTGCTGTGAGGGGGGTGAGCCCCTGGCCCAGGTTGCCCAGAGAAGCTGTGGCTGCCCCATCCCTGAAGGGGTTCAAGGCCAGGTTGGACGGGGCTTGGAGCAACCTGGGCTGGTGGGAGGTGTCCCTGCCCAGGGCAGGGGGTGGCACTGGGGGGGTTCAGTGTCCCTTCCAACCCAAACCGTTCCAGAATTCTATGATGAAAGCGGTGGTGTGAGGAAATGGGTTATTTCTTAAAGACTTTGGAAATGCTTAACTGCCTCCAGCCCCTTGCTTAGCAGAGGTGGCTCAGGCGGTGGACATTCACTGCTCCATGTTTTCAGGGAGCCAGGACCAAGCACATTCACCCTGGTTAACAAGAGAAGCTAAGGGAAACCATCCCAGCTACTGGGGGTTTTCCTTGTTTTCCAGGCCCTGCTGATGCAGCGCGTTGAGGCTACGCTGTCGGCAGAGCATTTCCCTGTCCTTCAGGCTTTACACGCATTCAGTTGCTTGCTCTCCCTCCCCATCCCTGATTATCTGGTTTTCTGTGGCTAGATGGAAGTGAAGAGCATCTTGTCTAATTAAAAAAAAATTCCCTGAATTGCTGGGAAGATGCAGGGATGCGGTGTGAAGGTATACTTTATATTTTCTTATTAAAAGCATCATGTCAGAAGTACAAGGAAGAACTAGAGTTATTGCATATTTCATATTAGACTACCCTTAGCAGCATGCAAGACAGCCATGAAGATTGCTTTAGAAATTATTCTGGCTGTGGAGCATCAAGTAAAGGTGTCTCAATTTATTTTTTTTTTTTTTTTTAAACTTTGGCGTGATATCACTATATTCATAGATATATATATGATATATATATATCATATACTCATTTGCTGTAAAGTAGGTGTCAGACTCTAGCTGTAAACCCAACACATGGGCTGGGTAATTACCGTCACTCACGGTAGCAGCTAAGACCATTTAATAAAGTATATATATTTAGCATAGCAGTCAGAATAAATGTTTGTTTATAGAATAGGAAATAAAACCCATGTGCAAAAACATCTGCTTCTGTCATTACTGTCAGAAAGACCTGAGTTACTACCAGCCACCGAACGACCAGCTTTACCACGGGTTTGCATCGGTGCGACTGAAATTATCAAGGGCATCAGCCGCAGCAGGTTCCCCGGTGTGTTTTGCTTGGCTTGGCTCTTTTTCACTTAATTGGGAGCCAGATTGGAGCTGGCTGGACTGAAAACCGATGTTTATGATACACTTCGACCAAAGTCACCTTTTTGTTACACTTTTGCTGGTTCCCACAGTAGCCCTTGAGGATGCTCGTACGGGAGCGGGTGCCCCGCTGTTTCTCCCCTACACCAGGGCCAATCCCCCAACGTGCCCCAGTAAAGGAATACATTGATTTTTGCCTCTTCCTGCTGGCAGCCAGTCTGCTAAATACACATTGAAGAGCCACCAAGAGAAAATAAGTGAGATTCAAAATATAACATTTTTCTCTTCCTGAGAATTGCAGACAGACCAGTCGAATAAGACTTATCTTGTCTGCCGTTTCAAAATAAATATATTAAAAAAAGTACCAGCAACCCCACCTCCTCCTTGTTCTGTCCAACACTACCAAATACCAGTTGGAAAACACAATGGTTTTATCACCATGAAGGTTTTATCATGGAAAGATAATCACAAGCTGCTTCGACAGCCCGAGAAACAGCTGACAACTCCACCCAAGGAGGCAAAATTCTTTTTTTTCCCCCTCATTGCTAAAGCCTAACAACCAAGATTAAAGACGTCCGGAAACATGGCTAGAAATCCAGAAGCGTGTATTTCATGCAATGAGAATTCCCACCCGAGGCCCCGAGGTGCGACGGGCTCCCGGAGGCGCGGTGGGATCCTGCCTGGCAGCACGGTCTGGGCTTGCGACGAGCGGCGGCGGCCACCGGCGCTGGGATGAATAAATCAGCGCTGGGATGTAAACCCACAATTCCTTCTCCTGAACGCGTTTCAGCTTACTTTGGGCATTCTGCATAATTTGTATTATAATTCCCAGCATATAAAGTAAACAGTCTTAGAGCTTTTTTGTTTTGTTTTGTTTTTTTCTCCCCTAGGATCTCTCCTGTGGCAAAGCTTTTCTCCTAACAGAGGACAAGTGCAGAATACTTAAAGAGACCAGCAACGCAGAGAGGAAGATCTTGCCTTTTCTCTTCCCGATCATCACTTTGGAGACCAACACACACGCACACACAGACACACAACTCCACACTGGCGGCGCAGGCGACCCCCAGGGCACAGCCAAGGCTGCAGACCTCTGCTGGAAAGGGCAACCCCATCTTTTAATAGAAATATTCCGTACTGGGTAGAATAGCTCTTTGGAAAGAGCTGAGGCCACGCTCCCGGATAACGCGGGTCCCCAGAAGAGCCGCTCTTTCACGGCGCGGCTCTGGTGTCACGCTGGGAAACCCATGAAGTCTACATGCTCGAGGGCGGCGCAGGCGCTCGCTTGTCCTTTTTATTTTAACATTTTCCCACCCGCAATTAAATAAATGTGTGGCCGTAAATCAGACGTATGACTGACACCCAATGTCAGCACCGACTTCGAGATCCTCAGCAGTTAAAAACTTAATTCCTGCGTTGATGCTGTGACAATAATAGAAAGCAGGGGACAAATGATAGAAACAGGGGATTAACAAAATTACACGATGGCATTTCCTAAGTGAAATTTTAGAATCAAAATGAAAAAATTGTAAGTTCCGATTTTTTTTTTTTTTTTTTTTTTTTTTTTTTTTAAGTGACACAGAAATTCCCCGTGCAAGCCCCCGGGCTGGTATCGCCTCTCCTTCCTCCGACATCTCACCCAAGCTCCACAGAGCCACTCCAACATCAGCAATGACCCTCCGGCACAAGGGATGAGGAAGACCCTTTGGCAGGTTATAATTCAATCAGTTTGTGTTTTATTTACTGCACCGTATTTTGTGGGTTTTACTTAAATTTAAAAAAAAAAAAAAAAATTGTCAGAAAAAAAGAGTCACTCACGCAGTTCATGGAAACTGAGCAGAATATTCACGCTCTTAATTTCAGTACTGAAATTAGCAGCTTGCATTTTATTTTAAATTAAAAAGTCAAAATAGATTTTTTTAATTGCCTAAAGCAAATACTTTAAAATTAAAGCCCAGCACTCATCTGCTTCTTCCAAAGCAACCCAGGGCGGCAGAGATTTTGGTGAAACAGTTTCAAAAGTTGACATTCTAGAAAACTCTCCTCATTCATAGAAAATGCAGAGACTTCAGCAACATAAAGAGATGGCAGAGATTTGAAAGATTTAATACTTCTTAATTAGCCAATATTGGTGCTAACAGTCACTGAGGAAGGCATTCCCCGTAGGTGTATCTGCCACCCGTAATTCTCCCCTGCGAAAAGCCAAACCCGCCCAGTGCTTCGCCCGGGCCTGTCTGCGCCGAACGCCAGGCACAGGACGAGCCGTTCTGCTCTGCTGGGACCTTCCGCTGCTCATCAACGACCGCAATTTATTACTCACTCAACCAACGCCCCACTAAGCGATGCCAATACAAAGAAATTAGCTTTACGTTGAGGTCGGCAGCGCGGGGAGCCCTGCGGGGGCTGCTCCCTGACACGGTGTCCCCGTGGCGAGCTCCACGTGCACAGGCCCCGCTCCACAGACACGGGAGAGTCAGCGGAAAGGCTCAGCGGAGCCTTTAGACCCGCTGAGCATCCACGTGGCCTTGCAGAGGTAAACGCAAGGCAGCCCTCTCCCACACCCCCGCAGCCCTGAAGGACCGCCGTCCCTGGGGGTCGTCAGTACAACTGCACGGATGGAAGGTTGTCCTGAGGGAAAACGTTACAGCATCCCTCATAAGCAACGCTTTGAGGCCAGAATGACGCATGGAGATTGCCAGGGCGGAGAACAACGTCTGCTCAGTATCATAGAATCCTCTAGGTCGGAAAAGACCTTTAAGATCATTGAGTCTGACCATTAACCTCACACTGACAAGGCCACCACTGCCCCACGTCCCTCAGCACCGCGTCTGCCCGGCTTTTAAATGCCTCCAGGGATGGCGACTCCACCACTGCCCTGGGCAGCCTCTCCCAATGCTTGACAACCCTTTCCGTGAAGAAATTTTTCCCCAATATCCATCCTAAACCTCCCCCTCGAAAGGCAGCAGAGGGTGAGGGTTGGCTTTGTACCACTTTTGCAGACACCACACAGATACTCAGTGACCCAAAGAAGAGAACGTGCCAGCCCCACCATCGCCGCAGGCAGTTATGTCCCCAGATGCCAGATGAAGGCTCCTTTTGGGCTATTTCCCAGCTCGGCATGAAGCCCCAGGGGTATGTTCTCCAAAAACAATCTCCAGGATAAATATGGATGGAGTACATCGTCTGTCTTATCTGTGCTGAATTCAGCTGTGCATGTTTGGAGTTACCAGGTGATTGTACATTTGGTCTTGAAGAATGAGGATGTTTCAGTGCTGAAAGTTATCTCATCTTTCCTGTAAGGAGGCCAAACACTCAGGAAAGCTGTGGCTTTTCCGATAGAGGAAGGAGAAGAATTTATAACTTGCAAGAATTAAACACTGTAAGGGTGTCTCGTAAGACAGGATCCCACCCCAGGAGACTGGTGTTGCAGATGACAGGCAATAACTGCCCCCACTACTCACTGCGAGCTAATTAAACACAGAGAAACTGCCTAGGGAATATATTTTTCCAGGATTTTTCCCCCGCCCTCTCTTCTGCCTTTCAGTGGGGGATGGAGGGATGGTCAGGTTCCAAAGATGCAGTAACACACCCAAAAAGAAGAGTAAGACCCAACAGAAGCAGCTCAGGTCACCAGCCTAGCTTTTGGCTTCTCTCTGGTCGGAGGAGGACAGGAGGGACCTTCCAGAGGAGCTCATCCCACCCAGAAAGTGTTTGCTGGAGGTGGTGGGCAGGAGGAGGCACGGCCTGGATGGCCACCAGCACGGACCAACCCGACCCTCATGCAGTAACACCGTTTTGATGCTGCTCCCCTCCAGCAAACAGTCACACGCAACTCAGGAAGGGAGATGCCTTCCTCCCCGTTACTGCCCATCATCGCCTCTCGCCGCCATGCGCGTCCGCATCCCATGCCGCGCCGAGCGGGACCGGGGCTGAAACCACACAGATGCTCCCTCTAGAAGGTACTGGATGAGGAAACGGAAGAGAGAGCTCTCCAGCGGCCTGTAAATAACACATTGTAATTAAGGCCTGAATGTCACCCTAGGCCCCTTAACAAAAACTTATGAATGAATTAAATGCCTTAGATCTCCTCTAGGATTATAAGTATTAAATGGCAACAGAGTGGAAAGAAGAAACATTGCACATGGCGCTGCCAAAACCAGCTCATTCCCATCGTTCCAGTTCCAAAGTTTCTATGGTAGTTATTTTATGACCTTCCTCGACAAAACATCCGAACCCGTTCCCTTTAACCAGGGACAGGCTGTGGCAGGTCCCTGTGCCTCTTGGTGCCCCTCACCCTGCTCCCAGCAGCATCTTCACCCTGTCGCGGGCTGCAGGGAAGGGGATCTCCCCCACTTTGTAACGTAACAGCTAGTCTGATTGTTCTTGAGAAAATATCAGCGGCTTTTGTTTATAAAATAAAACCATACTGTTGCAGTTTGTAAGATGTGTGCAGGTTAGACACATCAACCTCCAGTTGACTGCGCTTGAATTGTTAAATCCATATTTTATTCTTTTAGGAGGAAAAATATCTCATCTTATGGAAAATTATTTTTAATACCAACAACACACAGGCCTTGAACATCTCAGCCTACCGCGCTTACAATCACAGCCTCCTCGGATGTGGAAGGTTGTTATTAAAAATGCTCTTTAAAGTTAAATATATTCTTGGTTTTCATGCGGTGCTTGTGCCAACCAGAAACACTGCTTTCCTGTGATGCCAGGGAGAAAGCTTTTCTCTCCAAAGTAGGAAAAGGAGAAATATATAATGGAGGGAAAAAAAAAAAAAAGAAAAAAAAGAAAGACTTTTTGCTTCATCAGGCAAAGCCTGATGCAAGAGCACAGCAACCCCAGGCTGGAGGCTTGGCTCCCGGACTGCTGCACCCCAGCTCGGGGCTGGGCTACCCGGGGGGTCCCAGCACTCGCCTCTCCCTCCTTTGCCAAGTTGTTCCACTGCTTTTTGGGCAGTTACGACTTGATTTAGCATCAGTAGCAGTTTACAGTGCCCCCAAAGTTGGGGGAAGGTGGTGAAGAACGGAGCCTCCAACAAGAGCTCTTGGAAGTTCTTATTTAGCTGTATGTATTCAATGAGGAGAAGAGACGCTGCAGAAGGAGTTTGAGGAAGGGTCAGTGGAGGTTCTCCTACCAGGAAGGACAATATTGGAATTTAAATCTCACTGCAATCCTGCTGTGCCATGAAAGCAACAACAGAGAGGATTTAACAGAAGAGCTGCTCTAGCCCAACACATAATAGAAAAATTCTGACACAAGATGATGCTGTGTTAAGAATAGGTTTGATAAACACCGTGAGTTGTGTAAAAGAGCTGGTTTTATATAAGGAAAAAACCCCAAATGATTTTGATTGGTTAACCCCAAAGCAGTTTGGTTCAAAGTCAATGACACCTAAAGAAAAACACATTCCAAGAGGCAAATGTGGAAAAAATTAATTTAGAAAGATATAGACTGGTCCTTACAGCACAGTGACTCATGCACAGGGTAGAGCTGGAGCCTCTTCAGTTGACAAGGTGTCTGAAATTCGCATCTCAAGACAGAACGAGAACACAAGGGCAGGCTTGCTTTCCCTCTCGATAAATAACAAGCTCACAAAGACGGGGCAGTGTTCAGAGCCCGAAAATAATAAAAAGGCTGAATCAGCAAAGCTGTACCTTTTTCATCAGCAGCTCTCTCAAAAGAAATCAACTACAGAAGACTTTGCGATATCTATCTTGAAAATCGTTTTCAGAGTTAAATACTGACAAATTATTCAGTTTTGTAAGCAGAAAGAGAAGAAAAGGGGGATGTGTTGTGATCTTCAGTGAAGATGAGAGGACAGGAACAGCTGTCTAACCCTCGTTTAAAAAAAGAAAAAAAACCTTATTTTTCTCCCCCAAGGTAAATGCTGCTGAACACCGGGGTATGGAAATACAAGGGATCAGAAGTGAGTTGTAAGCAAACCCAGACACTTTTCATACGATCACAATCCAAAGTTCTGTAATGGGTAGAAGCAGCAGGAAACAGGTGGAGAACATCCGGTGGTCTGAAGCTGCGGCAGGGGAGGTTTAGATTGGATATTAGGAAGAATGACTTTACTGAAAGAGTGGTCAGGCCCTGGAACAGCCTGCCCAGGGAGGTGGGTGAGTCACCATCCCTAGAGGGATTTAAGAAACGTCTAGATTTGGCACTTCAGGGCATGCTCTAGGGGCAGAGACTGTAGGGGGGGGGGGGGGGGGGTTGTGTGTGTATGGTTGGACTGGATGATCTCAAAGGTCCCTTCCACCCATGAAGATTCTATGAACAATACAAATGGAACAGCTCATAGCTCCATGGCTGAAGCAGGGCAGAACACTGATTTTTTGTAGGCAATTTGTAGGCAAACACCATCTGTGTGATGCATCTGGGCTTCAGAAGAGCTTTTGAGGAGGACACAACACCGGCAGCTGCTGGGTTAGACGGAGGTGTTGGAGTCCATGAGAGGTGGGAAGGAATTGGAAGAAGCATCACGGGACAGAAACAGTGGGATGTGCTGCAGGAGAAACGCCGGGGCTGCACGGCATCGGCATCAAGGCTTTGCACAACCTCCACCACCTGCTCACGAACCCGACTCAAACGTCAAACAGCAGAAACCGATACCCTGGCAGGGCGGACGGATAGCAACGGGAAACATTTAGCAACAAGAAACGTGAGATCCGGCACCTGGGGATTAACTTCCGCTAAAGCAAAGGGGATCATCAAGCAGAAACTTGAAAGACTTAAATTTCCTTTATACCTGTATGGTAACTGCATCCAGTTACCACGTTTTGCTGTGATCACTGCAAAAACCTCCGTAGTTACGGACTGCGGTAGATACAAAGAGAAGCCAAGAGACAATCGCAAAACCGAGTGTCCAACCCGAGGGGCTGGCGGGAACCTGCCCGGTGAGCCATGGCCATGGCAGGGCACCTTCTACCAACGCACCGGGCACATGACCACTGAAGGAGGGAAAGAACAATTGCTACGTGTTTTCTACGGCTGCATTTGGACTGGAAATTGGATAAAAAATAATTTTGTTGGCATGAAAGGACTGAAGTCTGGGAAGGCGCCAGGTACCTCTGCAGGAGAACAGGACAGAGCTGAGAAGTGCACACCGAAGTCCCTGCCTTCTTTGCTACTTTCCGAATTTAAGCATTTATGCCCCAAGAGGTGAAGCTTCAATCTGCTGATGTCAGCAGGGGCTTCAACGAAACCTTTTAGCTACGCATTAATTTCAGGTTGTCAGTTATTAGGAGACTTGGATGCTTAGAAAAATTTAAACCTACTGTTCCCAATGTCACGCACGTGCGGCGGCCGCGGTGGCCCACGCGCTGACACGCCGAAGGTGGGCTCCCAACACTTCTTTCATACATCCGCCCATTTCATTTACACAGCCACATATTTTAACTCGCACCTCAAAAAGACAGGTTAACGCACACCAAAACTACAGACTGCAGGGTTCTGCATTAATGACTCCTCCCACGCCCCCCCCAGCATAGGACGCTTGAGGAAAAAAAAAAAAAAAGTCCAATTTATAGCAATTTTGATAAACCATGAAGCATTCAGTCAGGGGTAACCTGAGCATCCAGTTTACTGTCTCAAGGCAACTTTTCAGAAACTCTTCAGAAGCTCAATACTCTGCATCAGCTTCGGGTCTCGCCCTGAAGAACGGTGCAAAACTCAGTCCAATTTTGAGAAGCATTTTTCTGCGTGTTTTCCTTCCCAATGTGAAGACATTATTAAATGTTACAAATTCAAGACAAGTAAATGGAAGAAAACCACGAAAAACTGTCTGGATACAAAACAGCTCCGATATAGAAGCAAAGTTGCCAGAAGTGTATTCATTATGAAAAGCATGTGGAGAGGCAACAATTCTGGATGTCACAGCCACTGCTGAAGAAATACAATATATAGATATTTCATTGATGGTTGGAAGGATAAATCAAGTTAAATTGCGCACAGAAGCAAACCCAAAGCATCTTGCTGTGAATCTAGAAAAGTAAATTCGTGGTCTCTTGGGAGCGTTGCCATCATTTGTTTTCATTTCTTTGACTTCTCTTCATTTATGCCAGAGATTAGCTCTCCCAACAATGATCACAGCAATATAAAAACCTGTTCCCAGAGGAACGGGATGAAAGTAATATTTACTAAAGTAAACCCAAGTGAAGAAATCAAAATAGGAAGAACAAAGTTTAAACAAAAAAAAAAAAAAAAGAAAAAAAGCCACAAACTACTTAGGAAAGAGAAACAAAATGACTTTAACTGTTGCTGAACCACTAAACATCCACCCAAAAATCTGTAGCCTTGTTAGGAGGCCAAAAAGCAGAGAAAAAAACCAAGGCAAAATCCGTAAAAACCTGCCATCAACAGTCTTTTTCATGTTCTTCACATTACCCATATTTTTCAGAATTTATTCACTATTTTTTGTTTTTCCTAAAGAAAAAAAAACGAGTAAGATTATCACCTTTATTTTTCCCTCCTATTTATCTCATTTTTAACCAAATATAATCCTGCTAAGGATGTAAACAAACAAATCACTCTTGAAATAGCATTACACAAACTATGTGATCATTACTGTTTTATCAGCACGTGAAGCCAATACGCAACAAGCTCCCGCCTCTGGCGGGCCGTTCCACCTCACCTTAGTCTTAAACGACAACTTCCTTAATTTTTAGCGTTCTGTTCATAGGGGAGGCAAAACCAGAGCTCCCTCTGGATGTGTGCCCAGCACAAACTCATTCTTCTTCCTTGAGCAGCTTCCCAATGACCCAACCTACTTACAAACACATCGGCTATCCACGTCCTGTTTGGGGGTTTTGGGGGGTTTTTTGAGGTCTCAGGGCTGTTCTCTCTGTGCTGTTGGTTGACCCAGGAACCATTACGCGCTTCGTAATTACTTTTTTTTTTTACCAACAGAACATTGACAAAGAGCAGATATCCAAAACCCCAAGGCACCTACCTGAGGAGAAGAACACCAAGTCCGTCGCAGATATGGAGTCACAGAGCAACTGAAGGAAGACACGGAGCCACCAGAGTCTCCAATGAGAAGCACCAAGCCCGGTACCCAGAGGAGCATCGCCGTGGGAGCAGGGGCCAGGCACCGCACGCGTCCAGCGCACGCGGCTGGGCAGGGGGAGGGCCTGTTTCCTTCTCCTGGGCCAAGACTGGGAATTGCTCTGACAAAAGAGCCAACGTTTTCAAATACCTAAAGTTTCCAGGCAAAATCAAAAGTATATACATTGCTTTCCGTGCCCACGTGGGTCAAGCGACAACAGACTTAAATTGCAGCAAGAGAAGGTCACTTTGGAAGAGGAAAACCTTATTCCTGCTAAGAGCAGGCAAACACAGGAACCAACTGCCTGGGGATCACCAAAACCTCTCTTTCTGCAGGTTTAGAGCAGCAAAACAGCCAATGACCTGCCGGGAGCGATTATACACAGCTGAGGCCCCTGCACACAGGGAAGGGCTTAAAGGAACAGGGCGGTGTCGGGTTTGGGTTTTTCTCCCTAAAATATCCCAAGTTTAATTTCCATAACTCCTTCGCTCAAAGCAGACCAGGATCTGGTTTACTGAAATACGGCAGCGTTCTAGAGCTCTAGGATCAACGTGTTTTCATTTTGATAAAAGTTTCCCTGGTGCTAAGAAATTCAATAGGCTGAAAGTTTCACCAACACCAACAGCTTCTTTCTGAAGGTGTTTCAGCTCGTTCTTGATGCCGCATCCCCAAACCCATTTTCGGTTCTGGCCTTTGCTGCTCTGGCAGGCTTGGGCTCTGCTGCGGACTGCGCTTCAGTTTCTTGGTACTTTAAAACGTAGCAGAGGTTTTCTTCCTCTTCTGACAAAGACAGACTGTACTTGTTAAAAATCTTGTTGACTATTCAGTTTTAGTTGTTTCTTTCACTTTTCAGCCCCCACAGAAATAGCAAACTCAAGGCCATTATGCAGCTTTACTGGCTCCTTTAGGACCACTCAGGCTCTTTCTAGATTTTTTTTTTCCCAGCTTTGCCAACACCAGACAAGGGGAGCCTCCCTCACACGCACCTTTTTTTTTTCTTTCTTATTTTCAGAAATCCGGTGTAATTTGACCTTTTCCTACTTTCAACAGCCAGACCACGGCTGCTCCTCGCAGGCTGAGGAGAAGTGGCCCCCGCACACCCACACCAGGAGCCCCGAGTCTCCTCCCGCCCGGCCCCGGCCCAGGTGGTCCCAGGCTGGGGCTGGACCGGCGCAGGGCGGGTGGGACTCAGCCGAGCCCACGACTTCAAAGATGGATTGCGCTTGTTTGGATGTGGCAGGTATTGGGAAACACGGTGATTCCTGGAGAGCTGAACAGAATTTGTAGAAAAATAATTTGAACAATCCGGTCACAATCCACCCAGAGCGCTACTCTTTCGAAATCACTCTAGGAAAAAAATTCAATGGGTTACTCAAATCAGGAATAATTAGATTTTCCTCTTGGTTACCCAGATAAAAGGAAGAGTGCCCTCATTTTAGAAGGTAAAAAGAGAGTCCTGGAAATTGACTCCTAACTCATGAAAATCAGTTTATTCTGATTTGCCCTCGTGGAGTTGTTCAGGTCTAGTAAACCTCATCTCCCGCTATGCCCGCCCCCTCCCGGTGCGATCCCGCAGAATAACGATCCCTCTTCCTAGACTTAACTGCACTGGGCAAACACCGTCTGAGGCTTTTAGGGGTTTTTTTCAGTCTTACATCAGCATCTCCTCTTCTCCTTAGTGTCCTCTGGTGATGGGGGCTGACTCCTCTGGTCTGGCAGGCGCCGCATCACCTCGCTCAGGTGAGCTCCATTCCAAGCTGTTTCCGATGAGGTTTTGGGGATGATGCAACGGTGGGCAGGTCGGTTTGTCTGTCCTTGCCGTGTCGTGGGTAAGGCGCTTTGAGGCGTGCATCCCAGCGTATGAAAATTTAGATAGATTGCAGAGAAGAACGAACTAATTCTGGAAAAATTGTATTTCCTGAGAAAAAATAACCAACTCTGGCCGTTTAATGGGGCCTGGCACTTTTCAGAGTTTCCCAAAGGAGCTCAGAGCTGCGTGTGCGCTCTGTGAGGGAGCTGTGCGGATCCACGCTGCCGCCAAAGCCGTACCCAACACCCGGGAGCGCTCTGCAGTGGCGCTGGGGCACCCTGTATGACTCCATAGGTGACCTCCCCTGGCCTCATATAGCTACAACTTCCCGGCACCCACTGTATGCCGTCAACGCACGACGGTCACACGTTTGCGGCCATCGTTTGTGTGGGATTTCCGAATCAGCCATGAAGTTATCCCCAGTGACAGACTGAGCCTCCCGCACCTCCCCGGTCACACCGCACAGGTCTTCCCTGGGAAAACACAACCAAACCAAGCTTCAGGCATCCTTTTTCGCCAGGAGCTGCTGGATTTGCTATGAGGGACAGCCTCGTTTTTCAGCGCCTGGAGGCCAGACCAGCATCACCTCCAGCCGCGACAAAAAGGGCCTCGCCCCCCGTCTGCAGGACAAATGGACGGATGTGGAGCCAAGCTTTCGGACGCACCAAAGGCACCTGCAACCTTCAAAGCCTTCCTGACTGTAGAGTAGTTATATTTTATTGGAGTAATATATAAACGATAATCATTAGAATATTAAGAGCTATTCTGTGCTACACCAACTGAAAGGACAATATGGTAAAGCAAAAAGCACATCTACTCATCTCCGACCGCACTAAAAAGTTGTAATAGGTTTTCTTTGACATATTAGACACAGAATCATAGAATAGTTTGGGTGGGAACGGCCCTTTAAAGGCCATCTAGTCCAAGCCCCTGCCATGAGCAGGGACATCTTCAACTAGACCAGGTTGCTCAAAACCCAGAGCGGATGAGGAGCAGCGTCCCCGCTACCACCGACAGGAACAAATAACGGCATCCCGAACTAGGTGCTCTGTGATTTAAGCTAAAATCTAAAGTGGTTTTGTTGTGTCTCATTGTTATCCAGGTTTCTCTTTCAGCTCAGCAGAACTACTTCTAGATATGAACGGGAGAAGGTAACATGGAGGACGGGCTCTGCTGTCATCTTAGGAGACTTCTGATGAACAGTGAAAAGCAGTCACTCCCAAGAAAGTCATTTTTCTCATGTATTAGTAACAAGAGAGGAGAATATTTTAATCTGAGGCACGTGAAGTGAGATCAGGATTTGTTAAGGGCATTGTGAAATGAACAGGCCATAAAAATATTATTTGGGATGAGACCAGACGCTTCCACAAACTTGAAGAGCTTCTGTCTACATATTTTACCTTGATGACTATGACTATTTTGCACTATAACATGCCTTAATATACACATTTCCTTCTGTTGTCCCACGGGGATGGTTGTGTTTATTTTAATTTTCCTCCATTTTAAAGATAAGAAAACAGAGACGAACTTGGAGCTTTCTAACAAATACGGCCCGCCACGGGCACTGAGCACTTCTGTGTTTCACAGAATTTCACAAGAAAATCAGAGAGATTATCCATTCACTCCAATACTTACACCGTGACGAGGATTTCTGACATTGTCAGCAAATGCTAAAATCAAGGAGAATCCCCAGAATATTACTACCCCATTTTATTCATATTTGGAATAAGGGATGGCAGCATACGGTCTAGAGATGCACATACATTTGAAACAACAACAAGGGGTACAAGCCACTGAAGCAGAAGAGTTTTCAGTCATAAAAGCAAGATCTCATTGGTTTTCTGCACCTTACTTTTTCTTTTTCTTTTTTTTTTTTTTTAACCAGGAGAATTTGCAAAATCTTATGAAAACCCCTATGAAGTCTGTCTTCAGGTCTACCGAAAGACCTGCGTCTTTTCTCTGGGTCACTGCTGCCTCCTCCGACCACACGTACCAGCGAACACCATCGGTCTCTGCGTAGGTCGTGAAGGATTCCCGAACCACACGGGAGTGGGAGCAAACCAGGCTCTTTCAGAGAGGTAAAAACAATTGTTAAATAAAGGTGTAGGTGAGTGGCCATCACAAGACTTGCAAGCCATGTAGAAGCAAATGGCATCTACCAGCTTGCACGCCAGCTCGCGCCGTCCCGAAGTACAACCCTTGCGTGCAGAGGTGAGAAAAACCGTCAGCATCCGTTTAACCTGGTAATTCCAACACAGCATCGCGTTTCCTCACTCACACCAGCAGCAGCTCTGGGGCAGGTCTTGCTCTCATAGAAATAAATTACAATAATTTTCATATAGAAGTTTGAAACTCTACATCCTTTCTAAAGCATATCTTATGTTAAACACCCTTCTTTGAATTCTTCTGAGTTCATTTTTCCAAAGCATTATAAAATACCCTTTATTTCCTCGATTATAAAAAATACCCAGCACACATCTAAAGAAAAATTACCATCGTTTGGAGAAAATATCAAAACCACTCCTACCAAATAGAAATCTATAAAAGTAATGAGTAATAACTTAAAAATTAGGTCAACTGAGAAAATGATTATGACCGCAGAGAGAGGAGAGTGTGTCTTTCCCGTAGCATAAGGGAAGGGGTACGGTGATGCTCAGCGGAGCTGTGCTGATTTCCTCTAGCCATGATATCCTGCCTTCGCAGTCAGAGCGACTGTTTCGCTCTCAATGTGCTCAGAACTCCAGCTGGCATTAGTGGAATTTGCACACAAATCATGAGCGGTACAACTCCCTCTGGTTTCCTACCTCTCCGGTAAACACCATGAGACCTGCACTACTTTACCCAATATTTCAAAAAGTTTAGAAACTTAAACCCCGCCCCACCCCCGAAAATTGGCTTAAAATATTTATTAATTAAAAAAGTTAAATATTTATTTATACAAATAGGATGAGAAAAATCTCATGCAGACTTCTCACATACAGTAACACAACTGAAATCAAAGGGTGATGGTTTTACAAAAGAACTTCTGTCTGGGAACCGGGAGGGAGAAGTGCTGCTATCGCCCGTGTGCCTGAAAGCACCACTCACGGCAAGGGGGAAGCAATTCCTGAAACTTAAAAGAGTTTTCCTACGGAACATATGCCAAGATTTTCACACTCTTCACTGCGATTAGCAATTAATATCTTATTACTACTACTGAGAGAACGGGACAGAGACGTGTGAACACCGGGAGACGAATTCCTGCATACCACCGTACCTCTAAACACTTTATGGTAATGCATAAAGTTGCCAAAAGATTGCTTTAGATAATTCCCCTAAATGATGAAAATATCTTGAGATTGTTATGGATGGCATCTGCATCTGCTTAATTACAAATCTGCATTGGATTCATAATTTGTGTATATTACAAGTAATTTGCATAATTAAAACAATTAAGGGATTGACATATCATGGCAATTAGAAATGCATCAAACTCTGGATGTTGTACAAAAAAGAGAGCTTCAATATGAAACATTAATTCTTTGAGAACAAAATATCCTTCAGATTCCTGCAGAACAACCTTCACAAACTCAATATATGTCCAATAAACTCTGCTTAGAGAAACTTTTTCTCCGGGATCTCCGCTCCCTCGCCAAGCTGTTGCAAGTTGAACCCCCAACGCTTCAGCCTTCGTTTGAATCTCCTACTGCACTCCCCGCACGGACTTGTGTGTTTATTGCCAGTTTCAGGAGTTTTTATCTCATTTTCCGTAGCCTTATCCTGTTTTCTTTGTCCCTCTTTTTAAGTAGAAGTATGAACTGATTGAAAAAATGCTCTTGGTCCTTCTTCTTCTGAACGAGGCGAAACCGCTGATCTCTTCCGTATTTCTCCGCAAATTCCTTAAACGTTGTTCTGCAGAAAAGAGAGACATTTTACAGCTGCGACTTTGCCAATTCCCCCTGGGTCTCCTTGACCCGGGTCTCACTTCACTTTTCACGCAGACACGAAAAAAGGGTGTTCTGGGGAATATTGGCTAGGAACGTGCCGGGAACCCCCAGGATGAGGGAGGCGAGACCATGCCAGAGCTGCCCGGGCTTCGGACTCACGGATCAGCCGGCAACACTTAACTTCCAGTTTTTGGTTTGGAAAAACCTGGGTGATAGCCGACAGGGCAATTTTGAGTCATTAACACAATATTCGCTGCAGCCCAGGTTACTGCGGCTTTAATCTGTGCCTTATGGCCAGTATTTCAATAATTAGCTTATAATAGAGCAGAAAACCACACCCGTGTCTAATTGCAAACAAATGCATTTCAACTGTCAGTAGTACGCAAGGCCTGATGAAATACCACGCTAGTTTGAGCTCTTCTAAAAATAGCAAAAAATTAATTGTAGCTTTGAGTGAAGGGCACAATGCAACTGAAAGCACAGGCAGCTCTGCCTTCTCAGTTTTGTTGTAAAATCTTCTTATAACTATCACTTCCATGGAGCCTGATGTGTTGTTTGTATCTATGCGTCTAGGCAGGTCGTGCTGTACACTTACCTGCATATTTTAGTAGAAAAAACCTGTAATTTCTTAGTTTCAACAATTTAACCAGACTTCTGCTACATAAACCTCTTTATTTTCATATAATATACAAATGATCAAGTGCTACCCTAAGCACTACATTCGCCATTGTGCAGTTTTGGATCCATCACTGAAAAACCAATGTAGAAAAATGGCATTGCATCGCACGCTTTATTTAAGTTTAGCGATGTGGTATTAATACTAACTTTGTTAAATTATGTTTCCCTTCCATCAAAAAACAAACCTAAAGAGAGTTTTTCACTAGTTACGGCTGCATGCCTAATATAAATGAGATTTAACATTCAGGTACTGATTTTATATAGCTAATATATGTGTGTGTTCTATAATTATACCATATATATGCATATAAAATAAATGTGTTATGCAAAGTATTACACATTCTTAACGACAGAGAGAGGGAAAAAGGAAGAGAGAGAGAAACAGTACATTCCCTTTCACAGTAATATAACACAATATTGTAAAAGATTAGGGCAGAAATGTCAAGGCAGCGTTTTAACAAGGGATGTACGAGCTTGCTAGGAAGGGTAGGTTCAGTGTTACGGCATCCCAGGGCCGATGAGCACAGGCGAAATGAGAAAGCTTATCTTAACAAATCTTCATAAGGCAACGCCATACCTTGGCGATAACTTGGATTCTTCAAGGAGCTTTCTAAATTCTTCTTTGGCTAACAACAATTTATTTTTCTTTTCTTTGTACTCTTCTCTGATCCTGGTCTTGACAAACTGTTCAAATATCTTTCCAAGAAAAGGGAAACAGGATAGAGCATTTATTAACAAAGCTTTTATGGTATTTATGCTTGATCAAAGGGCTGTCAATCTCACGACCTACAGTTCTTATCTGCCCTCAGTATAGGCTGACTCGCAGGCAGCGGAATCTGCTTCGTGCAGCACTGATCATGTTCTCACAAAATAAGTAGTTGGAAAAGGTATAATTTGGACAGATAACATCTTCATTCAAACATCAAGTGCAACAGCAATCAAGATTTCCCGACTTGAGTGCCTTGCTCGCGTTTTCATGCCTATAGCGTTATTTTCGTACATCTGTACGACTGCATTTACTTACTTTGCCTCTCACATCTTTCCCAACTTGCTGGAATTCCTGAAAATGTCTATATTGCTAAATATCAATATTCTGTGGGTTACCCCCGAAAAAGCCCGAAGACCTTTCAAAACAGTTGTCGAGAACCACGAGCTTACGCGTGATCCTCCGTACTCATACACCCGAAAGCTTTCATGTGTTTGGAAGGGTCGACAACGTCCCTCTAACAGTATTTGGCAGCTAAATATGCAGCGGGGCGCTCGGCATCAGGATTATTGGTGTCTTGGAAAGGAGTTAAGGAGTTCGCTATGTCACAAAAGTCTGCCAACTGCTTTAATCGCATTTTTAACACCAAAAATCTGGCCCTGCTGGCTTCACGCTCTAAAAACTGTGGCATACTAAGTCGTTGAATAAAAGGAGCTGCTCCTCAAAATGCCATTAGTTTTCCATATCCACCATCCTTTCCATCACAAATTACATATATTAAATATGATTGCTACGGTTACTACCACGGCTGCTTTCTCATCAGCCGTGAGGATGCACAGGTGCAAATCTACATGTCATGAAAGGTAAAGTAACCAAATTACAACTGGCATTTAGTATAATATGTGGAAAAGGGAAGAAACAGCACTGAAAAAGTCAACATCAACAAATGGCCATGAAAGCAGTACTACAAAAAACCTAGGAAATCTGAATATATTATACTGTCTGCCATTGCATAGGTTGAGTGCAAGAGGAGATGGAAAAAATGGAACAAATAAAGCAGGCGACACTGTTATTGCTTGCCTTTCTGCTACCGGTGAAGCTATGATGAAGGTAATAAATCAAAATTAACAGGTAGCTCATTATTTTAATACAGCTGCTCCTTTACCCTTCATTGTTCCTTGCTTAAACATAGCAGCATCTTTCAGCTGTTAATAACCCCTTGGAAAATATTGGTAAGTAAGCAGAGCAAACCACTGATGTTCAATACAGATCGTTAAGTTCCTCGGGCAGTGTAAGGGCACCCACCAACAGCAGGGCTTCCACTCCTGGAAGTCAAACTCACCTCGACACACGCTCAAGTCAAGAGGAAGTTCCCTCAGATGTTTGGAGATCACAGTCAGAACGCTCGCCCTGCCCGTCCCAACCCACCCGCCTGACCCTGGAGAGAAGAAAACTGCGGTACAACCAGCCATGCTCCGGTACTCCTTCTCTCCTTCTTTCTTTCCTTCCTTCCTTCCATCTTTCCTTCACTCCTCCACTCCTTCACTCCTCCACTCCTTCCTTCCTTCCTTCCTTCAATCCTTCTACCCGTCCTTCCTTCCTTCAATCCTTCCTTTCTTCACACCTTCCCTTCCTTCCTTCATTCCTTCTTCCCTTCCTTCCTTCCTTCTTCCCTTCCTTCCTTCCTTCACTCCTTCCTTCCTTCACTCCTTCTACCCTTCCTTCCTTCCTTCAATCCTTCCTTTCTTCACACCTTCCCTTCCTTCCTTCCTTCCTTACTTCCTTCCTTCCTTCACTCCTTCTTTCACTCCTTCCTTCCTTTCACTGTGAGCCACTTTTCACCTCTAGCCCCCTCCACCATAAATTCATTTGCATAATTTAAGCAGCACTCAGATGCTGGCTATTCAGGTCACACAGTCAGTATCCGTGAAGGTAAATGCTTCCATAAACCTAAATTATGTCTTCTGCTAATTTGAGTTGCACTCCAAGAAGTACTTTCATTAAACCAGGCATCTACTCTTGTCCGGGTCTAACTTTCTTCTTAAACTACTTCTTGGAGAAAATGGGGTCTAACTAAATGGCACTACTCATAATGAACGTCTAGAAGTCTTAATTTCAAGTGTAGTATCTAAAATACATTAGAGACCCGGCACGCACTCCCAAGCTTACTGTTTTTTTAACCCTCTTTTGCAGAAGAGCACCTGACCGTCACCCTCCTCCCCTCGGCTCTGAGCCTGAATTACTGTCACTCATGGAGCCAACCTCCACCTGACGATGGGTTCCCACCTACAGCACTGCCAACTACTTGCTTTTCATAACTCCTGTCCTTGAGTATTAAATACATCCCACACACGAGGTCCCCCTTCAGCAGTGCTTCAAGCACATTATATTATGTGTATTCATGATGTATTTTTATTATCTCCAGGGCTGATAAAATGAAAGAAGTAATATATCTTGATTGACTCATCAAGGTCTAGGTTTTGTCCTTGCCGATTACCTGAAATAAATACAAAACTCCCTGCTTACTCTTTTGTTTAGTGGTATCTTCCGTTCTAGCAGTTTCCCTTACATTTTCATTCCCATATTTCCGTATTATTTTCTTGCAATTTTTTCTTAGGAAAGAAAATATCGGAAAGGTAGTAAATGAAGATGTATGTGGCCAGTCCCTCAGTAAATACCTACGGGAAGCTCTCCGGAGAACCACAAGACAATATGGGCCCCAGTGCAATGGAACAGGAATAAGTCCATTTTTCATCGTGTTCATTTAAATAATGGACAATTCCATATTCAAAATTCTTCCTTCTGTGGGATGACAAAAGACCGGTAAGGAAGAGAAATCACTACAGAACAGAAGTGTTCGCCTTCTCCACAACGTCCTTGCATCTCTCCTAAATCTTTTAGACTAATTTGCAGCCCTCAGGTCCTTTTAGATCCCCAGTGATAATTAATGCCCAAATAAACGAGGCAGCAAAAAGCCCACTTCCCTCTGCAGCTTGCCAGGAAAACAAAACCTCTTCAAGCAGGTACCAGCGTAGCCACAGTGCTCTATCCATTTATGTCTAGCAAGTTTAGTTATTGCAAAACACAGCAGTAAATACTGCCAAACTCCTAGAAAATATTCCAAGCAATAAAAATGAAGTAGCCTCTCTACAATATTTAAATAATTCAGAGTGGAAACATTGCCTTGTGGCCATTTCCCTTCCTGCTTCCCAGTCTCCGGGGTTCAGCAGGGGTTGGTCCTACAACCCAAGAGCCGGCGGCTCACCTCCATGAGCAAAATCACGCATTACCACTCGCTTTTCACAGGCGAGAGCACCTTCTTATGAGCAGAGCCCACATTACGAGTCTTACTGAAAAACTCAAGAAAGAAATTTTAATTTTATGCAATTCTTTTTATCCTACCAAGATAATTACTCCGTTATTACGGTTAATCTGGGAGATGTTCGCTGCCAATCAGAAGCTACGCTGGAGGTAACGCTCACCTGTTTACGTTCTTCTGGATTTAGCAGAAGGTAGCGTGGATCAAATACTATTTTGTGCAACTCCTTTTCCCATGTAGAAAATGCTGAAACCTGTGAAGTACACGAACACAGTTGCATTAAGGAATTTTAATAAGGATGTGAAAGAAGGAAATGTTCCAAGGTGAAGCAAAAGAGTAGTTCAGAAAGCTAATGAGCCCTCTAAAGGATGCCTCAGAGCGGTTGGAAGTTGAATTTTAATCTGTTTCTGGCAATGCTCTGGTCGCCCCCACACCATTAGTATTGATTTGCTCTAGGACATCTCACCGAGTATCTGGGAGACACTCATTCCACATTTTTGATGGAAAGAAACTGTGGCAGAACGGAAAATTCCCATTTTATCATCCCCTTTGCACAACAGCAGCATCAATTTCCATTTAAGCAATTATCTCAGCTTTAACTCCCCTCCTCTCCAAAACTTAAATTATAACCCAAACGCGGCTGTCGGTGCATGCGCACACGCAAAATCTGTAAAGCCCCTGTTTTTGTAGTAAATGTGCCGCTTTGCAGCGGGACCGTGGGCAGCCGCCCAAGCACAGCAAAGTGTCCTCTCCTACGGAGGCTCTTCCATCTTCTCCAGAACCTCCTCCTGGTGAGTGAGCTGGAAGGACCACCCGGAACCCGCGCAGGCCCCTTGCTCTCCCAGACCCCTTTGCCTGGGATTTTATGGAACAACATTCTGGGAGCACAAGACTGAAACCCCCAGCCTGATCTCAGTTCCTCGCGCAACATCACTGTTAATTAGATTGCTATGGAAAACTCTGGAGTAACGTGAAATATTCTCATCACTCCACCTAATAATAAAGAGTAAATTCACTAAAACAAGTATGTGAAGTATGACTAAAATAGAGTAATTAACAAAGAGGAAAGCTCCAATGAAGTAAAGTGGGTTCTCCTCTTGTGTTGCCTTCCCACAGCCTGCGAGTCACCTCCGTGCCCATGCAGGTGCCCAGCCCCTGAGGTTTGGGGTTTCCCCCACCAGAAGGATCAGCAGCAGGAATTCTTTCTTTTCCAGGATGTCTTTTATATTCTCTCTTGGCCGTCAGCTTTGTTTCTAGTACAAAGGCCAGTTTGGTGACAAAGCTACTTAAGCTTGGGCTAATCTATCATGTAATCGTTCTTGTTTATGATTTTTTTCTTTAGTAATTATTTAACTCCACATATTGCAGACGTACACCTAAATTAAGTGCTGGCTACAGATATTTATAATTTAATTCTAGCTACACACGTCATATGTTGTTCAGGATACTCATTTTGGAGCTCTCAAAATGCATATAAAATATTAATATTCTGACTAATCTCCCAATGCGTATTGTATCGTGGTCTTCTTCCCCACGATGGGACACGTGTCCGGGGGATGGTGGGGGTGGCATCTCTCCCCAGAATAAATAATGATTTCTGTGGCCTTGTATCACCGCAGAGGAAAAGGGGAAGAGACCTGAGCATGTCGTGGGCTTCCAGTTCTCAGCTCCTGCTCCTAACCAGAGCGCAAAGAACAGGGGAAAAAATCAGATGGGAAGGGGGCGTTAGGAACCCCTGGCCCCCCTTTTTATTTCCCAGTATTAAGAAGGTAAAATCTTGAGAAAAAATATCATTTTAAATCCTTAAAAAAGTCTTGTTTCACTGGCAGCACCCTAGCAAAGAGAAGACTCTCCTAGAAACGCAGCCTGGAGAACTCGGGTATTTCGATGCCGGGGCTGTGAGGGAGCCAGGAAAAGGCTTGGATTTGCTCAGGATTTTGTGAAAATTTTTCAACTTCCAGGAGGATATCCGAGATTACATCGTTACATGGGAAAACTTGCCACAGACTTAAGAATAGTGCTGTTGTCTTGGAGCTACACCAAAATCGCACTTTATTTTCAGAAGGTTACGGTATCCTTCTGTTGATATAATTTATGTAGGAAGAATCAGAAGTACATGGAAGAACTCAATCAGGTTCAAGCTCTTTGCAACGCCATCAAGTAACTTCTTGAGAAATAATGTTACAAGGAAACGGCAGGAGATGTTTGTTTAAATAATCAGTTTAAAATAACAGCAATGGCCTCGCTGCATTCCAAGCAATGCCAACCAGCTAGTGCCAACCAGAGGCTTGTCTGGACATCTAAAAAATGCTCAGGGCAAAAGCACAGTAACCTATTATCTATACACTTGTAAATAATAGCAGAAGCCAACAGTAAATTCCCTGAATTTCTTATTTTTATGAGCAAGTCTGACTCTTCCACTTGAAACGTTTGAGGAACCCTATTACAGACCATCCCTAATACTTTCAAATTTTGACTAACTGTCCCCTGACTTAAAATATGCCAGCAGGAGTCTTCAACCAGTATTCATTTATGGCACTTCTGCATTTTTTAAGCATAAATAACAAAATATATTAAAAAGCACGTCTGACGTGGAGATAATTTACTGTTTAGCTTCTGAAGCTCTAATTATCTACCTTTAAAGTCTGCTGATTATTAGTGATAAATTTTATAGGCTTTACTGCCTAACAACAGACACCTGGGGTGTTTTTTTCTTTACAGAAACTACACAAACTTCTATAGAACAGATTCTGCAGAGTGTTGGAGGGAGGTATAAAACCTGCATAGACTGCTCCATTATACACCCATTTACACGGGCAGGATCAGGGCCTAAGCGTGTGATGCTGATTAATTCCATTCACGCTCAAAATCATCAGTTCTCTGGAAAAAGGGGCACTGTGAGATGAACTTTTGCAGAGGTGATTTTATGTCTGTACATAAGGGTATCCGAAACTCCTCATATTGATGGTAGTCTCTGCGTGGTGAGTTCAGCGCAGGTTTGTGTGTGCTGCCGCAAGGAAACACTGGTCCGTGCTGGAAGAGCTACTGCCTCTGGTTGTCTTTGGGTCTGTCTATAGGAATTTAATTAGAACTGCACCTGCAAAGGGCTTTCGGCTCTGCAGAGCCACGTTTGAGTGGATGGCATGGGAGGGGAAGTCACAGTATCACCAAACCGACACGGTTAACAGACAGAAAACCCCTCTCAGGAATTGTTCGTTTGGCTGCTAAGCGATAGGTACGAAATGAGCCCTGGCGTGGTCCTGGACGACGCCTTGTTTTCATAAATGGGATACGCCAAAGCAAGCCCGCGCGTTTCTCACCCCTCTCTCCAGCAGCATGTCTCGGAAATGAGTGATGCGCTCCTCCAGGGGAGGCGTCACCTGCCGCGCCGACGTCTCCTCCTTCTCCTTCTCAGCCTTCCCCTGGTCAGCAGCTTGGGAATCTTCTGTTCTTTAACAAGGCAAGACAGAAAATAGTTCAGTAATTGTCAGCTCGGGAGGGGATTTTTAAGCCTCTCTAGAAAATCCTCCCTGCCGGCAGGACATCTCCAAGTGCCGAGCAGCCAGGGAGCAGCCGCTGAGAACTGACCCAGACCCGCAGCTCATTATTAACCCGCGGGGCCCTCCCACAGCTCCTCGGGTGGAAGGATGGTCTGTCGGGGCGATCAAGGAGGAACTCAGCGGCCAAATACGACGCTGTATTTCAAGCTACAGAAAAGTGACAGCTTTATATAAAATTTGTCAAGGAGTGGAGACTCTAAAGGAGTGACTGAAGAGACTCGTCTTATTTTTCTTTCCTCGGTTTTTCTGCCCCCAAACTTGAAAGTCAACACTAATCTTTATTTTATGTTCCCATGCAGCCCACGAGCTCGCTCCTAAGGGAAGTAATCAGGCAACACATCGCATGCACAAACCTGCAATAAAGCAGTAGCGAAGAACCTGCCCTGTGTTGGTGCCTGAAGGTCTGCGTTTATCCCGACAGCCTTTTTCCAAGATTGCATCTGATTAGAATAAATAGGGGTTTCTGAGAAAATACTTACTACTGATTGCCTGAGCCCCTTTGCTTACAAGACCCCCTGGATAAAGGCACGCAGGCGGCACCGCTCTGCCCATCGCGGGAGAGAAGGAGAGTTTACTGCAAGATGCAGCCATAAAGCAGCAGCAGCGTCAGAGAGATGCTCTCCTCAGGTGCAACCCTACAGAGTCGGTGTCACCACTGGAGAGTAACCGCTTCACACCAGATGAATATCTACATAAATTTCTCAGAGTTACAGACCATTAACACTGCGCTCTCACAGGGCTGGAAGCCAACACCTATCTCCCCATGGTTTGGAGGGCTGGAGATCTGTCCCCGTGGGCCCTCAGCATCTGCCGGGAGAGGTGAACGAGGGGGGAACCGGGCAGGAGGGGAGGGGATGGGAGATGGGGCTGCAGACCTCCCCCCTTCAGAGAAGGTGGCCCACCCAGACTTCTGCGCCGGGTCCACCCTGCTCTTCCTTCATGCTTTGAGCAATGGGTGGCTTCAGTAAAAATTAAGGCTCTTTCTGGAAAGATCAGGAGCCTTAGAACGATCACAAGGTTCAAGTGAGGATAATGAAATAAGGCGATTTGATTTTCAGCCTCCCACTACGAATGGCTGCATTTTCCACTGATGTAATTTTCACCACTACAGAATAATACTTAGTTTGAAATTTCAACAGGAAAACACTTTTTTGTTTCCAAGCAAATGAATTAGATCAGCACATAATGTGAGTCCTCATGTATTATCTTCCTTCTACAAATAATTACATTACACTTACATTTATCCGAAAATAATGCTGTATTCCTAGTGATTTCAGAGAGATCAAATTGGTGTTCTTCACAGAATGACTCCGACTTTTATATCGTAATAGCAAATTTTATTCTGTGACATGATCCATGAAAGGCCCAATTCAATTTCTAGTACACACAAAGACCTTTTTCAAGCTGAAACTGCAAGAAATACAGCACGCTCCTCCACCAGCCGAGCACCAGAAGAGCCCCTCCTTCCGTCAGCCTTTCTTACGCTATTGAAAGCAATGCGGAAAATCACACAGACTGCTTTCTCATGCCAAAAAATGCCAATAAAGAATACAATTTTCTTTAGCAAACAATACAAAAATCTGCATAACAACCTTCGTGACTTCCTGCTCAGAAGGACGCACACCGGCACCCTCCCAGCACGACCTCGGCAGCCTGCAAACCTCAAGGCGGACAGGGCGGCGAGGCGCCTGTGCATCACTGGTACCCGGTGAAAGGGGAGGAGGCAATGGGCACAAACTGCAACACAGGGGAACCCATCTAAGCATAACAAAAAGCTTTTTTACTCCGAGGATGGTCGGACAGTGGGGCAGGCTGCCGGGGAGGCTGTGGGGCTCCATCCTTGGAGATGGTCAACCCCCCTAGATACATCCCTGAGCAACCTGCGGGAGCCGGTGGCACAGAGACCCCCCAGCCCTTCTGTCATTCTGTGAAGAAAACCCAGAAGACCTAAGTTTCTCTTAACATGGGTTTTCTTTTGTACGGAGTCCAATCAGAGGAAGAATTTGATTTCAGTATCTTTAAGCAGTTCCATTATATCCCAATGAAGCGTAAATGAACATGCAACAGGAGGTTGTGGAGCCCAAAGCTCCTACACCTGCAGATGCAGGTTCTGGCTGGAAGCCCTGGACAGAGGTTGGGCAAACGTCCCCGACGAAAGCCCCGACGGGAGCCCTGCTGGCTTCTGCACTGGCCTTGGGCCCGGTCCTCTGCCAGCCTGGCCACCAAACAGCAGGAGAAGAGAAATGGCAGATCTGTTCTTACCAACATGAACCAGCGATCCACTGCAAACCTCCGTGTGGTGACCCTCTAGCTGAGTTACAAAGAATTGTGCTGGAACTTTTATAGAATTAGATCTTATCACTAGCGCCAAGCTTTCTGTATAGCGGATGATTTACTGTATGTCAAAGGAACAATATGATTTACTAAGTGACTTGACTTAATTATCTCCCAACAGCATTCCCTGTTCAATGTAGGAAAACACTCACTCCCTTCACATGCAATTATTAACGTGGATATGACAGCAATACGAATAGTTTTTCTGTCCATCCAACACCAAAATGAAAATTTGTTTAGTGTCCTGTAAGGACAAACCCAGATTCAGGCTGGAGCGAGCAGCACTTTGTTCACTCCCAAGTACAACCAAGCAGAGGAAACAGAAGTACAGATTTGGACCTCGTATGTGCAAGTTGGAGGATGAAAAGCTGGTGATGCGTGTCCTCTTACCCAAAACTCAGAGCTTAACCAGCACTTTAATAGACTCTACATCTTGAGAATTCCCCTTCTGCCAAGTGACTCGGCTGCTTTTCTTACAAGGAATTACGGGCCACATTTTTTAACTTGGTTCTGCTCTTGGCTGAGTAATTCAGAGACACACAGATGGAGGCAAATGAGACCCACAGCACTTAGAAACAATCATATCAGTTCCAAACACTGATGGCAGCAGTGATTTTAATCGCTGTGCAAACAACCACGGCTCGGTCTCCGCTGCGGCGATGGGAGGTTGTTGCCCGCGGCAGTGGGTACCCAGCGGGGACAGGACCGTCCTCCTCCAGTGGGATGTCACAACCGCATTAGCAACAACTCTCCGTATAGCAAGAGTTTATACCCGATTTTCATCCTGAGGATAACCAAATTCTAGTTTGAAATGAAAATCCTACAATATTTTCCTTTTTTATGTCATGAACTGTTAGCTATACTCTAATATTAATACATTTAAACAAGCACTGAGACTGCATTTCTTTAGTGGAAGGTCAGTATTTTAAAGGTCCATCCATGAACCTCTATGTTCTGCCGTTGTTTCAGGGTACAACAGCAAAATGTCAAGAAATCTTTATATGTTACAAAAAAGAATTTAAAATTCAAAACAGCTGTAGAAATCATGTTGTAGTTTGGGGATGCGTGTTCTACTGACAGAAAAATAAACACTTTAGGGCTTTTTGGTGACAGGTCAAACTTCTGGGGAATTGGGATCATCACAACAAAGTCTGACAAAATGCTACGCTGTCAACCCAAATCTTAGTTGTTTCTTATGTGAATGCTGCCCTTGACTTTCATAGGACTAATTGTCCAAATACAGCAAGTAATAATTGGTTCCTCCTAATCTAAGGATTTATTTTAACAGTTAAGCAAAGACAGAAGTTAAGATAGGGTTCTCTGAGCTTTAAATATCCTCTCAATGAGTATCTTGCCACAAATTTACAGTATGATAAAAGTTGGATTATTTCTTACACCACAGATACGTGTAGCCCAATATAAAGACATATGATGACATCAACAGCAGGTGATATACACATTTATGACCATGTGCTATTTAACTTTGGAGGCATAAAGTCACAGCTGAGAGTCGTTTGTGTTGCCTGTGCCTCCAGTGACCTTTTCAAGACCCCAAGGACAAGTCCCCATCCCAGGAACGCTCCTCTCCATGCCAGGCGGACACGGCAGCAGACATCGCCACCACGCTGTGGGACTTCTGACATGGTCGCACTTCCAGCTGCACGATTTATGCTTGTACATGGGTATATACGTATCGATGGATGGATAAATATATGCCACAAGAAAGATGCTACGACGCGTAAGGGCAGGAGAGTCATGCAGCAGCTCTGCCACAGGCTGACAGTGCCCTGTATTTACCTATTTGCTTTGGGGAGAAATAAAATTATATCAAAGCATATTTCTGCAAGTAAATAAAAATAATAAAAGATAAATTCTGCAAATATATGTAAAAAGATGGTCCATATTTGGATTTTAACAAATTTGACAATATCCTTTTGAGTGTAAAGAAAAGAAGAGATTAAAAGCCCCAAGTCAGTCTTTCAGGAGTAAGTCATGGAACTCCGATGAGGCGATATTCCCTATTCTCAAGCCGAGAGCGGGAGAGGCACTGCCTGACCTTGCGCCACGCTGCGCAGTAACCCCCAGCCTACTTGGATGCACTCATCTTTCAACAAGCGCGTTCTTCTTGAGTTTATGAACAAGCTTCTGGAGTTTCAGAATTCCCTTTATGTACATTAATGGAAAGACGTTTCACGTTTTCTCAACCACTCACTAGAGGGAATCACCTCAATAGCACGTGGCAAACCCCCGCTTCTATGCACAGGTCATAATGCTGGCCCATTTTGTTAGACCCACTGATGGCATTAAAATATTCTTAAATACTTTTATACTAAATATAAACTTTTATACTAGTTTATATACACTAAATATTATGTACATTGGAAAAGTATGTTTTGTATATAGAAAGTATAAATATACCCTTTTGTACCAAACATTAAATGCACAATAGTCTCGGAGTTTATGTTTATACCAACCATTAAATGCACAATTATACCCGGAGTATCTGATTCTTCCTTCATAGTTAAATCCACAGAAACCCTTAAGGAGGTCAAAAGAACCATCCAATGTAGTAGGATAAGAATGGCAATATAAGACAGAGTATAATTATTTTCAATATATTCACTTGAAAAATACAGAAAGTTGTTGTGGTTACTGGTCAAAATGCCCCAAGTATAACACACTATCTATGCAGATTAATTTTTTTAATGGTCCAAGCCATTACCTTACTCGCATGAAGAGCTAACGCTGTACAAGCTCACCGGCCAAAGGTTAAGTAGAATGAAATGTCTCTAAGGTACTTCTTAAAACAGAAGTGTTTACTTCATTTTCTCGTTGGCAAAGGCTGAGGGAGTTGTTTATTTGGCACATTGGGTTTTTTGCCTGTTACTTCATGAGAATTTGAAATACACGTGGTAATAAAGGTCACATAAAAGCAGAGTAACAGAAATACCTCCGGATATTTCGGAACCGGTAGCCTGGAAACCCTGACACCAGTGAAAAAAGTCTGCTTCACTTCAGTGAAGATAAAGCTTTTATCCAATGTCTTTGAAATAACTACATATCCTTACAGTCTCCTTTTAAGCATTCCAAAGTCAGAAAGAGTTACTCAGACAAAAATGGATGACATCATGGGAAACAGAGATTATCAAGAATCATGGAGTTTGATGAAGATTGGATATATAGATAAGTAAACTTTAGAACTTACTTATTTCTCTTAGTTTTGATGCTAAGATCATCGTTTTCATCCCCTGGACAAGAACTAACGCATTTGTCTGCTAAAAAGAAATAAACAGTTATTAGATTTGAACTAGATAAATGGGAATACAAATTCTTCAAATTAACCTTTCATTTCGTGTCTTTGGCCACTGCTCGGGTATATACTATTTTTCACTTTCCACAGAGCATTTTAAAAATATTTCATCAGATCTTCAGAACTGCCTTCACCCAAATGAAAGTAATAGCAATAAACCCGACCATTTTCATTCTGAAAAAATACTCATTGTTCGTTCATGTCAGGATTATTTTAAATCTCGTTATTGTTTCAATCTGATACTCCCTCCCCCCTTCCCTTAAAAATGCAACTACAAAGACATTTCTGCAAAATTACTTCAGTCCTAGCAGCCTGAAGATTCAATTGTGCTAACTTACTCCAGAATCTCCCTCCTTAGCCCATTTCTCATTCTTATACAGGCAAATATAATGCTGCTTTTCCATAAATTCACCGACCAGCATGGCCAGGCTGTGGAGATACCAACAACCTCCTCACTCCTGATGTTGTAGAGTAACTCCAAGGCTCCTGGTGGGGCCTGGACACTTGCCCTGGAAGGACGCTGAGGTTGCATCGTCACTCATAACGAATGTGAAGCATATGGAACAGATATTTACTTTTGGAATTTTTTTTTTTTTTTTCCACTGCGGCTTCCATCAAAATTCAAACGGACAGACCACCAGAAGTCCTGTCCATCCGGTGCTTGGTTTGTGTGCGGGGTCTTCAGTAGTTCCCCATGAATTAGTTGAGAAATATAAAAATCAAACTGTAGTTAGCTTGGGAATATCCAAAACACCAAACCTCAGCCCTTTTGTACTAGACTGGGAATGAAGACACCTCTTGCTATTTAGGGAACTATGTAAAAATAAATGTAAAATAAATATAAAATTGAATTTAGGTTATGGAGATAAAAGGTTTGAATAATTTGATGTGGTGAGATCTGATCTCACTGAAATCAGATGAAACTCCAAGACTAGAAAATGGGTCCAATCTTTGTATCATTGACGCTAACAGAAATGTGGCCATTTATTTCAAGTTTCAATTTAAGAGTCGTCTTCTTACCTCATTTTGTGTCCCTATTTTAGGGAAATTGCGTGTTTGTTGGTGTGCTTTCTTCAGATGTTACCTTTTATTTATATTAAGTGCATGAACACGGCATACACTGCGAAAGGACCAATAAAAACCCCAGAGCAGCTGCACCGTTGCGGCGTGGGCAGAGCAGGAGCAGGGACCACGTGAGACGGGAATACACGGCAAGTACAAATGGACGCTTTACTAACTACAACTTAAAATGATAATAAGGAGCAATGAATGGCATTCCGAAATAAGGAGTTTGATCTCAACATTCCTGCCAACATACGAGCATTATGAATACGTAAACGAATTTAATCATATTTTAAATAAACATAAATTCACTGGAACTATTACCTCTTCTTGGCAACTTCTTCTTTGGGACACCCAATTCAAAATATAAAGGAATAGGAAAAACAACCTGTAAACTCAGAAGGTGGAACACAATTCAACAGAGATACCATAAAGCTATTAATCAGGAGTTGAACAACCTGCGGAGGCCGTGGGGATCTGAACTGTAATGAACGCTGAAGGCAGTAACACGAAAGGAGAGAGTTCCTGGTGGTGTTTTCCAGGAGAGCTGAAGCTAAAGGTGAGTGGGCGAGCACAATGCTGTCCCTACCGAATGTCACCACGACAATGACAGGAACAGCCATGCCCATGGGGCACCTCCTGCATTTGTCCCACACCACAGCCGGCCCCTCCCGAGCGGCCAAAGGACCGACACTGTGCCATGCTCGGACGTGACAGACCCCAAGGGGACGTTCTTTTAGCAAAGAGAGCTCATGGTGGCAAGTCCTTTCTGTTCCACACCCCCATGGGACACGAGCAAACTCACTGGGGATGGAAAACCACTACAGGAAGTTCTCCAGCTACTTGAAGGTGAACTCAAATTTGAAGTCATCTTACGACAAGACCTTTCATAGATTTCTGAAAAGGAAGTAGGATTCTTGAATTTTGCTGTGAAAAATACATGAGCGTGGCATTTATAAAAATAACCTTCAATGACCATATAGCTTCCAGCTAAAAGAATTCTGACGCAATACACCTTGATTTCAGAGTTCGGTTCCTGCGAGCAATGGAGGGACACCAAATCCCTCTCCCTTCGCCTGCGGGACTGCCTGCTCTGGGCAGAGTGTCTGGGGGAAATAGGACAAGATCAGAGTCAGCATCATCCCTTAAAATTTCAGTGCAATGGAAAACTCGGTGAGACGTGACAAACGGTGTCCACCTCTCCCCCAGGGACCTCCTGCACCACATGGCACCGCTGGACCTCTGGTACAATCACAGACCAACTTTGCAAGGGAAGCAGCCGAGCACAAAACCGGATAATTGATTTAAAGCTTTGAGGAAGAATATTACTTGACAATAATCTTTCCATGAAATCATGAAGCAGAGCACAGCCCCAGTCCGACGGTCTATCAAGCTTAGTGCTGATTAATTAAATCATTCAGCTAATCCCAGCCACCTCACGAATTCCGGTTCATTTTCCAGAACAAAGAGGAAAGACCGGCGTTTACCAGGTGAGTGAAAGCGGTGCCAATCCACCCGCCGCACGCAAAAATCTGATTTGCAGTTTTGTAAAGAGACCTGGCGCCCACGTGTCCCACCTAAGCCCAGGAGCTGACCCAGGCTGTCCCTAGGAAACGCGCTTCACGGCTTTGTCCGAATGGGGCCAAAATATTTGTGGGAACAGAGTGAACCAAATCACAACTGGTTTTGAATAGGGATCACGCCAACTGTGCATCGGCATGCCATTTTCTGTAGGCAGAATGTCAGTTTTCTTTTAATTAGCTGAAAAAATAACGTCCTCAGCCCAAACGCCCAGACAACCCACTTGAGCAGGTGAAGGAATAGGAACAGATAAAAATGTTTTTCTCCGTTGCAATAAAACAGAAACATTTCAAGGAATCTTTGGGGGGCAACAGGGATATTACGGTCAGTCTGTGACCGCACTGAGACAGAGGAGTAACGATTCCACGGGATGGCCTGATGGGAGCCCATTAGAAAAGAGCCGTGACACCTTCATAAATCTCCCTAAGAACTAATACTTTGTGGAGGCGGAGTAATTGATAAATGAGTAATTCCTCTTTTATGCCTAAATTATAAATGCACTTGATCTTTCAGCGGAGCGATGTGCAGATAACCTATAGCACCCCATGAATAGCTATGCTTGCCAAATTTTTCGTGCCTTTGATTTAAAAATTCTAATTAAAACTCAGCAGCAGCAACTAAACTAAATAAATTTGGCAACCATTGTTGCAAACACAGAGCTCATTTGTGTTATTTATTTACTTGAGATTACAGGCTAAGAGAAATGGTAACAAATAATTCCTTTCACCTCAGCAGCTAATATATACTAATTATAACCTGACTGTCTCAAATACTGAGCAACCGCAAGTCCCAAATTTATCAAGGAAGATTAAGACTATTAGGAACAATGAAAACCGTGGTCATAAAGAAACTGGTGCATGAATCAAATCTTGGTGGTACATATAGATATTAAATAAATAAAGAGGATGGAAAGGATGGAGCACACAGAAAAAAACAGATTTTTGAAGTGGCACAGATCAACAATGACTTTAGACTCTTCTTCTTAAGGAATTATAGGCCATGAACAATGACCCTCAGTTTTGCCTTTGGCCATCGTTCCCCCTTGCCAGTAATTAATTGATCTTTCAATATATTCTGTAATAAAAAACATATAGTGTATTTTTCTGCTGAAGAACGAACTTCAGCAGAAACGCTTTGGAATGATTAGATATACAGCTAAAGTTATTCAAGCCATATACAAAAATGATATGTACACAAGCATCTGACGATTGAAATTCATATTGAAAAATGTAATGACATCATATGTTGACAAGGACTACACTAATAGAAAACCATTCTTTGTAGCTTTTTTTCAGTAAAATTCTACTAGCATAAATCCTGATTATCTCTCACTTTTATCTACCTGCAGACATTGTGTTTCAAGTCCATGAACGCGCACACTCAGCCCCGGTTTTGCAGCAGTTAAGCAGCAGCTGTGCGTGCGTCACAGTCCCTGATGGCCGGAGTGTAAAAGGCAGGTCATCACTTCACGAGACCAGCAGTGCTACCTCACTTTTAGTTATAAAATACTACACTTTGAAAGAATGAAAAAAGTCTCATCCTCCCCCCCCCATTTTTCCAGACCTCACCACTAAAGAACAGCCACCGGCCGGAGGAGGCTCTCCACTGAACCTGCTGTAAGGCAGAACATTCAGGAGCTGCGAGCAGCTCACCAAGACAAGCAGCATGTCAAACGACTGCTGTGCACCTTGACGTCCTCCCAGCAACGGCAGGTCTTACTGACACCGCTCCCATGCGAGAGCCAACGTCCTCAGGCAACGAAAGGAGCATTGACACGGCACGGAGCAGCTCCCGGGAACAGGGAGTCCACGCAAACTGGCGAAACGTAATCTCTGGAGAGAAATGTGGTGGGACAAGCACCGGCCAGCACAGGCTGGCATGCTGGGCTGCTCCTGGATTGGTCACCAGCACGGACAACACCTGGACTAAAGAAGGAAGGTACGGAGAGCAGAAAAAAAGACAGCATGGCGAGGAGCATGGGATGGAAAAGCCAGGCTGGGAAAAATGCCTCCGCAACCTGGCTGTCTGGAGAGGACCACACAGCAAACACCTTGGGTGACTGACAAGCCAAGGGGTGTCTTTCCAGCTGTATTTGGAGCCCCCGAACACGGATCACTGCAGATCAGCAGGTTGTTCTTCAGCCACACTCTGAGGGATCCACGGTGTTTAGAAGGGGACCAGCAGAGTCATGTTTAGATGGAAGCACCCACGTTTCCACCAAACCTTTTAGCGCTCATTAGGGGTTTATTACTGGGATTTTTTTCTCCCCTCTACAACTTGGTTGGATAATCATTAGCTACGGAGTATCTGCTTTTGTCTACCAGCTGAATAATGCATTGGCAAGGCATTCCTAATGTACATCTTGGAAATAAGTGCAATAAAACATAAAGACAGCAGCTTCCGAGATGTGTTTCATACATCAAAGATTCATCCAGTATAAGAAGCCACCTGTTTCTTCACTGCCAATAATGAGAGCGGTCTATCCCCCAGCTCAGCATGTCAGTGAAAATACAGGTTTTGCAATAAACATCAATTTTAACGCAACACTTCATATAAAACCTCAAAAGGAAAACCATTCTAATTACAGTTATCAAACTTTGACTTGAACGTATTTAGCAACAAAATTTCATTCGACATTTGAGTTTAAATAGAGGCAAATAATCACAGGGCGGTAGTTACTTGCTGCAGCTTCCAGCTTGCGCTTGTGGGGAGGATCCTCGATGATCCGGTTTATGTCGCCGCGGTGCTTCAGGTCCACCGGCTTCTCCCAGACGGACAGCTGCATTGTAGGGTTGAAGAAGAAGACCCGGTCATCTCCAGTCCAGACTACACACCTATTCCAAGTGATAAACTAGGCTTAGGTAATGGCAGATAAGCCCACGAACAAGAAATTCACCCGCAGTTGGATTATTGCATCTCCGTTCCAGCGCGTGGGTGAGACCGAGCGCCTGCCCCAGGCCCTGCCAGCCCACACCACTCACCTCGGGTACAGTGACTCTCTCCTTGTCAATAAAATGCCATAGAAATGGTCTAAACACGCCCAAAAAGCAGCAGGTGAAATATTCTATCACAGAAGGGGAAAAGAACCAGGTGAGGAGGACCCCCGTGGTGCTCAAAGCAAAAGAAGCCACAGGAAAATGCATTTCATGTTCAAAAGCTGTGGCTGAGAGCAGCACGTGGCATCCCAGTGGCATCCCCATGGCATTCCCAGCGGCATCCCCACAGCATCCCTGTGGCACCCCCGGTGGCTCCCATGCCACTCCGCCCTGGACAGGCACACCCAGCCACCGCAGACGTCTGCCACAAAGGTTTAACTCGATTTCTATGGGCTCTGTTTCAAATTTGAAAAATGTGACCAAGTGCTGCCGTGCAAATCACAGATGTCTTGACTTGGTCAGTTAAAATATGCCTGACAGTGGTTCAACTTTTTGTCCTGACATTCATTTTAAATCAGCTAAAATAACATGAAAATGAGTATCGCACCACCCTTAACAGATGCTCAAAAACCTCAAGTTGTACTTCAAATCTATATGTAAATAAACAAACAGAATATCAGTCTCAAGCCCACACTTTCTGAATCGTAATGAAAACTAAGAAACCTTATAAACACACTCCGACTTCCTCACACACACGCATATTTATAATAGAAAAATGTTTGTCTCTCTGAAACATAAATACCTGGAAGGGACAAATCTCATCATTAGAAGCTCTGATACTTAATTGTTATTAAAACCAGGGAACAAAACTGGTTCCAAAAAAAAAGTCTAGTCTGGGTAAAAGACTGCAAATATGAGAAATGCTCCATCACTGCAGAGTACTGTAATAAGATAATCCAACACACTGTGCGTACCACTGGTAGGACATCACCATTGATCTCGCCCAAACACGTCATGAAAAACACATGACTTCTGTGAGAAACCGTGGCGGGAGCCGTGGGGCACCGGGAGCAGTGCGGTGTAAGTGTGTCACCGAGCCCCAACATCACAGTAATTATGTTCCATGGAGTTAAATGTTCTCCCGATGAACAGCAGCACAAAATTGGTTGAACAAACCCAGCCGTGGAGTTCAGTCACACTTACACCCCACGCAAGCTTTGGCATCCTGAATTCAGTGACAAGGACATAACAAATAGTTTAATACCTTTCTGGTTTTTTTAATACACCAATGTTCTGGATCACAGGAGAGCCTCACAAAACAGATGCTCTAACCCTCTGTTCCGCAATGATTAGGTGTAATTACTACTTCCTACTTTGTACCTTGGAGCTACGGGAACCTCCCAAAACACCGACCCACCAGCCCTGAGCCTCTTTGGCAGGACACACCAAGAGGGACTTCCATGGGAACGTCTCACACCAAGGCTCCATGCTCCCAGAAATACCACGGTCATCCCAGAAGGAAGGCAAAAAAACCTTGGGGTTTAGGTGAGGAGGACAGATGTAGTTGATTAATACAAATGGGTTATTGTTATCCTTTTATAAATATTCAAATTATGGTCCAATCGTGCCCAGGAGTAGACGCCTGCTCCGAAATGCCCCTTGCTGTAATTTCTTTCATTGGCAAGTAGCTCACTGCAGGATTTGAACCGCCCTGGGAATTAGTTGCAAATAATGGTCAATTTGAAACCAGCATCTTCTTTGGGACGTGCGATACTACCACGTGCACGCGGGACTGTCAAAGCTGTTATTTGACAGAGATTATAACCAGCAGGTTTGGAAACGTGTGTTTTGCCTCTGCCAGAACGCTGCTGTGCTCGCTGCTCCTCTGGCCACGCACGCAGACCCTGATGGTGCTCATTAATCACCAGGTATCATCAGGGCCCACGTGCCACCACCCCAGGTTAGAAACTCTGGGGTCCCTTGTGACACCTCTTCACTTTTCCATGACTAATATAATTTGACATTTAATTTAAAATTAATGTCCTCTTCCCCATGTAACATGTCACCTGTTCCTCTTTGGTGTAATAACGGTTTCAATTATCCACAGGGGACGCATGGTATTTTCTTTCAGTCACAGAGCAGGAACTGGAAATGCAGATATGTTCATGTTTCCCTTTAGAAAATTGTAATTTAAGAATGAGTAAGGGCACAAGATGATATTAGGGTTTTTTATTATTATTATTTCATAAGGGAGGTAAGGTTTGGTAACATTCCTGAAAATTTTTCTGCCATTACAAATGATGGTCTGGCTACTCCTGACAGGGCCTTGGCGATGTCACATCAACCATGGGGCCCACAGAAGCGGGGAGCCAACCTACGGGTGCGGAGTGGTTGAAGTAAATTCAGAATGTGTTGAATTTGTGCTGCATATCTAGTTTCAACCTAACAAAAAAATTGTAAAGTGTGACTGAAGCACCCTACGCGCATGCTCCATGTTCCACCACGAGCCATGGGGCAGAGGAGATGTTCTCACCTCAGAACATGGGACAACTGTCAGCATGAGGACTATGCCCCCTCCCTCTGGTCCCAAGGACCAGGTTCTTATGCCTTTTCTCACACCCGGAGTACTCTCTGGGGCACTAAACTGTCCTCTGGAAACTTGGAAATGTAAGTTTTCTCCCTAGAGACTGAAATATCCCAAACTTGGATCTGGGAGTGGTGCAATTCAGTGGAGGTACCAGATGCCCATCCACCCCTCAGCAGACACTGCTGGAGACGAGGGGGTGCAATGAGATCCCTCTCCGGGGACCGCGGCTCTCCCCCTCTATTCCACTCTCGTGAGACCCCAGCTGGAGTACTGCATCCAGTTCTGGAGTCCCTACTACAAGAAAGATATGGATGGGCTGGAACGTGTCCAGAGAAGGGCCAGGAGGATGATCCGAGGGCTGGAGCACCTCTCCTGTGAGGACAGACTGAGAGAGCTGGGGTTGGTCAGTCTGGAGAAAAGAAGGCTCCGAGGAGACGTCACAGTGGCCTACCAGTATCTTAAGGGGGCCTACAAGAAAGCTGGGGAGGATGTCAGGGGATGGTAGGACTAGAGGGAATGGATTAAAACTAGAGATGGGTCGATTCAGACTGGACGTTAGGAAGAAGTTCTTCACCATGAGGGCAGTGAGACACCAGAACAGGTTGCCCAGAGAGGGGGTGGAAGCCCCATCCCTGCAAGTTTGAAAGGCCACGCTGGACGATGGTCTGAACAACCTGATCTAGTGGGAGATGTCCCTGCCCATGGCAGGGGGTTGGAACTAGATGATCTTTATGGTCCCTTCCAACCCAAACCATTCTATGATTCTATGATTCTCTGCAAGAACAGATGAAACCATAACTATGGCACTGATGACACTGATGGACTCAAACGGTTCCTCTGCACTGCACCACAGAGTAGCAACTGTCAGGAAGAGAAACAATTGACGTAAACCACGTATTTATGATGCTGAGATTAAGTAGGACATCAGACTGCACCTACAACACTGGTTTGCAAAATGGCACAATATGATAATAACAGATAACAGGTGATGTCTACGTGGGATGCCTTAGCCAAAAATCCCATAGATGTCAGCCATTGAGTATAACCTGATTATTTCATCCAGCGTAAGAATGAATATGGGTAAAGGAGGTAAAAAATCCTTTAGTCAGCCACTGGGGACAGAAAGTGAGGAAAGTTTTTATCCATTTAAAAATGACATGAGAGGTTTTGCTACCCAACATGTAGTCACCTGAATGGGAACGTGGTCAGGAAATCCGGGCCATTAGACACAACCTATTTTCATTGATGCAACACGAAATCAGCCCCATTCTTGCAAGACCGTAAGAGTTATCCACTGCCAATGAAATAACTGGGAGAGAAAGAGGATCTGGCCCTAAGAAGCTAGAACATTTCTTGTGGATCTTGTGTTTCCTCCCTGATCCACCCAAGCACCATCCAAGCATCTTCCTTAAGTACATGATTAACGAGGAGAAGCTCCCGCAGAACCCCGCATTGCTACTTAACACGCAGGGTAGCGTATTTTCCCCACGTACCAGACCACTAATGCATATCTGGCGAGGGAAACGGCACTGATGAATGGCTTCTAGCAGGTCTAATTGCATTTGCTTACCATGGTGATCCTGGCACGGGAGTGGATGCCACGGGTTTGTTGCCGTTTGATGTGCTGTCATCCTCATTTACTAGTTTAAAAGAATGATCCTTGAAAGACAGATAGAGATTAGTCAACAAATAAAGCCAATGCAGAAGACTGTTATAGTTACACAAATCCCTCATTTTAACGTGAAGTGGATTACCCTTATTGCCATTATTCCTCCAGCAGCTTTATGAACAACCAGCTACCTTGAGAATAGCCAGATAAATGGGAAATAATAAAAATGTCGCCCCACTTATAGCAATACAAATGAAAAACACGCAGACGTGCTTTTGTCCAGGCCAACAGCTCACCTGGGACAACAGCGGGTATAACTCTGTGTACTGCAGGAACGAGGAGAGCGGCCTTGTCAGAAACGAGTGCCCATCCTAATGAGGGGCAGGGGCAGGCAGGAGGGTGGTCCCACCACCGCTGGCCCCTGGGACTGTGCATGAAGCAGCAGCGCGTGCAGGGGACTGGTGTTGAAATGCCATCCTTGGCTGCTGGCTTCCAAGTAGTTTTTCTGGTACTTTCCAAAGACATAATAACACCAGCAAGGGCAACTGTCCCTGGCTTTGATGGAGTGACTACATCAGTGGACAAGGAAGAGCTACAGATGTCACCTGTCTGGACTTCTGTAAGGCCTTTGACATGGTCCCCCACAGCATCCTTCTCTCTAAATTGGAGAGGTGTGGATTTGATGGATGGACTGTTTGGTGGATGAGGAATTGGTTGGATGGTCGCATCCAGAAGGTAGTGGTCAGTGGCTCAGTGTCCAGATGGAGATTGGAGATTGGTGACAAGCGATGTCCCTCAGTGGTCCGTACTGGGACCAGTACTGCTTAATATCTTCATCAATGACACAAACAGTGGGATCAAGTGCACCCTCAGCAGATTTGCAGGTGACACCAAGCTGAGTGGTGCATTACACACTGGAGGGAAGGGATACCATCCAGAGGGACCTAGACAGGCTTGAGAAGTGGGTCGGTGTGAACCTCATGAAGTTCAACAAGGCCAAGTGCAGGGTCCTGCACCTGGGTTGGGTCAACCCCTGATATCAGCACAGGCTGGGGGATGAAGGGATGGAGAGCAGCCATGAGGAGAGGGACCTGGGGGTGTTGGGGGATGAGAAGCTCAACACAAGTCAGCAACGTGTGCTGGCAGCCCAGGAACCCCCCACAGCCCGGGCCGCATCCCCAGCAGCGTGGGCAGCAGGGCCGGGGGGGATCCTGCCCCTCTGCTCCACTCTGGGAGACCCCCCTGCAGCGCTGCCTCCAGCGCTGGGGCACCAACAGCAGAAGGACACGGAGCTGTTGGAGCGGGGCCAGAGGAGGCCCCGGAGATGCTGGGAGGGCTGGAGCCCCTCTGCTGTGGGGACAGGCTGAGAGAGCTGGGGGGGTTCAGCCTGGAGAAGAGAAGGCTCCGGGGAGACCTTCCAGCCCCTGCCAGTCCCTAAAGGGGCTCCAGGAAAGCTGGGGAGGGACTCTGGAGCAGGGAGGGGAGCCATGGGACGAGGGGGAAGGGTTTTAAACTGAAAGAGGGGAGATTGGGATGAGATGTGAGGAAGGAATTGTTTGCTGTGAGGGGGGTGAGCCCCTGGCCCAGGTTGCCCAGAGAAGCTGTGGCTGCCCCATCCCTGGAGGGGTTCAAGGCCAGGCTGGACGGGGCTTGGAGCAACCTGGGCTGGTGGGAGGTGTCCCTGCCCAGGGCAGGGGGTGGCACTGGGGGGGCTTTAAGGTCCCTTCCCACCCAAACCATTCCAGGATTCTATGAAACCCAGCCATGAGCATCCCTCCTCTGACACCGACACCACAGTGCGGAGCTCCTACAAATCACCGAGATAAATTAAATAGATAGCTCTTTATAATGGACTGTAGGAAACGATCCCGTATCACCAGCACAGCATTAGCCACAGGACAGTCCTTTATCCTGACTCTGATTTGTGCAGCTCAACAGCTTAAAGAGGTTTTTAAAAGAAGAAACGCCATCACAGACCTTATCGCCATCACTCTCCACGGGGGAACTCTTCCTCTCTGTATGTAAAATCAAGGTCGGTGGGCAGGAGGATCTACTTGATTCTTTGCCATTATCTGTGAGAATAAAGGATTATTTTTAATGCACAATAAATACACTCCCTGCAAGCCAAAACTTGCAAAGAAAAACCAAACCATTCCCTGTGGCTCCGAGTCTCCTCTTCTCCTCCCGCAGTCCTCTATTTACACGCACACGTGTGCCGAGGACCACATCACCTTCCTAAGTATCATGCTGGATTTTAGTGGGACACATTCACATACTTTAGAGGCTTTTATTGCATTAAGCTTTTTGTCCGGCTATCTCTGAATCCAAACCTTTTTTCCATGTCCATTTCTCCGGGGGCACGGCCACCCCTGAGGGGCTCAGGGCCAGGAGCCCCCTCTTCCCCGAGCCAGGGGACACTGCGGTGCTTGGGGTCAACCTCCGCAGGAACCCCCCGAGCATTTCAGTGCATTTCCAACGGAAGCAGCTGTAATAACACGTTCCTCTCCTTTACAAACAGCCATCTCTATCCCAAAATACCGAACGCTAAAGTGTTTCCCCTGGCTACGAAATCTGTATGTCTCGGTAACAGAGAGGGCAAAAGGGACAGTGAGGAAAGGCAAAAAGGCAGCAGGTACGAGACACAGAGCCAGCAATGAGTAAAAAGTAGTTTTCACAGTAATAAATATTAAAAAGACACTGTTTTTTCTATTTGGTTTTCTTTTTCGTTGTCTTGTCCTTTCACTTCTCTTAAAACACACAATCAAGCATTGACTGAGGGAAGGGTTTTACACTGGAAGAGGGGAGATTGGGATGAGATGTGAGGCAGAAATTGTTTGCTGTGAGGGGGGTGAGCCCCTGGCCCAGGTTGCCCAGAGAAGCTGTGGCTGCCCCATCCCTGGAGGGGTTCAAGGCCCGGTTGGACGGGGCTTGGAGCAACCTGGGCTGGTGGGAGGTGTCCCTGCCCAGGGCAGGGGGTGGCACTGGGGGGGCTTTAAGGTCCCTTCCCACCCAAACCATTCCAGGATTCTGTGATTCCCTTGCATATGTGCCAGAAGAGTTCCAGCAGAGCAGTAAAACTGCCCGAGGAGACTCAAATCTCTCGGGAGCGGGGACTGTGGGGATCCATCCCTGCGCACGGCTCTCATCCACCTCCCCGGCTCTGTGGGGAGACCCCCACCAACACCCTGCCATCATGGGCTCCCTGGGGAGCTCCAGCGCAGCCATACACTGCAAAGACGGGCTGGTACTACCGGTATTAAGAGTGCCATAACCAGGGCAAGCCATGACATACCTCTCCCCTTATCCATCTCAAGACGTACGGAGCACCTTCTGTCTGCCAAAGAGACTAAAACTTTGGTATAGTCACTTCAAGAAACTATTTGTAAGCACTGCTTTTCTAGGACTGCATATTATACAGCAGATTCACATGTCCAAATACTATTCGATTGATTTTCAAATTATTCAGACTACAGAATGGGCACATGTGTAACAGGAGCTACACCGAGGAAAAGGCTGGAGTCTGCCATTTGACTCTGCTTCGCTGTGGAATACATCACAATAATAAAAATTTAAATATATGCCATTTTTCTCAGAAGACAACTTACTCAATTTTTATGGGTAGTGAAAAAGAAGATTTACAAACCGTATCAATTAATTTCCATGCTAAAGGATCAAGGAGTAGGGAGCAGCTAATACACATCAAAAAGGTCTCTAAATTTATGTTCCTTTGTGAGACATCTGTTAATGGGGAACCAAAGCACTACCGGGCACCTTGGTCTTCGAGTGCAATAAAGTCACACCCGGCTCCAGCCTGCCCATGAGCTGCTGGGCTGCTGGGAAAGTGACGAAATCCCAGCGGAGAGCTCAGGATGGTCAGGGACACTGGAGGGACAACGCGGGGACACCACAGTGACGGGCCCTGCCAGCAGCAGTGCCACGTGCCAGCGCCTGGAGAGGCAGGAGGCAGCCGCTGGCACTGGTAAATGGTGGCACCAGCCACCATAAAGCCCCGTGAGAGGGAAGCCAACCCGGGGAGAGCACACCGAGGAGCGGGGATGCTTCTCGCAGGCTGAGATCCAGAGGCACAAATAGGGCACCTCGCTTAAGTTAACTCTGCTAATGCATTCTCCACCTCTAAAACACGGCAGAAGAAAGGTGACGTGCCGTTTCTTAACCAGTTCGCTATCTTGCCCTGTGTCTTCCCATCACTCCCACTCTCCCACTGCTGTTCCCCTGGGATATCCTCGGCAGCTTGTTCTCTGCTCCTGGCATGCTACGAGCCAGCCCCGCATGGCACGGCAGGCACAATGTGCCTGTACAGCCTCCATCCAATGAGGTTTTTAAACCAAAACTTCACCATGCCTCTACAAAATACGTTCATAGAGGATGAAAGGAACCTTGAGACATCCCCTCTGCAGCAAACCTTCCTTTGCGAGTCATTGATTTTGCAGCAATTTAAAGGCAGCCGGAACAGCCTGGGTTTGGGACGGCTCTTGCAGGAGCACAGCTGGCACCGGCCACGTTCCGTGGGCACACAGCTGACACCGGCCACCTCCTGCGGGCGCACAGCTGGAGCTGGGCTCAGGGCACCACAGCCGACCGCGTGTTGGGAGCCTTTGAGGGCAACGCTGCTGAGCGGTGTCAGTACGTCTCGGCACCTCCAGCTCTCGACTCTTCCGCTCTTGCCCTGAAATAATCCCCGAAGCCACAACTATGGAAGGCCAATCAGCTGCTGACGAAACGGCCCCACACACATTGCTGTTCGGGTTCTGTCACTCGAGCACGGAGCAGCTGGACACGGAGCAGCACGCTTGGGAAACGATGCTTAACGTACCTCGGATTTATTTTTTCTTTTAATAGGGAAATGACATCAACCCTTCTTCCAGCTCTGCTTCTTTCTCTTTTTAATTATTTCTCTACTCCTAGGAAGAAAGCTTTTTATTATTATTAGAATTTTGATTCTTTTATAGCCTTCATTATCACGCTGGTTTAAGAAGTAGCCAAGATCTTTCATTCATGTCTACGCATATGCACACATGCATGAGGAACAAGAAAACACATTTACCTAGCTGATGTCGACTTGTAATTAATCATTACAAGCATTAATACAAATACCTAAATGTCAATTGGCAGATTTAAACAAACTGTTGCACACGTGGAATTCGGCAGAGGAGTTTCCCACAGCTGATGATGACGAAAAAAAAGAAATAGGCGTGAGCGTCTGAACCACTCGCACAGCCCCGGGAGCTCCGCTTGGATGCAAAGAAAGATACGAAATGCGGCATAATTGTTTTTCTCATGGCTGCCCTGACCCTGCTCCTTCATAACTGAGGATTGGCTTGAAGTACGGAGCATGGACATGCTGGTGCGGACCAAATCGTGAGACTCGTGCACAGGTAGCCATTCCCACTCCCGTTGGAACCTTACATGTCTTGAGTGCAGAGATACTCTGCGCTGCCAATGCCCAAGGCATCTTTCTTTTTTTCCTCCTTTGAAAAGCTCCCTCACAGCATTCGAAGGGGAAAGTTGACCTCCAGGGAGGGACTTGGGTGCTCAAAATAGAGCATCACCGGCGCAGCGCTCGTAGGTGAACTTCTGCGGCACACAGTTCATTAGCTGTTCACAGGTGAAATATAACTCCAGAAGATTTTGGACCATCAGCACATATAAAATAAGATGGAAATAAAAAACAATTTAAAATAAAATAAAAAAATAAAGTCCTGAAAGTCACTGTGCACGTCAGGAGTCATTTATTTTTATATCTATAGTTGAACATTGCGACCATTTTCCGTAAGAATAATGTCAAGAGAAGAATAATTCAGGCTCGTGCTTGCCCCACGCCGCAGAAGGACAGCCAGCAAGACGCACGGCTACCCTCCATTGGCAGCTGGCGCACGGTTTTGCTCAAGTTTACTCTTTTCGCAATCAATCAACGTTTTTTCCCCCTCTTTAACTCAAGTGCACAAAATAAACTGCAGTCTGACAATTAAGCCACCACGACGTATTTCCAACATAATCACGCAGCTTTTTTTGCCCCTAAACTTAGCAGCGTAATTACTCCCGCACTTGCTGTAACGCTGCCGAAGGATGCGCTGGAGACGGGAGGATAAAGATACCTGATTAAAGAGACTTGGAGGTACCACGGCAGGTAGGGAGACATGAATAATTCACGGTATTGAAAAGTAAAGGTGAAGCAGCAAAACTGCCTTGGGTATATCACAGAGGATGCAGGTGTATGATCATAAACATCTTATTAAAAGCAGAATTGGGGAGGGAGAGGAAGGGTAAGACGGAAGAGAGAAGAGGGGAGAGGGAAGAGGGATTCACTCCAGAAGTATCTATGGAGAATAGACTGAAAAAACATTGGTTTGCAATGGTATTTAGAGGCCAAACCTCTGTTAATCCCAAAGGAAGTTTAAAATTTTGATGCTAAATGTCTCAGAGAATTGTATTTACTTCAAGTGCACGCCTCTAAATGCTTTTATTATCCCACCAGCATCTCTGCCAGTCAGTTCTGTCTCTCCCCACAACCTCACTGCTTTTGTTTCTTGAGATTAGCCTAAAATCCATACCTGATTGACCCCCAAATTCCTCCTCTGTTGGTTGTGGCTCAAGCTAAGCGTGGGATTTCAGTGCCGACCACATCAGCCGGGTTGGTGCCCTGCTCCACAGGCGGGGATCCCACCTTCAGCCCATCACCATGGCTTTGGGGAGACAGACCCTGCTCCCGCTCCCGCCTGCAAGCTGTATCTCACCCTGCAATTTGTGTCTATTTTCTGCTTTCACCAGTTTCTCTGTGCCCTGCCAAGCGCTCTGTCTCCCCTCTTAGCACAAGTCTCCTTCAGCAGTCCTTTTTTCCTTCTGCAGCCATCTCTTCCCACTCACCCCTTGATTTTTTTCTGGAGATTTGTAGTGGGAACAGTAGAGGACAAATCCTCTGCCTGCTGTCCCATACCATGGGCTGTACGCCTGCCGCAGAGGTCAAGGACAAACTCCTTTCATTGCTGGGCTTTTCAGGCACACAGCCGACACTGACCAAGAGATGCTGTTTGTCACTACCCTGAAAACAGTTTCTTTGTTAAAGCAGGAAAAGGTGAAAAACCCTGTTGAGCATATTCCCTTGGACAGCATGCAGGGTGGGCAGTGTCCCATCCCCACCTCCCAGCCTGGCTCCATGCACGTGTTTCCCACAGAGCTGCGCAGGAAGGACCATCACTACGAGCATTGCTATGAACATCACTGGCACCATCGCTACGAGCATTGCTATGAACATCACTATGAGCATCGCTATGAACATCACTGGCACCATCGCTATGAGCATCGCTACGAACATCACTGGCACCATTGCTACGAGCACCGCTGCGAACATCACTGGGACCATCGCTACGAGCATCGCTACGAACATCACTGGGACCATCGCTATGAGCATCACTACGAACATGACTGGCACCATTGCTACGAGCATTGCTATGAACATCACTGGGACCATCGCTATGAGCATCGCTACGAACATCACTGGCACCATCGCTACGAGCATCGCTATGAACATCACTGGCACCATCGCTACGAGCATTGCTACGAACATCACTGGCACCATCGCTACGAGCATCGCTATGAGCATCACCATGAGCATCACATCCCACAGAGCAGCTCCAGCTCCCACCAACACCGGGCACAGCACGGAGCCCCCATTCACTCGCCTCCTCCCTCCCTGAGCATGAGGCCACTGGACACCCATTGCAGGGGGTTTCTGCCTGCTTTTGCATTTCCCCCTCGTTTAAGCTTCTGTACCATTTCTCAGCCTCTCTCTCTGCACCCCTGTGAGCTGGCCCAGGCGAAGCCGGGCTCCGAGTCATAGAATCATAGATTCTGTGATCATGGAGTCAAAGACCTTCGCTGAGTCTTGCTGACCTTCCTTCCTCTGCTCTTCACATGTGATTCTTTTTAAATATCAAGATCTCAGCCCTGATCTTCAAGGCACTTAACGATCTGAGCTCTGAATATCTGTAAAATCATGCAGAGCTCTGGGAGGGTGGTAGCTACAGCTCCACCTCTCTTGTACCTACTGTAATACAAAAAAGCTAGATTTCTACCTGAGACTGGGCTTTTCCAGCTTCCAATACAAAAACAAATGCTTACTGGAAGCCAGGACCATCAGGAAGTTTACTCCTTCTGCTCCAGAAATACAGAAAATTTTATTAATTTTGGCTTCAGAAAAAGAGGGATTTGGTGTTGTGATGAGCAAAATCCAGCTGTGCCAAGCCTTTCTGACTGAGCACACAATTTTCTCTTTAGAAACCAAGATAAAGAAAGGCTTATCTGTACTGCAAAACAAAAGCATGGCTGTAATGTCATAGAGAATCTGTACATTGGCTTAATGCTGCCCCTGTAGCGGGCGGCAAAGCATGGTGGCACCGGTCTGGTGTGTACCTTAAGGTGCTCTACACACTAGATGTAATATTCATGGCTCAGCGTGTTGGTATTCCAGTTGTCCGCCCCAGTCCTCTCTTAGAAACAAGTACCCCTGTGCTCCAGTACTCCTGGCCTGGAGACACTCAGTGAACACATTTTTCAAGGTCCTGAGCTTTTAAAATAATAATAATAATAATAAAACCAACACCAAAACCTCTCCCAAAAAATAAACGAAAAAAACCCAAACCTGGAGGACGCTATCTTCTTAAACCATCTCTCCACCCTAACCATCCACCCGGCCGAGGCAGACCAGGCTGCCTGCTTGACTTTGCCCCCAGGACAAGAAGGTCCCAGTACCAGGTCCTGGTGGGGACACCAGCTGGCTCAGCCCTGGCCTCCACCACCCGGTGATGCGGGGACAGGTCACCATGGGACTTGGTCAGGTTCTCAGCATCTCCAACAGCTTCCTAAAGGGCAGGTTGCTTTTCCGTAGCACCTTCAGGCTGATTTGGGAAAAACCTTTATTACTGTTATTTGCTTTTAATTATGATTCCTACTTTGATCATTTTTCCACTGGAGGTAACAATAGTTGCAACAACCTATAGAAAACAGTGTGATCTCCTCAAAAGCGTTACAGAAAAATCCATACTAGAGTGAAATTACCATTTTTCTCTTAAATGTAGTTGGCAGCAAATCAAAGATGACAGAAGGAGGAAGAAGAAGGTATTTTGTATTTTCAAGAGAAAGCTGGAAACAAAATTATACTGATCATCTGATTTAAATTACTTGTATGCATATAAAAATGTAACGATTGCTCTCCCGAAGTGATGGCCTCCCAACAGTACAGCCGTTTGATTTAGGCAACCTATTGACCAAATGTCAGGCTGGCCTTTATCAAAAGTCATCTAGTCAACAAAAGGCTTTATAGAGAATCCTTATTCAGCTCAACGGATAAAATCAGGAGTGGTCGTGTTTTCAAATCTGCCAAGAAGAAGATTATGAAATATACTTGATATAAGACATATTAGAAACCAAGATTTCAGTTTTCAACACGCAACAAGCTGCAGATCAGCACGACCCTTGCACAAATCTTCATCTTCTCTCCCTGCATCCTTCGAACAGTTTTAATATTTCCTTCATCTCACTCACTTCCGAGAAGAAAGTGAGTCAATACAATTCTTGGTGACTAAGGAGGAGTTTGCAGGTCTTCAAGCGCAATAACTCTACAGAGGATAAAAGAAGTAGCTGTTTACCAAAAGCAAACCAAACCAGACAAGAAACTTTAAAGTGCCATATGTTGAAAGAGACGTATGAACTTTCCTTCAGTTTTAAGGTGTCTGTGTCATAAAATTTTCAGCAATTTCCAGACAGAGCCGGAATACTCAGCAACATAAATTCAATCAGAGGATCTTATTCAAGCCAGGTACGGCAGCAGGCAGACCTGCTTCAAAGGGAGCCTCCCGCTCCACTTATGGATTTCCTCAGCACAGCTGACCACAAAGTATTTCACGAAACTTTTATCTTAGCTGTGGGTAGAGGCGGTGAGCTTGAGGTACCCACGGAGGAACCGGCTTAGCTGGACAAGTGAGAGCTTCTGTATCAAAAATGTGTACATGAACAAATGTAGTGCACATACACTCATTTCTGACCCTTAAACACCTCCACAACAGCGCTAACTCCTAGGTGTGAAGGATCAGATAAATCACGCCTGAGATGATATCTAGTAACTCCCAATAAACGCCAGTTTTTCCCACGGAACCTAGTTGGGAAGGTGGGTTCGGGACCCCACGGTGCCTCTCCATGGCTACGTGTGTGCAGGTCAGGCAGAGGAACAGCCCCTCCGGCCCCATCGCAGCATCTCACCTTCATTAACAGGACTCCTGACTTCACGGCAACATAAGAGGGATTCCACCTTATTAGGAAAGAAGTCCCCAATTTCCAGTCAAAATCTGACCGCTTTTTGATTGTGATTTGCAATGGGTATACGTGAATCTAAATAAAGCCACACGACTTCCTCCAGCCTTTGGGAACAGCATTGCCCCTCCGCTCACAACAACACACACACATTTACATGACAGTGAATAAACCGGCTTTATCACAGGGTGCAGCACAAAGCATCCTCGGAGGCTGCAGCCAACGAGACTTCATGGAGCCACTATCCAAGAGACAACCGCATTATCACTGTAATGCTTGTGAACACCGCCGGCGTGGGAAATCAAAAGCCCAAGGACGTTTCAGAAACTTGCCTTTTGTATCATCAAATGCAAAGCTACTGCCAACTGCCAGACCGAGTAAACAGGATCCAAAACACTCTGAAGACGCTCACAATTAGCTAAAGCAAACGTCATAAAATTTGAGCCAGTCTTTTAAGGGTCCCCCATTTCTATGCAGCATGGGAAGCATGGCTTGGTTGGGAAGTACGCAAATATACAACACATGCTCCAGCAACACAAGCAGTATAGAGAGATACAAACTCACCTGGCAACGTCTGATCCATCAGGTTGGCTGCCATGAAGGTCACCGCTGGTGCAGACACAGCAGTTACCCGGGTGACTTGTGTCGGCATCAAAGGACCCACGTGAGCATCCATTCTGGAGGCAGAACCTGCATTCAGAACCATAAGGAAACCTTTTTTTTCCCCCAGTAAACACAAACGCCTTTAAAAAACTCACTTTTTTTCCCAGCCATATTCCACAGAATACTCTTTTAACCTCCTGCTGAACATTTCCCTATCACCATTTGCACGGTTAAAACAATAGGTTTTGTGTTTAGTTGAATTACTGGTCTAGTCTAGCCATGATGTCCAGTGATCCTCAGCAATTAAGCATCAGCGGGAATTTTAAATGAATAAAAATGTGGCCCTCGACATAAGAATTTGCAAGGATATATTAATGCTTTCAGAACAGATTACATTAAAATCAGTTTTCTTATTTAAGACTAAATAACACACCTCCAGTTTCTACTGTTACTCATCACAAACTCTGTGTCCCACTCCATCCACGGGAAATTATTTTGCCGATAATTTAAAAGAGCAGCGTTATCCAAGGGAATCAGTCTGCTGAGACAATTCACAAAACAGAAAATCGCTAAATTGCTTACATACGTTATTCGTGATAAAGTAGTAATCCAGGTCTGCTGCTAAAACTATGCTAATTAAACCCGGCTATTAATCCTGCAGAATTCGTGGCTGTTGTCGAATTTGAGTACCACTTTCCCATGTACATTTAGACACAAAATCATTTTTCAGAAGCTGGAAGACCGATACCACATCATCTCATCTCCGACGTAAATCCAGGTGTCCCACCAGCAGGCTCCAGACCCTGTTTAGAAGCCAGCATTTCAAAACTGAACGGGCAGCAGGGACGTATCCCTGGGTTTAAGGCAGACTCTGGGAATAACATCATATTTCCCAAGCACGATCCAAGCTGTGGAATTCACTGCCCTTTCCTTTCACTAACTCCTCTTGTTCTGTCAAACACTTCTCATCCCAACTCCTCTCCATTTCACAGTACCAGGGATCATTTCTGGAACCTTCATTCTGTGAGAAAAACTCACTCGCACACTATAAACGTCTTCATCGATTTTTGTTTCTCAGACTCCAGGTGCCAAAGCAGATTATTAAACATACCCTTCACCAACATGGGGACACTGGTTGCTTTTTTGAATGCAACTATAACATCATTTTATCATTGAAAAGCACACTTTTTCTTACTGAAAATGGAGTCTTGGGTACCACGATAACACGAGGGGGCACCTCCTCCCATAAAGGGTTAACACAGCTAAGGAGCCATCCAGGGAAAAGTAAAGCTTTGACAAAAAATAATCTTAGGAAAAAGTAGGAGGGTCATGAAGCTTTAGGAGTTAGGGCCAGAACACCAAGTTCATCCAATGTTCAACAATGCTTTTGCATGATACCAGCTTGCTGTTAGCCATGGTGTCTCACAGACATTACGTGCTAAGCGATGATTTATTAATTTTAAATGCAAATGAAACACCTCTGACAACCATGACGCCCATCCAGCAAGGAAAAAAGAAACGAGTTTCCAGGTGTGCTGCACGGAAGAAGCGGGAAGACAACTGCAATTTTTCCATATGCCCGGAGGATGGTTACCCCCACCCACAGGGGATCCCCCCAGGAGCCCCCTCTTCTCCTCCTGCCTCCGGGGAGCTCCAGCCCAGGGCTGGGAGCGATGTATGAGCACAGGATCCTCTCCCTTTGGCAGCTGGCACATTTAATATTTTTATGGGTTTCCTCCCGCGCCTGGCGTACAGCCCTCCGAGGACAGGGTTAATTAGCGAGCCACCGTCCTGCCGGCCAGCTAGTGCAAGGGGAGGAGAAGAGGGAATGAGAGGACAGTGCCAGCATGATTTTAACCTCCCAGGCCCGGCGGAGGTTCCTACAGGATAGACAGCGGAGAAGACCACATAGAATCATAGCATCATCTAGGCTGGACATGTCTCAAGGCACATACAAACATATATGCACAGAGTACACATTTTCTTAAGCATAACTCAGGCGTACATGTACATGCGTGGTGCCCCGTCTGAGCTGGTGAGAGCCCTCCAGGGACCTGCAGCAGTCTAGGACAAAGCAAACGGGTACCGAGAGATGCTCCTGGATCGTTAACATCAAGGGAGCAAGGGGAGAGGGGAGTCAGTACCGAGACCCCGCGATGCGCTACCTGCCCGACAGCGCGGCCCCGCGCCGTTCTCCCTGGGAGGGGTACGGGGAAGATGAATTGCAAGTAGCTGCAGGAAAAACACCAGAAAACCTTTTTTTTTTGCCATTAAGAGAGAGTAAGAGAAATTCCTGCAAGACATGATCAGTAGCATGATAAAGAAATTACCCTGCAAGGTACTGTGATACATTTAATCCATATTTCCCTTGAAGAAAGAATGATAAATAAGGCATTTATGGAAGAGGAACAGGTCGATGTGATGTTTGTTGTGCTACCTACAGCACAATAACATAACTGGAGGCACTTGTACCTTGGCCATCTCTAACAAGTCAGTGAACCATTTTCCAGCCCAAGACGATGTTAGAAACCTCAGGCAATGACAGTTTATTTTTTTCTGCTTCTGTCAAAGCCTCTGGCAAAACTATTAACTTTGATGAGCTCTCTGGATATAAAGAAGCGCTGAGGAACCATCAATTCCAGCACTGAAGTCTAAGGTGCCTCCGCCTGCACAGGGCAATCCGGGCAGCGGCAGACTGACAACAGCCCCCCCATTGACGGAGACGCCCACCAGGACACACACGTGAACAGACTGAAGTTCTGGTTTCCATATCCTTGGAGACCATCTCTTAAGCTAGGATTTCCATCTGTAACTTCGACGTACATTGCTACACCATTAATTCCATGAGTAATATTTATAGTTTGGTTTTCTTTGGCTTTTCAAATTAATTTTAATGACAACAAAAAGGACACTTTCATCCTATCACTTCCAGAGTCATCAGAGACAGATTAAAATGGTACTTCATCATCTGGTCTCTTCTGATTGGGGTGAGGTATGCGCACGTGGCTGCCTTGCTACCTACAGCAATATCCTTGGAAAAGGCTGTGCAGCTATTCTCAATTTATCCATCCCCAAATTCTGAGGTTTATAGGGATACCAGGTAGATGTAGAATCATAGAATCATTTAGGTTGGAAGAGACCCTTGGGATCATTGAGTCCAACCATCAACCCCACTCTACAGAGTTCTCCCCTACACCACATCCCCCAACACCACATCTAAACGAGTCTGAAACACATTCAGGGATGGTGACTCCACCACCTCCCTGGGCAGCCTATTCCAGGGTCTGACCACTCTTTCTGGGAAGAATCTTTTCCTAATGTCCAGCCTAAACCTCCCCTGCTGCAGCTTGAAGCCATTCCCTCTTGTTCTATCGCTAATTACCTGTGAGAAGAGACCAGCACCAACCTCTCTACAATGTCCTTTCAAGTAGTTGTAGAGAGTGATGAGGTCTCCCCTCAGCCTCCTCTTCCTCAAACTAAACAGTCCCAGCTCCTTCAATCGCTCCTCATCAGATTTATTCTCCACATTAACTCACGTTAAGTTATGCACGTGAATTTCAGTACACAAGCAACTCTCTACACCCAAAACTGGAATAATTTTCATGACGTGCTTAATTATCTCCCCACAGTTAGCCATACACCACTTGAGATCGCGTCTGTGCTCGTTTCCTTGCCACAGCGTACGCTCCATGTTGAAAGGTGACTTTCCAGTACGTAATTTCAACTGCTTCTTTATGTTGATTTATGTTCATATCCAGGAACAATAAAATTATCAGTGCATCTTTTGATGTGGTGGAAGCAATTAGCTCACAGCTTCCATCCATATTGGAGGCAAGTATATACATATATATACACATATATATATTATTTCATACATGCAGATCGAGTTCAAGCGCTTAGTTTAATTATATCTGATGCTCACCAAATAAGCTTGAATGATTTAAGGCAATCATAACCTTTAAGGAATAAATATTTATGCTTTCTAGTTCTTCGTGCTCATGAAAAGCAGTCTTTGCAATAGATGGATTTGGAATGCAAATAAACTCTGTGGATTGAGTTTAATGTCACGATGCAATATAAGCTCTCAGTATGAACTGAACATAACCCGGGCTGGAATAATACCTAAACATGAGCCTACCACCCCCACACACGCACTCTGTGCAGTTTATGATTAAGTTTAGGCAAATTGTACTATAAAACTGTACTGAGGAGGAGGATAAAAGTGATCTTTTCTGTGAAGTTTCTGGCTACTGTTAGAGCCAAGGAGCCCTGACGAGCACGTCGTGCGTTTTGAGAACATCTGTCCATTTTTAAGATTATTTCATTGCAGAGGCATTTTACTGTCGCTTACGAACACAAGCCACCTACGCCTCAACTTAGCTGCAGCAGGGACACTGCAAGGACAAAGGAGGACACCAGTAGATGAGGACACCCGAGATCTGAAGATGCTCTGCAAGTGACACGCCGCCCTGATTTGCACCCCTGGTGAGCAGACGCTGATTTGCACCCCTGGCCGAGGATGAGAGAAGAGCAGCCCCAGCCCCGGGAACGTCCACTCTCCCTCTGCGCCCAGCACGGGCAGCTCGGGGAGGACAAGTCCCACAGCAGCACTGCCCAAGCTGGGAATGGCGATAACAGACAATCCCGCCACCCAGCATGGCTGGAACTGGCATTTTTACCCTGTTGCTTCAGCACCTGAAGAGGAGAATGGGAAATTCCCCATCACACAACTGAACGACTGCGCCTCACCTCCCGCAGGAACCACCCCCGGCATGCACCAGGAGTCAAATTCAATTACACAATAGATTTTTCCTGGAAGACACAACTAACTTTTCCACCTTTGTTATTTCTACCACACAGTATTTAAAGCCTATTTCTTGTTTTACCGTGCCCCGGACAGGCAGATCACTGTCGCCATCTCCCTCCTCTACTTGCTCATGGCCAAAAGAGGCCCAGGAGAGGGGGCAGATACGTTACTGATGCTCGTGACCCGGTTGAAAAGGATAGGGCAGATTTTCAGGGCAAAACTGTCCTTTGTAAATGTTCACTCTGTGCCTCAGCAGACCCATCGGCTCTCAGCATTCCACTGCACGGTGCGTGGATGTTAACAACCCACGTTAAGGGGAGTCATGCTGCCCACAGCAAGATAACGTGATGCTGGTCCTGGACCGCTCTGCAGCCGGCTACGACAGTGGAGTTCTCCTGCTCCTGCTGTTAAGTTTTAGTTCTTCTCTTTTCCAATTAAACCACGGAACTTCCGACATTATCTTAAAGCTAGGTTAGCAGTTCAGCAAGGGTTTAAGCCTAATTTTTCTCACTGTGATTCAAGGAGCCTTGAACAGCTTTGCCTCCAAAAGAAAAGTACCCAACGCCTTCTCTGTCAGCGCCACCTGCCATGACCCACGCTTGGGAAATGAAGTGAATGCCACCGGGCCAGTAGCCCAAGGATGGCATGAACCTGCCAGAACTGCTCTTCCAATGGCTTAGTAGCCCTCATTGTAACTTTCTGAAACAGTGAAGCACAGAATCATGGAATGGTTTGGGTGGGAAGGGACCTTAAAGCCCCCCCAGTGCCACCCCCTGCCCTGGGCAGGGACACCTCCCACCAGCCCAGGTTGCTCCAAGCCCCGTCCAACCTGGCCTTGAACCCCTCCAGGGATGGGGCAGCCACAGCTTCTCTGGGCAACCTGGGCCAGGGGCTCACCGCCCTCAGGGTAAAACATTTCTTCCTTACAACTAGTCTGTGTCTATATCTGTGCTGATGCAGCGCCAGGAATGCCCTGGCCTGTCGGTGCTGCTCCCCTGGGCACCGGTACGGGCCCAGCAGCTGGATCTCAGCCACCAGGAAAGGGGCAGGTGGTGTTTGGCAGAGAGCAGCAGCAGGATGGAGCCGAGGGCGAGAGAGCCGTCCTGCCCTGGGAGGGCTTGCAGCGGCAAACCACGCTAAAACATATGCAACATCCCTCCATCTTATTACAAACTGCCTTTTAAGCACAAAAGCTTCACTGCCTTGGTGCATTTCAAATTAATTCTATGATATTTCAACAAAATCAAGACATGCTATTAATATAGTTGTTATTTAAAATACATCTTTAAGTCAGATACATTATTTTTCGGCTGGAGACTACTGTCCAAATGGCACCAAATGGCATAAAGTTCACTGCCTTAAAGATAAAGTAAGAAAAAACGCTGTGCCTCCGCTGCTGAGAGATGGAAATTACGCAGGGATGGACATTGTTACCAAAAAGCTCTCGTCAGAGCCCACTGGAGCTGATGGGAGGACATCACCAGCCTTGGAAAGAGGACAGGAATACTTAATGCTTATTCACACCTTAGATAGCTCAGAAACAGGACAAAAAAAATGGAAAATACGCTTTAGCACCCTTGTATATAGTTAATCCGTGCATGGACTCCACCGATTACGTCCCGGTAGGTGCCACCAGCCAGATCTTCCCCGGAGCCGACACCAGGCCTGCCTGGCCATCGGAATTATCCCCTCCAGTCTCCAGGGATTTCCATGCCCAGGAAAACCCCGAGGTCTCCGCTCCTACTGGTTCCCAGCTTCATCTTTTGACCCAGGCGAAGGGCCAGAAGATTTATGTTGCTTAACCAGCTGAAGAGCAGAGCTGCTGGGCTGAAACCCATACAAATCCAGGCTTCCCGACAGTGCAGGTGGGCTCAGGCGTGGGAAAACGGGAATCTTGCTTCCCTTCCTATACTATTTTAATCTATTCTAGCACCTTGTTTTGTTCCTGGCACACCAGTGTCTTAATTCCTCTGCTTTGTCAGAAATTTTATCCTTGCTTGTTTGCGTATATATTCATTACATTCTGCTGCATGCAGACAGGATCACCCTTGGTTTCTAAAGACAGTGAAAATTTTCAGCAGTAAAAGCCCAAGAAAGTAATTTTCAAAAGTGTGCCCATGACCAAAGAATAGAAAACCTATTAACAGTATAATTTTGTTGACTTTCAAGTCACTGATGCAACACTGAAAATCCCACACTCAATAAGAAGCCCAGCAGGTACTCCAAGATATGCTTATTTCTAAGTCAAATGTGAGCCACAATGATTCTTTTTTTTACATCCAAATTGAAATGTAATGAGAATGTATTAACAAAGAGTATTAAATATTCAATGGCCTGGCTCTGCTCGGGAAAGGCTTTACCTTACCGCGCCGAGGGACGGCAGAGCAACGCTGATGTATGGTGGGCTTTGGGCTTTGCCCTTTTGATACCATCTAGAGGAATTCCACTTCTGCATGGAAAAAAAAACAAACAAAACCCAACCAATCCACCCCAGAAAGGCCTAAAGCAGGAGACACCCTATCCATATGAAATAAAATGCTAATATTGCTTCTAAACACTCAGAAGAGCTTTCCTCACGGCGGCAGATACAGCTGCTGTTTCCTTTTGTGGTGAGTAGTACCTACAGAAAGCAAGTTTTGGGAGCAGAGCACACCACTCACGAACTTGCCATCAATTCCTTATTTTTTACTGATAATACTCCTGAATGCATACAAATTCATGGAGCGGATGAACATAGTGCTGTAAAAGCTGTTCCAGAGAGGAGGAGGAGGAGGAATTCTGGCACTGAGCACACCAAACCCTCCCTTCTCTGCCAAGGGTTGGAGTTTTACTCAAAATTTTCCTGGCTTCTGTGGATATTTCAGACTAAGATCTGTGCTCAGGAAAGGGTGGAGCAGCTATTAATAATCTAATAGGAAAGAACATCCAATTAAGAGAAACCATAACAAACCAAAGAAGCAACCCTTGCGCATACCTGAAAAATAGCCACAAGGGCAGCGGAGCGCCGCAGATGGGCAGCTGCCATGGACCGCATGGAGACCCCCGGTCTGAGACATGGACTGAATTCACAAACAGGAAAAAAACGTGTTGCAGAACCATATCGATAAGAACATCAAGTGTAGGATGGACACGCTGCAAAGGTCCTTCCCAACCAGCTCCCAGCCACAGATCATTGCAAATGCTGCAGGAAGATGTAGGAATGGAGTGAGGATGTAGTGATAGGCAAGGAAAAGGTCTAAGAAAAAAGCACGGAGATAACATGATATTTGAATAGGATACTCTTCCAAGCCTTCCAATACCCACGGCTCAAAGAACTGAATAAACCTTAATGAGCTTTTTTTGCCCACAAATGTCTCTCGTAACTCTTTTTCACCCATCAAGATAAAACCACACAGAGGCTTTTGCATTGACAAAACTCCTTAGGAAGGACTTCCAAATATTCTGCGTCCTGTTTGTTCAACATCTGACAACTCTGTGCCTTTGTGAGAAGCTGATACTCCCCACATCTCCCACGGCCTTACAGACCATGTCCTCTCCCACCCTGCCCACCTCCTCCCTGCTCCAGCTGCAGGGCACAACGTTGCTTCTCTCTTCTTCTGGCACTGCCCTGAACACTCTGCAGCCAAAGGGGCACCAACAAACAGGAATCGAGACCTGTATCTTTATTTATATACATATACGTGTGGCCCATTCAGAAATAATCAAACCATTGTAACACTGCCAAATGGCAAAGCTTGCTTAAAGAAAGGCATTAAACTGCGAAGAAATCTCACCCAAATTCCTGGAAACTGCTGGAAGGAACAGAAAATTGAAGAGCAGGTGAGCTAAGCCATGCAGTAATCAATTCCTCAGCAGCAGCTAACGAGCAGGTCCACATCGCCAGGCAGGCACATGCCAGCCTCATCCCGTCCCTGGAAGATGCTGCCCTCCCATGCAGGCAGAGCCATCCCAACACAGACACCGTGACAGGCAAGAGGGAAAGGAGCCTGTGCCCAATGCAGCTCCTACGTCACCTTCTCACTGACTAATTTTACAAAATACTCCTCGCCATCTGAGGCACTGAGCTTGAGGCATTAAGCCTGAGAGGGATTTAGTAGGTTTAGATGAGATGTGAGGAAGAAATTGTTTGCTGTGAGGGGGGTGAGCCCCTGGCCCAGGTTGCCCAGAGAAGCTGTGGCTGCCCCATCCCTGGAGGGGTTCAAGGCCAGGTTGGACGGGGCTTGGAGCAACCTGGGCTGGTGGGAGGTGTCCCTGCCCCGGGCAGGGGGTGGCACTGGGTGGGCTTTAAGGTCCCTTCCAACCCAAACCATTCCAGGATTCTGTTATTTGATAGTGGGCACTACACACAGCCCTTGTCCGATTTGAGAAATGCACATAATAGGCAGCTGCTGCCGCGGTAGCTCCGTAGTTTGGAGCTAACTACCAAGAATGAAAATCCAATGCACGACGCTGCAGGGAAACCACAGCTTGCTTATAAAAATCATTGACAACATTTCACATTTAACTCATTTCTGTTGTCTCTCTTACGCCTCCTGTGGGATTTGGACTTGAATTGAGAGAAAGAAAGAGGGGTAAAGTTCAAAAATCTTGAAAAAGGAGATAATACCCTAAAGAACTGTGTAACTAGGACTAAGCAGGCCAGGCAAGAAGCATCACAAGGAACCCACTACCCAATATAAACCAAGCCCGCAGAGAAACGCAGCCTTTTTGCTGGCGAGGAATGTCACAGGCAGAAGAGCCCACTGCAGGACGGTTCCGTAATAAGGAAACAGAATAAATCCGTACCTGGTCCAGTCCTTTCATTACTGAAATACTACTCGGGAGGACTCTGCCTGTTCCCAGCCCCAAGGGCGCTCACCCGGGTGAGGGACATCGCACCAGCCGCGCCAGGACAGGGTGATGCAGACACTTGTCACCCTGCCCCCCCCCCCCCCCAGGCCCTCCCCCTGCTCATCTTGGCCTGGCCAAACTTGTCAGCGACAAGGACAACTCGTTTGTAAAAATTCCTGGAACATAAACACGTAGTTTCCTACTGAAAAGAGGACAGCGATTAAATTAGTAATTTCAATCACTGTGTCTAATAGCCAGGAACAGAGTTAGACATAGAAACGCACCAATTTATTTTTGTTATTGCTGTTATCATTTTATGACCCCAGAAATTAGTGAAGATCAGGGCCCAGGGACTTGCTTCATTTCGAAGCAACATCCATCACGATTAAGTAATTTAGGGCAATCCTGCATATTTGCAAAGGACAAGAGGAGTCTCTTTGCTTGACCAAAGGAGGAATTGATCAGCAACAAAAAAAAAAATATCAGTTTTTACAAACCATGCACATTCAGCCCCTCAGCTCTGCTTCTCCCCACTCCTCACGGACACCCCACGCTCCTCCTCAGGGCCACTTTCAGCTGGCCTAGGAGCCACCTTTGCTCAGTTCTCTTTCCTTACTCGGCGTCTTCGGAAGGCCCAGATACGTTCATTAAAAACATTCAGCGCTTTCTGAATCTGATTGTCTTCCCTTTGCTTCAGATCGCAAAACGTGTTGGGGTTTTTGAGCAGCAGCTGGCCTCACCGGCCTGCGAAGGTGCTGCCGGGCCGATCCTTCCAGGAAACGCCTTCGGCAGAGCTGGCACGGACACTTTGCATAGCAAAGCACAGCCACCCCAAAAACACCTAAACCCAAGGAGGAGGTGGAAACAGCACTCACTGTTTAGAATTTTCCCAGGTTTCTACCATGAAAGTAGTTACAGAGGGTAATGATGATTTGTGGTGCACACCCACTGTCCTGGTTTGAGGTAAAACACAACCAATTTTCTGTTCAATAATTTTACTTTGCAGTTAAGTCTCTTCTAGCTAACTGAACTCTCTGAAATTATTTTCACAGTATTTTCCCGACAGAGATGGCATTTCATAGAATCGAAGAATGGTTAGAGTTGGAAGGGACCTCAAAGCCCCCCCAGTGCCACCCCCTGCCCTGGGCAGGGACACCTCCCACCAGCCCAGGTTGCTCCAAGCCCCGTCCAACCTGGCCTTGAACCCCTCCAGGGATGGGGCAGCCACAGCTTCTCTGGGCGACCTGGGCCAGGGGCTCCCCACCCTCACAGCAAACAATTTCTTCCCAATATCTCATCTAAATCTCCCCTCTGTCAGTGTAAAACCCTTCCCCCTCGTCCCATGGCTCCCCTCCCTGCTCCAGAGTCCCTCCCCAGCTTTCCTGGAGCCCCTTTAGGGACTGGCAGGGGCTGGAAGGTCTCCCCGGAGCCTTCTCTTCTCCAGGCTGAACCCCCCCAGCTCTCTCAGCCTGACCCCACAGCAGAGGGGCTATGAGAAATGAAGAGTTTCCTTGTTTCCCATTTCAATAGAAACAACACTTTAAATTTTGGCAGCATTGTTGCTTTTGGCAGAATTACCCTGATTGCTTTGCAGTTCTTTGTCCAGGTTTCCTGAGGTTTTATTTTTGTTTGAGCTTTCCTATTTCTAAATTTAAAAACAAAACAAAACAACAACAAAAAAAAACCACAAAAAAAAAAGGGGGAAATTGCTATTGAAGATCTATTTTGCTCCTGTACTGGAAAGTAACAGATATGACATATTCAGTGACCTGGGATGGAGAATAGAAGAATGGCAATGAGATGGAGGGGTGAAGGGTGATACCCAAATGAATGTACGTCTCTAGAAAGGAAGAGCTCTCGGCAGGTTACGGTACCGCCTGGCACAGACACGAGGGACTCGAGGGCATCACAGCAAGCCAGAAAAAGCATTAGATGGCTTATGAATTTTGACACAGAAATTTTTTTTTTTTTTTTTTTTTTTTTTTAGTTAAAAATGGATAGTGTAGAAGCTTAGTCACCTCATTGCTATTCCATCAGATTAATAAATTGCCCTATAAGGTTAGAAAATTATTGTATTACTTTCACTCTTTGGTTAAATGAAGAATAGTAGTGTGACACACACAACTGCAGATAGATATTCACACACACATATAACTGTACAGCAGAAGGACAACATGGGGAACTACCACCAGTCTTTTCTAAAGGATAGACCCATTTTTCCACCTTTACGCTGGAATTCTGTGAAATGATACCAACAATAATCATTTGATTAATACGAAAAAAACAAATTCCTACTTCTTAATTACAATTGTTGGACTAGGAACGGCTTTAGAAGGTAAATGCAGCAGAAAGCTCTTCCCCAGCGCAGCACCAGCAGCCCCTCCGAAGCACCCCTGCCCTGCATCCCAGCATCCCAGCATGCCTGCATCCCTGCATCCCTGGCTGAGAGGCAGGCGATGCCAATGGCACAGCGCTACCGAGAGGCACGGCAGTGGCTGGGCTGCTCCGGGGGCTCAACAGCCCTCCTTAAGCCTGACTTACAGTGTACTTAGGGACTTCATAGACAGGTGTATATAGCTTTGAACAGAACCTCAGACTGACGATACCTTTCAAAAAGCAGGCGCAGAAATACAACTGCCACACTGAGGACCCAGCTGCCAACAGCATCAGCCCAAAGCCCTTCATCTCCCACTCGTCATGAAACTTTTGGAGGTAATGAGTTTTTTAGTGATGAGCATTCATCCCCCGGAGCTGCCCCAGCACAGCGCCAGGCTCCGTAGCCTGGCTCCTACAGAAGCAAAGTTTTTTCATCATACCTTCTTTTTTAGGGGATATTTGCCCAAACATACCTGTGCTCCTCCACAAACACATTTGAAACCGCTAGTAGCCTTTGTACAAATCGGAAAAGCAAGGTCAATCTTCCGATGACTGAATAAATACCCCTGTTGTCTTGACCAGCAGGGCAGGGAGAAGAGAGATGCTGTAAGTGCTCGGAGTGAAAGAAGGCGAGGCAAAACCTCATCTTTTCTTAAGTGCCCGAGCATCCACGAGAACGCAAAGTGCTCTGAGTATCAAAAAAGCTTCAACTGAAGTTTGCACTTATTTAAATACCAGGAGGCATAAATCTGCAGGAAACTGGTCCTCATTAGGTCAGGGAATTACTTAAGGAGGTAACTACCCATCTCCTTGCAGGCTCACTGGCCGGCAGACAGGGCTGTCTCGGCAATCGAGTGCGAGTCATCTCCTCCAACCCCCACTGCATTGCCCGGCTTTTGGAAAACCCTGTTTTATCGTTCTTTACCACTGAGGAATTAAGGGCTGTTTGGTTTCAGCTGCGAGGGCTCTGCCCTGCTTTAATTCCCGGGCACAAGGAAAGGGGTGAGTGATGCTCCCTGCCACGAGCCCCACCGTGCCACTAGCCCCCAGGCACATCAAGTAGCCCCCAGGCAACCGAGCCAGCGTGCCAGGGGATGGCCCTACCAGCAGCACACTCCCGGCAGAAAAGGCCCTGTGTTTGGAAAATATTTACATTTCATTACAAGGATGCTCTGTCACGTGTCGGAGTGCCAGGCTGGCAAGTGAATTCTGCATACAAAAGCAGATTATTGGAAAATATTTTCCCCGACGTTTTTAGCAGTCCTACATGGACTGAGAGGTCTCGGGGCGCAGATCCAGCGGAGCCGTGTCCCGAGGACTGGGGGTTGGGGGGGACACTCACAGGCGGAGGGAGAGCAGCAGCACGGGCAGCACCCTTCTGCTTAATGCAGGAATGGGGAATTTTCATGATAATCTACACAGGAAACGGCTGTGATGCCTGAAAAAGGCACTTCAGAAGATAGATTCAACTCTCAAAACACAGTTAAAGTAGAGAAAATGAATAACTGTTTGTTCTGAATGAGAATATCCTTACTTAGAATGAGTAGAAATGTGTATATTTACTACGGCGGCTCACAAAACAAATAATATTTCTTTCTGTTTAGTTCTTACAATTCAGTCCTCTGGCTGTGGCAGCATTTCAACTCGGGAATCCGCCAAAGTCCTCTGCCACTTTCCAATGACCAGACAGACAGCAACTCTAACACACAGCATGATTCCTCCCTGCATCCCCCAGGAAAGTTCAATAGTATCTTTCATATGTGGATTTTCAAGGGAAGTGGTTTGGGGGTCTTTGATCGGCAAGTCCCAGAAGCCACAGAATCATAGAATCCTGGAATGGTTTGGGTGGGAAGGGACCTTAAAGCCCCCCCAGTGCCACCCCCTGCCCTGGGCAGGGACACCTCCCACCAGCCCAGGTTGCTCCAAGCCCCGTCCAACCTGGCCTTGAACCCCTCCAGGGATGGGGCAGCCACAGCTTCTCTGGGCAACCTGGGCCAGGGGCTCACCCCCCTCACAGCAAACAATTCCTTCCTCACATCTCATCCAAATCTCCCCTCTTCAGTGTAAAACCGTCCCCCCCTGTCCTTTGGCTCCCCTCCCTGATCCAGAGTCCCTCCCCAGCTTTCCTGGAGCCCCTTTAGGGACTGGCAGGGGCTCCAAGGTCTCCCCGGAGCCTTCTCTTCTCCAGGCTGAACCCCCCCAGCTCTCTCAGCCTGTCCCCACAGCAGAGGGGCTCCAGCCCTCCCAGCATCTTCTCCCCAGTAGAGACCTGGCCATCTGCACAGCAGATCCATTGACAGAATGGTGACCTTTCAGGGTCCCTGAATAAGTCTTCAGGCATCCTAAGATCTGAAAATGTCCTCCTACCAGTTACTCTCTCAGCACTTCTATAGAGACGCAGTACTTCAGCGCAATAAAAAGCAGCCCACCCTTGTCTAACCTTGGCAAACACAACTGGTGGATCCGCAGCACCACCGTGCTTAAAATTAAGACCAACTCTCCAACCCTCACATCCTCCTAGACGCTAATTTAGATTTCCTTGAAAAATTTCAATCCTCGTGGGATTTTCAGACAGGACTATCATCTCAGATTTCACCTCACTTGTGGAAAAGCCTCTCGTGACACAATCTCCCTTAGACACAAATCTACTACATGGACTAAGGTTTAAGGACTTGTAGCATTTTCAGACACACTTAGCAAAGAAACAAATTCTTTGATCTTCCCTTTCCACTAGCTCTTTCTTTTGGGAAAGGGTTATTTTAAAAAATGGGAAAATGTTGGCTCATAATCATAGAATTGTCAGGGTTGGAAGGGACCTTAAAGATCATCTTGTTCCAACCCCCTGCCATGGGCAGGGACACCTCCCACTACACCAGGTTGCTCAGACCCCCATCCAGCCTGGCCTTAAAAACTTCCAGGGATGTGGCTTCCACCCCCTCTCTGGGCAACCTGTGCCAGTGTCTCACCACCCTCATGGTGAAGAACTTCTTCCTAAGGTCCAGTCTGAATCGACCCGTCTCTAGTTTTAATCCATTCCCTCTAGTCCTACCATTACCCGACATCCCAAAAAGTCCCTCCCCAGCTTTCTCGTAGGCCCCCTTAAGATACTGGTAGGCCACTGTGAGGTCTCCTCGGAGCCTTCTTTTCTCCAGACTGAACAACCCCAGCTCTCTCAGTCTGTCCTCACAGGAGAGGTGCTCCAGCCCTCGGATCATCCTCCTGGCCCTTCTCTGGACACGTTCCAGCACGTCCGTATCTCTCTTGTAGTAGTGGCTCCAGAACTGGACGCAGTAATTCCACAGTAATATGGCTCGACACATGTTTCTGTGCTTCTATCAGCCACGACCAAGCCCTCATGTGTACATTTCTCAAAATCTTAATGAAATCCATACTTACATGCAAAATAAAACATAAGACACAGAACCCCTGAACCTCATTCCCACTTTCCATAGTTTTACGCAGATCCTCCCTGATGTCATCCCCAATTTCAACAAAAGCAAGCACTCGGGGAACACCCAGAAGGTCCAGCACCAGTGTCACCAGAGCACTGGGTGGACATAGGTCAGGATTGGGTGGACATGGGTCAGGATTGGGTGGACATGGGTCAGGATTGGGTGGCCATTCCCCGTTTGCCACGCACCCCCTCGGTAGGGGATGCTCCTCCTCATCTGCTCCTCTGAGTCCTTCTCCAGGGGAAATCTGGGGAAATCTCTGCAGAGGGAATTCTCGCTGAATTACTTTGATCCCAGCTTTGGTCTGCTCTGAACACGTTTCTGTCTGTTTCCCGTATCTGGAGATACTGGAAATCTCCCAGGTTTTTGGAACAGATCGATTAATTGGCAATGCCTATGGAAATGCGTTGCTTCCCGTGCTAACGTGCCGCGGCCGCTCTCCTCAGACTGAACTCATGATTTCTTAAATATCTGTCTGAAGAAACGAATCGGCAACAGAAAACAAATGAAAGAGGGCACTATCTAAGGTGCCAAAAAAGGATAAAACAAAAGGGCTCCTTCTTGAGCCAAACCAACCCACAGTAATGCAAACTTACTGGAGTGTTACGCTTTGGATTTTCTGCCAGCGACACAAACAATGGCTGTTCTGCGCTAGAAGCATTTTCTATCATGAAATTTTAAAGGAACCAGAACATTGCACCAGATCCAGATCAGCTGGGAGGTGTGGGCAACAGCTACACGTTTTCTTCTGCAAAAATGCATTTTAAAAATACGCAAAACATGTGCTTAAAATTATGCATGATATTATACTTCATTGAAGAGAAATTAGGTTTCCTAAGAAAACAGATTTATTTGGCATCTTTTTTTTTTTTTTCTCACCAGCTCTCTTTGTTTTCAGTGATTCTCAGGTCTGGCTAAGCACAGAAATGGGAACACGGGCCAGTTACAACTGCAAAGAGAAATTAAAACAAGGCATATTTCACCTGATATCGAAATTGAAATCAAGTATGAGGTCACTGTTGATGAATATCCTCTCCCAAAGGAATGGAGGCTTACAAGAGCTGAAAAACTCCCTCTTTAAAGGGCACAACTTGGGATTCTCATAAGTGCCATTTTCCCAGGTCGCGATTTTATTGCCTAAGGTGTCCTCTCTCTGGAAATCTGCCACAGCGAATGTCAGCCTGGTCTCCAGAAGGGCACAGGGTCAATAACTTTGATCTGGTAACAGAGACATAAGTGCACAACCCACTCAGCTCAGATTTACAGACACATTTGGGAACTTGAATATTTAATTGCCATCAACTCTTTAAGGCCAAAAGTGGAAGCAACACTGGTTTTCTGGGATTTTTTTTTCAAAACCAAAGGGAGACATGAAACGCAAACCTGTCTTCATGGCAAAGACAGGAATGTACATCCAGCAGTGCTCCGTGCATCAGAACTGAACAGCATCTCCCACCTCCACCCGCTGCCCTCCATCCGGCTCCACAGCTTGCAAACCCCATCCTGAACTCAGCCTTTCATCCATCCTCCTGTAAAGCTGAAAAAAGGAACGCATATCCAGAGTCTGACTGTCATGGGGAATAACCCCCACCCCGAGCACAGCTGGCGGATGAGACCTCGCGCCCCAGCTCAGCTGCAGCGGGCTAAACGTACAAGGCAGTGTTAAACGCCCGACAGCAACTTATAAAGGAACTCAGTGCTTCTGCTCTTGCAGTCGTTTGAAGGAAAATCCTAGGAGCATTTTAATATTTTCTAGCCATATTTTCATTGTCCAGGAAGCACCAGGTTACATTGAATCCGAACGAGTGTTTGTTTTCTTCAGGAAAGAAGTACACAAAATTTAACAGAAAAACAGTATGATGAGGTGCTAAGAGAACCTGATATAATTTTTATAAAACAACATTTGTGAGTTTATGGTTTTTATGTTTCTATATGCAATGATCCCTTGTTCCCTTACAGATAAAATCAAAAATTATCATGTCAAATAATTGGCAAGCTGCGTGTCACTATCAGTTTCAGATAATTAAGTGAGATCTATTCTGGCGCAGAGCCAAATCCCAATAAAACGGGAATTACTTCTATAGAGCCCAGTCATGATCATACAGCACTCTCCTCCTGCATCTTCATCACCATCTTGTTTGAAACTTGCATCTTAAACTGTCTAAAGAGCTTTTGGAAAAACAAAACCACTGCTTTCACATCACTGCTTAGTAACAGCGATGCTACTTTGGTGTCATCCTTCCAAAGCCTGAATTTGCCGGGCGTTTCTGGATGACTCCTTGAGTGTGTGACGCCAACATGGACCAACCCAGCCCAACCCACCAAGGTGGAGGCACCAACAGCCCTTCCCATCCAGGAGGCTCCCAGAGAAGGTCTCCCACCCCAGGATGCTCTCAGGCCCCATGCAATGGTGCGCAGAAGGGAAGTTATTCTTCCTATACCTCATCTTTTTAAAATGTTTGCTAGTTCTGCAGGAGCCAGGTTGGGGCTCAGGAGACCAGGAGAAGTTCAAGAATCTCAGTTTGGGTTCCAAGTTCCAACATCCTGGCATTGCATTTCCTCCCGTCCTCCAACAGCGGGTTCTCCACGTTGTACAAACCAGCTTTATACAAACCGTTATTCCACGAACAGCCACTGAACCGTGGTTCAAGCAGCAGAAAGCTCAAGGTTTGTTGATGCATCTTGGCTCCAGCGTGTGCTATAGACACAAGCGCTGGGTCCCTGCTTGCCCAGGGTGGGCAGCTGGAGACCCACCAAGCTTTGAGCGTGTCCCCCAGCCCCGCCGTGGTACAAAACCATGCCCACCTGACCTTAACTACATCCTACAGAGAATCATAGAATCGTTTGGGTGGGAAGGGACCTTAAAGCTCACCCAGTTCCAACCCCCTGCCCTGGGCAGGGACACCTCCCACTAGACCGCGTTTCTCAACGTCCCTTGTCCTTAATAAAGGAAGGATGGAGATGACTCTTCATTTCCACGAACAGACTAGAAGAAAGGTCAGACTGCCCTACATGATTACAAATTATGATACTGCTCTGCAACGTATAATTTTTATTCACCATGATTTTAACAGAACAATTGATTTTTAGGGATGAAGAGAAAATATGATTTCATCTCATTTCACGCAGGCGGATATTTACAAGATACAAATCATAAAGACAACATGGCTACAAATATTAGATTACAATCTGTGCTAGACTGGCATGGTTTTGAATTACTTCGCTTCTACTAAAGCTTGCACCAGAAAATTTTTCCTTCAAAATGATCTGTTGACATCTATTGATACCAAGTATATATTGCAGACACACACACAAACACAGTAATTTGAGGGAAGGAGAGCAAAATCAGCCACTTCACTTTTGTGATGAGACATATTTAGCAAATTGTTGGTGGTCTCCAGCTTCCCCATCACCCTGAGCCGTGCACAATTACAGTACAATGTGCAGACAGACAGACAGACAGACAGCGACAGCGTTTAAGGAAACCGGGCACTCATCTAACACATACGGAGGCACCTTCCGTAACATGCTGCCATGACTTTCCTTAAAAAAAAAAGGAAAAAAAAATTGCTTCAACATAAACCCTATAAAAACATTATTGACAGAGTCTCCAGGAAACACACCTTCAAACTAAGTGGGACATAAACAGCTGCTTAACCAGAGATAAAATTTGTCACCTTTAATCAAAAGAAACTGGGCACACAGGTCCACAACTGCAAAATAAGAGGCTCCATCCGCAGCCACTCAAAGCCACACCAGCTCCGTGGGCAACTCCTTGGCCTTTCCTCAAGAGAGCCAAGTGCTCTCAGCATCACCGCATCTGGGCTGTACTCAAAAGCATGAAAAAATTCTCCAGCTCAAATGCAGCCACTGCAGGGAACAATTAGCACTGCAAATACATCTCATGTTCACCTTAAAATCCTACAAAAGAGTGTGCACATGCTCAAGTAGGTGCTTTCATCAGCCCACGATCCACATGGGATCCACACGTTCACAGCCAACTCCAAACTCCGAACCAGGGCTCGCTGCTACACCTTCACCCATGTCCTTCACTCCTAACGAATGCCGCAGCAGCAGCCGCAAACCCAAGTGATGCCAATTCATCCAAATGCCAAAATTCCCTCAGAAATCCCAGAGCAGTAACTGGACATCTCCAGGCAGAATCCGGCTTTTCAGGAAAGCTGAATCAGGAAGTTTTCTGAACTTTCCGACTACCCATTTATGTTAATTTATGCAACTAAAATGAATTTGCCAGAAAACCTGGGGGTATAAAAGGTTCAAAAATTCCACATCCACCTGGGCACCCAGGGCACCCGTACCTCCAGCCAGGTTTTAATTTCCTAGTAGATTTTAATTTCTCCTAGTAGAAAACAGAACCTGGGTAAATACCAATACAAAAGAGAAAACTGAGACATGTTTTGTTAATTCTTCTCAAAATTATTTTGGCAAATAGGAGCTGTGACCTGAGGGAAGACACCGAATTCTCCTCGGTAGGACGGGTTCGGGTGGCAGAAGGGATCAGATGGACAGTGATGGTGGCACAGCAGCCTGGTAGAAGAGCTGCCCTAAAAAAACCCCATAAGGATATAACTTCATCAGACGCAGGATCACAGAAAATCAAGAGCTGACTATACCATGCTCTTCAGAAAATGCAAGCACAAGCACTAACTGGACAGCAGGAGAAAACTGTCTGGACATGAAGATGGCAAATCACGGGCAGAAGAAACGTCTGTGTGTCACGGGCAGCTGACCCTGCCCAGTACTTTAAAAAACAAATTAAACAGAGCCCCAAAAACTTCTGCAAAACTCTGACAGTAAATTCAGACATCTTTGGGTCAAGAGAGGAAGCTCCTAGAGCCAATTCCTGTCTGTCGGTTGGAAGGAAGATGGGTTTCAGCCCTTTCCCTCAGAGCTCCCCGCCCTGTTGCTCCTCATGTCAAATGGTTTTCCTCCATCCTCCACCACCGCCTGCTGCAACCCGGTCCTGTCCCACCACCTCCCATACCTCTTCTGTCTGTCTCTCTGCAGGTAAGCCACCAGCTGGTGGGCTAGTTACGTTCTCCCTACTGACATCCGATGCAGCAAGTCCTACAGCCTTGCTCAAAATTTTCCTTTGTTTCTTTGTCCAGGCTGTATGCATTGCTCCGGTGTTCCTCAGGGGTCGGTATGGGACCAGTGCTATTTAATACCTTTGTTGGCAACATGGATGCTGGGTTTGAGCCACCCTCGCCAAGAGAAGGCTCCGGGGAGACCTTCCAGCCCCTGCCAGTCCCTAAAGGGGCTCCAGGAAAGCTGGGCAGGGACTCTGGATCAGGGAGGGGAGCCATGGGACGAGGGGGAAGGGTTTTACACTGACAGAGGGGAGATTGGGATGAGATGTGAGGCAGAAATTGTTTGCTGTGAGGGGGGTGAGCCCCTGGCCCAGGTTGCCCAGAGAAGCTGTGGCTGCCCCATCCCTGGAGGGGTTCAAGGCCAGGTTGGACGGGGCTTGGAGCAACCTGGTCTGGTGGGAGGTGTCCCTGCCCAGGGCAGGGGGTGGCACTGGGGGGGCTTCAGTGTCCCTTCCAAACCTAAACCATTCTAGGAGTCTATGATTCTATGTATTTGTTCCTACTACAAAAACTCGTGGCTTTGCCCTTGCTCTCCCCTGAAGGTAGGAAATGTTGGAGTCACGTACCTCCAACAGCAAATGCAGAATCCCTGCTGGCACGGAGCTGAGCACGCCGCAACCTCGCACCCTCCGAGCGCAGGCAGTGGCTGCACTTTTGTTTCTGCAGGATAATTTTAAGCTTTCATTTCAGCATGCATTGGCACAACCACTTTAGGAACAAGTAACTGCTGAAGTAAATTGCTCATTGGAGTGGGGACTGAAGATGTGCAGATAGAAAGTCAGCAAAAATTTCTGTGAATCTGCAGAGTAAGTACTAAGTGTCAATGAGCGTCTCCTGCCAGCAAGCCGAGCTGGGTACGATTCTCCTATCCACTTCCTCTTCTTTGAACAACCTGGTTTTTTGCAATTTCCAACAGAAAAGCAGAGAAACAAGTGAAGTCAAAGTGGCTTCAAAACCAAAATGAAGTCAAAACTAGTCAAAATCCTTTAAAAGCTAACAACCATAGTGCCACGCTCGGCCTTTTCTAAAAATTGTGTACTGTGATATTGATGCTTGTAAATACCATCAGTTAGAAAACAACCAAAAAACCTCTGTCTGACGTGAGGCGGGGGGGGAAGGACAATAGAAGCCACCTCAATGTGTGTGAAACAACCCCGAAAGAAAGCTCTCCGGGCTCCTCTCTGCCGTGGTGTTGCCATTCAACGGCATTAATTGCAGGCAGTTACAACTGTGATTGCTTTTCCAAAGTCTTGTTGCCACCTTTGGGAAAGCAGAAGCTTCTCCAGGTAAAAAATTTTTCAAGAGGAACTATTTTTAGATGGGTTTTTAGCTTCCTCATTTCTTGCCTTTTGGGGAGAAACTGTTCTCCAGGTCCATACTCCCCCCCCCCCAAGACACCCCTTGCCCAGCCCCGACATCGCTCAGCTCCTCCTCTGGTGCTGCCTTCAGACCTCCGGGATCTGTAGTGGGAATGAATCCTGCCCATGCGCCACATCAGCTCTGGCTCCTGTCGCTGGCGTTTAATTGAAGAAAAAGTCCAAATCTAAGTGAGAGCTCTGTGACCGGCAAAAGTTAAAACGAACAATTCCCCAACTTTTAATGAGATTTCTCATCACAATAGCCGTAAAAGCAAGAATCATAATAATGGTATTAAAAATGGCATATTTAATAACAGAAATAACAAGACCATTAAAAACCACTTTAAGCCCCGTAGTTAGAAAAGCAAATGATGCAAATCCCCAGAGCCTCAGCTGGTGGCCCCGTGTAACCGCTCGGCTGCCCGGACTTCTGCTGAGCCACTGCCGGAGACGCTTTGCTCAGGGTTAGATTCCACATCTTCAGAAGACTGAAAATACAAATCCTGTCCGGAAGTTTTTTCTCACCCTTTTTATTTTTAAAGATGGACAGTACAACCTAGAAGGTACCCAGGTTCCGAGCCATCAAACATCGATTCCCCACCTGAAGTCATAAAGGCGAAATTCCCCTCCTCTAGTATTTCAGGTTTTCCTGCAGTGTTGCGGGTCGGGTGGCCACAGAAGGGAACCGAGAGACGGCCCAAAGATTTCAGCCCCGGGAAAGATCTTGATATATTTAGTAACAGAGAACTTTAGCACTATTTACAGCGAGCTCCCTAACAGCCGCATACATCAAGTGTGAAATGAGATTCCCTCCTTTTGCTCACATTAATTAACTCCCGGAATCCATCTCAGCAATCACCGGCTGTGCAACAACCACGGCTGGAGCTCCAGCTCTCCCCCTCCCCGGGGGTTCCTCCTCCTCCTTCTTCTCCTCCTCTTCCTCCTGGCGAGGAGGCTGTCCTTACCAACAAACCCCTTCAAGCCCACCACCACCCAGCCCGCTTACTCATTTTTCTGTGTTAATCATAGAACCACAGGACGGCTTGGGTGCGAAGGGACCTTAAAGGCCACCCAGTGCCACCCCCTGCCCTGGGCAGGGACACCTCCCACCAGCCCAGGTTGCTCCAAGCCCCGTCCAACCTGGCCTTGAACCCCTCCAGGGATGGGGCAGCCACAGCTTCTCTGGGCAACCTGGGCCAGGGGCTCACCCCCCTCACAGCAGATAATTTCTTCCTTATATCTAGAAACCAAAGGGGTGTTCCTTCTTTCCAAAGCGACAGCATTAGAAACAAGCAATTCCACCTAATTCTGCCTGCTGTGATAAGAGAGGGAAGGCAACTCCATAGAAAAGAAAAAAAGAAGAAAAAAAAAAAAAAAAGGCCAAGTATCAGACGAGACAAATCTCATATATTTTACACCAGTAACCCAAGTGGCCTTCTCCTCCAAAAAGCACCCCCCAAGTCTCTAAATTTCATCACCACTACGTCAGACGAGGCTGAGCCTCTGCAGCACGGAGGGCCAGGAGGAGACAGCCCAGCGAGATCCCTCCCATGGAAACCCGTGTGACAACACCACTGCTCCTGGATTAACTGTTAACGAGGAAATCAAATATTTCCCGCAACTCTAGTCAACAGGGAAAATTAGCCCCAAGTCTTCGCTCTCTGCCTCGCACCGTGTGATTCCGGCTCCTGGCACCGTCCGGGAAAGGTGCCGGTGCCAGAGTGAGCTGCCAGTGCCGTCCCCGTGTCCTCACTCACACAGTTACGCACACACACACACTACCAATACAGCAAGGCACGGTACAGAAAAAACATCACTTTTATGCACTTTTTCTCCTCTTTTTTTTCCTGCATCACTACTGTTTAAGACGAGCAGCGAGACGCGTCCCTGCGCTGGGTGCCCAGGGACACCAGACTGTCCCCCGGGGACTGCCGGTCCTCTGGCTTTTCTGTGGGAACGGGGGACAGGACAGCAAGAGACACCAAAATATATACTGGGAACCACAAACAATGCCGTAAGGCACGCATCTCTGTATTATTCTGAATTATGACAAATTTCTCTGAGTTACTGTTTTGGCAATGTGGGCGATGGCACCGTGCCCCACGTGTCCCGGGATAAACTTCTGCCATTTATCACCATTTACCATCACAGAGACCCTGGCTTGGATCAGCTGTTCTTACGTTAACACCTTTCTGGCTGAATACTCTCCTGATTTTCAAAATACTACCCTAAGAAAAAAAAAATGTCAAGGTGGTACTACTCATTAAAGAGAAATCTTCCCAGAATTGTGCCAGAAAATGACCTAAGAGCTGGATCCCACTATGAGGTGGCAGCGATGGCGATGCTGGAGGCAGCGGGATTCAGTACGAAAACGAAAATTACTGAAAACTTTTCTAGCTGAGCTGGGCTGCGAGGCAAGAGAGGGAAAAGGCAGAAGGGAAGGGGGAAAATAATGAAAGAGGGGAATGCTGTACCCAGAGCCCACCATGGGCATTGGTAGACCTGAGACGGCACCAGAACCCGGGAGAAAGGGTCTGGATATCTCAGCGCCCGCGACCTGCACATGGGGACCACGCAGCATCAAAGAAAGTTCCCTGTGCCCTGGGGTGCAAGCACGGATATTCATTTGCATTTCCATGAGTGGTTTGAGCTCACCAACATATAATAAGTAAATTAATTCCTGTAACATGCCTTGGGAACGCGTGGCCAGCACCGTTCGTCTGCAGAAGAAACGTATGCAACAGCACCGAGTCCTCCTACAGCGAAAGGACGGTTATCTTTATCCTTCCCAAAGCGACTACAGCCTCCTAAACCCAAACAGCCTGGTGAATATGATCCTCTGGAAAGCAAACAATATGCTAATTCAGAAAAAAAAAAAAAATAATATTTCAAACACTCCCATTCCCCCAGCAAAAGCATCTTTGCCCACAGTAAACAGCGCGCGCCTGCCAGGCACGCCAAGAGCCGGAGCTGGATTTGTGCAGCACTGCACAGGACGTCAGAGTGTTCGTTCGTTAAAAGCGAATGAAATCCGGATGCTTCGTTTGTGTGATTTACAAAGCCCATGGAATTAAATCATCCTCCAGATTTACCATCAAACTAAGCCATGTGTGAAGCGAAACCAAGCTCTTCTGCTTACTTAAAAAAAGAATTGTTTACCCTTTTATTTTAAAAGACTGTTTCTCTTCTGTGCTTCATTTGAATAGCTAGGAACACCAATGTCATCCGACAAAAGATGACCCCATGCAGGTCGTCACTCCTGCAGTGACTTATGGAACGTAGGAATGAGCAGCAGCTGCGACGGGCCCTGGGTCCATGCTCTGTCTCCAGCCCACACTTTATGGCTGTTGAGGAGGGATGGAGGGATGGGTGGATGGTGGATGGAGAGCCACTGCAGGAGCATCTCCTGATCATCTCCTCTTTGGGCTGGGCTGGAGAGAGGACGGCACCGTGTCCTCCGGACCATGTCCTGTCCCCCCCGGACCCACCTGTAACAAAGCAGCACAGCACACTGAACCCTTCTACGTTCTGCCATCCTGTCTCACAGATCTAGAACTGAACCAGTATGTTCTCAGCACTTGAATTATTTAATGACATTTAAAATAATGTAATTATTGACATTGGTATTAAAGTATCAATAATTTAAATTTTTCTGGACTCTCATTTTAAAGATTACTTCCTCCTAACTCCCTTTTATAAAGGGTACGACTGTGGCACAGCTATTTTACCCTTCAGTAAAACACAAATGAGATGTAACTGATGGCTCAGAAGCGGCGTTTGAGCCGCTGTTTTTCTAGCCGTGGTTCCTCTGCGTTTCTAGGGACACGCGTCTAAACCTCCACCGAGATCACTGTAGGCACCGCTGGCTCCCGCTGCGGTACAGAGCGTAGCACAGCCCCCTCGAACTGCAAGAAAAGTTAATATTAGATTTTCAGCAAGTTTCTCAGTGCAGCAGCACCTAACCCGGGTGACCTCCCCAACGCAGGAAGGTGACGGCGGTATCGGATTAAAGGCTCCGTTTGAATTATTCAGGCGATCCATCACATAAAGTTGGAAGATGAGGATGTAGGTCCCCAAACCCAAGAGCTGTGATTTCTGCCAAGCACGTGCCGCAGGTAACAGAGTCCCCGAGGCCGTAAGCACAACTGTTCCCTGAGCAGAGGGGACAGGGAGGGGGGCTGCGGGGTGTCCGTCCTGCACCCATCCACACCGGGGACCAGACGGGGACAATGACGATCACCCCACCCTGTCCATCTCCCGTAACGCTTCTCGCTGCTCCTTAGTATGGTCCCATTTGCAAAACTTCTACGTTTTTTTTCCCCCAGCCTTATGAAAATGAACTCCAGCATAAAATTTCAAACTCTTCGTCTAATAGGATGTAATTCTGAGAGAATACACTAAATTATGCAGCACCAAACCTTCCGTACTTCCACTTTCTCTCCGTCATATCAGAGTATTTATTTCTGCATGAACGAATCCTTTGTATTTCAGAGTAAAATCTTCAAATACTTATTTCTAGGAGGATTTGAGTTGCCAATTAGGTTTGGAATTTTAAAACCAGTAGAGTAGAAACCAGAAATGCAATTTTCTCTTGTTTCAATTCTTGCACAACTCCTTGTGATGGCATCTGAGCTGAGATTTTTTTTAAAAATAACTGGTACTTGAGATGGCAGTGGGGAAGTCGATGGGATGGGGCTGTCAGGAGGGTTTGGGGTTTTTTTTTTTTTGCTGGAACCCTGAGGGTCTGCTCGGACTTTTCTCTGCTGCTGCATCCATTCCGCAAAGCCAACCCAAGACAGACGGACGCTTGGCCTTGGGCTGTTTGCTGCCAGCTCCTCAAGCCCCTCCACGTCAGGCTTTGCCGGTCAGAGGAGCCCCTTTCTCCATCCCCCCCATGTGTTTGCCGCCCACCCGGGGCTAGCGCTGGCCCTTCCCCGGCTGCCAGAGCTCCCCCCGGCGCAGCAAAAACACCATCGGAACACTTTGCATGCAGGAAACAGAACTAAATTTGCAATAAAAATCAATGAAATTCTATTTAGCTACTCTAGGGAAGCATCTACGGCACACTTAAAATTGTGGAATTTAATTAATTTTCCTTATTTATATTCTGGCCAACGAACTAAGACTCATTTTACCTTGTTAAATTTATTTACACTTATATAGTGGGGCCTGATTGAGAAACACGTGAAGTCAACCAGAAAACGTCCACTGACTCCTAACCGTAACTGCCTAAAAATACCACGAAAATTGCTATAAGTTTATTTCCCACCACCAAAGAGGTTGAACGGGCATAGCAGTTTTACTGGATAAATTAAAATAATGACAACAGCAACCCTCCTCCCCCATTCCCCGTGTCCCCCCTCAGGACAGACGGCCACCCTCGCGTCCCTGGGGCCGGAGGACCAAAGCCACCAGCAGAAGGGCTGGCAGGGAACCCCCCGGAGGTCTCACCCTTGCAGACCCCCCACCTGCTCCGAGCTGCTCATGGGCAAGAGCATGTAACTGCTACGGTTCCCTGAAATTTATATTTACATTTGGCTTTCCTTAAAATAGTCTTCCAAACAGGTATTTCTATATTATTTTTAATTCCCAAGATTAAATGTAACGGCATTTTTAAATTATCTGAAGGACGCTTTTGTGGCACAGGGTTTACCCAGCTCACAAATACATTAGACAAACTGTTAGGAGAAAATTAACAAACTATTAGCCTTTCGAGAACCCGTTCTATTTCGGGGACTGCTGCGGAATCATTTCCTTGTCTAACACACCACCCTGAGAATTTTCTACCAGAAGGTACAAGATTCTGCAGATACAAATTCTGCAAGAAGAGCTCAATCCACTGAGGCCACAGAATTTCTTCCTCCATCAGACGTTGGCTTTGCACTAACTTTTCATTACATACAGACCTGATTCGGTACCACAAATCCAGGTCACACACTGAGAACGAGTTGGTTGAAGCCCACGCTACACCTTCATTTCACAATATCAAAATAAGCCAGAGAAAAAAAAATTCTGAAAAATAAAGTTGGCTGAACCTATTATGCAAAATAATTTTTAAAACAAGCACGCATTGCTCTTCTCACTGCTAAGATACAACTTTCTTAGTGCAAGAGGAACGCGCACAGAGTAACGTCGCTCACGTTGCACCTTTCCATCCTTTACACAGACCTTCGCAAAATTTGGCGCTTCGTACGGCTCTCAAAGTCTCCACGGTATTTTGGTGGGTTCCAATAAGCAGTTCAGAAACGATGGCTTTGCGGCGCCGTACCTTGCGTTATTTTGCATTGCAGCAACATTACAACGTAACGGTATTAAGCCTTGGCAATGCATGCAAAGTTCCTAATGGTTTAATTGCATAAATAAATTTAAGGAAACAACAACAGCAGCCACCAAAACAACGTGTTCCTTCAGCTCTGATTTAAAACTCACGATCGCAAACAGCAGTTCTTGTCCGTTCATCTTCTCCAGGAGGGGTGCAGTCTAATGGCTCTTCTTGAAACTATTCCATTATCCTTGCAAGACCTATTTCTTCATTTCAGACAATTTTTTTTTCCTTCTAAGACTTCTGCTCCACTTACAATATATCAAGTTTAGCTTAGACTCTGCTTTAAGCTACAAATTTGTTTGCAACAGAAAAAACCATGACACAGGAGAATTCCTTATGGAAAAGTCTTCCCAGCGGAACATAGGGGTCTCCTGTAGGTAAGGAGGAGGAGCTGAACTGATCTGCAGTGAACTGTGTGAGGAGGATGTGAAGCACCCCGACACACGAAACTGCCCCAGCCTGGGGACCATGCTTCAGGAACGCTGGTGGGCAGGTTGGCAGCTCTGGAGCCACATGGAAACAGAGACCTTTCCCCTGTGGAGCCCCAGTGGTCCCATTTGCCACAGCGGGAGGAATTCAGCCCATAGAGCAGTGAATGAGACCTGCAGGGATCTCACCAGTTCTGTCCCTGTTGCAACCCCTCATCTTGGTCATGAGATCTGGAGCGTCCATGTCCTGCCAAGACAGGAGTTCAACACTCCCAAGATGCAGATTAAAATATTATGAGGCTGGCCAAATACTCGCAAAGCACTGGAACAATTCAAGCACTGGAAGAGGCTGCCTGGGGCAGTGGTGGAGTCACCATCCATGGAGGGATTTAAAAGACAGGTAGACGTGGTGCTGAGGGACACGGGTTAGTGGTAACTTGGCAGTGCTGGGTTAATGGTTGGACTCGATGATCTTAACGGTCTCTTCCAACCGAAACGATTCTATGCTTCTAAAGCATAAAAGAAGAAGAGTGATACGTAGCGTGCTTTCAGCTGACTCTCCATGCGCCACAGCAAGGGGAGCTGGCAGCATCGTGGACCACCACAGCCCAGGAGGCCCGTCCTGCCGGGGAAAGGGCAAAACGTCACCTATTCAAACGAAGTTCCTCCAAGTGCCTGTGCTTGCTGCAGGGAAAATTGCTGACTGCTGTATCAGTCTTCCAGGCACCAGCAGCAATAACGTGCAGGTCTGAACCACTCGCTTGTCTCTTGAATGGGGAAAAACCACCCCGCAGGTATTTTAACAGTGTAAATGCTCTTACTAACACGTGAAATTGGATTTAAACTCTCTCTACAGCAGTGCACTGGCATTTTTTGGAGGAGAAAACCTACTTTTTGTTTTAACAAGCAGTTAAGCATATAGTAGATTTAGTCTGACTTCCATGACATTTACCAAGCAAACAGTTGGGCATGAATGAAAAGATTTGGGTTGTTTGTCTTTTCTAACCACTACACAAAATATTTAATTAAGTTTTTGCGATTGCCAATATCTTGATATTACATTCAAGACATTGAACCAGTTTCTTCTGGTTCCCACTGGAGAAAATAGCTGTTAACCCAAGAACATGGCATAAATGGAGCAGGACTAATTTGTAACTGAAACCAGCTTGGCCGTAGGATTCTTGCAAGAGATAAGATGAAGCACCACAGCAGTACATTCCCTCTGCAAGTGTATTTTTATCCCACCAGAAGATCTTCCCTTCTACTTCTAGTTAGTCACGTCAATGATGTTCCAGGAAAAGGAGGATTAGAGATGTCTTTTCCCTATAGATACATACGATAGGCTCAGACAGACACATCTTAATGCCTTAGAAATCACCGTCTACTTCTATAGACTGATGACCCATAAAGCCACTTTAGTCAATCCACATATTTACATCAATAAATGCTCCAAGATTGACTTCATTTTTCAATGTGGATGGTGTAAAAAGTTTGCAATATCACAAAGTTCTGCCTGGTATCACTCTGCCTCTCCTTCTGATGCATACGTTTGCCTTGGTAACCTAAAGAAATGGCTGAATTTTCACACAAACAATAAGAACCATCTTAGGAACGATCATCCCGTTTCTGAGAGAGTCTTCATTGGCAGCTGAGCGCTTGCAGTTTCCAGCAGAGATTTACCGTCCAACAGTAGAAGAAAATTGATACTCATTTCAGGGTGATCTCTGGCATTATTTTAGCTCAGAAACCCACTGTACACACATGCCTTCCTTCCACGTGCCAACATGGATATGAAACAGAAAAGTAATTTTATGCTGAGTATTAGCTCGAGCAGGAAGTTATCACTTTAATAGCTATAAACATTCATTTGCTTGCTTCGTTACACAGCATTAAAGCCGGGCAGATCATTTACAACAGGCTTGTTAGAACTACTCAGTATTCAGAGTCAAGCCTGTTCCACTGCGAGGCACCAGGGCACCCAGGGAGGGGAAAAAAGAGCTTCCCGAGTACGTGAACATCACGTTGCTGGTTGGAATATTTGGAATTGCTCATGTGATTTTCCAAAATCGTTATTTCTTGCTCATCTAACATCTCGGAATTCCGGTACATGTAATGGCTACACTATTTTAGATAAGAAATGCACAAGGAGAATCCTTCATGGAGTGAATGGTGTCAGTGACGGAATTGAGGAATGAGCACCTGGGGATGCAGCCCTGCGGAGCGCACCCGGACCGGCGGAGCAGGGAGAAACATCCGAGTGCCCAGAACTGCGCAACCTCTCCAAGTATTTACTCACTCGATTACATTTTTTAATTAATTTTGTTAAGAAAGGAAAGAAAAGCGTTTGTAGCTTCCGCAGAGGTTGGACCAATTTGCTCAGCCCCGCGGCTTGCTGGGCCCCCCCAACCCCACCAGCCGGGCACTGGGAGAAATGAGCAGAACAAACCTCCGGGTAACCGGAAGGCGTTAGAGATGTCCAGTCTCCCTCCTTAACTTCTTTAATCCCTTTTCCCAGCAATAACGTTTCTTACAGACAAATTTCATCTCGCCTCACTCCCACCGTCTCAGCCAGGACGGCAGCGAGGAACCGGGGCGGGCAGATGCCAGGCTGAGCTTAGGGGTTTCCCAGGAATAACTCTGCTGTCCCACCGCCTCCCCCGCAGCGTGCTGGGACCACTTTGACCCAGCCGTCACTGGGGTTGGCCGCAGGAGAGAAGCCGTTTCTTCCAAAAAACCACCATAAAAATAATTGAGTAATTGTTTTTATGAAAATGTGTTTTCTATCAGCAGAATTTGCTAATGAAGCAAGCTGACAGACACATGAAAGAGCATGTAGAAAAACGCTGGCATTAAGAGCTGTTTTTAACATATAATGTTGCTTGGCCGTTAAGGTACTGATAGGAAAAATACTTAGTCACTTCCCAGCTGTTCTGTGGCAGGCTAAAACATTAAATTTAAACCATTAAATAATTCTGAAAGCAAGGGAACAGGTGGTAAATGGTTTATATGGCAGATGGTGCCTTTTTTAATATTTGTACTCACTGCTAATTTACAGAGTCCATAACCACAGACTCTTATCTTACCTTTTTCACTTGAATAATTAAGAAGTCATATGTGAAAGTAAGAAAATAAATACCCCAATTCCTAATACAGTAGCCATAAAAATGGTATTAGAGATTACTACATAACCCGTACCTGAATTACTCCACATAACTGCTTATATTCCCAAAGTTTATTGCCTTTTTTTTTTTTTAAGATAGAGTCCTCTTCAAAGACTTGGCTTGATAACGCTGGAAAATTGAGTTTTCTCTTTACCAGCAGAGCCAATAAGCGTGAAGATGCAGCCCCGATCACCGAGTAGCTGCACCTCCACAAGCTCCTATTTAGTCTTTATGTTAAATCTGGCACAAACCCTAAGTTAACAGCGAGGCTGACATTAAATATTTAAGGGAACATTTTGCCTGGTACATGTATGAGCAGAACCATCAGTGGATGAAAAAAAAAGAAGAAAGGAAAAAAAAAGGAACAAATAACCCCAAACGGAGCTCTAATAGCATTGCTGGACCTTCTCCATTTTAACTCATGGATGTGAAAACAGAGTTACCCAAAGAACCATGATTTTTTTCAAAGCAGCGCTGCTTATAGCACACTTTCTGCTTGCCAACAGTTTAACTTAAATCACAACGTTCTCTAGAAAAAGGATGAGCAAAAGAATCATTTAACAAAAGAGCCAGAAAAGGTCCAACACCTTTTGGGGATGCAAAACTGTCAGAGAGCAAAAGCTGCATCCCGAAGGTCACGGTGCCACGTATCAGCGTCACATTCACCCAGCTGGCTGCCGCTGCTCAAGGATGACCTTGCCCCCCGCCCCCCCCAGCGATAAGGGTATTTGCTAGTATTGAAAATTTGGTATTTTTCCCACCAGGCACCAAGGACTGAAGCCCACTGCAAGAGCGTTCACACGGCTACAGCAGACACAACGAACAGCTCAGGAATGACTCCGCTGCCAACATTCTCACATTTGTTTAGCCAACAGGATCCATGTTGTATCTCCAGCACGGCTGAGGCTTGCCTCAAGCCATCATAGATAAAATAGAAGGTAAAATAACTACATCTTATCCTCCAGAAGCTGCCAGACGATAATTTCAGGGTAAAGCATCGTGGGTTCCACACCACCGTCCTGAACATCCCTCTCTCCAGGAGGGAATGCTGGCTGACCACACCACCGACCTCCCTCAAAACCACCGCTGGAGGCTCCACGGTGGTTACAAGAAAGCGAAAGTGGTGCCAAAGAATTAATTTTGTCATTGTAGAAGGTCCTAATAAACGCAGCTTCACCCCCTTTGAGAAGGAAGTCTGGCTATAATATTCAGGATACTCACCATTAGAAGATGGCTAAAGCAGCATTTTATCTGTCATTGCTCTACGTGGTATGGAAGACACCGTATAGATCTTATTTCTTACCAGCTTAAACCTCAAAAAGCTGCTCTAACCAAGTCGTCCAAGGGGCTGCTGCCGCCACTCCGCGTTTTAGCGTGGCAGAAGCAGAGCCCAGTGAAAGGGAACGACACCAGACACCGTGTTAAACCCAATCAAACCTCAATAAAAGAGAGCAAGCGCATCAAAGACTCCGTCAACAAAGGAAAATTGAAACGTTTAACTTTGTTTAAAAAAATATCAGGGAAAAGAGGGACTTTTGTAAACAAAAATGGCATCAATGCAGCACGCTCGGAGTTCGTGGGAAAATGCTACAATGAATTAGACAGAACTCTTCATTCTGGCTGACAGAAAACAGAATAAAGCATCTGGCAATTGTAGAAATACCTTACAACTATATTACAAGCCCGATTGCCACAGGCCTTGACTTGAATGGTTTGAGATCAGCAGTATTGAGATGGGAATGGCTGAAAATCTGGAATTCAAGCCTAAGGGGCATCAGTTTTTCATCTGCAAAAATTTCAAGTATCAAATTCTTACAAAAATATTGAGCTGCTCTCCAGAACAGAATTCTGGGATTTTCCCCAGGTATTTCCACACGATTTGGTTTGGGGGTTTTTTTGCTTGTTTGTTTGGGTTTTTTTTAAGAAACAACCCAGTGAGGAATGCCTAACCAAACCAAACCAGTCCAGAAAAGCAGAGATCAGAAGGAGAGCACTTTCTTCCAGCTGTTGGAAACAGAAGCCCAGACCCCCGAGACCCCCCACTGCATCTCCCTGGGGCACAGCTAGAGCAGCCAACCATCGGCTGCCATAGTTCAAGCAGACTTTTGACTTTCCAGTCTATTCTTATTTCAATTTTTTGTTTCTTTTTTTTTTTTTTAATTTCGACTTTTCCTGTAATATCCTGGAGCCTCGCCGTTTCCAGGCACCATTAGCTTTCCACATCACATTTGCTCTGCATTTAGCTTTATCCTTCAGCAACATACAAGGATTTCAACATTTTTCAGACTTACCAAACACCTACTCCCGTATCTGTGGATGTGACCCTACGACCAGTCAAGCCACCAGCAAAGTCCCCGCAGACTTTACTGAGCTGTAGCCAGGGCACCAGGGCTCGGTGGCCCTCTCAGCCTCCAGCCCATGAAGAACACGACCAGTGACGTGGTTTTTGAAGGGTAGGGACTGAACCCCTACATGAACTGCACCACGCGTCCACACGGCTCTGAACCAGGGCAATGGCAGAACCCAACTTTTACAGATCAGAAATGACCATTGTTAACCACATGAGCAGTAAACGAACCCAAACACAACAGGAGAGCGACACCTGTATTCCACTTCAACCCTCACATAGCACCAAGACATATTGTATTGGTGCGTATTAGTAATACGCATTTATTCAAATGGCTACATCATACTGAAATTCCATTGGTTTTTTGATTTTTAACCGATATTAAGTATTTAAATCTCAACTCCAGAAGCATTAAGAGCGGAAAATTCATGCCCTATATGAGGAGGGTCTGCAGCGACAGTGGGCTCTTGGGCTAAAGGAAACATCTCACGTCTGGAAAACAGGAATATTCCCAGCCAGCTGCCCCCAGGATGGGGGCGCCTGGTCCGGCAGGGATGCTGCACTCTGAGCGGGCACTTAGCCTCAGTACAGAGGTGCCAGGTCCTCAACCTAAAGCCTCGAGCAGGGGGTATACAAACACCCGAGCAGGAATTCCCAAGGGTGAGAAAAAGCCGTGTTACCTCTGGCTTTTTGGTGGTTGTTGTTGTTGTTGTTGACTGCTCGCTGGTGCTCAGAGCCCCGCTTCTACTTCTGTTCTGCATCACGGTGTACCACGCAGCCCCAGCCCTCCAGCAGATCACAGACCACTTCATGTGGAGACAAGTCGTTTCCTCAGCCTTAAATATCAGGTATTTTATGTTTCTTCTTTTCCGTAAGTTTATTTCATGGTTAAACGTTTCCAAGATCAGCATGGTGCCAAACCAACACCCAAAGGCAAATCCGATTACAGAAGCTTTTCCCATGGGAACCAAGGGCACAGCAAACCCTGTGCCACCCTCTCGACCAGCACGTCCCCCCTCCTCTGCTCATCCCCGGGGCCAGAGACCCAGCGGGACCCTTCAGAGCGTCCACACAGGGACAGGCTAAAAAGGGTCCCAAATTCCCCAAATACCCTGTTCTCTATTATAGCTCTACTTCGGGGTCTCTTTTACAAAATGTAAGGTAAATTGTTTTAAGATTAACTAAAAATTACCACCCCGTTCTGCATACTTCAAGTTCTCCTAAATTCATGGGACCTGGTGATTTGCTTCAAGGAAGCTCCAAAAAATTCCCTCTGTGAGGCTGGAAAAGCACCAGAGCCCGGGTCCTTCCCCGCCCAGCGCCCGCTGCCATATCGCACCCACACCTCGTGTCACCAACCTGCCATTTCTTACTGACTCGCCAAGTCTACTAATTAGGCTGGCAGAAAGTAACACACCTGAACGGTAAGGCTGCAAAACTAATCATATTAAAAGGACTCCTTAAAAGTAAATATTAAATTATAAGATTATTGATTGAACAAACGGCTGTGACTGGAAACACGGCACTGCGCAAGATTGCTATTATAATAGCAATCTCCAGTATAATCAATTAACAGCGTATAACGAAGCACACAATGTTCAGCCTCACAGGCACCAATACACAGGTAGATTTAAGTTAGAAATAATTTAATCTTTTGTTCCCTAAATTCATTCCTATTATGTGAACACTGCCTCGCGTAAAGTTTAGGGAAGGAGAACACGGAAAGTTCATTAATTACCATGTTACTTTATAAATCACACATGGATCAAAAAAAAAAAAACGCAGCTGCCCCCAAGCTCCACAAGATTATGCTCTCTCCAAGATGTACTTCTCTTTGAAAACAATAAGTCATCTTTAATAAACGTCAACGCACGGATGTTTTTAACTGAGAGGCCGCCAGGGTTATAAAGCACACTCCGCACTCGGGATTACCCGGACACTGGATTACGCTTTCTTCGTCCTTTCCCAGCCATTAATTTATGTGGCAATAGAGACATCTATTTTCAACAGCAGAGAGCTGCCTTCGGCCAACAGAGCATTTTCCCCCTGTAAGTCAAGGAAAAGCATCCCAGGCAGGGATGCAGCCCGGCCGCAGAGCGGTCCCTGCCCCAGGGGCACCCACAGGCTCCCTCCCACCCATCCCGCACCAGCGCCCGCGGGGGAAGCTCCTCATCCAGCTGGTGCTGACAAAGACCATCTAAACCCAACGCCTCCGAGTCCCCTCCTCCGCCAGCACAATAAAAAGGAATTTCATAAAAATGTTTTATGGAAGCCTTTGCAAAGGCTTCCCTCCAGAGACGGTGATTAATAGGGAAAAACGGTGAGCTGGATCTCAACTTTATCGTGCACGGACTGGGCATCTTCAAGCTTTCTTTTCTAAAGAGCTACTATATATTCTGTAGGAGAAAACACCCAGAAGTGTGTGGTTTACTGTGAATGATTGATAATAGAATGATTGCTCGGGCACTCGGAGCGTGGTATTTGACAGTCTATCATACACTCCTTCCAAAGGAAAGCAACAATTATCATGGCCTGACACGTTCACCCTCGCCGAGCTGAGCCCCTTAGCGAGGGGGCAGAGCTCCCCAGCGTTACCGGACCACGATACGATCACCCTCCCCGCAGCTGCCCTGCGCCGGCTCCGTCCCACACCGCCCCGGCATCTCGATGCAGGGAAGAACACTTCTGGTACACAAGTCTGCTTTTCAGCGCAAAGAATGAGGGTTTTTTCCCCGCTTTGGATTCTCCTCTCAGACACTCACTTACAAACAGGCAAAATGGTTTCTGTGGGTCACCCTCAGCAAGTTTGCGGATGGCGCCAAGCTGTGTGGGGCAGTGGACATGCTGGAGGGAGGAGATGCCATCCGGAGGGACCCGGACAGGCCGAGAGGTGGGCCCGTGCCAACCTCATGAGGTTCAACCAGGCCAAGTGCAGGGTCCTGCACCCGGGTCAGGGCAATCCCAGCACAAATCCAGGCTGGGCACAGAATGGATGGAGAGCAGCCCTGGGGAGAGGGGCCTGAGGGTGTTGGGGAATGAGGAGCTCAACACGAGTCAGCAACGTGTGCTGGCAGCCCAGGAACCCCCCGCAGCCTGGGCTCATCCCCAGCAGCGTGGGCAGCAGGGCCGGGGGGGATCCTGCCCCTCTGCTCCGCTCTGGGAGACCCCCCTGCAGCGCTGCCTCCAGCGCTGGGGCACCAACAGCAGAAGGACACGGAGCTGTTGGAGCGGGGCCAGAGGAGGCCCCGGAGATGCTGGGAGGGCTGGAGCCCCTCTGCTGTGGGGACAGGCTGAGAGAGCTGGGGGGGTTCAGCCTGGAGAAGAGAAGGCTCCGGGGAGACCTTCCAGCCCCTGCCAGTCCCTAAAGGGGCTCCAGGAAAGCTGGGGAGGGACTCTGGAGCAGGGAGGGGAGCCATGGGACGAGAAGGAACGGTTTTACACTGGAAGAGGGGAGATTGGGATGAGATGTGAGGCAGAAATTGTTTGCTGTGAGGGGGGTGAGCCCCTGGCCCAGGTTGCCCAGAGAAGCTGTGGCTGCCCCATCCCTGGAGGGGTTCAAGGCCCGGTTGGACGGGGCTTGGAGCAACCTGGGCTGGTGGGAGGTGTCCCTGCCCAGGGCAGGGGGTGGCACTGGGGGGGCTTTGAGGTCCCTTCTAACCATTCTCCAATTCCAAGATAAACACCACCACGTGGAGAACACCCCCTGCTCCCCGCCCTACAGCAGCCACGCACTCGGCTTCCCCTTCTCATCCCAGTGCCACCCTCTCAACAAAGTTGAAAAGACTTGTCCCTCTATTCCTACGGGCCACTTTGCTCTTCAGACTCCCTAAACACAAACCCGCTGCCGAACACCCTTGGCAGGCATTTATCCGGGGGATTCTAATGACTGCTCAACAGGAACAATAATTACCGAGACACAACACTCATAAAAAGATTTCATCTGAACACAGAAAATCATAACTGCATGCCTTCTGTGAAATCCAATCTCGCTGTGTTACACTTCAAGTACCAAAAAAATGGAAAATGCACCTTAATTTAAATTTTTAACTTAATTTGTAGATAACTTTTCTAAATATAGCCTTAAGCCTTCAAAGTACAAACAGTTTCAAAAACTGCCCTAAAGACTTCAAAGCGGTCAGAGCTGCACAGAGTCAGGGATGCCATCGGACACCCCCAGCTGCCACACCGAGAAACTTGTTACACAAAGCCGTGCTAAGAAAACAGCATTTCTTCCAGTAAGCAACCGCATCCAAACCTATCCGAGACCATACAAAACCATGGCTATGTTTTTCCAGCATATTTTATAATTATGAACTCCCCAACAATCTACTTAAGCCTTAATCAAACATTACTGTACGTCAAGCAGACACTTTTCAACTCCCAAGCCTGCAACCTGAGGATCGGCTCCAAAGCCTTGGTGACGCCGAGGTCCTGTTTCCTCACGGAGGGGACAGGACACGGCTCAGTTCATGCAGAGCTGCAAACACCACAGCGACACACACGCTGCCAACGTAGGTGGGGTTTCGAACTCACTTTCAACACACAGTTTCAGAGAACACCTAAGCAGCACCACAGGAAATAGCTTTAATTCTGGATTACAGTAGTGCCACCTGTATCCCCTCAATATTTAATTTGCCAAAGCTCACCGACAGCAAAACTCGCGCTCAGTGACCTCTCTCTGTTGCAAAGTCAATATAAAAAGCTGCTCATTAGTGCCACCAGGAGCGACCTTACCTGGAAAAGGTGATGCCAGGACTGGAATTTTGATGGGGGAGAAGGTCAGGACGTGGCAGGGCTGGACACTCGGCGCCGAAGGTCCCTGGGGGGCTTCAGGCTCCACTGACACCATCGCGGCAGTGGCCAACGCCAGGCTCTGATTGCCACCGACTGGTTTAAGGCTGTTCTGGCAACCACCTGTGGAAGGGTGAGATACAGCATGTTTTATTTTTAATTGGAAGCCAGTGGATTTACACAGGATGATGTTTTATGCATTCCAAATTTCAACGCACAATGGAACAAAAGTCTGCTACGTTTCCCACCCAGCTTCGCTGTCTGCATGTCCACCTTAGCGAGACACTAAATTCCAAATATATTATACAACATATTTCCTAAGGACTCTCAAAGCCCCTTTCCTAACCATTACTCTTAAAGTTCTAGTTTTTGGTTGGTGCATTTTTAGATATTAAACGCCCATATACGTGAAGATACCATTATAGCCCAGATGGAGAAGTCAGTAATGAGTCATAAGTAAACTGTGCAGGGTTATTAAATTTAAATGAAAAACCTCAATAAAAAAATTCAAATATTTGGACAGATTGGTCGGCATTTTCTTCAGCTCCCGCAGCTTCATAACAGCGCACGACCACCCTTACTCTGGCTTTTCCGCAATAGAAGTTGTCTGATTTCAAATCTGAACCTTTTGGTTACTTGCTCTAGTCACCATCCAACGACACCGTTACCTGCCCGGCTGTTCTCCTGCAACACGCACGCAAATATCTGAGTTTTACTAGTTTTACGTACTAGTGCCCTTCGTCTTGAACGCACACCATGCGGGAAACTTCAAACGGTTTCACACAGGAGCTCAGGAGAGCCCCAAATCCAGGCTCAAAAGCACTTCGGACTGTGCAACATTCACCTATAAGCCTAACAAGCTTTGGGGGAAGACCTTCAGAGCTCAATCTTGGCTAAATATGTTAAATAAACAAGAAAATGGGTAGTAAAAATCTTAAAGAGAAAACCTAATTTGACAAACACCAGCTGCTACCCCCTCTACACTGAGCTATGTATTCAAAAATTAAGCAATCATTAGCTTATTATGTCATTTAGCAAATGTTTTCGGTTCATGTGGAAATCCTTCAGGCACTAAGAGCCAACTGCAGCTCTGCAAAAAAAAAAAAAACCACACTATTTGCTCAGACTGCTCATTCCAGGCGTTCCAGGGGTTTGCAGCAGCTTCTTCCCTGCCGGCCTCCCTGCGAGGGAACCCGGGGCTGGGCCAGTGGCCAAGGGAATGGTGGCCATCGGGGCACTGGGGGGTGACACAGCCCAGTGCAGGGCATATTCCCTACACGGCTCCGTAGCCCAGGCGCCTCATCCAGGCTTCTCCATCCCACTCTGGCTCCAGACGCCTAAAAAGTTCCGATTTTCAGTTCCGCTCTCAGCCGGTGTTGGGTAGGAGCGGGTCAGTGGTTTTTGGAAAGGGCCCTGCTTTGGTTGCAGCTAATTGGGGCTCCTGAGGCTATCCGTTATACTAACTGCTGGCAGCTTCGCTCCTGACTCTTTACCAACAATTATTTGCCAACAAAATAAGCTCTGCGTTAGCAAAACAGAAGTCAAATATTTTCAGTAAGCACCACAAAAGAACCTTCTATTATTTCTACTGCATTTCTCAATTCCAAGAGAATTCATTTGAAACACCTGCATGTGCACTAATTAACAGGCACACAGGCAAAAAACCCCACAAATATTCCAGTTTTGATGGATGGATGATGATGGATGATACTCAACCATGGACAGACGAATAACTGATTATTCTGCCACAGTCACAATGGAAAGTAACATAAAAAATAATCAGTGTCCAACTAATACAACTGTTTAATACAAATTTGTTGTTTATTCACAGGCCATTAGGTTAGGTTAAACACCTGGCCTCCAAGAGCCTGCACTCATTCCCCATTCCAGCTGTTGGCAGTTGGGAAAAATCCACAAAACATCTATTGTAAATCTTATGAAAACTAGAGTTGTCTAGAAAAATGACTTTTCTACTGGTTTCCTACAGGGTACAGGAGCAGAAGGGTTGTTTACTTCTCATTTGATTCTTTTATTTTGGAGAAGAAGATGCAATTTCCCCAAAGAGCCCAGGAAAGCAGCAAAATAACGTAAGCCTTAGTTGCCTGGATAGCTGAAGTCTTCCACCAGCACAGATGAGTAACGCTCCTGAAGCAGGGCTTCCTTATTAAAGTTTCATCAATTCCCTTATTAAAGTTTCATCAGTCAGTTGAAAGAGAAGTTTTGGTGATTTCCCCGCCTTTGATGAAGTTCTCTCTCCCTCTCTCTTGCTAAATAATTCCGTGAAGAAAGGGCTACCCCTATAACTGCTAATACTTGAGAGGAGAGCACGGGCAGAGTGTCCGGGGGTCATCAAACCCACTCTCCCGCTTTGCAGTCAAGCGAACAGTCATCTGCGCAATTTATCCACCTCTAACATAGCATATGGTTTGCCAGAGCTACTGGAAGCTGGCCCAGGCCTTGTGGAGCACCAGGGACTCTCATCTGCACCCAGCATAGCCAGAGAGGAGAAGTCCTTCTCAGAAACAAAACAGGTTTTGCTGTATTTCCAAAGAACTTCTTGAAATGGCTTTTTAGAATCATCATTAGTCACCCCACATTTACATAGAATCATAGAATGGGTTGGGTTGGAAGGGACCTTAAAGGCCACCCAGTGCCACAGGGACACCTCCCACCAGCCCAGGTTGCTCCAAGCCCCGTCCAACCGGGCCTTGAACCCCTCCAGGGATGGGGCAGCCACAGCTTCTCTGGGCACCCTGCGCCAGGGGCTCACCGCCCTCACAGCAAACAATTTCTGCCTCAGATCTCATCCCAATCTCCCCTCTTTCAGTGTAAAACCCTTCCCCCTCGTCCCATGGCTCCCCTCCCTGATCCAGAGTCCCTCCCCAGCTTTCCTGGAGCCCCTTTAGGGACTGGAAGGTCTCCCCGGAGCCTTCTCTTCTCCAGGCTGAACCCCCCCGGCTCTCTCAGCCTGTCCTCCCAGCTCCAGCCCTCGTTTCATCTTTGTGGCCTCCTCTTGGCCCCACTCCAACAGGTCCATGAATTTCAAGAGTCAAATGCCTTGAAAATAGTAGTAGAATATTATCATCAATATATGCTTGAGGGGAAAAAAAAAACTGCAATTTTTTTTTTTACCTAGCAGTATGGTTTCCCCAAATCTGTTTTTGCCAAGTCTCGCTACACCCTGGGTAGAAAGGTAACACGTGTCTGTGGAGATGCCAAACCCCATTCCAACGTCCTTCCCCAGCCTGCCAGCTCTTCTCAAGCAAACATGAGGGGAAACATCTGAGATGGGCAGCACGTTTCTCCGCAGCCAGAGCACACCAAAACTGCCTTTCGGCTACTGACATTCCCCAACACATTAACGACTCAAACCATGAGATTTTCCTCAAGTAAGAAACGCCCAAAAGAACAGAAATTAGTTAACAAGACCAAAGTAAAGACCACTCACACTTGTGAGATATGAAGACCCACTTCTGCCCAAAAAGGGTAATTCAAGACCTTCCCTTGCAGGTAAAAGAGTTGTCGGTATTGTGAGAACTTCCTGCACAGACAATGTAATGAATTTTAAATTGCCCTTGATACTCGATTGTTATAGCTTTTCAGCCTTTGTCTTCCGTTTTTCCTTATGGAAGAGCATCTTTACCAAAAGGCTATGAACGTCTTTCCCAAAAGACCCACATTAAAAAGATAGGACAGGAAAAAATTTCATGAAGGTTATAGACCTTTTGAACCTTTCGTCTCTCTTGGAGAAAAAGGAATTAATACACATGAGCGTAACGTTCCTTCTAACTTTTTTTAACAGTCCAATGCATCGCTGGGTTTTGCTTATCCTTTCAGGCCATGAGTGAGTGCAGGTGCCCCACGGCCCTCCGAGAGCTTCTGCGTCAGCAGGTCCTCCTTCGGGCGAGGACCCAAGGACGCCAGCGCAGACACTGACCAGGGGGTCTCTTCCTTCTCGCCCGGAATGGCCCACAGACACAGTTATAACACAAACGGATTTCCACTGCCACGTGCAGATCTGTCTGTCCAGGTGAGCGCACTCCAGGCCTACGGAACCACACAGCACCCGGTTTCCATCGGAGCTGTTCCCCACGCACAGCTGGGGTGGCTCAGCATGGGAAAAGGACACCAGAACTCAACGTTACCATGAAAAAAATAAAAATAATCACACCGAGTATCGTGTGGCCTCCTAAGGGATCTGAAATGTTTCCCATGTATATTTAAAATAACAAAAAAAAAAAAATATATTTTGAAGGTTTTTGATTTAAACGTGTATGCTATGGCAGTCATATAAAATTAAACACTAACTCAATTAAATAGAAGTTAAATACTTTGACTCCAGAGTTAATAAGTGTTAGTAACGGTGAGGTCCTAAACCTCATCCATAGAAGGATGTATATACCACTCTCACTTCTTTTCAAAGCCACAGGCAAGCTCCTTATCTTTATCCCTAAACCAACGGATCCCTAACACCCCGACTGCCCGTACCCCTGGGGTTTGGGGTTTCCCCACCGCCCGCCCCGGCCCCAGCCCCAGCGCTGGGGGGACGCGCACGGCTCCCCTCCGCCGCCCAGCTCACTGCATCCCTGCACTGCACAGTCCCAGCTATTTAAAGATAAAAAATCCAAAGTCCATGATTTGTGATTACAAAGCCATTTCAGAAACATTCACCGAATCTCAGCTATGCCGCCCAAATGAGCTGCAGGCTGAGGGTTTGCGGGATAACCGGGGTCCAGCCCAATGCCACGGACTCGCCTGAAGCCAAGACATTTTGGCAAGGGGCGTACGCTTGTCACACGACGAGTTCCCTCCCCAGCCATCGCTGCCAGGCGGGGGGCGAGGAGGGAGCGACAAGGAAGAGCCGAGGTGGCAGCTCCACCGCAGCCCCCGCACCACGCGCCCGGGAAGCGGAGGACGCCGTCCCGGCACCGCGGCTGGTTCAGCTCTAGGGCAACAGCCATCACAATATAGTTAACACTGCGTCCAAAGACGTATGAAAAACAGCTCCAAAAGAAAAGGAAAAAAAAAACTGAAATGTGAATTATTATTTGTTATCCCTTATTCCCTTTCCTTTCATCTGTAGGGTCTGTAAACTGAAGTCTTGTAGATGACAGTTCTTTATTAGACTGTTACCAGAATTAAAACTGACACCTGTGCTTTGATGGAGAGCAAACAAAAAGAAAGAAAAGCAGGCAGTTGAAAGAGGCTGAAATACAGCCATCTACAGCCCAGCACTGGCCAGGGCCGCTCCACAGCGGGACACAAATATCACCTTCTTCCCCAGCAAAGCGCATCCTTGAAAAACGCGGTTGGAGCTTTGAAGGGTGCTTCTCGGTTAATCCCCTCCCATCATTTCTCACACAACCCAGGCTCCACTGAACGGCATCTCAGAAACGCCCCAGCCCCACCTGGAATTTCACTCCGGTTCCTGCCCCCCATTGCAATCCCCCCCTCCCACCCCCACCCCCCACCATCCCCATCCTCTGTAGCCCAAAGGGAGGGGAAAAAAGCCCATTGTCTTTTCCAGTTGTAAACTCCAGCTGTTGCACGGGGCTGCTGTAAGAGCACCACTAACAGCTCTCTCTTCCGCTGATGTGCAATAAACACCACCACCTGGCTCCTCACACACCAGAGCAGCCGCTGCAAATCACCGAAAGGTCCGGATTTCTTTATAATGAGGCCTTGGGGCCGGGCAGGACGATAGTACAAAAGGGTCAGAGGTACAAGCCTTTCCCATAAACACATCACATGTGGTTTTGTTTCTATAATTTAAGTGGGGAAAAAAAAAAACAAACTTAATTGGGCTAAAGGTTGCACTTGATTTGGGTAGATAACAGGAAAAGCAACAAAAAAGCACAAACTTAATAGGCAAAGCAAAAACTTCGTAAAGGCTATGATTAAAGTCAAGCATTCCCCGAGACTTAATAAAGTGCTCGTCCCTGCAGTGCCCGAGTGCTCTGCAAATAAAGAGGGTTTTCATGGCATTTCAGGAATATCCAGGTTCCTGCAGCGCTGTCCTTGTTTTTCAAGCAGGAGCCTGAGCGCAGGCACATTAAATATAAGAGAATCCAATTTGAAAGGCCCCAAACCTGACTACGTGTGCGCACACGCGCGCTTCAGACACAAAGCTTCCGTTCGGGAAACGCAGAAGGTCGGAGGTTCTGTGTCACGTATTTCAAAACTGTGGAAAACCACAAGAGAACGGAACCCAAATTTAACACAGAGCAACCACCTTTCTTCACAGGTTTGTAACGCCTGAAATTTAAACTGAAATTACCTGGAAAACTGTACCTGTACACATATGTCTATACGCATAGGAATTCTAATACTGATACTTGCTAGGAAAAATACTGGCTCCGTTCCGTAAAGGTTAGTGGGATTAAGAGAAAGGAAAGGAAAATAAGAAGGATCAAAATTTTAATCTACACACAGGCTTGGTGATGCCAAAGCACTTTGGTGAAAGAATAGACGTGAACTCTTCATTCTGGGATTTCCGATCTCAGCGCCAATGGACGGAAGAGCAAACGGATTGCTTCTGAGCAAAGAGACATTGTAGAAATGGAGAAGCAGCCATGTGACAGAAAGTATTTTCTACTGAAAAATTATTACATGAAAAAAAAAAAAGAAAAAATAAAATATCTAAGAAGACGGTTTTCCTTAAAGGAAGACACCACAAAGTCTTCATTCCAGGTTAGATTGCTCCTGTTACAAATGTAAAAGTATTCTGAGCGTTTTGTTAGCGATGCAAACCCCGGGGCGACTGTCACCCCCTCAGCGCCTCCTCCCCGCACCGCCGGCTCCCAGCAGGATCCCTGCAGGAGACGCGGGACAACGCAGAGGGTTTGCCATGCACGTTCTGCTGCTCACACCCGGTGCCGAGGCCGCTCAAGATCGGTAGGAAAATGCAATTTATGTTGAAATGTGTGGAAAAAAAAAAAAAAATGTTTTCCATTTGAGGACTGTCAAACATTTCAAAATGAAACCAGACGTTCAAATGCTGGATTGTGCTTTGAGTAGAAGCGCAGAAGGCAGCATCCAGGTTCCGCGTACCCAACACCCTGCCCGAAGCTCCGGTACCATAAAAACTCTGTTTTCCAGGTCACGCACGTCTCCAAATTGCTGCTGAGCAACTGCCCATGACTTTTACCCCTAGAAACTCCTGAGGGTATTCAATTCAATAAGCCTTTGGCAGCATTAACAGAAGGGACCTTCATTTCTCTGTGCCTGCAGCACAGGGTGGGACCAGGACCCAGTCCAGGTGTGGATGGAAGTCCTCGCTGCGGGCTGGGGGGGTCTCCCTGCAGAATTCCCGGGTCTGTACACAGACCATCTGCTCACAGCGCGATACCCTGGAACAAGCTGCAGAGCGCTATGGTCTGCAGGAAGGGGCCCAGTAACGCCATCCCATTACTGGTTCTACTGGAGCCCCAACACCCCGTTGATTTGGCGGAGCCGTACCGCATCACACTGGGCTCTCCTGCCGAGCCGGTTGGCTTTCCATCCCTGCAGCTGCCAGAGCCCACGGGACTGTGCTCGCAACGACAGGAGACACTGGATCACTAACCTTGTGTTTCACCATCACCCTCCAGCAAGAAGGTGGCTACGAGTCAAGAGCCACCATCAGACACTGGAAGAGGCTGCCCAGGGAGGTGGTGGAGTCGCCATCCCTGAATGTGTTTCAGACTCGTTTAGATGTGGTGTTGGGGGATGTGGTGTAGGGGAGAACTTTGTAGAGTGGGGTTGATGGTTGGACTCGATGATCCCAAGGGTCTCTTCCAACCTAAATGATTCTATGATCTCACCATAACAAAACCACCGCATTCCTGATGGCCTCCATGGGGACACTCCCCCGGTCACCCAGCCCAGCCGTGGGCTCTGCTCAGCGCTCGCCAAGCTTCTCTGGGGAACTTCGCTTCCTGAAGAGACAACACCAGCCTTCCATCTGCATCTCCTGCTCCCTCCCTCACAGGAGGCTGGATGAAAGGCTTGTTCTCCAAGGTTTCCTGGGCAAACCTTCTCCAAACACACCAATAAGAACACCTGCTTTACAAGGAACCACTGCTGGTGATGCTCTCGAGAGCCAGCAACGCCAAGTGGTAAGAATGTACCTTCAAACATTTAAAACAGCATCAATGATAGTAAACACTGGTACGTCACGTTCAGTGTTTTTACCAGACCTTTCCTCTAACGGGTGCCACCAAGGGTTCTGCTGGTGGTCCCTCACCCCACATCCAGTGGCCACTGACCGCACGGGGACGCGCAGAACACAGAGGTGCCATGGGGCACCCCTGGATCAGGACCAAACCAGCCCGGCTGCACCCCCACGGCACAGAGCACAACGCAGGAGACCGAAATCTCAGTCCTTTCTCTGCAAGAACATCCAGCTGCCGCTTCACTCCCAAAACCATGCGCTCTCCAGTAGACATAAAACAAGCTATCATTCCTAGGCGGGAAAATAAAATGTCACTATTCGCTTTAGATACACAAAATGGTAAGTACATAAATTCATGTTTTGCAATATGCCCGAGAATAATAGCTGCTTCCTTTTCTTACAGAAAATAACACCTCCTAGTAGCTGGAGCTCGCAGCTGTTAAATTATGTGCATTACCATTCACCAAACTCCAGTGCCTCATTCCTTTATCTTTGTAACATTGCTGATACATTGAGAAAACAATTATATCATTACTGATAACTGTGGCAGACAAACCTGCCGTAGGACAGGCTCGCAAAACGAACGCAGCCACACAGCCTGCAAAAAGCTTATTAACGCCTCAGTTTAAACCACTTAACTAAGCAATTCGCTCTCAGTATTTTTATTACTCCTCACAGTAAGTGTAAAGATCACATAGGAAATACTTCAAGTGCTACCGTAACGCTGCAGGGCACCGACACGGCCGTCCCGCAGCAACGCCATCCCCGCGCGCGCTGCCCTGCGCGTCTCTGGAGCTCACGCACGGCCGGGGGTGGATGAGCATCGATGGCATCAGCCAGAATTAGGATTGCAAGAGGGATGGGAAGACTCTGAGAGGTGGCTGGGGGTCTTCATGCCCCCCCCTGCACCGCTCCCAACCGGAGGGATGCTCCGGGGGTGGCAGCCAATGCAGAGAACACTGCTGGAGGAGGAGCTGGGGCCACCTGAAGAGTTCCTGGGCAAACAGGCTTCAGCGTCCATATACATTGTCCAGGGGGGAGAAAACCTTCTCTGTGCTACTGACAGAGCACAGCAGGCCCCTCACCACAAGACAGACACCGAGGGGCTGGAGCGTGTCCAGAGAAGGGCAACGGAGCTGGTGAGGGGTCTGGAGCACAAGTCCTGTGAGGAGCGGCTGAGGGAGCTGGGGGTGTTCAGCCTGGAGAAAAGGGGGCTGAGGGGAGACCTTCTCGCTCCCTACAGCTCCCTGGAAGGACGGGGCAGCCAGGGGGGGTCGGGCTCTTCTCCCAAGGAACAGGCCATGGGACAAGAGGAAACGGCCTCCAGTTGCGCCAGGGGAGGTTTAGGATGGATACTGGGAACAATTTCTTCATGGAAAGGGTTGTCAAGCATTGGGAGAGGCTGCCCAGGGCAGTGGTGGAGTCGCCATCCCTGGAGGGATTTAAAAGCCGGGCAGACGCGGTGCTGAGGGACGTGGGTCAGTGGTGGGTTTGTCAGTGTGAGGTTGATGGTTGGAGTCGATGATCTGAAAGGTCCCTTCCAACCTGGGCAGTTCTATGATTTTGTGACATGCCATCAGGCTGGGGACGCCCCTGCTCTGCCAGGCGCGCTTCCCTAACCGCCGCTTTATGTCTGAAGTATTGCATGTGACAAAACACGTTTCCTTAAAAATATTGAAATATTTTAAACATACATAAACAGACGGCAGGCCGTCACTCTCCCGTGCAGAACATCTCCCTCGCCATCACGCCTGTCCTCACAAACGGGCTTGGAACGGTGCCTCCTGGCCGGGAGCACAGCCGGACCGGGAGCAACACATCCATGGGACGGGTCCGCCAGGGCCATCCCCGCTGCCGAGTGGGACCCCAGCTGAGCATCGGGGGATTCTGGCAGGAGGGGAAGGCAGCTGCCTGCACCGGCTGCTAGAACAGCTAAATACGGAACCCATTCGGGCGGTTCAACATGTTTCAATACAGAACAATATTCACTGCTAATTAATCAGTCTGGCAAACGAACCCAAACAGTGAGGATCTCTTCCAGCACACGCTCACTGAATCTCTGCGTTACCGGCAAAATACAAGGAAACTTCCTGCGTCTACACAGCTGCAAAAGTAGAAATAACTTTATAGTCATTATTTATAGGCAAGAGGGCTCTGCTGTCAACCGAACAGACATTACCTTTGATCTAAGAAGGGAAGAAAGACTGACAGCAAGCCATTAAGAATATTCCAATTCTGAATCAAAGAATATATGTTAGGGGTTTAAACATCAGTAGCATTTTACTTCTTAACCTTGTCTATGAGACAACTGCTATTCCAAATTACTACTGTGGCAGCAAAAGAGAGAGATTCAGCCTCACTGCAATGTATCCGTCCTTTTCCAAATATGAAGCTTAGCCCTTCTGTTAACAGCTCTGACACACCCGAGTTATGCAGATTAATGGAATTTATTTCACAAATATCATTGTGCATAACTGAGCCGTAACGAGAGGATGGATCAATTGCGTTTCTCTACTGGTGGCTGTCTGCAGAGACCACACCAACTCTTAAAATTAGCAGCCAATGGGAGAATTATGCATGAACTGTGTCGGCAACTCCTTGTTTGAAAATAAGCCAAGTATGCTGGGAGAGGCCGGCCCCTTCGTTCCAGAAGTCAACAACCAGTTACAGAATAATCTATTCACAATCTTCCCTAATTACCCATGGTCTTTTCTTCCTTTAAAAGTAATTTAGAGGATGAAATGCACTTTGCCATCAAGGTTCAGATCAAGCAAGAGATTTTCAGCTGAACGGAATGAAACCCTCACTTTAGAAAATGGCTTATGCATCTTTGGGAAGATGCATTAAATTAAAAAAAAAAGAAGAAGAAAAAGTAAATACTTAATTATTTATGTGGTACTGACCTGGTATGAGCTGAGGTGCCAGCACCACAGTGGGAAGGGGCCTGGAGGCAGCAGCCGGCCTGGCGATAGCCATCGCGACTTGATTGGTCATTAGCAGAGGTTTCTCATTGCCCTGGAAGAGCCGCGATTCCTCAGGATGTATCCACGCCGAATCCAGAGCAAATGCATTATTCAAGTATATCTGTCCAACATAAGTTAATAAAAGCATGTTAAGGTTTGAGATACAAAATTCAGAAGTAAAAGTGAGAATAAAGTAGCTTTAACTCAATATTACAATACAGGCAGTACCTCAAGTTGGGGACAAACTTGCAAAAATAGATTGACTTCTGCTCCATCAGAGCTGTAGGCTGAGTTTAGCCAACTGTTCAAAAATTAACCAGCTTTTAACACGACTAATGAGTCAACGCAGCATCACAAGAAGAAAAGAACAGCCGAAAGCAACCGTGTCCCAGCCACAGCTACCCCGGAGCGAGCCACCTGCAACGCAGGGACTGCACCGCCTCCCGAGCCGGAGAGACGGGGATGAGGGAGGGAAATGGGATAAAGTCCTCAAGCCGTGATTTAGTTGTTCAGGTAGGTAAATATACAGATGTAGGTAACTGTGGGCAGGCGGAGGGTGCGGGACCGCGAGTGACACCCTGGCGCCGGGGAGGTGGCAGCGCTCACTGCCTCCCTTCTGGGGAAAAACGGTGGAAGCGCCAAGAAGAAAGGGAGGATGGAAAACTCCCATAATGACATCCCATAGTAAAATTAAAACATTCTATTCAATGCACTGAAGATTAATATTAAAGACATTTTAGTCTTTTTAAAAATTCAGAAAAGTGAAGAGGTGCAACTGCTAAGCAGCCCCCCCACCCCCCCCCCATTAACCGTCCCTTACAACATTCCACCTCCGTGGGGTTTTGCCTGAACTTTCGCACGCCTTCACCATTCATAAAACCCATAACGTTTTTCAGCTTATATGCTTTAACCTTAAAAATGCTTCAGCAAACCAAAATCAGACTTACTTTGCAGCTCGGCAGCCTTTTATCGATCCAGTTTTTCCCAGCGTGAGGCAGAACCGTAGACGTGTACACAGGTGGAAAAACAGGAACAAATTCCACGCTTGAAGAAGGTGAAAATCCTATGACTGGAGAATGAGCTCCAAATATCCACTTATGGGGGGAGAAAAAAAACAAAACCAAACCAAAAAGAAGGGGACAAGTTAACAAAGGGATTTTACCCCGAGTAAAGTGATGCTTTTCATCATTTCCCCATTACATAAGAGATGAGGAGAGAAAATTTCAAACCCGTCTCTTCAGTCCAACACCCGTTTGCGTTTCCTCAGGTGTTACACATGGCACTGACATTATAAACTGCTTTAGAAAGCCACAAATCAGTAGCCTGGCAGCAAAATCACAGTACTTGGCTAATGGCTGCTAGGCGCCAGGAAAGCTTGGTTTTTCTCTGCTCAAACAGGATCTCACATGCAAAATAAAAACATCACAGAAAGTGTTTTAAAATTCATCTTGAGGCAAACAAGAACCAAAGGAAACGTCGGAAGCGTGTTTCCTCTGGACTTAAATTCGTTTGGCAAATGGGTTCCCACAGTAAAACCACCTCTGCAGCTTATTTAAGTGGTCTCACACTGGGGAATAATTGATGTTACTGTTTCATTAGACCCAGCACTACCTATTTTCTCCCTCCCACTCACTCTGCTCCCAAACCACAAGAGACGCTCGTGCTCGAAAAGGCTGGAAATTTTCACATGAAATCAAGTGGATACTACAGTGCTCAAATCTCCGTCTTATTTTTACTTCTTTCTGGTAAAAAATATGAAGACGAGGCAAAACTACAAGTGGAGCTTCCGACATCTCCACTGTAACAGGACAAAGTTGTAACTGGATGATCTTTAAGGTCCCTTCCAACCTAAACCGTTCTATGATTGTATGATTCAAGCAGCCTTACGACAGCAATTAATAATCGAAATATTCATCAGGCAAAGCAGCGACGAGACAGATTGGTTCGACTGACATGACTCAAAACTTTAGCCTTTATGAATATTCAAAAACAAAAAAAAAAAAGCCCCACCAAAAACCAACGACCAAACCCAAAACACTTGACGCTACATATGACGGGTTTTCTTCCTTTCTGGTCCCTGGCTGCAGAACACGCACCCCGCAGCCGCCGCGCACCGCCTGATGGAGACGAGCGCGGCCGGAGGGACCGGCAGCCCCAATCCAGCCCCTCTCCAGCCCCCTTTCCAGCCCCTCTCCCCCGGGAATCCCCCCTCCAGCCCCCCCCATCCCGCCGGAAGCTCCGCAGGGCGGCGGGGAGCGCAGCCGAGCCCGCAGCGTCCCCCGCCGCCCCGTCCCGCCGCTCCCCCGGAGGCTCCGTCCCCGGCGCTGCCGATGATGCTCCGGACAGCGGCGACGGGAAACTTCTGTGTGTCCCCCCCCCGCAACCCTCCCCTTAATCCCCTCCCCGGTGCGGTCCGAGCCGCCCTCACCTGCCCGTGGCGGAGCGCGGCGGCGTGCGGGTCGCCGGTGGCGAGCAGCGGCAGGAGCGGCTCGCCAGGGAGGCGCCAGCCCGGGGCGGCCCGCAGCAGGGCGGCGGCGGGGGGGGGCGCCGGCAGCAGCAGCGGCGGCGGCGGCGGGGGAGGGGGGGGACCCCCGGCGGCACCGACCCTGAGGAGCCCCGGCAGGACCCAGGCCCAGGGGGGCGGCGGGGGCTCGGCGGCGGGGGGCGGCCAGAGCAGGGGCGGCGGCCGCTGGGCTGCGGGAGCCGGCAGCATCCTACATGGCACGGGGGCGGGGGGGGGAAGGCGGCGGAGCCCCGCGCTCCGCGCCGCCGCCGCCGAGTGAAACTCCACTTAGCGGCGGGGCCCCGCCGGTAAAGCTCCGCCCGGCGTGGGGGGAGCGGGGCGGGGGCTGCGCTGGGGCCGCCCCGGGGGGGGCGGGCAGCCGGGAGCCGGGCTGGGCAGCCGCCGGGGCCGCCCCCCCCCCCAGCCGGAGCAGCGCTGCGCTCGCTGTGCTCCTGATGGGGGGGGGGGCGGGGGGAAGGGTTTTCAGCATCGCTATGGTGTTTCGGCGGCGCCGGGCGTCGCAGGGGTCCCTCTGCCCGGGGGGGGACATCGCCACTGCCCCCGGGTGACTTACGGTTCCCACGGGGGGGGGGGGGGGGTTGGGAAGTGGGGGGAGGCGCCGGGGCGTCCGGGAGGTGGGGGGCGATGCCAGGGCTGGGCACGGCGCCGCTGCCACCCCCCGCCGGCCCCGGGCGGAGAGCGCTGATCCCGTCCGCATCAGGCCCAAGCGTCCGGGTCCTGCTCTGAGCGGCACTGGGTCCATTTCTCTTTCAGTAATGCTGCCGGTCAGTGAGGTCTCTGCTAATGCTCGGGAAAACTGCATTTTTAGAAGACTCCAGTGTCAGAATTTGTGAAAACATTTACTTTACAGCCAGCTCTGGGGTGCGGATTTCAAGGTCTCGGTGCACCTGGAGCTCCCCAGGCGCAAGGACGAGGAGGAGCGAGACCCGGGGCCTTGACCCAAGCTGCCAACAGGGTTATTTCATACCATGAACAGCACATTCCATAGAAATCAGGAAGTTTGCTGAGGAGTTCCTCTTCCTTGCTGGCTGCCGTCCTGAGCACTCCTTGCCCGGTGCCAAAGCCGCAGCGTTCGCAGGGTCCCACATCGACTGTCCCTGCGGGGAGTGCACAGATTCCCACGATGGAATGGGCTGGGCATAGTCCTTGTGTATTTTGTATTGGTATCGGGATCAATATTGGTCCTTTAGTGTTATTAATGTTAATTATTTAGTCTTATTCTATTAAATCTGTTTATATTCCAACCCTCGGGTTTCCTTGTTTTTCCCGATTCCCCTTCCCGGGTGGGGAGGGGTCATCGAGTGAGGTAATAATTGTCTAAACAACAATAAATTGTTGTGTGTTCTTCAAACCATAACAATCCCCCGCACACCCCCCGAATGAGGCCCTTCTCCTGCCTTCAGTGGAAGTAACATGAATTGCTCGTACCCAGGCGGAGACGAGCCCGTGACCATTGCTGCTGCCGGAGAAGGGCGTTTTGGGAAGCAGGTGCCCAGCGCAGTGCTGGGACCTCTGTGGGTGCCGCTGCGGAGAAGGTGGGAAGGGTCCCACTGCCCAGGACCCCGCCACCAGCCCTACCACGCACCCGCTGCTCCTGCCGGGCCGTGGAAGGAACCATTGTTAGCTCCGAATTAAGAATTGAGCCGTTGACACTTGGTCACAGGTGACCTCTAGCAGTTAGGAGTGAGTCACCACGCTCTGTGTAAGGATTTGAGGAAAAACAAGCACCGACCTCCGCAAATGCCCGAGAGCATCCCCCTTCCCTGGCCCGGCTCAGGCAGTCCCTGGGGTGAGCAGCTTCTCTGGGCTTATTCCTCTTCCCTTCCCCTCCGTCCCTCCCATGGCCCCCAGGAGCTGCTCCAGCCCCTTCCAGCCGCTGACAGCGTCACAGCTTCCAGCCCCTCCGGCAAAAAAGGGCTGAATAACAGGGAACTGGGCTGAGCCTGAGCTCACAGCACATACGAACGCTTCAACTTTACAGTTTAAAATCATTGCCTACGTTTCCCTGCCAAACCACCGGCGCTGCTCCGGCTCTCCATCGCAGCGGCGCTGCTCCGGCTCTCCATCGCAGCCGCGTGGCGAGTGCTGCGCGGAGAGAAAATGGGAATATCCCGCTGCTGCGGCCCTGAGCTGGGGAATCACCGCAGCCCGGACCCCCAGAGCCAAGCGGAAAACTCGTCCCATCGGGGCGATGCAGCTGCACGGGGGCAAAGCAGTGGCTTCCTAAAACTGCAGGGGAGAAAGTCAAAGGTCTCAGAAATTAATCTTTTCTCCTCAGCCTCTAGTTCTGTTCAGCGTGCAGAGGAATTGGGTCTCCCCTGGCAGTGAATAACCTTAATACAGGTGTAATCCCCAAGAAGTTTTGAAATCAAATTATTATGATCTGTGGATAAACACGGGACCAGGGAAATACACTGCTTCCAATTATCCTCCGAGGGATACTGGGAAATACAGATTTGAGTAATCTACAAAGTGACAGAAATCAGATAAAGAGAAGCTCACCTCTAAATGTTTTAGTGCTTGGCTATTTGTTAAACTCAAAAATCACTTCCTGGTAATTGTAAGTGAACAGAGAAGCAGAACCATAATGGCAACAACAACAAGAAAAAAAAAAAAACCAAAAAAAAAAGGTTGTTTCCTATGAAGTGCAGTGGTCCTTGAGTAGAAGGAGAAGTGTTTCTTAGAGGACTTTATTCCCTGCATCGAAACCATGACTAACATCAGCCCACTAAAATCACCGAAGGCCAGCCTAGAGCCACCATCTGTGTGACTATTTAAAGCACAAATCAGTGCTGGTATTTAGACCACCAAAAAACGCTGATTAATAGATCAAAATCGTGATGATTTCTTACCGGCGGGCAGTCTTACTTAACACTTCCCTGATATGGGACGGGAAAGCCTGTACGTGCAGCGTGGCGTCAGAAAGTCCCGGCTCTCTCGGGTGGGGGGGCCAGGGGGGAGTTTCTCACCTGCCAGACGTGTTTTAGCCGGGCTGAAGGATGCACTCACGGGCATCATCTGCTTCTTTGCTTAGGCTTCCTTTTCCTACACTTTAAAAAAGGTAATACAACTGTCCTTGCCTTCCTGCCGGGAGCTGGGGAGGCGCTGGGGGGTTTCCCGGGCTGGCCGCGCGGCGGGGGGGTGACAAGCCTGAAGGCAAGAGGCTCGGCGTGGTCCCAGCTCAGCCCTCCCACGCTGCAGCCCGGCCGGCGGGGGGTGACAGCGGGAGCGAAGGGGGACAGCAGGAGTGAGGGGTGATGGCAGGAGCGAGGAGTGACAGTGGGAGACAGGGATAATGGCAGGAGCGAGGAGTGACGGTGGGAGCGAGGAGTGACGGTGGGAGCGAGGGGTGACAGTGGGAGGCAGGGATAATGGCAGGAGAGAGGAGTGACGGTGGGAGACAGGGATAATGGCAGGAGAGAGGAGTGACGGTGGGAGCGAAGGGTGACAGTGGGAGACAGGGATAATGGCAGGAGAGAGGAGTGACGGTGGGAGTGAAGGGTGACAGTGGGAGACAGGGATAATGGCAGGAGAGAGGAGTGATGGTGGGAGCAAGGGGTGACAGTGGGAGACAGGGATAATGGCAGGAGCGAGGAGTGACAGTGGGAGCGAAGGGTGACAGTGGGAGACAGGGATGATGTCAGGAACAAGAGGCAACAGCAGGAGCAAGGGGTGATGGCAGGAGTGAGGGGTGATCGTGGGAGACAGGGATAATGGCAGGAGCGAGGGGTGATGGCAGGAGACAGGGATGATGGCAGAGCGATGGGTGACAGCGGGAGACAGAGATAATGGCAGGAGCAAGGGGAGATGGCAGGAGATAGGGACGATGGCAGGAGATAAGGGGTGATGGCAGGAGCGAGGGGCGATGGCAGGGGCGAGGGGTAACGGCAGGAGATAGGGACAATGGCAGGAGATAGGGATGATGGCAGGAGACAGGGACGATGGCAGGGGTGAGGGGTGACGGCAGGACCGAGGGGTGACGGCAGGAGCGAGGGGTGACGGCAGGAGCGAGGGGCTGCCTCCCCACCAGAGCGCGACGAGAGTCGCTGCCGGGGCTGTGCTTTTCCCGGCCAGCCCAGAGAGCGGCAGTGATGGCGAGGCCAGCGCGGGCGCGGGGATGGAGCCCAGGCGGCAGCGAGCGCTCGGCCGCGATGGCAGGAGCCCGGGCAGCGGGGCCTGGGGCAGAGCACAGACCCCGCTCGCCCCGGCCGGGCGACGGGTGACGAACGGGCGCTCGCTGCCTCCGGAGCCACGCTTTGCAAAGGGAAAAGGGTCAGGGAAAGGTTTCACGTTCTGGACTCGCTCACATGCGCAGGATCCGCATCGTGTCCATCTTTGGAGCAGGAGGTGGCCTCCTAATCTAAATTATACGCTTTCCTTACAGAGGATGTTATTAACCATTTTCCTTCAAGCCGAGGTTGTCTTGTCGTGAGGTGATATCGGGTAATGACCAAACTTTCTGGTGGCAATGTACAAAACTATTTTACAGACTAGGGGATGTAACTCCCCGTTGTAGCACAGTATCTGTAGGGATAAATTTAATTTGGTACAGTAAACACGACCAGAAGAGTAACCATGACCCAGAGGAACCCCCTGTGTACAGGTGTATCTGTAGCCGTGTATACATGAACGTGCTGGAGTCGCCTGTAGATGATGGCACCAGCCGGAATCTCGGCAGAATTACAGGCTTCAGCAAACTCCTAATAAATAAATTCCTCCCCGTTTCTGTGCTATGTGAGCTCCGCGTGCCGGGGAGCGAGGTCTGCAGCAATCTCTGCCTCGCGGGCTAAACTGCTGCTTCCGAACCGTGCGGAGGGGCTGGAGCCAGAAAAGGGAACCTCCTCTGCCATCTTTCGGCATGCGGTGCTGTGTGAGAAAGCAAGCCTGAACGCAAGCACATTTTTATTTGGGTTTTTTGAGGTGCTAGCCCACCCGATCGGCTGTGTCACAGCAGCGCAGCAACCGGGAGCCCCGTCCCAGCAGCTCTCACTCCTTCCCGAGCGGCGCTGCCGAAACACGCCGAGCAAGTGACCTGCCCAGCTGATTGTTCTGTTGAGTTCTCTCATAACAGCATGGACTGATAGTCTGTCCCTGGGGTTAATCCTTGTCTCCGCATTAGTCGTTTGTTTCCAACAGTGGTAAATAGCGGACATTTCAGAAGCGTATCAAATAAAACCACTATGCACCTAATTGTGCAATACAATACTACAAAGGGAAATGAGCCTGAGTCCAGCTAGCGATCAGCGTATAGTCCGTAGCACGAGGACTGATTGTTCCTATGTCTTTTATTCCAGCCAGCAGCATCCCAGCTGCTATTTTTAGTCTCCCACGCAGCTCATCCGAAGCTTTGAAAAATCCCTCTTTTTGGAAACGGTGGCTACCAAGCGGTAGCCCCTCTGTACCTGGACAGCGGGATGAAAGGCCGATGGCCAAACCAGCCGGGCTCCGCCGGGGTTCAGCTGCCAACGCCTGTGCCAAGGAGGAGCCACGTGTGAGGGGTGGATGGTGGGACAGACGCCACCGCTCCTCGGAGCACAAGTCAATCCTCCGCTGAGCAGCATCCCTGAGGCAAACACATCACATGAGAAATCCCAAAGTAAAATGACTTTTTGTGTCTGTTCCTGTAACGTGAAACACCTGATCTCTGATCTGATCTTTGCTAAATTCCATTGATTTCCACGAGCCCTGTTTCAACCCCATTAAGAGAAATCAAAGAAATAGGAGTCGAATGAACAGTAGCTTCCGTGCAATAAAAATCACTGCAGGAAAACAAGCCCGATACGTAACTCCGGCGTTCCTGGGAGCCCCTTCTCCATCTCTGAGGATGATGAGAATTGCCTGGAGAGACCCGGCTCCCCGGGAGGCTGCCCCGGCTCTGGCAGGGGGTGATCCATGGCAATGCGTGTCGGACGGTCAGACCGGCACTGCCGGGCACCCAGGGGACACGGACACCCTGAACAGGAGACAGGCAGAAGAGAGAGAATGAGAACAGGAGAATGAGAAGTCAAACAGCAGAGAAGAGTGGTTAAACCAGGGGAGACGCTTCAGGAGACTACAGAGAGGTCATCTAAAGTGCTTTGGGTTGAAGCCCCGCAGTAAGAGGTTATAGATATTGAAATGAGCCGGTGTGAGAATGAGCAGTGGATGAGCAATCATCGGGATTTGGCCATGGCCTGGAGACCTGACAGAGCAGCTGAGCCTTTGCAGATGGTCCCATCACCCGGAGACTGTCCTGCAGGTCGGCTCAGCCCTCCACGGCTGGGGAGACACAGCTCACAGAAAGGTGAGCTAGAAAATCACCTCCGGGTGGGGAAACGGGTGGAACAGCATTCCTCCATCCCAGCAGACATCAACACCTTCTGCTGGTGGGAATGTCCGGGTCCTCCTGACGCTGCTGGTGAGTTCTGGAGCTGATCTGCCATTGACACTTTTCCATTTCCGAGTTAGCCGTTGGTTCCTTTTTCACTCTGTCTTCAAACTTTCCAGCCTTCAGGTTTCTTGGTGGTCCCACCAGGAGATTAGGGCTAATCTTCACCTTGCTGGGTGCTAGATTAACCCGATGGCAGTTTGAGCAGCTGTCAGAGAAGGATGGGATTGCACAAAGATGATTGTTTGGCAAGTTAAGTTGTAAACTATGAATTTCCTTTCCATTAGGCTTCAATTGATTTGTTTTACAATTTCTTACACAATATCCTTAATATTTTTTTATACAAAGATGGAGTTATCAAAAAACCAAAAATTCAAATTCTGGTTATTTAGGAAGGGAAAATAAATGAGAGCGCACTGCCCTTCGGTTGCATGGTCAACTGAAAGCAGGAGCACGGAGGGGACAGACAAACATCTCCTGCCAGGACGGCTGCGACGGCTAAACCCATTTGCTATAATCCTAATTTATTCTGGTCCTGTTGGATGCAGAAGTCAAACACGCCTTTTTTCTTTCAAAACAGAACAACTAATGCATAGTCCAGAGTAATGCTCTGCAGGGTTTTGCATATAGGAAGATCAATTCAGGCAGCTAAGAAAAGGAACAGAAAGGCGTTCAAGCCACAAGAAATACAAAAAAATGGCATGTTTTGTATGCTTACACAAGAGACTAAATTGCTGGAAACATTTCCCTTTTGAATTGAAGAGTAAGGAGCACAGCCATTTGAGGCAAGTTTGCTTTTTAACTAGTCAGATGGAACACATCTCTGGTCTAGTTTTAGTCCTCTTTGGTAGCCACTCCCAGTTCCACCCCACAGAGGCAGGAGGATAAAACCACCCCGTGATAAAGATCTCTACCTCTGGCCACGCTCTGTCCCAGAGCGCTCCTAAGAACACCCACGGCTCACTTTGATCGCAACCTTCCTTCAAAAGACTCCAAAAAGTTTCCACACTAGTTTGGGACGAAGCAATCCTTAGATGCATCAACCCGTCTCCCCTCCACCCCCAGAGAGATGAGGGGAGGGTGGCCGAAACCCACGCGAGAGGAATCCTCAGTATGCACCTGGACTTTGCGTAATGAGGTCAGGGCCGTGATGCTGCACCACGTCTCCGTTTGGGAAGTTTAGAAGTGCAGCAGCTGCTTTTGGGAAAGCACTGCGTGAAGGGAAGGGGGCTTCTCCCTGGTCTCAGGGAAGAGATATGAGCAGGTCTGCGGAGCATTGATTCACGGACTCTGGCAGGGTGGGGACCAAAATCCTTTATTACAACAATTTTTGGAGTTTTATAGGTACAAGCACTCTCCACGCGCAGGCAGCATCCTACTGATAGGTTGAAGGTCAATTGCCACGTGCTTCTCAGTGTCTTCCGATAGGTCGTCTCTGTCCGTTCACGTGGACTAGCAGCTTTGCTTTCACATTCCTTTTCTTGCTGATATCTCCTGATGCTTGCCTATCTTTTCTCTCAAGGCGTCTCTCAAGGATACAGCTTTGTCTCATCAAGGTCAAACAGATCCCCTGTGCTACTCCCTATCTCCGCACAGGTCTCTCCCAGCCATGTGTGCCCACCTCCTCCTAAGTACAAGCATTGCTGAAGCAAGTGTGTTGACCTGCTGCTGGTCTACGTGCTCAAGAAGGGTCCCAGGGGCTCTCCATAGGAGATGCTCCTGGTAGGCATTGCTGACCACACATTTCCTTATTCCCTCCTGTCTTTCAGAGCCTACAGATCATCTGGAAGGATGTGGATCTCAGAGGAGACACACTGCAGAAAGGTAGCCTTCTCAGAATCAGATTTGCACCTTCTTCGTCCTCCAAAATACTGAGGCACATGCTTAGCATCGAGGGTTTGAAGAGAAGATGTTGGATCACAGCTGGTACGCCCCAGAAGAGAATCAGTAGGAGTCTTTTATTTTTAGCTTTTCAAAAGAGGGATGCTTTCCCAATTTACATTCCTCAGCCACCACTGAAAGCCTGGAGATCTGGTCCTCTGGATCACCAAGTGTCTCACATGCATTTGGGGTACCTCAGGTAGCTAGAAAGAAATTTTGAGCATTGGGCACCTCAGTGAAGTCAGATTAATGAATTCACTCACAACAACTTGCTTAGAAATTAACCGTTTCATGAATTTCAGCAAAACATGTGTGTGATAAGCTCAAAACATCTAGCTAATCAAAAAGCTGTGGATTCCACAACAACAAACAACAGATGGTGCCATCTCACATCTACCTACTACTCTAAAGAGATACTTGATGGATAGTCAGATGAACTCCCTTGTGGAAAGAGTAACAGTAGGGTTTATAGCATAAAGATTCTAATTTTTCTGGTGCCCGCTAGTAGCTAGTTCATCAATAAAAGGTGAAGAGCAGTAACCAAATCTGCACGCTCCATAGCAGGGCAGGCAGGAGCCGCCACAGGCCAGCAAAACAGTCTGTCACGTACTCAGCAACTTTTCATTTGTTCTGAAAAACAAGTTGCATTTCATCCTGGAGGGATAAAAAATGGTCCTCTTCTCACTGCTGTAGACCACTCAGCATTTTAACACTGTGGTCTGCGTGAAAGTTGGAAGAAGAGGAGTCTTCGTATCAGTTCTTACAGTCCTCAAACATTTGTTACTGCTTAATCTCCAGTTTAGAAAAGATCGGGTTTACAGAAAAGGCGTGGGAGCAACACTGCATTACCTGATAAGACATCAGACAGCAGAACAGCCCCACGGCTTACCTGGGAGTCGCAAGGCCCTTCCTGAAACCTGCTTTATTCGAACTCAGCGGTGGACCTTAGAAATAACAGGAAGAACAGGAGCGGCTCTGAAATGCAGGTAGCTTTAGAGAACAATAAAGTGTGGTCAGCTTTGCAGTGGGCTGGAAACAGCCATTCATCACTCCGTGTCTCACAGAAAGTCTTCAAAACTGCCCGCAGGACGCAATTTTCTGTCTCGGAGCTGCTGTTTCCAGCACGCACAGGGACTGCTGGTCCTCGAAGGGTGGTCGTGTCCTCCAGCAGCCAAGGAGCAGGCGTCTGGGTGCAGACGTGATGCCCCACGGGAACGTTCTGGATGGCACGTGGGAGCGTTTGAAAGGTGCTGCACCCACCCGCCGCGCTCTGCCGTACACAACAGGCACCAAATCCGTCGGGGAAGAGGCAGCAATGTTTCATGCCAAGGACAGACTTTTCCTGAGGCACCTAATTACCATCAGCCCACACGCTATTTTCACAAATTGCTTAGAAGGGCTTGTTGCAAAGGCAGCGTTATGAGACAGTTGGTTACACGGAACTCGGGTTATTTAAAATACATGAGGGGAGGGAGGGCCAGTCGTGGGCACTTGGGTCTCTGCAGAAGGTGGAAAATCGTCACTACCTCTGCTTTGTACACATACATACAAATGGTACAAATACATGTTTTTAGCTTCTTAATTAGGTGGTTTACCTCCCCATGTTAACGCGGTTAGGTCAAACCTCACTGCAAGTTTAAAACTTCACTTTATCAGCCAAGCAATTTCATTTTTATGAGCTTTATCCTCATTGTAGTAACTTGAATACACTTTCGTTACCGAATTATTTCTCTTCCCAGATTATGGCTCTTAAATAACATCACTATTATTCCGGATTCTGTGGTGGAGACAGCATACCAGATCACGTCCTTATCTCCAAAACCATTTTGGGAACCAAATGTGGAAATATCAGTGTCAAGTTACAAAAAAAAAAAAAGTACCAAAACCGAATTATTCCCTCTGGAAACCTTCAGCTTTAATTTCTCCAACATTAAACCCCCAGTATCGTTCTTCAGTCACCCAGCTGTGGTGGGTTCTGCTCGCTCCCAGAAGATCGTTACGCAGCACTTTCAGGACAGAGCTCTCCCAGTCTCTCCTTACTGCAGGTACTTTTGCTCGCTGCCTAATTACCCATTTCGGGGACAATTTCACCTTGCAGCTGGCTGTTAGCTAAGGCCATTCACTCCGCCCCAGTCCCTGCTCCTGCAGCTGGGGATGGAGACTGGCAGCCGCGGGCAGGGGCAGGGACCCTTCCTCTGCAGGCAGCTTGGGGACAGACAAAGCACGCCTGGGTTTTGTACCCATTGAAGGGCTCAGCCATTCACTGGGGGGCTAGGTGGAGACACGGAGACCGAGAGGAGAAGCGGGGCCTGGGGTCTGCTACAAACCTCTGGCCAAGAACAAAACCCAGTCCAAGCTTCTCCAGTAAGTGCTGACCTCCCAGCTATTACAGCAGATATCAGCACATCACGAACAGATCACAGAACGGTTTGGGTGGGAAGGGACCTCAAAGCCCCCCCAGTGCCACCCCTGCCCTGGGCAGGGACACCTCCCACCAGCCCAGGTTGCTCCAAGCCCCGTCCAACCTGGCCTTGAACCCCTCCAGGGATGGGGCAGCCACAGCTTCTCTGGGCAACCTGGGCCAGGGGCTCACCCCCCCTCACAGCAAACAATTCCTTCCTCACATCTCATCCCAATCTCCCCTCTTCCAGTGTAAAATCCTTCCCCCTCGTCCCACGGCTCCCCTCCCTGATCCAGAGTCCCTGCCCAGCTTTCCTGGAGCCTCTTTAGGGACTGGCAGGGGCTGGAAGGTCTCCCTGGAGCCTTCTCTTCTCCAGGCTGAACCCCCCCAGCTCTCTCAGCCTGTCCTCACAGCAGAGGGGCTCCAGCCCTCCCGGCATCTCCGGGGCCTCCTCATGCTCCAACAGGTCCTGTCTCTCAGTTTGGTTTTGGGGGTAGGACTCAGTCCTTGGGTGGCCACCTTCTCAGAGGAGCAGTTGTGCTCCATCCCCCAAAGGGTCCAAGGCTCCTCTGCTGGCTCGGGATGCAGTCACCGTGTCAGGAATAGGCCCAGCCCAAAACAGGCGACCGTTGGTAAAGCCGAGCAATTGGGCAGGCGAGGGATGGACGGCGAAGAGCTGCTCGTTAGGGCTCGCCAGCAGCTTCTTACATTTCCAAGGGAGAGAGAGAGTTATTGATCACCCCACTTCACACAGGTTGTGAATAACATTGAGCTGTGGCTTTCAGCCATTAAAATTACTGCAGAAAACACTACAAAAAGTTATTTTCATATTTTGTAACAAGAGACTTTTTGCTTGGAAGGAACTTATGCTAAAAACTGCGCAAATTATTAAATGATCTTGTAAAACAGGCGAACATGAATTTCCAGCTTGTAGACGCTGCTGATGTTCCCACCAGCCTGCAGAGCCACACGCGCGATGTCACAGACCCACGTTTAGGAGAGAAAGTCCAAAGGACAGGACGGGGAAAGGGTATGCAAAGCGGTGGAGTTTCTTTTCTACTAGATTTTTTAATAGGCAAATTACCACAAAAAATAAAAATGAATTCATTTCTTTTACACTTTTGCTTGCAGTTTCCAGTGGTGCATCATCCCAGTACATGGCATTGACTGGAGTAGCAAATACAAAAAGTTATTCCCATCACCCAAGATCAGGCTGTAGAAGACCATCCCGTAGCCCCACGTTGCCGTATTTCCCTGGGCCCCTGCCAGGCAGCCTCCCCTCCCCTTCCCAGCCTCAGGGGTTTGCTCAGGCTGGTTTTAACTTTGGTTTTCAGGTCTGTTTTCCCTCCTCTGAGATGGTTAGGTTGATGCCCCTGATTTCAAAGTCTTAAAATACATTTTTGGGTTGGTTCGTTGCTGTTATTTTTCAGCTAGCCTTTGGAATTCATCTTCCCTCTTTATTTCCCTGACACTTTGGTCAGTAAAAAAAACACAAAAAAACCCAAACAAAAAAACCCCTTCAAGGACTGATTTTATCTCTGTCCGCAGTCGGTAAATGCGTGCTCTCGTCTCTCCAGAGATCTCTGAGCTGTGCATCTCTGTCTTTGGGTTGAGCATTACCAGCATCATAACTTATTTATGTTTTGCTCAGCTGAAGAGGACGACACCTCTGGTGTTAAAAGGAAATACTGGAGGGCAGAAGGGAGCATGATTTTCTCTCTTGCCTTCTTCCCTTCGTTACAGCCAGACTCCCTCCGATCCCCACTCCCTTTCTCGGTGCAGCGCTCTGGGCAAGGAGGGCTCCACGAAGAGCCCGCGCTCCCGCGGCTGGGGCAGATGCACTTGCTGTTTCAGGCCGATATTCCCAACTGATCCTTCTTCACAATATGTCATTCATGTCACAAGCTCGATTTGTGTTTTGTTTGCTGCTCGAAGAAATCATTTTGTTGAATAATAATAATCTTCCTTGTGCAAGAACTTCTATTTTCAGAACGGTCTGTGGAGCGGCTCATCTCTTAATGAGTTCTCCTACGGGCTACGAGCTGACATCAAGAACCTTCTTCACTTGGCTTCTTTGCAGAAGGGTTCATTGCAGACGCCAAAGCCGGCTGTCAGGTGCAGAAAGAAGCAAAAACCGCTCCAGAGACACAGAGCGTTGCAAGATGAACTGAATGCGAGCACGTTTGAGATGACCCACAGAGACATTTCCTAACCAAGACCCAGCCCCAAGTTGGGAAGATCTCACAACGCTACGTTTCAGGCCAGCTTCTGCTGCTGGCGGGGTGAGCTCAGGGAGGCTGGAGTCCAGCCGTGCGAAGGCACAAAGGTCACGTACCATTTAACCCGCCCTTGCAAGACGAAACAGGACCAGACGACACGGTGCTTTGGGCTGGTGACTGGCAGCAGCAGAACTGCAATCCTTATCATACGCCCTTGGAGCCTCGAAAACACCCACTGGATTTATCGCAGTGGCCAGCGGTACCTCCTGCAATAGCCGCCCGCTTGATTTCTCTTCCTCTGTTCATTTTTCCTTATCTGTCTTAATATGTTCAGGAAAAAAGGACCCATTACACCACTCTAACAATAACACTGTAGGTTCTCATCTCAAAACCAAACACCAACAATGATTTTGCACTAGTTATGGTTACAAGTGGGTATTTCGGTTGTGTTCATTAATACAGTTAGACAAGATATTTGGCTGTTTCATCTTTTGTAAAATAATCTATTTTTTTTTTCCTTCTGGTTGGTAGACCTGATTAGAGTCCTTAAAAAAATAAAACAACCAAAAAATAGGTGTTGCTGGAACCTCCTTTCTCCCACCCTTGGAGCACACGTACTTTTGTTTCAGAGGTCTTGGTAGCAATATCACAAAGTCTATTACTTTGCTTCTGAACACTTACTTCTGCTGTGCCACGTGTACTTTGTAAATTATAAACATCCATCCAGCTTACCTAAAAAAAATTAACGTATTGGCCCAAAGTATTTCTAGCCAATGAGTTCCTTTCATTCAAGTAATAAAATTCTTTGTTATTTCACCCATCCATAATGACACTTTCCTAGCTTTATTTTTATAAGATTAGCCCTTAGAAAACATTCAAATACATTTTAAAGAAATACATAGTAAAAGGTCATTGAGACAGAATGCCAAATTATTACTTTCTTCCCCTGTAGGAAAAGGAATGGTTATTTTCAATGTACAAATGGATACGATCTTAAATTTTTGTAAGAAGATGGGAAGGTGGAAAGAGGGACAAGGACAGAGCAGAGGATTTCTAAGGACCTTTAAAAGAGTCAATTAACGCAGGTTTTTTGGAAGGAATACGCATCGGCTATTGCTCATTAAAAAAAATAAAAAATCACTGTTACTGCTCAGTAAAGACTTGTGATCAACCTTGTAAAGCAGTTTAATTCTCCAGACGACTTGAGGATTGCAAATTTAAGACAAGAGCAAAACATCTTACATTACAAAACAAACCCCCCAAAGAGCCCTGTGCCTGGCGCAAGCAGACTCGTGCCTTTCTTCTCCAAGAGGAGAGCCGGGGGTGGGGAGAACCGCCTGCTTCGGGCCTGGGTGTTAAGGGAGAGTAATGACGACTGAAATCCTCTCTACTTATTAGAAAATTCCTCCGCTCTGTTTATTTAAAAATAGCCTAAGCAAGTGCTGGTAGCGCTATTCTACTAGGAAGGGGAAAAAAAAAAATCTAAGTTTCTCTTTTGGATATTTTTGAGCTGATGGAAATTGAAAGAAAAAGAAGTACTTTAATGAAAGCAAAGCTCAACTGACAAGCAAGCTCCTAAAGGGAAAAAATAATCAATTCGAGACCATCCTGCTGGTAGATGGCAATTACGTCTTCCACCGTATTTCTTCTTGGTAATTGAGTTCTGTGTGTCTCTTCTTGTGACCCCAGTAAAAGTGGGGGGGAGGGTCCCTGAGCTCTTCACAGTCTTTTTTTGTGGTTGTTTGGGGTTTGGTTGTTGGGTTTTAGTTTTTTCTAAGTCCTTCCCAAGTTCTTCGTGGGGTCTTTCAGAGAAAACTATATATAAATCTGTATGTCCCTGTTAGACCATGCTGGGGTAGGCGGGGACTTGGTGGAAGGAGCTGAACTGGATTCCCCAGTAACTTTCTAAAGGAAATAATCACAAATACAGATATTTCTAAGTGATATGGCCAACCTTTTTAATAATACAGTTAGCAGACAATGGGAATATAATGCCATTCCTGAAGAGTTATTTATCCACATAGATAAATGACGTGATTAGCTTTGTGGCCTGCCCTCTCCTAAGCTCTCCCGTTAAAAGTCCTTCCATATTTATGGTAGCGAGCTAGCAGGAATCAAAAAGTTTCTCATCAGGTGGGGAAAATATAATGTTTCCAGTATAGGCTGCCCCTTGCCATAGGTGAAGGTTTTCTCTGCGCGAAATGAAGCAGCTCTTTTACTAAAAAATTAAAATAAGTAGAATTACTGCCTCCCCACCCAGCCACGAGCATCACCCCTCAAGCAGCACCCAACGTGAGCCAGCACCGCCAGGGAGCCGGAGTCCTCCGGGCCGGGGGCTGGACCAGAGGTCGCCCGCCGAGCGCTGGCCCCGCCGCCCAGGTCGACCCGCAGGACCTGGGCTCTCGGCCTCCTCCCGAGGTCCCCAGCGCGGGGACGGGTGGTGGCACCCCTCTCCATCCATGGGGAACGCAGCGCGGGCCCGTCTGTCCTGCATCACCAAGTGATGCGACTTCGATGGTGACCAGCCCCTGCGTATCTGAGCAGTCGGCACCAAGCGGTAGATATTTCATATCACAGCACTTCAACAAACATTTCGGTTACCCATATCTCTTAAATATTTCTCCAAATGTCAGAGCTATTTTTACACTCCTCTGCAGCCCCTCCGAATTTTGCTATTATTTTTGCTTTCTGATTTTACTTTGAGTCCGCCAATTATTTTTCCTTCGGTACGAGCAGGAAAGCTGTCCCTGCCTGTGATCCCGTGAGCGATGCCGCTTCCAGGCTCTCCTCTTATCTTGAGCTCCAGCAGCCCAGTCCGGACCACAGCCCAGCTCACGCCACACCCCCATTCATTTCATTTTATTTCATTTTCACCTCTCCTCACTCCACATTATGCGCCTTAGAAAAGCCTTGCATTTATCAGTTTGGACAAGTAAGTGAGCAAAGTCTTTTAATTGGCTCTTTTTCATTCTCGAGGAGTTTTACCGTCACCCAAACATTTAATCACAACTGGGTTTGGTTCCTCAAATCCCCTCTGAGTTTTTAACAGCAAGGGGTAGTGTTTTCAGCTCCCCGGTCCATCGTAACGCGGGGTTTTATGTAAAAGCCTTGCATGATCCTGCAGAAGCAGGAGAGAAAACCCCCCCACATCAAACAGCAACAAAATCCCCACCGATCCCGTGGCAAGGAAACGGAGCATTTCACACAGCTCCGCTTAAAACCGGTAATATTAATGCTTTATCAAACTTTCCACTTTGTTCAGTTTCTGCAGCAAAAAAAAACTGCCAGAAGCACAGAACATTTCACGCTTTCATCTTCCAGAAATAATTTGACAGTACTTGAAGATTTGATCGCTCTGATTACGTTATTATTGTTTGTTGAAAACCCGTAATAGCAGGCTTAAAAAAAAATAAAATAATTCTCTCTTCACTCCTTGCTTGGTAGCAGTGAGCTGGGCTGTGAGGGGCCGTCCTGGGGGAGACCTGGCTCTTAGAATCACAGAACTGCCCAGGTTGGAAGGGGCCTTTCAGATCATCGAGTCCAACCATCAACCCAACTCTGACAAAAACCACCACTAAACCATCTCTCTAAGCACCGCGTCTGCCCATCTTTTAAATGCCTCCAGGGATGGTGCCTCAACCACTGCCCTGGGCAGCCTGTTCCAATGCTTGACAACCCTTTCCGTGAAGAAATTATTCCCAATATCCATCCTAAACCTCCCCTGGTGCAACTGGAGGCCGTTTCCTTTTGTCCTATCACCTGTTCCTTGGGAGAAGAGCCCGACCCCCCCTGGCTCCCCCCTCCTTTCAGGGAGCTGTAGGGAGCGAGAAGGTCTCCCCTCAGCCCCCTTCTCTCCAGGCTGAACACCCCCAGCTCCCTCAGCCGCTCCTCACAGGACTTGTGCTCCAGACCCCTCACCAGCTCCGTTGCCCTTCTCTGGACACGCTCCAGCCCCTCAGTGTCTGTCTTGTGGTGAGGGGCCCAAAACTGGACACAGCCCTCGAGGTGGGGCCTCCCCAGTGCCCAGTACAGGGGGGCGGTCACTGCCCCAGTCCTGCTGGACACACTGGCTCTTCTCAGGGCTTCCCAAAGCGGGTGTTGGTGAGTGCCAGTCCCTGGGATGGAGCAGAGCAGGAGGATTTCCCACAAGCTCCCCTGAGCCACCAGCACCTGCTACCAACCGTGGGGAGCACTGACGTGGGGCCAGAGTCCATCCATGGAGCAAGACCCAATGGCTCCCATGATGGAGCATCCCCCAGCATCAGTGATGCTCTTTATGCCGGCAAACTCCTCTCCTCCAAACCTGCCTCCATGCACTTCACATGCCAAGCAAATCTGCCAAGTTGGGTTTGGGGTTTGGGTTTTTTTTTTCATCTACTAGAAAGCCTTCCAAGCCATTATTTTTAAATAAATTGGCTGTTTCCTACAGAAAAAAAAACAAAACTGATGCGCCTGATTAATCTCTAGATCCCTCATATCAGGGCTCTGTCATTAGGCAGCTTTCTTTCGTATGCACCACTTACTCCAGTAATCAGAGGAAATTTCCAAGCCGTGGCGTTCGGGTAGAGCGCTGCTCTCCGGCTGCAGAGCTAATGTCCAAATGAAGGGTGCTGATGAGCATAATGGTGCTTGGAGCATTAGCAACAATATTTACGTAGCCCCGTGAATGTGCTGTTCCTTCTGGGGGCTCTGTGTACAGGGCTGGGAAATCACCTTGGCCTTCCCTCTTTTGAGTAGTGAGGCTTTTAACTACACTTCTCAAAGAGCAAACTGGGCTGCGAGCAAGCCCAGACCTGGAGATACATTGGAAAGAGTTCAAGGAAGCAGGTTGTGACTTGGTTTAGTGTGACAGCGAGGAAGGAAAAGAGAGAGCACATGTGCTCCTGTGAGAACACACAAACTTCTCCAGAAGCTTGATGTTCCTCCTAAATACAAGTGCCTTTGAATGAATACATGTCCGCCCTCTCTTCCCAAACTTTACCATAATCTGTATTGTAACTTCATTAGTAGTAACATCAGCGTTGCCTCTCCAGCTGCGGGTGAGGACTTCAGCTCTCAACTCACAGATGTAATCCAAAATAAAGTAGATCTTCTGATATGATTAGAGATCCGGTTTTCAGCTTATCCCTGTAGCTGCTGCAGCCCCACAGACTGACCCTGCGTGCCCAAACCCTGTTTGAAGCTTCTCTGCAGGAACTGAGGGGCAAGTCACTGAGACAAGACAGAAACATAGAATCACAGAACGGTTTGGGTGGGAGGGGACCATAAAGCCCCCCCAGTGCCACCCCCTGCCCTGGGCAGGGACACCTCCCACCAGACCAGGGTGCTCCAAGCCCCGTCCAACCTGGCCTTGAGCCCCTCCAGGGATGGGGCAGCCACAGCTTCTCTGGGCAACCTGGGCCAGGGGCTCACCCCCCCTCACAGCAAACAATTTCTGCCTCACATCTCATCCCAATCTCCCCTCTGTCAGTGTAAAACCATTTCCCCTTGCCCTGTCATGCCCCTCTGGCCAGGGCTGCCTGATGAGACAACCCCCAGATACCCAGGGCACCCGACACACACTGGGACACGGACCAGCATCACCCGCGTGTCCCCGGTGTACCAGAGCCACAGCACTGATTGTCCCCTCGTCCCCGGAGCTGCAGATCCCCCTCAGGCCTCAGAGCCAGCTGCCCCCCAGGGGGAGGTTTCCTGGAAGTGTCTCAGTTCCCATGGCAAACGTTTGCTCTTCCTAATCATAAAAGCAAACAGAATCAAGTCCTTTACAAGGGGCAGGAGACGGTAACTGGTCTGTGTAACTCACCCAACCCTCTGTCTCCAGACAGGGCTTACGAGCGGTGTGTCGGTACTGGGTCTCTAGAGAAACACTCTGTATGCGAACGGCAGCACCGCACGCGAGCGAAGACAAGCGTATCTGTTTTGCTACCAAATGAGCACTAAGGCTCATTTCTTTAATTTGGGTATAAACCTAAATAAGTTAGCGAATGCTCTTTAGATGAATGAATGCTTCTCAGGCACTGGAACTCCTTATTTTGCTCCCTGACAAATGGGTCTGGAGCTGCTCCATCTCCTTTCCTTGGGCAGCTACATGTGGGTTTGTGCTTGCCCCGGCTTCTGTGCCAGGCACAGCGGGGCCCGGGTTTGCCTCTGGTGTCACAGACACAGTCACACACACAGAAACTGGCCTCGGAGGACTTTCTGCCCAGTTACTGGCACCCATCTGGGTGCTCTGCCTCTGAGGGACTGCCCAGAAGAGCTCACTCCTGCTGCCAGGCAGACCAAGGCACAAGTCATAGAATCATAGAATCATTTAGGTTGGAAGAGACCCTTGGGATCATCGAGTCCGACCATCAACCCCACTCTACAGAGTTCTCCCCTACACCACATCTCCCAACACCACATCTAAACCAGTCTGAAACACATTCAGGGATGGTGACTCCACCACCTCCCTGGGCAGCCTATTCCAGGGTCTGACCACTCTTTCTGGGAAGAATTTTTTCCTAATGTCCAGCCTAAACCTCCCCTGCTGCAGCTTGAAGCCATTCCCTCTTGTTCTATCACTAATTACCCGTGAGAAGAGACCAGCACCGACCTCTCTACAATGTCCTTTCAAGTAGTTGTAGAGAGTGATGAGGTCTCCCCTCAGCCTCCTCTTCCTCACACTAAACAGTCCCAGCTCCTTCAATGGCTCCTCATCAGATTTATTCTCCAGGCCCTTCCCCAGCTCCGTTGCCTTCCTCTGCCCTCGCTCCAGCACCTCGATGTCTCTCTCATATTGAGGTGCCCAGAACTGGACACAACACTCAAGGTGTGGCCTCACCAGTGCTGGGTACAGGGGGACAATCACCTCCCTCCTGCTGCTGGTCACACTATTTCTAATACAAGCCAGGATGCCATTGGCTTTCTCGGCCACCTGGGCACGCTGCTGGCTCACGTTCAGCTGCTTGTCAATGAGAACCCCCAGGTCCTTTTCTGCCAGGCAGGTCTCCAGCCACACTGCCCCAGGCCTGTAGTGTCCATGGGGTTGTTGTGGCCCAAGTGCAGGACCCGGCACTTGGCCTTGTTGAAGCTCGTCCCGTTAGCGTTGGCCCATCGGCCCAATCTACCCAAGTCTCTCTGTAGAGCCTCCCTAGAGTCCAAACCCCCACCGGTGGCAGTCGGACACTAGCAGGGCGTTTGCCAGCCCGACCCAGGCTGCAGGGAAGGGGGAGCTGCCCCCCGTCCCCTCAGTATCGCTGGGAGGAAGGGGGGGGGCACCCCCATGGCCTGGAGGTTCTGCAGCAGGGCTGCAGCGCCGAGGTGGGGGGGGTGGTTAGGAACAAAACAAAGGAATAGGACACATTTTAAGATAGTCGAGTTTTAAGTGCTCATAGACACACAATTCACTGGCTCAGCACGGTCAGCAATTAATCTCTGGAAAACAAACCCCGGGCTTCAGAGGCTGCCCTGCCCCAGAAGACACCTTTCCAGGCACGGACCACCGCGCTCGCGCGGGGCTGTAACGGCTCTTCTCGGGCTGATGAATTCCGGCCTGAAGTGAAGAAGTTATTAGCAATAGGTCACTGTATGCGGTTTCTCTCTCAGAGCCCGTCTCATTGCTGTGAGCAGGAAAAAATATACTCCACTAGACCAGAATGATAACAACAATCGAAAAAAAAAAAAAGTTACTTTCATTATTTCTAAGTAGACACCTAAAAGAGCATAGACTTGTGTTGGGACCTTCCCAGAAAGAATTGCCAAATCACCAGACCCAATCAAACTGCTGGTCAGGACAGGGGACGCCCAGCACCTGTGTTAGAAAAGCCATCGGTTCTCCACGTTAAACCGGTTCTAACGACAATACAACAACTCTGTTTTGAACTGAACTGAGTTCTCTACGCGAGAGGTGATTTTTCTTTGTCTCAGGCTTGTCACTGCTGTATCAAAGCACCATGGAAGTTTTACTTTTATACAGTTTGTGGCTAAAACGTGATCCAGCATCCATTGTAAATCCTCAGTTATCTTAGAAACACACAACTGGTGGTAGAACGCACAAAATTGTTTCAATTAGATATTTTTGAATTACCTAATTTTCTAATTATCTAATGAATTTTTGAATTATTAGGGGAAGCCCATCCCCACCCTGAGCCTTGGCCCCCGCGCAGGAGGACCCTCCCCAGGCCTGCACAGGTCCCCTGTCCCCCCACCGAGACGTCCCCAGCACTAATTGCCCACATGCAGCTGCTAATGCCAGACTTCTGCAAAAGTTTAGGAGAAGCGTAGTAAGCGTTTCCTCTGCCCGACTGACCCGGGATATTCCCCAGAACTCCCCAGAACTGGCCCCGTTTAGCCAGTCCCACCCACCGACACAGAGACTTTGCTCCTGCGAGGAGTCTGGAGTCAGAGGAGCACGGCGCAGGATCAGTCTCGTTATTTCCTTCCTCATAGCATTAATTTTCCTCCTTAATCCAAACACAGCTTTCTGCAGTTATTAAAGCGGTTTTAATCCAATAAAACATAAGCAGCCTGGATCAAAGGGTATCCCAGAGGCACAATAGGCAGAAAACTGCTCGTGTAACGTTCAGCAGTGTAACACACAAAGCCTGTTTACGGCATACGTAGACAACCCAAAGGTAGGAGAGCGCTGGAGGATGTGTCTGTCGCTTTATTCCCTGTGCCGTAATGCCATCTATCCAATTAAAGTGCATTTGACTAATCACCAGTTAACATATTTCAATTAATTTAATTAACAGGTAATAACATTACATCATACAAAGATAATACTGTAAATTGTTTTCAGATCAAACGCTAAATTAGTGCAGAACATGTCCATTCCTAAAGGAAATAGAAGTGAAAGCTGCTTTTCTCCCTTCTCTCTCTAGTACCTTCCAAGAACAGACACAGACTTAATTTCTGGAAAACTGAATTCATTAAGTGAACGTACAGGCGTCACGAAATCCATAGGTGTCACTAAACCCAAGACTATTTGTGTGCTTCTTGAACTTTATCAGGCAGGTGCCAGCACTTGGAATTTGCCATGGGAACACTCCCCATGCCCAGTCTGGTGCCGGTCAGCTCGTCCCTCCCTGGCTCAGACCACTTGGATGATCAGACCCAGTTCGAGTCTGGTGGTTCTCCAGCTCTCATAAACAGCAACCGAATCCAAGCAGTTGGCTGCCATTCCTGACACCGCTCCTGGTGTTCCATCTCTTGTTCGGACCCAAAGAGGGTTTATCTGCAGCCCACCTCCCGGCCCCAGCACCCCACTTCTCGAAGGACGCTGGGAACCACCTCCCGAGCTCAGCGAGATGCCTCCACAGCAAGGCAGCGGAGCCTGGGGGGCTTCCCACTGCATCCACAGCAGCCTCTTAAAATTCTGCTTTGGTCTACTAGGAAGCACAAAAAAAAAAAAAAAAAAAGAATTACTTCCAAAACAGCAATCTTGATAAAAGGGTAAGTAATAGCCCAGAGTGCTTTGAAAGATGTTTGCTTGTCAACACTGCTTTCTGTGGGAGCACGAGGATAAGGAATTGGCTGTAGCACAAGTGGAAAGAGTCGGGGAAAACCAAGTCACGAAACGCAAGGATGGGGGAGGAGAGAAGAGTGGCAGAGCGAGGGAACACAGCGGCAAGAGGAGGCTGGGATAACGTTTTCTGTATTTCCACTGGAATTTGCCCAGTTTTCTTTATTCTTTACTCTGGGTGTCTCTGCCCAGGTCATAGCAAAGCTACTTCTGACCCAGAGCACCTTCAAGGTACCCAGCAGAGACGAGCTCTCTGTTCCCCCCAAGCTGCCGTCTGACTGTGACTCTTTGTGCGCTGCTACAGGCACCGGCGCCCACGTCTTCTGTGGGGAGAGCTCTGACCACAGTCACAACACCTCCGGGTGTCTGCTGAGCTCCCCTACTCCGGAACCGTTCTCCACCATTTTTTGGTCACGTGCAAGACTTTGCACTCCCTGTAGCAAAAGCAAACGTTACACTTAAAGCCTTTTCTAACTCATTAATAGTTCATTTGGTTCACTGACAAGACTCTGGCAAGTCCCCAGAGCAAACACGGCATTGGTAGGTCGTCAGCACAACTGGGAGATGAAGATGACCACCCCCAACAGCACCAGTCAGCTCCTACGTGTTCTGCCCCTCTGCAAAGGTTAGAATTACAGAACCATAGAACTGCCCAGGTTGGAAGGGACCTTTCAGATCATCAGGTCCCACCATCAGCCTCACACTGACAAAAAGCACCACTAAACCATCTCTCTAAGCACCACGTCTGCCCGTCTTTTAGATACCTCCAGGGATGGTGACTCCACCACTTCCCTGGGCAGCCTCTTCCAACGCTTAATAACCCCCTCAGTGCAAAAATTTTTCTTAATCTCCGTCCTAAACCTCCCCTGGTGCAACTTGAAGCCATTTCCTCTTGTCCTATCGCCTGTGCCTTGGAAGAAGAGACCGACCCCCACCTCTCTCATCAGAAATCTTGAGCATCACAGCTCCTGCAGAGGACCGGAGAACGTGCCTTTCCTTCATTGCCGTGCAGTTGTGTTGCTGAACGATGAAAGCAGTAGAAGTATCAGAATCTCTCATTGAAAATAGTGAAATATGATTTAATGCTATCTTCATGAATAAAAAGGGACGTATACATTATCTGTCCTGAATAGAACCCATGCTTTCTAAATTTAAAAAGTTCATTTTAAAGAGAAATTCCAACTCAGTCAAATGAAATCTTGCTTCCCTTTGAATTTCCCTTCTGGTCTATGTATGTAATATTTCTGCTAGAGGTGGCCTAATCAGAGGTTACACTGCACCAACTGGAAAGTAATTCCCATAAAAATCATGTCAGAATTTCTCTTCGGATTCCAGTTAATGAAAGGACAACTAAAATACCAGCATTATTTCCAACCTTTGAAAGTTTCCTTTCTGAAGAGTTCTTTTAAGTGCTAATTAATCAAATCAGTGATATTTTTGTAGGGTCAGTGATTCATTACTGCTGTACTAGTCGAAACAGAAGAAGTCTGAAATATGAAACTAAATAGATCATATTTCTTCCATAGATGGTCAGGCTGCATTTGCAGGAAGGATAGACACTATCTTGAGTCAAATACGTTCTGAATCACATTTTCCCCCCACTCTGTCTCCTTGCGACAGCAGTACAGAATCAGAGAGATGAGATTAGCAGAAAACTTTCCATTGACATCCAACCAGCGCTTGACCAGTGCAGATGAGCATCACCAGGTTCACCCTTCCCTCTTGTAACTAACCCAACAAGAGCCTGAGCAGGCTGACGCGCATCACATTCCCAGCAAGGTTAAGGTATGGGTTTAGCCAAAATCTTCATGCAGGACCAAGGACGTGGAAGGTGAGTTGAAGGCTTGCAACAGGGGTCAGCTTTCTGCACAGAGAGCACTACCTCCCTCCACCTTGGCACCCCTCCCATCAGGGCTTTGTGGAATGTGTATCCAGAAAATAACGTCAAAAGGAAACGAAAAGAAAGTGATGTCAAGAAAAAGCAGAGAGCAGGCTGATGAAAGATTATCAAGAAGGATAAGAAATGGAAAGAAGGATGAGTAAGACAGACACTTAAAAATAAGTAAGAACAGTAAGATGACAAAGGAAAGAAATTATGGATAGAAAAAGAGACGAAGAAGCTCAGTTAAAAGAAAAACAAGGCTCAAACCATCTTGCAAATGAATGTTTCTTACATGATGAAACCAAGGTTTGGCAGAACTCTATTTCTACCAAATGCTTCAGCTGAACGTTGAAAATTAGCTAAATTTCTGCATAGAAAGCAAAGGTAGCCCTAGAAAAAGCTCAAAATCCCACAACTGAACTTGGGGTGGGAGAAAAACATGACGTGAACTGTTACCTCTGGAATATCTTTCCAGAGAGATAACTTCTACGTGTTATCCCGAAACCTTGTCCTGATCAACTGCATACGTGTACACCAAACACCAGCCAATTTAATTTATCATCATATTCCTAAGGAAACACACTCAGACATTAACCTAATGCAACTGAACATTTGAAGAATTTGTCTTCATCAACAAAATAAGATATGCAGGTCTTTCAGATCCTCAGCTGGAGGAAAACATTTCTGTAATCTCGGTGCCAATCTCAATGCCACAGAAACACAATTCAGGAATTGACGTTATGAGTTATTACAGGCTATTAGATTTTTTTTTTTTTTGTTCCTTTTTTTAACTAATGTCTGTCTTCAAAATCAAAGCTACGTGCAGAAACTTCTACCTGCAATTGCACAAACGAAATCTGAAGATTGTCACAAAAGAAAAAAGTTGGCTGCTATTTTTGGGCAGCAAATGCTGCTCAAAACCTCCAGTTTTAGCATTCTTTGTGACATTTAAGGTTTACCAGAGACTACACAACGTCAGAGGTAACATTACAGGTAATAAACACTGTTCTAACCAGTGATCTACTGGAAATTGTAGGGAAGGACTATTATTACTTGATGCTGCTTTCAGTGTATTTGTTCAAAGCTACAAACTGTTGATAATGCTTCGGGTATTTCTCCACTGCCGGGCAGAGTGAAGTGCTGGATTTTTATTCTGACCCTGAAAGGTGCAAACCCAATGCATTTACTGGCACTGCTGCTCCCGTTAGCCCCCTTTTTCCACAGAAAGTGCTGAACACCTTTGGCTCACTACGCCCCATTCCCCACCTCATTCACACGCTGCTGTGCAGGACCAACTTCTGGAAAGTGTCAGCCTAAAATAATCATGTGTCCACCGGAACACAGAGCTTGTGGGTAGCAGAAACATATAAACTGTTCGGTTATTTGAGTTATCAAATAAAGAGAAAACCCAAGTGTTTATGTGCCTTTTTTTGATGAACTACTATGACCCAAAGTATGGGAGATGATTTCTTCGCCCATCAAATGGGGCAGGAGCTGTGCATCAAGAGTGGGACAGAGACCGAGGTTCCTCTGACAAGTCGAATAAATCCAGATTAAGAGATGTTTGTAGGGCTCTGGGTTTGGTTTAAGCCTATTGCTTCTAGGCTTTGTATTTGTACCTTCCCATTTCAGCTACACCTGCAGCAACAGAGCGGTGGGTGCCGACAGGGTGATGTTCCTCTGCCGAAGCCAAGCCACGACCTGGAACCACATGAGCAACCAGACCCGAGAGTCTGGTGTATTTCTTTTCTTCATTATGTATAAATATATATATATAAAGATGAGGATTATGGACCAGATGCGGCATTTCTTGTCCAGGAAAACCCCTCATGGACCTTAGCAGGTCCAAGCTACTGAAGAGCACAGCAGCCTGTCCTGGGTGATGCTGCACAGGCAGCTTCCAATAGAAATATTAATTAAGGCGGGTTTTTTTCATTTGTTTTTCAGTGACAGTTGAGGAATGTAACACAGCTTGTGTATGGATGAGGTGTTTTCTGTTCTTAAGCAATAAACCTTTAAAATCTGTGTAAGAAACAAGATTAGCCAAGTGAAAACAGGAAGGGTTTTTTTTTTTCCTAGAAGGCAACACATGAAAAGGACACATTTAATAAAAAACAAAAAAAATATTGGCAATTCTGAAGGCCCTTTGAAACCTTCTCTGTGGTACCCAGATTTGATAAGATTGTTAAAATTAAAAACATAATGTATATATCCCCACTGCTGTTGTAATGTTGATTCAAACCCATGGAATTGTTCCTTCTGATTTTATTTCTCACAGAGACTGTTTCAAGCAGGTTTGCCTCCGGGCACCTGGCTGGAAATATTCTCCACAGTCTCCCATCCAGATAGTATTAATATTTTCCTCCAAAGGCATATATCTCCAACAAGGCTTTGCTACAGTCATGACTAGTAATTAAAAGATTCAGAAAACCTTCAGGACTACACCCACACACACGAGAACCACATGGCAACCTGCTGCTGAGCCCCTGATAATAGCCCAATTAATTTTCTATACCAGAACAAAGTTGAATAATCACCTCGACAAACCAGCTCCCATTTCGCTCCTTCCCGACCTTCCCAGCCGCGTGTGCATGGAGAGGATGGATGTACACCACGGTACAGGAGAAATGGCCAGAGCTTTGCTGGAAGAGTTTATTTTGTAAAGATTTTATTGGAGTTGCAACCTTTTATTAAATACCTCTCCCAAGCAGAGGACTCCTCCAGTAGAGCGTGGCGGGTTACCTGCCAGCACAGACCGGTGTGGGCCTTCCCCTTGTACATCCTCCTGCAGACTGAATGAGAACCTGGAGGTTCAGAGGCATGAGGAAGGAAATCAGGTCCCATCTCCTGCGGGGGGCAGAGCTATTGATCACTGAGTTGGAAATGGAGAAGGCAACACCTTCGGGATGCAAACTCCCACCCACTGAGGGTGCAGAGAAGAGCCATCCAGCACACCGGTGGAGTGGGAGCAGTCTGTCCTCAGCACCGCACCCCTCAAGATGAAGGACCACTACAAGTCTATAAAACAGGGCGATAGAAGAGGGGCAGCGAGATCATAGAATGGTTTGGGTTGGAAGGGACCCTAAAGGCCACCCAGTGCCACCCCCTGCCCTGGGCAGGGACACCTCCCACCAGCCCAGGTTGCTCCAAGCCCCGTCCAACCTGGCCTTGAACCCCTCCAGGGATGGGGCAGCCACAGCTTCTCTGGGCAACCTGGGCCAGGGGCTCACCCCCCTCACAGCAAACAATTTCTTCCTCACATCTCATCTCAATCTCCCCTCTTCCAGTGTAAAACCCTTCCCCCTCGTCCCATGGCTCCCCTCCCTGATCCAGAGTCCCTGCCCAGCTTTCCTGGAGCCCCTTTAGGGACTGTAAGGGGCTGGAAGGTCTCCCCGGAGCCTTCTCTTCTCCAGGCTGAACCCCCCCAACTCTCTCAGCCGGCAATATTTTATGGAGAATTGACAGGGAGAGTAACTTTCATCTAAATTAAGATGGGAACAGGACCATTGGGTAGTCAGATGGGTGACACGGGGCCTCACTCCAGAGCACAAAGACATGCAGGGATGCCCGACCTGTACCCTCTCCCAGCGGGGGCCGCAGCCCGATGGTGTCAGCGAGGAAGAGGGACCGCACTGAGGGATGGGTGACCAGGAGTGAAGGGGAAAAACTCGGGTCCAAATTAGCACAAAGTGGAAAAAGAGAAACAAATTGAAATGTTAGAGTAATTTATAAAAAACATTTTGTTTAATTTACAAATGACTCTATTATCTACTTTGCAATCTTCGTAACAATGGCAGAGAAAGGAGAAGAGCGTCGGATGAGAATTATAGGGTAATGTTATTCATAAGCAAGCCTTATCTGTCTCTCTACAGCTTGCATATTTTTTATAAATAGCTAAATTCTTTAACCATTCAAGGTTTGGAAGCCGAGAGATTCGTGTCTCACCTCATTTCTCAGAGGAAATGGATTTATGTCGGCTGTACAGCCGACTTCTAATTAGTCGGGGGTTTTCAGCTTGATGAGTTTGACGGAGCCTCCGCGCTAGTGAATCACCGGCTGCGTGAATGCCAGAGCCCAGCCGCTGGCACCGGGGATCACAGGCAGCGGTTCAAAAAGCAGGAGGCAACGTGCTGACACAGCACCGTTTCCGAGCTGCGTTCGCTCCAGGGAAACGCTCTCTCCCATCGCTGGATTAAACGATGCAAACAAAAACCGGTGTATTTTCCTCCCCATTTGCTTCTCCACATGTAAATTTCATCCTTCAACAAAATAAATGGGTGAATTTCAGCAATTACGGAGATATCCCTATAATCAGGCATAACAACAGCTTTAAAAGCTTTAAATACAAAGATTCTAGTTATTTAATATGCTTTAAATTGCAGATTAAAGTAGGCCACTGTCGTTATGGCTTTATTGTCTACTTCAAAATTTTGCATTTCTTAAAGTAGTAATTTATATTTTTTATTTTTTACTGAGCGCTTCCAAAAAGTCAAGCTGAGGGTGGTTTCTAGGGAATAAATCATCTAACTGCTATAAGCATTTTCTTTAAAATTGCTTTTTCCACAGTTTACTAGACCTCTTATTTTGAAGGAAGCAGTTTAAGAAATCTTTTCACTGCGGTTTCAGCGATTAATAATTAAGCTCCCATGGTTTGACTATTTTTGTGAATTCCAAAGGCAAATCCTCCTCTCGCCTATCTGATGCTCACCTACAGAAAGGTGTAACTCGCACTGCAAAATAAGAGAACAATGGGAAAACAGCATGTTATTAAGATAATATCGACTTGTTTAGAATTAGACAATTCCTTCGAAAACAGTGTTGGACTGATTTCTTCCTTTTCTTTGGACGTGGGCTGCTTTGTCCCCAGGACAGACTGGGAGTGCCGGATGAGGGTACGGAGATGGCAGCATCAGGGCGCCTCGCAGAGACCTTCGGCAGCTCACAGCGGTCAAGGCGAAGGACAAAAACGCTCCGTCCAAGGAGGGCCATTACTCCTGTGCTCGTTTCCTTCCAGTCCCTCAGGTTTCTGGGAATTCCCGTTCACCCCCAGGCTGTAGCTGTACGAGCCAGTGGAGCCAATGCTTCCTCAACTGCCCTTGTGTGCTGAGGTTTATATACTGTGAAAAAAAATCATATTTCTTCTCAAGGATACCTCTTGGCACGCTGCTGCCTGGCTGCCTTGGCACCATATTCACCACTACAATGTTCAAAGGAAGCTTCCTGAAGGCAGAGGCCTCACAGAAATCGGTGACTCGCTGACATATGGTTAAGGCCCCATGCAGACAGCGTGAGTTCGGGGCCCCCCTCCCCACCCCCGCCACTTCTTTGGGGTCCCGAGGCTTCACAGGAGTGACAGCTAATGGCAACCAACAAGGCGAGAGGTGGAAGACAGGTCTGAGAGAAAGAGGCACTGCATTAAGTTCATGATCCGAGGAAACCGCTGAGGAAGATTTCATTTCTTTTCTTTTTTACTTACCTAAGCTGAATTTGGTTAAGCTTTGCAAAGTTTTTGTTGTTAAAAATCAGGTAGCAGAACTCAATACCCTGAGCGAAGGAGCACACTCGCACGGAAAGGGGCCCAAGTATTCTCATCAAGAACAGAATTTTAAAACAAAATAGGGAATATCATCCTTATTTTCTAATATGCGGAGTTGAGGTAGGCTGAAAGTCTCGCCCGGGGTACGGGAGGTAATTTAAGATGCAAAACCTGAAGTCAGGCTTTCTTAGCCCTCATTCTATCAAGTTACTCCATCATCTCCTGCCTTCTGTTCCCCACTGGATGGTAACATTTCAGTCTCTTGTGCTTAGCACGGGGCCATAGCCATTGTAATCCAACATAAATCCATCTAACATTTCAATAGAGAGAATAAAAAGATAGATAAGCAACAAGAGTTAAAGATTCTTTGTAACACGTTCGTAAATGAAGGAATAAAAGTATGTGACAAAAAACCCTCCGAAACAACATCCAATAACTGGCAATATTTACAAGAGATACATCACTAATGGTTCATTTAACTTTGCAATATCATAAATTCACTTATTTTGTGGAACTGGAATTATTCATAAAACAGTTTATTATGAGTAGATTAATATTCATTGGAAAGTCGGCAGAAGATGTATGCTTAAAGTCTCTGAATTGTTTTGCAAAAGAAAAAAAAAGCCGTCGTTTTGTGAATTTTGGACAGAGAACTGATTGCAATCAGTATTATCCAGAAGTTCGTTAGACACCGAAACACTCTGTGTAAGGCATCGTTTAAGTTAATCACTACCTGGTTGTCAGGCAGAGAACAGCTTGCTGAGCCCAGTGCTTTATCGTCTGGGATTGCACGTTACATCCCTCTGAAAAGCAAGGATTTAGAAGTGTGTTCATACCGCTAATAAGATATGGCTTATTAGAAGTAATATTTTTGCTTTACATAAACTTTGAGAAAGCCAGTTCCTGAAGCATTTGAGAAATAGCAGTTTCTAAACTTAGAGCCACACAGCTGAGATCTACGGCCTACCAGGCTCTCGGAGGCACCTCTCCTCGCCTTCCTTCAGCCGTAACTACAACATTTATGTTGTTTACTAGTGAGGTATCGGTTCCAACAGGATCTCTACAAGTTCAGCCCGATTCCACTTTGTTTCAGCATTGACATAAATCCTTGTCAAGTCAAGACAGCAAACACCGCCAGGAGCCTTTCCCCGCCGGGACACCCAGCTCTGCCGAAGGGCTGGTGCCCTGAGGACCCCTACGGACCCCGGGAAAGGGTTTAGTTATTTACCTCGCACCAAGACACCCCAACAACAACCACCAAAAGAGATGTAAGCATTTAAAAATAGGCAAGACAGCACTGGAGCATCCTTATGCAAAACGTAAATAAAGACAGACAGAAATAAGCGATTTGTTTCCTGTGGGTTTGTAACCGTGAGTCGGAGGGCAGCAGAGCTGACCCTCAGAGGGCTCACACCACGGGCACACCGAGGCCCCTTCCCAATGGATTCATCCATGGATTATTTTTCTTACGTAAAGCAGCAGAACTAGCAGTTTTTGAGAGTACGTCTCAGCATTAATCCATGGATACATATTATTTGTCTACTGCTATATATAAATAATGCATACTACTAAGTAGTATTTCTACTGGCTCCAGTTGATCGTGGTGATTACATGGAAAATGACAAAGTAACGGTCCCATTGCTTGCCCCCGTCACTTGACAGGAGCATCTTTTGTACCTGTGCTAGCCGTCAGGCCGGGGACGGCAGGAAGAGCAGATATAAATCTGTCAAATACAAAAAGAAACGGCAGTAATGCTCTCGTCGTGAGACAGCAGGGAATAAGGAAAACATGACTTGGATCAATAAAAAAAAGCATTTGTGATTCTAGAACTTGTCTAATTCAGAAATCTCCAAGATTACAAATGCTGCCTCATGCGTGCTGGTGACTACTGCTATCTTTTGTTATTAATGGGTTCTTTGCTCAAGTCTTCCACTTATTCATGCACTTTTTTTTCAGCTTGACAGCACCGTGACACTCCTAAGTGAGCATTTTCTTGCATTTGGTTTTGCCCCACAATGAAGACAACAACATTACCTAGCCAATAAAGCAGGCACACAGCACGTACGCCTTCCTTACAACCTGTAAAAGGAGATTTCACCGTGAAATCCACTGTTCCTCTGACTGGGATTCTCAACCAAGTTCACCTTTAGGTCTCGTCTCAGTAATGCATTTAATGCAGTGTTTCACAGTTGGCTGCATAAATCACCCTGTAAAATTACCTGATAACATGTAATTAATGATGACAGCTGCAAATGAATGCCTCTTACACCATCATATATGGCTTCACTCAGGAAACATCAAATTTGATTTGGGCTTCACTGGAAAAAAAAATGTTTCTTACTACACCAGGCACAGCTGCACTTCATCAGCAGCACGTCCCCGGCAAGACAAGGGGCCTGCTTGCGAGGAAAAGTTGTAAAGTTTCTGAAATGGCATACTTGAAAGTACGTGTCTAGTTCCAGACTTTAGACATTTTAAGCAAGCCTGTATTTCAATATTTAATCTGCTATTGCCTTCCTTCCCCCCAGGCTCCGGCAGGGATCCAGACACCACCAACAGCCTCACACAGACCAGGACGTCTCCCCTGGGGATCAGGGGAAGGACTATTTTTGTCAGAAAATCTAACAGACAAACCAGGCAGCCACGCTCCCCTCCTCCCAGTCCTCCCTCTGGAGGCCACGTGCCAGGGGTGAGTCGGGGACATCACTCCTTGACACTACTGCAACATCCAGATGCTCGTAGAGGCGCTCAGATGATTTGGATCGTCTCCTGTGTCCTTGCTGTATGAGCAGAGAGAGGCAGCCTAACTTTTCACTATCTTTTTCCTTTTTTCCCTTCCACCCCACGGTGCTTGGTCCGAGCTCTGCATAACCAGGGCAGAAACACCCTGGCCGCAGGAGAGCCGTGGGCAGCACCAGCCACGGTGCAATGAAGCCCCAAACCAGCTGCTTATTGAAGCCCCACCAATGTGTCGCATCTCAACACAATATCATTGTCACAGGCCAACAGTAAGGCCAGGGAACCCCATGGCTCATGCTGAGATTCCCACATTTCTCCCTCCAGCCTTGGCCTTCCCCACGGATGCAGTAGGGTGACCTCCACTCCCCCGGCAGCGGGCTGCCACTCCAGAAAACTGCAGTGACGGTATTTCACCACATCTGTTCCCTTCGTTTGCTATAAGATTATAGAATCATAGGATCTTCATGGCTGGAAGGGACCTTTGAGATCAAGTCCAACCATACACACACACAAACCGCTCCCCCTACAATCTCTGCCCCTAGAGCATGCCCTGAAGCGCCAAATCTAGACGTTTCTTAAATCCCTCTAGGGATGGTGACTCACCCACCTCCCTGGGCAGGCTGTTCCAGGGCCTGACCACTCTTTCAGTAAAGTCATTCTTCCTAATATCCAATCTAAACCTCCCCTGCCGCAGCTTCAGACCATCTCCTCTGGTCCTGTCATTATTCCCCTGGGAGAAGAGGCCAACCCCCACCTCTCTACACCCTCCTTTCAGGGAGTTGTGGAGGGCCATGAGGTCTCCCCTCAGCCTCCTCTTCTCCAAACTGAACACCCCCAGCTCCCTCAGCCGCTCCTCACACGGCTTGGTCTCCAGACCCCTCACCAGCTCGGTCGCTCTCCTCTGGACACGCTCCAGCACCTCAATGTCCCTCTTGCACACAGTGCTTCACCTTGAGCAGTGGAAAGATGACTCTCAGGCATTTTGAATTTCTTTTTTTTTCCCCTTTAAGCTTGAGCACACCCCCTGAGAAGGGGCACTCCCTCACCTCTCCCCCCTCTTCTGAAATAGCGGGGTTTGGAGAAGGTACAATGCACCAGAAAGTCAGATCAAAATAAAACGAGAAACCCATTGCACAGTCAAATTAGTATCTAATTTCTTACAGTACAAACAACAGAGGAATTTAATACGTGAGCTTTGGGGTTTTTTCCCCCACCACCATCACTTGTGACCCACATAGTCTAACGACACACGTAATTTATTCCATGGGAATCCTTGAAACCAGATAGCTTAATATATGTATATGCAAAATCAACACACATTTGAATTTCCTAATGAGACCAGAGCTTTTGTAATAAGCCTATTTTTGGTCTAGGTATTTATAACTATCCTATACTAAATTGAAAAGAAGTAACAGTTTATAAATTCTCCCAGTATTTGCATAAAATGTGTGGATAGAGCTAATGTTAATGAGTTCATAATATCATTCTACCTAAAAGAACCGTTTCCCTAGCTAAGGAAAAGCAAACAGCAGTTACTCAGCGGCCAAAATTCACACACACAAATTTGAGGTATAGTTGTCTTCACCGTTTTCGTCTAAGACTCTGTTTGCATCCTGATGCCACTGTCAACAGAGATTCCCTCCCAGCGCTTCGGTTCCTCATCACGTGGAGATGCAGGAGCACTGTTGAGGGGACACCACAGTTAAGATGCTCTTCAGCAGCTCGGGAGGGCTGCAGATGAAATATTACACGTTCAGAAGGTAAATGTAATGCCATACTCAGATTAAATGTCGCCACAACTCATCGCACCGTGGCATCGGGACAGGCGGCAGCACGGTACATTGCAAACCAAAGCACCCCAGAGCAGCCGGGACGGGGCGCGCACAGAGTCCCTGCCCAGCACACAGCACTGCAGCCGGAGAGTGTCTGCCAGCGGGGAAATCGCATTCCAGACGCTCCCCTAGCCATAATTTGTGCAAGACCATTTCGGAGAGGAACGACAGACACAGGCAACCACACATATCATCGGGAAAAGGGACTTTTCTCTTCCAGTCCTGAGGAAGGTCTGACACCACCCTGATACCACACTTAAAACAGACTAATTTTAGTCACATCACTGTTTGAGGCAGCACATGAAACAGCGGCAAGGGGTAGAGAGGCTGCAGGAGGAGACAGGGTGTGGAGGGTGATGCCCACAGAATCACAGAAGGGTTAGAATTGGAAGGGACCCTAAAGCCCCCCCAGTGCCACCCCCTGCCCTGGGCAGGGACACCTCCCACCAGCCCAGGTTGCTCCAAGCCCCGTCCAACCTGGCCTTGAACCCCTCCAGGGATGGGGCAGCCACAGCTTCTCTGGGCAACCTGGGCCAGGGGCTCACCCCCCTCACAGCAAACAATTTCTTCCCAATATCTCATCTCTTTCAAGATAACCCTCTATAACCCAAACAGCAATGAAATGGTCAACAAGAGCCAACCGCAGCAGCATGGTGAAGGGCACAATCAAACCCACCCCCAGAGCCACTCACCGGGACAGCGGAGCAGCCCTCCTATCCATCATGCCACAACCAGCCCCCCACCCTGCCCTTCCCCGCCCTTTTATCCCCTCTGGCTGTGGTCTTTCTTTTCCTCAGGGGTGGGATTGCCACCAGGTGTGGGCAGTGAAGGACACGGCCCACCCTGCCCTCACCCTCCTGCCTTCCTATGGCTGGTGACGGGGGGAGGACTTGCCCTGCCTTCTTGAACCTGAGGGTGCTTTAGCCCCAGAACCGTTAAAACTCTTTGCTGTCCCGTGTCAGGCCAGTTGCTGCTGACAAAGGGCTGCCCAGGTCCCCTCCTGGCCAGGCTGCTGCCCCCCGTCTCCTGCCCCGCGGGTCGGACGGGGTTGGGTGAGCCCCAGCACCCTGCCAGCACACGCGCCTGCATTTGCTCCGCACGTCGCGTGTTCTCCCCCTCCCGGGGTGAAGCTGCCGGAAGCCAGTGTTTTTCTAGCACAGTTAAAGCTGTTTGGGAGAGACACTGGGATTATGCACATGACCTTAATATTTCCCACTTAAGGAGCAACATCATTTTCTGCACTCCCAGCTTGCGCCGGCAACATGATGGGAATGAAAGGTGCCAATTTGCTGGGGAACACCAACATTTGTCTTCAGAAAGCAGAGAAAGGCAGGAAGAAAAATCAGGTTTTTGCAGTCGACGGCCGCAGCGCTGGTCCCTGCAGGAGCGAGGGGGCTGGCCACAGAAGCCGTCACTCTTACCTAAGCTCAGGAAGGCTGAATTTACCCGTCTGGGTGTTTTGCACCCCCAAAACCTGACATAATCCCGTTGTGTTTGGGGAAAGGTGAGAAAATAAAGCGACAGAAGCAGAGAAGCCCCAGGCTGGCTGTGAAAGCCACCTGAAGGTCTTTCAAAGGAAACCTTCAGAACAACTGCGCTCCCACCCCTTTATGTACAAGGACGCTTTGCCCCACCTAAGTCCCACGTACGGCTTGTGCTGGGCTTTGAAGCAGAACCAACACTACATCTTCTCTCCTATTACAATATGTTTTTAATATTTGCCATTTCATCTGCTTTGCTTTGATTTTGGCTTCATCTGTTTGTTTTAAAGCTGCAATGAGAATTGGATTTCTCTCCCCTCAGCCCCAATCAGCTCTGTGTTGTTTGCTTTCCCAGCTCTTATCTGCCACCTTCCTCTTTTCCCACCCTTACAATCGTCTCGCTAACTTTAAATCTATAAAACTCGCCCAAATTGTCCTGCATAAAAATTGGCATAGGTTCCTGCAGGAGCACAGTGAGCTTAACTGCACATCCATTATTAACTTTAATAGATGACATGTCTCAATCCCTTAAGCTTTCTGCTTTGTCTTAATTATCCGGAGGCACTATTAGCACCAAGAAACCGAGCTCAGAGTGGAGGTTTATTGTGTTAAATGCGGCACGTAGACACATTTCCAGCCAAGCGGGTGGTGCGGGCATCCTTCATCCCCTGCAGCTGGGGGACCACGGAGAGCCGGGGCTGTCCTCCGTCTCCTCTCCATCCCAGCGAGGGGATGCCACCAGCCAGGACCAAGAGGAGCGGGTGAAGCCCAGCTGAGGTGGCAGAGATCCCCTCCTCGCTCCATGGGTGCAGGACCTCACCAAGAGTGGTGCCCAGCGACAGGACGAGGGGCAACGGGCACAAACTGGAACACGGGAAACTCCATCTCAACAAACATGAGGAGAAAGTTCTCTACTGTGAGGGCGGCAGAGCCCTGGCACAGGCTGCCCAGAGAGGTGGAGGAGTCTCCGTCTCTGGAGACATCCCAACCCCGCCTGGACGCGTTCCTGTGCAACTGCTCTGGGTAACCCTGCTCTGGCAGGGGTTGGACGGGATGAGCTCCAGAGGGCCCTTCCAGCCCCTGCCGGTCTGTGATCCCTTGCCTTTGGCAAAACCAGCAGAAAAGGGCCAAATGGAGATGACAGACCTTCATGTGTCTTGGAAGAGTTGGCAAGCAGTCTGGCAACAAACTGGCGTAGCTTAGAGTAGGGAATGAACGACTGCAAGGTCTTTCCTCTCAATAGCTCAGCAAATTGCTTAACTGATCACACGAATGATCGGGCTAAACGGGCAAGGCAGAATTGTGCTTTCCTTCTCCAGTTCCCGGCGGACTGGAGACATTCCAACCCCGCCTGGACGCGTTCCTGTGCAACTGCTCTGGGTGACCCTGCTCTGGCAGGGGTGGGACTGGATGAGCTCCAGAGGGCCCTTCCAGCCCCTGCCAGCCTGGGATTCCGTGATTCTGTGAAGACCCAGGTGGTCTATCAGGGGACCCTGGGCTTTCCTGTTCAACTCAAGAAGAGGTGAGACAAGCGCAAAGCCAAGATGAGCAGGAGGTGATTAGGTCAGAGGGTTCTACCAGGGAAATTCTCGTGCCCCAGGGCATCATTTGGTCTCTGCTGTGGCTGAAAATCTCCATCCTGCTGCTGCTAACCCCCGTGCACTCAGTTAGCCGTGTGTACAGCGACGAGAGCATTACGCTGACAGCTGGATCGAAATGCACTAAAGCGGTCTGGAAAAAATAACAACAATCCTACAAGTGTGAACTTCCCCAGAGGGTTTTTCTCTTGGCATTTCAGCGCTGGGGAGACCCGGCTGGAAATGGCAGAGGGGAAGGGGGGAGAAAGAGGGTCTGAATTAAAACAATGTCCAACGCCGTTTATTTGCTGCCGTGCGAGGACTGTTTCCCCCCTGTCCTTCCATCTCCCGTGCGCTCAGCGGAGGATGAAGCTGCCCGGGCTCAGCACCCTGCTGGGACAGGGGCGTTGAGGAGAGCCCAGCCAGCCTGTGGGAAGTGATGCTCTTCCCTGGCAGGGCATTGCTCTGTGATTCCAGAATGGAATCCCTGCAAAAATGAGGAACTAGAAGGTTGTTTGCACATGAGCTATTTGGGTGCCACCACAGCTGGCCCGCGGCAGCGAGAGCTGGAGAAGGGTTTTGCTTATGGAAATTGTTATGCCTTACCGGCAGCTCGGCTCCCGGAGCGGGGAGAGGATCTTAATTGCTTGAGCTCAGGAACTGACAGAGCAAAAAAAAAACCCCAAACCCAACCCATTTTCTGTTCAAAAGAGACCTTTTTAGTGCCAAAGTAATTGTCCCTTAGTTTGTTTTCCTTTTGTACAGTCTGACAGCTGTCGGCACCCAGGAGGGTGTGAAATGCTGCAGGGACCGGGCTGTACGTCTGGCTTGTGGTGACACTGGTCACCATGGCTTTTGGGCACAGCGTGACACACGTGTGTCACAGAACGGGACCTTAAAGCCCCCCCAGTGCCACCCCCTGCCCTGGGCAGGGACATCTCCCGCCAGCCCAGGTTGCTCCAAGCCCCAGTGTGATTGTGGGTGCTGGATTTCCTCCTTTTTATAATTCCCTCCTTTTTATGACTTTGATTTTAAAAGTTACTCGCACGTTTGTTTGTTCTAGTGATTTTACCAAACTACACATTTCTCTCAAACCGCTCTAAGAACAGCCCCGCGTGCCCCAGCAGTAGCTGGCGCCCTCGTGGCCGCCTGGCCTCCAGACGGTCACCCTGCGTCACTGAGCGAAGCCGTGTCAGACATTCGCCCTGTGGCAGCATCGACCCCGGGAGATGCCCGGCTCCCCGAGCCCGTGCCAGCGCCCCGAACCTGCCGAGCGCTCCCCTGGCCCCCATCCCCTCCCTGCCCCGTCCCCAGTGCTGTTCACAGCGATTCCCTCCTCCGCCATGGGCTGCTGCTCAGGTTTCCCACGCTTCCAAGCCTGACGGAGACAGGGTTTAACAGCAACAAAGAGCAGGAGAGTGAACGAAAGCCCGGCAGAGCTGAGAGCACCCGGAGAGGGGACGGAATTTGGAATGAGATGTTCGCAGAAACCGGCCTCTCTGGTCGGGTGTTTGACAAATGAGACTGGTGCCGCCTGGGAGGAGGGTCTCCTTTGAGAGAGATGAAGTTAGGTGAGAAGAAAGCAAGTTCGGGAGGGCTGGCAGGGAAAGAGAGGAGGTTTCCCGGGGAAACAGAGATTACGGCTGTAATTGCCATCCTCGTGGATGTGCCTATCGCACGTGAAAGCCGAACCCTGAAATGTGCCATTCCGGTGGCATTCAGGCGTCTGCCTTCAGCGTCATCTCCCGCCCGCGTGAACCGCACGGGAAAAGACACAGACGACGGGGAGACAGGACGTCTGAGACGCTGCAGAGCCCATCACCGCCGCGGCAGGGGGAGAGAAATAATTAGGCAATCGTCAGCTCCCCCGGCATGCGTTGGGCTGGCAGGAGAAACTGAGGAAACCCACCTCAGTGGTGTGGGGGTGTTTTTCCTTTACGTTCTATTCTCCCTCACAGCGGCTGGGAGAATATTCCGTTTATCCTAACCCCGGGCACAGGAGGGGTGTTGGCTGCCTGCGACAACCAGCTTCAGCTTTCCCCGAGGAGCCCAGCACCAGCGGCAGCGCAGGAGCCCGGTTCCCTGAGCATCGAGTCCTCGACATTCCGGACCTCGACCAAAGGAGCAGCTTTTTGCGGCAGACGCCGGGCACGCGGAGCGGACGGATGCTGCACAATCCCTCCCCGCGTGTCAAACGCCCGCCGCAGGAGCGGTGCCTTCTCCAGGCAGCAGCGGGGAGAAGAGCCGCTGAACCTCCCGCCCTCATTCCTCACTCTTTCCCATCACTAACAAGTCAAAAGATAATTTTTGCCGTTTTTTTCTCTTTTTTTTTTTTTCTAAAATAAAATAAGTATCTTTCATCTGAGTTTTGCGTACAAGTGGTAAATCCAATTACTCCCCGTTGTTGCAAGCAGAGCTGACAACTTCTGGGTTATTTTCCTTCCCGCCCTCCCCTCATTTAGCAGCAGCATCCCTCTATATTTCTGCAAAATGAGTGATTTATATAAAAAATACATTTCCTCGAGCAAATACTTTGGCTCTATGTTTTCCGGTTTTGTAATGCAGTGAATGTCCTCACTGCAGACCTATCGTTTCCTTTTTAGTTCTTAAAAGGGAGAAAAACGGTTAAATATTTGTAAGATCTTATCCTGTATGTTCACAAGCGGAGAATAAATGAAGTGAGTTTCATTTCAGGAGGGTTTTTTTCAGATATTCCCCGGGGCAAAATTTTGAAGCAGCAGCGGAGTCAGGTTGTATCACACATGAAGAGTGTCATCCATCTCTCGCTCGCTCTCGTGTTCCGACGTTTGAAATCATCCCAGCAAAAGTCTCCTCTTAATTTTATGTGTTGCATTAATTTCAAGTCAAGTGCGTGCGTTACGGCTAGAGTCTGCTGAGTCAGGTGAATGTACCTTTTTTTCTACTTTTATCATTATTCTTCTATGGTTTCACAAAAATTGAGTCTTGTTATAATTCAGCCGCCCTGACGGATACCGTGCAATTTGGCACAGAGTCCTTCTTCAGCGTTCTCTCCAGATTCACCTCTTCCTACAAGTGGGTGTCTTTCGTTATGGCTGACATTAATACTGAATGAACTAACAGCTGCTTCTCGCTAATGAGCCGGAGCAAAAAGAAATCTCTCTCGGTGCCTGCAGTTCCAGGCTTGGCAGCGTGCCTGCCGAAATCTCTTAGAAGGAACCTGGCTGGCTAGAAGCAAGGGGTCTAAAATGTTTTTACTTTTCTGTTGAGTTGCGGCAACATTTCATGCTCTGAGAGTCTGTTTCTAAGTGGGAAACGCAGGAATTCGTGTTTGTTTCGTGTACGTTCCTACACCAGAAGTGAACCGTGGTACTACTTTTCTGTGTGATCATGGCAGAAGCAGCCCAGTGCCTGAGAGTCTCTCAGATTTTCCTCATCTCCTGTGTGCGATGTTATAACACAGCAAAGAACCAGCAGATGAAGAAAAAAAGCAATGAATGTATTAAAGACAACCTGAACTATACGGGAAGACCCAAACCACACGGCCAGCAGGTCGAGGGAGGTGATTCTACCCTTCTACTCCGCTCTGGGGACACCCCACCGGGAGCACTGCATCCAGCTCTGGAGCCCTCAGCACAGGAAGGACACGGAGCTGTTGGAGCGGGGCCAGAGGAGGCCCCGGAGATGCCGGGAGGGCTGGAGCCCCTCTGCTGTGGGGTCAGGCTGAGAGAGCTGGGGGGGTCCAGCCTGGAGAAGAGAAGGCTCCGGGGAGACCTTCCAGCCCCTTCCAGTCCCTAAAGGGGCTCCAGGAAAGCTGGGCAGGGACTCTGGAGCAGGGAGGGGAGCCATGGGACGAGGGGGAAGGGTTTTACACTGACAGAGGGGAGATTGGGATGAGATGTGAGGCAGAAATTGTTTGCTGTGAGGGGGGTGAGCCCCTGGCCCAGGTTGCCCAGAGAAGCTGTGGCTGCCCCATCCCTGGAGGGGTTCAAGGCCAGGTTGGACGGGGCTTGGAGCAACCTGGGCTGGTGGGAGGTGTCCCTGCCCAGGGCAGGGGGTGGCACTGGGGGGGCTTTAAGGTCCCTTCTAACCCTTCTAACCTTACTATGATTCTATGACCTGAGCAGAAGGACCTGCTGGATGACACCGCTGACAGCATCCCTTTGTCTCCGAGCAAGGCCAAGTCCCCCCGGGGAAGCCCTGCCCAGGAGTTCACGGGCAATTTGCCAGCCCAGGCAAATGCTGGGGGCCAAATTCTGCCCATCAGCTCGGTGAGGGACCCCATCCAGGCTGCAGCCCAAAGCCACCTGCCCCTGGAAAGAACAATAAGCTGAGGAATTGCGCAAGGTTTATTTTAAGTTCCTGTTAAGTGCCCCTGAGATCGGTATCAATAGCCCATTGCCCTCAGTTAAGCACATACTTAATTTACACTGACTGTGGTTGACACATTTAAGTGCTCTGTGTCAAAACCCCATTTGCTCTCCTTGAAATGTCATTCTCAGGAAGAGGAGGGGACACTGAACACGGCAGTAACCCCAGAAGGTCACAGGCAGATCAAAGACATGGGATGATTAACAAGCTCAGGATATCTGCCATGTATAATGGTAGAGATCAGTAAAATTAATTAACATAAAAATAGCTAGCAATGACAATTTTTTGTGTGTGTGTATATATACGCATGCAAACAAGGTTTTACTGCGAGTGATGTTTTTTTTGCTTTGGGTTTGTTGTTTTTTCTTTTACAAACAACACATCTGGAGGAGCCTCTATTTTGCAGAGCTGTTATTCGCTACTTTGGCCAAACCTCCACCGAGTAGACTTTCCTACCTAAACGGAACACGTTTACATCCTCTCCTCATTTATTATGTGGTTCACCTTGTCTTACCCGAAGTTTTGCCAGCTTTTTGAGGAACAACATATGGAATGAATATTTCAAGGTAGGATAATCCTAGGAAGCGAGTCCCTGTGCAGAGGGCGACCGCCCGCCCCTCCCAGGGCACACGGAGCGGTGCCAGGTGAGGGCGGATCAGGAGATTTCTTGAGTAGCGATGAGTAGTTTTTAATAACTTCATTAAGATAAACTGTGGATTTATGAAGGTCTCTCCAGTCACGATTAGACAGATTTTCCTTCGTGTCCTGGTTTGAGGTAAAACAGAACCAATTTTCTGATTTGTAATTTTACTTTTTGGCTGGGCCTCTTCTAACTGACTAAAGTCTGAAATTAACAGCACATTGTTCAGAAACTGTTCGCTCTCAGAGTGACAAGACCTGATTATCCCAAGGAATGGTGCGCACAGAGGCTCTTGCTTATACTTATTGCTGTAACACCCAAGGTCCGATAACTGCGCTGTTTGTCCCGTTAGAGGGTCGGAAGCGGAGAAGCGCAGAGGGGTCCCACCTGCAGGGAGGAGGGGAGGGGACAGGTGACCCCAAAACTGCCCAACAGGGTATTCCATCCCATCGGCACCACGCTCGGGATAAAAGCTGAGGGATCAAAGGGGCTCTGGCTTGGGCTTGTCTTCCTTCAGTGGCCGACGTCTGAGGAGGACCCTGTCTGTTCGTCTGCCTTTGATCCCGATCCGAGCATTCCTGACTCTAGTTCTGGAATTCAGCTCCTGTCCGTCGCTGACTCCAGTCTGGAACTTTCCCTGTGTCTGCTGGTGACGCGATTGTCATCCTGGGAGCTGGATACGGTTTTGTATATATTGTATACTATTTTTTCTTTTTCTTTTCTCTATTATTATTTACTATTTTCTTATTTATTATTATTTTCATTAAAGTAGTTTAGTTCTTTTTCTAAACTCGTAAATCTCCTTATCTCTTCCTCTCCTCTCTGAGGGGGGTGTGGGGGGGGCATCTGTCGTTCCGATTGGCCAGTCCGGCCAAAACCACGACACTTCAAAATTCTGATTGCGAGCAGCGGCACATCACAGTAAGACTTTATACCAGAGGACAGATTTCAGGTTAAGCTTATAGTTAACCAGGCGTACATGGACAGCTGTGCCTAAACCCCAATGAAACACTGACCTGATTGTTTTAAACACAGGAACGCTTTAAAAGAGGGTCCCGTAGCTGAGAGCGCTGAGCCGAACCTCAGCGATGCCATTTGTGGTACGTCCCCAGCAAAGGTGTGGGGCTGAAGAGCAGGCGCCCGGGGGGCCCCGCGGAGCGCGGCGGGCGCAGCACCGTGAAATGGCACTTCCTGACACTGACCTGAAAAACATGAGAAAACCAGTCATTTTCTTTTTCAAGAGCGTAACCGCAGAGTTTCTGACAAGTTCGGTGGCTTTTGCAGCATTACAATTTTCCTTTAACTAGAGAAACATTTCCCCGGGAACATTTTCCTGTCTAAAGCAAACTAAAGATGTCAAGTGAAACTAGGATTATTTCTTCTGGAACACCGTGGTTTAATTTCTGACTCATTTTCACGATTTACATTGACTATTCAACAACAAGGAGATACAAGGCTTGAGTTTACTTTATCTTTGCTTCAAATCTATTTGGTGACGTCACTTAACAAGAGATCCAAGTGAGGAGGTTTTTAGGGGCAGTGGAAGAGTTTGGTGAAATAAATTTTTTGACAATAAATGGAATTATAAATTAGAATGGCTTAGTTACTGTGTTGCAAAAGATGTTTGAAACATTGTCTCTTTTTAAAATTCAGAAGTTTATAAAATTTGTCAGATAACTTTGAAATGCAAAGTATAGCAGGTTTTATTTCTCCATTTTGGTGAAATAAAGCATCGTGGAATCAGTTTTCTTGTTTAAATACCTCGGGGCAGCGTGAGCTGGCACACTCTGAATGCAAAGTAGGGAAACGCTTAGATTTAGAACAATTAGCGCAAAAAGCATCTGCATCTCTTGTTAACCATAGGGACGGGCCAGCAACCATGATTCTATTTTTTTTTACCATTAATTGGAATTCATTAAAATAACTTTGCTTCAAAGGAAACATTAAAGACATTTCAGAGTTTTTTATTTTCACATTTACCTGGTTTAATTTACCTGGTTTAGGCTATTCTGAACGATAGTGATTCCGAGTGAGAGCCTGGAGTTTTCAAGAACTCAGTGCTGCTCGCGGCTTGGAGACACCAACTGCCCTTAAAGCCAGACCTCGCCTGGTCCTCGGTCACTGCTGCCATCTGAGGTCCCGCTGTTGTCACACGGGGAATTTTCCATTTAGAGACCACCTGAGCACGTTTCTCTGGGAAAAGGAATTTTAACATTCACCCAAATCCGTTACGCATCAAAGGTGCTTTTATAACAGGAGGACTGGTGATGTTTGAGACCGCTGATAGCGCACACACAGAAACTGTCAGACTGAAACGCCTGAATCGTGTAAAAGTTCTTTTGGTTGGAGGCATTTGAGGTACGTTGTCAGTACCCGTGTAAGGAGCAGACGGGCAGAAGAGGCCCGGGGGGTAGGTTGCAGTGTGTAGTGTATTTTTAGGAAACCCCTTCCAGCTTATTTCAGCGAAACTCTGGAAGCTCTGGCAGTCCCTGATGATTTCTTACGGGGACTTAAATTAGTCATCGGCTTGGAGAGCTAGATGAAATCAAACATGGCACTACTTGATGATCACAGTTATAAAGGCTATTAAGGAGGTACCACTTACGACTATAAAATAAAGACATGAATCTGCTTCCCATAGAGACAAAAGATGAAGAGGTCCCTTCTCCCTCATGGCATTTCTGCGTGTCCCCTCCGCAGTGGTGGCTGCCTTGCCCTCTCCAGGCTCTGGAAAGCACGGAGAACCGCAGACCCAGGAGCACGAGGCTGGAGGAGTCGCTGGTGACGTGAAGTCGGTGCCTTTGCACCAGGCATTGCCAGTGAGGCTCGTGGCAAAGGGATCCCCCCGACGTCCCCGTTGGGAAGCTGTGCTGGGACAAGCAGTTCTGATGCATTCCCTGGAGCACGGCGGGTCACCCATCACACATCGGGGCTGCACGGGGACCGGTCCCCTACAGGGGATGGACCCTGCATCCGCTGCTGCTTCCAACCAGCTACCCCGCTTTTCCCTGTGCCTCCTTCAGAAACCCCAGCGAGGCCTATGCCCAGGCACAAATAACGCAGGGGAGATTTCGGCAGCGTTGCAGCCAGCACCTCTCCCTCCATCCCAGCCGGCATCCCTCCATCCCAGCCAGCATCCCTCCATCCCAGCCAGCGCCGCTGAGCGAGCCCCCCAAACCAGGTGCGCCTCTGCCTCCAGCGCCAGGACAGATGAGCCGTGAGGTCTGCCTCGCGAGGCCAGCGGTGGAGCTGTGTATTTTTAATCCCTGGAGAACAACGTGCTTTTGGAAATCATAGCCCTACAGTAATACTGAATCCCACGCCCGGAGGAAAACAGAGCAAGGGAAAGATCAAAGAAAGTGTTACAGGTACATTCTGCATCCTTGTTAAAGCGCTGTGCCACCATGCCCTGAAGAATATCCTCAATGGGCTCGTTTAAACCCCTTCATGTCCCCAGAAAGGTTAAAAGGAGAAAACAGCATAAGAGAACGTCAAAGCAAAAAATCATAGCTTCATGTCAAGACACCACTGCCTACCGTTTACCCTGTGTTGGTAATAATGCCTTTAAAACCACTTCTCCAGGCAATGTCCCACAGGAGCCATATGGAAATGACCCCATTCCCACGGGTCACGCAGCAGCTCCCATTTCGGCGTGGGCTTTCCACCGTCCCGCCCGGGCCACCCAGCGCCCACAGCATCCACCCAGCGCCCACAGCATCCACCCAGCGCCCACAGCATCCACCCAGCGCCCAGCTCTGCCCCCCTTCACCCACCAAAACCCTCCTCTCTGCTTACCAGCGCCTCCGGTTCCCTCCGCGCTAACAATGAAGATGCACTCTCGGTAATCGTTTCCCATTATTGTCACTAGGATGCAAGCCTGCAATATTCTGTGGATTGCAATCTCGATAATGGTCAAAATGTGCCATCCGCAGCTTTCCATCAAAGAGCACAAAGCATTTACATGTAGTGGTGTTCACAAAAAGTACTGAAAAGTGACAAAATATTAGTTCTAATTCATTTCAGAATGACACATTATTGCGAGGGTATTAGCTGAGGTTTCCAATTTTTATAGTTCCTCTGATTTAAGAAACCAATGTAAAGATTTCTAGACACCGCATATGAATAATTTAGCAATTGCTCAATTCGTCTCTGAAAGACTTCCCTGTTCCACCAGGATCAAGCAAATGCCGACACTACCTTGACACATCACATCACAAAAGTAAATGAGTAAATTTATAGTTAAAAGACAGATTAATGCCCAATAAATCTCAAAATATGGATTGGTAGGTCTTAAAGCTGCGAACCCTGAGTATGTATGAGATGCAAACTTTTCATGAGTGATAGCGTGAAAGACTCTATTACAGGGTTGGGAGGCATCCAATTACTGCTGCTGTCGGCTGAGATCCAATGGAAACTGCTTAACACCAGGCCCTTTAAGAATCAGAAGGTGTCATTACCAGTTTAAATAAAGATTTAGAGCCCGCGTTTACTTTCTTACCTTTGCAAGTTGACATTTATGAGAAAGGATTTTGAAATGAAAGCGCATCGTTTGGGAGAGGGCATATCAAAGGCGGACCTTGCAGCCGAGGAGAAGCCATAAAGTCAAGAGCAAGACTTGGGTGAATGGAGACATTCACTCATACGGAAGCACTTCAAGAAACACTTTCTCATGAGAAATGAGGATAGGAAGGGAATTCACATGCAAGCAAGCTGGCGGCATTCATTTTGGGACATACACCCTGGTAGCAACAGGATCACTGCCATTCAGAGAGGCAAGTCTGAGCTGGCAAATCACCTTTTTTGTTCCAGAAAAACTTGTCTGATGTGAAGATTCACCAGTTCCCAGTGACACTCTGTTCACTGGAAGCCTCCGGCATAGATTTAGTATTATATCATTAGAAGGCTCTAATTCAGCGGAAGAGGACACATTTGAAACATCACCTTGGATTTGCACCTGGCTGTTACTGCTTGAACTCAGAGGTAGCCAAGGTTCCCAGAAAAATCTGCCTCGGGAGAGGTGTGGGAATGCAGCTGTGTCTGTAAACAAGCAAACCCAGACGCTTCCCCAGTGCAGGGAGCGCAACAGCCCTTTAAATTCACCAGTGCATCTTACCTGTTATTAATTTTACAATAGGAGGAAATGTATAAGTAAAACCCTTGCTTTAAGATTAATGCTTGTGAGCTCAGTGCTAAGTATTATTTACCCATAAATAAAATTATACTGTAGTCATTGAGTCTACAATGGCTACACATTACTGCTTTCCCTGCAGCCGAAATGTAATTCTGCAGCAGCACTCCCACAAGCGGGATGGCTGGCTGCTCCCGCCAAACGCTCCCTGGGAAGTAACTAGAGATATTTCACAGAAAGAACTCTCCAGAATTACTTTTGACTTGTTATTTCAAAGAAAATCATAGAAAAAGAAATATTTTTTTTTTTTTTTGAGAGAGAGGAGTGTCCTGTCCACCCTGCTCCCGTGGCCCGGTGACAGCTGGACCCACACCCCTGCGTTACCTCCCAACCCGCCCACCCTTCGTGCTTTGGCACAGCAGCGCTGGTTGTTCCCAGGCATCCTCTGCGTGTGCTCCTTCCCCTCCGTGTGTCCCCTGGATGCTTTGCATCCTTAATCCTCACATCTCTTCCAGGTCCCCAGAGCCTTTATGCTTTGAGATGCCCTACGCTCTGCCCCCACTTCCACACTCCTGCATTACAAACTGTGCTCCTTTCATGTGGCAGGTATTTTTCACACTTATCTTCTCCTCTGCGTGCTCTGCACATGGCTCCAGCCCCAGGCAGCTTTTGAGCTGGCCCTGGGGAAGCCAGACGTTTTGGCCATTAATGTGCTCACTTCTGACAGGGAAAGCCACGAGACAACTATTTGTTCTTATTTTCTTACTCTCAGAGGAAAAAGCTGGGGGTGGGGGGCAAGTCTTTTTTACTCCCTGTCACAGACCCACAGTTACATCAGCAAGATCATAGAATCACAGAACTGCCCAGGTCGGAAGGGGCCTTTCAGATCATCGAGTCCAACCATCAACCCAACTCTGACAAACCCACCACTAAACCATCTCTCTAAGTGCTATCCCTGCCCGGCTTTTAAATCCCTCCAGGGATGGCAACTCCACCACTGCCCTGGGCAAGATCCACCCGTGCTCCAGCTTCCCCTGTTAAGAACATTGAAACCATGGATTCTTTGAATTTCCACGTGCATACCTTTATCCTTGGATCTCTTGAAGCCGTGTACCCATGGTCTCTCACCGACACACTCCCTCTGCAGGGCTGAGTCTGCTCACCTCCATGTTGACATTCACCTTCGATTTTAACGGGAACCGGCGGGGGCTCCGGTGCCTCAAAGCATCTTCAGGAAAGGCAAGGGCAGACATTTAGGCAACCTCAGGATGGCAATATCTCAAGGCGCATGTTGCTTTCCACAATCTCCTGTGGCAAAGACCCCTCAGGAGAGATTCCCTGCTCAGCCTGGCGTGGCAGCAGGGCACCAGGGTCCCGCTTCCCCACGGGCTGGAGACGTCCCTCGCTGCTGTCCCCATCGGGGCGGCGCAGCCCAGCCAGGAGGTTCTCCTCTCCCTGCCATCCCCACCAGGGCTCTGAGCCAAACCTCTCCTGAGCAAGGACCAGCAGCGCCGCAGGTCCCTCCTGCCCTGAAACATCATATTTCAGCCACAGAAGGGGTTGGCGTGAGCCTCGCGCAGAAGGAATTCGTCAAGAAAAACACTCTCTTTTCCCCGGGAACTGGGGATCTGCTCAGGAGCCTGGCACCAGCTCCCCCCATGAAATGTCTGTAATTTTTACTTTGTACTTAAACTGCTTTAATTGAGTCTTTTAGCAAGTCTGGAATTTGTTTTTAAATAAAAAGTTGAATACATCTGCAGCTGAAAATATTTGGCTGCCAATGCTTACACACTACTGAAGGAAGTTTTTTAAAATAACAGCTTTTTCAGATTTCAGCAGCATAAGTAAACATATGCTTTTAACTGTGTTCACCTGCCGGGGCACCTGCTTGCAGCAGATTAAAACACTCCACCATATATTTGAAATAAAAATCCAACGCAGCAAAGAGAATTACCCCTCCTGCTGAAACCAAGAGCCGTAAAAGGGGTTTTAAAGACACCAGAGGAGAGGGCTGGGAAAGGCAGTGCTGGGGGAAGAGCAGGCAGGTGCCGAAGAAAACGACGGCAGAGCCACTACCGAGGACTTCTGGAAGAGGATCGGTGACCAAATGCGAGGCACGTCTGGGACACTGCTCCCGCAGGAGCCCTGCCCGGGTTTGTCAGGGAAGGCACCCGCCGGGTGGAGGAGGCGGCGACAGGGAGGTGAGCCCCTGGCCCAGGTTGCCCAGAGAAGCTGTGGCTGCCCCATCCCTGGAGGGGTTCAAGGCCAGGTTGGACGGGGCTTGGAGCAACCTGGGCTGGTGGGAGGTGTCCCTGCCCAGGGCAGGGGGTGGCACTGGGCGGGCTTCAAGGTCCCTTCCCACCAAAAGCATTCCATGATTCCATGATAGAACCCTCTGCGTTCTGCAGTGAGGTGGTTGTGCAACAACCCAACAACAAGAGAAAAAAATCCTCCCACCGTATTGCAATAGTTCAGAGCGGAGACAGGCCAACAAGGATAAATAGATATTTGGTAAGAAAAAAAAAAAAAAACAGAACATCATTTTCCTTATAATTTTAAAAAGCATCAGCTGAAATGAAAACATGCCCTTTATAGGAAGAACAGACCTTTCTGTCTTTTTTAAGTAAGCAAGCATCTGCTTTGACAATGAAAGGAGAATAATGGACTGAGAAACTCAACACGTTTATTTTTCCCATTTGTTCATTTGAAGAAAGAAAACAAGTGGATGAAGAATTCTCCTCCCAGTCTGTTTAAAAGCTCTGCTCTCCCTCTCCTCAGTTAACACAGCTATCAGCGACGTCCTTTCCGTTCCAGCGAAGGGGAAGGGGCTCCTCCTTCTTAACAGACTTCGGAACATTAAGAACATGTATTTTAATGGATGTTGTACAAAACGTCTTCATCTTTTACTTCCCTTGGAAAAGTTCAAAGTTTTCAGCCAACTCCTGCTGTGTTTTTGTTGGCTGTAACATTCGTATTTTCATACTGGCGGCAGCAAAGACTGAAGACATTGACAAACCTCCTCCTTCATTACTTCGTACAAATGTCTTAACATAACACACGGCATTTTAAAATCGACTTAGAGGAAAATCCTCAGAAAGCCATTGCTTTGTCATGAATCTCTAATTGCAGGTTTCCTTCCCCTCCAGATGGGAAACAGCAAAGCCCGAGATCTTGAGAACTTCAAGCTTTGCATTACATTTAATCCGCTCCCCTCTCCGACCTGCTTCTTTTGAAAGAGACCGAACGCGGCATATTCAGAGATAATATTTAAGATTTTTCAAGACTACCACTTCATGGTCAGGAGCTCCCATAATGCATCCTTGCCATCTGGAGTTGTTATTAGTTAGTTAGTAGCAGTGTCACCGTAATGATATATTACTGGGTAATGAGAGCCCAGCTGGCTGCACACATTTTGAAGATTCAGGCTCTGTAAAACTGAGAAATTGCGCATACGGACAGCAGGATGGAGTGAGGTGGACTCCCAGAGGGGACTGGTGGGCATCAGCAGCGAGAGGTGGGAAGATCTCTTTTTGATACTTGGGGACAAGTCTACTTTAGCATCTCCCTTCGAGACACAAGAGCTGTTGGGCTGGACCCCAGGGACCACTTGAGGCTCTCAGGGTTCTGTCCACAGGACCAGGCTAGAGCTAGGCTGAAGCATCTTCTCTCCCCTCTTAAAAAAAACAAACGCTCCCATTGTTCCTCAAAAGATCTGTGAGCAAATCTGTATTCTCAAATGCTCCCCTTACAAAATCTTTGACCAGAGAGGATTAATTTTCAGCATGGAAGCCACAGACAGCACTTTGGGATGGGGCTGGACAATGAAAGTCCGACCACCACTGTAAAGGGTGGTCTTGGTCCAGATCAACAAGGTACAGACAACCTAAACGGCTTTTCCTGTCTCAGCCAGATGTCCCGGCATTTATCTCCAACTGTTTGCCCCAAGTTCTCACGTGTTTAGATGAAAAATGGACAACGCTTAGGAAGATGGAGAAGGGAAGATACTTGGTGCTGCAGCTCTACAGAGAGGAGACACTCTGTAAAACCAGAGCTGCTTTGTATACGCTTTCTAGTCCCTCCCCATTTCTTAATGATTTTCTTCCTCACAGCACTTGTTTTCCTTTTTTGTCTAGAGGCTCTACTTGGCCCATAAGCAAAACTCAAATCCATGACACGGGAAGACAGATTTGCCCCAAGCCACGCTGAAACTAGTGGTCACTCTCTTAACTTTGGATCTCCTTGCCCTGTTATTCCTGATGTTCATGTAGAGAGAGCAGTAAATCCTCTTTAGCAGTGAGTTGCTGTATCTGTGAAGCTGATAAATCACTGAAGGAACAGCCCTATCCTGCATTATTGAAGACGTGTTATTATACTTTATTTCTGAGCCACAGAAACTCCAGCATGCAGCTATGAGCCATGTGTCTTGTTTGCCCAATATAAGTTTCTGGTAAGCAAAGAAAAAGTGGTATTAAAATATCCTCTTGGGAAATAGCATAGAATATGAAGATGAAGGAGCAAATAACACAGCCAACTATAAAACGTTTTCTTGATATGACCTTTGGAAGTGACAGATAAAGTCACCGATAGGAGAATCCCACCCTGCCCTTTGCTGCTTCACCCTTTAAAGTCACAGAAGAGATTCATGGAGGAGGCTGGAAACTGCAGAGCAAGACCCCAAAGGAATCATTCACCACTGCGAAGCACCTTCAGCAGAAATCCTGCAAGCTTATTGATGCGGTATTGCCATAAAATTTAATTTAGCAGAAGTTAGAGGGGGGAAAAAAAAACAGTCTGTATCTCCTCAAGCACGTTGGTTTTTAGAGTAGAGTGAATGGTCATCTTCAGGAACGGAGGCTGAGCTGTGTCGGGCCACTCGCTTGGGATTTAGGGAGCAAAAGAGACCCAGCAGAAGGCTGCCACTCGGCAGCACCACGGAGGAACCACCTCCATTTGCTGCCGAACACGCACATCTGAACAGGCGCTTCTATTTGTTCTGCAAACACCAGCTCTCGCTATCTTCACAAGAAGAACGGGAGATCAGAGGGGAACAAAAAAAAGAAAAAAGAAAAAAATGTGTTTCCACTGTGTGCTTTCAGTACCGCTTTGTGTGGCATCGTGTTTCCTCTCTGTACTCCTTCACTTCGTTTCCCTGGTGCGGGTCATACAGCAAAAGGGGAAAAAAACCACTTTTAACTGTCAACGTGTGGTTATGAAACTGCAAAAATTGGCAGCTGGACAAAGGGCCAAGTTTAATGCTTTCAATTATCGTTAGCTCATTTATAAAGCAGGAATAGAATGGCAGGCACCTGGCAAATTTTCCCTTGGAAATGGGCTTACCGAGGGCAAGCGAGCAACTGCCGGTGGGGGGCTGCTGGCAGCGCCCCCAGGCCCACCCCTGCACAGGCAGCACACCCAGGGCTGGAAATACTCCGACACCGCGAGGCAAAGCGATAAACTTCCAACCAGAAGGAAAAAAGTGCTTATGATTCCTAGATTTCCAATGGCGATGTAAGTGACAGTTGGTTAGAAAATTTGAGAGTTTATGTTTTTCTCCTGTTACGGTGTTTAACAAGTCTCAGGCGATGGGATTTGCTCAGACTCAGAATCAATGCTGGGATTTTAAACACATTGCACCGCACACAATCTAATGTAGTTACTTCATTTATTCTGCGTTACCTTAAGGCTTTATCACCATTGGCCCCTTTTTCCATCCCATCCCTCACTTGCCAATGACAGCAGACAGAACCGTTAAATCTGCAATATGCAAGGATGGCTTCCAGCGGCAGCACTTAGCAGCTCTGCCTTTGCCCATATGCCCAAAGACTTGTTCAAAACCAGAATTTTTGAGTCATTTATGACTGTTCTTACCGTGACACAGATGGCTTATTGATCCGTTTAATCTGAGTACCTGTGGTTTTGCAGAAGAAAATACTGCTCTTTTTTGTGCTGCTCATTTGTGTACTCTTTTTCTAGAATGAATGTGCTGCCTATTACCTTAATTGACTGATTTTTTAACAGGTTTCGGTCTAGCTAGAACAGAACTAATTTCAGAAAGCTTGATCAGCTTGAAGATTCCTCATCCTCCTCATCTCAGGACATCTGGCCTAAGGGTGACCTTGAAAGCCACTCAGAAGGCCGTCTCCTATGACACTCAGCTATTTGAAGTTCAGGCAATGAAACCCACCAACACTTGCATGAGGTGCTCTCTACTCCGCTCCAAGCAACAGTCACAACATTTAGATATAAGTTGCCAGTCTCATTAACTCAAAGAATTTTCTTCTCCTACCACTGGAGCCAGTAGAGATGCTACTGCTGATGGAGAGAGAGCAGAGTCCAAAGGAGACGGTCATATGGCTTTTAATCTTCATAATTTTTTTTTTCCTAATTATCAAAATGAACCCAAACCTCTGCTGTTTCACAAAGGAGCGCCTGGGTACATTCCCAAAAAAAAGCTTTTTCTCCGTAATGAGGAGCACAGAATGACTGACCGTGAACAGAATCAAACCACGTTAAAAACTAAAAGAAACGAAGACTGTGAGTCCTTTCTTAAGGATAATATATCTTTCACCTATAAGGCATCGTGATCGGTGCGTCAGGATAGCCAGGCACCGACAGCCAAAGTCAGCCAGGCATCCGCTTGGACAAGCAAACTGCGTTAGAACCTACAAACGGCCCTTCAGATGGGCCCCGGAGCTTTTGGAATATAAGTTAACGTGTGCTACGGGTACCACGGCATCTTCATGACCTTGGTGGCACTCAAGACCTCTTGGGAGGTCTTCTGGGTGCGGTGCTTATTTTATGTCATGTCCTCATGACTTGTGTCCCTTCAAAGCTTGTTCTGGCCAGACAATGGGAGGTCATTCCCTGCATTCCCAAAATGCTCAAGGACACGGAAAACATGGCTCCATAGGATGAGGTCCCTGCTTGGTGCCCAGGGGGAGGTGCTCATTACAGTGCAGGAGCACAGGGACAGGAGGTGGGTGCCCCATGGACATCCCAGCAGGTTTGGGAGCCCCATGGTCACCCGGGCATGGGGCTACACCAGCTTTTTTCCTGAAGTCAGAGCCCACAGGCTACGCTGAAAGTAACAGACTTTACAGACATTTTCAATCATTTCTTTCAGAAAACAGCAGTAAAATGTCACGGTTTGCGCCAGATTGGCCAATGATGAGACAACAGATGTTCTCCCCCACCTCTTGCTCCGAGGAGAGGGGACAGAGAAAGAGATTTATGAGTTTAGAAAAAACTAAGCTAATGAAATATTAATAATAAAATAAAAATTAAATAGATACAATATATACATACAAAACCATATCCTGCTCCCAGGAAGATGTCACCAGCAGGCACTGGGGAAGCCTCAGACTGGACTCAGCAACAGATGGGCACTGGATTCCAGAACACGTGGATCAGGATCAAAGGCAGATGCGCAGACAGACTCCTCCTCGGGCGTCAGTCCTTGACAAAAGAGAGCCACTGGAGAAGAGCTAAGCCCTTGCTCCCTCTGCTTTCGTACTGAGCGTGGCAGATGGGATGGAACACCCTATTGGTCAGGTTTGGGTCACTGGTCTGCTCCTTCCCACAGGTGCAACCCCTCCACGGGGCAAACACCCACCTCAGCTGACCCTGGTTGGAAGGGCAACGAGCATAAGCAAGAGCCTCTCTCACTGAAGAGAAAGCCGGCTCTGCTCTACCCAGACCAGGACAAAAATCACAATGGTAGCATTAAAAAACCAACGAAACCTGTCATTTCCCACTCAATGAGAGCGTTATTCTGCAGCTGCTACATATAATAAAGAAAGCGGTGCTTTTTCTACTTTAACTTTTCCTGCATCTGCAATTATTCCAAAATTTATACTCCTGTGCGTGTATTTTTAGCTTTACACCACTCCCTGGCTGGTTCTTAGCCAAGGCTGTGGGTGCGCCTTGCCCCAGGCCTCCTGGGGCGGTGGGAGCAGCCAGGCCGGGGCAAAGCCCCGCTCCCGACTGACCCCCACAGCCCCTTTTTGGGGGGTTGTGAGGAACGTGCACCCTCAAGGACGCAGAGATCTGCACAGTGCCAGAAAGAAAATGGTTCTCCAACTCCTCCCCATCCTTTGGTGGAGCAGCCAGACCCTCTGGCTTATGACGTCATCCTTCTTTAGGGCCTTAATTTCATCTTTCTGGTGAAACCAGTACATTTTCTGGTTAGCAGCACTGGGTTTCCTATAAAGCACTCAAGGAACACCGTTCTCAGTAGCTCCCAAGGGTGGACCAGACTTCCCTTGATTTGACCATGATTTATACCAGCATCAGGAAAGAATCCCACCTGGAGCCTTTACAGCACTAGAAGATTTTTTTGCCAAATGAGAATACTTTCAGGAAAGTTTTATCTGCTCTCAAGAGTGATTAACTTTCCTTTAGCACCATACATCTCAAAAATAGCAATATTAGCATCATCCTTGGCGTAGACTGAAGTGAGAACAAAACCTCATGCAACAACAGGGAAAGATCACTTCTGAGATGTCTTGAAAATCTTCTTTCTTTAGCAAAATCTGGATCAACTCCCCTCAGCTGGTACCTGGAGGTTCATTACAGACACACACTTAACTTAAATGTTATTGCAGAATCAAAGGACAAAAATGCCAGCCCCCAAATAACTTATCTGTTTAAGGGAAATCATCCACAGTTGCCACATACAAAGTGAGACTAATTTACTTTTCCTTAATTAATCATCTTCATTTCCTCCCTCTTTCGCCTTAGCCAATGAGGTGTAAATTGCAGGGGCAGATGCATTTTCTGGGCTGAATTCCAAACTAAATGCTCTTCAAAAAGTGAGGAGGCGCTTAGCATAGTGGTTTAGTGTTTCGCTGTCGTTAGGCACATTAAACTCACCTCGCTCTGAAGGCTTTGGGGACAGTATTTCACCCATTTTCTTTCTAGTCTGATTATGGCAGATTTTGTACCCTGAGAGCAAAGACCTGAGCGCAGCGAAGAACAACCGCTCTTCTGTCAAAGTGTTCGTTCAAGATGATGAACTAAGAAAGTTCAAGAAAATGCTCCAGCCCTGGGGCTTCCACACAAACCTCCTGGAGGTGGTTTACTCCAAGGTTCCTTTATGCCCCAAACTTCTCCACCTCCAGGACATTTATGAAGGTCCAGTTCATAGGTCCCACCTCCAGAAGGGCCTGGAGAATAAACCTTATGAGGAGCGATTGAAGGAGCTGGGACTGTTTAGTTTGAGGAAGAGGAGGCTGAGGGGAGACCTCATCCCTCTCTACAACTACTTGAAAGGACACTGTAGAGAGGTCAGTGCTGGTCTCTTCTCACAGGTAATTAGCGATAGAACAAGAGGGAATGGCTTCAAGCTGCAGCAGGGGAGGTTTAGGCTGGACATTAGGAAAAAATTCTTCCCAGAAAGAGTGGTCAGACACTGGAATAGGCTGCCCAGGGAGGTGGTGGAGTCACCATCCCTGAATGTGTTTCAGACTGGTTTAGATGTGGTGTTGGGGGATGTGGTGTAGGGGAGAACTCTGTAGAGTGGGGTTGATGGTTGGACTCGATGATCCCAAGGGTCTCTTCCAACCTGAATGATTCTGTGATTCTATGATTTGTGGGTTCCTCAGCAAGGAGGAGCACAGAGAGGTCCTCAGATAGACACCAAACTTGGGTCCTATCCAAAATACCACCACTTGTTTTTGGTATTTGCCAGGTCATTGCAGTGATTAATTGGTGTATTACCAGCGTGGTAAGTGAAAGAAAACAGTAGAGAGCATTTACATTTCCATGATGCACAGTTTGCTTTATTCCTGACATCACAACAAAAGTTCAATTGGGATTTTTTTTTTGTTCTCTCGGTGGCAGCGTGCTCCCCTGCTCTGCAGGGATAACTCCAGCAGAAAAGTGGGGTTTTCCCACTCCCTGAATGGACACAAGCCAGAGCCCTTGTTTGCAGGACTGAGCCATGGGCAAGCGCACTCCGATTTCTGAGGTTACATTTGCAGGCGTTGTCTCTGGGCCTGCAAATTAGGAGCCTGCACGTTTCCCACGTCATTACTACAGCAGCGCTCAACCGTACAGAGAAACCCTAGGTACGTAAAAACACAGGCACCGGGCCGAAAAAGTAGTCCCGAAGGGGGCCTTTTGTGGTGTGTAACAGTTCCATCGCAGACGCTGATTCTTCTTTACGGTGAGGGTGACAGAGCCCTGGCACAGGCTGCCCAGGGAGGGTGTGGGGTCCCTTCTCTGGAGACTTCCCAGACCCGCCTGGATGCAGCCCTGAGTGATGTGCTCCGGGCAATCCCGTTTTGGCAGGGGAGTGGGACCGGATGATCTCTAGAGGTCCCTTCCAACTCGGAAATTCCTTGATTCCGTGATTCCGTAATTAGCAAACCTTGCACTGAAGAAAGTTCATATATTTTCATTAATTGCAAAAAACATACTTAGTGTAAAAGGGGTAGAGTTGGGAAAATATTTGGAGTCTGAGGATTTAAGAAAGGCCCATGTTGCTGGAAACACCATTATATTCAGCACTACCCAAATCAATGCCATATATTTGAATTAAACAAGTATTAATCCACCTGTAAAGGACTGGAGCTATCCAGTCGCTTTTCTGATTGCCAGTATAGCTTTTGTTAATACAGTAAAAATAAACCATTCCTCTTTCAGCCGTAACTCTGACGGTGAAACCTGCTACAAGCACAGCTTTTTAGTAGCTACCATACTGTAATTATTCATCAAACTGACAGAATAAAGATCCTTTTTATCCGTCTTATATTTCATCTAAAAGCATTTAGGCCATTTGCAAGGAACAGCCTCACACAGAGTCTCAGGACATCGGTGAAAATATTGGCAATAAATAAATAGTGGCAATTCTGGCTGGAGGTGAAGGCAGCGTCTTCTGCTTGTGCTATACGTTATCTGCTCTCCCTGTTTACGCGATGGGGGGTGTTTTAATATTAACTAATTCACCTTTTAAATGCATTCCCCAGTCTTACAAACTCTATGGGTGAGACCCTCGAACTCTACAATAGTTTAGTTTTAAAAAGCTCTCTCCAACTGGGAGTTTTTCTCTCTCTGAGGGAGCTTTCAGTGTTACAACCGGTCAGACCCGACCGAGGAAGAATGAGCTGATTGTTATGAAAGGGTCGCACCCAATCATCGTGGGCTCCACAGTAAAATACCTCGTTTTGCACGTAACAGGGCTGCGTGGCAGTGACAACTCTTGCTTCTGGATCGGGCGGACCCACCAAGGCAGCAGCCGCCCGTGCTGAGCCCAGGGAAGCTGAGCCCAGTCCAGCAGGAAGGGGCTCTTTGGCTCCCCGTCGCCCTGGCAGCCGAAGGACGAGGGGCCAGGAGTTCTGCAGGGAACGGGTGGTGTCTGAGGCGACCAGAAAACAGCAGTTTCATCATTCAGGCTCTATCTGCAGGGTGTGTTTCATGGGACTGTAGAGCAGCCCTCCTGCTATAAAACCATCCATCTCAGTAATTGTACAATCCATTAAAAACAAGTAGAGGCCGCCACTTAACACGAGCTCCGTTTTTATTTACATCGTATCATAAAGGTAATTTTAATTTGCATTCGTTCGGATTTTAATGGTGTTGACTTGGGTGGTCTGCAGACAGACGACGCGCATTTTGGGGATACGTGTTATGATCGCTGCAATCTGTATTCAAGAAGAGGTTGATGAACTTTAAGCATTTTGACGTAAGGAGGCCGGAACAGACGCTCAGCCAGCGCTCACGTTTCCCTTGTGCCTGTTGTACGATCCAGGTCAGCCCCGCTCCCCTTGCGCAATTAGCACGGAAACGTTAGCTGATAGTGTTGTCCTTTTACTAAAACCGAGTTATGTGTTTTCCTGAGAGATCTACAGTTTTTATTAGCAGCTGCAAAAGCCACTCTGTACAACAGCACTTCTGTTCCGCGGTTTACCAACTTCTGAACAAACTTTTACTAATATTATTCAACTTACATCATATACTATTAAAATTGTAACACATAGGCTTGCTTCAAGAACCAATCATTATTTCCACAAACTTTTAAGAGGTCTGTGACACTATGGCGACGAGCTCTCCTTGCCTTGATTGTTGAGTTGGCTACGGTAGCAGTAAATGCCGTTCACCTAAAATTGGTGCCAAAAATCTCCTAAAGACACCCTGAGTTATTCCATGCATATATTGCAGAATAAAATAATGGAAAAATATTTTCGGAATTCCTATAGTAAGGTTTTAATATTATGGTGGAAATCCAGAAATATTGCTATTAGACCAACTTCAAATGTCAGTCCTAAAACAAGGACAGAAGTTCCGTAAGACGGGCCAGAAAAGCTGTTTGATGACTCGTGGAGCCGTACGCTTCATGGCAGCTTTCTGTCACATTTCCTGGGCTGGGAATCGTCTAGGAAGTCGGACCTTCTTCAGTTTAATGGCTTTCACAGGCTTAAAGGCTTACAAAGTGTCATTTCTTGAATTTATCACTGGAAACACAGTATATTTCCTTTGTATGATATAGAGTAAGGAAAAACAAATTTCATATATTTTGAGCAAAAGTAGAGGACGCTTTTCTGTTTAAAGCTTTCTAACCCGTTTTCAAATTTAACCATTCATCTTCGCACAATTACTTGTTTGGCAGAGATTTGGTGTTGTTTCTGACGTGTCCCCGGGCCCTCACCCCAGCGTGGCTTGTTCCCGCGCTGAAGTGGCCGGGTCGTACCTGGGCTTTCCCCAGCCTGAAACTCGATGGTTTGGAGGGGGAGCGCTGGGGACGAAGGGTCACGGCGATCCTGCACTGCACACGTGTCCCTGGGATACACTCGGGAGTGGGGGTGTGTGCGCAGATGTGAGGACACATCCCCGTTCCTGCAGGGACACTGCCCTCTTAACACTCGCACGTGTGTCCGGCCGGCGCAGAAAGCCACCCGTCCTTGGAGAAGCTCCCCAGGCACCCGCGCTGTGTCCCGCAGCACTGCAGCTGCTTTGCTCTGATGCTACAAGAACATTGACTGGAGGATCTGGGGTTTCCAGTGCACATTAATACCCAGATAATAATGCAGATAACAATAATCATAGAATCATCTAGGTTGGAACAGACCTTAAAGATCATCGAGTCCAACCATCAACCCAACACTGCCAAAGCCACCACCAAACCACGTCCCTCAGCACCGCGTCTGCCCGGCTTTTAAACACCCCCAGGGATGGCGACTCCACCACTGCCCTGGGCAGCCTCTCCCAGTGCTTGACAACCCTTTCCGTGAAGAAATTTTTCCTAATATCCAATCCAATAATAATGAATATCAAACTAAAAGCAATGCTCTGGAGACCTCTGCTTCTCAAAACAGTTTGACCCTAAAACTAATCCCCACGCACAGCTGATTTGCAGCTGTGTAACACAGCCCCACGGTTCTGTAAGGAAGTGTTAAAATCTCCTTATATACAGATACACCAATATCAATCAGTGCAGCCAGAAGTGGGTGGATATAAAATTAAAGCCACCCGGATTATTGAGCTCAGCCTTTATGAGGCACATAAAGAAGCCGAGCGAGTTTTATCACTCTCTCAAATAACTCTTCCCACGGTGGCTGCAGAGCTCCTGGCCCTGCTGGCACCCACAGCCCCATGACAACCCCCAGTTTGGCTAAAATCACGGAATGCCAGGCTGGCAGGGGCTGGAAGGGCCCTCTGGAGCTCATCCCGTCCAGCCCCTGCCAGAGCAGGGTCACCCAGAGCAGTTGCACAGGAACGCATCCAGGTGGGTTTGGGATGTCTCCAGAGACGGAGACTCCACACCTCTCTGGGCAGCCTGTGCCAGGGCTCTGCCACCCTCACAGGAAAGAAGTTCCTCCTCGTGTTGAGATGGAGTTTCCCGTGTTCCAGTTTGTGCCCGTTGCCCCTCGTCCTGTCCCCGGGCACCACTGAAGAGAGTCTGGCCCCATGCTGACAGGGACCATCCTGCCCCATGGCGAGCAGCTGGGTGGGCGTCCCTGCACACAGCCATTGCCCCTGCTGCAGTGCCAGACTCCTGGATGATGCTCCGGGGACGGCATTCTGCCGGGAGTGGGAGCGGGAGGCTGAGGAGGATGTGTGGGGGCTCCCCCGCAACCCACACCACAGACCGTGCCCCCCTCCATAGCAGCACTCGCAGGGGAACAGCAGAGGCGGCGGCAGCGAGCAGGGGTTTAGCTCAGCCTTTACACAATTGCGAGCAGATTTGCTGCTCTTTTCATAGAATCATAGAATCACTCAGGTTGGAAGAGACCCTTGGGATCATCGAGTCCAACCATCAGCCCCACTCTACAAAGTTCTCCCCTGCACCACATCCCCCAACACCACATCTAAACGAGTCTGAAACACATCCAGGGATGGTGACTCCACCACCTCCCTGGGCAGCCCATTCCAGGGTCCGACCACTCTTTCTGCGAAGAATTTTTTCCTAATGTCCAGCCTAAACCTCCCCTGCTGCAGCTTGAAGCCATTCCCTCTTGTTCTATCGCTAATTACCTGTGAGAAGAGACCAGCACCGACCTCTCTAGAGTGTCTCTCTACAGCGTGCTGGATCCCAGGTCAGAAGTTGGTTGAATTTGACGTTTCCAACCATAACCACACTATATATGTATTTATAAATCACTTTAAAAAAAAAAAATACATATCCACATGCCTGTTGCACCTGAATCTGTGCGGAGCTGGCAGGTGATTAAAGCAATCATCCATGTGCTGAGGCTCCGCAGGGAGAGCCGAAGGAGAAGGAAGTGGGCACAGCCGGAGGGATCAGTGTTTTGCAGCCTGTCATCGCTTCCCACGCTCCCTGCTTCTCGCTGCCGCGGCGGAAAGGAAAACAGCGAGAAGAGAGGAGTCCTCCGTCTTCCTCCCGAGTCCTCCATGGAGACCCTCCTCACACTTCAGAAGCAGTTTTCACATCATCGAGTATTTTTCCAGAATGAGCATTTCTTAAATTTGCACACAGGTTTATTTCATAGTGTCACACACGCGGTAAATAGGCAGATACACTTGAGACAATACTCCTAAAAATAATTTTGAAAGGAGAGTTATGCATATACTTTCCAGATTCTGAAAGGTGAGTCTCGGGGTGCTGAGCGTGAGGCATTCGGAGGGATGGCGGCACCGTGCCTGCTCCGCAGGGTCGCTCTGATCCCCGGGGATCTCCCTGATCCCTGGGGATCTCCCTGCCTGTCCCGGGCCTTCATCCACGGTGTCGGTTTTTCCTGGATAACTGGCCCAGAGCAAGCCAGCTGAAATACGTCGGAGGGTGAGGAAAGCGAGAGGGTAGGTCAGAAACGTAACAGGGACAAAATACAAAGGAAGGGGTTGTAATAAAATACGCAAGCAAATACAAATATATTTTACATCAGTAAGCAGTTACATCAGTATTCTTGCATCAGTAAGTATATTTTACGTTAGTAGCTAGAGGGCAGAGCCCCATGCCGCCCAGGCAGTATATTTAATCCCTGCTGTGCCCCTCTCCACACCAGTACTGGACCCTTTCTGAATCTGAAAAGACCTAATTTCACATTATCACTTTTTTTGTTCTGAGAAGCAGATTTTCCTTGCTGCGTTTGCAATGCCTGGTGTGTGGGCTTGTACAAGGCTCCAGCAGGCCGCAGCGTGTGCGGTCCCCAGGGATGCTCCGGGCACACGGCCGCAGCCCCGCGCTCCGGGCAGCCCCCGGTCGGCATCGTCCTGCCCCTTTGCCACCGTCCCACCCCAGCCCGGCGCCAGCGGCTGCCTCTGGCCCGGGCTCCATCAGCGACATCTGCACCAGCCAGCTGGGGAAGTTAAACAGATAATTACCTCAGCACGCATCACGGTGCTTTTGTTATTAAGGTATTGATTAATTGCATTTAAAGTATACCAAATGACATTGAAAACTTCAACGGCTTTGCTACCAGCACAAACCAAAAATAAACTACAGCCCCTACCACATCACCCGTATGCCTGTTCTTAGCGTGCATTGTAGAGTTTAGACAGTAAAAACTGTTCTATTTTTTAAAAAATTGTTGCTTTAATGTTACTTTATAATACTGAATTAGAGATACTGGAATAAGAGTTTCATTTTCTGAATCACAGCACTACTAAGGCACGTGGTTTCTTTACAAAATCCGCACTTCTGAGGCTTTGATCTCTCCTGCTGCATGCAGAACACGGAGCAGAGCCAGCTGCCGATGGAGTAAAATCCGGCCCCATACGATGGAGTAAAATCCGGCCCCATACGAATGTGACCGCGGAGATCTCCAGCCCCTGACTCCTGCTCCGCAGCGGCTGTCCTTGTCCCGCAGGCACAGCCCGGGACACACACACAGGTTTGGCATCACTGTGTTGCCCAGCAATATTCCACACTTTCACTTCCCATGTTGGATTTGAAACTCGAATTTTTTCACTCCCGTCCTGTTATTTCCATTATCAGCCCTTACAAGTTTTTCCTTCCCTGCTTGCTCACGGGTGGCCAGTAGCACCGAGCGTCCCAGTGCTTCCCGGAGGGCAGCGGAGTGTCCCTGTCTCCTGTGGCGGGTGGACGAGGGCTGAAGGGGGCAGACGAGCTGCCTCTCGCCCGCCTGGGCCTGCAGCTCCCCAGCCCCAGCTCGGTCCTGCGGGACAATTACGGTTATCCAGCGAGCAACCTTTCCCCGGTCGCTGCTGAAGAGAGACTGAGTTACACGGCAACACAAGCACCTCCAGATTAACCTCCCTCTGCTCCGGTACCTCCTCCGGATGGGCAGGTGGTGGTTCCCAGCTCCGAATTCCCACCGGCAGCTCTGCAGCAGCATCACACTGAAGACTGTTGAAGCCACTCCACCGATCCCAGAGCAAAATTACAACAACCCGTCACTGCAATCCTGCGGTTTGCCAGGGAAAAACAGGCAAAGGCATGGCTTCAGCAGCTTGAGGAGAAGGGGGAAGGTGAGACGTGGCTTTGACTCACTCCGTGAGGAGGGCAGCCGGTAACGGGCTGGATGCAAAACACCGAACTTTCCAGGCATTTCAAAGTATTGCAGTTTTTAAAGTATTACTGTGCCTGCGCTGAGCAACAGCTCTTTGAAAAAATCCGCTGTTCAGGGAAAGTCCTCCGGCGCATTCTTCCAGGAATTACGTTATTTCTGAGGTTCAAAACTAGCAGTTTCGACATGGTCACTTAAGGCGTGAGAGTCTAAAGATGCTGACAGGCGTTTTCCTTAACGACCCTTCGAATGCCACCTTATCCCATCTCATTCATTAACCGTTGCCAATTCCGGGTACCTCTGTCTGAAATCTTGTCAGGGTGAGCTCGTTGAAATTCTTTCCAAAAAGCCACAAGGATCAAAGGCTTTGGCTTCATCTTGGGTGGAAGTTGGTGGCAAAACAGACAGGGTCGTTTCTCTCCTTTCTCTGCTGAGGACACGTTGTTTACGGAGGGCAGGAGAGGTCCCAGGCACACCAGCCACTTGTCTTCACCATTGTTGAAGCTCAGCATTGTCACCAGTGATAAGAACACTCTTTTATCACCCAAAACGCAATCCACTGCTACAACGGATCTCTGATAACTTCTCCAGCACCTGCTCAGCACCCAGAGGAACGGCTCGCGGTACCTGCTAAAGCAGGAGATGCAGGTCTGCAATGAGAATCTGAATATCGTCTTCTCTGGTTGGCTTTATTTCCCCGCCCTCCCCTTCACCATTTGATGTTGTTGTTAGTACAGCAGAAGGATTAACTCATTATAAATGCAGGGCCTTGGGGACCATTATGAATTTAAAACATCTAAAACAAAGTGAATGAGTCCTTCAGAGCTCATCTTCAAATCGGCATAACGCCATTAATAATTAAACTGCACCGTGACCTAAATAAATCACGGCATCATGCGTCGTTTGAACACTACTTGTCACACGTCAAGTTTGTCTGATACTCTATAGGGACTGAGCGCTCAGCCAGACAGGAGCAGGCTTTCAGGTGCAATTAAATCGATCTGTACATCGTTAAACAAGAAACATCCTCGAGCAACCAGTCCATCACCCTCACTGGGGCCAGCGTGGCTCACACCCTCGCCAGGCAGCTGGTAAAACCTGGGGTTATTTGGCCAGGAGATGAAAACCAAATGCTTTTCAATAGACCTTTTCTGTTTATGAGGAGTCCACGGTGTGTCTGGGGCTTTGGCAATAAATATAATTGCTGCTCCCTCTTTCACCAGAGCTCGTCTCGGGCATGGCCAAGCGGCTGAGTGAACTTGAGGGTCTCACCACTGGGTACCTTCTTCCAGCAATCATAGCCAGGACCGCAGTGAAGTGTCTTGTCTTATATCACAATTGGAAGACGTCTATAGAGTAATGACTCAGACCGCAGGAGCCCCGGAGGAGGAGGAGTAGGGCAGAGCCAGCCCCACGCCATGGCTGCGTGGCCGCGGGTGCAGGGACGGGCAGGCAGTGGGAAAGGCGGCACAGGGGGAGAACGGAGCCATTGCACAGCCCGGCATCATGGGTCTGAAACAAATCGTTTCGGATTCAAAACCATTTTAGCTCTCATTTCTCCACAGTGCCCATTACTCGGCCCTGTGCTTGGCGACAGCGTCAGACGCGATCCAGAGCAGCAACAAAAATAAGGCAAGTTCCTGAAATCAACAAAAGAGCCTGTTCTTATGGCAATTTGCCATCAAGAGAGAAAGCATGAAATAGCAGAAAATCACGAGGCAGACTCTTCTCATGGAATTGTCAGCTCAAGATCTTCAGAGCATGTGGATAACTACATGAGCTTCCTGTATGAAAAACAAATCAAGGCTTGGAGGATCACAGAATGATTGCGGTTGGAAGGGACCTCTGGGGAGATCATCTAGTCCAGCCCCCCTGCCAAGAGAAGCTGCTGGTTGAGCTATTATTGCAAACCCATTCCTTATTGGAATGTCTTTGTTTTCAAGTTCCTGACACTCGCTCCCTGTCGGCAGGGATGGGGCTGCCCTGCACCCCGAGCCAAGGCCACCTCCGAGCCGATGTTGGGGTTGTCCTACGTGGGGATCGGCCTTGAAGATGTTACCCGCTTGAGAGACTGGGGAGGAATCCCTCGTCTAACTCAGGAGCTTAATTTCAGAGAATTAAGAAGGATTTTTCATTGATTAAAAAGAAGAGGGAAGGAATATGAAGTGTAATTAATATCGCAGCTGAAGGCTGGCAATAGAATCATAGAATTGTTGAGGTTGGAAAGGACCTTTCAGATCAGCGAGTCCAACCATTAACCCAGCACTGCCAAGTTACCACCAGTGTCCCTCAGCACCACGTCTACCCAGCTTTTAAATTCCTCCAGGGGTGGCACCTCAACCCCTTCCCTGGGCAGCCTGTTCCAATGCTCACAACCGACCCTTTTGGTGAAGAAATTTTCCCTGATATCCAATCTGAACCTCCCCAGGCTGGAGAGGCATGGCTGGGAGGAGCAGGAAGGAGAAGCTGTGTCAGAGCTTTCCGAGTGAAGCCATGGGTTTGTACATTTGCACATTGATAGCAGAAATCTTACAAATCTCATTACCTCCAAAGACCAACCACCCTCGCAGTCACCGATGGCAGAAGGACCGGCCCCGGCTGGCCGTGTCTGCAGCACGGGTGGGCAAGGGCTGCCGGTAACCAGCTGGTCCAGCTGGATGGGCTGGTCCAGCTCCCCACTAGCACGTTTCCCAGCAAAAAAAACCAACGTCCCTCATAGGATACTCCACTGGGGGGGACCAACTCCACTAGCGAGACACCACTGCAAAACCTCCTCTGAAAGATCACAATTTTTTTAAAAGCAAGAGAGAAATAGACACAAAAATGGATAAAGTTAAAAAAGGAATTAAAAAAAAAAAAATCAGATTTCTTCCACTCTGTTATGGTTTTGATCGAGCCTACCTTAAATGGGGTTAAATCATCAACTCCTAGAGATTAATTCATCAAGGCGGAGCATTTTTCTCTCCCAGGATAAATAACCCTTATGGACCGAATCAGTAACTGAATTTTTTTTTAATTCCTCATAGTTTCTGAGGTAAAAACAACACTTTCTTCCACATTTTTATAGTCTTTCTATGGGATTGCTGAAAATTTGATTTAGTAGTAATATAGTCAGGATCTGTCAAGGTATTTATGCACCTGACACCTCTATAATTAACTGAATTTAAGCACAGAAAGGTCTAATTCGCAGTTGTGGTAAGTGACTTGTTCATTAGCAAAGAGAAAAATAATCCTGTTATTCTTGTGCCTTCTCCTACGTGTGGCTCCGGCGCTCTGCGTACAGAGATTTGAGATAGATATGTGTTACACTGAGGTAAGCTTCTAAATATAAGTTATTGCCCTTACCAGAACTGGGGCACTGTTTGAAAATCTAACCAAAATTATCTGTTTGCATAAAAACCTGCTCTAACTTCAGTGAAGTTCTGTGCTTTGTATAGCTACTTTCTGTGGCTGCTTTAGTCAGGGAGTTCCCTTCTGGATATCTGAAGCAGCAAATCCCCGTGATGTATTTTTAGGAATAAGTTTCAGAGCATATACTAAAGCAGAAAAGTCTTTGCAACAAAACTTCTTTGTAAGACCAATAATGCAACTATTAATCGGAAGCCTGGGACATCCCAGCCCATGCCACAAAATAGTTCAACAAATTATTTTGTCAAAGACACAGCCGGAGGAACCCCCCGCGTCCAGAAGTAGCAGATATCCCTTCCCTTGATGTAACCCCCGTTGAACCACGGGGTTACCTGTGCCGCTGAGCCCTCCTGCTCCCCCAGAACCAACAAAGAGCCAAAAAGGGCAGGAAATTCTCCTCAAAACCAAAAACATGTCTTCCGTATCTCAGTGGGAATGCGACACAGTCCTACGTCTGCTAGAAAGAAATCCTGGTGTTTCTGAATTACACAGACTGACTCCCCTAAAAAGTTTGTTTTCCTTTCAGGTATAACTTATTTTTAGGAGGAGTGCTGGTGGTAGGCATGAAACTCTTAATTCTTTTCAGTTCAGAACAAAGTGTTTTAGAAACCTTGTCATAAATATTACATTTCACTACTTTTAAGATAATAGTCTGAAATTTTTGCACGTGTGCCTAAAAACTGTAAGCAAAAATTGACACTTGGAAGAATTAAAAGCCAAAGTGACAATGCAACATTAGCGAAATCTGCTAACATGAAGCACAGCTTCCTCTGTCATTCCCAGGCTATAAAACTGATCTAAATAAACGTGGCCCAAGAGACCAGTTTTGAGGCCTCCTGCCCTCCCGCTCCCCTGGTGGTTATGATCGCTCATGTATCGTACTTCTCCTCTTTGGGTGCAGCATCTGCGTCTTCCGCAAGTTTTTCATAATAGGTGGTGTCAGATATGTCTCATTTACGTCATTCAGAGGAAGCGAGGGAGAGCCCGAGCGGCAGCCTCACGTCTCTGATAGCGGTGGCTACTGCTTCTTTGGTGATGAGGCATCATATAATCCTCTGCACTCATTGTTCTTTTGAAATACTTTAAAAACGCATTACTCAAGTCCGGCTCTCCAGGAAAAAGTGATTATTAGAAAAGTGTAAGTCTACAGACAGCGCAATACCAGCCGACGCGCCCCCCCCCCCCCCCAGCGAACAGACCTCACTTTAATGGGTTGGTTTGCTGGTTTAGCCCCTGGGCTGGGCTGGGGATCTGTGCCGGGGGATGGAGGACCTGCGGGGAGGACACACACGGTCCCATCGGTGCCAGGAGGAGCCAAGAGCCCGGTGGGGGCTTAGTCCTGGGGGAAAGAAATATTTTTCAAGGAACAAATTAGCCCCAGGAGGGCTTACCTTCATGAAGTTACACACGTTGCCACCTCTGCTCCCAGCCAAATGCAAATACACCTTCGCGGAGTGCACCCCACATCTCTCAGGTCCCAGCACACAGCTTGGGACACGGACCAAGTTTTTCATGTCCAAGCAGAGGTGGCCAGGGCCAGCACCTGTCCTTCCACCAGCGCGGGACCCCCAGCCTGGGGTGGGCACCCCAAGGAGAAAAAGGAACCTCAGCAAAGGAACATGGTGTTTGATCACAGAATTGCCCGGGTTGGAAGGGACCTTTCGGATCATCAAGTCCAACCATCGACCTCACACTGACAAACCCACCACTGACCCACGTCCCTCAGCACCGCGTCTGCCCGGCTTTTAAATCCCTCCAGGGATGGCGACTCCACCACTGCCCTGGGCAGCCTCTCCCAATGCTTGACAACCCTTTCCATGAAGACATTTTTCCCAATACCCATCCTAAACCTCCCCTGGCGCAACTAGAGGCCGTTTCCTCTTGTTCTTCCTCATGATGAGGCATTCTGCAGCTGAAGGACTTTTTTTTTCTTCTTTTATCTTGTGGTTCTTTGAGCACCCAACAGACTGAAACGCACAAATGATTATCTCTGAAGTGGGAAGGGGAAAAAAAAGAAAAAAAAAAAAAAGAAGAAACCCAAATCTTTGATCAGTTTTTGAGCAAGTCTTTGCATGGAAGACATAATGTCCAGAAAAGGTCAGGCATAAAAGCCTGACATCCAATGACTTTAAATCAATGACTTTTAAACATTTTCAGCAATAATAATGTAGAGAGGAGTTAGCAGGTGACCACTGTTCAGGCTTGGTGGTGACCCTGAGGCTGACCGAAGGCAAAGGCAGGTGAGGATGGGCCCTGGGTGCAGCCAGCCTGGCTCAGCCCCCATGGTGTCCCACAACGCCGGTCCCTGTCACACGCGTTGCAATGACCATTGTCTCTTCAGTCTGGAAAAAAGACAACTGAGGGGGGACCTTATCAACACTTATAAATACTGAAAGTGTGGGTGTCAGGAGGATGGGGCCAGGCTCTTCTCAGTGGTGCCCGGGGACAGGACAAGGGGCAACAGGCACAAACTTGACCATAGGAAGTTCCACCTAAACATGAGGAGGAACTTCTTTACCCTGAGGGTGGCAGAGCCCTGGCACAGGCTGCCCAGAGAGGTGTGGAGTCTCCGTCTCTGGAGACATCCCAAACCCGCCTGGACGTGTTCCTGTGCAACTGCTCTGGGTGACCCTGCTCTGGCCGGGGTTGGACGGGATGAGCTCCAGAGGGCCCTTCCAACCCTATGGTTCTATGATTCTATGATTATAGGTGTCACTGTCAGGATGGAAAATCTCTGTGGGGAAAAAAACAAGCCCAAAGTCTGGAGAAGTTCCTGTTACGGGCCTGCATGAGGACAGCAGGGGTGGGACTGAAAGAGAAAAGAAACTTTAGAATTAAGGCAAGACTTTGGCTGTCGGGGGCTGCGCCCTGAGCGGGGCCCACGCAGCGGTGGACGTACGTGCAATGAAAAGCCTCTGTACATCCCCCACCCTTGTTACATTGGCTATTAATAGTATGTGAGGCTACACTTTGATTTTCAAACATTTCAGGCACAAATAATAGAAAATTTCCAGTTAAAAAGGATAATCTCCTGTCAGAAAGAGAACAGTAAGCACAGTGAATAATTTAAAAGCTGTGAGGATATAAAGATTTATTACATTTCCCAACAAGCCAGGAGCATTGATTAATGGTTAAAAGTAGAAAATAGTGATGAAATTAAGTTGTAAAAGATCCCCCCAAATGATCATTCTTATGCTGTTAATATAGTTTGAAATGTTTTCATTGTATGAAACAACCTGCCTGTCTCATTTTTCCTATTAAAACAGATTGATCATAATTCATTTTTGAATAAACTCATTGGGAATTAATTTCCGAATTCAGGACAGAAATTGCAAAACCAGCAGGGCTTTTTAATATCAAATACTGCGTTTTAAAATCTTAAAAAATTTGAAATGGAAGTTTTCTGGTCATAAAAAAATCTCTTCTTGTAGATTTGGCCTTACCAGATTTCCCCCCGCGGCACTGAACTCCCCGCTGAGCAGAAGCACCTCAGCGTGGAGGGCACCGTGTGGGCGCTCGCAGAGCTGCCACCCACACCGAGCATAAGGAATACGTTCATGGATAGCAACTTGTGCTACTTAATTCATAAATAAAAGCAACATAAAAAAAAAAAAAATCACAGCCTTTATTCTAATCCATTATGTGGCCAAAGGCATCTATAGAAATTGTCAGTCCCTTTGTTAGAGTTTTCATACGTGGTCTACACATTTGCTGGCAACTGTGGTATTTTTCAAAAAAAAGATATGCCTGAGCACTTCCTTTAGCAATCACAGAATCATAGAATGGTTTGGGTGGGAAGGGACCTTAAAGCCCCCCCAGTGCCACCCCCTGCCCTGGGCAGGGACACCTCCCACCAGCCCAGGTTGCTCCAAGCCCCGTCCAACCTGGCCTTGAACCCCTCCAGGGATGGGGCAGCCACAGCTTCTCTGGGCAGCCTGGGCCAGGGGCTCACCCCCCTCACAGCAAACAATTCCTTCCTCACATCTCATCTCAATCTCCCCTCTTCCAGTGTAAAACCGTTACACCTCATCCTATCATTACACTCCCTGATCCAGAGTCCCTCCCCAGCTTTCCTGGAGCCCCTTTAGGGACTGGCAGGGGCTGGAAGGTCTCCCCGGAGCCTTCTCTTCTCCAGGCTGAACCCCCCCAGCTCTCTCAGCCTGTCCCCACAGCAGAGGGGCTCCAGCCCTTTGATCGTCTTCATGGCCCTCCGCTGGCCCCGCTCCAACAGGTCCATGTCCTTCTTGTGCTGAGGACCCCAGAGCTGGACGCGGTACTCCGGGGGGGGTCTCCCCAGAGCAGAGCAGAGGGGTAAAATCACCTCCCTCGACCTGCTGGCCATGCTTCTTTTGATGCTCTGGTTATGTCTAATATCATTAGTCAATAACGCTTTTTGCCAAATACAAATACTTTGTAAAATGCAATTAACTTTCCAGTGCTACATACGCATTAGGTCTGTTGGATGCCGTAGCAGTATGTAGCAAATAGCAGTACGGCCCACAGCGTACAGGCAGAACAGGAGCGGAAGAAGACCCCGCGTGGGTTAGGACACGTTCACAAACCCCTGGCTTAGGGCCAGGTTTCCTACCGAAGCTGTCGCAGCTCATCAGCACGGCGGTGCTCGGCGCGTGATCTTGCCGAAAGTCCTTCCTCAGCGGGGCAGGAGACACATCAGCTCAGTGCTACTGAATAAAAAATAAGCTTTTCTCACCTCAGACGTGTTTCTCGCTTCTAACACATCCTTAAGGTGCTATGACAAAAAATACCAAAGTCCTTTTTGTTTAAAGGCAATTTTACATGTGCTGCTATTCGTGTGACTTGATTAGCAATTAGATCTGAGGGTCTCTGGAAAAAAAAACCCAACGCTCTTGACAAGTAACCTCAGTTTTTGTTAGAAAACAGCCAGACTGCAAAATGCCAGCAAGTGCTGCCTAACGCCAGCAGGAGAATTAAACGGGGCAGAAAAGGTGAGGGCAGCAAGGGACCAACAGACATTTGTGAAAGATGATGCTCAGGGGAGTGGTGGGAGGAAGCCTCCATCCTCCTCCTCCCCGCTCTGTGCGTGCCAGCATCAAGCTTCGTGTCCCACCAGCAGGTCCCGCATCCCTCCGGCTCAGCGGCACAGCGCCCGAAGGGAGCTGCCACCATCACACCATCCATCCACAGCAGCCTTTCCGTGTACACATCCGTCGGCACCACTTCCACAAAGCTCCGTGAACCTCTGAGCTGGCACCTCTTTATTTTTAGCCGCTTTGATAATTTACACGGGACACCTCAGGAGGGGGGATATGGCCTGGCAGAGCCAAGCGAGGCAGCTCCTCCCGAGGGCGAGCACCAAGCCCCGAGCCGTCCGGCAGCAGCATCCCGCCGGGAGCCCTGACTTCTTGGGACTGTTGGCTGCAGGATTGCTCCTCTTGGCTCCACCGAGGCCATCCTCCTCGCAGGGCACATACACGTCTCTTCATTTAGACGCTTCAATTTCTAAACTTCCTCAGCCCTTAAGGAAGAAGAGAGACTTCTGGAGAGAGTGGTGGAGAGGAGGTGGAGAGAGCTCTGACAGTTTCCCTCGGCCGCTGGCGCGTGTTCCCAGAGGGGGCTCTCCTGGGATCGGGGATGTTACTTCTTCCCAGCTGCTGTCAAGAGCAGTTTTCTCTCCAGTGACATTCACCCAGTATCACACAGTGGAGCCCTCGCTCAGGAACATGTTACTCCCGACACAGGGCCCATCTTAAGCTGTGAGCATCCTCTCCCTCCTCCTCCCCTGCGGCTGGGTGACCCCGCCGTGCCGTGCCGTGCCGGTCCCCAGCTCTCCGCTCACACCTGAGCTGCCAAATCCGGGGAAACGTCCCAAAGACCTTCTGCAGGGCTCAGTTACAGACTGGGCATCCCCAGGGAATTTAGTCTGATTTTCAACACAGTTTATCGCACTGCCTTGCGTTGCTTCCGTGCACGTAACTGCCATCTTAAAAAAATATTTCCTTTAGTTATCGACAGAGGAGAGCCTTCCACCTCCCCACGGGCAGAACGAACAGGTGTTTAAAGAGCTGCTGTCTGTGGAACACGGGTCACAGGGTGAGCGTTCGCTAGAGAAAAGTCTTGATTTATCAGAAAGCAAAGTCCATACTTAGGTGCCATTTAATTAAGGCAGCCAAAGGACAAAAGGCACACCTGAGAGAGAAGGTGTATGTAGGTCTTCCAGCTTGGGAAGTGATGCTGCAAGCACAGCACCTCCATTTTGACAATATTTTCATTAGTGTTGGCTGGGTGCCAGTTCCCAGGGATTTGCAATTTTGCAATAATTGGATATGTGATTCTGGGAGCGATAGGACTTAAAATTCATAGGCCTTGCCTAAACACATACACACATGGATTGTGCTATCTATTTGGGTTTAATCAAAGGAGATAATACTGCTATTCACTAAGAAAATTGTGTGTGTTATCTTACTGTAGCATGTAGTTTTGTTGCAATGCCACACTTAAACAACAGTATTAAAGAAATGGGGAAAACTTAATAGAGCTGAACTTGCACATCGGAAGATAAAATGGGTGTCTTTTGGTTAGAGCCCTAGAAGGCATCACACTTTCGCCTAGCAGGGTTCCCTCCCCCCTCTTCTCATTGCTATTTTTCCTCGATTTTTGCATGTTTCAGCTGCTGAGGATGCGGACGCCGGGTTGATGCTTGCCCAGCGCCTCGCAGCCCCGGCGCTGACGGCTCTGCAGGCGAGGGGGCTGCAGGAGGAACGGTCCCACGTGGCGATGCTGCTGCTGCTGCTGCTGCTGCATCCCGCGTGGTGCCCGGTGCCCCCTGGCCTGCCCGCGGCTCTCGGGCAGCGGAGCAGCACTGCCCGCTCCCTCAGTCCCACGGCGGTGCCAGGCAGCCTGAGTCACGCAGGGACGAATAAGCATCCCCGCTCTGCCACCGCCAGCTGCAGCTCCAAAGCTGTTGGGATTCGTCTAGCATTAGTCATCTCTTATTCATAAAAACACAAAAAAAAGTACTGCGCCGTCACCGCCGCGTCTCTGCCCTCTCCCCTGGGTCCCTGTGAAGGCAGCGCAGGTTCTGCTGCCCCTTCCACCTGCACCACCATTCAGTCGGCCACTAACCATGATATATCATAGAATCATAGAATCACTCAGGTTGGAAGAGACCCTTGGGATCATCGAGTCCAACCATCAGCCCCACTCTACAGAGTTCTCCCCTACACCACATCCCCCAACACCACATCTAAACCAGTCTGAAACACATTCAGGGATGGTGACTCCACCACCTCCCTGGGCAGCCTATTCCAGTGTCTGACCACTCTTTCTGCGAAGAATTTTTTCCTAACATCCAGCCTAAACCTCCCCTGCTGCAGCTTGAAGCCATTCCCTCTTGTTCTATCGCTAATTACCTGTGAGAAGAGACCAGCACCAACCTCTCTACACCTTCCTTTCAGGTAGTTGTAGAGAGTGATGAGGTCTCGCCTCAGCCTCCTCTTCCTCACACTAAACAGTCCCAGCTCCTTCAATCGCTCCTCAGTCCTACAGAGCCTCTGGTTTCGGTCATATTTTGAGTGCCCCATCTACTGATTTACCTCCATCACAAAACTGCTATTGGAAGGTCTCGGGCTGTGGGAACATCCCTCCTCCCCCTGTCCCTGCAGACCAAACCAGGGCAGATCTCACCCCACCGCAGCAGGGGCAAAACCTGGGGTTCACGCGGCTCTAACCCCCAGATCCAAGCCAGCCACAAGCCACCCACCAGCCCCGGGGGAGCTCTGTGTCTCTCCCGGACAGCTGGTGTGCAGGAGCGGGATGCCAGCCTGTGCCACCCGTCCCACCGGGAGCCCAGAGGGGCAGCAGGAGGAACCCCACAGCATCTCTGTGCTCCGAGTGCAGCTCAGGGCGCAGCACATGCCCGAGGTGCAAACCTGATGGCAAAAAGGCTGGAGGCTCCATCCCTCCTCACACCAAAGGTCTGAGCAGAACGAAGCCACGCGGAGCAGAACTGACCGCCCAGGGGAAAACGTTCGCGCGAAGTCCTGCCACAGCAGCGTCTGACGCTCCCGCTGTGTTTGCCTTCCCTCTCGTTCCCCGTGAGCAGGGTGACAGGTGACACGGAGCCACCCCGCGCTGGGAGAGTCGCTTGTTTTCCGCTTTTCAAGAGCTTTGTTTTCACGAATCCGCGCTCGCAGAAGGATTCCGGTTTCAACATTCAGAACGCACTCGTAAGAGCTGCAAAGCATCGTTTGTGATTGATCTTTGTACACTCTAAATAGAGGAATTTCGCTTCATCACGCCTCTCTCTCTCCTATGTCCCCTATTATCTCCTGTGTCACCGCGGTGTCGCGGTGATTCCTGGGGGTGCCCAAATCACAGCGTTCAGTCCTTGAGCAAAGACCCAGGGGTCGCACGGGAAATAGCTCCGCACTTCACCCTATGTTTGTTTTTCCAGCGGCTGCGGGCGAGCCGGGGGGGGGGGGGGGGGGGGGGGGGTGCTCCCCTCGCAATTAGTCGGCACTCTCAGCTGCTAATCCCCACTCTACAAAATGGGTGGCTTTTCCCAATCGCCACGTTCCTTAGCCGAGAGCTGTCTCACCTGGTGTTGAAGAAGCCTCTTCCAGAGCCCGCTGCCAGGCCGGGCTGTCCCTCCGCGCCTCCAGCCAAGTGCCGGAATCACAGCCATGGGGCACCAACGCCTGCCCAAAACCAGAGCCATCCACCGGTGTTCAGCAATGACCGATGATCCTCCTGCCCGAGGACAGGTATAAACTTCCTCACAATTAGTTATTATGGTTGCAACTAATTTTTACTGGCCGAGCTGCTTAGAATCCCAAATTTATACTCACATATTCAAAGTCTTTACGGGAAAAAAAGGTTTGGGTTTTTTTTTTTATTTTCCTTGGGAATTGCCTTTCTCTGTGCAGCAGCAAATAAGGACACTCAGGATGCATTTTGCACGTAGAATCATAGACTGGTTTGGGTCAGAAGGGACCCTGAAGATCATCTAGTTCCAACCCCCCCGCCATGGGCAGGGACACAAAAAGGAATACAGGCCCGTTGTACCCAGGAATCCCTTTAATACACATTTCTCCTCTTTCCTCTGTACATACACACGCTCATATCCCTGCCTGTGATCCCAGCAGCTGCTGGATAAATGGGAGCCGGTCTGCGGGTGGCCTCTTGGGGCAGGATCGGAGCGGGAAGCTGGTGCTACGTCCCAGGGAGGTATGGAGGAGGACCAGCCCTCGGCCTGCTATCAGAGACCGTTGCTTGGAAAAGCTGCTAACGCAGCCTGTTTTCTGCTCAAGGGAGCAAAATATCCTCATAGGAGAAGTTTGTTAGCTTGAAAATAGCAAATTTTTATGCATGATGTAATTCACTTGAAGCTTCACTGAGCTGAAATTGCCTGACCTTTTGATCTTTTTGCCAATAAATGAACAGCCCCAAGGAAGCTTGAAAGTGCTGCACCCTCAGTGGAGGAGGACAGGCAGTCCGAAGGATCTGAGGAATTAAAGCTTTTTTTTTTTTTTCATTTTAAGGGATCAAGACTTGGGGAAAATACAGGTAGTAGTATACATTTTAAATGTTGATTTAAAAAAAAAAAAAAAAGGACAAAAACCCAAAACATATTGGTATAAAGTTTCAAGGAGGTGTTACCTTTGCAAGTATTGCCCCCAGGGCTTGCTCAGCTCGCTCCCAAGGCTTGCGCCGTGGCCACCCAGAACCTGCTTCTGCGAAATGCTGAGAGTGTAGTTAAAGCCCCAAGAGAGGGCCAAGTCTTGATGGATAGGCTTTGAAAAGTCATTAAGGTAAGGGGTAGAACGATGGAGCTATTTTGAACCAAGAAGTACCTGAGTGGCGTGGTCCCTAAACGAACTGTCAGTGAAGTGATAGAGAGCCCGGTGGGTTTTTCCATGGAGTAACTACAGCAGCACACGCTGAACGATTGTGCGAATTGGCCATAATCGGTTGGATATGTCCCAAATGGCAGATCTCCTCTGTTCTGCAAGGTAGGCAATTCGTACGAACTTTGTTCAGCTATTAATCAAGACACGAGGGGGGGGATTTATTTTTTTTTTTTCAGCCTTCACATCCACTTCCATGAGCCATCTAACAAAACATAATTCTGTTTTCAGAGTGATGATGTGAGAGGATCTCTCTTCTTCCCAGGGGATTTCTTTGAAGAAGTAGTTGTTGCGCAAGTGCTCCTGCCTCTCCCCCAGACCTACTGGGGCGGAGGAGAGTTCTGTAGACTTCTTGAGGTTAAACTTGTGGTGCCTCTTCATCAAGTTTCTCGTTTATCTCCAAGAGGTGCTAAAATTCAGCTAGTGCAAAGATTCTTCAAATCAAAATATGCGATATGATTTTCAGTCATTAGCAGGGGTCAAGCTGTTTGAAACCCGGTGGTTTCCACTTTCTGCTATGAATTTCAGAAAGTTACAATTGTGAAATTATATTAATAGAATCACAGAACGGTTTGGGTGGGAAGGGACCTCAAAGCCCCCCCAGTGCCACCCCCTGCCCTGGGCAGGGACACCTCCCACCAGCCCAGGTTGCTCCAAGCCCCGTCCAGCCTGGCCTTGAACCCCTCCAGGGATGGGGCAGCCATAACCTAAATATTTAAGAGGTACATCAGAGAAAGACAGCTATGCATAAAACCACGACTAGAGGAAACCAGCCCTCCGGCACCCCGTAAGCCGAGCAGGAAGACAACGGGGCAGCACCTGCACAGCTTTTTGCCCTTGGCTGCCGAAGGTGAAAGCAGACAGGGTTTGCCCCCACAACGCGATTCGCCATTACCAGCACTGGGTAAAGGAATGATCTTGCAAAGGAGAGGATGTCCCTCCCGAGAAGTGCGTGTGTGTTGGGTCAAACCAGGGATGGCTCTTACCTGGGGAAGGTGGTCCCCCCCTACCAGGACGTTACGGCTCTTTGGGAAAGCCCCATGGTCTCCTCCCCTCTCCGAGTTGGCGTCCCCAGCCTGCTGGGCACCGGGGGGGTCCCGCCTTGACGCTCCTGCTGGTGCAGGCATATTGTGAGATCCTTCAGGATTCGGCTGTCACTGTGATATTTCTCCCCCGTTCCCCAAACGCAGACGGCTTGCGGGCAGGCCGTTGTGAACACGCTTGCTAAGGAAACGCTGAAACCCACACTAGGACGGTGGGCTGTCAAAGTCAAGTCATCGCCTTCGTGTCCCAGTTAGAGACTGCAGGGAACTAAACAGAACAGCATTTTTTTAAAAAAAAAAATGTTTTTTAAATATTAACACCCCCCAGTTTTAATTTCCCCCCCTGCACGAATACCCCTGCCAGCCCTGCCCAGTGCTTGCCAGCTCTCAGCGAGGGGGTTGGCACCCGGAGCTGCGCCAGAGTTTCCCTTCAAATCCCATTAAGCAAAGCCAAATGTGGAGAGGGAATCCCGCAGGCCAGTTCACCTGACCATTCCCCATCCCCATGGGATCTCTTACATTCATGGACCTGGGACCACGTCAGGATACACTCGGCACTTGCCCGCAGCCACGCTCAGCACTTACCCACAACTGTCGTTCAGACAATAGTGTCTCACCCAGTGACCCCTCCCCACCCGGGAAGGGGAATCAGGAAAAACAAGGAAACCTGAGGGTTGGAATATACACGGATTTAACAGAATAAGACTAAATAATTAACATTAATAACACTAAAGGACCAATATTGATCCCGATACCAATACAAAATACACAAGGACTATGCCCAGCCCATTCCATCATGGGAATCTGTGCACTCCCCGCAGGGACAGCCAACGTGGGACCCTGTGAGCGCTGCGGCTTCAGGAGGAAGGGAAGGGCTCAGGGTCCGGCACCAGGAAAAGGAGTGCTCAGGACGGCAGCCAGCAAGGGAGAGAGGGGACTCCTCAGCAAACTTCCTAATTTCTATGGAATGTGCCATTCATGGTATGAAATAACCCTGTTGGCCAACATGGGTCAAGTGCCTGGGTCTCGCTCCTCCCCATCCCCACACCTGGTGAGCTCAAAACACCGAGACCTTGAAACCCGCACCCCGGACCTGGCTGTAAAGTAAATGTTTTCACAAATTCTGACACTGGAGTCTTCTAAAAATGCAGTTTTCACAGGCATTAGAAGAGAAATTAATCCTGTGCCACTCAAACCAGGACACTCATTTTATTCAAGATCAGGGCTGTGTCCTTACTATCATAGATATTTATTTTTGTTCTTAAAACATTCATCAAACTTTTCTCTGACCCGGTGAGTTGTGCTTACCGGATCCTTTTCTCTTCCCTAAGTTCCCCTCAAGCCTTCCAGCTGAGGAGCACGGCCCACCCTGGCAGACGCCGGTTGGGTTGGAGCCATCAGCCTGCGCCTTCCCCAGGAGCACCCGGTGCTCCCTGTCCCTGCCCAGCTCCGCAGGGGGCGCTGGGGACACGACACCCGTGGACACCCCCACCTGAGCAGCATTCCCTGACTATTGCACCTCTCCCTTTCAGCCACCCGCACGTTGCATCGCGAGCCTGGTAATTTATGGGAGGATTAAACCCCCACGCTGTTAATTTTGCCACAGTTCTACTTTTCATAAGGTCGTTTCATTAAGATAAGACAAACACCTTAATTCCCACGCCGACACGTAGCTTCACTCTTCTGTATCTCATCCACAGGCTGGGCAGGCCCAGAAGAGAAATTAAGCAACGCACTCATTCCACAGTAATTTGAGTATTTCAGCACTTGGGTCACAATTAAAAGTTATATCGTAGAGGTACTGAAATCAAATCGATGGCTTCAAAGGAAATGAAGCCTAGAAGATACCAAGTCTTTGCCATGAGGGTATCAGTGTGACCAGGAGGAACATCTTCCTCATGCTCCTCCTAAGGCATTTACCCACCTGGGTACCGACCCCCCGCAGCCCCTGCCTGCTCCGACCGCGCTGTGCACGCACACGAGGGAACGCACCACACTCGGAATGTCTCAAGTGCTTACGGCTGTATCACCAAATCGCTTCAAATCCTCTAAAAGCGCGGTGTTTCTCATTCTGGAGCAGAGGGTTTGCTCCTACGGAACAAGCAGGGTCTCGCTGAAGCTGGGGTTGGCTGGGCACAGTGTCACCGACTGTGTCGGGAGAAACGCAGGAGAACAGGAGGTTTCTGTAGTGGAGAAGCGGAATAAGAAATAGCAAGTGGACTTAAATGAAGTTTAATGATCCCTCGAGGTAGTGCGAGATCCACGTCACTGGATTTGGTTGGGAAAACGCAATGAATTGTGCTGATGCCAGCTTTGCCACTGCAGCTAACCACTGTGTAAGAGCCTGCTTGGTCCTCTAAATATATACGTATATATCTGAGGACCTGATCCTGCCCACCAGCTTCAGTGAAAGCATAGCAATGTTAAACAGGTGGGTCTGTCGCTTATTTAAGCACAATTCTCCTTTTAAAACTACAGCGTACCTACAACACACAGCGAGCGCACTTTTGCAGTCAGCCACCCAGGCTGATCTGAGAAATCACAGAGAACCACGCTGGGATACCCACAGAACGTAAGGAACTTTGAAGTGGGACTGGGAAGCTGTGAGATGTTCCTATTTTTATCCTTCAAACCATTCTCACCCCTTTCTGGCATTTGCAAATGGCTGAGAAAGGCAGAAAAGCAGCTGGCCTACATAGCCGGAGCGGAGAGGTGGAGATTATGCGTGCCTGCTCCTGGAAACCTATTTCAAGTTTCTTATCTGGCATCGAATACTTATCGGTCCCCCTTTTTTTTTTCTCCTCAAACCTTTGAATTTATTCCAGATATAAAAGGAAATGGAAATGAAATTGAAAAAATTATGGTTTTGTCTAGTCATAACTAGGAAGCACTTGAAACGTAATTGTGGTTGTTTCTGCAAGGTTTAGTTCCGTATTTTGAAATGGTAAGTGTGGGGAAAGCTAGCTATTAACGCGAACCCAAAATCTAGCCATTGGCATCGTCCAGTACTTCTTTTAGATTGAGACTGGCAAACAGAGTACGACGTAAAACATATGAAAGGAATTAATGCCTTTCAAAAATACCCAGGAAGCAGCTCCCCACCCCCAAGAGCTCACAGCTTTTCTTCCATCCAACACTTCCCAACAAAGGCTTTATGGATCAAAACTACCCAAGAATAAATGAAATGGCCCAAATCCGCCATGGCACGATGCACAACTCCTCCAGATAAGCAGTATGGAAAGCACAGGTCCAACACCCTTTCTGCAGCCCATCGGGCAATCCCGCCAGGGCTAGGCATCCTTCCCACGGGACATCAGGTCCACCCCAAAGTGGGAGTGGTTCAAAGAAAATCCGGGTCATCTAGATACACAGAGCTGCTTTACCACAACACACTCTCTTAAAAAGGAAAAGCAAAATAGGACTATTAAATCAGTATCTTGTGAATGCTGCTGTGTCCTCCCCTTGGCTCTGGCACATCAAACCTGTAGAAAAAAATGCCTCCATCTGTGTGGATGGACCAAGAGGAAGAAGAGATGGGAAGAGAGCGAGAAATTGGTCCGCAACCGTAAAAGAAGACATCATAGAGAAAGCAAATACAAAGATGAATTTTCCCTCCTTCTCACGATCACTCTCCTTTCCCTCACCCTGCCCTATAAATATGTACGCAGAGGTTTTAAAAATTAGCAGACACTTTGCTGCTTATTACTGGATTCTCCTTACAGTTATTTAAATTATAAACGTGGCTATTGATGCTAAGCCTGAAGTACTAAAATTATTACAAGCAATGCATGCCCAGCTCTGAAATTCTGAAGTTAATTTAAAACGTTTTTGGAAATAGGATGCCTTGTCGTAATAGGTCTATGTTGGCCATATTGAGAAGAGAGTTTTCAATATTTTTATAAATTTTACATGCAAGTGAAAAATTATCATTGTATCGATTCAGTAGCAACTGCTCTACTAAAGATTAGACTACAATACCAATAAATTGAGAAATCTACACAACAGAGGAGAGAAACAACAGACGAAAATTTGGATGTTACCTACCATCTCCTATTGTCCTAATGTAACTCGCTAAACTTATTTTTAAGCAGGAGGAAGGAGTAGCGTGTTTATTTTCCAGTCACCAAGGCGTTAAGCAGCATATTGCCAGCCCTGCTTTGGCGACCGGCCACGGAGACGGAGCATCGCGCCTTCCTGCACGGCTTTGGCCTTGGCTCGGCGGCGAAGCTCGCTCTTCCATTCCAGAAAGTGCTCTGCTGAGCCTTGCCATGCCTTCTGCTAATGTTCCTCTCTAGCAGCTCTAGGACAGCTTTCCCCTCAAGTACCTGGACAACGAAGCAGTTCAGTTCTGATCTATAAATATTTAATATTTTATTTCAGAGCTGAGCTTTCTCCAAGGCAGCATCTGCTGTCTTTGGGGGTTTTACAGCTTGTGCATATGCATTTATGGGGATGTCAGCCTTCACATTTCAACAGAACTGAAGGTAAAGAAAAAAACAAATATTCATGGATTCTTATACTTATGCAAGGCTAGCATTTCTCTGAACTTTAAACCCTGCAGAGTTTAATGAGTGCCAGAGCTGAAAATTACCCATCAAACTCTCTCTTCTGGGCTGCTTTTCATATATGCCCTTCAGTATTTTAATTGTGCTTCCACGATGTACAGACCTATTGCTACGGGCTCTTTTTTCACAGAATCATCTGGGTTGGAAGAGACCTTTAAGATCATTGAGTCCAACTGTTACCCCAGCACTGCCAAGTCACCACTACCCCACATCCCTCAGCACCACATCTGCCCGGCTTTTAAATCCCTCCAGGGATGGCGACTCCACCACTGCCCTGGGCAGCCTCTTCCAATGCTTGACAACCCTTTCCATGAAGACATTTTTCCCAATATCCATCCTAAACCTCCCCTGGTGCAACTGGAGGCCGTTTCCCCTTGTCCCATGGCCTGTTCCCTGGGAGAAGAGCCCGACCCCCCCTGGCTGCCCCCTCCTTTCAGGGAGCTGTAGAGAGCGAGAAGGTCTCCCCTCAGCCTCCTCTTCTCCAGGCTGAACACCCCCAGCTCCCTCAGCCGCTCCTCACAGCACTTGTGCTCCAGACCCCTCACCAGCTCCGTTGCCCTTCTCCGGACACGCTCCAGCCCCTCGGTGCCTGTCTGGTGGTGAGGGGCCCAAAACTGGACACAGCCCTTGAGATGGGGCCTCCCCAGTGCCCAGTACAGGGGGGCGGTCACTGCCCCAGTCCTGCTGGACACACTGTCCTGACACAGGCCAGGATGCTGTTGGCCACCTTGGCCACCTGGGCACACTGCTGGCTCATGTTCAGCCAACACCCCCAGGTCTTTTTCCACCGGGCAGCTCTCCAGCCACTCTGCCCCCAGCCTGGAGCGTCCATGGGGTTGGTGTGACCCAAGGGCAGGACGCGGCACCTGGCCTTGGTGAACCTCACACCATTGGCCTCGGCCCCTCGACCCAGTCTGTCGAGGTCCCCCTTTGTCTCCCATTGCACAGAAACGGGTGTTAGTCTTTGACTTGGCACCAGGTCTCACACCTCAGGTCCAGCAGGATCTGAGCAAGCTTTTCAGGTGGTGGCGGTGGGCTCTGGGCTGCTCTCCGGGAGGGGAGGGAGAGCGGGGCGGGGGAGGGAGCTAGGGTCTGTTCAACAGCCAGTGGTGCAGAGGGGGTGACAATCCCCAAGGATAACACACTGCTGGAAGAAATGGTGTGGCTTAGCAGAATGAATCCTACCCGTGAACCCCTTTGCTCGCAGGGTACGTGGTCCAGAGAGTGAAAGATAAGGTGCTCCTGAGGCTACATCCAGGACAGTTTCACTCCAGATGCTCAGCGTCCAATGACGGTCACAGAAATGCCGTATGAGAGATCTCCTGTTAGATTGCCTTTAAAAAGAAGAAAAAAAAAAAAAAGACATTATTCAGTTTAACATGTTATTGTGAAATAACACCCCTGGTTCACACATACCTGTGAGCGCTTGAGCAACTGCAAGGTTTGCCAGTCCGATGTACACAGCAGAGATGAAGTCACAACATGAAACTTAAAATACTGTTTAAAAAAGTCATTTTCTCATTCTTCAGTAGAACTCACCCCAGTTTGGGTTCTCTGTGTGACCTTTATAACTTGTATAAATGATGTTAGAAGACCAAACCAGGAGCATAACACACCGGGTAACGCTGGAGAGCTGAAATGTCCAACCTAGAAAACTTTAATTTATTTTTTTTTATCAATTTGCACACTACAATATTTCTAAAATTTGTTGTTTAACCAAAAACAAATCTAACCACGTTAACACTCGTTAAAGTGTTCCTGGCTACATAAAAGCTGAGCTACCTGGGAAAACAGATACAATTGCTGCAACCTGCTAAAAGCTGATTTTTTCATCCTGCTGCGCCTTCCATTTACCAGCCTTATTTCTATGCTTAATTAAACAATCTCAAGAGTCATCCAGAAAAAGAAAGAGAAGCCGTTAAATTTAGAGTTACTAAGGAATTTTTTTAGTGTCCCCCTTTTTGCCTCAAAACGGTATTCAGGTGAGAAAAAAAGTAAATCAGTAGAATATTTTTTTTGAATTCTACACATACCACCCTGTCAGCTGCAATTACGTTACTTCAAACTGCATTCATTTTCTGCTCTTAAGTCTTCTATGGCAATGATTTTGTTGAAATAGTTTGATTTTACTGTATTATGCCAATACTACAGTGGTAGAAATTTCAATCTCCTTAGGCAGAAAGAAGTCCAAAAATACATTGACAACAAGCATAAAGAAATTTAAACTCTCAGTGTCTCTAGTTCATGCTATTTTTCTGTGGTTGTTGTTGGGGTTTTTTTTTTAAACATCTTTAAATTTTGCTGCTGCACAGTTTGCATTTCACAGGGAAGACAGCGGTATTTCCCGTGGTGATCCAAGACCCCGATGCCCAGACACGGAGAGATGGATCCAGGGCTGCCGCAGGCACCAGGAGAGCCGGCTCCAGGCTCCCAGCCCCTCCTGAGGATGGATGGGAACAACAAGGACCCGCAGCACACAGTGTCGCCCTAACTCCGCAGATCAGTCAGCAACGAATTCTGCTTAATCACTTCTCAAATGATAAGTGAGAAAAAAATTCAATAAAACTTGTGTTAAGCTAATTCCATGTTGCAGTACAAACAAAGTCTGCAACAGCCTAATCCTCTTACGCCAGGGAACAGGCTCCTAAAGTGGTTATTTAATAAGATTAAACACCGCAGGTCACAAAAATTAATTTATACAACTGTCATGGTTTAATAAACTACGTATCTACGGAGTGGGCCAAACTTCTTCCCTGTGGAAGAGACGGAGCCGAGCACGAGCCCCGTCCTGGGGGCTCACGTTGGACAATCTCCCAGACACTGGAAACTACCAGGTTTTAATGTGAGCAGCGACTTCGTGCCTCTGGTGCTTGTAAACCCCTCCTTCGGCCGAGCAGGGGGAAACTCCCCATGGAAATCTCCGCGGGAGGTGTCCCCTGCTCGGAAAGCTCTGCGTGTTCCGCGAGGGAAAGGCAGTCAGCTCCCCGATTTTATCTGCAAAATAGGAGCCTAATAGCACTACACACTTACACGCTTACGGCAATAAAGATGTGTCTTAACTACCCTCACTTACATTCCCCCCGGAATGTGCCCTAGAGGGACCTGCCGTTGGCACCTGCAGTTGGGAATTCAGAGCGGGTGCTATAAATACCCCTTTCCCTCCCTGCCACAGTAAAATAAACTAGAGGGGAAAAAGGTTTCATCTGGAAAAATGCATGGCACACAGGAAGGTCAAAGCCTGCTAGAAACCAGAAAAAAAGAAAAAAAAAAACCAAATCGCGTTTTTGTTCATGTGATATACAGACGTATTAAGAATAAAAAGCTATAGAGCTCCGAAAGTGCGGGGAAAGGGCAAAGCAGCGTGTTAAGGGCTGGAGGATGGCTGGGGAGGAAGCAACAGCAGGAAACTGAGACGGAAATCACGGCCGGTGCGGGGACAGCAAGAGAGAAATAAGCTGCGTAACGGTTGGGGCACGGCACGCTGGGTTTCCTCTCCCAGAGAATTCAGGTTAAAAAGAAATTAAAAAAAAAGAAAAAAAATCTATCAGGAGTCAGAGAGAAACTGAGACTTGCAGAAGGATTTCAGAAAAGCAAAACAATTTTAAAAATCAGAACAAAACCTGCACTGGGTGACAGGGGTCTGTGATTCAGCAGTGCGATGAACTCAGCTGGGATGGGGAACATCCAGTTTTACATCCTTGCTCTGAAGCAAGAGGAGCCACATCTGGTTTGCTGCCCTTTTCGGTAACAACAGGCCGTCACGTCCATCAAAGCCGTACGCTGAAGCCCGAGTGTTTTAATGCGGGCGGCGCTGCACCGCAGCCCACGCGCTCCCGTGAGGAGCTGTGGTGTAGATGTACCGGAGGATTTCCAGAGTATTTTGACCACGCACACGCACCCCCCGCAGAAAAAACGCCGTTCCTGGGAAAGCTCCAAACCGAGCTTTGTACTGAGGCAGAGATGGGGTAGAAAAGCCCAAACCTGGGGTCCGCGTGTTCCACCTGCGGCGCTGCCGGGCAGGGCAGGGGCGAAACCTCCGCAGGGGCCGCGCAGCACCAAATCCGGGGAGTCACTGATGCTCAGTTCCCCCACGGGACTGGGGAGGGAGAGGGATGGTGGTGTGCCGGGGTCCCCGGGTGGGGGTGGAGGTGCAATGTCCCTCCGGCCCTCCCCGGGGGCGAGGAGGAGGAGGAGGAGGCAGCTCTCCGCTCCCCCGGGGTGGCGGCAGGCAGGGTCCCCCTCTGCTCATCGGGACCCCAGCAGCTCCAGTGCTCCCACATCGCGCACAAAGACCATGGGTGGGGTATTCTGGATGTATGGGAGCAGGCACAGTGCTGAAACCTCTCCTGTTAATGAGAACGTTCACTTAAAACTGTTTAAAAAATTATTTCAGAATTCATTTTCAGGCGTACAGCTCCTGAACCCACTCCCATTTGCATTCGTTTATCAAGAAGTAGGAAATGAAGAGCTTGGACTTCCTGAGGCTTTTTCTGTTCTTTTCCCAAGCCCTGCCCAAACTTGCTGCCGCCTTTCCCCAGCTTACCAAATTTTGCTCTTGAGCACCAAGGAGAGGATAAGGACACACTTCTGTGCTCGTCTTCTCACTTGTGAAAACTTCAGATACTTCCTCAAACTCTATGAATTGAGAAAGAACAAGGCTGTTTCTTACACTAAAAAAAAAAAAAAGGAAGAAATATGAAAAAAATATATTAAAAAAATACATAAAAAAAAAAGCCCTGCCTATAAAAATGCCGTTTGTGTTTGGAGGCGCAGGGAGGTTTCTGAGAAGCCTGAGACGTTCTCCCCGGCCGCGCTGCTGAGCCAGGCGGGGGAACCAGCAGCCACACGACCGGCCCTATTCCGGGTGCTGCTTTGTTCCGTTTCTCACCACCGACATTTTTTTTGAAGCAATATTTCAACAAAAGAAAAAATACTTATATCACCTCAGGGAAAAGCAAGCCTGCGGTGAAATAAATATCGCTTTTGTATCAAAGCGATTCACAATTCCTTTGATAAATCTTATCACCGCAGAGTTTTTCTGCATTGAAACAACCCCTTGAAGGGCTGAAAGAACCATCTGAATAATTCTGTTTATTTTGTATTCAACAGTGCATCGCACAAGCCAGCGTAGCATTTCCATTAGTCTTTAAAAATAGTATTAAAGGACATTTCAGTCTATTTAAATTATGTCTATTTTCATTTAAATTAGTTGCTAAATAACAAGTTCTATGCCATCATTATGCTGTAGTATGCGACTGTTAGAAATACGTTTCAAACAAAACAAATTAAGGAACCTGGAAATTGCAACAGCAGAGCAAGAACGTATTTGTTGGCAAAAATAAACAGAGAACAACAGAAAGTCATCAAAAATATGATAATAAACCAGCCCATGTTTAGGGTGCAAAAGGAATGGTACACACAGAATACCTCATTTTACTCTTACAAGGTTTTTATTTATAAAATTTGCTGTTTCCTTAACTGGAAAAGGTGGCCTGTTTTATCATACCCAGCCGTTCTCCATGAGTTTGGGGCCATCCTGGAGGGCGACAGCAGGAGCCCCCGCAGCCCCATCCATCACCCGGCGGCGCTGCCACCCCCAGCAGAACCGGGGCCCCAGTGCTGGCGCTGGACCCCCCCTTCATCCAGCGTCTCGATGGCTGGCGCAAGGACAGGAGGGACAGCTGTCCTGGAGGAGGCATCGTCACTGGGGACAACCCTGGAGACGTCGCATTCACAGCAGCCGCAGCGGAATAAAATGCCAATTTGCTGCTGAACAATGTTGTTTCTCAAGGAAAACGGCACACGTGTGCCAGCAGCCTGGGGGGAGCAGAGTTTGGGTACTTGATAACACTGAGACCACCTAACCAGTCACTCATAGTCATAGAATGGTTTGGGTGGGAGGGGACCTTAAAGCCCCCCCAGTGCCACCCCCTGCCCTGGGCAGGGACACCTCCCACCAGCCCAGGTTGCTCCAAGCCCCGTCCAACCTGGCCTTGAACCCCTCCAGGGATGGGGCAGCCACAGCTTCTCTGGGCAACCTGGGCCAGGGGCTCACCCCCCTCACAGCAAACAATTCCTTCCTCACATCTCATCCCAATCTCCCCTCTTCCAGTGTAAAACCCTTCCCCCTCGTCCCATGGCTCCCCTCCCTGCTCCAGAGTCCCTCCCCAGCTTTCCTGGAGCCCCTTTAGGGACTGGAAGGTCTCCCTGGAGCCTTCTCTTCTCCAGGCTGAACCCCCCCAGCTCTCTCAGCCTGTCCCCACAGCAGAGGGGCTCCAGCCCTCCCAGCATCTCCGGGGCCTCCTCCGGCCCCGCTCCAACAGCTCCGTGTCCTTCTGCTGTTGGTGCCCCAGCGCTGGAGGCAGCGCTGCAGGGGGGTCTCCCAGAGCGGAGCAGAGGGGCAGGATCCCCCCCCGGCCCTGCTGCCCACGCTGCTGGGGATGAGCCCGGGGTGTGGGGGGTTCCTGGGCTGCCAGCGCACGTTGCTGACTCGTGTTGAGCTTCTCATCGAGGGGTGTTTTCCCCAGAGGTGGCATGAGCCAAGCAGAGGAGGTTTCCCAGGTCTCTTCCCCACGGCATGGGGTGACAGGGCTGGGTGGCACCAACCCCACCCCAGCCTGGCCCCGCCGGGCAGCACGGGGACACGCCGAGCCGGAAGGATGCCGAGCTGCCACCTCCTGCCCTCCGTGGGGTCTCGGGCGAGCAAGGGGGGCAACAACAAAAAGAAAAGAACACTGAGCCTGGCACTTACAGAGTTCACCTCCTGTACCAGCATCACACGCTTTTCCCAGCGTACAAAAGGTATTAGGATTGACATGGAGACATTCCAAACCCGCCTGGATGCGTTCCTGTGTAACCTGCTCTGGGTGACCCTGCTGTGGCAGGGGGTTGGACTAGATGATCTCCAGAGGGCCCTTCCCACCCTATGGTTCTATGACTATGATTCTATGACTATGACCTCCTTAGGAATAAACTCTCAGGGAAGCAAAACATGACCCTGTTGACCTATCAAAGTCTTCCTAAACCTAAAAACAATCCTCATATTACACAGTATGAGATTAAACACTATCAAACTACATCAAAACACTGTCAGAGGAGAAAGCCGTGTGTAAAATACAGTGAATCAAATAACTGGCGTGAAAAACACTTGTGCAAATGTATCTGGAATTTTAGAAGTCTCCACAGCAAGGTGGGCACCTCCTTCTCCAAGCAATGCCAAAAGGCCATTTCCCTATTAGCTGCTACTGACATTTTGATTTTAATCACTGCCAAAATAATTTAGCTCTTCATATTTTGCAGCAAGTTAAGGCCAGGATCTTAATTAGCCGTTTGCTAAGTGTTGCTTGGATATAGATGATTATTTCCCAAACAGGATCTGGAATATTTTATTTTCGTACCTACCGGTCTTGATCATACACAATTCATTTGCACTCTGAAAAAGCCAAACCGGTCTGCCTTCTAACTCATATAAACCAAAAATACCCCATCCCTCTACCCCCTCTGTCTCAGGAACTGAATTTTCACAATACACAATTCACAATACACTAAATGTCTTCTGATTTACATTAGTAAAGACAAAGCAAAAAGTCACAAAGTGACACTGAATGTGAAGATATCCACATACTTTCATAATAAATATAAAATATATTGCAGGAGCAGAGGGGTGAAAATGCGTGTGCATCTTTTGACTCAATGCAATTAAAAAAAATAAATCACATGATTCATTCTAAAGTTACTATAAACGTCCCCTCTCCCGGGTGCCGTCTCTCCCCCATCACTACGCCGGTCATTCGGCTCGTCCTGAGCGTGAATTCCCGTGACATCCCTGGGAGACCCAACGCCCTCGCTGTCCGCATGGGGAGGAGGGCTCTGTCCTGTGCCCCATGTCCTGGCTCTGCACAAGCAACGGCACAAAACTCCTCGGCAATTCGCAGCTCCTGGTTACACAGGAAAATATAACCCTAAGTTTGGAGCGTTTTCTAAAACCGCAAGGATTTTTGGTCTTTTCATTGATATATTTCCAAAGGAATAAATACATCTTCCGTAAACAGAAAATCTAGGAAGTGTTCTCAATATAGGTAATTTGCATATATATTTACGCTCTAAAAAATTCCTACCTTCAACTAAATGTAGGGAAATAATTTAGCATATACATTTGATACTCAAAGCATGCAACAAATCATATGCATTTAATTCAACAGTGCTATTAAAAAAAGAACTACATGGGTAATCAAGAATGTACTTAACCTTTCTCTAAGCAACACAGAAAAAAGTTAGGGTGAAATATGTGACAATCCCCTAAAAATATAACCGAAGGGTAGTAAGGTGTAGTGTAAAAACACAGTCGGCACTGAGGAAACAAAAAACTGGCAAACAAGAAGAAAAATTTGTTTTGGAGTCAGGCTCAGTAAAAGCCGATGTATGCTCACAGTAAAACCAGATGTATAACGCAAACCTCCTCAAAGTAAAATATAGCATAATTCCAACTGTATTCCAGCACAACGGGTCTAAGAGCTAGAAAACTCCTGTGGGCTGAAGAAAAATACATAAAGATTTTTTAAACCTAAAGTCACACAAAAACTCAACATTAACATTCGTTATGTTTACGCGATCGCAGGACAGAGAGAGGAAAAGCCGGACGACTCAGTTCTTCGGGTTTGCTTTCACTTAACACTGAAAATCGACGGAATCCTCGGGAAGCGGGCAGTCACCCCGTGGGAAACGGCACCCGGCCTTTTCCTGCTGCCCCCGACCAGCGGGGAAGCGGCCGTGCTGCTGGGGAGCGAGGAACGTGGTTTGTCGTCTCAGTTCCTTTAAAACGTTAAAAAAAAAATATCACGCTTATCTTCCTCTTTCTGAAAGGACAGCCCAGCTCTAAGCCTTGGGCAGAGCAGGCTCATTAGAAAACAATTAACCCCTTCATCTCAGGACAGCAGGGGAAAACGAGCAAATCCTGACGTTCCTAACCACTCGGATAGGAGCAGCCTGGTTGAAACTCCTTAAAACGGAGAGCTGAGCCGTATGACACGGTATTGCAGGGGACTCCAAAAACCTACTCACCACTCAGCACGTAACCGATACCCAGGGCCACCGAGGAACTGGATTAATTAGCACAACTGGTATCCGATGAAGGGGAAGAGCCACCCACGCGCCAGGTCCCCGCTGAAGGTGACGGCCGGGCTGGAGCCAGCAGACGAAGGCCTGGGGGAAAGGAAGGGCGGCTGTTCCCGGCCTTACACTGCTCAGACCACAGCCGGCAGGTTGCTCCGCTGGGCCAGGTAAAACCATCGTCCACGTCTTCAGCTCAACACAGAGGTGACCATCGGCTTCAATCGCTGTCCCCAGTCAAGCCACTGAGTTATGGATACACATAGATTTTGAGGGAAAGAATACTTGGGAGTGGGAGCGTTGCAGAAGGTCCCCTGAAGGTAGAAGGTTGCGAGAAATAGTTGCCTCCTGCGGAAGATGTGAAGTTCTCGTTACCAGCTCAGCATGAACACGCCATCTGCAGCGACACAGCCCAGGAGCTCGTGCCGCAGTGACCAGGGTGCTCTCGGGAAGGGAGCGATCCTGCTTCCCAAAGATCAGAGAATAAAAAGTTAAGGTCATCTGAGAAGGCGCAAAGGTTTCTTAGCTGTAAGAGGTCTTCTGCTAAAGAAGTGTCTCCCGTACCACTGTACGTGCTGAGGCCACCTGCCGCCACTGGCTTTGACCTTGGCTGATGGCCCAAGCTTCATTATCTGCTGAAGCACGAGGCTGAGCTGAACCAGGCTTGGGAGCATTTTTTCTGCAGATCTGAACTCAGTTCAATCAGTTACGGAAGAGTGGACAGGAAAAAAATATATGGATTCTTGCAGAAACCTCAGAAGTTTTAGTTTCTCCAAGATAACCTGGAGCCAAGTGCAGGTTTTCCCACACAAAGCCCTGGAGGCTTTTACCAGCAGTTCGGTGCTGTCCCTGCGTACAACTGTAAAGAAATAATGTATTATTCAGAACTTAAACTCCTAAAAATCAAACTTGGAATCTACAGTTAGAAAATTAAATAGTTTTCAAATAATAGTTTTTAAATAGATCTTCAAAAGTCCCAAATGGTGAATAATTTCCGTCAGCTTACATCCACCTTTCGTAGACGGGGAGAACTTAAACATTCACATGTATTTGTAAAACGAAATACAGATTTACTTCAAAAGACCTGTGCTACAGCATGGTTTGAGGTGGGCACTTTATGATAATTATTGCATTTGCTTCCACGATTTCACAGCAAGCTCAGGGACCTCGTGTAATTACAAGCCTAAAGTGTATTTAAAGCACTTAATTTATGGAAACTGCCCCGCTATCTGCTTTTGTGCAGCTTCTGGACAGTTTTCCAGCAGATGCAGAGGGTGGGGAGCGGAGCCCGGCTCGGAGCATCCCGCTGTCCCCCCGGCTGCTGGGGACCAGTGCCCAGCGCTATGGAAAACATGCCCGGGCACAGTCAGGAATCCTACTGACGATGCCTTCCCATGAGATTTCGCCAGCAAGCTTCCCACGCAATTAACAGAAGGTCCTACAGTGTCAAGAGCTTTTAAAAAAGAGGGAAAAAACACTTAAAAAAAAAAAAAAAAAAGAGATCTGCATTCCATTCAGAAGAGCGGTTCTGTTTAGTTTTGCATTATCAGCCCTGGGGGGCTCCAAGGGCATCATTTCCATCTGAAAACTCCCATGAAAGGTCACACACGTTGCCGGTTCCCAGCATCGCAGGCACTCTCCCACGTAAATATTGACCCTGCCAGGGCAAATACGGAAGTTAACAACATGACAAGGTATCATCGGGCCAAACACTAGCCATAGCGCTGCCTTTCCCCCCCTCCACCATCACCATCCCAAAACACCACGTTACTGGGAGAATTTACTGACAAAAAGCGTAGGGGCTTTATAAAATAACGTAGCAAAGAGGAAAACCCAGGCAGGAGCACGTGGAGGGAGGCAGAGACAGTGCTGGGCGGCAGCGTGGGGACCCAGCGATGTCCCTGTCCCCGCTGCAGGTGTCAGGGCTATTAGGGGCTTTGACACAATTAAATAATGCTTCGGGCTCTGAGCATTTAAATACAGTATCCTGGTTCGGAGAAGTGAGAATAATCACAATCAACTGTGAAGTAATAATTACGGCAGCAACACAGGAGATAGCCAGCCACTTATATTAGTATTAAAATCCAAATTAAACACATAGATGCGTGATAGGCTCCTACTTAAAAAAAAAAAAAATGCCAGGCAGAAATGTAACCTCACTTTTCACGTTTATAAGCCAAAAGGTATTAAAAATACCCCCAAAATGTAGTTCTGCTGCCCAAGGCTGTGTACGTAGTACTCTATGCCGCTGCAAACCCATATCCAGAACTGGTTGGGGGACGGGTCTTTTCCCACTTCTTGTCCACTCCGTCGTTGTATCTACTTGATCTCATTTCTCTCCCTGATTCCCCGGATGCTAACGATGCTCCTGATTACTCAACTTGTTCTATATCTTCACCAAACCTACAAGAACGACCTTTTGCCACATGCAGATATGTGACACAAATCATGGTGTTCCTTAAACATCTAAAGGATCTGCAATTTCCCCTTTACTTGTTAGTTAAAATTCTCATGTAGATATAAAACTCGGCACGCGGACCCAATATCCTTGTTTAGAGCCTTGTCTCTTCTTAATTTATGAAGTCTCGTGCTTTTCATCCATTTTTAGATGAAGAAATCAGACAATTCAACGTGTTTTAACAATTCTGTGCCGTGTTTAAATGCACTTTGCGATAGTTAAGCAAACAACGAAAGATGTATGAAAAGCGATAAAATCCACAGATGAAAACTGTCCGGAATTCTACTGCTTAAACAAAAAGGATGATAATTCTATGCCTAAGGCATAATTTCAATCGCAAGATAATGAAGTGAATATGAAAACAAACCCCAGCAGTGTTGCTGCACTTATTTGTACATCAGCCATCGTAACAACCGCTGCCCGGTTCCCCTGCAGCCCCGGAGCGGTTGGCGTTCAAACACCGACCTGCTAACCCTAGCGCCGGGAAGAAATTTAGTAGAAAAATTGAATCTCTAAAAGCATTAACATTCTGACACAAGACGGAGGAAATTTAAAGCCAGTGCTCACTGCGCGACTCCGCTTACTGTTTGACCCATTATTTCATGGAAAAGAAAACCAATGTCTCGTCTTACCCAAACGATGCTGCGATCAGCCACACCTGGATCCAGTCAAATATTCGAGCACGTGCTTGTTTACTCCAGGTAAAAGAAAAAAACAACTTACTTTCTTCTTAGGTTATTTAGTGGATCTATGTCGGCTTGGAACTGGCTTGATTCTGATACGAATCTTCCTTACATGCACAGCACAAATTTTGCAAGGCTCTTCAAAGAAGAATATGCTGAGGTTGAAAATTAAATCTTGACCAAAAAGGTCATTTTTAACAGATGGTCGGTAACCGAGAACTTGAGCATCAGACACTTTGGGGTTTGATTGTTAGCACTGCTGTTTGCTTGACTGGATTTCCTACCTTACCGAGCCTCTTGTATATTCATGTAAAATTCAAGACAGATGCATTCCCTTTAAATTCTTGGATGTAGATGCAAACTTATTTGCATAGAAATCCCTCATTCTCGTTATTCTGTGTTATTTCTCTAACCAGTGAAAGAGAAGAGCTCCATTTGGGAGGTGGGGACGGAGCAGCAGATGAAGCATGTGGCACCAATGCGGTGTGCCCGCTCTCCGGAAAAATACGGCTTACCGTTTCCACCTTCTTCCCAGTCATTTCCTTCAAAAGGCATCTCATTTTTGTGCTGAGAGAATGCCATCCCTTTCCTCCAAACCAAAGCGATGGCCTCCGCGGTGGGAGAGGAGGTGAGCGGAGCTGGTCTGGTGACGGTAACTCGCAGCCCCAGGCCATCAGTGACCCCTAAAACCCTCGTCTTTTTGCTCATCTCTAGCAGAAATCCCTTAAAAATTGTGCCAGCTTTGCATCAGCCGCAGTCACAGGAATCCCCGGAAAGCCCCCAGCCTCCGCGTGCCCACCTGGGGGCAAAACGGACAGACTTTAATTACCTTCTAGTGACTGGTTGAAAAACCCTCTGCAAAATCGGGGAAAGTGCAAAAGCTGTAAGATTTCCTCTTGATGAGAAATGTGTATAAAATTAAGTCAATATAGTGAGACAAACCGTTTGTAAGATGGAACACAATTCTAAGCGTTACTCTAACACTCCACAGGGCAGTTTCGGTCTAACTCGGGACAGGCGTGCCGTTCTGCAGTAATAAAATGCGCTGTATAATCCTTCAGAGACTTGCAAAGACTCAACAATAAAAAGGAAAACTAGGATTAGTTCTTTCCCTAAGCAGTTCAACCTCTAAGAAAACCAAAATTGAATAGTCTAGATAAAGAATGGAAATGCACAGCAGCAATCAGGAAAATAAACCCAAAAACTCATCGGCCTGGTGTTAATAATCACAGAAAACAAGCAAACTACTCTGGAAATTCAATTTCCCGTTTAGTTTCTGTATGTACACGCTGGAATAGCGGGCAGAAAGCAAATATTTTGACCCGGGTTGAGAGAAGCAGTTCCCCGGAGCACGCTGCCTTTTGCCATCATTTCATCGCGGGCTGGGAGAGCCCCCGCCGCTGGCTGGGCTCGGCCCCGCGCTAATTCCCACCCCGGCCGGGAGAGGCAGGGAGGGACGGAGGCGCGACCCACCCGAACAATTAAAATACACACAATCTCTGCCTTTATTCCCTACAGCATTTGAACAGTGTTACCTACCCAGCACACACCAAACTGCATCTCATGAAAATCTTTTTCTTCTTTTTTTAAATAAGAAAAGGCTTTAGAGACAAACAGGAGAGGAAAAAATAGCAAGACAGGGGTGTCAGATCTCCCTCTGGCCTGACCCTGTGTGGCTATTTTGATTTCAGCTGATCCACGTGGATTTGGGCCAGCCGAGGATCTGACCTTTCAACCATGAGCCACAACCCACCTCCAACGCGAACCGTCATCTCATCGCGGGGTCGGCACCAACCTCCCCAGCCCCCGGCTCCCCGGCGGGAACTAAATAAAACACCTGCAAATTATTCTTATTCGGGGCTGCCTCAGTTTACATTGACAAATGCTAAAATGTTTAAACAAGAACGGTCTATACGACGACAAAGAAATAGGTTTGTTTTTCTTTTAAAAATCATCATCTGGTATTTCCACCTCCACTTCGAGGTATTTCTCTTCTGATAAGCCTTTTAATTTCTCAGCCTTTCAAATTTTATCTCTACGGATTTCTTCTAAACCTTGAAAGGGAACAATTAAAGTCTGGTCATTAAAAGAAACATTAACTACGAAAACAAATAGAAGAGGTCAGGGACAAGGAATTTGTGCGGACTGTTCTGAGAGCAGGTGAGGAGACGTCTTGACAGGAGACTTCATTTTAAGTAAATAATACATCCAGTTCTTGAGTTTGGTATAAATGGAACTGTGTTGAATGCGAAGTCTGGAGGTGGGTGGTTTGGGGTTGGTTTTTTTGATTAAGTAGTCATCCCTTTATGCAATACTCGTTATTTCTTTGCCATTAAAAGGCAGATTTAGGCTGGTTTGCTGCCATGTCAACATGCGTCTGAGAAGCACAGAGCACGACCGAACAGAAAACCTGAGAGGAAAACCCAGAAAACGTCACCAGAAAAACCAGCCCTGACCTCCCACCGCGGCGGCCATCTTGGGTCCCTTACCCCGGGCACCATTTTGGGATGAAACTCCCGGGGAGCAGAGGAGCTCGTGGCTGGTCTCTCTTCAGGGCCAGTGCTGCACCATCTCCTTGGTCACCATGAAGGTCACGTCGGTGTCAACATCCAGGCAGCACCGGCTGGGAGAAGGTCCGTGGCAGACGGATGCAGGGTCTCCCATGGACACACTCCAGAAGCAACACCAGAAAGAGCCGCCGCACCTGGCTGGGCAGGATGAAAAAAATGGACTTTAGCCTTCGGAACGAGACAGAAACCAGCTTCTGCAGCCTCTTGCCTGGGAAACACCATTCCATTAGCATTTCTTAATTAAAAAGGGGACCTAGCACACCTTGATTACAAGCCATCCTTAGTCTAAACTACTTTCTCCGCAAGTGCCAAAGCACCTCCTGAGCAGAGCAGGGGCAAGGACCGGCCTGTCAGCAGACATGGGTTAAGCATCCTCTGCCCTTCCTGAAGCAATATAAAATAAATGCACGTGTTAGTGCAGAAATAAGTGATGTTGCCTTCATAGTTATACTTCCAGGAGAGGCATAATATGTAATATTTTGCCACAGCTATTGTGACCCGGAAAACTAAACATAAATCACAGCATCAGAACTCAGCCCGTGAAAAGAGTGGCTCAGTGGGCAGGTATATGGCAAATCCACTTCTTAGAGCAAGGTTCAAATAAATCCAGTATTTTCCAGCGATGCAATACATTATACTGACAAGATAGCTGAAAATACCATAAATAAAATGGATTTTATCATCTCGTATCAGTCTCTTGTGGATAATATTGTTTATTTCAAGAATACCTCCTCCAGCATCAAACATAATTCAGCAGTAAAATGGACTGTAGTTGCTCAAACCAAACAAGAGCGCAGGGAGCGCTGCACCGCCCTGGTGCTAATGAATTCACAGATCCACACGCGCTCCGTGCTTTAAGGCACGGCAGCGCAGCCCAGTCCCCATCTCGGCCCCTGTGTAATAAACTGCGACAGCAGAACAACAGATGCTGTTTCTTTAATGCACGTAGCCTTTCATTTTCGAAGATGAATAAAAAGAAATCACTTTGTTTATCTTTCCAACAGAAATCGCTCATTTGCTAACTCCAGAAACCTGAATATTCATTGCTGTTGTCTGCATAGAGGGGTGTCCTCAACTACATTCCAATTTATAAAATAAAATTTAAACTTCCGCTAAATTGCAGACTCGAATAGATACTTTGCTTTTAATTACTTTCAAAACTGTTAAATATCTGACAATAAGGGATGCATTCTTCAGCTGTGTGATACATTTATGTACTCCGCTGTGCTTTTGGAACTGGCTGAATGTTTGTAATTAGGTTGTGTAACCATGCGAACCTTCAGCTGGTGTTTGCTGTTTTTAAAGCAGTTTTGTTCTGCATTTCGAAAGCAGGAAAAGCTACAATGCACCATGAAAATTATGCAGTAGTCTTTAATCTACACTTCCAGTGGAGGGAAAAAAAAAAAAAGCCCACTTAAAAATTATAATCGTGATATTTTAAATGCTGCTTAGGTGCAGAGCGGAGCGATGTTTCCTGTTGCGATGCCAATGCAGGCAGAGACATTCCCCCATTTCCAAGGCCGTCGCCGGAGGTTTCCTGCCCCTGTCCCACAACCCCACCGGCTCCCACAGGTGGCACCTCCCAGAGGGAAGTTCTGCTCCGAAACAGGAGCTGCTGGAGCGGGCACAGCTTTAGGGGGCTGATTACGCGATGGAAATTACATGCGATGGGAAAGTCCTGAAGCAGACGTGTATCTCAAAGCACTTTGGCAATAGCCATATTGCGTTGAATAGTTGAATGATACTTGTGCGTGCCTCCTCCAAAAGCACCCAAACCGTGCAGGTGCCCAACGGCCTTCAGGTCTCCTGGAACTGCTACAGGAGCCAGCGGTGGGGGAAGGCCTTCCCCTGGGGGACATGAGCAGAACCAAACTCACCTGAAGTGGAATCTTCCCAAGTCGTCTTCCTCTGGGGCTGAGCCTGGATGACGGCAGCGGGGTCTGGCGATGCCAATGTGCCAGCACAAGCCCTGCATCCCAGCACAGGGACGAGGGCATCTCTGCTCCCGCCCGCTGAGGTCCACCAGGTGCAGCACGTCTCAGCCACGTCATAAACCTCTGCTGCTTTCTGAGCCCTGAAGGACAAAGCGATGTCAAACACAAAGGCAGCTCTCGGCTGGTCCCACACTCGGCAGGTGGCATTAACACCTGCTACGGAGACAGCCCTCGGGGATCAACCTAACACTGGTTTTTGTGAAGTCACAGTATTTCAAAATAGACATTTTCTTTCCAATTAGGTAAGCCGATTTTTAAATCGTTCTTGGTGCTTTCTGCAGCAAACAGCAAAAGAAATTAACATTTGGTGTCAGGTTTAACCATCTGTTAAGACACATGTGATTTCAAAATTCTCCCTCATGTCGCCCATAAACTGCGTCTCCGCCCCATACGTGATTAAGTTGTCTCCGCCACACAAATGTTCACATACATCTTCCAACCCAGCAGCTCTCCACACAGATTTTCTGCTAAGCACTGAGAAACTGTACGAGTTTCCCTTAGAACCATGACAAAAACTTAACATTGGCCGTACGACATGTAAATGTTGAAGCTTTGCCATCTCCTAGGGCTTCTGTCGCAGTTGTAGCTAAAAGGAGTTATGCAAATATGTCAGTTTTCTATTCAGGAGCTCAAAAAATGATACTGAAATATCAGCTTCACTGTGAATCAATTTTTCCTTTGTGTTTTGTCTTCCCTAAACAACCTCACAAACTCCCATTTTCTTTCCCTTTTGAAGTTTTCAGTCAAAACCAAATCAACATAAATTGCAGACCATGCGTTGGTGTCATTCACAAAAAGGGAGGAGGCGGCGGGCAGTGACACGGGTCCCTCCAACCCCACCAACATCAACCCTCTGTGGTCAGGAAGAGTCTTGATCTTGCCTGAGGAAAGGGATTTGCACCTCTTTCCTCCGTTGACAGAGTCATTGCATTTAACGTCACCATACGAACGTCATGGCCAAAGAATCACATATCAAACCTAACCTAAGCCACAAGCTGTGGAAGCCGTCGGCATTTCCCCATGTCCCACCTGCAGCCGATGGAGGAGAGCCTGGGCAGAACCCAATGAACTTTGGGAAGGTCTCTGGGAAGAGAGGTTTGGCCCTGCAGAGCTCCCTGCCCCAGGGGGACGGTGGAGCTGGGCGGTGGGGCGGGCAGTCTGGTCCCATGCGGTGGCCCGAGGTCTCCTGGTGCCGCAGAAAAGGGCTTACGGGAAGGGCTGCAGTCAGGAGCGACGTTTGGGAGTCTGCTATAACAAGACGCTATAGCACGGATTTTCTTTATTCCCTTCAGAGATTTAAACAGGTCAGGTCCCTCGCTCAGTGTCAGGCGGGAAATTGTACATCTCCACAACGGCATTTCAGAATGTGTAATCAGCCCATTTAAGTATTATCATTACAGAAAAGACAGCAGAATACGGATTGGTAAGTACCTCGGCTTATCCACACTCACTTGTACTTTAATGCCTGTAAGTTATTCCAATCTCCAGCTCTTTGCTTTATATCGCTGCATTTCAACCATACAGAATAAAAATTGGATTAAATAACGCGCTGCCACCGTGTGCTGTGCTCGGCAGCGTACGGGGTGCACGTGTCTGGATGAATTGCCGAGGGGCAGGAGTTCGGGTTTTCAGGCATCGCAGGAGAAAATACGACACACCGATGCCTTTCCAATGCCTCTAATAAAAACACAGCAATTCTAGCAAAGAACAAAGTAGCAGAATGTTCCCTTAACAAAAATAATGAGCCAGAGAAGTGAAAAAGGTAGATGGTAGAGAGAGAAGCCAAAATATATCCACGAGTCACCCGGTCTAGGACAATAACCCACTTGTTAAAGTTTGCATCTGCACCATCCGTCCAAATAAGTCGCTAATACGCCAGTCTGTCACCGACTGTACGCCTGGTAGGAAAGATCGGAAAATTACATTAATGCGACTCGCGCTGAGAATACTAAACCAAAACAAACAAACAAACCAACCGAAAGACGGCACTTTGTCACCAGAGAGGCTGTCGCGCATGGAAACAGCAGCGTACTGACGAAGAAAAGGAACGACACATTCGCTCCTGAAGCACGTGGCGAAGGTGGGAAATGGCCCCCCTGGGCTGCTCCGGAGCATCCCCCTGGAAAGCCCGCGAGGATTTCAGTCTGTAGGGTGAAGAAGAGGTTGGTAGGTGTCTCTCTTTATCTGCTTACGTGAACTGGCACTGGCAAAAGATACTATAAAATAAGAAGAGTGTGCCGGTGAAGGCATCTGCCAGAGTCGGGGTTCATGGTATCACACCAGATGTCAGCTACAAGCTCAAAAGTGGCACTTGCGGTTTAGACTCCAATTAATGCCCCCCTGCTTCAGGGCAACATATTGCACGTGTGCAGCTAGATGGGATAAAAGTTTGTTCTCTTTTGAGAGATGTTATAAACAGACTAAAAACCCAAAACCCAACAAAAAAACCCCACTCACAAACAAGCCCCCATCTCCAGGAAACCTTTGAACAGCGTGCTGACCCAGCCCCGCCACCTCGCACCCCCCCCACGGCACGGTGCTACGGTGCCACCTCCCAGCTGGGGGAACAGGGAGTTTCCGCATCGCCCCTCGGGAGGCTGGGATGCGCTCCCGCCCCCCGGCCCAGTGCCAGCACCCACACCGGGCACCCACGGCACAGCCAGGGGCACGGGCAGTTTTGGGACACTTTACTGAAAACTGGTGGGAACCAACCAATACATACCTTATGTCCCTTCGAAAGTTCATCTTAAAGAATACAAGAAGCCAAAGAGGATAAACAGGGCAACAAAACCAACCTGCACAGTGACCCGCTCTCACGGACCCAAGAGCGATACCCGGATGAAAAGTCAGTCCCGAAAGGACCAAGGTGAGGAGGAGACGTCCAGCCCCGTGGCACACAGAGGGAACGCCGGGCCAGGCGAGAGCTGAGCTCGGACCCCACCGTACCCTCGCCAAGCCGGGGGGTGCAAACGCACCTCAGGTTGTCCTCCTCCATATTTTTGGGACCTGGCACATGCCACCACCACGTGAAACTTTTTGATATGGGAGGCATGTTTGAGGAGGATGAATCAATATGGGGAATGCTTCAACGTGCTTTTCCTTTGGGCAGTTCACCCAAATCCGGAGGCTGCAGCCGCTGCGCTGCCAAACCTTGGCGCTACCAACTGCAAGGGAAGGCAGAGGATCCACAAGGGCTGCGGAAGTGACGGGGCTGGGCTGGGCTCAGCTGCTCTGCACATCCCATTCCCGCAGTCCTGGCCACAGCTCCAGCAGCAGCGGGGACATCCCAGGGAAAGGACGTTGTCGGCACGGGTTGGCTTGGGTGGTAGGGCTCAACAGCACCCATCGATAACAGCGCTGCTGAAGTATATTCTCTTTGCGTAAATATTTTCCTCCCGGTGCTCCCGGTAGGCTTGCCGTCTACCCTGTGCTCTGCCGCTCCGCGCCTGCTGTCCTCCTCTTCCGCTTTTGCCTCCTTGGCACTTCACAGATGGACGTGAGATTTCAGTAAACTGTGAAATGAACTGTCATTCAACAAAGATAAGCTTTGAATAATGTGTGCCCACTAATACGTACTGCCATCAGCTTCTAAAAAACAAAATCCTCATCAAAATTGGTAGGTCTTTCTGAAAATTTAATTGGAGAACAAATTCTTAAACCTACACATTTGATTTTGCCGCTCCTTGCCAAAGAGGGGTATCCATAAGTGCAGAAGTCAAATCCTTTCCACTGATCCTAATGGCAAATGCTAAGGAGGAGAAAATGAGAATGTTAAATCCTGCTAAAAGGATCCAGATGATTTACCATGCTACAGGTTTTATTATTAAATGATATTTTTCCTGACTGAACAAAATGAGGATGCTTAAATGCTGCATACCAGTGATCCTGATTAGTTGTATGTCTTGAGGGATGTCTGAAGGATTCTGATAACCGGCGCTTGGGATTACATTTAATTTCTATACGAATTTTGGATTCAGGGGAAACATATGAATTTCAGATTATCCAAAACTCGCATAACAAGGTTTCATGCATTCAAGGCCTGCCTACATTAAGGAGTTGCCCGAGAGCTATTCTGCATTTTATGTGTAATACATCAACAAATGAAAGCAAGATTTAGAAAGAAGTTAATAATGTTGGAAAGTAAGCAAAAGAGCATCTATAATGAAGTACATTTTGCATGTAATTCAGAAATAAGAGAAGCACATTAACCTGCCGGGTGAAAGTGCTTCGCAGTTCCTCTCTAATTGGATTCAGACTGGAGACACTCCGGGCCTTTTCTCATCAGCAGGGATTTTACTCCACAGGTGAACCAGCTCGCTCGGAAAAAGCGGCGGCGAGGAGACTTTATGGGGAAGATGCTGCAGTGGATTTTATTCCTTGCACGTTCACATGTGCAGTGAGACGTTCAGAAGGACCTGAATGGCCGTAAAGGCTCAGGCGTGTTCCGTGCCTTGGGGAGCACTGCCCTGGAGAAACACGGCTGGACGCGGCACCCTAATAACAGGGTTTCACAGGAAAGTGCCCCAAAACCCATTACAAGTGCTGCTGGTGTGTGGGGAAGTTCAAAGAGCAGCAAGTGAGGCAGATGCTTTCTGACTAAAGCATTGACATGGCATTAAAAATAGCGTTAGATGGCAGATCGCAGAACAACTGAAAACCATAACACAATTGAGTTATGGAGCCGTCAGACAAAGGCTAGAGCAGCAGCGGCAGCAGACGGATCCACACAAACACTACGGTTGTACCCAAAGGTGACACTGGCGCTGCCACCCGCGATGTGCAGCGGGCGGAGGGGACGTGGGACCCCCGTCCCGTCAGCAGGGACAGAGCCGCTCCCGAGAGCTCCCAAAACCCAGCGCGACAGTCCTTATTGCTGTTTGTTTGGTTTGAGATAAAAACAGTCCGGATACAAAGGGACACAGCTGTTGTTTGAGCTGGCCAAGCACCCCTTGAGCTGCTAGATTTTTTTTTCTTCTAAGAGAAGGAAAAACACATCTCAAGAAAGCAAGCCAGCCCTGACTTCAGACCGATATTGGTAAAAAGTGTTGGCTTTCAATAAACTTGGAAGATTTCCCCCCTCCCACCCAAAGCGTGTCAAACTTCAGATAGAGTTTCCAAGGCATATTAAGAGTGTGCATTCCCATGCCTTTGAAAGACCCTATTTAAGATGCTAAAGTTATTATTTAACATAAGATATTATTTAACAAGGATTTATTTACTCCAAGTGGTCTCAGCTTTTTGTCTCTACACCAGATGCTCTCACCTCTCACCATCAAGCACATGTGGCACCTTCAACAAAGTCATTTCTTCTCACTCCATCACAACAGCCAAGATCCTGCAGGCCAGGTAGAAGCCCGCTTCCCACTGTTCCAACACCTCAGTCCCCAGGCAGTGCTGGAACACACACCTGACTCCCAGGGCTCCCAGTGCCAGACAACCTGCGGTGCCCACACCTCCTTAACCAGCAGAAAATAGGAAAGGTGGTCTGAAATAGGATGAAATTAATTTCTCATTAAGAAAAGAGACGAGGTGTTAAAAACCTGGAGCAATTGCTCCAGGTCATCCTCCCCCTCTACTCTGCCTTGGTGAGGCCGCACCTGGAGCGCTGTGTCCAGTTCTGGGCTCCCCAGGTCAAGAAGGACAGGGAACTGCTGGAGAGGGGACAGCAGAGGGCTACGAAGATGATGAGGGGACTGGAACACCTCTCTTATGAGGAAAGGCTGAGGGATTTGGGTCTCTTCAGTCTGGAAAAAAGACGGCTGAGGGGGGACCTTATCAACACTTATAAATACTTCAAGGGGGGGTGTCAGGAGGATGGGGCCAGGCTCTTCTCAGTGGTGCCCGGGGACAGGACAAGAGGTAACGGGCACAAACTTGACCATGGGAAGTTCCACCTAAACATGAGGAGGAACTTCTTTACCCTGAGGGTGGCAGAGCCCTGGCACAGGCTGCCCAGAGAGGTGTGGAGTCTCCGTCTCTGGAGACATCCCAACCCCGCCTGGACGCGTTCCTGTGCCACCTGCTCTGGGTGACCCTGCTCTGGGAGGGGTTGGATGGGATGAGCTCCAGAGGGCCCTTCCAACCCTATGGTTCTATTGCAGTTACACGGGCCGCAGGCTGAGCTCGACGAACCGACAAATCGACCCTCAGCAGGACCTGAAGCCGCGGGCGGCTGTGTGGGGCGCTGGCGGCCGTGCCGCCCCCGGGGCAGCGAGCCGGGCAGGAAGGCGCACATGCTGGAAAGCCCACGTAGCCTCGCAAGCAGGCAGCGGGGAGAACGCAGAGGAAATAAAGGCTGTCGATATTAACGGAACATCAAAATTTCCAGGAACATCGACACCGCGTGATTAAAGCAAAACCAGCAAACGATGTCCCCTGCTTGTGAGGACGACGGGGAGCAGCAGGGGCGATGGATGCCGGCCCCGCTGCCCGGGAGCCAGGCTGCAGCCCTGCAGCCCGGGACCTACCGCACCGCCCGTGCTTCCCACCGGCAGCGGAGCAGAGCCATCCCGATGGATGGCTGCGCTCCCGCATCACCCCTCAGCGGCAGTCAGCTCGCTGCTGCATCAAAACAGTGACGGATACAGCTTCTTGCGTCGGCTTTATAACCCCATTGCTTTTTGTTTGTTTTGTTTTTTTTTCTAAATGCTTCTCCACCACTTATTTACTCCTATTTCCATTTGTTTCAATGAAGTGGTGACAGCGTAAGCACAGAAGAAGAATTAAACATGAAAATTATAACCCGAGTTTCACCAGTTGGTTACTACTGGAAGGTGGCAAGTTTATGGGAGAAATGTAGTGGGTGGGTTTTTATGTCTTCCTGTGCTAAAAAACAAATAAAACCTCAAAAGTTTGATGCCCTTCTTGCAAGCAGCCAGGAAAAATTGTTTTTTGAAGTTACAGCACAGCGTTGAATTCTGCAGGTTGGGCGGACAGTACATGGAGCCCGCGTCCCGCAGCCTCCGTCCCCACCCCGGGAGCAGGAACTGGGATGGGGATGTGCGAGCCCCAGTCCAGCCCCTTTCCCGCGGCTTCAAACACATCTCCTCTCCCCATTGAGGTGTCTAAATAAAACATTTCCATTCTGGACTGGATTATCTGAGGCGTGACTTATTTGGCAAGTCCAGTTGGAGATATTTTATCAAAAGAAAATGATCATCTTTAGCCCCTATAAATCCAACCTGCTGCTGTTCTGCCGAGAGCTGCAACATCAGCAGCATCTCATTGATGAACCAAAGCTGACACAGGCCCAAAGACGTCAGACTAGAGGGACTGAATTACCAGCAGGATGAGTCCCAGGGAGGAGAGGGGCCCCTTCTTTGCCAGCCCGGCCCCGGGTCCCCACTCGGATCAGGGACGTGCCGAGCAGGGCAGCGGAGCCTGGGGAAAGAAGAGAATATGAGAGCGGTGCGCCAGCCTGCGCGGGCAGGGAAACACAACCCAGGGGAAAAACAAAATGCATTTTCTTCCCAGGGGAAAAAAATAAGTTCTCGGGTTCTTATTTAGAAACTGAAATGAGAAGATTGCCTAAGCCAGAATAGTTTGTTGAAATCATTAAAAACGACCACACCATTCCAACGTCACAACGCCATCAGCTGTGTGACGGCAGCAGAGCCCCTGGTGTCCGAGGGCTTTGCTATGGTCTCATTTCAATAGACCAGGCCTCTTTTTCATTCATTTTAATAAAATTAAGGTAAAAGCAGACGTGCAAACATAGGAGGCGAGGAGAAAAATTAGGTTTATGTAACATCAGTGCTGAACATCACCCGAAATAACGGCCTGTTACTGTTTGCTCCAAATGCGCTTCTGACAAAGTAAATAACGGCGAATGCCTGCCAGGGGCGCTTAAAACCCCGTCCCACAGAGCCACCGCGCTACAAGCTGTTATTGCCCACTGAGTTAGGCAACACTGCAAAAAATAAACTTAACCAAAAGAAATACTGCCGTGAAACCGAAGAACGCAGAGTAAGAAAGAGAGGCTCGCAAGAAGCTGCCTTGAGATACGCTGCCTGGCACGGCCAGCCTTCATCTTTAAACCCTTTCTTCCTCTCGAAACCCGAGCTCCGTGCTGGCAATCCCCGTCGCCCCGTGTCTCTGGCCACCTGGCTGCCCGGCGGGGACGCAGCAGGGGCACAGCCACACCTGCGGTACTCGCGGGGCTGTCGGGTACCCACTGGCCCAGAGCGGGCTCAGCGCTGCCCGGGTACCCAGCCGAAATCTGGGACAGGCTTCCGTACTGTAGGCAATATGAAAATCCAGTCCTGAACTACCCTTGTCATCTCCAGTGCCTGAGACCCATCGTCAAGACATCAGCATCTGCTAGACTGCTAAACAAAAGAAGGGAAAAAATAAAATAAATCAACTCCCACTAGATTAATTTGGGTTCAAAAAAAATCCGTATGTCTGCCTTGATATGAAATGTGGACAGCAGTAAGTCCTGTCAAGAGCAGCGAGCGCTTCCTTCGTGGCACCTGCACCGCGCGCTGCTGCTCCCCAGCCCCGTCCCTCAGACCAGCTCCAGCCCCACGGGGTTTCCAGCCGGAGCCCGGCCTCACCCGCCGCTGCCGCACCAGGACAATCTTAGCGCAGACTGCATTGCATAGAAGAGTCAAGACAATATGCTGCTGCTGGGAAAGAAACGCCTAAGTGTATTTTAACCTTATTTAGGTGGCAAAAAGGAACTCACACAAGCGAATTCAGAGAGCCATAATTAATAGAAAAATTGCTCAAGGCAGCTCAGTTTACCTGTTTTTCCAATGTCAAACGCCTGGAGCACTGCGTGATATTGTGGCACGCAGCGAGCAGTGTATCTCCCACAATTTTAAGAGCCGGAGGAATATTTAATGTGGACTTTCAGTACATGGCCAAGCTCAAGCAACCCAAAGAAGAGCAATCCCTCTATCAGTCAAGGAGCGGTGGTGGAGAAGAGAGAGGGGGCCTTGCTTTCCCAGGCAGTACAACACCAACAGATGGACTGGAGCCAAGAAACTCTCTTGCATTCATCCCAAGTTTCTGTAGTCTCAGTCAAAGAAAGCCTCTGCAAGAAAAGGTAATTTTAGGTCAGATAAACGTATATTAAAAACACAGAGACAGGTTTCAGAAGTCTGGATTTAAAAAGGCAAAGTATAAATGAAATACCTGAGGAAATATTATTTACACGCTGTTTTTCCAGAGAGCAGGAAAACATTGTTCTAAAATGATGTTTCTAACCCCTTTTGATAAACTGCATATACACAGAATAAATTTGAAGTCAGATCCGTGAAGACTGTCGAAAGCTACATCATTTATTTACAGGAAAGAGGAACAATATTTTGACTTATCTCGAGCAACCTTTCAGGAAAGGGACCTTTTTGTGACTTAAACGTACAAAGAAATGCCACATTAGTCAAAGGTCTATTTCCCCACTACAACAGGAGCATTACTTCGCAACGACCTCCAAAAGGCCTCTATTTTTCAGCGTGGGTTGGATGGAGTGTAAAGTTGCAGCCGCTGCCAGCCGTAGCTGGTCGTGTCTGAGCAGCATTTCAAAAGGTGCTTTTTTTTTTCCTCCTCTTGAGAACGGTATGAACCGCCGGCTGCTCCCCCGCAATTACAGGTTCACCTACTTTAGGGTGGCGCAAAACACCTCATGTGAAATGGAGTGATTTTTTTCATTAAAATCATTTAGGGAAATAATAACATAGAAACAAAAAGCAAAGCAAGACGCATCCACTGTAGCCAGTGACATTATTATATGAGCAATTTAAAGAATAAAGCCTTCAAAGAGCACAAGGGCCATCCCCTTTGAGCAGGACAAACCCCCGCTTCAGAGAGCACCTGCCGAGCAAAGCTCTCAAATTAATAGACGCTTTTACTGCCTTAATGTTTAAGTCCTCCTTAATTAGACTAAAGCTTTGCTGAGGCTCTTCACTCAGAAATCACAGGCTCATAAGAGAAATAAAAAGCAGAGAGCACCTGCCTGGGCAGAGACACATCGTTCAGACAACCTGTGGCCACCTTTGTTTTCCCAGCCGAAGGCACCGGGCAGTCGGAGTCCGACGCTCCGCAGAAGCGTCTCCGCCAAGCAGCACCCGCAGCAGTTCCCATTCCCGCTCCCAGGGAGGCAGCCGCAGAGGGAAAGGGCATCGGCCCCATCGGCAGCTGTGCCAGACCCGAAACCTCCCAGTCCTGCCCAGCAAAGGCAACCCACCCCCGGCACAGCCGCAGGGGCACAAGCTTGACGGACTCCTGCAGCTACAGTGGCTGTTTTTCTCTTTCTTTACTTCTCAGGGATACCGACGCATTTGTTACAACACTAAAGCTGAATTTTTTTACAGTTCCTGAGGGGTTAATTTGGTGGGAGGTCGTTATCTTGTTTGTTAGGCTTGGTTTTTCAGACAAGACCTGAGACACCTCAGGTTTTGTTTTGTGTCTCTTCTGTGCTGAACTGGCTTCACACGGGCGTGCAGCCGGACTACAAGCAGCATTCATTTCCACCCCCCCGTCCATCACTGACACATTCTTTCAAGCCCTTTCCTCTACCTCCTTTTTATGGCCGTAATTGTGTGATAACTGTATGGCGTGTTGTCGCTGCGTTTCGGTGAGAGATTGTGCGTGGATGCGTGCTTCAAGCAAGGAATAGATCTACCAGCATAACTTACTCGGCTTTCTCTTCCAGAAGAATAAATCCCATTTTATCTGAAAAGCACAAACCTTTTTCTTTCCTTCTTTTTTCATTTTTCACTTAAACAATTACCTAAAGTCATCCAGCTGAAGTTAATCTAGTTCAAATGGGGGTGACCATGCTGCAAAACCACCCTCCCAGAGTGATGCGATCAGCAGCGCCGAGCGGTTGGATTAGCTTCTGATGAGCTGTGCTAAAGTGAATTACAGCACGTGCCAGTATCCCGGCGCATCCCTATTTCAGGCTCAGCAGGATCCAGCTTCAGCCTCCCTCCCCCGGCGGGTGGGATGACTCAGGTTTCAAGCACTGCTCAGATCCAGGTTCCCATCCGTAGGCAAGCGTGCAGCAGCAGCAAGACGGAGATGATGTTTTCAATGAAGGCTTCAATAAGAACATACTTTCCCTCTTCCATCTTCCCCTAGATGTAATGCATTTCTATTTTGTAGCCAGACAAACTTTAACCCCAACTGCTTGGAGCCTGTTGGTCAAAAGTTGAATCTGATTTTAAATTCTCAGTTCCAGTGCACAGAAATACCAGAACTGAGGAAATAGAGATGCTGAAGAGAACGTTTGGGGACTGTTCCTGACATAAATTCTAAAAAGCTAATTTGAACACAAAAAAAATAACTTTAGAATTTATTTTTTATAACGTAAAAGTTATAAATTTGGTTAGACTTTGGAAAGACTTTAATTTTACCTTTCAGATGTTTACTGAGAAAACTACCCTTGTGACTGAGGAGCCTTAGCACTTACCAGTGGAGCCTGATAACGGATCTTCAGTAACGGTCCACCCCACTGTTCGAGATTTTGCTTTGGCAATATGTTTATTGCGGCTTGTGGAGTGCGAGGATTTATAACATGACCCCAGTACCAGTGGATATGAACGAACGGAAACCAGAGCAGCACACAGATGTGATCTCCTGAACAGCGCTGTCTGCAGCCATCCTTCGCGTTCAGCTGCTGTGGAGAATGGCGTTGCAGCCCCTGACCTATTTTGAAAATAACGTTTCTCTGGGCTCTTCAGCCCCTTGGTATTCACCATAAAGTGAATTTGTAATTCACTCCCGCAAACCCAGACTTCTCTCAACAACCCCCTGTTGGGTGCCGGTGGTGAAGACACAACATCCCTGAAGGGATGCTGGCAGACATGACATCTTTGGAGGAAAGAGGTGTGAAGGGAGCCCATAGCTTCTCCTCCAATATTTGTCAGAATTCAGAAAATCTGTTGGATGAAAAATTAACGCTGCTAGACAGGACCGGTAGTGTTGCTCTTCTCACAGTCCTCAACAGCAGCAAAAAGGTTGTGTCATCAAATACCTATAAAAAGAAGGAAAGATACCGATGCTTGAACTGAGCAGCAGGTGCTTTGGCACGTGAAAACCTCTATAAAGTCTTTAATGCTTTAATAGAGAGGAAGTTTTACTGGGAGCATTCAGAAGACTGGCTATTTATGGCACTTGGGTTGTGAATGAGGCAGGTATGGGTCTCCATGACACCGACTCCACAACGACACCCATTCCCTACTTTTCCTGCTTCAGGAGGATGACCCAGACCTAGGTTTTATGGACAGTCTGAGCTTTCCAGGGTGGAGCCGTACAGCATCATTCACAATAATTCTGGGGGGAGACACTTGCAAGTCAATGGCTTTCCCCTCGCCGCAATCCCACATCTGCCTGCAAAAAACATGGCAGCACCAGAAAAGCATCATGAGATGACAGCAACCCTCCTGGAACGGGGGACGGTTTGGCAGGAGAAAACGGTAGTGCTACAACTCTGCTTGGGAATCATAGGGTTGGAAGGGACCCCTGGAGATCGTCTAGTCCAAGCCCCTGCCAAACCCCATTTGATTCCTGGCTACTCGAGTACTGAATAATTGACAGGGAAGGAAACTTTTTTTTAAACACAGTGTGACTTCATCAGGTGATTGTACAAAATAACCCAGGCTTTATTCTCGTCTCTTGACATTTGATCTCGTACTACACAGCGTATTCTGCTCTTCTCACACAATCTCTCAACACTGGCAAAAGTGAAATACGACTGACGTTGAACATAAATCAACATAAACTAATGCTATACAAATGCTCAGAATAAGAATATTTGCCATCTTTTTATGACATAATTTATAAGTTTTACTGCCATTGCTGCTCTTATTATGCAATACGCTCAAGCTTAAAAACTGCTAAGAGGGCTGTGTGCTCTCCAGAGCAAGGACAGTGTTAATGAACTTGAAATTACCAACAGACCTGCAATGTCTGAACTCGTGGGGGTTACACAAGCTGCAAAACATTTGGCTCCACTTCAGTGAAGACTTATTTTATAGCCTTCAGTAGTAAAACTCATGAGCAAGAAATAAGCTCAGTTCCCAGTCCAGTTAAATATCCAGGATATGGAGAAACGGCTCAAGCCTGCGGCCCCGAGGACATCCCAACAAGGCTTCATGGAGGAGCACGCTGCGATGTGCCCCGCTCAGGACCAGACAGGGCACGGGGCCCTGCTGCTCCCGCAGGCCCGCAAGGTCAGGGGCTTTTAGACAACGTGAAGCTCATGGTAGAAGCTCGGAGAGAAGCACAAGGAATAAGGTCACTGTCTGTACAGGGAACACAGATGTTCTTCTCCTGTCCTCCCATATCCCAGTCAGAATATTTTATTCCGGCAGAAGGTCCAGGGACACCCCTATTAAGCAGGAAAGGGCAGACTAACGATTTGGGGCCGGATTTCTTAAACAGACTTAGGTGCCAGAAGGTGGAATTCCCATCTATTAAGAGCTAGCTTTAAACGTACTCCACGAGACTGAGTGAAGCAGTCGACCACCTTTTCCGGGCTGTTCATACATTTCACATGTAAATGGACCAGAACCCCCACGCTCCCCGTGCTGTTCCCCCCAGCAGCAATACTTCCTCCTGCTGCCTCTCCTTAGCCCATGGGACTCAACAGGGCGGGTTGCGGGTCCCTTTCCCAGCAAGCAGCAGCAAGTAAATCAGGCGCCTCCCAGGAGTGAGCGGTGTCTGGCTGGAACTACTCAGCTAGGAGAGGCGTAAAGTCTGTTCTTCCATATTTCATCCCAGCAATTTACCACCAAATGGCTTTGCACAAAGTGAAGGAAAATAAGCAACACATTCTCTAGAAGGGTCGCCTCTCCTGGGTCTGATCCCGCAGGTTTTGGTGGAATATGGTTTCAGAATACTTAAAGGCCAAGCCTGTTGGGTAAGGGCGTCATTGCTGGGTCCCTCTGTTCGAAGTACAGCTTCGGGAGCTTGGAGAAGAAAGCAGAGGCAATAGACATCTCTGCAGCGCACTGGCTCTATGCACCAGATAAGCAGGTGTTTTCAAAATATATATATATGTGTGTGTGTGTGCTCAGCCAGACATATTGCAGTTTGAGCTTGCTCTCGGTCATACCCTTACCCTTCACTTCTCTGCAAAGCTACCAATCCCCCTGGGAGCGCAGCTGCAGGGGTCTGATGGGGGTACTGGGCCACCCAGCCCCGGATCCCAGGAACACGCACCAGTCCATTCCGCTTTACAAAACCAAATTATGATCAGCGTAGACTGTATAACTACTTAGAGGTTAGAAATTAATCTTTTCCTGGGCTGCAGTTTCAGCCAGCAACAGAAAGGCACTTGCAGTTACCAAGGCTTTTGGCAGCCACTTTGAGCTTCCCCCAGCAGGTCTCTACCACCATCCCCCTGTGGCTGTGAACGCGGGGCCTCAGCACGAGTTGGTATGGAAAGAGTGAAAATAGAGGGCACAGTGCAAGACCATACACCACCAGCAAAAGAGAAGACGTTTTTTCTGTAAGCACTATCAGTAAAAGTCCTAGGCACTGACCGTTCTTTTTGTATCTCTCCCTTTGCTCATCTGTTCCCACAACTGTTTTGTTCACAGCTCTGTACTTTCTGCACTTACTATTGACCTCTCTGCTCTGCCTCATCGTGATGTGGGGCTGTTTGTCAGTAACAGACATATTAATAACCCTCAGCTGATGAAGCACCACAGGAGCCATCATTATACAAATCCCATACACCTGGAGCAACGTGAAATGAAATACAGGCTTCGAACTCTGAGCATTTGCAGATGATCTATGGCCACCGGGGTTGCTGGGGCAGGGACAGGCACAACCAGAACATCACAGAACCAGAAGCTGTGTAATATCACCTCATTTTTTTCTGTTTACGTCTTCCACTGCAGCAGCCGTCAGGCCAGTCCTCAGCAAGGCGGCTCAGGCAGGGAAGCGAAGCAGGCAGCAGCATCGGCTCCGTGCTGGAGTCACGGCTGCGGATGCAGCCCAGAGCGACCTGGAGCACCCTCTGCTCCCGGAGCGACCGGATCCATCAGCGCCTGGCACCGTCCTACGGCAAAGAAACACCAAGCCAAGGAATGAGCGGCCGGGGAGAGACTTCCTTCAGAACAAAAAAACCAGGCAGCCAAAGCAAGGCAGGCATTCCTCCTGGACAGGTATTTTAAGAGCACCTTTTGCCTCATCACCCAACGAGTTGCTGGTTTTCCTGATCCTGACAGCTCCTCTCATGAGGATTAGCTGTCCCTTTAGAAGAATGCCATGTTTTTAATAGCAAAAAAATCTCCAATCCTACTCCTTTCTGGACCTCTAATAAGCTCTTTCTTGTCCTCTGCATTGCATTAAAATTAAAAGGCAAGCTCATATTTCCCTCCTTAAATGTCTTTTTGTTCACTGCTATGACAGGTACACTAGATTTTTTTCCATGTACACCTATTAAGCACCCAGGGTTCTGCCAGAGCTGGGAAAAAAAATCTAATACCCCACCACTTAAACTTCTTTCAGTTCAAAATTTTGTGGGCTTTTTTTTTCTTTATTATTTGGGGGTTTTAATACGTTATTATACCTTATTCTATTCTTATAAATAAATATTATTATGCCTTTATTTTCCCCGCCATCACAGCGGGATGGCAATGTGCTTGCTGTCAGGACCTGGAAGGCACTAATTAGCCCCGATGTCCCTGACCAGCCTCCCCGGGGTCTCCCTGCACAGGACCCTGTTTCGGCCCAGCCCGGAGCCGTAGGATGCTGGTCCCCGGCCCCACCACTGCCCTGGTTCCCCTCATCCCCCTCACCAGGCCGTACCAAACCTCTGACAGTCAGTACCTGGAGCGGCACGTGCTGTGGCAAACACGATTCAAGGTTTGAAGAGCCATGGAGAAGTGGAGTGGCCAGCCTTCAGCAGAACTGGTTACCAGCAGCGTGAGCAGCCAGGCAAAACGTTGTTTGAACGGTCTCGTCTGTCAGAGCAATAAGAGAAAAGGAGAAGAAAACGCTACTGTAAGAACACGTGCAATCAGACACGGGAAACAAATTTTAACAAAGGTTTTTCGTCACTGAGGTCTTAGCTCAAGAGGAACAGCAGCAGCAGGACCTCGCGTGTCCCGGTCGACCTTGGACAAGCACAGAGCGGCTTTTGGTACGGTCTTTCTAGAGCAGCCACGCCGGAGAGCAACGGTTTGTCCATCAAGAGCGTTAACAAACTAGTGCCCATGCAGCAGGGATGAAGGTGTTTGTCTACCCTACAGCTATAAGAAATTCCCTATTTTAATGTCTTTCCGGATGGCATCAGCCCACCACAAGCCATTTCACACAACTGTGTTGTAACTCCTGCAGGCTCTGTCTCTCCGTTTGCAGGTACAGGGGCTATTTCCTCAGCTCCTGGGCAAACGCGTTACCAGGGTGGCGAGAGTCACATCCACAACCACATCTGACAAACCACACGTGTTCGGGCGCTGCGTGCATCTTATACTGAGCAATAATTAGGTAAATCGGAAATAATCCCAACAGCAGGTGCCAGAGCCAGAATTTCTGCCCTAAAGCTGCAGCTGTAAACGCGCTCCTTGGTGGGGGCTCCCTCATCCCTCTCTGTCTCGGGTCCTCCAGACCCCACAGGAGATCATGCTGGAGCCCCAGAGGACGCAGGAGCCGTTTAATCTGGGATTACAAGGAGTTTTCTTGGAATTCAGGGCCTGGGCTCGTACCTGCATGGCTGTGCATTCAGGTAGAAAGAATTACAGGCGCAGGGGGAATTTTCTGTCTAAAAAGATGATCAGCAAGTTTTAGGTGCTACCAGCATTAGGCGGCACCAAAAATGGAGGTATCAAACCACGGGTTTGATCTTGCACAGCGTCTGTGTGCTTACACCTACACCTTCACCGGAGCAGCTCGGGAACCGCTCTTATTGCCTTTGAAAGTCTGCTGCTCTCCGGGAACAGGCACCGTAAAACTGAAGTAGAGGAATAAGTGCGCAAAGGGAAACATAATTTGTATATATTTGCTGGATTATTTAAATTAATTAGTGCTTTACCTTTGTGACTATTCCGGTTTTCCCACCACCTCTAGGTACTTTAATAATCTTCTCACAGAAAAATTAGTCTCCTCATACACCAGTTGATGTCAAAACAAGGTGCTTGCAAATCTAGGCTTGTTGCCTGTTGGAAGCGGTAACAGATGTCCTTTCTGATCATTATTTGTTGCGCATATGAACCAGCCACGGCGAGGTTCTAACTCACAGATGCGTTTATTTGATGCTTCCATTTCATTTGGAAATACTTCTATTGGCCAACTGCAGTAAGAATTGATTTTGCAAAACAGATGGAGATTATTCTGCTGATCGCTGGTTCTTAGTCATAGTTCAGAATATTTTCTATGCCGTTCCTCTAAAGTATATTCATGCAAAACAACCACATTAAAAACCCTCCTACATTGAAATGTTGTAAAAATTCGATGTTAACCCTTAAGAGCTCCTAAACAATTCATGGATAAAGCTGACTTTAACTTTTACTACTGCAGTTTGATGTTGTAGTTGAAGCAACGCTAGGAGATGCATACTGACTCCAAGACAAATGCTTGTGGTGGGCTGAAGGCTGAGCTCATGGGAGCACTGGGCAGACCGGAGTTTGCCCGCACCCCTCATTAGCTGTGGGCGCCGAAGGAAGCAGGAGAGATTTGGGTGGTAGGAAAGTCTGTGCTCAACACGGGCAACAGATGGAGCATGAAGTACATGCCCCTCGCGCTGCCCCCCGGGACCCGCTCTTGAGATCAGCTTTAAACCCAAAGTCCTCACGAGGACTAGAGCCACCTGAGCATACACAGAAAAAATAACCCGAAAATTCTGCCCTGAAAAGCTGAAACAAAACAGATCAAACAGCATAGGAAACAGAAGTGAAGGAAACTCTGACATTAACGGGCAAGAGTAATAAGACTGCAATGTTACGTAGGCCTGCACTCTGCAAAAATGCAGTTCTACTGAATCCACGTTAAGGTTGTGTTTTTAAAAAAAAACAAAACATTTGTATGCAAAAGGATGGTGCCCCAGGAACAAGCTGCCAACTAGTAGGAAACAATAAATGACTAGTAGTAGGATAAATGTGTTCTCAATAATTGTACCTTTGCATTTTACTGCAGAATCCGAGGCACAAAAACCATAGCTGGTGCCTAGAGAAAAATCGTATGCGTAAATAAGTATCAGCGGGAGACTCTCGGCACTCGGGGAGAGTGGCTGGAGAAGACACTTCCTCTGCACTGGAATGTTTTTTGGAAGAGTAGTTGGAACATGTTTTATGTTGATTCATAAATGTGTCATTTTTGGAGGGAGGCTGGAAAACATATGAGCGAAGATGGCACTGGGATGAATATTGGGAGTGTGGGAGACCGGAGCACGAAGAGCAGAGGAGAATAACAGAGATAAACGTTCAGAGGAAGAGGATACAGCCCCGAGGAACAACAGGGAAGGACAGAGGGGAACGAGACACTACACCTTACAGAGAAACAGCCGCAGATTAGAGATGGAGTAGAACCAGAGGAAGAGGAGGGGATTTGTAGCACCGACATGGGGCAAAAGGGAGCGATTTGAAATAGAAACACCAAATAAACATCTAGCAGCTGTTTTTAAAAGTCTGTTTAACAAGAACTGCGTGTGCAAAGTTATCCCTCAGCCTATGACTGTGAAATGCGTTAGGAAGGATGGAGGCAAAGGGAGGCGGGAGAAGGAAGATCAGGAACGGCTCTGGCTGTACTGCCGCTCCTCCGACCATACTGCACGAAATCCCCCTCTCCCCCTGTTCCGTCCTCTGCTCTGCAACCTGCTTGAAATCCCACTTGAAATTCTGCTCTAAAATCTGCTCGTATTGGCCCCACAGTCTTTTGAAGCTTACATACAGATTAAACCATCTGCGCGAAGACAAACGCCACTCTGCTCCGGCAAAAGCTGCCACACGACAACAAGCTTGGTATCCTGCCCTGTGAAACAGTGGTTGCCCAAGCAATTGAATTTTCCTGATGGCCCAGGCTAAAATACATAGCCAAAAGTCTCCGTCAGTCTCTTAGGAGACAGGTATGATGAGCTTTTGGAAGGAGAGCGAGACGTCTCCTGGACGGGGACTCTGGCTGAGCATGGACAGCCGCTCAACGGAGCTCCATGGACCACGGCATGACGAGGATCCCTGCCTGGCAGCGTCCTGGGGAGATGGGGAAGCTCATGCTTTCGGGAGGGGTGGGCACTAAAACAAGGCCTGCAGGCTCTGCTGCTCTACATCTGGTTAATTTTTGACAAATTAACTCGTAATGCAAGAAGAATAAGTCAGACCAGCAGCACCTGTCAAAATTACGTCAGTTTGAAAGATAAGCAAGAAGTGGCAAAGTTTGGCTGTGCAGTAGATACCTAATTTATTTCAGCACTACAACGGCAGTTCCAACTACCTCTTTGTAACCAGCTTTCCAACAGAAAAGAGTCTACCACAAAACTTGCAGAGCACGGCCTGATAGCATTAGACTTCAAATAATTTTGAGCGTTTCAGAAGACGTCTTTTTACACCAGCTTATTGTCCGTTTCCCTAGAAACACAAATCGGCACCCACTAGTGAAGGGGATGGAACTTGTGTTAATTTTAGCTGCCGCTGTTTGTTCCAACTTCATTTCCATTTTCAAAGAAACAGACACAAAAGTATTGTAGAATTTCAGACTGCCATTTTGCAGGCCACATGCAAGCCCTGGATTTCCTACTCATGCCGTTTCACTCGTTAAGCCCAGGGTTTATATCAAGCCATTTTCATCACCAGGAGGTCCACGTTTGCTCCTAGCTGAGCCCAAGCTCATACAAGCCTCAGACAGTCCTGGCTGCGTTTTCCAGCCAACAGTGAAATCCAGGAGGAGAACGTAGGCTGGGATTTCATCAGTATGAATTTATGCAGGGCTTCGCATGGGATGGGCGAGGGCAAAACACACGCTTCAGACACATCCAAATTTAAAACATTGTACTCCGTGTCCTATGTAGCTTGATCACCTTGGCAGGGTCCGAGAGCTGCTTTCCAAAGCCAGAGAGGGAGTCAGGGTCTGAGCAACACCTGGCTGGTTTTTCACATTCTACACAGTTTTAAGAAAACTATGGATATATTGTCTCAGGAATAGACCTGGATGCAACTCATGGCTTTCAATCAAGATTTTTGAAGTCTGGTAATGAGCTGCCTCCCAAAGCTTTGTATGCAACACCTCAAAGCCAATCCACCCGGAACTATATCTCCCTGGAATTACACTTTTACAGCTGTTCTGCTGGTGGAAAACTGGCATTCTCAGGGAACTGGGTTCACACATGCAACATTTCATTATTTTGACTACAACTAGCTTTGATTCAAATGATGGTTTTGCACTAATCACAAGCCACTCAGCTCAGCACATCCTGGTCAGTGGGGCTTTAAACAACATGTCCTTGTTTATTTTACCTTTATGTCTTTCTGTGTTTCATGTGGGTTCTGAGCCCATTGTCGCTGTTACGTTCCAGGCATCGCTTGAACCCTCAGTGCACAGAACCAGCTCTTTGCTCCACCTCCATCGTGTCCTTATCACCGCATATTTAGGGCCATGATAAATGGATGCCCTGTTTTGATTTTTGCAGGCTTAACCTTTTCCTTTTGCTTTACAGCTGCTATCCATGCTAGCTCACACTCTCTGTTGCTTCTGCTGCATGAACTGAAAGCAAACTGGGATCTCAGGCCAGAGGAACACAACCTGGCCAGAGACCCCTTCCCTTCCCAGGAGCCCGAATCAGTGGTACATAACTCTGTTTTGACCCAGCTGAGGAAGAGCCCTTCATTTCCAAAAACAGGGCTCTGATCAGCTTTCCTTACCCGCTGCCTCATCGTGGGGAAGGGGTTTGTCCTACAGGGTATGAGGGTGTTTCTCAGTGCTGTTACCAGAGAGCCAGGACAATCCCACAATTAGGACAATGCAAGAAGTCTCTGATGAATCCTGTGGGATGTATCATACAAGAAATTGCCAGCTGAAGCACCCGGGAGCTGTGGACTCCACTCAGCCCCAGACACACACGTACGTTGCATCGCTCACCACGGCAGTCTGCTACCTAAGCACAAGTTTTGGGGCCAGAAAGCAAATACTACTGAGATGCCACTTCTTTCCCTGCTTCCACCAAAAAAAACCTATCTATGGTGGTCTTGCAACTTGTTTCTCACACAGATCAAACATGATGATCATCCAGATTGGAAACACTGGTCCACAAGAGACCAAATGTTATTTAGTCATCAGCTAAATAAGAACAGCCCGACCAGGCTACAGGGGAAAAGCGAAAAGGCCCAAGAGATGGGTATGAGCTTGATAAGATTGACAAGAAAAGGGGATACAGCTCACCAACATAAAACCTGTTTGCAGGGCATCAATGTGATCTTGGACAGCGCTGCATGACAGTTAGCAGCACAGGATTTAACATGAAAATCCCAGCAAAGTTAGTTTCTAGTAATAGCTAGGTAAAGAGAGAAAGCAAAGCAGAGCGGCAGCACCTGCTGCCTTGTTATGCAGTGAGACTGTGTGGTATTTTTACAGGGAATTGCGTTGCTAAATAAGAACTCAGAAAAATCAAGCTTCATCTATACAAGCTTGTTACATGGTCTTTTGTGCGTGCCTTGGAGACCCAGCCACTTTGTAAGAGGAGGAAAATTGAGTTGACTTTCCTTCAAACAGGGATGGAATGTTGAGCCTATCGAGTCATTTTAAATTTACAGAAACGTAAGCAAGAAAAACACAGACCTAAGAAGTTTGCCTGACAGAAGCGAACTGCATAATCAGTGCAATGCACTTAACGGGAAAGGTTACCGTGACCGGCTTGGTGGGCTGGGAAGGGAGGAAAGATCCTTTTGCCGAGCTGGAGCAGGCAGTGTTTGCTAGAAGACTTCCAGGGGGAGCACGGGGGGTGGGGAACGACACAAACATAGCCATAAGCTCATAAATGCCTGCACAAACAGTAGGAACGGCCAACACCCTTGTGCTTGAGTAATATGATGAAGAAAAAAAGTATGTACAATGAGTAGAATAAGCTATAAAAAGCAACTGTAGCAGGAGGGGGAACTCTGAAGCTTTCCAGAGCCCCAGTTTCCTCATGTGAAGCCCCACCAATGTAAATAACAAAAACTATTTTTATTTTAAAACGTAAAAATTGAACATTCTTAATTGTGGATTCTTCTTTTATTTTGCAGCATGATTTTGGAGTAGCTGGTCAAATGCCAGTTAACAGTAAAATAAAGAGCTGTTAACTCGGCCATTGCCTGATTTTAGTTTAGGCACAAAATCAACGGGAAAGTTACTGCACTCAGGGGTGAAAGGGGCTTTGACAATAAACTGCAGGAGAGGGAAAAGCTACGATTAAAAGTAAAGGCAGACTAACAGCGATGGCTTCAGCGGTCCAGGCATGTGCTCCGGCTGCGGGACACAGACAGCAGGAGCAGCCCAGGCAGGGCACCAGCCACGCTGAGTACGGGAACACCAGTAATGAAATACCTTATTGCGGGCAGAAAGCGGTAGCCATCAGCTCGCCTGCGCACTCGTCTGTGCCCCTCAGCACCGTGCAGATCGCCCGTGGCAGCACTCAACGTCCCTCACCACCTTCTGCCCCTGGGTGTGCTTCTGGAGGAGACCACCCCTTTATAAAACACGGCTGAGTCCAGAGGTACCATCTCTCTCGGTTTATGGCTTCCAAACCAAACCATCTCTGGGTTTGTTTTTTTTTCCCTTATTCAGCCCAGTTTTCCACGCGGCCTGCCTTCCCCCCAAGCCTCAGAAGCGCTGTAAGCGCCCCCAGCGTGTGAAGTAGAGCCCCAGCCCCTCAGATCCCACCGAGCCCCCCAGGCGCTCCCACAGCCAGGTCATTTCCCCAGATACAGGCTCTCCTCTGCCCTGCCCTCCCAGCCACGGCGCTGCTCTCTGAAAGGCTCTCAAGGCTTCCATGCACCAGAAAAAGGAGCTGGCTTACCCCCTTCTCAAACTAGTCTCCTTTAAATTATCACACAGATTTTTTTTTAACGCATAGCAACTTACCCATCCCTCCGAGCTGCCCCCTGGACCAGCCAACACAAGCCCCAGCAGCGCCCACCACAGCAGCCGAGGGGCCGGGTCTCCCCCGTCAGCCGGGACACGCAGCACGTCCTCCGCCGGGCAGAGCCGCAAGCTCCGGAGAAACATCGCCCTTAACGGCAACCATCCACAAAGCAGGACTGGGAAGCCCGGGCTCACCAGAGGCAGCACCCCCCCCCCCCAAGAAATCACATCCCAGGTGGTGCAAGAAGGTGGAACTTGCTCCGCTCCTCTTAAATAACGACCTTAATTCTGCATTTATTCCAGCTGGTCCTTCCTTGATCCCCTTCGTGTTCCCAGCTGCAGTTAACTGCGGGGCAGCGGGGCTCAAGGTATTTCGCTGCGAGAGTCCATGAAAGAAATTGTGGAGCCAGAACCTGGCTGCCAAAGCAGAGACCTTCCCATCAAACAAAAGCACAGGGAAAAAGTTGTGAAAGGATTTTCCCTCTTATATTAAATACGAAAATGAAAAGCCATTCTGCTATATGCTATATACTTCTGCCACTTGTCGCACAAAAAGAAAATCAAGAACTACTTAAAATAAACACATTCTACTGCCTAAAGCGTTCCCCTTGCAGCGACCTTGCCATGAGGAGACTTTTGTAGGAACCACGTTTTGGAATGGAATCTCTACTTTTCACCTGCAATACCAGAAACGTTCACGTGCTGATCCAAATAAAGTTAGAAGGAGATTTTGAAGCCAAAACCTGTTAAAACTCATCCTCATAAGTTTCAACACTTTTATTTACTGTTTACAGTGTTGTTAGATGATGATACGCTACTGAAAAAATAATGGTTCAATAGAAGCAAATAACAAGTGAAGACAGTTTAGAAATAATTTTCACTCAAAGCTTCCTCTAACGTCTGAATTGTACACATTAACTTCGCTATATCTGTAGCCAAGGAACCTTGAATCACTAACGCCATAGGTACAAAAAATCTCCTCATAGCAACTTCAAAAAGTTAAAAAAGGATAAAATCATACAATTCAAAAGCTTTACACTGAAATTTTTTTTTTTCTAGAATTTTCAGTGTTTTCTGAAAGGTATTAAAGTACTGTTGTTAGGAAATTGATGAAGTACTTCATAGAATTTTGTAAGGTCAACTTCAGTAAAGATAAAATCAATTTGAAAAATCATGGAACCATAGAATCAAGGAATTTCCGAGTTGGAAGGGACCTCTAGAGATCATCCGGTCCCACTCCCCTGCCAAAGCGGGATTGCCCGGAGCACATCACTCAGGGCTGCGTCCAGGAGGGTCTGGGATGTCTCCAGAGAAGGGACCCCACACCCTCCCTGGGCAGCCTGTGCCAGGGCTCTGTCACCCTCACCGTAAAGAAGTCGTTTCTCATATTGGATCGGAACTTCCTATGTTCCAGCTTTACTGCATCTACACCTTTACTGAAAATTTTTTTTCCTTCTAAATCCATAGAAACTGGAATTTCATGACGACTGTGAAAGAACACGGATAAACAAGACAGGAATCAGAGACTGATGCAAACGTTATGGCTCCTTCTGGCCTAATACGTGAACTCTCCACATTTCTCAGCCATTTGAAGTCTACTTCAAACACTAATGATTTTTTTAAGTGAAACGAAAATATAGTCTTATTTTACTTTCTTTGGGCTTAGTTATGGAAACATTATGTTTCTATTAAGAAAGCAAGCAGTTGGTGTTTATCTTCCATCACTTATCACAAATGTGATTTGAGCAACAAAGCCGTTATCCAGCTGTTTGCTGGGGCTTATATTTTGCCCTTGATGCCTTACTCTTGGATCTCCCACAGGAAAAGCAGGAGGTATCACACATCCAGGATCCCCAGGTAGCGGTTCCTCTCTGCCGGGGCTGGTGCAGGCAGTGGCCCATGGACCACGCAGGGTGTTGAGGGGGTGGCACTGCCGGAGCCCCTGCCCTCGCCGGGTCCTGCCGAGACCGTCAGTGCTGCCGTGGAGCAGAGATTTCGGAGAGGGCGTTAGCAGGAAGAAAAGCTCCATCACTACTATTCAGATGATGCACTGCTTTTGAGCACGGAAGTGTTCCTTCCTACACGCCTTGGGAATCGTTTGAAGAAAGACCAGCAGTTCAATAACTGCGGCCTTCAAAGTCCTTCTGAGGGTGCGTCCGCTCCCTCTCCGGCCCCAGGCACCTCCCCAGGCAGCTGGCCCGAGAGCCTTGGTAAGAATATTAAAATACGAAGGAAGTGAAGAAAATTCAAAATGATCCAAAGAGGAGAATTTATTTTTTTTTATTTTATGTTTTCAATTTTGTTTTGAAGCACGCGCAGAGGAACCACAAAGGATGCACAAAGGCCAACCCCACCTTGTAGCCCGCGGCACCCCCGCACAGAGCCGTCTCCCTGGGGACGAGGCGGACACGGAGCAGCTCTGGGTTCAGTGGGTGCAGAACAGCGTGTTGGGGGCTGCTCCGTGGGTCAGGGTTTGGCCCCAGCTGGAGCTCAGGCCTCGGTGGCAGATGCAGGCATTGCCCCCATCCCAGGTACTGATCCTGAAAGCTCCAGCTCCGTAAAAAATGCACATTTTAGGAGAAGCTAGGGCAGAAAGACAGCGTTCAGGTAGTGCAAATACCTGCATACTTTTGAAATAAGTTGTAGATGCTGTATTTTATTCTTTCTGCAGCCTTTAGCAGGAATATAGTCCAAAATACACCTACTTCGCTCTTCAGGTGTCTGGAATGGGAGTTGCATGGAGAGTTAAATGGGATTTATTTGTAAAATGATCAACTCAGCATCATTTCATCACACCCACTATTTGCATTCAGATTTCATTTCCATCTTCAGAGAGTCCCCAGAATCGAGAGCGTGGCTGGTTTGGACACCTGGGGCCAGCTCTTGCGGTGGTTCACGCCGTGAGGTCAATGGGTGAGATGGACACACGGCGGGGCCACGATGGGCCTGACACAGCATCTTCCCTGCACCCGCTCTGCCCCGAGGCTGTGGTGCACGGGGAGAGGCGGGCAACGGCAGTGGGACCCACCACAGACCGGGGCATCAGGTAAACCAGCTCCCCAGGAGCCAGGAAGAAATGCCGGGGGGAGCCCACCATGGTGGTACTGAGGAGGCGTGTGAGCAACTTCAGGCGGTTTCCAACGCAGAAACTCCCCAGTTTCTGTGCTACAGCTTGTCACCTCCCGCCGTTTACTATCATCTGGTCTGTTTTAAGCATCATTAGCAACAGAAATAATAACTTGTTAGTCAGTTTAGCACACCGTCTTTGATACGCATCCCTGAAGTTGACTCAATTTGTACCACGGGATTTTTAAAAGATGTTACAGTGAGAAAATAAAAAAAAAAAAAAATCCTCTCTACTGATGTTAATTTAAAGCATACCTTTTATTTTGTCTGACAACAACTCTCTTCTATCAGTTCGAATTTACTTTTTAATTATGTATATTGCTTTTTTTTTTCATGTGAGGCTCCAGATCAGAAATATGTATCTCATTATATTTTACGTTTATCAATTGACCTAAACACAAAGGCATTTTTTTTGAATACCGAGTGCTCATGTACCTTTTTAATTAAAGCTTAAAAAGCTTTTAATTAAAACAATAAATCACAGACAGCAGGGTCTATCCAAATTGTCTTCTGGCCTGGGTGAGTTTTTCCTTTTGTGATCAGATTGACCCGAAAGGGGACAAAACAGGTGAGAATGGCTTTCACAATTAATTGATACAGTAGAAATTACTCGACTATTCCACATGACAAGCCAAGGAGCGTATTTGAGAGCGCTGTGGTGACCTGCTTGGGATCACTTCAGACCATCTACATCCTTTTTCCCCGGGGTCTCCCCTAAATATGCACCCGCAGCAGCAATTAAGCCGGTAAATCTTCCCATGCTTTGCCGGCCATTCTAGCCCAAATCTTCCCTGCTCCAGTGGAGAGACTAAATTTAACCTCCTGGTGCGATTTTGTTGCCTCTTCTCTGCAAAACTGAGGTTTTCCAGAACGGAGTGGTCTTTATGCCGCAGGGATGTTGCTGTTGCCTCCCGGCCCGTGTCTCCCTGCCCAGCCCGCGCGGGCCTGTCGTGGTTTTGGCCGGACTGGCAATCAGAACGACAGATGGCCCCCCCCCCCCCCTCAGAGAGGAGAGGAAGAGAGAAGGAGATTTACGAGTTTAGAAGAAGAACTAAACTACTTTAATGAAAATAATAATAAATAAGAAAATAGTAAATAATAATAAAGAAAAAAAAGGTATACAATATATACAAAACCATATCCAGCTCCCAGGATGACGATCGCATCACCAGCAGACACAGGGAAAGTCCCAGACTGGAGTCAGCGAATTCCCAGAGCTGAATTCCGGAACTAGAGTCAGGAATGCTCAGATCGGGATCAAAGGCAGACGAACAGACAGGGTCCTCCTCAGACGTCGGCCATTGAAGGAAGACGAGCCCTAGCCAGAGCCCCTTTGATCCCTCAGCTTTTATCCTGAGCGTGATGCCGATGGGATGGAATACCCTGTTGGTCAGTTTGGGGTCACCTGTCCCCTCTGCTCCTCCCTGCAGGTGGGACCCCTCTGCACTTCTCCGCTTCCGACCCTCTAACGGGACAAACAGCGCAGTTATCGGACCTTGGGTGTTACAGCAATAAGTATAAGCAAGAGCCTCTGTGCGCACCATTCCTTGGTGTAATCAGGTCTTGTCACTCTGAGAGCGAACAGTTTCTGAACAATGTGCTGTTAATCTCAGACTTTAGTCAGTTAGAAGAGGCCCAGCCAAAAAGTAAAATTACAAATCAGAAAATTGGTTCTGTTTTACCTCAAACCAGGACAGTGCCTGACCGTGGGCTGTGGGGCCCCGAGGCGCGGGGTGGATGGGGACCTTCTCAGCTCTATCAGAGCGGTCTGCATCCCAGACACACAAACTGAGGGACCTCTGGGGGCTACTGTTCCGAATTTAGGCAGAAATTCTGTGCCAGTTCGGGTAACTGCATTTCTTGGTGAGTCTTGTTCTAGCTCAAAAACTCATCAGGAATACAGCCAGTCCATCGGGGAAAAAAAAATGCATCATGCACTAAAGTTGGGTAAGATATTTTTGGCCCCAAAGACTATAAATGCTTCTCAAATTCTGTAAATTCAATGATGTGTTCTAAATATCCAGAGTTTTTAACAGTCAGGATTTGAGCGCATAGAACACAGAATTTTGCAATTATAATTTTTAAAGTAAAAAGGTGAGCCAATGAATTATTCCCTCGATTGATGGTAAAAGCTCAGTGTCCTCTCAAGTGCTCCAAAAACCTTTTCCATTTTCTGACCCTGTTTTTTGCACACGCTGAGTGTTACAACCACCAAAATTCCCAATTTCATCTTTAGTGCTGGAGCGGAAAATATTACCCTTGTACTCCTGTAGAAACGTTACGCTGCATTTGTACTTTTGGAGAAATATTTCCAGAAGTGTCCAATGAACTTGTGAATGGCTGTCCTGCTTGCAGAGGAGAATTAATTTGCACATGATAATTAGCTAATCAAACATGCATTCTTCAAGTTGCATGTAGCAATATTCGTACTACACGCAAACTGGGAGGGATAGAAAGGAAACTGCTTCAGAAAGCAGCGAGCAGAGGGGGAACAAGTTGGTGGGGGGTGAGGTTCCCTTTCGTCTGTTCCCCAGGCTCAGCGGTAGCAGGTGGTGGCATCACGCGCGTACACGTGTGCAGCTCTCCCCGTTAGCCTGCCCTGCCCCGCAAGCCTCCCAGTGCCAGCAATCTCATTCAATCCAAGGACAAATGAAAAGCAAAACTGAAAAAAAATTAAAAAAAAATTAAAAAAAAATAAAAGCAAGTGGGGTGATTTCAAGGAGAAACAAAAATCTCGCAATAAAGCCAGCAGTAAACTCCAGCTACTCGCCTAAAACCATCGAGTAGTAAAGTGGGAAGCCCTTGGCTCGTGCTGCCGTGTCAGTTCTGCCCCCGTGGGCCGAGGGATGGAAGCCGGGACCGAGGCACCGCGGGCTCCTCGCCCTCCTCACCCTGCAGCAGCCGGCAGCCCCTCCTTCCCCAAAACACCATTTCTCGGTCCGTAAATGTGTCTAGCGAGGACGTGTCCTCGACCGCCACCGCAGCCAGAGCGGGATGCTCCATGCGGGAGCGGTGCAGTGATACCATGCCAAGGGGCGTTCGGCACACACTGGGCACCGGGACACGTCCCGGCCGGCTGGGCGATGGCAGAGCCCCCAGGGCTGGGCACGGGTCTCCCCGGACAGACACGGCAGAGCCAACAAAGCCAGCATGACCCTGCCGGCACCTCTGCTGTCTGCCCAGGGCAGCCCGGGAGGGCTTTTCTTCCCTTTCCAAAATCAGAAAAGACCCCTTCCTTATGTATTATCACAGAATCCCAGGCTGGCAGGGGCTGGAAGGGCCCTCTGGAGCTCATCCCGTCCAACCCCTGCCAGAGCAGGGTCACCCAGAGCAGTTGCACAGGAACGCGTCCAGGCGGGTTTGGGATGTCTCCAGAGATGGAGACTCCACACCTCTCTGGGCAGCCTGTGCCAGGGCTCTGCCACCCTCACAGGAAAGAAGTTTTTCCTCATGCTGAGATGGAATTTCTTGTTATCCTACTTTGAACCTTTTTTCCCCTCTCTTTTTTGGATCTCAGCCTTTAGCTCGTGTCCTTTGGGTTTCTTTATCCATCTCTGTTTATTTTCTGTTAACTCGTCCGGAGGAGGGAAAGCCTCGTGTTTCTCCTCTCGTAGCTGCAAGTTAAACCCCTCATTAGCGGCAAAGGAAGGTGCTCGCACGACCTGGGTGCAGGTGAGGCGGTGGGAGGCTGGAGAACACCGGCGCTCATAAGGAGGGAGCTACGTTAAATTATTATTAACACAGTTGCCTGGTGCCGTTGTGCTTCCCAGCTCATCTCCTCTCCGTGGCGCGGAGGAGCCGGCAGCATACGCTGCCTGCAGTGAGACATTCCCAGGGAGATGGTGGGGTCACACCCCGAAAAGAGGCAGAAACTCTCCCGAACACAATGCAGCGCTGTTGAAAAAGAAAAATAAGCCAAACACAATTTCACCTTCTATAGCTGAGGGGACTTTGGGCCTTTATAGTCTTTCTGAGCAAGAGAACAAAGACAATACTTTTAAGTGTTTTCGGTTTGGGGAGAATTGTTTCATCCAAGGCCTGAGGGATACAGAGACTTTGTCAGACCACGCACTTTAATTAATTTTGCCACGCTCAGCTCGTGAGCTTTCAAACCCTTCCCAAGAAGAAAGAGAAAAGGAGACGGAGAGTGGTTGTCAAGAGCGATCTCGAATTTTCCACAGCTGTGCTGGATGCAGGTACACAGGTCGTGTGTGAAGCACTGTGGTGCCTCACACGTGAGTGCCACCAGCCTGATTATGAATTTTAAACAGTTTCAGGCACGGAGGGGCTCTGGCAGACGTGCAGGACAGCGTGTGCCTCCGGGAGCTCTGCAGAGGCGTCGGGCCTCTCGTACAGCGGTGCCCAGGTCGGCCTCTGGGCCTCTCGTACAGGGGTGCCCAGGTCGGCCTCTGGGCCTCTGGGCCTCTGGCCTCCCTCCGGCCAGACCTTCTGCCGGCCAACCTGGTGCCAAGATGGGACCAAAGCCCAGAGCAAAAGCTCCTCCTGGTGCCGAGCTGCGCGGCTGTGAGGTGGCGCGGCGTGAAGGTGGTATGTAGTTACGGTGTAAGCTGCCCGTAGTAGTGCACCCGGTGGTGAGCAGCGCACTCTCTGGGAAAGTGTTTTGTTGGTAGCTGGAGCGTATATATTTGTCTCAAAGAGGAACACCACCACTGATTTTTAGGATATGACTTTGCTCTAGAAACAGTGTGACCTGCAGCCAGAAGTCACAAATCCCAGAATCCCAGGCTGGCAGGGGCTGGAAGGGCCCTCTGGAGCTCATCCCGTCCGACCCCTGCCAGAGCAGGGTCACCCAGAGCAGTTGCACAGGAACGTGTCCAGGCGGGTTTGGGATGTCTCCAGAGATGGAGACTCCACACCTCTCTGGGCAGCCTGTGCCGGGGCTCTGCCACCCTCAGGGTAAAGAAGTTCCTCCTCGTGTTGAGATGGACTTTCCCCCATCTCCCCCATGCCCACAGGATAAGCTGTCCGGGACCCCAGTGACACCATCCAACAGATCCAGCCGATGTGGCTGCCCGTGGGGAGCTAAAGCCCGAGACCCTCTTCACGTACCCCGCCAGCCCAGCCCCTCACAGCGAGGGGACGAGCCAAGCGCTGACACAATGCCATGTCTCCACTGGGGTCCCAGGATAACCAGCAGTGTGCCCCTCGACAGCAGCATTCCTGCCGGCAGCACAGCACACCGAGCCGGCAGGTATCATCCCTGGCGGCCCACAAGGACTGGGAGCGGGACGGCCACCTCCAGAGACGACCCATCAAATCTTCCAGTTTCCTCCCCTTTTTCTCTCGCGTTCCCTACCTGAGCCAGGCGAACTGCGAGTGCCCTGAGAACTGTACCTTCATAACCAGCCGCAGCAGCAGCAATCACCCGGCTGATGTGCATCGGTGACATTTTTCATGAGAATAACTAGTAAATGATGATGATCATTTCTTCTAATTACATATTCACAAGCTATTTGCACTCATTGCCAGCGTTCATGTTTGTGACTCGATGAGGCATATTTAAATGCAACGCTGCGTATCAAACATGAGAAAATTCCTACAGGCTGCCAGTATCTTGTTCTTCCCGTGACCAAAGCAAAACCCATCAGACCGTGAGTTATGATTTGCAGAAAAGGGTTTAATGGGCTGAGAGAAGCTGAATTGGTGCAACGACCCGACCCCATGCGCCTTCCTTGGGGGGCACTTCTCCCTGTGTAGTCCTCTCCCACCCACCCACAGAAACCCCCCTCAGTGTTGACGGTGCTACAAAACGGATCGATTTCGGTAAACAGTGAAGGGGCTGTAAGTGGGCGTGAGGGTGAGGAATGGGAGAAGGCTCTCCCTTGAGGGATGCTGGCTGCAGGCGTTGGCGCGGCTCAGCCTGGAAAGCCCAAGGAGCTGCTTGGGTTGAGGACAGACCTTCGTCTGGAGGACGGACAAAAGAGATAGAAGTTAAAAATATATAAAAGTGGTGGTCTGAATTCATTGCAGTTGGCAGCAGGACAGGCGATGTGCTGCGCGGGCAGGGCAGCGCCAGCACCACGGGTCCCTGCGGGCCAGGTTTGGTGGCTCATGACTTGCTCGGCAGGACCCGTGTAAGCAACGCCATCAGCGTTTTGCTGGAACGAATCTGTGTTCGCTCAGTTTTCCCGGCATTTTGGTTTAACTGCCTTGTTTAAACACAAAAGACGAGCCTAAGGTCTGCGGGCAAACCCGCTGCTTCTGTGCAAACCTTTATTTTCACCTCCTGCAGATGAGACACCACCCCTCGGGGAAGGGAAACACACAATTTTGTGGGCTGAGCTCCCAGACACAATTTGCTCTGGGAAAACTGCGCGGGATCCAGGCTGCTCGGGGAGACGACCACGGCGATTGCTTGGGGGGGTGTTTGAACACAAGGTCCAACAGCGCGCGGGGTGGCCCCAGGCCGATGCTGGAGGCTCATCTGTCCCTTTCCCCCACTCCTCTGGAGTTCAGGCGGTCGTACAGAAGCCCATGTGCTCCCTACCAGCATGGACGGCCTGCAGGACAGTTCAGGGGTCTTAAATCAATTTGATTTTTCTAGTTAACTAACAGGATTCCTCAGCCTGGTTCAAAACTCAGGGATGTTAATCGGACTATTTCCTGTGACTGCAGCACTCTACGAGACGAAACCTCCCCTCCAGGGACTCCGCCAGGGAGCAGCAGTCCCTGTCGGAGCCTTCTGCAGGAAATTTCTAGTGATCTTGTAGTGCTCCTCACGCAGGAACCAGTCTCACGGGGCAAACCCTCCACTGCCATTCAAAATACACCAGTGTTACTTTTCCAAGAACCTGTTTTCATCTTTAGTGAGAATAATAACTACATTACTATACTTGCATGTTTGTTTTAAAAATCAGTGCACAACCACTGTGCGTAGCACCAGAGTATTCCTGAAATTAATGAAATATGCTTGGTATCCGCTACTGATAAAAATACGGCAGCATTTCAATCTCTGTAAAAAAAAAAAATATTATACCTCTGAACTACGGAGAGAGGTGAATACTTCGATGAGAGCGAAGTAATAAATCAGTCGGAGGTTATTAACGCAATGGCCTTCATCAGTCTTTCTTTTCTGTGGAGGAAGTGGGAAGGTTTCCCCTGGCAGAAACAGACGGATGTTTCAGGGACTGAGCCCACCAGCCGGGGCAGGGGGGCAGCCACCAGAAGGGTCATCCCAGGGTGACCAAAGGAGAGCCAAAAGGTGAAGCTGATGTATTTTACAATGCATTTTGCAGTTTATTCTGCTTTCAAACACTTCTTACAATTCCAATTTATACGCTATGGTCTACAAAACATAGAGCCGAACCCAAAGCCTGCAGATACTTTCAGAAGCCGAATCATCTGTCAGTTATTGGCATTATCCGTATTGCCATCAGCTCTTCTGCTCAGAGACATCTATCAGCATTCTTTGTTTTAACCCAGCTATTTATTTGCTCTCTTTTTAATGTTTACAGACGGCTCTCTCCCTTTCGCATACATTCGCTGCAAAGTAACAGTTCTTCCTCAGAATAACCGGTGAGAAAAAAAATGAATGTTTAGTTGTTTGGTAAAGAATTAGGCAGGCGGTGGTTTTTTCAACAAGAGCTATCTCGTCTAAAGCACAAAAATCACAAAAGAAAGGAAATGACTGGATCACATCTAAAAACCTAAATGGCAGGCAAAAGAGGATTCGTATTGGAAACGATAAAAATATTGGTGGATAGCTAATTTTTATTCAGTGTCTTGAATTGAGAAGATGCAAAAGCTTTTAAAGAATTCAGGGACAATTTCTTCCCAGGGATCTGTGATAAATAAGAAGTACAGCCATCCCGTGTTGAGACACACACTTCCATTACCCTAATTCAATTGAAGGCATTAACTCCTGAAGTTAATCTCACCAGACTGCCTTCATCATGCCCGTGGAAGGCTGTCTATTATTTTTGCTTTTAATGCTCAGCACACTTTTTAACATATCGAACATACGGAAAATTTATTTCTTCAAGACCACGAGAGACAAATAATACTTCTGCAGCAAATAAATGTCACTCAACTGCTGCAAACTCTCTCTGGTTGGAGATGGTGGGAGGCAGCCTCAGACAACACACACACATTTAGCCCGTTCCCTTAAAAAGGGTAATGAAAGAAAATCTGCAAAGTGCCACTAGCACGACTAAATGTATTTTTAACTATGCAATTGTCTTTTACAGGGATTTAAATTTCATTTCCACCTGTTACTGAGCAGCTAATAGCTTCCCTTTGAGTGAAACGGGAATGCTCAGAATTTGTTTCTCCCTCCGTCGCTGTGGAAGTAGCCCCGCTTGTCACGTCCCTGGTTCCTAAAAGGCCATCAGCTCTGCTTCCTTACATCAACGGATTTCTGTTGTTCAGTTGCAAGGGATGAAGGCGGATCCATCCCCTCCAACCTGGGTCACCATCCAAAGGAAGAATGGCTTCAGCTCCCAGAGCCCTCGTATGCACTTTCCCACCTGGCGAAATCAAGAGAATCATAGAATCCTGGAATGGTTTGGGTGGGAAGGGACCTTAAAGCCCCCCCAGTGCCACCCCCTGCCCTGGGCAGGGACACCTCCCACCAGCCCAGGTTGCTCCAAGCCCCGTCCAACCTGGCCTTGAACCCCTCCAGGGATGGGGCAGCCACAGCTTCTCTGGGCAACCTGGGCCAGGGGCTCACCCCCCTCACAGCAAACAATTTCTTCCCAATATCTCATCTAAATCTCCCCTCTTCCAGTGTAAAACCCTTCCCCCTCGCCCATGGCTCCCCTCCCTGATCCAGAGTCCCTGCCCAGCTTTCCTGGAGCCCCTTTAGGGACTGGCAGGGGCTGGAAGGTCTCCCTGGAGCCTTCTCTTCTCCAGGCTGAACCCCCCCAGCTCTCTCAGCCTGTCCCCACAGCAGAGGGTTACGCCGGGTGCTGGGAGTCCCAGGGCTTGAAGGGATCCCCCACGTGCCTGGACCCCTGTGAAAACGTGCCTCTGGCAGACACAGGCTGAGGGACCACATCGCTGCCTGTGAAATGCCAACCTCTTTCACGATACGAGAGGAGACACCGGCCACGTCACCCCCTGCTCTCTGTGGAGCATCGCCCCGCGGCCACGGCTGTGCGAAGCCCTCCTTCAGTACAAAACCAGCTGAATTTCCTACTTTGCCATGTCTGGCAGCAAGTTGAGTTCCAGGACAGGTGACTGCAGCATTGATTTGTGCAGCTTTTATTCAGAACTCTTTTGATAAATTGCGAGCAGAGAAAATAAAGCATGTGCAGCCGCTATGGATGAGTCGAGCCGGCAAATAAAGCCCGGCCGCTCTGCCGTGCGCAGGAACTGCTAATGAACCTCTAACGGGTCGCTGTGTAACTCACTGTGCTGCACGATGTGGTTAAGCAGTTTTAGATGCCTTCCACTTTTAATCTTCCTTTGCTTCCTTGTATTTATGTTTCTGAGAATAATGAAATGTGAACAAGAGAAATTTATGGAAAAAATATGTAGCTCTATATACGCAATGAATAAACAAGTATTTTAAACTACCATTTTCCTGCTAAATTGTAAAAGCAGTGCTATCTGCTTCGTGGCTTTCTGTTTTCTACTTGGGTGAATTCTTCATTCTGTTCCTAGAAACAGCAGGTTCAGCGCAAGAAGAGAGCTATAAATATTGCAACTGTACACACATATATAGATTTTTCTAATGGCTTTTCCAGCATGTTGGGTATCTGCAAGAAGCGGGGCCGGACTAAGTCTCCGTCCCAGCCTGTTTCACCGCCCTGGGTGTGGATGGTGACCCCCAGGCAGGGCCAGCACCTCCCGAGCCCTCGGCAGCCGCTCCTCCCGCGGCACACACGCCTCATCCCCCTGCCGAGGGACGGAGATTGCAGAGTTCCTGTTGAGACCTCTCATAAATTAAAAAAATACTGACTTTACCGATCTCTTCACATCTGAATTCCTACCTCTCTGGCCTTTAAACACCCCTGAGCAGCATCTGCTTTGGAGAACTTCAGCAGAAGCGGTTCGGCTGTTGCTATAACCAGAGCTAACACATCACTTAAACATATACTCACGCAAAAAAAGTCTAATCTTTGCCACGGAAGTAAAAATCTCAGCTTCTGATGTCATGTTCTTTGAAAATACTATCAATGCAATGCAAATTCAGTTGTAAGTAATGACAAAATATTCTTGACCTATAGAAGAAAGGTTTTAACTTTCTATTGCCATAATGACGGGCACTAAAACTCCGTCGTAAAATCTTCCACTGGCTTCACACCACCTCTTTTACAGCATTAAAAATGTATTAAAACAGTTGTTACCGTCTTGTAATACTTGCTCACGCTGTCAGCCCCGCTCTTTGTGATGACAGGATCAAAGGAGCCGCCGGGACACAGAGGGGCTGGTGCAATACGCGGCTCAAACGCGCCTGCCCACGCCGTAAAATACCGTGTCTGCCATGACTCCTGTCTTTATTATGACAAATTTTTTTTAAAGTCAGGTCAACTAGATTTGACAGAAATCATTAGGATTTTTTTAATCAACCTTTTCCATTTAACTGTATTCTTGGCTTGATTGCGCAACCATGGCATTTTTCTTTCCAGTATCTAAGTGGATTTCCCAGAAATCCGGCAGCAAATTTTGGCCACTCTTCATTTTGCAATTGTTTTGCTTTATTGACAACTAGATTAATTTGTCCTACCGGTTTAAAACAGTCTGGTTATAAGGAAGTCCCTGTTGACCTGTGCATTCCCAAAGGTCCAGATCCAGATTGATCTCCCATTGTTTTTCTGTCTTGGACATTTTCGTAGCTGTCTTTGAGTTAAAGAGGAGATTCCTGGTTATTTTAACTTTGTCTTTGGATTCTCAGTGTAACCTTGCCATTGTTGTTTTGGTGTTGTTTTAGGCAAATAGTACTTTAGTACAATGAGCAACACATCACTAATAACCATGGAAATAATTAAAAATGTAAATAGAGTACTGAAAATTGCTAAACTGAAGATGGACAAAAGTTTTGCCACATACTCTTGATCTCCCACAAGTTTCTTATCTGCTCAGGAGCAGGAAATTTGTTGTGATTGATTTCGGTTGGATGGACGTGTTCCATACCTCTGTCACCTGGCCGGGAAGTAGAGCCCAGTCCTACATCTTTTCAACCTTAACACAAAAAAGGAACCGAGGAAGACAAATCATGTTTATCAGGAGATAATATATAGGGCATTTTATCTAAACAGTGTGAGCACTCATCACATTTAAACTGAAATTTAAAAAAACCCACAGAAATATCAAATTCAAACTGGATACGCTCAATGGCTTCTCAGGCAACTGTTTGAGTCAGAAAAAATTACTGTATGCCTGCTTACTTGGCTGTTCCCCAGAGCGATGACGGTGAACTCTAGGAACTCCAGTACTTGGTTCCTTTCTCTTTCAAAGACCATATGTGCTGCCAGAGGCGAGTCTCCTGCCCTGGTTTGCAGAACTCCTTTGAAACACCTTCAGTGTCGCAGCTCTGAAAACCCACCTCCACCAGCTCCACCTGCCACAAACACCTTCCATCGGCTCACAGGGGCCTCGGTGAACACCCATATCCATAAACACTTGCAGCATCTAGTGCTTCGTAACGACCCGTCTGATCGAGGGTAGGAGCTTTAGGTATTTTAATTTACTCTGGTTAGTAATAAAGCTGCAAAAAACCCCTGAGTGTTTATACGGTTGCTCCTAACTGCTAACGTATTAAAACCAAGCCCATAAACCAACCGTCCTGATGCTCATCTTGTGATGCAGCGGCATAAAGCACAGATTGGGCACTTGTTATTCTATGTTTATGTGTATTTGCATTTAGATCACTCAAGAGTTTGGGAGGATATAAAAGAAGAGGGGAAGTTTCTTCATCTCTTTTCATTCATTTACATCAGAAAATCTGCATATAAATGGTAAATCAGATCTGAACATGTGTTTTCTGGAGCGACATTATTAAAGTATACGTCTTAATGCTAATTGCTACCATTGACATCAATTTGTGATTGCCTGTTGCTGAATTAGACCAAGTAAATGGTCTACAGCTCCAGTTTCTGCACAGTCTCACAGGCAGATGCATACAAAACATGGTTTTCTTTAAGAAAATTCATTTATCCAAATAGCTATTGGTACAATTGTCATTGTTAAAAAAACTCTTTAGCAAGAAACAAGAAGAAAAGTGTGCCAGTAAAGGGCTGCTTTTTCCTTTGGCCAGGGGCAGGTTCCTAGAAATGTCAGATACCGGCTCACCAGACAAAGAACATCCCCCGATGTCGTGAGTGGGTGGTTTACGTTTTGTACTCCAGATGACACAAGGCCAGCGTGCGTGGTGGGAAGGCACAGACAACCAGGGCCACAAGCGCTTGTTTTGCTACTGATTAGCGCTCCCCAGCAGCTTCTCGTTGCCCCTGGCTCTTACAGATATATCTCGTAATTAACAACCTACCGTGAGAAAAAAACCCTTTCGGTCAGTTTGGATGCGCACTTATCACAGCTTCACAGGCAACACAAATATGTATATGTTAAAATAATTGAAATAGTGTTTATGCCTTTACATTAGCACAAAAGAGGCAGCAGACGTTTGACTGTTAATCTGCTTTTCCCTTCCCCTAAACAAAGGCTGAGATAAAGTGCAGGGCTCTGCTTAATTTAGTATGCAAAATCTTTTATTTCCCTTTCTTACAATAACGACAGAATATTTTATTGTCTCAAACAAACCAGTGAGACTTCTGAAGAACAAAGTGAGTGAGGCGCTGTCTCCAGTTGCCCTGCAGAAGGGCTCCGGGGGGGAGCTGGCAGCCGTTTGCTCCCAGCGCTCCTCTGGTGCCCTTACTTGGAGGAATCAATAATTCCCGTCACTGTCGTACTGGAGTTTTAAACACAGACTTCCTTACCCAGGCTGCCACCGGCCCACCATGGCCTACGTTCCGGTGGCACCCAGTACGGTGATGTCCTGCATCGGCTTCTCACCAGCCATCAGTCCCGTCCCGTGTCCAAACCAGTGGCCGTGGTGACTGGAAAAATCCAGGAGACAGGAAAAAATTCTCTGGCAGGACTGAAGCATATGGCATAACAACAACCGCAAGTCCTTGCGGCTGTGAATAAGAATTACCCCACAAACGACAAGAAAAAAAGGAAGCTACTTTATTTATCAGTTAGGATTTATTTCCCTGAAAGAAAAATAGTGTCATAATCATTAGTGAGAATGGCGCTAGAATGTAAAATATATTTGCATAGAGCCTGCGTTTCCCTTAGTGCAGATTTTGCTTCTTATGTTCACTTCAGAGAACTTTAAAGGGACCTTTGCAAATGGATGAACTATTTATTAGCGATACAGTCATTGCGCAACGCTGCAGTAACTCGCCTTTAAGATGCAAAAGCCCCAACATCGCAAAATTCCACCAAACACAGCTATGAAAAGAGCTGTTAAAAAATATTTTCCGAGCGGTGTTTGGAATGAAGTCATAACAAAGAAGAAATTATACCCTAAATGTTAATATCAGAACTTGTTCTGCGAAATCAACCATCTCGCCGCTCTGCTACCCGCCCTCCCGCCGCACGAAGCCCTGCCCCAGGGCAGACGCTGCTCCGCCGGCGCCGGGGCCGGTACTCGGCACCAAACCCCGACCACGGCGCAGGAACGCGAAAGAAGGCACCGGCCAAAGAAAGGGAAATTTCACTGGTGGTGGAAGGAAATATTCCAGATATTTCTTAGACCTTTAATACTAACAATTGTTCTTATAAAAACACCTGATTGGTCCCTATGGACACTAAAACAAAAAATGCCCCCAAACCCACAGAATGCTGTTATCCATACATGCAGTGGTGTTTCTACCTGTTTCTGTGTATGAATCTTATTCGTTACATACTTCTCAGTTTAATAACTGAATTTCCAGAAAACTTTGGGAAAGTAGGAGCCTTTCCTCTCCTGCTCCTCTCCCGCAGCTGGCTTCACAGCTTGTCCTATAAACAAATCCCATGAAAACGGGAATAAAATATGTGGCTTCTTCCACCACGCGCAAGGGAGGCCTGCCTAAGGAGGCGGAAGGGAAATATGTTTTAGTTTTTCAGTTTGCTCTTCTTAAAGCCGAGGTAATTACACGATTAAAATTTGTGATATTAAAAAAATGTGTGTCACAAAAGGAAAGCTCTCAAAAAGCGAGGCAATGCCAGAACAGAGGTGGTTCGGAGCATGAGCGTTACGATGGGGTCTTGCCCTTCCCCCCGGGATGCTCGCCCTCTCTCCCTGCCCCTCCAGCGCCTCCCTCACACGGGGAACTCACACAAATCCACTTTTTTTATTAACCCAATCCCAGTTTGAGAGACTGAGACCCGACTTGCAGAAGCACTGGGTGGCAACCGGAGTCAATGGCTACTTTCTACCGAGTAGAAATAGCATGAAATAAGTTGGGTTCAACTCATCACGGACAAGCACAAAGTGTTGCACCTAGAGATATAACCAATTCCATCGACAGAACGGATTACGTTACAGAGGAATTCCTCTCTAATACACTGCTCTCCAGGAAAGGCTCTGGAGACCACAGTGGATGACAAAGCGAAGACAAGACCCCAAACATCCATGTCCGGGGACAGAGGCGAGGCGGGAGCGCGGCCCATGTCTTGCCGGAGGACGTGTTGCTCCCGGAGAACATCCAAAGGAAGCACCAAACCCAGCCAGGGCTGGAGAAAGCATCGCCTGCGAGGAAAGAGGAGGCAGCTGGCTGTCTTATCTACAGACAAAAATTAAGAGAGGTCTGATAGCAGTCTTCAAATATGCAAAGGGCTGATGCAAAGAAAATGGAAATAAGCTGGTTTTCCCCTTCCCCAGGGAAGGAGCAAAATGTAATGGGTTTAAATTGAAGCAAGGACTGTGGAAAGCAGACATTACAAAAACCTTCCAATAGATCAACTAAGAAAGTTATAAATTCTCCATCATTAAAGGTTAGGCATTTATCCCACCTGGATATTCTAGAATTTATCCTACCCAGGGCAAGGGGATTTACTGCATGACTTCAAATCCCTTCCAGTACTATATTTTACAGTTTCTATGATTAGATACGGAAATAATTAATAGTGCCAGGTTTTCTGAAGAAACAGCTACGAGGCGCGTCAGATTTGGCAAAATTAATAGGTGTTTTATACCTTAATCTTTCTGCACCTTAATTTTCTATTTACAGAATGCAGATAATGCCCACTTCTCTCACAGGAGGGCTGGGAAGAGAATTAATTAACTTTCTGAAGCGTTCTCGCAGGAGCAGGAAGAGCAGTACAGGAGATCCCGTGAAGAAATTCATAATTCTGGCTAAACAGAAGGGTGCGAGTGGTGCGCACCCGGTGAGCAACACAGACAGTACATCCGTCACCATGTCATTAAGGGGTAAGTCATCACAAACACACAAAGATGTTAACTCAAGGATGCATTTCCCAAACCTCAAGGGCTTGATTTTCCAGCCTTAGCAGTATCTCTTTGTAATATTGCACACGCACGATGAGAAATGTCCCCGCTCTGTGCCCAGCGGGGCTGATTTCGGTTCACTCCAGCCACTCGCAGGGACATCAAATCCTTCCGCAGGTCCCTGTCCGCAGGGATAACCGACCGCAACGACTCCGAAATCACGCAGCACCTCACGACATAGAGGACGCAGAGGGTTTCTGGTCAGTTTGGGCTTCGTACAGACAAATAAAACACGTTTCAGGGCACAGTCTTGGTTATATAGAGTGAGTGCTGTGACCAAAACCATAACACAGTTATATACATTTATATACATTTATATGCATTTATATGCGTTTATATACATTTATATACAAGGTGTGTTTTACTATTAAAGATCTGGAACCAAGCTGTGAGCACCATGGTAGATTTTGAGGGATACTGCATTAAGTAGCCATCAAATAACCTGATTTTATTGTCTACACGTCCACTGTGCAAGTACGTGCAGGCGTACACGTGTGCATATCGCCCATACTCTCGTCTACAATATGCTGCTGAAATGTTTTCCTGTTATTTTAGTAAAGACATTTTAATTTGCAACCCAGAGGAAAGGCAAAGGTGTTTCTAGAGATTTTGTGTTTTCAGTTTCCTCTGCTGAGCGTTGCACGGCTCCCGGGAGCGCGGGAAGCTCCGGGTACAGCCCAGCACCTGAAAATCAGCAAAAGGGACCAGGAGGAGAAGTCACAAGCTTCCACCTGCAAGTACAGTTTTTATTCAGTTATTTTATTTTAGCAATTGTCAAAGCTTTATATTTTAATGTCTTCCTTCACAGGTAGTCAAGTTCCAGCAATTACTGCAGATCTGGCAATTATTTACATAGATGTACTATAGAAATTATGAGAATCACCTACACTTCCCCTAATAGCTGTCCTGGGGTGCTCTATATTCAAGTTTTTCCACTGGCATCAAACTTCTCATATTGATTCTTTGGGAAAATTTTCCTTCTTGTATGCAAAACGAAAAAGAGACCAAGGGAAAGTGCGCACTGAGCTTGCCCTGGCTGTGCTGCTTAATACTAATTTCTCTTCCATGGAGGTTTACTTTTCCCACCAGCGCCAGTGCTTCCACCAACGCAAGCGCTGCGAGAGAAAGTCTCCCTCTGTGCCACCCCAAGGCGCAATGCCAAGCCGGCATCCCAGGCTCAGTTTGCTCTAAATCAAATAATTCATTTCTTGCCACAAATGGAATTGTAACGGAGTTATTTATATTTGGCCAGCATTAAAAATAGATATTGCAAAACGCCAGCTCAGCTGCCAGAGGAGCTCGGAGCCGCCATCAGTGGGGTGAGCGAGAGGTGCGATGCTTCTGCCGTGCCCTCGCTCAGACAGGCAGAGCAAAATGCTCCTTCTGGGGAGAGGAGAAGGAGCTCAGGGACAGCAAAGACGACGTGTTCACTCAGGCAGTGACAGAGGCACGGCCACGGGGACGGGGACCTGGTGGAGAAGGGATGGAGGTGGCCGAGCAGCCGGCAGGGAGCCAGGGAGCTGTGTGGTGGCCAGGAGACCTCCTCCAGACGGGCAGATGGAGACCTCCTGCCTCCCGGGGGGATGGAGGCGAGACCTGTCCTCGTGTACCTTCTCGCCTGGGCTCACCGGCAACGCCAGATCTACGCTGGAGATCCTGTCTGAGATCTGGGCTCTGGATTGTACGGGAAGGTGGATCAAACACTATAAATCTGGCCGGCCATGTAAAACAGACTCTCCCAGCGATTCCATAACTCTGCGACAGAACGAGAAGAAATTAAAATAGATAATACACTTTGTACCATACAACAACCCACTTGCAGAAACCCCAGCGCAGGGTCCTTGTCATACTTCTTATAGAAGCGAAATTTCTTCTCCTTGCTTAATATTTGAAGTAGACTTGTTACAGATTTGATAAAAATATTTATTCTGATTCTATGGAATAGGTGAAAATACAAACGATACTGTCTGTCGTAGTATTTAGAAACTCGGGAAGACATTTAGACAGAAGGAAAACTGTTCCACAGTGAGAAAAAACCTTAGTAAATGAAGCCAGTTAAAATTTAAGATCCAGTATCTCCTACTGCTCTCCTTCCTCTCAGTTTGCTGCCTTTTCTTTGTCCTTTTAGGGGTCTAACAAAGTCTGAGGATTATACGCTGGAAATTGAGTTTGCGTGACTCACTCCAGACTATCACTTCCCAAAGGCAAATCCCACCTGAGACCCTCACCTTGCGGAATATCCCAGCAAGGCCACCCCTCGCCAAGCAGCGGCTCCCATCCCACCGGCATCTCCCAAGCAGCATCTCCCCTATCCCACCGGCATCTCCTGAGCAGCATCTCTCCCATCCCACCAGCATCTCCCGAGCAGCATCTCCCCTATCCTACCGGCATCTCCCGAGCAGCATCTCTCCCATCCCACCAGCATCTCCCAAGCAGCATCTCTCCCATCCCACCAGCATCTCCCGAGCAGCATCTCTCCCATCCCACCAGCATCTCCCGAGCAGCATCTCCCCTATCCCACCAGCATCTCCCGAGCAGCATCTCTCCCATCCCACCGGCATCTCCCGAGCAGCAACTCTCCCATCCCACTGGCATCTCCCGAGCAGCATCTCTCCCATCCCAGCGGCATCTCCCAAGCAGCATCTCCCCTATCCCACCAGCATCTCCTGAGCAGCGTCTCTCCCATCCCACTGGCATTTCCGGAGCAGCAGCTCCCATCCCACCGGCATCTCCCCATGCCCCTGCTGGCACCCACGGCACCAGGGATGGAACCCTTCGCTCCCGCCACCTCTCTCAGCCCCTCAGGCAGCAAACAACCATCTTCACCCCCAAAACTTCATCGGAAAACACGGCTGAGTGCCCGCATGACCAATAACCATGGAGCAGAGTGTTCTCCAACAGGTGCCATCAGAAGCGGCTGGCTCCTGCACGAGCACTGCAGAGCATAACGTAGCAAACTGCGGTGGTTTAAGTTACCGGGAGGCAAGAGAAAACACCTTGGTACTCTGCAATTTTTAGAGAATAATAGATAACTTGAAAATATACAGAAGTATTCCGAAAACAGAGCTTAAAGGTCAAAAGGCAGGCGAGGTCACCCCTGCAGCACTCATTACCCAGCCAGACGGGCAGCATCTCCGGCACAGGCCACCGCGAAAGCCGAGTGTACAGGGAAAGTTCAAGCTATTTCGGTCATCTAAGGGCCGGCTTTCGGGTTTTGTAAAGTGAGTTCCAGAACTGAACATCGGCGATTCACTGCAGATCACTACCTCGGTATTCACTGCCATATCAGAAGGGGTGAATTCATAAATCCATCAGAAAACCTTTGGGAAAACTAAGCAGGATATTAAATGCCAACTTTGCTGGGGTTTCAGCCTGTTTCCTCATATAAAACATCCATCTCAAAGCGAGCTCCTACTGCACTGGAGAAGACAGTCAGGCATCTTCCAAGGGCACTTTGCCACTGATTCATACCCTTGCAAAACCTTATGCCAAAACGCTGGTACCTGCCAGCACATGTTCTCCAAAGGAGCATAAATCAGGCAGCAAGACACAAAAGCACGGACAAAGCTTTTAGACTATACTATTATAAAAAAGTCGTGTAACCAAACTCCTCTTCCACAGGAGAAAGGCAGCAAACCAAGAACACAACAGGCAAGTTTCCCCCAGCCAGCAGCACTGTGCAGGCAGGGAACGGGCCGGGCGTCCCTGCAGCGTCCTGGCAATGGCCGATAGACCAGCCTGCATCCACGGAACAAAACTCACGTCTGGGAGAGGGGGTTTTGCAGGAGAGGGGTGATGAAGGTGAAGGGAGGAGAAGAAAACTCTCTCCGCCAATACCCAGGAAGAAGAAGGTGTTTGTCTTCTGCCCGTGTGGGCAGAGGTTCAACCAGGCCAAGTGCCGGGTCCTGCACCTGGGTCAGGGCAATCCCAGCACAAATCCAGGCTGGGCACAGAATGGATGGAGAGCAGCCCTGGGGAGAGGGGCCTGGGGGTGTTGGGGGATGAGGAGCTCAACACGAGTCAGCAACGTGCGCTGGCAGCCCAGAAACCCCCCGCAGCCCGGGCCGCATCCCCAGCAGCGTGGGCAGCAGGGCCGGGGGGGGATCCTGCCCCTCTGCTCCACTCTGGGAGACCCCCCTGCAGCGCTGCCTCCAGCGCTGGGGCACCAACAGCAGAAGGACACGGAGCTGTTGGAGCGGGGCCAGAGGAGGCCCCGGAGATGCTGGGAGGGCTGGAGCCCCTCTGCTGTGGGGACAGGCTGAGAGAGCTGGGGGGGTTCAGCCTGGAGAGGAGAAGGCTCCGGGGAGACCTTCCAGTCCCTAAAGGGGCTCCAGGAAAGCTGGGCAGGGACTCTGGATCAGGGAGGGGAGCCATGGGACGAGGGGGAAGGGTTTTACACTGACAGAGGGGAGATTGGGATGAGATGTGAGGCAGAAATTGTTTGCTGTGAGGGGGGTGAGCCCCTGGCCCAGGTTGCCCAGAGAAGCTGTGGCTGCCCCATCCCTGGAGGGGTTCAAGGCCAGGCTGGACGGGGCTTGGAGCAACCTGGGCTGGTGGGAGGTGTCCCTGCCCAGGGCAGGGGGTGGCACTGGGGGGGCTTTAAGGTCCCTTCCCACCCAAACCATTCTGTGATTCTGTCTGTACTCCTAAAGTTTAAAGGAAACCTTTCCCAGATTAATTTCAGGAGTGGGATTTCAGTTTATGTGCTTGTGTAGAAACACTGAAATGCTGCGTAACGCAGAGGCCACAGGAATACAGGGAGGCTGAGCTCCGCAAAGGAGGTCATTGAAACCAACACCATTTGGATAACCAGTTACAGAGCAGCACAGGGAGCAAATTTAGACAAAACCATCGAATTCAGGGGAACTGCATCAGACCCACATGCTGTTTCACCGCCGGTGGGACTGCTCTTCCCTTGGCCCTTGTTTAACCAGTCCTGGTTTCTCCTGCCGTGGGAACGGGAGGGAAGGGGGAGGAATTGGTGGGGGTGGCCGAGGGTGGCCGTGGGCAGGACGGGGAGCACGGCCCCAGCAAAGCTCCACCGCACAAACTGCTCCTCTTTCTGCTGCCTCGACACCTCCATTTCCCACCCAAATAGCACACCCTGCTCCCGATGTCAGAAGAGAACAGCTCTCGTGGACGAGAATTGCTGGAATTGGTGATTCTTTGCACATTTGTGGCAGTGTTGTGGAGGCTCGGATGATCCCTTTGACAAATGCTAAACTGCCCATGGAGATTTAACAGTTGTAAGAGTGATAGGTGCAGCGAGAAGCTAGCATTATGTTTTATTAAAGCCTGCTGAAAAGTTTATGGGCTTGCTTCTGAATGAGGCTTTTTCCCCTCTAACTACGTCTCATTACTTCTGAACAGTCTGTCACTTACATAGTATTTGCAGATAGAAAGGATGCTTTATATGTCATCTTATTTGTTATATCATAAATATAACAAATAGTGCAAATGACTTAATGCACTCACACAGCTGAACAATAAGAAATCCCAAAAGCATCTCTAATTAAATAGGAATTTCTTAAGAGATTTAAGTGGTGGGGTTTTGTTGTTCATTTATTAGAGGAGCTCTTGTCAGGAAGCACGTAATGCCCTAAAATAAAGTGCGACCGTATTTCAGTGGAGGATTTTTAAGCTGAGAGTTCTAATGGAACATTGTCGGCGTGTTTTAGGATGGGAACAAGAGCGTTCGGCACCGAAGCGTGCAAATCAAACACCCTGAAGCACCTTCTGCAGGAGCTTTGCCGGCCAAAGCTGGGCTTGAAACGCCGGCCAGGATGTGCTGCCCCCGCCGCCCCCAGCCCCCTTTGCAGGCTCCAGCCCTGCCCAGGCGCTACCCAAACCCACCGTCCAGGGCACCCCCCGCAGGCTGGGAGCCCAACATGCTCCAGTAACTTCCCCGTTAACTGCGAAAGCTGTTTGCCGCGCTCTGCGGCACGGTACACGGGAGTGTTTCTAGGCCGCCGGTTGGATCCCGCGCTACCTTTGAGAGTCCAAGATTTCTGTAATCTCAGATTTTCAAAGTTGCTGATGTTTTCCCTAATCCTCTTATCGCCGGCTGGGAAGCTGTCTCTGCCTCTGCAGCCACCCTGGCAGCATTTTCCCCGTTGGCAGCGCTGCGCATCCCTGGTCGTGTAACACCCTACGATATTGCCCAAGCCCCCCGGAGAACGTCCGTATTCACGTATGGAATCGATTTCACCTGGATGGGCATGCATCTTTCAGCCGGCATCTTATACTGGAGAACCCTTGTGGTAAGCAAAGGTAGAAAGCCGTTAAAGTGCAATACCCAACTGTAAAGAACCATTTGACTAATTCCACGATTCGGGAACTCTGAGGCAGCCACCGCAGCAAACTGGGGGAATAAACAGCAGGAATGCTAAGCTGTCGGGGCAGCTTCGCTTCCCCTCAGAGTGCCACCTTCGTTTCGAACTTCTGTTCTTTCGCTCCTTGTATTCTCCAGGTGCCTTTCCTCTAGGAAACTGAAAACAGGTACACAAATAAGGTTATTTATAATGGACTCCAGTGGGAAGGGGGAGCAGAATGAAGTAGCCCTGAAGCAGACATAGCTTTGAAATGATAATATTTATGATGGGAATAGATCATTTCACTTTACTGGGATTGCCACAGGCACAAAAATTAAGGTTTTTGTCTGCATTTACCTACTCTGAGTCGAAGACAGCTACCCACCCGTCGCAGGAGAGGTATTTACAACTCTCCTCTTCCGCAGGCACGCTCTGTGCTTTGCTCGTTGGGAATCGCGCTGCCCTCGCTCCAGCCGGCTCCATCCCGAACCCTGAGGCGCCTCTTTTAATGTTAATCAAACATGAAGACCGGGATTTCAGTTGTTTGCCTTTCATGTAAATGAAACATCTACTCATTGTGCAATTATGTCTCGAGTGTAGGATTTGCTGGTTGGCACGCAGCTCACGGTGGCACTGGTTGGGTTCTTCTAATCAAAACGTGCAATCATTAAGTGGGATTTGATTTAACGTAAGGACCGTTATTCCGCTTTCCTCTCCCAGAAGGCGAGTCCGTGATCCTGGTCTCACACCCACCAAAAAACAGGAAGAATTTAAATTGGTTTGCTGAGCAGATGCCACCACGCCGTAGCCAGCGGGGACTGGTTATTTCTCGGGATTAATACACTCACCTTAATGCAATGATGGTTTTGCCTCCGGGGTGAGACTTTCATTGCAGGCTGGAGTGATGTGACAAAAAGGTTAAAAATCCTTAAGCCCCAACTCATGACTACAAACGAGCTTCAGCAGGAAACAGTTTTTCTCCATGGAACAGAGATTTGGTTGGAAAACATTCTTTAGTAAAATGGTCCTGTTTTATTAACACTTCCCCCTACCACACACGCGGATTTTAAGCTGCCACCATCCTCCATTCCTGCCTGTGCACAGGAGGCTGCGTTTCTACGCTCACAACAAAGATGATTTAAAAATTTTGCTGATAATCCTCCAAAAGGTGGAGTGGCCTCAATTGGCATCCCCTTGAGAACCCCGCTGGCCACAGCCAGAGCCGTCCACTGGACCCAGCTGGCCCCGGGCAACTCCTTTGGGACCACGAAATAGCCTCCTCCCTTCCAAATCCCAGCCTGGGCAGAAAGCGGAGCCCAGGGAAGAGCACACAACATCTCACACCTGGAGGAGACCTGGGTGGCTGGGGGCTCCCCTGGCCTCCACCCCGCAGTTTTGCTTTTCTCTAAAAGCACGGCCATTAGCAAAGATAGAGCAAACATCACTCTACGAAGGCTCAGGTAAAGACTCTCATTTGCATCTGTCATGACTTGTGACATTACAGATTGCTCAGCTCTCAATTAAATTACAAATGGGTTAAATTCTCTTTTTATCTTTGAAAGTGTCATATACTGTTTCAGAGGAACGGCGAACCGCTGACAGCGGAGACCAGCTGGCTGGGAACGGGCGCTCTCAGGGAGGAGTCCAATAACGCTGCAAACTATTTCTCATCAAGAATTTTCCCACAAAGTGCTTTTTCCATCAGAAAATGCTTATTCATCAAAGTGAAAACTTCTCATAGAAACACATCAGCTCAGCGAAGCTTTTGCTGGAAAATGGTTCTCATGGAATCACAGAAACATAGAACCACGGAGTTGTCATGGTTTGAAGAGACCGTTAAGACCATCGAGTCCAAGCGTTAACCTATGGCTGCCAAGCCCACCACCACCCCACATCCCTCAGCACCACATCTTCCTGGCTTTTAAACGCTTCCACGGATGGCAACTCCACCACTGCCCTGGGCAGCCTCTTCCAATGCTTGACAACCCTTTCCGTGAAGACATTTTTCCCAATACCCATCCTAAACCTCCCCTGGTGCAACTTGAGGCCGTTTCCTCTTGTCCCATGGCCTGTTCCTTGGGAGAAGAGCCTGACCTCACCCCCAGGTGGGGGATGTCCTCAAACCCCGGGTGGAATTTCTGGCCAGACTCTTTGCGGAGCAGAGACCAGCCCTGAGTCCATGCTTTGACCCGTCTTTGAGCAGCCCCACGGGACCAAGATTTCCCATCGTTTTCCAAGCGCTGCCCTATGTGGTCCATCCCATGGTCACCGTGGGTGTGCAACTGCTCGTCATCATCCATCTCCCACCACCCAAACCAAAACTACCCCTCCCTCTTTTCCCAGGTGGCGTAAAAATTTCGGAGGATTAATCCCCACCCACCAGAAGAAGAATTTTTTTGAAACCTTCAACTTTGGCACAACAGAAAGCCAGTTCTAATCACATTCTAAAGGGAAAAAGAAACAGACCAAGCTGGGTAGAGCTTTCACCCAGATGTACCCGTTTTTTGTCAAAATCACTCATTTTTGCAAAGGGCTTCAGTCTCCTGTCACAGCAGTTTTATGTCCTTACAGTTCCATTGACATCAACGAAATACCCTGTGAAAGTGTGAACTGTGGGTGAACCTGTAATGAGTCACAACGTGGGCAGTTCAAAATTCCTCAACGTCTGCATTATACTCTTCAAGTTCTTTGAATTATTACTTTTCCAGCAAAAACTCAGACTAGCGTAAAGTCAAAAAGCGCACAGTCGCCTTGCAGCACACCGTCACCCCAGCCTGGCGTCGGAGCGACCTCTGCGTCGAGCAGAGTGCGGTGCCCACGCCGGGAATCAAACTTCATTGCGTGAGGAAAAAGCTGCTTTTTCCTGCAGATGGAAACCCCTCCCGGAGAGGCAGACGGAGAGCTCCGTAGAACACCGTGCCAAAGCACATCCTTACAAACCTCTTGGCTTGATTGCCTTCAGCAAAACGAGTGTGCAGATAAAACAAATATTATTTAAGGAACAGCATCTGTCATCCCTAATTTTGAGGGGAAAATTGATGGGGAAGTGCTAGGCTGTGCTCCAGCCTTTCACAGGTGTCTCTTTCGGTGTGTTGCAATGACTCTTTAGGGTTTATTTCAGCCCCGGTGGAGCTCAGGACAGTCCCTTCTCCATAAGCTCCAGCTCTGAGTTCGGGGCACCTGAAAGTGAATCTTCACAACGTGATTTCTTTGCTTTCGGGACCAGCGTAGTCTCCATCACACCCCGCTGACGCTGCCTCTTTCCGCAATAGCACCTTCTCTTTCTGCCTGTAGCAAAACTAAAGAATCCTAACGGATCTGAGCTGGACCAGGCGGATAATGAGGAAGAATGGCCACATGCTTCTCTTCCACGGCCGGTTGTGCCAGTGGAACCGAATCCACAATCAGGTTGGAGAAGCCCAAACGCTGCCGGTGCAGCACCACGTGCCTCTCCTGAGTATACGGGATGAAGAGAAAACCTGACCTTGCTGATGCACAAAGATGGAAACAGAAATATTCCTGGTTTTCTTGTAAGGAAAAATGCACCGAGCTCAGGAAAACACAGAGACGTTTGTGCACGTACGTAACACAGCAGCCCCGGCTCTGCCCCACGGCGAGCGGGAGGAGAAGAGTCCTTGGTGCACGGGCTCCCCTGGGCACGGAGGAAATCCGGGCGAGCTGTGGTTGATTTGAGCTTTGAATTCACAAACTGGAACATCTGCCGGGGCAGGGGATGGCGTGTCCCATCCCCGTGTCAGTGCTGTAACAAAGCCCTCGCGCTCCCCGTGGCAGTGGCCAAATTCCCCACAAACTGCCCCCGTTTGGGGGACACACAGAGAACTGCAGTCACGTACCTCAGGCGGAGGAAATGTTTGAACCCAGATACAAAAAACACCTCTTGGATAAGGATCAACAATTGATTAACAAATGGATTGGGAAGAAAGAAGCACGGGAAAGCTGCAGGCTTCTGTCTGTCTGTCTGTCTGTCTGTCTGTCTGTCTGTTTGTTTGTTTGTTTTTTAAATGGTTCTTGAGCTTAGAATTTGCCTTTCATTGATTTGCCTCTTCTCTTAAAATGCTGCAAAAGAGAACAAAAGTACATTTGTTGTTTTGTTTCTGCAAGAAAACTGAACAGATTTCATCTGGGGCCAGTCTAAGCCATGATTTAACTTCATTGTTTTTCTATTTGGAGAGTAAAGCAGGCACAACCGGAGCCTCCCCTGGCTGCGGCAGGGTGTCGGGCACAGCTCTGGCCCGGCTTGGGGTGCTCCCGGGCTCCCGCGGAGCTTTCCTGGCCGGAATGGTGGAGCTCCGCACCCAGCCGTGCAGAAGGACCCCCTCAGAAGGGGGATTCACGACCCGCCGGGTTTCACGTAAGTGCTGAAACCAGCACAAAGCAACCGCGACTATGAAGGAAGAGGGTGCTGACATACTTTGGTAACTCAAGGTCCACCCCTTCCAATAGCAATTAATTATTTGAACTTTTTTGTTATCCAAGCACCAGCTGTATTTATTTTCATTAAATTGATTTATGTTTCAAACAAAACGCTGATCACTAATTACATAAAATCCTGGGTGTCTATTGGGGACCTACCCTCTTTTCCTTGATGTCAATAGGCAACGCGTTCAATATCAGCCTGAAGCTTTGGGACGGAAAAATCCAGTTTCAAATACCCTGCGAGGCCAAGTCTTCCAGCGCAGCGTCAGCTTTTCAATATGCTTTACTTTTGACCGGATTAATTTCTTACTCTTTCCTGACTGAAAACAGAGAGCTGCTTTCCAATCAAATAGTCAATATTGTCAAGGGAAAGTGCCAGCCGCTGTGACGATGAGAGTTTTGGTGCGTGCATGCGTGCGCGTGTGTGCGTACCCACACCTGTGTGCCTACAGCTCCGTTGCCCATCCGGCTCCAGCAGGTGATAAACCCCTTCCCACCGCACCCTTCCAATTTCACTGTGCTCTTCAGCTGTCATAACTTGGCTCCTTCACAGTGATACATTCAGCTTCTTATTAAATCTATTCATCTATTCCAACTTTCAATAGCATAATATGCAAAGCAGCTATCTCGTATACAGGAGATGTCTTTTTGTCATAAATCTATGACATGAGAATAATGTACTTTCAAAAAGGGAGAGGACATATACTTAAATGTCAGACAGGAGAGATTAAAAATTTGGAGTCTAAGTTAGATAACATCCTTCACATTTGCATCTGTAAGATAAATAACAAGCTTAATCTTATCTAAGATGTACGCTGCTGGCCTCACTGGCTGAATTTTCAGAAAGTACCTCCATCAGTGAACTTTGTGACGCTCAGCCCGTCAGATCCTGAATTAGGACCAGATTCAAAGGCGGTTTCTGTTTCCCATGGGAGGGCTGACGTTCCCGTCTGCCGCGTTCTGCCTCTGCCCAGCTCCCCCCGAGGACCCGGCAAGCTCCGTCCTCCGGCTGGCGACGCTAACAGGCACCTGGCTTTATTTCTTACACTTTCTCTCTGCTCCCAATGCATGGGAGAATGAGATGCTATAGGAATGTGTGAAAAGAGAGCCATTATAACTTCAGATAGTTGGTTTTTTAACACACAGCCATGACAATAAAGTCACTAAGCCTTGTCCTTACATCTGCTGGAAGCTGCAGCTCTGGAGAACCTGGTTTTCATCTGGTTTGCGGCTCACACGAGGGCACAAGAGCTGCAGCCTGATCTCAGGTGGGATGCTCTCCTCCAAGATGAGGTGCAATCCCGGAGCTTCCAGCCCCGTCCTACCTCTTCCCACCACTGAGGATGGCGAAAACCTGCCCCGCGGGACAGGGAGTTGGTCAGGATGCTCTTACACTTGTCAGTGTGCCACGTTTTAACAATAATAGTGAAAAACAACCCCAAATAAACCCTTTCTTCTTACTGTTGCTTTGGTTCTGCTGCCATGCCCAGGTCTATCTCCTGATATTTCCATATTGAGAATCATGAGCAGGACTTGAGCGTTGGCCCTAAAAGCACCACCTTTCAAATTACAGTTTCTCACAGACAGATTTGTAGTTTTTTATCTCACTGAAATGAACAGGTTGATCCTGGTTAATGAACCTGTTCCAGATAATGAATGAATGCCAATGGGCCGAAAGCAGGCCATGTGTTCAGGATAAATACAGGGGAATGAAATGCCTCCTTGTGTATTGATGGGCACGCCAGTAAATGTCCCTTGTCAGAGAAGGGCTTGCCTTCTACTGACACCAGCCAAGAAACCATGGATTTTATCACAGAATCACAGAATCTTCATGGTTGGAAGGGACCTTTGAGATCATCGAGTCCAACCATACACACACAACCCCCCCCCCCTACAATCTCTGCCCCTAGAGCATGCCCTGAAGTGCCAAATCTACACGTTTCTTAAATCCCTCTAGGGATGGTGACTCACCCACCTCCCTGGGCAGGCTGTTCCAGGGCCTGACCACTCTTTCAGTAAAGTCATTCTTCCTAATATCCAATCTAACCCTCCCCTGCCGCAGCTTCAGACCATCTCCTCTGGTCCTGTCATTATTCACCTGGGAGAAGAGGCCAACCCCCACCTCTCTACACCCTCCTTTCAGGGAGTTGTGGAGGGCCATGAGGTCTCCCCTCAGCCTCCTCTTCTCCAAACTGAACACCCCCAGCTCCCTCAGCCTCTCCTCACACGACTTGGTCTCCAGACCCCTCACCAGCTCGGTCGCTCTCCTCTGGACACGCTCCAGCACCTCAATGTCCCTCTTGGACAGAGGGGCCCAGAACCGAACACAGCCCTCGAGGTGAGGCCTCACCAGGGCCGAGTACAGAGGCACCATCACTTCCCTGCTCCTGCTGGCCACGCTGTTCCTGATACAGGCCAGGATGCTGTTGGCCTTCTTGGCCACCTGGGCACACTGCTGGCTCATGTTAAGCTGGTTCCACCATCACCCCCAGGTCCTTTTCTGCCGGGCAGCTTTCCAGCCACTCTTCCCCGAGCCTGTAGCGTTGCTTGGGGTTGTTGTGACCAAAATGCAGGACCCGGCACTTGGCCTTATTAAACCTCACACAATTGGTCTTGGCCCATCGATCCAGCCTGTCCAGGTCCCTTCCTACCCTCACGCAGATCAACACTCCCACCTGGTTTGGTGTCGTCTGCGAACTTACTGAGGGTGCGCTCAATCCCCTCATCCAGACCATTGATAAAGATATTAAACAAAACTGGCCCCAAAACTGAGCCCTGAGGGACACCGCTGGTGACCGGCCGCCAAGAGGATTTCACCCCATTAATCACAACTCTCTGGGCCATTTATTTTATTTATCTTTGCCATTTATTTTTTTCTCAGTTTCTATACTAGGTATGTCTTTACAAACTGACCGCCTGAGACAGTTCTTGCACTGTCCCAGTTCTAGGAAGCAGCAGAGGAGAACAAATAAAATACTAGTCCAAAGTATGAGATTCTTCTGTGTTTTTCACTTGTAAATCTGTATATTTTAAATCAAGTTTTATTTCTGTCCATTATAGACATTCAAGACATGTTTGATCTATACAACTAAATGTATTGTGGTACAAAAACATCTCTTTAATTAACTACCGCATTACTCCTGATTTCACTGGGATGTTTCATGTGTATGTGCTTGATCTCGCTGAGAGGTACAAAAGGTGAAAAAATGACTTTTATAAAGCATTTTTTGAATAGATGGATGCTTCCGGGTTTCAGAGTTTTGTTTGTCATATTGCAATGGGCTCAGAACAGCATTTTGCTTTGGAAAAATAAAAAGGGGATTTCTCTGTCTGTCCAGACATAAAAAAAATAAGTGAAAGGTCAGGATTGTTCCCGGGGCCCAGGCCGTCCTTCTCGGCCAGCGCAGCCAAAGCAGCTCCCGCAAACCGTCTGCTCAGCCCCAGCTGCGGGCAGGAGCAGGCAGCAGTGGGCAGGAGCAGGCAGGAGTGGGCAGGAGTGGGCAGGAGCAGGCAGCAGTGGGCAGGAGTGGGCAGGAGCAGGCAAGAGTGGGCAGGAGCGGGCAGGAGTGGGCAGGAGCAGGCAGCAGTGGGCAGGAGCAGGCAGGAGTGGGCAGGAGCAGGCAGCAGTGGGCAGGAGCAGGCAGGAGTGGGCAGGAGCAGGCAGCAGTGGGCAGGAGCAGGCAGGAGTGGGCAGGAGCGGGCAGCAGTGGGCAGCAGTGGGCAGGAGCAGGCAGCAGTGGGCAGGAGCAGGCAGGAGCGGGCATCAGTGGGCAGGAGCAGGCAGGAGCGGGCAGGAGCAGGCAGGAGTGGGCAGCAGTGGGCAGGAGCGGGCAGGAGTGGGCAGGAGCAGGCAGGAGCGGGCAGGAGCAGTCCCAGGGGAGCTGGGAGATCAGCTCTCGGGCAGCAGGGGCCGGCGCATCCCCTGCAGACACCTGGACCACCGAGCAGAACCACCCTGGGAGGAAAACCAGAGAAAAAGAGACAGTTTTCACACCCCACCCTTATATTACTGTATTATCCTGCTTTGGTGAAGCATTAAAGGATTATCTGTCATTTAAAAAAAAAAACAACAAATCAACACTTTTGCATAATCTTAAATTAAGATCCAATATTTACAGATATTCGCTGTAAATACAGTGCTGAAATACGTCTGTGCTCAGAAGCCTTTTGTTCACAAAGTCCTGACAATCAAAATGTGCTAATGACATGCAGATTATTACAAATTTATCATGCTGATTTTATGCTGATGAAAGTTTAAATATACACTGAACTATCAACCAGAGGCGAGGGGGGAGATGCTCACACGTTGTGACACCGCAGTAGCTGCGGCTGATTTCTCGTTTCCTGACGAGCCTCCAGTCGGAGTCGAAGGGCCCCTGAGTATCACGCGCTCGTCCGAAGGAAAGCACACTCATTACAAAGTCGAAATGTTTTATTAAAAGACAAGAGAGGGGCAAAACCAAAACAAAGACTAATTTCAGAAGATAGCTAGAGCTGCAGAGGGATTCTGCGTTTGCAGTTCTTATTCCCCGCGTCTCTACTAAAGGTTCAAACCTATTTTAAAAAAGAAGAACGAAAGTTGATGCATGAGCTCTCCCAGCACTGGGGCGTAGCAGACCATATGTTGCGCCGATAATGGGTGGGTTTAATCATTAGCTCTTCCTAAAGTAACTGGCATTCAAAGAGGTCTGACTGTAAGGCACCGAAAGGAAATTTCAAGGGTAAACTTTGAAAAATAATTCATGCCTGGGTCATTGGCAGGCGCTATTTGATCATTTCAGGACATACGTTTACCTCTGTAAATGAATAAATTCCATTGGAAAATACCTTCTGGGGCGAACGGGGTGGATTCTGAGTCCAGAAGCCAAGAATATCCGCAGGGGGAGCTGCGGGCGCACAGCCCCACCTGTAGCGCCTGGAGACGGTGTTCAGGATGAAGAGCAGATAAATAGAGAGAGTCGAAAATCTGGTGAGGAGGGAATGGTTGGGCAGCCAGCGGCGCTCCCGAGCGTGTCCCTGGCCCCGTAGAGGCCATGCGCTTTCTGATAGGTGTCCAGGGACCAAATACCCTCTAATCCTCTTCCTAACCATCTGCCAAATCCCGGAATCAACTGCTTCAGAGAAGAGGCTTGATACTGGACGAGATCTCTCTGTCATGTCTAACAAATAAATGAAAATCTCGTAGCATGCATATAAAAACCCTGGGAATTTTGCCTAGAAATCAACAAACTTAGCTCAATTTTATCTTATTAATATGATTTTTTTTTTCAACAGGTTTATATCACCTATACTTTTTACATGCAATTTCATAGACACTTCTCACAAATTTGCATTCTTTCAAAACTTAAACCAAAAGTCTCGTTATAAACCTCTACTTGCCTCAGTAAAGACGGGTGAGCTTTAAAAAGACAGATTTCAAACACTAAGTGCAACTTGAGTATTATAACACGAACACAGCTTTAATTTTAAAAGGTAGACACAGCGAGATGTGGCATACGTGGGTGCGAATCATACATATTAATGCCCTAAGTGTGTCATTTGTCTTTCCTTGATGTAAATTGCATTTGTCTGCTGGGGCAGAAACTCAGCCTACCATAGTTTTAGCTGTTAGCGGTGATGTATTAGTGAGCTTTGTGAGGATGGGCACAAATTAGGGAGACGTCGGTCGTTGCTCCACGACTCTCTGGCACCGGGGGCGGGTGAGCACCAACGGGAAATCCTCCCGAGACACGCAGCTGCCCCGGGAAATACACCAAATCTCCGGGCTGAAATGCGTCTGTAACCATTGCTAGCACTACGTGCTCTTCACAATTGCAATTTTTCAGCTTCTAAATTACAGCACTTGGATTCCTGAAGAAATCATCTCACTTGCACGATGTTATCCAGCCCTCGCGTACCGCGGTGTGATAAAACAGCTGAAGAGATTACCCCCAGGCAAGACCGCGCGTACCCTGTTGGTGTGCATTTCATCTCCGTCCTCATCCTTTCTCTGGTAGGGAACTCGATCAACCCTACCAGACATGGTAATTTTCCTCATGTCATTTTTTACTGCCTAAATTTCTTTTTTTTTTTTTTCCCGTAGGCAAGAATGGATCAGAAACGGCGACAGCTGATTTCAAACGCTTTCAGACTTGGAGGAATAACTCTTTACACCGAAGGACCAGCTCTCCTCTGGTGCTCCCCAAACCACTGCTAAACCACAGGCCGTTCACCTCCCTCAGGGACAGAGATGGCGAGATGTAACTCCAATGCGGCCGGAGCCCGGCCTGACCCGGCTCTGCCGGTCTGCAGGGCCAAGCACCCCCTCAGCCTCCCCTCCCGGCCAAAGGAACGACCTCTCCTGCTAATTAGCTACTTGGACTTAATAATTCACGTCACTCTATACTTCTCTATATACTTCTAACTCATGAGACTGCTAATTGCTATGTTAATCTTCACCGCCTGTAAAATAGACAGCCCACATCCTTCAAAAAGAACGGATCTATCAAAATAAATCCTCAGCAATCCTGCGCAACGATGAGTCAGAGCGAAGGAGGATGAACCGAGGGACGAGTCCTGGGGCTTTGCCTACCACTGGTTCCAGAGCTCATATAAATAACCGCATTCCTTTCCAGAGAACGCCCAGGAAATGAGAATTCTTACACCGGGTGGGAGAGGGAATAAGTGAAAAATTCACATGCTCCAGGATCCGACGGTGAAAAAAATAACTTTGAAAAGTACTTGCAGTTGAACTGATTAAGAAGCAATTTATTTCCCTAATTATTTGTAAATAACAAATGGCTAAATACCTCATTTTATAATAAAGCAGCTAATTCTCAGAGTTCTTCGCTTGATTTGTAGACAAACAGATTTGTCTGAAGTAGTACGTCAATGTTTTTTTCTCAATAAATAATTTTACACGTTCTGTCTCCTTCAAAGGACTGGGCTGGCTTACGCTGCGTTGCCAGGCATTTGTGGGGCACAACCGTCAGAATCTCATCCGAAGGAGGAGAATCCAGTATCGTCAAGAGAAGAAGAAACCAATAAAGCCACAGGAACTGTAGAATCACAGACTGGTTTGGGTGGGACGGGACCTTAAAGCCCCCCCAGGTCCACCCCCTGCCCTGGGCAGGGACACCTCCCACCAGCCCAGGTTGCTCCAAGCCCCGTCCAGCCTGGCCTTGAGCCCCTCCAGGGATGGGTGACGCTGGCCTGAGCCTGTGGTCGTCGTAGCCAGGGACCAGTCCCAGGCCAGAGGAGCCCGAGCTTCGCCCCAAGCCCCAGTGCTGGATCCCCGGGGTTGGTGCAGCGCAGCGGGATGGACAGAAGAAGTTACTTTAAGCAGGAATCTCTCTACAGCAGTGATACACTGAGGGTTTATGGATATAAGAAATCTCCCCCAGCTGCGGCCTTACAGTTTACAAGCTACAAGCTCCCCATTAAATCTCCTTGGCAGGAGGATGGATTATGGGATTTGGAATGGGAAAGGAAAGCCATGCCCTGAGTCTTGGGCTTACTCATGCCCAGAGATGATGGAGAGGAGTAAGAAAGGTTTTGCAGGGTCTGACATGCTGGTGAATTATAAAACTTATTTTCAGTTATTGCTAAAAACACCAAGTCCATACCAAAGAGAGAGCAAAAGCACAACGACACTTGACTTTTTTTCAGATGCGTTGACCAGAACACGTTGCAGGGGTCGGGCGTCCCTCTGGGACAACTCAGAATAAACAGTGCCCCAGGCAGGAGAGGTCTAAAAATGTAGGATGTGGAATTAAATCTGAGCAAGGACACCCAAACACGTGTGCCAAAGAAACCAAATACAAACTGTTTTCTAACTCAGACACCTCATTTGAGCAATGTTGTCTAGAAGAGAGTCTGCATTATGAGAAATACATCTGACATATTTCTAGATTTACTGGAAGGCAATCCTTGAAAAGCCTTAAGTTTGGTAGATTTGTTCCTTGTTTGTTACTAATCGTTTTGATGGTTGCAAGCCTGCGGTAGGGTCACATAAAACCGCATCAGAAAACAAGGGACTGAGTCAGACCTGCAGTCTGTAAGCAAGTAACACACCCACGGAGGTGCCGGAATGAGAATTTATCTTCTCAAAGTAAGCACTTCCCAATTTGCTTTTAAATCGACAGGATTACAGCTACATTCGAAAACTTGAAATTTTTATTTAAAGGCATATTTTTCTCATCAGAATAAAAAAAAAATAACGCTGTCTCTCTGTGCTAGGAACAAAACTCACGTAGGACTAAGAACTGGAGAACTGGCTTTGAAAAGTCAAGTCAAACCAAACCAAACCAGAAGGTTTGACACCGAACGGTGACTCCGATCGATTCATCCATTTTAAATTACACCCTAAGCCAGCATTTTATTACATGTAACACAATGGCTACCCACTCACCCCTAGCACCAGCAGAACCCGCGTCCTGGTTGGCTTCTAACAGCAATATTACTCCTGGCAGCTTCCACACTAATGTAGAACTGCATGTACATTTAACACTTGGGGGGAAAAAAAATAGACTTATGTGGAATTCCGATTCCCTGCCAAAACCTGTTTCAATTGGTAGCATGCAAGTTTAATGAGTTTTTTTGTGATAGTGGGAAGCTTGGCGCTCCAAGCAAGCTTGAATTTTAATTCTTAGTTATTCAACAATAGAGCTAGGCACACATTCACAAAAAAGCAATTACTCCTGACATCCCAGCTCTTACCCCACGTCATTTCAGAACAGAAATGCGAGGTGAATGGGGACTTCAAGTTACAGAATGCAAACCGAGGAAAGTCAAAGTGCTGTTTTTCATTCCAAAAAGGTGGATTGAATGTTTCAAAGCACAGGAGACACAAGGACAGTTAACGTTAAACAAAGTTTACGCTCCCACCTTGCCAATCAGTGAGTTTTGTAAAGCCACAGAAATAATGACAAACTGGCCGGGACAGAGACCCACAGAACCCTTGGCTGTGAGAAATAACGAACCGTTTTCTCACTGTGCCTTTGGGCACAGAAAGAAGAAAAAAGGCTTAGAGCAGGGAGCGGGAGCTGGAGTGGAGATGGGATGGGGTGGGATGGGGTGAGGATGGGGATGGGATGCGGTGACGATGGGGATGGGATGGAGAGGGGATGGGGTGGGATGGGGTGAGGATGGGGATGGGATGGAGAGGGGATGGGGTGGGATGGGGATGGGATGGAGATGGGATGGGGTGGGATGGGGTGAGGATGGGGATGGGATGGAGAGGGGATGGGGTGGGATGGTGTGAGGATGGGGATGGGATGCGGTGACGATGGGGATGGGATGGAGAGGGGATGGGGTGGGTGGTGTGAGGATGGGGATGGGATGGGGATGGGATGGGGATGGGATGGAGATGGGATGGGGTGGGATGGGGTGAGGATGGGGATGGGATGGGTTGGGATGGAGATGGGATGGGGTGGGATGGGGTGAGGATGGAGATGGGATGGGGTGGGATGGGGTGAGGATGGGGATGGGATGGGGTGAGGATGGGGATGGGATGGGGTAAGAATGGGGATGGGATGGAGATGGAATGGGGTGGGATGGGGTGGGATGGAGATGGGGAGGTGAGGCCATGGTGCAGGGAGTGCTCATCCCCCACAGTCTGCTCCAGTGCCCAAAACCTCAGGAAATGGTCCATACAAGTCCCAGCAATGGGATGGATAAATGGAATTTCCCTCTGGTCTAACACCGGGAGGAGCTGAACTCCTGGAAGAACCACCCCATTACAGGTGCATTCCGGGAAGCTTCAAAGGTCCTACTTTTGACATGGGAAGATCGGATCATTTCCAGGGCAGACCCTCAGATAAGGAGTGACTGTTTTCAGTGGCATCTCGCGAGTTTCCCAAGATAAACCTCCAGAGGAGTGCTTCTATATTTAGATACGTTATCTGTATGTATGTATAATTAAGTGCCTTACTACATTATTCAAAGAAATATGCAAACTACATTTACGTGCAGTGCATTTTTTAAGCTCTAATTTGAAAAATATGTTTGGTAAAATTCATAGTGGGCCACAGCTGCTCTAGGATGAAAATTAGCCAACATATAAACTGGAAGAAACTGCACAGAAATAATTCTTCAGGAGTTACTATGGCCTCCGTGTTTGCACACAACTTGAACTGAAGGGATACCAGATGCCGAGGCTATAACTAGCACATTATTCACAGTCTTAATATTACTTAAAAGTTTATTCTCCTAATACTGGTTTGGCTTAGCACAAGAACCACCTAATTGTCTGATAAGTACATGCAAAATTATGTCTAGTGGGTGCTGTGGCATATGCAAATTTAGCCTGTTAGTGGCTTTTTGGTGATAGCATTCCAAATAATTATATTTGTTCCTCGAAGAAACATTCACTGAACATTATTGGACAAAATATTTTTTATGAAAAAAAGAAAAAAAAAATTCTGTGTTTTCCTCCATGTTCAATACGCATAAAAATACCCGCAGGAATATTTTGCTGAAAATCCGATGCGCAGCCACACAAAGCACGTTTTTATTAACAATTGTATCGTTACCCACTAATCCAAAACTGACACTGTTTTTCCTTAGGTGTTTGCAGAATTGTGTTTTACATCTCATGATTGGAAAAATGCATATTATGATTTTTTTTTCCTTCTATTTCCTATTTATAGCGAGTGAGAAAGCCTTTCTAATTCATTACAAAGCTCATTTGTCACATTCCTTTTCAATTAACTTTGTCCCCTCGTTTTCCATATTTAATCCATTTCTGAAAGGCATTGCTTTTATTAACTGAAAACCTATCCCTGCCTGAGAAAGGCACTAATCCTCACCCCACTGGTACCACATACAGCAAAGTTTTCCCAGTCTGATCCCCCTCCCGTTCTCCAGACCGTACAATTCCGCATGCTGGGTGACGGAGGCGTGGGGACCACGGTGCCATGCGCTGGTTTGAGGTCACGCACACTATATCGCACGAAGAAGACAAAAAAAAGTGAAAAAACCCCATGAAACAGCCCTCTCACGCTGCAGAGGAATAGTTTCCTGCCCAAAGCACGGAGGGGGGAAAAAGCGTTCTTGCAAGGATCAGCAAAAGCTACGGGTAATCGCAGGAGCTAACAGAACACCAGGCTGACGGGGCTGTGTTGTAGGGCTGTTAGGAATATTGTAACTCAACAGGGAGAGAAAATGACCTGTGATTTATTTTGAGTTAGGGCCTGCGGAACGGTTATATATATATATATCTATTTTATTTACTGCGTTTTGTCTGTGTTGAATGTCATTTCTGCACGGCAGATAAAGGAAGGGCTGGTGTGAGAGTGTCTCTGCTGTTCAGGAAAGCAAAATTACCGTTGATTTTGTGGTCAGACACTCAGACCCCTTAAAGCAAATGGCACTTTAGCCAATGGTATGGGGGAACCCCCCGGATCACGACGCTCCCATTAACCCGAGAGACCCTCTGCCACCCAGACAGACCCTGCTCCGCAACTCCCATCCCCAGCTACTGCCCCTGCGCTCCAGGAATCGCGGATGCAGGTTCAGAAGAGGCTGAGGAATTGATGGCTCTTCCGAGGGGAGAGCGGAGGATGTACCAAACGGCTTCCTACCCCACAAACTGGCTAATTTTAAGCATGGTATTAGAAACTGGAAAGAAGTTTCACGTAAAACCAAGGTTTCTCAATTTTTTCGCCAGGTCTTAATCCATAAATCACTGGTTATCTATGTAAAATAATAGTGTTTTTTTAATTACGCAAGGTCATTCTAATACAGTGTGTGGTTCCTTATTCCTTCGGGTGTTGGTTGGCCAGAGTTACTCAGTCGGAGCAAGGTCTCCTCATCCTTGAGGACTTTTGCCTGCAGACAGACACCTCACATACGTACATTGCTGACATCTCAGTAATTAGGAATTGTTCTTTTAACACCATTAGAAGCTGGCATGGCGCATTCCCTCTGTATTGAGCTCGGGTGTTCCCAATCTGATAGTCTTGAATGGAGAATGCCCTTTGCATACAAAGTATCGTAATTAACACAAAATCATTTAGCATATTATAGTTTCTTAAAAAGAAAATAGCATCAGCAGGAAGCTATGAGTATTTTCATTTTCGGTATCTCTTAGCTGCTGTCCAAGGGCATTTACAAACCAGGCTTAGGCCTTCAGGTAGATTTAGGGCTGAGTAAAGAGGTCTCATTTACCTCCATATTTCAGGGTTATTATTTTTAAATAATTCTTATTTCTTCTCTCCATTTCCTTGCCTTTTCATCACCCACCTCACTGCAGACTAGCCACGTTAAGACTTGACCAGGAAAAATTCTGTCTCTGTCTCTGCCTCTGTGTTTGTGCGGCATTGCCTGTGAGACCGACGGACCACGGAAGAGCCGTGTGTGCCTCACGGAAACGCGCACGACCCTCTTTACAGAAGCCACAAGTGGAAGCAGAAAATTATTATTGTTAGACTACTCAGAAGTGTTTGCTGAAATCTGGACCAGAAAATATTTGGTTCATGTTCTTCCAGGGTTTTTTCCCCAAAAAGCTCAGCACAAGGCTGTTTACGGAAATTAATTCTAATAGCTTCATGGAACCGTCTATTCAAGCTGTAATGCTTCACATTATACAAATCTTGCCACAAAGGAGATAATAGGCATAAGATATATTGAATTACTAGATAAAGTTCTTATCTGTTCCTCTGGGTTACTTCACTGGGTCTGAAATGACAAGTCATAGTTATTAAAACCACGGCAAATTGCCTGTGATTAGCGAGGAAAGCAATACATTATCCTAATATAATTATCTTCTCTACCCGGAGCCCATGACAATCACTAACAACTGTCCCCAGAAAAAACGCTTTGCATACCAGTTATTCATAGTTCTGTGGAGAACATCTGAAGCCATTAATTAAATGATTTTATAATTAAAGTACATCCTGTATAGCACCTCTCTGTGCCCGGATACGTTCTGCTGCGGCAGTCTGGTGGGATGTAGGAGGAATTTCCAGGTCTCTCCTGGAGAGAAGTGGTTCATTCACCAGTGAGGGACCGAGTGGGAAGGAGCAGTGAATTTTCAGTCAAGTATGTTATAAATATCAAGAACTCCCAGATTTTATAAAACAATGATAAACATTCAGAATAGAAAATTAAGTCATTTTTTTCTAAGTAGGATATTTTGTAATCACCAAAAGCATATAGACTCTTTTCCAACGCACACAAATGATCTCTGAATCTGTTAGGCACAACCTCCTCGCGCTATATTTCCATAGTCCAAACGGATGACAAAGGACTTCAGGGGTGCCTGGAAGGTCCATGACAGATCGAGGTTAAAGTCAAGGCAGCTGGCCAGCGATGGAGCTGAGCAATCTCAGGTTTTGGGGACAGAGCCAACGCCAGGCACTCGCCGAGGCTGGCTGTGGCGGTGGTGTGGCCTTGGATGGAGGCAGGTTCCCTCTGGTCTGGCCTGAGCCGCTCCATGGCCGTGCTGGGCAGCCAGAGCAGCGGCCAGGGCACCAACACGGACGGCTCCTCCTAGGAGCATCCTCCATCTGGACCCGCCGGGTAGCACACAGCTCAGACGCTCAGGTAAGAAAACACGTTTAAAGACATCTACTTAGGAAGTGCCTACGAAGCAGGGTCATCCTTTGTTTTGGTTATGCCAGGTCAGTTTAAAAACCAACTCAAAATGCAGATCTTGTTCTTCCATCCCTTGGAAGACAAGCCCTGTGAAGGCAAGGAACCCGGCTGGCTCCCGGGCCACGTGCTGGGAAAGGGGATGGGCTGGTGCTTCAGCGTGGGACTGCTGCAGGCTGCAGCTCGTTTAAGCAGATATTCCACAAAGATTGCTTCATCTTAAAAGCTAAAACCAAAATTGTGTTATTACTTTGAAGGAGCAGATATTGTCTCCAACCAGGCCTTTTGAGGGATATTATGAGCGGCAATAAAAGTGTTTGTTTTACAGGAGCACTGGAAGTATTTTTGAAACGCTCGTCAGGGTGGGAATCCTGTTTCTCTTGGCACCGAACAAACATATAATACAGACTATTTTCCTAATAATGTCAGAGATGAAAGCTGGAAATGGAAACTGCAGAGGGAGGTGAAAAGCCCCCAGATGCCAGCGGGATGGAGCCAGCTGGTCGGGGAGCGGGCAGGCGCCGGTCCCCCCTCGCTGGCAGCGGAGGATGCCCAAAGCACCCTGGTCTTCAGTTTTACCGCTGCACACGGAGAGCGGGACAGGCAATAAAACGGGACAGTGAAAGCTTGGGTCTGCTGTTGTCGTGGAATCACAGAATCATAGAACTGCCCAGGTTGGAAGGGACCTTTCAGATCATCAACTCCAACCACCAACCCAACTCTGACAAACCCACCACTGACCCACGTCCCTCAGCACCGCGTCTGCCCGGCTTTTAAATCCCTCCAGGGATGGCGACTCCACCACTGCCCTGGGCAGCCTCTCCCAATGCTTGACAACCCTTCTGGTGAAGAAATTTTCCCCAATACCCATCCTAAACCTCCCCTGGCACAACTGGAGGCCATTTCCTCTTGTCCCATGGCCTGTTCCTTGGGAGAAGAGCCCGACCCCCCCTGGCTGCCCCCTCCTTCCAGGGAGCTGTAGGGAGCGAGAAGGTCTCCCCTCAGCCTCCTCTTCTCCAGGCTGAACACCCCCAGCTCCCTCAGCCGCTCCTCACAGGACTTGTGCTCCAGACCCCTCACCAGCTCCGTTGCCCTTCTCTGGACACGCTCCAGCCCCTCGGTGTCTTTTTGGAGAACACTGGCTCAGAAGTTCAGCGCCAGAAGGGAGATCTCACCACCCCCCTTGACGGCGGTGAAAAGGCACCTTTACACGCCTGGCACGTGCCGCAAGTTGAAGCACTTCCCGTTTTGGTGCTGTTATCGTCAGTTTACTGATGCACAAGCACTAGTTTGTTTTTAGATACTTTGGAAGTACAATCAAAGCTCTTTTAGAAAACTTTTATTCTGACAGATTCAGCTTTCCTGAAGCCAAACGACCCTAAAAAACAGCCTCTGCATTCCTCTAATGAGGCTTCCTTTAATATTTAGACCAAAATATTATGATTGTAGCTGTTAATTAGGCATTCCCTAAGTACATCTTATCTTCGTATTTGAGTCATTTCCTGAGAGTATCTTCATAAAAGCACCTGACGATATGACTCGAGAAATTACGTGCAAAAACAATCTGCGTTTTTCTAGCCACACACCCTGTCTTCTGTTCTGAATGATTACAACTTAAATCAATCATCAAAAATCCGTAGCTTACTCGAGTACATCAACGTTACATTAATATGGAAATCGATGTTTGCACATGCAAATCAATGCCTAAGTGGTCAGTGGCCATTTGTATTCAGAACCGGCAGATTCCCACCAACAGCTGTACACTGACACCAGGAGCGAAGGTTTCCAATTTCAGCATTAGTCACTGAAGAATTAACAGGACGGGAAATCTAGTTTAAAATTAAAAAGCCCAAGCACAAACCCCTAGACCCCCCAGAGAAGAGGATAATACTGTACCTAATTTATACCCTCTAAGCGCCATCCACCAGTGCATTACTGAGCCAAAGTACCAAGTAACCTGTGCAATTAAAGAAGCGGTTATTAAGAAGAATAAACAATCCAAAGAACGGATCCAAGATTAATTTTTAAAAAATAATAAATCTAAGCAAATGTTTTTATTTCTTTATTTCTGTATCTTCATACCAAAGCAGCTCGTTACTGCAATGCCTTTCTGATTACCTGGCACCTATGCTTTAATTGCATGGTTTAAAAACATCCCTCTGACATCAGAAGCGTAAAATCTCCATTTGTTATAATTGCTTGAATCAACCACAAGAGGGGTTATGACACCATATCTTATAATTAACAGGTTTTGCCGTCTTAGGCCACGAGCCTTAGCGTGAAGACTTCGAGGTGCTGGCAGTAAGGTTTGCAGCGCGCAGCGGGGCCATACTGGAGGATACAGGACCCCGCGGGTGAGGGTGTACGGATACACAGTGCTCGGGTGTGCGACAGCGGACGGGAGAGCGAACGACGTCCCGCTGAAGCAGCGGTTCCCCGCGCCCCGCCGAGCGGGCACACGCGTGTTTCGGGTCTGGTCACAAAGCCTGGCCCCTCTTCAGCTCGCGGGGGCTGCGACAGCAGAGTCCCCGGCAGGAGCCGGACGGAGGGAGGACCCGTCGGCAGAGCACGAGGGGCCATCAGAGGTCTCGCCCCACAAGCACTTCTCACGGCCGAGGGAAAATGGGACTCTCTCAGACCGCAGGAGGAGCGGGGCACACAGGCTTAGCTCGGGAAAACGGATTCTCCGACATCTAAATTTACAACAACAAGTCATTTATTGTACGTTAGCTGTGCTCAGAAACAAAGTTTAAGCACACAAATAATTTTATCTCTTTTCTCCAGAATCTGGTTTCGCTGGCTTCATTTGTCTACCTCCATACACCTGAATTCTGACCATGCTTGAAAACTTCAAACAAACTTATAAACCCATTTAAGAAAATTAATTCCATCACGCTCGGGGGAAGGGGAGGAAAGGTCAGCTGGCCTCTTGGAACAAAGGGAATATCATAAGAATATCACACATTAACACCCAATATGCCTGGCATAAAAAAACCTCCCAAAGAATTCAATGTGGTAGGTGAAGTTCTTTAAAATATTGTATTTATATGGGATATATGAGCCATACGTCTTCCAATCAACAATTCAAATACAAATTCACTGAAATTCATTTGTTCTAGCAAATCCAGACATCATACACTGCAAAGGTTTTTTTGTTGTTGTTGTTTTGCAAACTTGAGGCCGGTCGTGGTGGTTGTTCCTTCAGCCGGTTTTGGGGCCTGACTGACGCCGAGGCTCTCGCTCCCCGGTAGCGCCAGCAGCGGAGCGGCCACACCACGTGGCTGCAATTTCTCCCTCAGAAACCAAACCCACTGGTCCCCCGTTCCACAGAAATGAGCAGTCGCGAAGTTCTTCAGCTGCACTATCGTGGTCTTTTTATGGTTGTAGATTTTGTGAATATATTTTGGGGGGGGGGGAAATTCCTTAGTTTTAGAGAAAATTATATTATGCAAAGGAGTGAAATGAATGTTACTGAAAAGCTAGCCATCGTGGTGTTTTCTCTGTTTTTCAACAACAGGGTGCAAAGAGAAGGCTCATACAACTCAAAGTATTATTTCAGTCGTGTGTATGACTCAGTTTGTACCTAAACCGTAACGAGATTGGATGTGCTCTGCCATGGACACCCGGCCTGGTCATCCAGCTCTTCGGTGTTGGAAAAAAATGGGTATTAAAATAAACAGTGGTATTTTTAAATTGCCATTTCCACTTGGATTGCTAACCTGGTGGGGAGAAGGACACTTATGTGAACAGGCTGGGGTGCAAACTGAAGGCAGTGGTTTGGAAGCTAAAGCAGACCTGTTGGACTAAACCAGCATCACCGTTTGGGCAGCACGGAGCTCTGCCAGGGGACAGCTCTTACCTAAAGGCGACATTTTTCCAGAGCCCTGACAATGTATTTTCCAATCCTGTTACCCCACCACCAAAGCCATACAGGACTTCAGAGCTCATCGATGTCTCGGACCCAAAGCTGTGGCCCATCACAGCCGGAGCTGAGGAGCTCTGCACGGGAGCTTCCCAGGGCAGGACGGATCCTGCCATCTGCTAAATGCCCCCCCAGCCCCAGCCAGCAGCTCTATGTGGCCGGTGAGGTCCTACAGAAACAAATGTCACAGCAGCAAAAACAAAGCCAGCGCTGGGAAACAGCGAGGGCAGGGACTTTCTCGTAGCCTTTGCCAATCCTCCTGTTTCCATAGAAACAGAACAGAAACGCAGCCAGAAGCAAAGGAAATAACGGGTCCCTTTTGGTCCAAAGGGCAGTCTTCATTATTCATCCAATGATGTAAAATATCTACAGCTCTTTCAGGGAAGGGAGCTGTGGGGAAGAGCAGTGGTCATGTCTACGTCAGGAGGTAGCACAGCACGGCAGGAGGGGGTCTGCTGGGCCAACGAGGAGCACCAGTGTCCCACCACGCACCCCTCCAGCCCGGACCTGCCCCCAGGGCCTGAACGCCCATGAGCACCTGGAGACCATCTCCTGGGTGAGCTTCACCCAAAGGGCCCCCAGCTCAAGCCCTTACACGTCCCCGCAGCGCGGGCTCTACTCTGCAACGTCAGCTGAGCCACGGGAGCAACACGGGGTTTGCTTCACACGCACGGTCACGCACCACGCACACACACCCCAGCGAACACCAGTGAGGCTACTGGTGCTACCACCAGCATCCTTAGAATCATAGAATCACAGGGTTGGAAGGGCCCTCTGGAGCTCATCCCGTCCAACCCCGGCCAGAGCAGGGTCACCCAGAGCAGGTGGCACAGGAACGTGTCCAGGTGGGTTTGGGATGTCTCCAGAGACGGAGACTCCACACCTCTCTGGGCAGCCTGTGCCGGGGCTCTGCCACCCTCAGGGTAAAGAAGTTCCTCCTCATGTTGAGATGGAACTTCCTATGGTCAAGTTTGTGCCCGTTACCTCGTGTCCTGTCCCCAGGCACCACTGAAAAGAGCCTGGCCCCATCCTCCTGACACCCCCCTTTCAGTATTTATAAGTGTTGATAAGATCCCCCCTCAGCCGTCTTTTTTCCAGACTGAAGAGACCCAAATCCCTCAGCCTTTCCTCATAACAGAGGTGTTCCAGTCCCCTAATCATCTTTGTAGCCCTCTGCTGCACCCTCTCCAGCAGTTCCCTGTCCCTCTTGAACCGGGGAGCCCAGAACTGGACACAGCACTCCAGGTGCGGCCTCCCCAGGGCAGAGCAGAGGGGGAGGATGACCTGGAGCAATGGCCCGTGCCCTTACGTGTGCCTGAATTGTGGGGTTCCTTTTTCAAAAATAAAGGTGGGAGGGAAGGGGGGAGCTGAAGAGCCTAAGTCAACCTGGACTAAAAATTAGACAAGGTGCTGGAGAAACAATCATAATAGCAATGAAAGGCTAATGGTAAATTCCGCATTAGCTCCTCATCTATGCCCAGTGTTTCTGCCATAACCTATGGTGTCTTCTGATCTTTGCTTTTATTCATGGGGTTATTTTCTCTTTGAAGGAATTACTTCCTTTCTGACCTGAGATTAAAAAAAAAAATAAAAATGAAGTCTTTGTTTTTAAGTACCTAGTCTGATAAAAACCTTATTTCGCGTTTGCAACGTGACTATTTTCCTAGGTATAAGACGACTGGAAAGAGCAGAGGTCAGGCAGTAAGTGCACTTCCCCCGCCCTCCAGCCAGCCCCAAGGGTTCTGTGCGTCGCAATTTGCCTGAGGGAAGCCCTCCGGGCATGGGTTGAAGGAGAAACCACCTTAAAGGCTGAACTCCTTTCTGAAGTGCCCTTTTTCTTGCTTTTGATGGTCTTCTGGTGGCAGCTGGCACTAACACTGCAAGAGCTACGAGTTCTCAGCCCTGCGTGCTCTGGTGCTCCTTTATCCAAGACTATAAAGCCCGCTCCTGCAATAAAACACAGCTCTTTTTTCGGCTCCAGCGGCCGAGAGGGTGTGGATCCTGCAGGAAAGTGGAGAACGGCAATGCCTTTAGTGGAGGAAAGAGCCTTCTGCCCCAGCAGCGCGAAGGGCATCTGCAAGGGACACGTCACTTCTCCAGGACACAACGTGCCCCGAAGCTGCCCCCGCGGTGGAGAGCAGAGCGGCCTGGAGCTGCCGCAGGGCAAGCCAGGTCAGATAAACGCTTCCGTTGGAAACACAAAACTAACTCCTCCCACTCCTTAATATTTTAACTTAATTTTCATGAATACTTATCTTCCAATTTATCGCCCAGACCTCCTTATTACGGCCTATTATGGTCTTAGCTTGTTATAATTAGAACTTTTTAAGTACAGCTCTATATGTTTTTCCCTCAGCTCAGATAAAGACTGATCTCCCTCCGGCAAAAGGGAAGCGTCACTGGCCAGGAGCACCCGGTCCCCGCGGCGCCAGCATCAGGACTCACAGCCCCAGTGTCCCAGCCCATGTCACTCTGGCTGATGCAAGTGCACGGCCTTCGGAACAGAAAGTCTCTCTTCCCTGCTTCCCTCCCTACCAAAAACCAACATTACCTCCATCTGGAGCCCCTATTTCTCAATCTCTGCTTATTTCCAGTCTGTTCAGTGTCTCCATTTCCTCTTCCTCAGTGAGACCTCCATCTCTTCCCAGTCCTGCTGCTTCCACTCATGCTGTTTTCATAGAATCACGGAATGGTTTGGGTGGGAAGGGACCTCAAAGCCCCCCCAGTGCCACCCCCTGCCCTGGGCAGGGACACCTCCCACCAGCCCAGGTTGCTCCAAGCCCCATCCAACCTGGCCTTGAACCCCTCCAGGGATGGGGCAGCCACAGCTTCTCTGGGCAACCCGGGCCAGGGGCTCACCCCCCTCACAGCAAACAATTTCTTCCTCACATCTCATCCCAATCTCCCCTCTGTCAGTGTAAAACCCTTCCCCCTCGTCCCATGGCTCCCCTCCCTGATCCAGAGTCCCTGCCCAGCTTTCCTGGAGCCCCTTTAGGGACTGGCAGGGACTGGAAGGTCTCCCCGGAGCCTTCTCTTCTCCAGGCTGACCCCCCCAGCTCTCTCAGCCTGTCCCCACAGCAGAGGGGCTCCAGCCCTCCCGGCATCTCCGGGGCCGCTCTGACAGTTTCTCCTGACTTGTTTCTCCTCAGAGTGGTGTGATCAACCCTTTTACTACTTCTAAAACCTTCCACCTTTTCCCCCTCCTTTTCTTCTTTACCCACATTCACATAACCTACACTTGCAGTCACATAACCTGCGCTGCAAAAAGCGGCGATTTTAGCACCGACAGGTTGCGCTAACCTTGTGGATCCGAACTCCTCCCTCCGGGGACGCCCCGTGCCACACGCACCCCCTCCATCTCCACGCAGAAGGAAAACTTCAGCCCTGAACATCTGTTCATGGCTCCCACCGGCCCCAGGGTCCCCCGGCACCACAGCAGCAGCACCTTCTGCTCCCGTCCGCGCATCTGCCAGCCGGGGAAGCCCTCTGAGCGCCGTGAGGCAGCTGGGTCCTAATCCTACCTTGTCAAATTAGTTCCATTTGTTAAACAATGATCCTTTTGTTTTTCACGCTAATAATTCCCCGGGCTCTAAAACAGGTTACTATGGGTAGGTTATTTTCTTCAGAAAAGCGTATCTCTAAGTGGCATAACAGACTGATCTGGTCCTGGGTTATTCTTCAATGTAACTTTTTGTATTTTTAAGGATTTGTATAAATGCTTGAGAGGGGATTGTTCTTAGATACAAAGCACACAACGTATCTATTAAAAAAGAAAAAAAAAAAACCAACTGTAAAAGTAGCACTTAGTTCACACAAGTAAAACAAATACGGCGTGTCTAGACCAAGGTTGGAATCGGTACTTAAAGTAAACCTAGAAAAATATGAGATTAAGATGGATTTTGAAAAGGGCAAATTTTGAAAGAGCAGCCAGCATGGTGGAGGGAGGGAATTGTTGCTCTCGCTGCGAGCATCACCTTCCAAAGGCAAACAGGGAATTATTGTTTTTTTTAAACCAGAAAAACCTTTTCCTCCATTTGGCAGTTTAATACCAACTATGAAAGCTTAGGAGTCAGGTTTTTCTGAAACCTCTTGTTGCTGAAAAGAGGGCAATCGGTATCACAAAATGTGTCTGGCGTTGTTTCAAGATGCAGATTTAATGATATCCAGAGAACAGAAACACAACCGAGCTGGCCGCGGGTTTCTGTGGTGGAGGCGAGTACGGCAGCTCCGGCGCCCTGGCCTGGCCACGGCGGCATCGGCAGGACACCACACCACACCACACCACACCACACCACACCACCACGGCGGCATCAGCAGGACACCACACCACACCACACCACACCACCACGGCGGCATCGGCAGGACACCACACCACACCACACCACACCACACCACACCACCATGGCGGCATCAGCAGGACACCACACCACACCACACCACCGCGGCGGCATCAGCAGGACACCACACCACTGCAGCGGCATCGGCAGGACACCACACCACCGTGGCGGTGGCGGCAGCGGCAGGACACCACACCACCATGGCGGTGGCGGCAGGACACCACACCACCGCGGCGGCGGCAGGACACCGCACCACACCACACCACTGCGGCGGCATCGGCAGGACACCACACCACCATGGCGGTGGCGGCAGGACACCACACCACCATGGCGGCGGCAGAGGAGGAGACTCGGAGGAATCTCTGCTGAGGAGGCCTTTGGGGAGCTGGAGCCCCGCACGTCTCCGGGGCCACACGCGCTGCCCTTCTCCTTGGCTTTGCCCAGAGAGGGGCTGCTGAGTTCGACCCCAGCGTACGCGCACGTGACGGCAGCTTAGAGCAAACGGCTGCCGAGGGGAGCAGATGGTACCCAGAGCGGCACGAAGTCCCCAAAAGCCCCTTCTCGACACCTGCACACAGCAACAGAGCCGACCCCAAGCTCCCCAGCGTCTCCTACGAGAGCAGAATGCGGAGACCAAAACCAAGTTCCAGGCTGTCCAGCGGTGGCCATCACCATGGAACGACCCAGCACCGCTGCGCTCCGGCTGAGCCCAGTGCCGTGCACCTCAACGGCTTCACCGGTACATAAATAAAAGACGGGTCCCGAGCTGGGCAATACATCCTTCACAGCCTTTAAAGAGAGCGTTCAGCTGCACAGACCTCCAGCAAGTTAACAGGCAATGATTAATTAATAGCAGTCTTGGCCCAGACCTGTTAGGTTTCAGCGTTATTGGCTTCATCTTACTTGCTATAAACACCACTCCACTCCTTCCCGCCTCTTTTGACCTTCATAATTATTCATCTGATTTTAGTATTCCAAAGCAGCGAGTTTCAGCTAACGCTGGTGCGACCGGCCTCTCAGCAGTGAGCCCCGCACGTGCCACGCCGCGCGGCCTGTTAATTAGCTGGGGAGGTCACAAATCTGGGCGATGGGACATCGGGACCTGCCCCTGCTCAGTGGGGAGGATATTTCGGTGATCTTCACCCGGCGCTGTATGGGCGTCTAATAAGGGTCTTGTTAGGGGGCAAAAAAAGTAGAAAGGTGTTAAAAAATTAATATGCTGTGATGAACGTAAAGCAGAATCCTAATAAAGAGTTACGGGGGAAGGCAGTGCTCTGTGCTGGGATGCTGCAGTCTGGGAAGCCCACACACCCCGTAGGCTCCCCCTTGGGACAAATACACACCCTGCAAAAACCCACGTACTGCGACAGCATAGATGGAACCGAAAACTGACCCCCTCTAAATACAGCCTGCTGAAGGAGGAGCATTTTCAGGTTGCCTTGAAAAAAGACAATGGATGACCCTCTCAGGCCGTTTTTTCCTCCTATCACTTCCTTAAATTCACAGTATTCCATATTGCAAAACAAAACCGACAAATTTTGTTCCTTTGGAGACACCTGCTATGCAGAAATAATTAAATCCTGTCATAATCTCTATTTACATAGCCTACTAATGCAAGAGCCAAACAAGTTAATTCAAAAACAGAAGTGTATCAGGTCTAAAATCTCCCTTTCTTCCTTGCTGATTACCAAGGCTGCGTACCTGCCCCTGCATCTGTGAGACGGGTAATTGAAGCTCTGGGACAGAAGCTGCAAAATTACAATCTTTCTCTCCTGTCTTTCATGTTTTCTTCACGTAGGTACTAAAGGAACCTGGAATGTGAACAGCTTACAGTTCCCGATGGAAAACGTGGCAAGAAGCGTGAGCCATCGTTCAGAGCTAGGAGTCCGTGCTTGAATTCAGAGGATAACTCGGAGCACGCTTAAAGTCATCCCTATTAGAAAAACAGTTTAAAATATCCTATAGATTTTCCTAAGAATATGTTTTCTCCTAACAGTGCCAACATCTGATACACATCTTAAGGAAGTTTGTAGCTTCTGAACTGTTTAGAGCTCTCTATTCGTTTCACTTCTTTTCTTGTGCGCAAACTTAGCCGAAGGCTTACCACCCGCCAAAGTCCCCGACTGCCAGCCATGGGCTCGTCTCGAAGCGAAGTTCAATCGCCATGCTCACCGGGCAGGAGGCAGTGACCAGAACCTCTGTAGGGAAGCACCACTCAATATAAAGCTATATTCAATTATTTTTGTCTAAGAATAATTTCTATTTTTTCCTCAGTGTTTTAATGAATATATCCTTCTTTTCCTGATCATGGAATTGGAGGTCGGGTCTTTAGCTCCATTTCATTTGCGTTTCAGTGGAAGACCTTCATCTTTATATTTAGATACATTCAGGTTAGAGCTATTAAACTTGGAGATGTGCGTCTCGTGTTTTAGTTTATGCAACACTACAAAGATATTTGAGTGCTTGGTCTTCACGGCCGTTCTTAGCCACAACTGATGAACACAAAAAACCCTAGAAATGTTTTAATAAACGAATGTAAAGTATAGGGGAAGATCATTTAGGTTGGAAGGGACCTTTAATATCAAAGAGTCCAACTGTCAACCTACCACTGACAAATCCACTATTACCCCACGTCCCTCAGCACCGCGTCTGCCTGGCTTTTAAATCCCTCCAGGGATGGCGACTCCACCACTGCCCTGGGCAGCCTCTTCCAATGCTTGACAACCCTTTCCATGAAGACATTTTCCCTAATACCCATCCTAAACCTCCCTGGCGCAACTGGAGGCCGTTTCCTCTTGTCCCATGGCCTGTTCCTTGGGAGAAGAGCCCGACCCCCCCTGGCTGCCCCCTCCTTCCAGGGAGCTGTAGGGAGCGAGAAGGTCTCCCCTCAGCCTCCTCTTCTCCAGGCTGAACACCCCCAGCTCCCTCAGCCGCTCCTCACAGGACTTGTGCTCCAGACCCCTCACCAGCTCCGTTGCCCTTCTCTGGACACGCTCCAGCCCCTCGGTGTCTGTCTTGTGGTGAGGGGCCCAAAACTGGACACAGCCCTCGAGGTGGGGCCTCCCCAGTGCCCAGTACAGGGGGGCAGTCACTGTCTCAGTCCTGCTGGCCACACTGTCCTGACACAGGCCAGGATGCTGTTGGCCACCTTGGCCACCTGGGCACACTGCTGGCTCATGTTCAGCCAGTTGTCGACCAACACCCCCACAAAGCTGAAAGAGGCTTCACATGGGACTTGTCTTATGCAGTTTCCTCCTTAAAAGGATGTAGTGCTTTTCTTGGATCTTCAGAGAAGCCTCAGGTATCAATAAAGGAGGCACCGATGCCTGTAACTGAAGCCAGTAAGACCAACAGAATGACAGACTGGTTGAGGCGGGAAGGGAGCGCTGGGGTCCATCTGGTCCCACCCCCTGCCCAAGGAGCCTGCCCAGGACCATGTCTAGACACCTTTGGAATATCTCCAAGGACGGAGACTCCCCAAGCTCCCTGGGCAGCTTGTGCCACCACTCGGTCACCCTCACAGCGAGAAGGTGGTTCCTGATGTGCAGACAGGCTGTACTCCAGATGTGGAATTCTGCCCTTCTGTCTCCTCCAAAAAAATATTCCTTAAATTGCTTAAGGATGAGTTCCTGAAGGTTATTGGAAATTCCACCCGTTGTACCTCTGTCTGATCTAGTGCTGATTATATATTTAATCAATATGCTTTTTTCATGCATTCAGAACTGCATCAGTTCAACTGGCTCTGCATTTTATTCCACAATTTAAATTGTTTGATAGGATCAGCTTTATTGGTTTATCTTTGCTATTTTAAAATTAGATTTTTTTTTCCATATGCTGTCTGGTCCTCGGAGTTTGCTCTGAAGCGCATTCACTTAAACCTTTAAGGAGAGAGTCTCTGTGTAACTCTCTCCTGTCAACTCCTGTTGCTTTGGTCTCTTTGGGTGTTTTTAAGCTATAAATGAAGCACCTTAACTCAAGTATTCTAACTTTTTCTTAAATCAATCCTGTTATCCAGTATGAAGATGAAGGCACTGAGTTTCTTTGTCGCCCTGGAAATTGATCCACCGGTCGGACAGAAATCCATTTTTAAAAGCCATAGCACAACGTCCAAGGCTGTCTTCCATTTAATCTCCCATCCTTATCCCCAGACAGCAGCTCCCTCCACAGCCACTGTAGCATTCCTGACCACTTTTGCCTCTTATTTTTCACTGTGCAAAGCTGAAATTTCAGTTCTAGATCTCTTTTAATGAATCAATGATCTTTAATAATATTTCTCTGCAAGTTATTTTTGCTGCAAGTTTAAAGATGTTTTCATTTTTTTTAATGTCTCTGCGATTCCCAATATGTTCACTGGCATTTAAACTCCAAAAAGCCAGTGGGAAAATTAGATGTGCTTTAAATTAGGCAGCACTGACCATCTGGTTTTGAGGACTTTTGTTTTTAAACAGCAGCCACGTTGGCTCCGGATGGTTCAATAACTGGGCAGAGCCAAGAGGTCCATCGGTTGTGCTCCTTTCAGTGGTTGGGCTCTACACAACCTGTAAGTAAATACCCTTTGATATTCCCTTCCCATGGCATAGGTAGGCAATTTAAGATAAATAGAGTTTTAAACAAGTGATGCAACCCCAGCGAGGGCAACTGTTACCCAAAATGTACCCCTGTGTATTCCTCATTCCCCTGCGCGGGGAAGCTCTCTCAGTGTGCTGGGGCAGGGTGGGCTTCTTCAGCATCCTCCTACTCGCGCATTATTGTCATACTGCCCCCGGGGCTGGTTTGTTTTCTCCCCCCCCCCCCCCCCCCCCCCCCCCCCCCCCCCCCCCCAGAAGTGAGTCCCTAACGACCTGCAGAAACCCCAGGGCCATTGCCTTATTCAGAGAGGGTTCTAAAACAAGACAGATCCTCGCATTTTTTTTTGTAAATTAAGACCATCCCTTTCTTCCTCCTTCAGACTGAACTGTCCAAATATAGCCGTTCGGTTGTAGCTGATTTGGGGTTTGCTCACGACAGCCATAAAAGATGAATTTTTGAAGAAACGGTTGTGAATCAGCTCTACAGACGTCTGAAAGACTTACGGAGTTCGACTGAGACAGGACAGCTACTGGAGATCTAAAAACAAACCAATTTGGAAAAATAAGGAAATTAAGGGGGAAAAGGTTAAACTACCCTTAACAGGTTATTAACTTGTACCAGTTTTACTTGTAGAGCTACAAATCCAGATCTGCAAGAGTACCTGAGATATCAAAGCAGATGAAGTCCTATTATGTTGCAGCACTGAGACACAAGATTTGTCAGCTCAGCGAACCGTTAGCTCTTAAAATAAATGAGCAGTTTATTGACCTTTCAGTGATTGAGACAAAACTAAAAGCCAAAAATACTCCGGCAGTGAGCAGGCAACACGGGCGATCACTCAGAAGTTTCTAGCTGGCGACGGGAGCGCAGCCCTGAAGGTCACCGCAGTGCTTGGCTGCGGTGTAACGAGGATTCCATCGATTTGCTGAAAACTTCTGCTAAGTAACCCAAAGGTTTTGCCTTTATGCTCACTTAACTCCTTACTCATTTTTTGTTATGACCACATATATCTTCTCCTTTACCCTCACTGCGATATACAGGACTGCCATAATTCTGGGAAAAAAAATAGGGCCATTATCTTCCCGTCCTGAAAGTATTTTCACACATGCTGATTTCTGACTCTCGGGCTGTGCCATCCGTTCCAAGGGGAACAGTCGTAACATTAAAGTTGCCACGCTCAGGTCCAGAGCTTTAGAAGGAGCCTAAAACACAGAGCGAGGACAATACCCAGAGACTGCACCTGTGGCCTTTCCACACCGGTGTTATGATTTAATAAAACAAAGGGGGAAACAGCTTCTAAATAGCCCACTTCTCTGAAGTACGGCTGGCGTCAGGCTACTGCCTGCGAGACGGGCCGGAGGGTCAGCAGCAGGCACCGGACCTGCCCAAAGCCCGGGAGAGCATCCCCCTCCCAGGGGACACCGCGCGGCTTGCACCATCCCCTGGGAAGGGGCCTTGGGACAGCAAGTGTGGGTAGTTCATGGAGCACATTCATGCTCCACAAACATTGCTTTCTGGTATGAATAAGTATCTTCCTGCATACCCTGTTCACTGGGTATGGTCTGTTTTGAAGAGGGAGTTTTCACTCAAGAGGGGCTCAGGACCTGTTGATTTTACCGGCACAGATTTGCAGCAGCGGTTTTGTAGGCATTTTGTTGGCTGTGGTCTGTATTCCTGGTAGGCTGGATTAATTTAGTAGCTAAACAGATGCAAAGTGTGTGAAAATATGTGTATATATATAATTTAAAACTGATTCAGAAAGCTGGACCAAGAAAACACCTGCTGCTTCTTTGGTTCTCGGTGAGGGGGAAAGAGAAGCAAGCCAGTACTCCCTGTGGGCACCTAGTGCCTGGCGGAGGAGAAAACCTAGGCTTGCTGCGGTGTACTAGCTGCGCAGAAAACTTTTGAACCAGAGGTATCAATTCTACTTGAAGTTGTTCCACTCCACATGATGCATTTGTTCTGTTCAGAGCAAAAGCGCTGGACTCCACAGCCCGGGGGTCAGGATGGTCCTGACTTACTGGGTCCACGTTCTCACTCCCCAGGGACCAGCTCACTTCTAAATGTATGACATGCTTTTTTGGCTCAGGATCCCGATTTCCCACCAGCTGAGTCACCCAAGCTTGAAGAGGCAACATCACACAGTCCCTCCCTTTGCCCCAGGGAGCACAGAAAAAGGTTTCATAAAGCAAAAGGGCTTCTGCGGGAGGCGTCTAAATCGTCTCGCTGTGAGACGCAGCCTGGGGTTGTTGCCCTTCGGCAGGCCCTTCCTCCAGCAAAACCCATGTTGGACCCAGGATGCCCCACATCACGGGCAAGGTCTTCCAGCACTCAGCACCTTCCTCAGGCTCTTCTCCTGAGACGTGCCTGATGGACGTCACCACAACGAGACCAGAATGAATTTCCTTTGGAAATACCTATATCCTTGTAGTCCAGACAGTTGCCTGCCATTTTGGGAAAAACAGGCTTTCACACTTTCTCCCTGTCCTTAGGAGACCGAGTTTCGTGCTTCAGCTCCTCCTCTGCACCATGCAAGGCTGTGGCAGGGGCAGCTTGGTCTATCCGTTGTCCAGGGTTGTGATTCCCAAGTCCATTTTGTGACCCTGGACAATATTTCACGGAGGTGAGGGGGATGCTGTGCAACTGCTACCTGCCAGTGTCCAAGTGAACACCGGTCATTTGTATCTGATGAATAAATACCAAGGCAAATGTTAAATAACTTGTAAATTAAAAACTGAAATAAGGGGGAGCTTAAGGAGAAGACTTAAGTACACTTCATAAGAGTAGCACAGAAATAAAGCCGTAACACGAATCCCGATTTGCATTCAGGAATACGTAGCACTAATCCTGCAATTTGAGTATATTAAATCCTATTTTCTTGCTAGATACGTGATCCCACCCTTACCCTTAGTTTGGGACTTTTCGCACCTGTCCTTACCCCGCGCTCAGGTAACTCGGGCTTTGCAGGAGGGGTGGAAATCCGTACGCTCGTACCCGCCTCCCCACCACGGGAAATGCACCTGGGGATGTGAGGAACAGCGGAGCTCGTGAGCCGGGTATCCGCATGCTGGCCCGTGCTACTCGTCCCAACCCAAGCGCTGGCCGCTGCCAGCCACAGCGAGGCATAAACCGTGGGCTTCTGCAGTAAGAGCTGAATGAAGAGTTACGGCCATCTTCAGCTGCACGTTCCTCCTGGTGCAAACAGCACGAGGACGTGTTACTGGCACCCTGGGGGACAGCCCTAGCCGCTCTCATCGAGTCGGAGACACCCTTCTGCCTGGTTTTGAGAGGCCAGCGAAGAGACGCAGGGATGCCCCAGCAGAAGAGGACATTTATTTAATGTCTTATACTGCCACCATCTGAAAACTTAATCATTAAGAAGCTCAACTAATGGCTGGTACACACGGTCCGTTCCTTCCCCACGGCACTGAAGAACTTTAGGCTGAGGCAATAAAAAGGCAAATACGGAAGGAAATAAAAGCGAAGCAGATGTAGAGGGACATGCTAATTCAGAGCTGCAAGTGCAATTCCTGTCTCCGTGATGGCATTCACCACACGGGTTATTAGAACTGGACAGGGGTTTATACCCACTTGATTGACCAGTACGTGGTTGTGAAGGTAATTCCTCTTAAACACAGCAGAATTCACCCCCAGAATCTCATTCACAGAACCTCTCTGTGCAATGAAATAGTAATGCTGGCTGCGACACGGCTTGTGGGGGTGTTTATACATAATTTAGCACAGGTTCTCCTAAGAACAGGAATTACAGGATGGCATGTGGTAGGGTATAAAAATCTGAACCACTCAACAAAAATTGTCCCTGACAAAGAGCGCTGAGTAACTGCAAAAAGGGGGAAATGATGCAGTCGCTGCTCTCTTCAGCCTGATAGGAGCTGACTCGGTCTTTTCAAGGAACAGGGATGCTGTTACCTTTGTCTCTCGTTTCAGTCTTGGAAAATATTCAGCCACCTCCTGCAGCAAGTACAACAAAGCAGCTTCACTCGCAGTTCCAGGCTCGGCGTTAAGGAACCGGCCTTCTCCTGCTCTGCCGCAGCTGATCCGCACCCCAGGGAACGTCAGAGAACACAAAACCGAGCAAGGGCTGAATTTAAAATTCAGACTCTGCTCAAAAACTCCCAGCTAGCACTGAAAATAACGGGTGCTATCAGACAGCAGCACCGGGGAGTTCTAAGGGATCTAAGGGATGCAGAGGCGCATCCGCACAGCCCCGGGAAGGCACTTGCCCCGTTGGCACCCACGGGGACGGGCACCGCTCCCGGCCACGCCGCTGCCACCGCAGCCAGCGCCAAGCCTCGGGGACAACAACACGGCAACACACACAGCTCCTCCCAGCCAACGGGAAAGGCACGTCCTGAACCCAAAATCTCTGGAACTTAGTCTAAATGTCACCGCGTTGAGCGGAGCGTTGCCCGTCCTCGTGCTGACAGCGGAGCCACAAACATGAGGGGAAGTTACAGCGGAGCAAGTTTCTCTTCCAAACTCCTCAAAAAGGCAGATTTTAGATATGCACCTGTTTTGTGGAACCTCTCACATCTGTCATCATTTTGGAAAAGTCCAGGGGCTACGGATGCGTGGCAAAAGGAGCCCTGAATGTCACCTACGTGGTAAAGCATTTTAAAGGAATTATCGCAAGGGCACGCAACTCAAGCCATCACGCCCACGCTTGCTTTGGTGACAGGAGCATAGCAATGGCCTGGAACGGGACCGCGTCTCTGGGTAACACCTCATTCCAGGAAACACAGGATTTTCCACCAGTGCACCACTTTGATCTTTGAGTGTGAATTTTGAAGGAAAAAAAAAACAAACAAACAAAAAAAAAAAAAAACAAAAAAACCCCAAACAAACAACAACAAACAAAAACCCCAACAAACAAACCACACCACCGCCACCAACCAGGACCAGCTTGTAGCTCACCACGTCCTCTGTCAGGCATAAACGAACACAGTAACGCCCCACGCGCAGAGGGAGCGGGGGACACTCAGCGCCGGCAGGACTGATCCGAGGCTGCGTGAATCCGTTCCTTATGGCTGTGTTTTATAAGGCCATGGTTGTCTTTGCAACTGTCAGCTTTATGATTGACTTTGACATTTTAATATCCTATTTAAAAGAGCTAATGATAATATCCTATTTAAAAGAGCTAATGAATAGGCTGTCTTCAGGGCTTTGGCAAATTGCATCAAAGAGAGGATTTACAAATGAAATCAGGATACAGAGGGAATTCGGTGCCTCTAACCTCTCCGCTCATGAGCCTGAGGCGAGTCACAATTTGTGTTGGTATGGTAAATGAATTTTACATCCTCTTTTTACTACCTGTAGTCTGTTTTAGTGCCTTTGCCGACAGGACCATCAACATCATCTCATGATACAGCACTAACAAAAAAACCCCAAAACCCCAAAAAACTCCGTGACCATTTGTTCTTATCTATTGGCAAGGGAGGAGGAGTTAAGTTTTCCTGGAGAAGAGGTAAAGAAGAGTTCCAGAAGTTGATGATAGTTTGTTGTTTTGGTTTTCTTTTTTCTGCTACAGAGTAAGGAGATTCAAGAGGGGACAGTTCATAAAAGAAAAAAAAAAAATCTTCACTTCTACAAAAAGCAATCTGTCTCTGAACATTTCCTTTCATCCTCTTTCATTGCCATCTCAATATTCAAGTGCATTTATTCAGGAGAGCTGAGGCAGACAGATTACAAGACTTGGCAGATGCTTCACACACCTTTTAGCTAAGACTATTTTCAGCGTGACCCAAATAGGCAACACGGGAGTCAGTGGGAAAAGCATTATTCAGAGACCTGCGTTGGCTGTTACAATAATCATCTCATCAAGGTGTGATTGACCATCTGTCACCGAGTTTGGGGAGTTTTCATTAAAACACTTTAAAACATTCAGTTATTTAAGAGTTTCAACTTAGAAGACCACATTGGGGAAAGGAGCACCAAGCAAGCCGGTGTTTATTTCCCCGCAGCGGCGCCACCCTCCTCCCAGCGCTCAGCTGTTCGGAGTGGCTGTGAACGTGGGGCGGAAGAAACAGCGATGGGGGGACGAGGATAAAATACGGTGCTGAGCAGTTAATACCAGCACACGGGAAAAGGAGAAAAAACCATGAATGAGAAATACCTCTAAGCTTGAATTGAGCAGCACGTTAGGTTTAGCTGGTTGGGAGAAACACCTTTGCATGAATATCGCTGCAAGCGAACCATTAGCCAGATTCTCTCCAGCTGAGATAACTCACACCAACACTAGTATTAATAAAAGCAGAGATCAAAGCTTTGTCCCCACCGATGCAGCGGGACACCTGGCAACCCGACGCTGGCCGCGTTGATCGCTCAGAAACGCCACACCAGAGCTCTCGGGTTTGCCCCCAGCGCTTGGCACTTTTCATAAGTCACCGCTTTGATTATCAATGTCACCTTAATTTCTCTTTTTCACAACACAAACCTCTCTTGCTTCGGGATATTTCAAGATTGCCTTCAATAAATATGAATGCAAATTTATTCATTCCGATTCATTATTTGTCATTCACCGTGTTACCACCACTAGGGAAGCTAAAGAGACCTTCATCTACAAATTTCTTGTTAGGTATTTCTTTACCAAAGACAGCTACTTGATCTTCCAGTACACTTTTTTGTTTTTTAAAAAAATAAGTACATGAAAGAAGATACTGTTCAGCTTTATTTTATGTTTAGTGGGAAAACATCCCTACTCTGAGAAGGTACGAGCTACTAATCTGCCTCCTCAGTCTAAGAGGGGAATTAAACCGTAATTCCTGGCGATCCTTTAAAAGTTGCTTTTCAGAGTATTGCCAGGCAGCAGATGCCGTAAGGCCCCTTCCCACAATGCAGGGAATTCCTCACAGGGGCTCCTTGCTCCGATGTTAAAGGCCGTCAGGCCTAGAGACTCGCTTACTCCAGCGCATCCCTGCTCACCGCCTTTTAAACCCCACGGCTTCAAACCGTGCCCTCAGGGGACCAGCCAGCTGGGCCACCCCTATTTAATAGCTTTTTTCACCAGCCTCAGCGCATCTTAAAGAAGGTCTGTACCCAAACACTGCCGGGTGGCCACAGTCTTAGGTGGCATTACGCACTGGATTGATTCACCCAGGTTCCTCCCAAACACTGGGAAGGATCAGCAGTTTTACTCTAAACTACAGCAAAATTGTAAAGGAAGCACCCAGGATCAGGCTGAAATTCAGGATAACGTGAGATGTCACATACGCTCACATTAAACAGAAACTTTGAAAATAATCTACTTTTTCTAAGGGGCTGGAGAAGGTTTGAATTTTGGACGGAGACAAGGAATGAGGGAACCCCAAGAAGAATGGCACACTTCTGCACTAAAACCCTCTTGAATATTAATGAAGCCATCTCAAAAGAAGATACAGCATTAATATGACTAGCTTGGTAAAATATGGCTTCAGCTTATGACATGTTCAATCGCTCATTTAATTTTTATAGGAGTGATTAAGATGCCTTCACTTGAATTTTATACTGTTTACTATAAAACATTACTTTTTTCTTCAAAATCTATCGAGACAGACAAACCACGCATTTGCCAAGCTGTTAAATAAATAGTATTAAATCAACAATACCCAGGGTCCCAAAATGCAAGTCATTTCCATGTATATTGATTTTATTTCCATTTGCTGCAATAAAAGTTTTGTCTCCAAGCAAAAAAAAAAAAACAACCAGCTATTTCATCAAACTGTTTTGGTTTCAGTTCTTGAAATAATGTAGTTCTGCAGTCACGACACAGGGCCAACGTGCCCCAAGTGCTTTCAAACGGCCGTGCCTCAAGGAGCCGCCTGAACTTCGTTACGTGCAAAACCGGGCGCGAGTGGGTACCTGCCCGGGAGGCAGCGGCCACGGAATCGCAAGCAGCAGCGCGACACCGGTGAAATACTGCTCTCGGGGCTAAACACACGCAGGACTATTTCTGGAAGACCCCACGGCTTTGTGGGAGGCTGGCCGCCACGCGGAGGCTCACAACAGCACGTTCCTTTGCGGCAGGAGCTCCAGCAGCGGTAACTCTGCTTTCTGCCAGCACTCGTGCCCGTGGCTGGGGTGCCAAACAGCTTCTGCCCATCACTCCTCACCAGCAGCTCCAGGACGGAGCAAGCTCCCCGTCCGCCCAGCTCCTAACCTTGCTCCACACCGTGTCACCCCCTTTGCATGCCGAGACCCCACCAGAGCTCGCGTTGCCACCAAACGCTCCATCCCTTGGCCAAGAAGAGAGGCCGGGGGGTCGCTGGCTCTCAGGAGGCAGCTGCAGGGTGGGGGTATCGCAGCCAGAGGACTCGGGGCTTCATCTGGGCAAGTCACGTTTTATCTTAGCAGGCATCTTGCCCAGTTTCATGGCAGAAACACTCAAACTGGGGTTTTTGACCCTATACATCAAATTTGCCCAGTCTCCCACTGGTCCTTTCCACAAAAGCCTGTCTCAGTTTTTCACATTTCTATTCACTGTTCTTGAAGCTTTTCTCCTTATTTTTTTTTTATCTTAACCAGATCTTCTTAAGTGCTTGGAGGTGTTGAAATTCTCTTAGGAGCCTTCATTAATACAAGCCTTCATTAATTGTAGCTTCAACCTGGTGCTCAGGCTTCAATAAGGACAAAGTAAATTTCAGGCTAAACAGGTTATAAATATTCTACTTCTGACTTTGCACTGCTCAGTGACTGCACAGCATTTAATTTCCCAATACCTGAAAGCACTACCTTGAGAATGAGGGAGAAACTAAGGCATTCATGGAGAATACAAAACGAAGAGGTCACAATTTTGTCACATCTTGCACAGCCATAAAGAAAGCCCCGAGACGAACGAGTCTTTGTTTTGGTTTTGCAAGGACAAAGACAACAGGTTTGTCCTTTCGAATGGTGTAAGAGGAGTCACCTCATTAACATACATCCCAAATTCATATTTGCCCATCACCACTTAAAATTCAAAAGTTATTTGTTGGCTAGTAATTCCAATTAGGGTGATCTTGGATGAAAACCATTTAAAAGTGCCACTTGTGAAAGTCTTTGAATTAGCCTTTCTCCCTTTGCCAGCGGAATGAAAGAGTGCTCCCTTTCCCAATCTACAGTAATCATTTTTGGTTTGGCTGCACTGAGCTAAACTTCAACTGCTCTACAGCATAACCCAGTCCACAGAATCTGTATTATTCGATATTTTCCAGAAGTTCTGCATAATTAGACACATCTGTTTTCTTTTGCTGAGTTTTACAAGCTGGTAGTTTATACTTACTTCGTTATGATAAGAACAACAGTCAGAGGAGGTTACACAGCCTGTGCCATAGAGCACCGTCAGATGCTCCAGTATTTAATCAACAGAAGACATGGGCAATAAAGCCGCTGGCCAGGTCCCAGCCCATCCGTGCGGCCCTGTGCAGTGCTCTTGGAGTTCAAGCATTACACACTCTTTTCAGATCCATCCAAAAGCTTCCCCAGCACAAAGCTGGGGAAGGGAGGGAGGGAGGAGGGATGCTCTAGGGATGACCTTAGGACCCTCCTTGTCCTCCACAGTGGTCTCAGCTTCCCAAGGCCTCTCCCTGAAGCACAAACCTCAGGAAAGGTCCATTTTATCTGCTTTGGGGGCCGTGTGGGTTCTCCTCCTTGTTACTAGAGTAAGAGAGGAATCAAGGAGAGTCGCCAAGCTGAGGTGCCACTGGGGGATCAAGCTAAGGTACAGCCTCGGAAACTCAGGTCAGGCTCCGCAGGCAGCTGAGCCCTTTGTCCGGGGAGGTTTGACAGGGGTTACTCTATTTAGATTTGAATTGTCATCTGAAAAGCTAAACAAATTGTTCTTCTACATAGCCTGTAGGAAACAATTTCCAACACAGTGCTCAAACAGCACCCAGATGTGGTGCCGCTATCCCTGATTCAGCCTCATCTCCTCTAACTGCTGAAACAAACTGCAGTGCTGCTGCCGCTGAACACGGAGCTTCTCAGGCAGAGAAAAGTGCCCGAGGAGTAGATGGGCGATAACAGAACACTACTGTGCTCCTAAGTAACTGCAGTGTTTCCTGTACAATGATAAATGCCAGTATTTTTCAGAGTGTCTGACTTAACAGGTTGATCATTTATCTGCCCAAGACAAAAATAAATCAATTAGTGGATGAACAGACCGAAAATTAAAACTCCTTTTTGAAAGAACTCCCAGAAACAGAGCATCGAATCCTGGGCTGATTCGGTACAGCCTCACCAACTTCTTATTTCTCTGCCTGCAAAACGCCTCATTTCAAGGATCGCCTTCAGTTTTGTCAGGCAGCGTTATCGTTCTCACTTCAGCCTTTCCATCACTGCTGAAACGGAGCAAACCTTGCACTTTGTATTGTCCACGTCAGCACATGCTTCTAGTGGGAGCACCAGGAGAGCGATGGGTTCTATCTGCCAGGAGGCAGGGATGGCCGCTGGGCAGACCTGCCCCGTGCGCGGCTCTAGATTTTGACGCTGTTAATTACAGCAGCTTACAGGAAAGTTGTGGATTTTCTCCTTTTACTCCATAACTATGGTTAGTGTTGGTGACAGGATTCAGACAAATCTGTCTAACCCTTCCGCTTCCTCCCAGAAGCAAGTAATCCATGGAGAGACGGCAGCAGAGGGAGTTTCTCAGTTGACCTCGTTGGGCCTTAACAGAAAGGAGCTCTGTGTAACAGCGGATTGGATTGAAATTGCTGGGAGATTCAACGAGTTTTTCAAAGCAAACCCTGAACAAGACTCCCCATCACCTAAAACGTAGAAGGATATCTTGCTGAAATCCAGCCCGTTCAGGTTAATGTTGTTTGAACTTCGGTCTCGGATATCTGCAGGAGTTAGATCAGGCCTCTGCATTAGAGCCTAAGCTGCCAATATTAAAATAACTCATCACAGGGAGAAGAAGGGGAAAGAGCCATTCTTCAGAAATTTTCCTTCAGATTGCTTCCCGTGGCTCAGGTTCTTCATTAGGTACAAGCGCGTTAAATACATACCAGTTTGCTCCATTTCTTGTTTTGTAATTTAATGAGGCGTGACGATAAGATGAAGTGCAAGCCCTTAAGTACAGCTGAAGGAAGACACGACTTTCATTCCTGAGCTTACAGGACCCTTGCTGAAGAGCTACAGAGCTCCCTCGCCCACCGCAGCCCGTGCAGGCCTTGTGCCAGCGGATCCTGGCAGGGAAGGGGGAAGCCGTAAGGCACAAAGTTTCCAAGTGCCCACGGGAAAAGAATTTCCTCAGCAGAAAGCGCTGCCCGAGCGGCCGACAGGGATCTGGGATGTTTTGCACATTGTACCACACCGCCCTGGTCTGAGGGGGACGTTTCGTACTCAAAATTTTAGCAGCTGAATCCTGGCATAACATATTGGAAGCACATTTCAGGAGAGGCAAGCAAGTGTAATTCAATACAGTAAAAAGCACCAAAGCTGTGGGAGAGGAAGGAAAGCACCAACGTGGAAAGGGTAAACGGAGAAGCAGCGGCTGAGGCCGAGGAGCACGCCAGCGGCAGGAGGCGGCCGCTGCACCCTGCCTGTAACTAACGACGGCGGCGCTCAAACGAGTCAGAGGGATTTGCTTGGTGGGAAACCAACGTACAAAAAAAATCAAATTCAATCACAGAGTATCTGCATTCTAAGTACAAACAAGCTACAAAGAAAAGTATTTATTCTGGCATTTTTCTATCTCCAAAAGCCCAGTATTCAAAAAAGCCTTTGTCCAGGAAAGAAGCAAAATACCTTCAGATTTATACTTTATACAGAACAAAACCTCCACTAACTCCACGCGTCGTTAAGGGAGACATGCATATTTACCAACTACACTAGAAGTTTTGCTCTCTCTGTTACCAGTTTTTAAATAACATTCTGTAGGAGCATCCTGGGTCAAGTAGATCCCACAAACATCAACACAGACACTGCAGCCTTCCTAAGGCCTCTCAAGCTCTATTTAATAGAAAGATCCCAACCTAATCAGCTGAAAGCTGCATTGCCCAGGCAGAGCCTTTCAGCATTAGCTCCTTATTTACGCGGCAGATATCGGGCTGATGCACCGCGTTCCCTGGCAGCCGCAGGTCTCACAATGAGGTACAAGACTGCAGTTTCAGTGCAAATCTTACCAGACAGCTTCTCTTTAAATACGTTCAAGGTCTGCGGCATTTTTAGATACCTGTGTACTACTGTGATACACAAGTGCTGCTGAACGCTAAAAAGGAAGAGGGTTTTACAGCACCAAAGCTTGCCTTGTTAATAAATCCACTCCCTAGAGAGACTTCCACCTCTCCACATTCGTCACCACATTAAGCTCAGTTTGGAAGTCATAGGTCAAGAAACAAGAGAGAGCAGTGGCCCAGACTCCTTGTTTTCAGAAGCAAAACCGGGCGAGATACTCACAGAGCCAGCGAGATACTCACAGAGCCAGCGAGACTCCGGGGACAAGGACAGGCCTGAAGGAAAGGGCTCCTGGCTGGGCCTCCACGTGCACGTCCCACCTCCCGAGCATCGCTGAGCACCACTGAAAGAGCAAACGGGCTTCGGCTCCATCTGGTTCCAGACTCAATCCCAAACGACTACAGCTGCTTTCTGTCAGACATCTCACCGCATGGTATCAACCCTGACCCCCAGCCAACAGGCCTGGCCGCGCTCTGACCCCCACGGATTTCCAGCCAGCACCAAGCACAGGCTTGTCAAAGCCCACCTGTGAGCGATCCAGTCTCCTCCCGGCACAACCTCTGGCCCCCTCCTTGAATTTTGCTCCAAACACAATTCAGCTGGAGCAAGTCATTTAGCCTGAGGAACTTACAGGCCTTGACTAGATCTCATATTTGCAGAATAACCAGATTTACAGAGCATGAGTGACAGCGCATCGGCAGCACAGGTGAAGGGTATGTCAAGAAATTTTTAACTTCTTCCTGTTCACAGCCCTATACAAAGGAAGTATGTTAAATCCAAAGAGCGCATCAGAAATTACTTCCAACTGTAACCAAACCCTCTCTAAATCTAGGTGAGAAAACGCTGCCTCACCTGAACCTGGCGCTATATCTAGGTGCTTCTTCCATGGCATGTGTAAGCAAATTGCTAATATTTTCCATACCAGCTACTTGTTTTCCACTTGTTTTCACACCATGGCGCTGTGTGCTATGATTTCAAATGTCTAGGAATAGCCTGATTCTAAAAGGTGCCACAAAGTTCCCCATTTCTCACCCTGCGACAGCGCCTGGATGCTTTACAAGTCTTTTTTCCTTCGCTCCGTTTCACAGATTGTCAAAGGAGGATCTCATAAATGTGAGGTGAAGCAGAAAAGCAGCTTCTGACCAGGCACAAAGGGAAAACCAGGAGCCCTAAAGCTGCATCACCGTCCCCAAGGTTTTTGTGGGGAGGGTCTGGGGGGAGTCTGCATGAGCGAGAGAGAGGGAAAGGCAGGGAAAACCGAGCTCCGGAGGGGCGGCAGCGTCATTAGTCCTGTACCTGTTAGAGTAATGCCAGCAATGAATCATGATTCACACCGCTGTCAGCAAGAAATGGAAAAGCTATATTTAAAATCTGGGGTGAGGGGAAGCCTCAGCCAAAAGGCAGAAGAGTTGAAAACAGCAGAAGGTCCCCGAGGTGTGAGCTGTGGGCAGGGTCCGCCCAGGCTGCGGCAGGGCTGGGGGGTGACAATCACAGAATTGCCCGGCTTGGAAGGGACCTTTCTGATCGTCAACTCCAACCATCAACCCAACTCTGACAAACCCACCACTGACCCACGTCCCTCAGCACCGCGTCTGCCCGGCTTTTAAATCCCTCCAGGGATGGCGACTCCACCACTGCCCTGGGCAGCCTCTCCCAATGCTTGACAACCCTAATATCCATCCTAAACCTCCGCTGGTGCAAAAAGTATCCATGGATATTTTTCCTAATATCCATCCTAAACCTCCCCTGGCACAACTGGAGGCCGTTTCCCCTTGTCCCATGGCCTGTTCCTTGGGAGAAGAGCCCGACCCCCCCTGGCTACCCCCTCCTTTCAGGGAGCTGTAGAGAGCGAGAAGGTGAGCTGCAAAGCCCCGATCGAAGCCACAAACACACGTCGGGAGAGACGTCTTGTTCCATTTCCCGATGCTGAGCGGAGGGTTCCTACCCTCCGCATCTCCTTCTTGTGACGAGCATCATCAAGCTCCGCTGGATGCTCGAGCTTAACTGTGTTTCCAAATGGCATTTCACTGATTCTCCCTCCCCCAGAGTCAGAGCACCAACCGCCATGTACAAGGTGTAAGACATCAGAGGAACACCACTTTCTTCTCCACCTACAAGCACAAAGCTCATATGCAGCTTTTCAGGAAAAGAGCAGCATAGGGATAATGAGGTTTTCAGTGGGAACCATGGTTTATTACAAATTTATCTTTATTCATAAAACGTCCCACTAGTAATATTCCTGTCTGAAGTAGGGGATGAAATATCAAATCAAGATCCAAATACTTCAGTACAGACAACCACTTCAGTACAGTCTAACCGCTTCGACAAAGTGATCTGATAAAATTAATTCTTGTTTAAATAAAATAAAATGAACCTTCCAATAACATTGGATCATCCCATCACACATGTTGGGGAACCTAGAGGTGTTGTGACAGGTTATGACTCTGATACGCGGCACTGCCCTAATTTTGCTTTTAATACACGCAGAGTGAGGATTGATTTCTAGTTTGGCTGATGGGCAGGTCAGAGGGGGCAAGGCTGGGGGAAACGCAGCTGAACGGTGCGTTCAGGCCTTTCCACGTGGGTACAGAAACACAAGACCAGCTGAACAGAGGTCCCATTAACGCACGTTTATCTCCCAACGCCATGTCCCTTGTGATACCACGGTCTCAGTGGGACCTCACAGATGATGTTACACAACTATGAGTTAATCTCAAGCTCTATATTCAATGAAGAGTCAACAAATGTATGACGGCACATGAAAGAAGTCTGTCTGGGGCCGAGCCACAGGGTTCAGCTCCACACAGCTGCAGCCTTTTGTAACCAGGTCTCTGCTGCACTGGGCAAAGGCTTTCGCTGAGTTTAGTTAAAGGAGTTGCTGCATAAACTGTGTTGTGCCTGTTCCCTCCATTGTGATCTGTGATTGCTAGAGCACGTCCAATTAATCCACCAAATTCAGCAGTTTTAAAGGCTGTTTAGATGCACATGTGCCAACTGCTTCCCTCTGCCTTGCTTACTGTGTTACGGCTATGGAAGAGCCCACCTAGCAGTTCTTCCACCCCAGGAAGGACGGGCTGGATGCCGAGGTGCCGGGAGGCAGCCAAGCCCAGCTCCATTCTCTGGTCCATGACCTCTTTGTTCCCTGGAGCTCTTGGGAAAAGCTGCAGGGAGGCCAAGCCCTGCGCCGGGCTCCTCACACAGGCCCAAGATTTGGTTTAAGAGGAGCAGAAGAGCGCTACTGGAAGAAACGACAGGTTAACGTCTGTGCAGGAGAGAGGCACCGCCGAGCTGCCCAGCAGAGTCTCTCCCAGCCGCGAGTTTCTTGCGGCAAAGTTGAGCCCTTAAGGTCAAGCAGTGAATGAGTGGTTTTCTTTTTCCTCCAGAAAGAGATGGAGAGCAGTGACAGCCCTGAGAAAGGACAATTTCCAGGTGCTCCCCTTTGCTCCCTGGGCTGATGCTCAACGTGCCAAGGGCAGGTGGAGCTCCCAGAACGGAGCATGGGCAGCCACCGCACCACGGCTTTCACGGGAGAAAAGCCACAGCACCATTCCCAAAGGATGGGACGTCCATCCCATCGGCATCGCCAGGGCCAGGAAGGGTTGGGGAGCAGCCAGGGCCCCGAAATGCCTGATCTCCATCTCCAAAAGCCTCCATTCAGGCAGCGCACGGGTGCGACTAACACGGCGTCTCGGGGCAGGGGACGAAAAGAAACCTTGTTTAAGATATTGATTTGAATTTATAGTGCAGGGAAAGATCGGTGTAATTTTCAAACCCTTTGCAAAAACACGCGGCATAGTTTAAATGCAAATCATTGTAATTTGCACTCCTGCTAACAACAGCGTAGTGCAGTTGTTGCCATTCAAAGGTAGGCCTGTTTAGGTGACAATTACCATTAAACGGTGACAATGACATCACCTCCTTTCTTTACTGATTAACCTTTACCTTAGAAGCAAGATGACAGCCTGGAACTATTATAGAGAATGGGAGAACCGAGCCTTTAGGAAAAATGAAATACCATTTTCTGTGGCCCTGACATAACCCCAGTTCATGGCACACGCTAAGCTGTTTGGGCCAGTTGATTAACCAGGTAACGAGCTCACATGCGAGACCAAAAACGAAGCAAAACTTGCTCTTTCCTAATAGTGGGGAAAAAATGAGCGCGTCAGTTGTGAAAAGAGATGGAGGATTCCTAGGAATATTTATCAGGCCTGCCCTCCGACCTGCATAATTTGCATGCTTATATATTTATATAGCTCGGATCTTCCAAGAATCTAACGTTTTCTGAAACACATGGGATACGTTCCATTTGCCTGACAGGTAAGCTGCTAATCTCCCTCTCCCACAAGTGGAAACCCAGGTATACAGAGGTAAAAAACATTCAGTTACTTAACAACAGCTTTGTACATAGAGAAACAGTTGTGATTTAGCATTTACCAGCACTTGTCAGGTACTGACATCTCCTCATATGACTCCTTTTTTCCCTCCTTTGTGAACAACATCCTGAGTTGGGGACATAAATACTTTCTGTGCCCCTGGGGGGGAGCCCGGTGCTGCCAGCTCCGCTCTCTGGAGAGGAAGGGGTGGTGAAATTCTTTATTACACCATTTATTTCACAGAAATCAGAAGTAATTACCTGGAGGGACATGGCAATCTCATTAGTCACTTGACTTTCTCTTTATTTGCCCACTCTACAATCTCCCTGTTTTATTTTCTCATTTATAATAATTGGTGAGGAGTGTAATATGGCCCTTTCATCCGCCCTGGCACTCACCAGCGTCCGCTAATGCCCCTTTCGAGACCATTCAAAGGGAACAAGGTTTCAGGTCCCGTAAATGCTCCCGTAGGATGTGCCGGGAGCTCCTTCCCATGCTGGGTAGCACCTTTTTCCTCCGGCCGTGACTCCAGCCGAACGTGTTATTACTCCTTCCTGGGAGACCCTTCAGGAGCCCCAAAGCACCAACAAAAAGCATCCGTGTTGGCAGCCTGTTAGTGGAGAGTGTGTGATCCATCACTCCATGAACTCTGCCGGTGGCTGAAGAGCCTCCCTCTGCCCCCTGCAGCCATAAAATCAATTACTGACAAGTGCTAATAATGGCTCTGGAGGTTTTTAACGCCGGGTTGCAAATACACGTATGGGTGGAGGAGATAATCTGAGACCATCTATGGTCACAGTTCACAGTTTTAATAGTTCATAATGCTTGAGATAAAAAATAATCACCCGTCCCACAGGACATTTTGATAATAAATGGCCAAACCTTTCCAGCCTCCCGCAGGCCCTGAATGTGACCGTCCCCAGATTTACACCGCAGCCGAAGGGCTGAGGCCTCAGCCTCCCTGCTCCACGCTGCCGTCGGATACAGCCTCTGTCCTGGGATTTTTAATGCTTTGTTCAAATGCATCAGGAACGTGTTTTGCCCATGATATGACGGGGCGTTCTTCAGATCTGAGAACGCAATGGTTTCCCCCAAAAGAAACTTTTTTGTCTTTACTTGTTGATGTCGCAATTTGAAATTCTGACTTTGCCTTGCTGCAAACTGGCACGTAGGAAACTGAATACACTGGCATGTCATGTCTCAGCCCATTTAGTGTGGTTGTTCCTTCTGAAATAGCATATCTGTAAAGACTGCAGATTTATTTTTCCACTTTTTTTTTCTGTTTACTTTCCAAGTCCATCCCCTCCAGCAGCTAGCTAAAGCATACTGAAATTATTTCTTCCCCTCTAAGAAGTATTCCTGCTGCATTAACTGAGATTCTGTCTGCTGAGCTCCCAAAACCGGCCGTCGTGAGAAGCCTTGTGCACCCACGTCTGTTACTGTTGGGTTTCCGCTTCCTTACTCACAGCTCTGCTGGGAGGCGTCAGGAATCGGGCACTTGAAGCAATGGCCATTTAGCATCAGCTGAGGCAACCACTGTATCATGAAAAGTGGAAGAAAGATGTTATGAAGAATGAACAGATGGTTTTGCTTAGTTGGCTTTTCAACCCGGGGCTGGACAAATTAGCAATAAGACGCACGGAGCAGAGCAGTGAGAGCCCCGCTGCCCTCCAAGCTCGGCCTCTCCACAGCCTGCGGAGTGCTTTGTCTGGGACTTGGGGGTTTAGACTCAAATGCTCTGTTTTCTTTTAATTAGCCAGCCAAATTCTTATAAGCTGTATTTACGACAGCTGTTTTCTTGATTCAGGTGTGGTGGAAGAACATTTTCCGGTTGTGGAATCTGGCAACGGCACCAGAGATGGGATCTGGCTCAGGTCCCTTTCAGGGATGTAGAAATGTGGTGCTGGAGCTTCCCCTTGGACACGGAGGGATTACCTCCTCAGAGCAGTTTTGTGAGATGCCGGTACTTATCTCCGGTTCAGAAAATGATCTGAGGAGGGAAGTGAGGGGAAGGACACCAGGAGGCAGGGCAGCCCTGAGGCTCCGACACCAAGGATTCATCAGTCCTCCAGGACCGGCATTCGGGATGTGCTCCTGCATGAACACAGACCGCATTGGGGATGTGCTCCTGCACGAACACAGACCGCATTCGGGATGTGCTCCTGCACGGACACAGACCGCATTGGGATGTGCTCCTGCACGAACACAGACCGCATTGGGATGTGCTCCTGCACGGACACAGACCGCATTCGGGATGTGCTCCTGCACGGACACAGACCGCATTGGGATGTGCTCCTGCACAGACAAAGACCGCATTCGGGATGTGCTCCTGCACGAACACAGACCGCATTCGGGATGTGCTCCTGCACGGACACAGACCGCATTGGGGATGTGCTCCTGCACGAACACAGACCGCATTGGGATGTGCTCCTGCACGGACACAGACCGCATTGGGATGTGCTCCTGCACGGACACAGACCGCATTGGGGATGTGCTCCTGCACGGACACAGACCGCATTGGGGATGTGCTCCTGCACGGACACAGACCGCATTCGGGATGTGCTCCTGCACGAACACAGACCGCATTGGGATGTGCTCCTGCACGAACACAGACCACATTTGGGCTGCAGAGCTGAGCCCTGCTCCCACAATGCTGCCTGCACAGCTTTTGCAGCAACTTAACATCTACAGAGGTCAACAGGCGCTTGCTATCGCTGAATATTTTTATTATTACTTCAGTACCTAATGCCCTCACCAAATTTCTAATATTCAGGGCTTAAATCTTATCATTTTATCTATAAACCAAAGATAATCAAGTGCTTTACTGAGAGGACCGAACGATCACGCAGAGCAATCCAAGCTGACTTCAGTGTTGAAAGAACCGATCATCAGTGAAAGGGAGCCCAAAGCCCGGTGCAGGTACTCCTGGTGGAGGTTCCCTGAAGGTGAGGAAGCTGGGGGACAGGAGAAGACCAATGAACAATGAAAAATTCGTCTTAATCTGACTGAAACAAGGCATTTTACAGACTAACTCCCTTCATAGTGCATTTTTTTATTGTTATTATTTTCATGTGTGGCTCAAACACCAAGCAGAAAAAGATTGTTGACTTCTGAGGCGGTTGTTCCCGGGGAGGTATAAAACACTGATTTACTTCATGGGAATACTTTCAAGAAAGAAGGCAACAAAGTGAAAAAATTGAGTTAAAGCCAGGAGAATGTATAAAAAAATAATATTTGAAAAAGTTAATATTTTATTACTGCTGTTGATAGGCTGTTACCATGTCTGAAAAGTTATACAAATTTTCCAAGACACAGAAGGATCATACTTAAAAGGACAGCTTGCTAACAACAGTAATCCTGCCTTTTTTCTGGTCTCTCCATTACTCGTCTCCTTTTGCGATGTTTCACAGGAAATCACCGTTGCTCCCCTATGTGCTTAGCCTCATCCTTCCCACCGGATTCATTTACTCCTTTGCTTCGGAGACAAGCTCTGCCCAGATTTCAGATCACTCTATCACTCTAAAGAGGAGAAAGCCCTTTCTGGACAGCAAGCGAGGGAGTATTTTGCAGAGGTTGTAACAGGAAAATAAATGTGTCTGGTTGTAGGGAAGGGAAAAGCAGAGGAGTCAGCACTGCTGGGCTCGACTGAAACCACGGCCTCCGTGTGCTTCACCGAGCACTTCATCTGCCCGATGGAGTTTCCCCATCTGTAAAATGGGAACAGTGGCCTCGCAGGATTGTCCCACATCTTCATTAATTAACACTTACACAACCTAAGCATCTTTTAATCTCAGGTCACATTTAATTACTAAACACACAACTAAAATTACTAACCACGTAACTCTGGCCCAGGTTGCCCAGAGAAGCTGTGGTTGCCCCATCCCTGGAGGGGTTCAAGGCCGGGTTGGACGGGGCTTGGAGCAACCTGGGCTGGTGGGAGGTGTCCCTGCCCAGGGCAGGGGGTGGCACTGGGGGGGCTTTAACGTCCCTTCCCACCCAAACCATTCCAGGATTCTATGAAAATATAAGGAAGAAAAAAAAAGTCAGATATTAGTGGAACAAGGGACTGCAAGAGACTCTAAATCCCTGAAATCACCTCATACCCTCAGTGGGATTACACAGGTCTGAACCCTTCCCCACAGATGTTTTCCAGCCCCCCCCCAAAGCAAGGATGCAGACCCACGGCCTCCATGGGCACCCAGGGCCCCCCTGCTCTTGGATACGGCAGAAAACATTTATTAATAACTAAAGAATCCTCCTTCGCTGTAATTTAAGACTATCCGTTTTCGCTCTGCCCTGAGTGGACATGGATAACGGCTTAGTGCTTTGTTCCTTGCAATATGCTTTTACATAATTAAAGACTTCTCATGTCTCTCCTTGGGATTCTTGTCTCTAGCCCGAGCAGCACTGGTGCTTGCTTTTCCTCCTCATTAGCATGTACAAGCGTTTTCTTGGGAACCGTCTAGAATAATCCTACTCTTCTGCATCACTGCCTGGGTTATTAAGGAAAGTGTGAAAAGGAGAATTATTCTCATGGTATTCCACAAATTCTTGCAGGGTTAAGCCCTCCCCAGGGTAAAGGGTCTTATGAGATGCAGAGTAAATACGATGAGGATTAGCCTCAAAATGCTTCTCCACTTCAAAAACTAACATTAGTCCAAATCAGCCATAACCATGCTTGGCTTGGTTAAGTCTCTAGACTTAAACAAGCACTTTCTCATAGGAAATTATTTCTAGGAATGAGTTTTTGTCCATATGTTTCTTGCTTATGAGAGGAATGGGTTTAAAATTTGAATAAACAGACTTGGTCCCTCTTAAGTAAAAGATCATATTGTGGTACCGTTACATACCTGAGAGGCTGCGTCTTATGAAACAGTGATTTGTGGGGGTCTGGATTGTTGCATGGGTTTTGGATAAAATCTTGAGGTAAAGGAGGAGGAGAAAGGAGGAGTTTTCTTCCTGCGCAGTCATTGTTTCAGTTGGTGCCTACTTTTCTTCATGAGATAGAAACCCCACATGGGTAAACACATAGATTATTAAAAGGCGCAAGCTTGCGGTTCCAAAAGAGAACCACAACAACTTTTAAACCGTTTTGTTCAAAACGCTGTCTCTCTTCCGTGTTCATGAAGCACCTGGAAGTGGACAATCCTGAAATCTGAAGAAGTGCTACCAAGGTACAAACAAATATTAATAATAACTGGCTTCTACACACGGCTCCCGCGGAGGGAGCCCAGCCATCTGTCAAGCTTTCTGGAGACCTGCTTTTTTTCTCTGCTGTAAATTAGTTGGGTCTCTTTTAAAGCCATGTCCTTATACTGAAAAATGTCCATGTGCTTACGGGGGAGATCTAAGAATAGGAATAATTGGATTTACCTGTTTCATGACCCTAAACACCTGACATTTATAAACTCACTTGGTTTCTCTTTAGTTTTTCAAACGCACGGGACTTAAATTGATAGCAACCTAAGGAGACGCAATACTGAACAATAAGCAAGCAGCGACAAGAACACTTGACTTTTAGAGCAGAGATTAATTTATGTTCTCCTGAGCTGGAAATTGCCTTTCTGACAAATCTTCTATGGCTATTTTTTCACCGCTATGTTTTTTTTTTCTGAGGATTTAAGAGTCTTTCCTCATTATTCTAAGAATTCTTATAATATATTGATCTGGAGCCACTAGGAATAAAACCTTACTTGAATGAATGTCTGTTCCCCGGGGACAGCAGCAAAGAGAAGGTTTTGTCATATAACAAATTGGAGAATAAAGACAATTTTTTGAAATCTGATTTAGCACATCTTGCTAGAAGGGTGCTCAGTGTTATCTTTTTTCTATAGAGTCTTTGTTTTCTTTTAAAATATTTAGTTTTAAAATATGAAAGAAATGAAAAATTGAACATATGCAAAACAAAATGATATCAAGGTAAACATAGGTATATGCACTTATTTGCATAATTATTATATTGTGTAGTAAAACGTCTAATAAGCTGAACTTCTCTAAATAAAAGAGCAAAACCCCCTCTGCAACCAGCATAAAGGAAGAAGGCACTGAACTCAGTTCCACTAGAGAGGTTGTTTTTTCTAATTACTTGAAATTTAGCATTTCTTCAAGTTTTCCAAACACGCTTTGAAATTCCTTCACTCTTTTCCTTTGGAGGAATTGGAGGCGCTGTGCCAGGGGCGCCGGTACCCACACTTCACAGCAGGTGCGAGAGAGCATCAGTATATTAAAGGATTCTTCTGATACCTCCAACAAGAAATAAACGGCGTGTTATTCTGCGTCGCCGTTACTCGCTGCCCCAGCTGCCTTCCATCCTCTAGGTGGTTTGGCTTCTCCACCGTAACCACCCGCCCAGGACCTTCCTTTTTATCATCTCAGCAAGACCTTAATGTACACGATATGAACACTACGACTACAGACACCTCTACCTTTCAAATCCTTCTCAAGTTTGAAATTTCTTACTCTTTTTCAGATGTACCCGAAAGAGAAAAGCATCAAGGAAGTAACAGTAAAAGAAAAGAGAGTTTTTAAACAGACATCTCCTGAACACCGGGGGGGACTGCCCCAGCAGGTCACCGGGCTACAGCCGCTTGACCCCAACTCAAGAACGATGCTGGCTCCACCAGGGAGCGAGCAAAATCCCCTGCAGTGCCCCCTGTCAGACCACAAGGACATTCCTTCCAGGCCGCAGATCCAGCCGCCAGCTGAACCCACGTGTGCCCGCCCGAAAGCCCAGACACAAAAATTTCACTTCTGCTCTGGGATGTAAATGATAGACAACAGTTTTTCAAATATTGGTTAGCATTTCTTCAAGCCTGTTCATATTGTACATTTTCTAGATTTCCAGTTAAGATATTATATTATTTCTGCTAGTCCAGCGGTTGAAACTTGCAATTTCCCTCCAAACGAGCTGTCTAAGGACCTGATTATATCATTTAACAGCGATGCTTGATTTGACACTGCCATTAAAGGCGAGTGTGAAAGTCTGCCCTGTAACATTGCCCGAACACCAATGCTTTGCAGCCCTGTAATATTCAGTCTCATAAGATGCTTCCTCGTGTTGTCCCATAAGTGAAAATAAGACTCATTTTGCCCTCCCCAGGACCTGTAATGACCAAGGATTCCTCTTACACTTTATAACATGTTGTTACCAGCACTGCAGTGCTCTGTAAGACAATGACTCAGCTGAAGCTGCTGCCTGAGCAGACACGGAGACAAAAGCCTCACGAGCAGAAGGGTACGTCTCCCTCTGCTGAACTGGGGCAGGACTGGCCACGCTGGTCGGTACCGGGGTGGGAACGTACAAACCAAGGGGAAACCAAGGGGAAGGTGTTGCCTCCGCCCAAACGGTGTGTAAAACACTTGTGCCCCTGCACACCTAAGACCGGGGATCCCAGAAACTGCGTTTCTGGCTGGGAGTCTTCTCCAACCTAACCTGCCTCCAGCACGCCTCGTGCCTGCTGGTTTGGAGGAATGGGCAGATACAGATGGAGAATAATCTAGAGAAGAAAACTTTTAAAATCTTCTTTACAATCCTGTTACCAAGAAACGGGTTTCTCCCTTGAAACACAGATTTTTCAATTGAAAGTATTGGACTTTTATTACTTTATTGCTAGTGTCCCTGTGACTGAACATTTTTATTGTCCATGTAAACATCCATCCCATCACTGGAACCTGCTGCAGTCTGACCTGTGACATGCTGGGTCTGGGCCTTAAATGGACAAGTTCTTTCAGCTCCACACAGGTTTGCCGAGTTCCCAGTGCTGCTTTTTACCATTCACTTTTCATTTTACAGAAAGGATTAGTGCTTATATAAGCCAGACCTTCCTTCTCCTTTTTTTTTTTTTTTTGTTTGTTTACTTTCAGGAAAAAAAGACCTCAAAAAACGCCAGATTGGCCCAGACGTGTTAAAGACTGCCAAAGCAGTGATAGTACATACGTGTTCCCGTCCCAGACCTCCACCCAGCTGCCATCACCCCAGGGTGGCCCAAGGCACTGAGAGTTCTCCAGGACGTTGTCAGGTTCAAGGCCCTGCTGTGACCCGAGCTGAGCTTCAGCCACCTGGGCTCCCCGTCAGACGCAACCCGAGTGGAAAGACCAGCTGCGCCGCAAGATGCTGGAAACGAAAACTGGACTCAGCCGATACGACAGCAAATCTGTAACAGCTTTTACAATGGACCATCAAGCGCTGGATCAGCTCAGGATCAGTTTATCCGAGGCTCCCCAGCCACTGTGCTGACTAGGGGGGTGAGCTGATCTGGGATCAGACCCCGGATTTCATTTTTAATACCAGTATTATAACCACGGAGCAGTTTTGGCCAGCTGGACTAGCACTGAGGACCATCCTACTCCCCATAAAATAAAGGGGCCACATGGTGAGTAAGGCACCGCTCTGCACAGCATGGATTAAATACAGGAAAGTCTGTCTGAACTCAAAAATCCGCCTTTTTACTGTGAGGATGGTCGGACAGTGGGGCAGGCCGCCGGGGAGGGGGGGGGGCCTGTGGACCCTTGGAGAGGGTCAGCACCCCCCAGACACGTCCCTGAGCGACCTGCGGGAGCCGGTGGCACAGAGGCCCCCCAGCTCCTGGCAGCCCGGCGCCGGGGGCTGTGGCTCGGTGAGCAGTGCCATTGGGGCTGACGGGGCCAGGGGTCCCCATTCTGAGCAAAACGCATTTCTTCCAGCATTCTGGAAGAAAAGAAACAAAAGCACAGAGGGCTTGAGATGGAGGAAACATTCACATTCTAATTAAGCAAAAAAAAAAAAAAAAAATAGGGCAGTCACACTCCCACTGACTCTCTTTTTTCAGATCCTTTATCAGCCGGAGTTAGTCAGCTATTTTTATCATCAGGATGTACAAGCAGCACTGGAGGTGCAAAGTGGATGGGCAAGGATGTATAATTTATACAAACAAGAAAAAAAAAAAAGTGAGTGCTCAAACCAAGGAGAAAAATACGCCGTGTTCCTCTCACAATTACCTTTTCCACTTTCGCCCCCGTGTGACAGAGGTCTCTGCATCTTCCGTAAGAAATAGGAGAGGGGGAAGGAGAAAGATGGAGCTGTCACTGCAGCCGCGCTGCTGAACTGGGGATTGCAGGGGAGGAGAAGGCTCCGCACGGAGAGAGATACAGTCAGCATGAAGTACAGCCCGGCATCTAGATGAGACGTTTTCTTTGTTTAGCCTGGGAAAAAGATCAGGCAGGAAAGGATAAACTGAAAGTCTTGTGATTATTTTTTTTCTTAAGTTGATGGAGGAGGTGACAAAAATATTTGTGTGATGTTAAAACCAGGAGCCCTGGCAAACTGGTCTTGACTGACAGCAGATTTTAAGATATCTTGATATGATGAAATATGAGGACATTACTGCTTCACAGCGGTGCTATATTACATTTTTGCTTTCCACCTGCGGTATTTCGCTCGTGTGCCGGAGAGCTGTTTGTCCATCTCTTTGGCACTCTGGGACCTCTCCGGAGGCCTGGGCTAACGGCATGTTGTACTGTGCTTGTAACGCAAGGAAACGATGTCTCAGCTCCTCAGAAGCAGAATAAGATGGCCTTGTCACTGCAGCGTGTCACTTATATCACTTGGTGACTGCGTTAAGGCTTGGCAAGCCCCGGCCGGGGCACGGGGAGGGAAGGCCGGGCAGCAATGGGACCCTGCAGCTCCACAGCAGGGCTCGGCCCAGGTGTGCGCACGGAGCCAAACCCCCGTGGGTATCCCCAGAGGCCAGCATCAAACGTTTAGATGCTTCTCTGGGTGTTTTTATCAATCGGTCAGGCTTGGCAGAGCTGGCTCGGCGTGCACCTGGGACTCTCCCTGCCTGAGCTGCCTTTTCCAAGTGCCCGAGGACAGAGGGGGGACGCCAAACCGCAGTGTCTTGCCGCGGAGGCTGCACTGACAGGCTCCGGCCTGGAATCCATCGACGATGGTGCGCGGGGAGCCACAGGGAAGGGTGCGCTCAAGGGAAGCCACCTCCTTCCAGTACCTCAAGGGGGCCTACAGGAAAGCTGGGGAGGGGCTGTTTGCGAGGGCATGTAGCGACAGGACGAGGGGCAATGGTTTAAACCAGAGCCGGGCAGGTTTCGATCAGACATCAGGAAGAAGCTCTTTACACTGAGGGTGGTGAGACACTGGCCCAGGTTGCCCAGAGAGGGGGTGGAGGCCCCATCCCTGGAGACATTCCAGGCCAGGCTGGATGAGGCTCTGAGCGACCTGATCGAGTTGAAGATGTCCCTGCTGCTGCAGGGGTGGGACTAGGTGGCCTTTAGAGGTCCCTTCCGACCCAACACGTCCTATGGTTCTATGATTCTAACCGTGAGAGGCTTCCAGTTTGAAGGCACTGTCAGCGGGAGGCGGGTGACTTTTCCCTCACAGAAGGCAGACATTAATGACCATGAACCTGATGCTGATCGTGGACCAGCACCACCTTTGCAGCAACATCAGTCCCTTTATTTCAGCTCAGAAATCTATTTCTGATTCCCTTCACCAGCCCTGGGAGGTGACCCACCCCCAGCCCACATCGCCTGTGGGTGTCCTACAGATGCTCGATCCCCAGGTGACAGTCGGGGACCGAGTTCCCTGGGGCCGGACGGGACCCCACGGGCACCTCCCAGCCCACCATGGGCTGCTGCTGATTTGGTTCCAATTAAGACTCTTTCAAACTTTATGTATCTGTTTTCTCTAAGTTCAAACTGTGCCACAATTTAAATTAATAACCGAGATTAGGAGCTCCAAGATATTTCCTGCAGATTTAGTACTATCATCACTGTTTATTTTTAATTATATTCTGCCTCCTGTCAGGTGCGCTTGCACAGCTATTCCTCTCCAAGTTTGCTGAAGCTTTCTCTGTGCACCACAGAAAAACCCCACAATCCCTCAGAAACTACAATTACTAATTTTACGGTTTACCTGTGACTCACTTTCCAAGTCTCATACCTAATACTAAAATACTAAACATGAAAGACTCGTAGCTGAAATTGATTTTTTAAGTTATAAATTACACAAAACATGTTTTTTAATTAGATGTGCAAGAGAACATTTGCAACAGCAACTGAAATAAATACTATTTAAAAATAACTTTCCTATACAGACCAATTCCTTTGAAGCAAATAGGCTGAATGTAATAACATGAACTTAGCATTTATATATTTATTTCTTTATTTGTATCACTTTCTAAAGAGGAAAAAGGTATAATTTTACTTTGGATCTCAGAAGAAAGAGGCAGAGAGAGGTTATATGACTTGCTCTGTAGCACATCAGTGAACAGCAGCCTAGACCTGAGCAGAACTGCATTTTTCTCCCCTGGAAGACTTGTCCTTGCCCTCCCATCAGGCTTCGGCTACTGAAATTGCAGCCCCACCTTCGTCAACAGAAACCTGTCAGCAAATTAACGAAGCCTGCCTCTGGTTCCCGAGGAGAGCACAAGTCCCGGATTTTGGACACCACTTTGCAGAAGGTCACAGCAAAGGCTAAAAACAATAATTTGGGAAGTAAAAAAGCAGATGGCACTGGGCGAATGTGAAAATAAAGTATGTTATCATTAGCAAGACAGGAAAAAAGGTCAATAGAAATGGAGGTACCCCAGAGAGGTGGGAATTCCTGCTATTCCCTGTGAAAAAAGCTCAGAGGGCACCCGTTCCCTGGTTTTCCCAGAGCACAGGCCAAAGCACTGGGCGCTGGTGGCTCCGGGCGGGCGGTGGGGGCTGCCGGGGGCTGCGCCGAAGCACAGCCCGGCCCCGCCAGCGCACACCGTACCGGCCTCGGGATAACACCCAGAAAAGAGTAAAAACACCTTTTCATGACTAAAACTATTAACAATTGTTAATTAACCAGTAAAACTATCCGTCTTAGAGATCTGTAAGGTTAAGTGCAATCAATATTTATTTGATTACACCGAGCAGGGTCAGGAGTCTCTGCACCGGCGTGTTTGAGGAATTACCTTAGAAAGAAGAAATGGTAAATACTGCTCACGGTGAAACTGCGTTCTCTGGCTGCATGCGGGGGAAAGCACTGGAAAGGTGCGGGGAAGATGAGTAAAATGGTAACTGATATTTATATAATATTTATAATATGATAATGATATTTATATTAATGATAATTGATATCAAGTGTGGGTTTGGGAAAGAAAGAGAGAAAAAGATATTAAAAGGAGAAAGAGAGAAAAAGCAAGGAAGCAAGCAAGAAAAGGAAAGGGGAAAGAAAAAAAAAAAAGAAAAAGAAAGAAAGGGGCTGGGAAAAGGTGGTCGTCTTTCAGGTGCATGCCCACCATCCTCCAACAGTCCTGAGCCGTCATCCAACACCCGTCACCCTCGGGCAGAGCTTTTCATTTCAGCCGCTCCTCAGTTCTCTGCTCACTCGTTCCTCATGTCCACTGCTCGTGGCAGAAAAAGGTTTTGCCAATACGTAATCTTTGGTCTCGACTTTCTTGGTTTGAGCTCATCCCTTTAATTTTGGACATTTCTTTACCATGTTACGGGTGATTTTTTCCTTCAAACCCAAGTCGACAAATAGCCTTCGTTTCCCAGGGCGCTCCGGCTGTTGCTGTTGGGTGCTGCTGCTCCCTGCCGTGTGCCGGGCTCCCTGCTCGCCCCCCTCAATGGATACCCTGCTCCGCTTTGCTCCAGTAACGGGCAGATGGGCATCTTCAGAAGTAAAGACCTGACCTACTGCCCCCTCCTTTGACCAAGGTATAAAATAAGGTACTGCTCAGCATCCTCAACACTCGGATAACAAACAGCCGGGCTCCGCAACAGCTCCGAGCCTTTGGTTTGTGTTCCCCTCTCCAGGGACACAAATATTTTCAGGACAGGTTTTCCCTGGATGTCCCCAGGTTCCACGGGTGAGGGTGCAGGACGTCGCGGGCAGGGACGTACCCGGGCTGGCTGCGCTTCGCTCTCCCACCCACGTCTTCGGGTCTGGCACAACAACCCTCTGGAGCTGTCACGGCCACCCGTGTCATGCCCAGCTCACCGTTCATACTCATTACTTTATTAATTACTTTAATGACAAATAATCCATTTCTGAGGCTAACGATGCAAAGCTCCTCAGAGAAGTAAAATGCACATTTTTTCCAAATCTGAACTTTTGTTATAGAGTGCCATCAGAAAAGTGTCATTAAAGTACCTGCATGCTTTCACCCCGGTTGGGAAGCAGCAGAGCTTTCAAATGTCAATTAAAACTCTGCCTGGAGCCTGGAGACCAGCCAAGCGGCCCCAGGGTAATTTGGAAGCTAGAAGCAATGGTTAAGTAAAGGACTTCTCGATTTCATGTGTTCATTGCCCACAGTGATTCAGAGAGGGCACTGGCAGCCCTAAAATGTCTGTGAGGCAACGTGCTGCCATCAGCACAGAAAATCCAGCGTCAAAAACATCATTTTGCTCAGACCCCGAGTCCTGCTGCCCTCCACTGGGAAAAGCTCACCTTTGCTGCAGCTCCCAGGTAAGGTCCTGCATACTCTGGAGTAGCAAAACTGGACAAATGACCCATTTTGACTGGCAGGATCCTGAGCCAGATCTTGCTGCTCATGGTTATGCCACTGACAGCACCTGAAGAGCTCGGACACAGCTCCTCCCGTGGTGGCCCACCACATGGCGGGCTTGTGTCCGTGCTTGAGGGCTTCTTGATGAATGACAGCAGCCACCGACGCTGCTACCTGCAGCCCCAAGAATGAGCAAACTCAGGTCAGCATCAGGCTGTTTGAGACATTTTCCCCGTTTTTCGAAGTGTTGGTGCACAAGGCAATGTCCTCGGCGATGCTGCAACACCCCCAGACAGAAGGGACGGGAGCTGAAGCAGTAACGCTCCCACCAGCCACTGCCCACAAACCCATGTCCTCAAACAGTCGTGCCAGAAGTGGGTGGACTGGTCCCTCCTCGCGATGCTTTGCCCATGGAGCTGGCCCATATCCAAAATACGCACTTTTGGGTCATTGATTTCCTGCCCAACACCACCCTTGTTCCCCTGGCAGGATGGCAGCATGGCGCTCTAATCATAACAGATTATAAAAGTGCCCATTTTTATCCAAAAATACTGCATTTGTACTTTTCTTAATTTTCCATGACACTGCATCTCAGTTTTACGCTACAAGATGAGTTACACTTTTTTCTCCTTTTGGAAGAGTTTAGAGTGAAGCCTCTACACGACACTTCGCATCACTAAAACAAAGATTGTCTCAGAATCCAAAGGTATTGTAAGTCCTTACACTGTGATCACTGCCTAAAAAAAAAAAAAAACCAGAACACGACAAACCCACATATAAGAGAAAAATCTACCTGGACACAGTTTATATATCATACACGGAGATACCTGTGAGTGCTCAGTATCTCTAAGAATAATACAGAGAGGTGATATTTTCTTCTAAACCCAAACAAACAAAAGAAGCCTTGAAAGGACCTGATCCACCACTCTTTGAAGTCAAAAGAAAGCTCTCACTGACTTCAGTGGAGCTGGATCAAGCTCAAAGTGTGCATATTTCTGTTTTCATGAGTCGTGTAAACTCCATCTGTTTTCCAGTCCCTGTGGGGAAATGCCATCTTTCTGTTTTCACTATTCCGTTTGCTCTCTCTCTTGTAGTTTGTACTCAACTCCACCAGTTTAACAACACACAAGATTTCCTGGTGCCGTGCTCAGCTCTCTCACGGAGGCCTCAGTTCCTATGGCATGACTGGCATCAAGACCTTTTGAATTTAAAAGAAAACATTAATACCTCATAACCCCCTCTTCTCTCTTTACTCTGAAGAACAGGATCCTGCTCATGGGAAACAGCACTATACAGAGCTCCTGAAATTTGTATTTCATGTGTGTGCTGCCTCCCCGGTTTATGCAGGAGACAAAATGTGCCCAAGAGGTTCATGTCTCCCATCCTGGCGCAGGTCTGAGCTCAGGCACACATACCAGGGCATGTCCCGATGGACGCAGTTCCATCCAGGACTTTCAGTGTCCAAGTGGTGCCCATGCCCATACGCTCCCCACACTGCCGGACGTCCTGGGCTGCCTGAAAGCGCAACAGAGAGGTGTTGCAATGGGGCGCTTCCAACTACCCAGCAGATACTTTGCCCACATCAACCAATTCTCACGCAGCCAAGGGGAAATTCCCTTCCAACACCCAAAGGCAGATTTCATCATGAATCATCTTAAGACAGCAGTACCAGGGTAGGCTCATTGGTTAATCACCTCAAGCCTAATGACATTGACTACGATGGAGGGTTATAAAGCTGACCAGAGCTAGCTGAAAAGCGGTTTCTGTCTTCTGGCGGTGGCCGGTGAGGCCAACGTCCCTGAGGGACACTACAGATGATCTAAGAGGAAGCTGTAAGTCCCCTGTGGCCACTGCAACCATTCCATAGACATCAGCAAAGACACTTTCAGATGATGGCTTGAGCATCATTGTCTTCAGAGCTTGCGGTGGCTGATACTTGCCGTCATCATTCATATCCGTGAGTTTTGTAACAGATGCACTCAAGTGGAGAGGCTGAGGTCAACCAGAAAGCTGAGGAAATGAGATACAGCATCACAGACCTGCCTGCATCATTTGTGGCAACAAAATGTCTCCGAAAGAGATGTTTTCTGTTATGTGATCTTCCACGTTCCTGTGAAAAGTGTGAAATTTACTGAAGGTCCAGCTGACTGGCAACAGTGATTAATTTAGTCAAATTAATGAAGACACTAGCCCTTATATTATCTATGCCACAAGTGAGAGATGACAGTAATACCTAACTCTTTCATGGCACTTTTCATTGGCAAATGGTGAACTGTTTGCACACCAGGGACCAGCAGCACAGCAAAGAATGACAGTTTTAGGGTGACAAAGGCAGTGGCTGGATGAAGCAGGACTTCGCCACGGCAGGGAACTAGTTCATCCTGGGGACGCACCTTTGGATGTGGAGCTTTTGCACCCTGGCAGCTCTTCCCTATCTGCTGTAGAGACGCCGTGGGACCAGCAAACCCTGACCCTGCAGGTCTTCAACACGACCAGCACCATCCCACCCTCTCGGCAGCAGCAGACCAAGGCATCCGCTTCGGGAAGCACACAGTCCTTGATCGTGACCTACCCTTGTCTGGAAGGCACAACTCACTCACTCAAGGAGCTGTGGTCACACAAAGCGTATCAGCCCTCAGAAACCAATTGTGTTCTTCATTATCGATGGAACAGAGTGAGAGGAAGCTCCATAGGAATCAAATCAGTGAACAAGGCCCTAGTTCTTTGGTCGGGTATTAACAAGTAAAACCTTGTGATTTGAGAAGGATCACTTTTATAATTTTGAAATTATTCTTAAAAGAAAAAATAAAATAGAGACCTCACAGGAAATGTATATACCATTCTCATTTTCAATGACAGTATGTAAAAATTATTTTTCTATCATCTAGGCAATTTTGAACATTTCAAAAATTTTCATTCAAACACTGGTGTTTGAAAGGTCAAGGCAGGATATAATGGTAACTCGTGGGTAAAGCCAGTGAGTGCACCCGTGGGTACCTCAGTTCTCTTCTAGAGCCTGTTCTTTATTGCTGGTGAGAGGCTCCAGGACATACCACTTTCCAAACAGCCTTCATATGCAGAAAAATTGAATACTGCTGCCCACAGTTTGAAGAGATTCAAAATGAGATGGGGAGAGAAGGAAATAAGATGGCCTGGGTGTGAGTGAAGCAGAAGCAGACTCATTTACATCCCTGTTTACACCATGTTTACACCACCCCGTCCAACTGTATCTCTGTGCACAGTGATGTTTATACACTGCCACGCAAAAGAACATAATATTAAGGTCAGTCACTGGTAAGAGTGGCGATAGTACTTGGGGATTCACTAAACAAACCTACTATATCATATGGAGGGGTCTTGCAAATTGCTCAAACCAGCATATTTTAGCTCTTTATTCCTTTTAGATTAGCAAAGTATGCTGAAATAACGCTTTTATAGCATAACGCTTGTTGTAAAGACACATGAGTATACTTTGGCTCTAGTGAATACAGCAAAACATAAAGATTTTTTTCTTCTCAAAATACTGAAAGTTTTGTCACAAATGAAAGACTGGCTTTCCGCGTGAATGCCGTACGGCACAGCAGTGCACAGAGCATGGCAGACGAGGCGTCAGTGTCTGCTTCCACCAGGCTGACCATGCTGCCAGCTGCCCAGTGCTGGCTGGAGCGAGGGACCGCGGCCCCCACGCTGCACCTCCCTCCTCCCCACGTCCCCTCCGCACCCACCCGCCCGCAGAAAAACAGGTTTAATAAGGCCAAGTGCCGGGTCCTGCATTTCAGTCACAACAACCCCAAGCAACGCTACAGGCTCAGGGAAGAGTGGCTGGAAAGCTGCCCAGCAGAAAAGGACCTGGGCGTCCTGGTGGAACCAGCTTAACATGAGCCATCAGTGTGCCCAGGTGGCCAAGAAGGCCAACAGCATCCTGGCCTGTATCAGGAACAGCGTGGCCAGCAGGAGCAGGGAAGCGATGGTGCCTCTGTACTCGGCCCTGGTGAGGCCTCACCTCGAGCGCTGTGTTCAGTTCTGGGCCCCTCTGTCCAAGAGGGACATTGAGGTGCTGGAGCGTGTCCAGAGGAGAGCGACCGAGCTGGTGAGGGGTCTGGAGACCAAGTCGTGTGAGGAGAGGCTGAGGGAGCTGGGGGTGTTCAGTTTGGAGAAGAGGAGGCTGAGGGGAGACCTCATGGCCCTCCACAACTACCTGAAAGGAGGGTGTAGAGGTGGGGGTTGGCCTCTTCTCCCAGGGGAATAATGACAGGACCAGAGGAGATGGTCTGAAGCTGTGGCAGGGGAGGTTCAGATTGGATATTAGGAAGAATGACTTTACTGAAAGAGTGGTCAGGCCCTGGAACAGCCTGCCCAGGGAGGTGGTGGAGTCACCATCCCTAGAGGGATTTAAGAAACGTGTAGATTTGGCACTTCAGGGCATGTTCTAGGGGCAGAGATTGTAGGGGGGTTTTTTGTGTGTGTGTATGGTTGGACTCGATGATCTCAAAGGTCCTTTCAAACCATGAAGATTCTGTGATTCTGTGAGATTGTGTGATTCTGAGGTTTCCTCTGCGACCTGCAGGGACCAGGCACAGCAGCCGGGAGTTGCCCGGGGCAGGCAGGCACGGCAAGCCTCCAAAGGCTGGGGAACAGCAAAAAAGAAATAATATTGGTGGAACTGCACTTAGGTGTGTGAAAGCTCTAGACTAAAACCACAAAAAAAAAACCCCTTGCAAGCAATTGTCTGCATCAGTTGGTGCTGGCAAAGATGGATGACAATGGTAACTATGATGAATTGAGGCTGTAATTATGAATATATGAAGTTTTATGAGGAGACAACAAATATGTCACTATTTATACACAGCTGAAAAAGCACCGCCGTACTCCTTCAAATTGTCTGCGGCTTCAGAAATGAGTCATTAATGCAGCTCTGCCCTTTGATAATGTTTTGCCCAATGTGCATGCTTTTGCACCTGAAGACCATCTAGAATTCCATACTGAAATTAGGCTTAAAGACCCAAACATTATTGAAAATGTTAAACCCTTTCCTTTGTTTGCTAGAAGCCATTCTCCAAGAAAAAAAATCAATTCATTTTGCAAAACTTTTAAATAGCATTCTGCAAAACCTACCTATGCTGAGGCTGAACTAATTCAGGTGCTTCGTTTGCTTTGCTCTACGGCCCCGTTTCGCTCTGTCCTGCGCTGTTGACCCAGAGGGGTTAAAGAGCTGCCAGGGCACGGCGCGGCCCCGTCCCACGGCGGGCACTGCTTCAGCGCTCTCTGGGGCTCTTCGTGTGGGGTTATTCAGCAAAATCCAGAAATTCAGTGAAAGCCAGAATAGATGTATCCTTCACAACTTACAGTGATCTCTTTATGACCTTACCGTTGTGCTAGCACTTAAACATTGACTGTCTCACAGGGAACAATGTAGGAACCAACATTTTATGGGGTTTTTCCTTCATGTTGCTCAATGCTCCCGTGTTTAAAATCAGCCCCAGCCCCTCTGCAGTCAGAGGAGCGAGCGCCGGTTTAGAAGGAGCACACATTATCCCCTGCTGTCTTGCTAAACTCCAGGCCACCTCTCTAAAACCGGGACAAGGACAACACAGGCCAAGACCACTATTTAATCCCATACAAATAAGTATTGTGTGACCCCAACTGGAAGAAATGGGGCAGGGAAACGGTAAATCCTCAGGCGTGTTTGTACCCACACCTGCACACCCTACAGCCAAGGCAATGTATCTCCTAAGCTGATCTTTAAGCACTGTGCATTGGATTTCTGGCCTGTAGAAGCCACCCTCTGCTGGACAAGACAGACAAAGCCGCCTATTCCACCAGCTTCTAGCTACGTGAACTTTAGTAACATTTCCCAAGGTTATTCCTCAAAATTTGGTGAGTCACCTTGGGAACTGCCCCAAACCTTGTGTAGTTTATATTGGCATCAACTTCAGTATAGGTTCTTCAGTGTTATTAATGTTAATTATTGAGTCTTATTCTATTAAATCTGTTTATATTTCAACCCTCGGGTTTCCTTGTTTTTTTGCAATTCTTCTTCCCGGGCAGGGAGGGGTCATGAATGACAATAAATGGTTGTGGGTTCCTCAAACCACAGCACAGCCCAGGACGCAGCTCCGCGCGCTCCCTTGGCCTTCCTGTGCCCTTCTGCAGATCCCTGCCCAGGAGAACTCCCTTCCACCGCTGCTCACCGCGGACCTCTGCTCGGAACCCCTTGGCTCCGCTCTGCCTGCTGTCACGGAGGGGTGGATCAAGGGCTGCAACCCGCCCCCAGCAGACGGGCAGGTCTCAGCCATGGGGGTATTTTAATTAAAGCCCAGGAGCCGCAGGAGCCCCAGTGGGAGCCGAGAGGGGTGCGAGCACCCGCAGCCCCCCACTCAGCCCACCCCGGTCCGAGGGACCCCAGCACCACCCGCAGTGACAGACAGGGCTTCTCGGTCCCCTCCAGGGGACACAGCAGTATGTCACCCAACACGACACCAAGTGTGCTGCTTCTGCTTTGCTGGGTCTTCTTAACACTTACGACAGGTTATGTACTAATAGTTCATTTGTGCTTTCAGACACCCAAATGTGTTAGAGAGCAGAGGGGAATCAGTAATTATGAGCTCTCCTTGTCTTTTAGTTAGCCTTAAGCTTCTACAGGTGTCGACATACATAAGGCTTAATTCCAGCTCTAATAAATTGGTTTAGTACACTGCTTCGTACCTGGTTCACAGCCACAGCTTGCACCACCATCGATCAACAGCGGGGACAACTAAATACTGGGCAAATACAAGTAAACACCTGTAAGGAAGGCTCTCCCCGTATCCCCCTGGCCGCGTGGACGGAGGCAGAGCGACGTGGCGGTGGATAAACGCCGTGTTCCCGGGCAGGGTTTCAGAGGCACGTGGGCTGGCAGGCAGGGCCGGGCGGCGCGCAGGGACGCAACACTGGCAGTCCCCGAGAAGTAGGCTAAATTTGGGGTTTCCAACCAGCAGGATGCCAGCAGCGCTTGGATCCAGCATGGATTCTCGAAGTTCAGACAGAGATGTGGGGTTTTCTGTTTATCACAAGGACCGATGCGTTTCTGCACGATAAAGCAGCTCCTGGAAAGCGCTATTGTTTGTCTTGCCACTTATCAGGAGAGAACAGTTTAATGTTTTGGTAGAAGGCACAAGTGAGTATCTCTTCGGTGATGAAGGAAAATAAGCTTAGTGCTAAGGCAAATAGAAAATATTGATCTATCTTCAGGTACTGCAGCTGAAAATCTTTTGTAAAATGTATCTTCTCCTACCGCTACTGATCAGCGTCCTTTGGCTTTTACCAACTAACTCTCTGTAGTGGAAAGTTTAACCCTGAACACCAAGAAGGAAAAAAAAGAGCGGGGGGGTGACCAGGGGGAGGAAAAAACGCCCATACATCAACAAAATCAGCACTATGAAGTATTCAGGTCCCGCAAAGACACCGCTGGGATGAGACTCCTCTGTCCCTGCCGGCAGTGGGACCCCGGCCCCGCGGCGCAGGAGGGCTCCGGGCAGCGCAGGCACCCCAGGACGGTGGGTTTTGCTGCCACTCGAGGCAGTGCCCAAGTAGTACCAACACTCAACAGTATTTCTTCCCTTCCCTCACCACTTGCCTTCATGGTTACAAGTCAGAAAAACCAATACCTCAAGTACTTCCCATTCCTGGGACACCGTTTCTTCACCACTTTCATTTACTTCAGGAAATCAAATTTTGAGATTCACTTCTTGGTAAGACCTCCAAGGCTGTATAGGAATACAGATTAAAAATTGCCTATTAGGTAAAACCAGCAGCTTCATAAATCTGAATCTCTGGGCTCCCGCCTCCTGTTGGATCGTGTCCCCATCAGAGCTCTGTCCCTGTCCTTTATCACCATTCAGACAGCAATATTGGCCCATCAGTTTTTACATAAAACTCCCAGAGGCTGGATGGAGAGCTAGAGAGCAGAGTATTCCTCAGTGGGTGTTACACCCCGCTTCTCGCCCCCGTTTGCAGCCTTCAGGAGAGCTGCAGCACCTGCAGGCTGCCCCGGCAGAGGCTGTACCCACTGTCCCCCCGCCCCGGCGCTGCCCCATCCATCCTTCCCATTCTCCCACCCCGGCACCGGCACGAGCCCTTACTGCCAGCGTGCGTATTAACTGCAAAACAGGCCCTTAAATTTTGCTGTCTCCCATGGCACGTGTTCCTCTCCATCGTCTGGGATGGACACCCCGTCTTTGCAAGGCAGGCTGCCTGCGGTTTCACAGCCTGGGAGGAGCAAGCAGGACGTAGCCTGTCTCTAGGCACATGCTTAATTGTTAAAATCAGCAGAAAATGTAACTATATACAACAAAATTTAAATATATGCAACAACTGAAAAAAAGGAATTGCTAATACCATAGAATCACAGAATCACAGAACGGCTTGGGTGGGAAGGGACCCTAAAGCCCCCCCAGTGCCACCCCCTGCCCTGGGCAGGGACACCTCCCACCAGCCCAGGTTGCTCCAAGCCCCGTCCAACCTGGCCTTGAACCCCTCCAGGGCTGGGGCAGCCACAGCTTCTCTGGGCAACCTGGGCCAGGGGCTCACCCCCCTCACAGCAAACAATTTCTGCCTCAGATCTAGTAATGGTGGCTTCTGACATCCTTCCTAGGAGTGAGCGGTGGAAAGACGACCAGGTCTCGGCCCCACAAGTGGGTATCCCTGCGCAGGCTGAAAGCAGAGGGTTGGCATCAGACCCCTCGGAGACCTGACAGGTAAATCCCCCAAAGGGCTTGGGAAGGAGCCTGGGAAGCGTCGCCTGTCTCACTGAGACAACGCCATGAGCCTCCAACTCCTCTCGAATTAAGCCAAGACAAAAACTGAAGGAAAACGAAAGAGCGTGAGCAGCCGGGCCGTGTTGGCAGCAGCAGCCGCTCTCCAGCAGGCACCGACCTCTCGTGCTGCGGAGGATGGACGTGGCAGATCTGCAGAGCCATGTGTAACGCACGCAGGACAGTCACCGAACCAGACCCAGAGGGGCACAAACACAGCCCAAGCAAATTCAACTCGTAGTTAAGCAAATTTCCAATCAGTGCCCCGAAGCAGGCAATCAACTCCAATTTACACCAACACTTGAAAAGCTTCCTGTTTATTACAGAACTCATTATTTGGGATGGGGTTTTCAGGCCAGATTGTTTGTTATCTCCTCTCTGCTTTTATTAAGAGCAGGCCTGTGCCATAATATTGTTTTCCATACTCTCATACCACTGACAGCACATCCATCATTCTTCATAATTGCATCTAACAAATATTGATTTTGTCTCCAAAAGAGTAAACAGAAATATTAAAGTGCTTTTGCAGAAGGCAAAAACACTGGTGGAAAGCGGATTTAAACAGAGCGAGGAGGATGAAGCCGCATCTTGTGACGGAGCATATGGCTGCAAAAAAGCAGCACCAATTAACACTGGCTTAATAATGCAGCAAAACAGCCCGTCGTCCCGAACGGGGCAACCGAGCTCTGTGCCAAGAAGACGCCGTCAACACAAGTGGAAGCTTCAATCCACTCAGTCTCAAACATAAGTGCTTCCAAACATTTTCACAATCCTCCCTGAATGGGAGGAAATAACTGGATTTTAGCCTCAGAAAAGTATTAAGGCTGATTAAGTGTGATGCCGGGCTGCATTTGCTGTAAAGCAGAGCCCAGGCTGCCGCCGCAGCACCCGGCGCCCAGCGCCCCGGCGCTGCTGCCAGCCGCTCTCCTCCCGGCAAAGTCGCAGCCGGGGGGGGTCGGCATCGCAGCAGCAGCCGCAGCCACTGCCCAGCCGGGACAGCCCCGTGTCCACGAGCTTTCTTCCTCTCAGAGGCGTTGCAGTGAATGGGCTTCAATCCAGGCGGCAGCTGGTCACAAATGGTGTCCCCCAGGGCTTGGTGTTGGGGACGGTTCTCTTTAATACCTTTATCAACCACCTGGGTGAGGGGATCGAGGGCACCCTCAGTAAGTTCGCAGGCTGGGCGGATGGGCCGAGGCCAATGGTGTGAGGTTCACCAACGCCAAGGTCCTGCCCTTGGGTCACACCAACCCCATGGATGCTCCAGGCCGGGGGCAGAGCAGCTGGAGAGCTGCCCGGCAGAAAGGGACCGGGGATATTGGTCAACAGCCAGCTGAGTATAGAATCATAGAAGCAGAGCATTGCCTAGGTTAGAAGGGACCTTTCAGATCATCGAGTCCAACCATCAACCTAATATGAGCCATCAGTGTGCCCAGGGGGCCAAGAAGGCCAACAGCATCCTAGCCGAGCAGCCGGAGCAGAGAGGGAGTGCTAAAGCAAAGCCACTCCAACGGAGCGCGACAAGAGTGTCCCGTGCGTGGGATGCTCCGGTCCCAGGGACAGCGGCTGGGGAAGGGCTGTGGGATCGGGCATCCCAGCCCTTTGTACCCCAGCTGGAGCAGTGTGGTGGGCAGAGCCCCCAGTGCTACGAGAGACACCTCCCATGTGGGCAGGTGCCCAAAATTCCATGAAGGACCTGGATCTCCATACACAAAAATAGGATTTTCAATAAAAACAGCTGCTGCCCCAGCAGAGGAGAGCAGCTCAGGAGCGTTGGCCAGGGCATGCCCCGCTGCACGTGGCCATTACACATCTTAACACTTTTCCATTTCTTTTAACGATACCACTCAGTGGAACCGCACCTCCCAGCACGCTCCGCGGGACAGTCCCACGGGGCAGGTGAGCACCGGGCTGTTAAATTCCCAGGACAATCCCACGCCTGCACTGCAGCCCCCATTAAAGCTCAGGAAAGACAAGAACTGATATTCTTGACCTTGCTAAAGGTCAACGTAAATTTAAAAAACAAGATAATTCCCAGAAATGCTGAGGCCACCTTGATATATCTTCATTAGGAACAAATACAATAAGCAAATTTCCACCTCCTACTTTATAGTGTCGGGAGCTGAGTATAAAGCAGCAGCCGGCGTTTGCCGCGGCCGTGGAGCAGCCTCTCAGCTCCTGACAGAAAACACAGGTTACGCCGCTCTGCCCATCCCGCTCCCTCCCCCCTGCTTTCCCATGGTCCTGAAATTGCCACAGAGCAGAAGATGTTTTAATGAGCCAAAGTTTTATTTTCTTTAGAATTTTTCAACAATTTTTCTGGAGAAAGCTTAAATTCTCTAGGAGCTGCTACTTTCAACAACAACCCTTTGGGCAACACACTCAGATAGTTATTTCAGCAGGAGATGCTCCATTTGGAGAAAACCGTAAGAGCGAAAAAATATCTCTAAAATCAAGCAAGCAGAGTAATGGCATGCGATAAACAACAATTTGAAAAAAATAAATCTTTCTAGAGAAACTTGATTGACTCTCCTGACAGCGTTACAGAGTTGGAAGATAAAAAGAAAAATTACACATTTGAGTTGCAGTAAAGTGTGGGATATTGTGTCTCACTGCATCTTGACTGCTAACATGTTTTGAATTGTCGTGTATGGAAAATACCACCACGCTGGAGACGAGGAGAAAGCGGAAAAGCAAGGACAAGGAGCAGTCGAGCGCTGGCGGGTTCCCAGCGCGCCTGCGACACCAGCACCCACCAAGGCCACCCGCAACCGCTGCCTCCAGCACCCAGAGCGTTCCCCACCTCACCCAGAAATCAAACCCCAATCGCACAAACATTTGGGAAAGAGAAAGTGATGGCACATCAGGAGAACGCTGAAGATTAATACTGTAAGTAAAAAATAACTAAATTTAAATGTTACAATGAAATTCTCAACATGAAGCAAATCGACTTTAATAAAAGATTAAACGAGAAATTCAACAGCAGTCACCCAAGAGACAAAAAGTTCCTCCTTAGCAAAGAGACCATTTAAAAGGCTGATCATGATCTGATACAGGAGGCTCCCGAGCCAGCAAAGTCACTGGGAGGTAGCCAAAAAGGGACCGAGGAATATCGCATTTCTGAGCACATCCTTTTCCCGGCAAGGCCAGGAGCAGCGGCCTGCGGAGCGCCGGAGGAGCGGGAGCGGGCGGCTGCCTGCGGAGCCCGCGGCCGGGAGCAGCCGCAGCGGGGAGCGCGGGCAGGACGGGGAGGGCTGGGCGCTGCGCACGCTCCCCGCGGCCGCGGGAGAGAGTCTGTCTTCGTGTTCCTACTCCTCCAAAATGCCTGCAGGAAGGGGTGAATTCGGACATTCGAAACAAATCGGACATTAAGCACCCCAGTAAAAGAAATATATATATTTCTCCATTAAAAAAAGCTCCCTTTTTAACCCAGCCCGATACCTCCTTTTCAGCAGGGGGTACAGAGCCTGGCAGCCAGCGTGACTGATATCATCCCCATCACCTCCCCATGCTGACCACTTTGATCCCTTGGGAAGTGTCCACTTGGAAATAAAGAATAAAAATTAAAAAAACCAAAACTTTCCCAGACTAATTTATTGTAACAACAGCTTTTAGGCGAATCAGGCAAACACAGACACAGAATGCCATTTGGATCGCATGCAGATGTTGTCAGGCCACAAGATACATTAAATTCAACAGCAAATAAAAATAATTATCATAGAATCACGGCATGGTTTTGGTGGGAAAGGGCTTTTAAAGGCCATCTAGTCCAACGCCCTGCCCTGGGCAGGGACATCCTCACCCAGCCCAGGGTGCTGGGAGCCCCGTCCATCCCGACCCATCCTGCTCGGCACTGGGCCATATGGGAAGCAGACGCCGGCGTCCTGCCCGTCGGGAGATGGTATGCTGCCGTCCTGGCTGCGGTGGGGAACTCTCCGATGAGAGATTCCATATCCGAAGGACAACAGCGGCAGCTTTGGAGGACACAGTGTTAGGTCAGAAGCTTACAGCCAGCGGAGACACCAGGTTTTCCACCTTGACCTCTTCCATAACACAGATTAAACTTCCCCCGCACACCCTGTGTTGACCCCCCGTGATCTGGGTCAGTCTGCAGTAGTCCGACCGTGTGCCCCAAAGACCGGGGAGCCAATCCTCCCCCCGCAGCAGGGACGGGAGCGGCGGGTGACACAGCCCTGGGCCAGCGGGACCCCCGCAGCCTCCATCCCTCCCCAGCTGCTCCTGCTCCTCTCCCACTGCGCCCCGGGACCAGCCAGACCGAGCCGGGCTCTCTAGAGAGATAACAGTGCAGATCACTGCTCTCAGACCAGGATAACAGTTAGCACGTATTTGACGTCAGGGGGACCATTCTGCCTTCACAAATCACAAATAAATTATGAAACCTGTTCCCTCCCCCCGCAGGTTGAAATTCCCCTCACATGGCTGTGCCGGAGCAGCCGGGAGGAGGAGGACTTTCATATCAACTTTCACAGGGTTGGTTTTACTATAGAGAAAATACGTTTCTGAGAGAGGGGGAGGACTGGGCTCCCATCCTGTTTAGCTGGTGATCCAAAGTTCACATTCAGTTACACTTTTGGTCCTCACTGCCTTCCCCGTAACGCAACTCACACGTACCCCCTTCCTCACCCCGCGCGCTGTCGCGAGAACGGGGTACTTCAGAAGAATCGGGAATGAGAGTAGTAGAAATCCAGATTTTGTCTAAAACTACGGGTCAAATCCAGAAGTGCTTCCCTGAGCTTCTATCTATATTATTTGAGGGATTCATCACATTTAAGAGTCTTTATTCCCTTGAGGTATTTAATGATACATTTTTGAAGGACACTTGTACCTGATGTGCATAAGGTAGAGCTATTGTCCAGGTTAGAATTCACACTGGTCAGACACCTTGAAGAACATCAATAGCCGTGACTTTCTAATGTGTGTATCTGTAGATGCATTAAGCAGCTAACACAACCGCATTTATCACTGACCACAGTAATTAACTGTGCGTGTGACATTTACTATAGCACATACATACAATAACTGGAGTAGATGTAAAAGCAGAGCTTTAAATACGCAGTCTATTAATGGAAGTGCCATCAGTCCTGTTTCCCCTGTTCAGTTGCTGCCCGCCTGTAATTTGGCATTTCTTGCGGCGGCAGCGCAGGACGCTCCCCTCTCCCTGCTCGCGGGGCCGCGGCGGCCGCTCCGCAGCCGGCAAAACTCCCATGAACTGGCTGGCACGGCCCCCGCTGCGACTCTGCCCTCCAAACCCACACCCACGCACGGCATTAACCGCATTGTAAACACAAATATAGAAAAGTGCCACGGAGAGAAAGTAAACAAGTGAGCAAGGAAAAAAGCCCAAGCCATGGTGAGAGACGGGTTTTCGCTGACGGCCGGCACCCCCAAGCCCCCAGTGCTCTTCGCAGGGCAGCGGGGGCTGACGCGTTGGCTGAGGCTGTATGCAACAGACAACAAACCCCACAGCCGGAGGTCCCCATCTTTTTTTTTTTTGATTGCTGGGAAGGTCTAATTGCTCTATTTTATTTTCATGTCCATCTCAGAGGCAGGCTAATTAACGGTCAGTAACGACAGAGCAAACCTGCCGGCCCCGCGCCGGGTGCTGTGTCGCTGCAGCGCCCGCTCCGGCCGCAGAGGCAGCTCTCCCCGCAAGCTCCGGGGCTCCGTTCTGCGGGGACAGAGCCTTCCACGGAACTCTCACACCACCACCAGTGCTTCTCCCCAGTTAGCTTCCACACCTTTAAGAAAACCCTAATCCGATGTGCCTCTCTGGGATTTGCTAACTGACGCCAGTGCCGCTCCATGCTTTATGACCTTAATGAGAAAAGCTTGAGCGGTAAAGCCAGTGTTAAACTGTACATGAACATGAACCAAAGGGCTGATTCTCACGTGTTTCCGGGCTAAAAAAAGTCAGGAGTGAATTTATGCACTTTTCTGTCTAGAACGTAGGGCACAACATTCCCAAGTTCATTTCCATTGTCTGATCCCTCTGCTTTATCACACCCAACCTCTCGCTCTCTCCTCTGATTGTCTTTTGCATTTCCTCCCCTGCTCCGCTCCGAATTCCTTCTTAATTCTTCCTAGACATAAAGACTGAAGAATCAGTAGGAAATGGCCACAGTGGCAGAGAGTCAGGTTCTCATCTGCTCTTGGGGAGGCAGATAAGAACGGTTTCCAGTTCTAGTATGTTAAACTGGAAGGAAAAAAGCCCTTTTAAAAATCTATATTAAAGCTTTTATCCAATTAATATTTCATTACAGAAGCCTGGGAGAGACTAGTCACCCCTTGATCATTCCATTCTGAAAAGCTGAAAACAGTTTGTTGAGTTTTAAATTCTTACTTTTTAAGAAGAAATCTTTGTAAGTTACTAATTAAAAAAATAATTTAAGTAAATGTTTTTTCCTCGATTGGATTGTTCTTCTTATTGCTTTCTGCAGCGCGATGAACAAATATTAAAGCCACGCTGGCCTCCCGGCAGTTGCTGTGGCTGGAGCAGAGCTTTTCAAACGGCAATCCACCCTCGATCGTCAAGCAGTTAGCAAACTGAAAACAGTCTTTGTTCTTTTATTAAAACACCTGACAAATACATTTTTGATGACGAAGCCGGCGGGGGAGCGGGATGCTGGTTCCATCCGTGCCGGAGCACTCCCCGTGCCGGCAGGCCCCACAGGTCCCAGCCCCCGGAGGGAGTCGGGGATGCCCCGCGCTGTGGGCAACCAGGGGCCCGCAGAGCACAGCACCAGGTGCCGCACGGCCTTGCTGCCTTCAACTGATCAGGGACTTGTTCTTCCCAAGTGTAATAAACTCTGTTTCCAGGTTTCCAGATTATTTTCCGAAACCCGGGGACACCGTGCCTGACATTGCGTTATCATGGCGATGCAACTCCCCGTCCTCCTGGGCCACTCGGGGCTCGGTGCGATTCCCCGTCCTGGGCCACAGACCCACCTGGCAGGAGCCCGGCGTGGCTGGGGAAAGGCAGCGGACCTGAGCGTTCCGGCACCCCCGGCGTGCCCGGCTCCTGCTTCCCCACCGCTTGGGAAGGGTAATGACAATCCACCCCCCGTCACAGCCTGGTACCTGGGTCCCGGCCCAAAGTGAGGGGCTTCAGAACTTCAGTCTTGCAAGTCTGGGGCTTGCGAACTGGTGGAAAGCACCAGAATAGGGCTATGAAGGTGCGGAGGGGCTGGAGCATCCCTGTGCTGAGGAAAGGCTGGGAGCCCTGGGGCTGTTCCGCTGGAGAGGAGCAGGCTGAGGGGGGATCCCATCAATGCTCAGCAAGAGCTAAAGGGCAGGGGGCAAGAGGATGGGGCCAGACTCTTCCCAGTGGTGCCCGGGGACAGGACAAGAGGTAACGGGCACAAACTTGACCATGGGAAGTTCCACCTAAACATGAGGAGGAACTTCTTTACCCTGAGGGTGGCAGAGCCCTGGCACAGGCTGCCCAGAGAGGTGGGGGAGTCTCCGTCTCTGGAGACATCCCAAACCCGCCTGGACGCGTCCCTGTGCAACTGCTCTGGGTGACCCTGCTCTGGCAGGGTTTGGACGGGATGAGCTCCAGAGGGCCCTTCCAGCCCCTGCCAGCCTGGCATTCCGTGATTCTGTGGTTCTGTGAATATTTCATTGTCTAAGTTGGGCCAAAATGGAAAAGCACCTGATGAAAGTCAATTATCTCGGACCCCATAAACAGCAACTCCAAGCACGATCCCTGGAGCTGCCCTGGGTGGCAGCGCCTGTGACTAGCACCTCCCCGGAGCCGGGACATGCTCAGGTACTTCAAAGACTGTCTGCCAGCAAGGCCAACGAGGCGCCAGGGCCAAGTCCGACTTCTCGATGCACAATTATCGCCCCTCGAGGAACGCTGATGCATGGTATTGACTCTGAACTCGAGAAGAGGGAAATCTGAACTATCAGCCAACCTCTCCCCTCCACCGCCCTACCTCTCCGTGTGTTTGAATACCCACATTAGCCCCCGGGACTGGGGGGGTCTGTATTTCACTGCATCCAAATGTTTCTGTCTGTCTGCCTGTGTGCGACTCCTTGAATGGTGTGTGTCTGTACGTTTTGTATTTATACCTGTGCACAAACATACACTGTGATTTAGGATGCCCTACTGGAGTAAGTTAGTGTGAATCTTGTCACTCTCAAATCTGTAATTAAGTCGCTGTTTTAATTATAACATATTCCACTGAATCACCTTGTTAATCCTTAAATTGGTTAATGATCAAGTGCTGCTAAAATTCAACCTTTTGATCCACCTCAAACCATTAATAAATCTTGGATCGCTGCTAAATCATAACCGTGTCAAAGATTTCATCCACGACAGATATTACAGGGCTGCGGGAAGGATGGGGAAGGCTCTTCCCGGCAGGCTCTTCCCGAGGAAGGCTCGCTGAGCGAGGGACCCCGACCCGCGAGGGGCTGACGAGCCGCCCCGCGGCGGCAGAGGGGGAAATCGCCCCTCACACCCCCGCATTCGCCCGGGGTCCGGGGGGCCCTGTGAGACAGGAGCATCTGCAAATCCTCCCTCTGCTCCTTCCAGCTGAACTTACAGCGACTGCTCGGTTTGGGAAGCAAACTCCCCGCTGAGCATCCGCCAGCCCTGCCCGCCCAACGCCCCGGCTCCCCAGGCTCCCCCAGGCTCCCAAATCACCTCACGGGCGGTACGCCGAGGTCCTGGAAGAAGGGGAGGAGTCATTTAAAGAGGGAGATGGCGAAGCGGGAGAGGGAATATCGGCATGCAGCTGCCGAGCTGTTTCTGGAATCAGATCTATTACTTGTATTTGTAACGCCAATGGATTTTCCCGGGAACGGCTCGCTACGCGCCGTGCCAGGAAGGCTCTCCAGCACCTCGCAGCCGGGGAGACAAACACGCTGGGACGAGACGCTCACAGCAAATTGATTCATACGGTCAATATTTAGTGTTGAAGGGTCAATCACCAGCACACAGCCTGTCTCTATTAAGAATAAGCCCAATGCTAAACTCATCATTCAGTTTCTCCAGGAGCAACAAGTCCTCTGTATCTCCGCAGATCAGACACTTCCATTCAATAGTTAATTATGGGAGCGAGTACCCAATTTAGTCCTGCCAGCTTGGAAGAAAAACACTAAACTGATATGGTTTAAGTAAGATTAACATGGGGCTGCCTACCAGCTGCCTATGCAAAGAGAAGGAAGATGTTCTCCAGTGAGGAGAGAAATCAGTGAAGAAATCAGTGAGAAGAGAGAAACCAGAGAAGAAATCAGTGGCTGTCCTCTGCTCTGCCACCGACCCTGTCCCTGGGCAGCTCACCTAAACCTCCTCCACTCCCTCCTCCCCGGGAAACCGGGGCTCGCTGGCAGGATGGGAAATTGGGGAATGCTCGTACAACACGCCAGAGACACTGGTGAAGGAGAGCCCAAGCTTGCTTCATTCCGTGTTATAACTGTTCCTTCCATTCAAAGGACGCTGCCAGCCCCGCGCTGTCGCAGAGCACCAGACCTGGCCACCAACACTCTGCCACCGCTGCCGACGCCACGGCAGCACCTGCAGAGCCACAAGCACCCGCTTTGCTGTGAGCGATAACACAAATGTTCCCAGTCCTAATGACAGCCCAAGACCTCCGAGTGCTCAGCACGGCGGGAGCCAGCCTAAGGAAAACAAATCCTCCTCCATAAAGCAGCCGTGCATCGCCCGGCGTGCCGGCCCACTGCCTGCAGACACGTATCGATCGTAAAATTCAATTATAAATTGTGAAGGCGAAGCATGAGCTTATAAAAAAATTGTATTTACAGTACGTTAACAAGATCAGCCTGGGCAATCCTGGCATCCACGTGCTGCCTCCAGCTCCCCTGGAAAGGTATGGCAACCAGACCATGCAAGGAAACCACCCATACGCTGGGAATATTCCTCGCACGGATAATTATCAGTCACACTCCAGGGTAAGCTAAGGCTCTCCACTGTGCCATAAAATAAGTTTTGCAGTCTTAGTCCCCTCAAGACCTCCTACATTCCTCAACACTCCACTGAAATTCTTCCACAAACATCATTTTACAATTGCTTGCACACTGGAAAATACTTTTCTCATTTAAAAACAAGTAATGCCACCCTTGGATCTAGGATTTGCTCTGCTACCTCTCAGAGAAATCATTCGAGGACTTGGGGGAGACTGGTTTGGGTTTTTTTCTTGGTAAGAGAATGGAGGAATCTAATTTAAAAATCTGATTTTTGAATGGGGCCGCCTGAATTTGGGGTTTTTGTCTTAACAGTGGTCCGAGCTGATTTCCCCTGTGACGGGTGGGTGGTGCAGAGCCTTGACTCGCACAGCAGGCAACCACCCGGGCCTAAGACAATCACAGAATCACAGAGTGGTTTGGGTGGGAAGGGACCTCAAAGCCCCCCCAGTGCCACCCCCTGCCCTGGGCAGGGACACCTCCCACCAGTCCAGGTTGCTCCAAGCCCCGTCCAGCCTGGCCTTGAACCCCTCCAGGGATGGGGCAGCCACAGCTTCTCTGGGCAACCTGGGCCAGGGGCTCACCGCCCTCACAGCAAACAATTTCTTCCTAATATCCGATCTAAATCTCCCCTCTTTCAGTTTGAAGCCACTACCCCTCGTCCTCTCAGTGTCCTGGCCCTGGCCAACCAGCGAGTGTGTCCCTCCTCCGAAGATGGGAAGAACTTCAGCAGGGCCAGGGGGAACCACTGACCCCCTCCCTCTTCCTTCTCCCACCCCAGACTTCAGCCACCCCACCCCGCACCTCTCGGGCCCGACCCCCCGCAGCGGGGAGCGCAGGAGCGCGCGGTGGGAGCGGCTCTGCCCGTCCCTCTGCCCTCGCTTTAAATTAGCAAAATCCAGGTTTGCTCAGGTGTGTAATTCCCCAGGCGAAGGCTCAGCCCTGGGGAAATTCCTGCTTAGCCCAGAGCATCTCGTTTAGCAGCTCGTGTCGCCTCTGTCCTCGCTTTTCTGAACAGAGACACTCAGTAGGGCTGCTGCACGTTTGGTTTCGATCTTTTCCTTCCTAAAATCAAAGGAAATAATCACATTAAGCTGTCTGGGACCAGGCCTGCACGTAACGTTCTGGAAATGTCCCTTCCCTGCACCTTTTCCAGAGGGCACACGCAGACATGCGGTTCCACAGCCCGTGGGGGACATGGCCACCCCAGCCCTTGGCACCAGGGCCACTTCGACGAGGGTGAGCTCGTTACAACAGATTCTCAGCAGTTTTCCTCCCAGGTGCAGGAATTCCCAAAGCTGCTTTTATCTTCACAAAACACTTCAGGATGACACTGTCCAACTCATTAAATACTCCACAAAATCCCACTTTTGCTCATCTTTTATATTAGCACCCACCTCACAATATTACGTTTTTTCTTGGTCTTAATTGTCCAGTTCTCTAACTTCATAGTTCTATTCAGGGTTGCATTTTGTGTGAATTTGATTACCACCCAACCTGCGCTTGCCTAGGAGACCACCCAGCTTGTACGTTGTCTCCAGTAGCTCCAGTACTGCCCGGTCACGCAGGCTCATTTACAAGTTTGTTGGCAAACTTCACCCATTTCTTTGTGCATCAGTTTATTAAAAGTTCGCAATTTACTGAATCCTCCTCTTTTTAGGTATAATTAATCTTGGACTGGATCTTCCCTACAGTAAAAGCAAACGGATGTCTCTGGGTTAATGCTATTGTTATTTTCAGTTAACTGCCTGACAAAGCCGTTCGTTAACAGCAGCGTTCATCAATGCACACGGGTACCACCTAACCAACCGTAAGAGCAGCAAACCTGGGTATTTCCGAAAGAGTTCAAAAATTGTTGTTGTTTTCACTTCACTCAATTTCTAATGTTTTAAAAAATACCGCTGACAATTGGCTACTAAAGCAGAAGACAGTGCTGTTTCACTGGCCCGCTGGCCACCCCGCAGCCCGGCAGCGCCCCGGCTCCCGTCCTCCGCAGCCACGCACAGCCACAGGCTGCCACCTCGGCCACCACACCGGAAACCCAAGATTAAATGCAGGGATGAACGCTTACACCAGTACCATTGGGAGCGTAATTTGATTCTTTGCAGCATGCAGATAATAAACTGTCTCTGCTTTCATAAACCCCTGTTGTGGGACACTGTGTTAGCAAGACTCAAAATGAGACAAAATAATTCACACAGGACACAAAACGCTGCAGGATTCATCAGTTACTGTATTATAATCAGGTTTTAGGCAAGAAAGACGCATCAACAGAAAAGGCGTGAAAAGCAATGGATTAACTCTATTTCTAACTATAGTTGCCTAATTCTTTATTGTTGAAAAGCATTCGACGCCAGGAAAAGCGAAGGTGTTGTGCCTCACGGGGCAGGGAAGTCGCGCGGGGGCTAACGCGGGAGCTGCCTCTCTGACGAGCTGTGCGAAGCATCACACCAAGCCGGCAAGGTGTCACCCTGCCAGGGCGGAGAGGGGACGCGGGCGAGGGGCGCAGCGATGGCAGCAGAGTGACTCCAGCGCCCGCGGGAAGCCTCGGAGCACGCCGTGGGGCGCCGGGCGCTGCCGAAGCCCCGGCTGCCTCTGCCTAAAGCCAGGCCCAAGGCTCCCCAACCCCAGGCACCGCCTGCTCTCCCCAGACCCGTCCTCACACAAAGTGACCAGAGAAACCCCTTCCCCGCTCTGAGAGACGCCCCTGGCCACAGACCATGGCATAGTGGTGATTGATAGGACGAGGGGTAACAGCTTCCAACTGAAAGGGGAGATTGGGATGAGATCTCAGGAAGAGACTCTTTCCTGTGCGGGTGGTGAGACCCACCACCCAGGGGCTGGCAACTGGTGAGGCCCAGGTTGCCCAGAGAAGCTGTGGCTGCCCCATCCCTGGAGGGGTTCAAGGCCAGGTTGGACGGGGCTTGGAGCAACCTGGGCTGGTGGGAGGTGTCCCTGCCCAGGGCAGGGGGTGGCACTGGGGGGGCTTTAAGGTCCCTTCCCACCCAAACTGTTCTGTGATTCCATGATTCTGTGGCATGCGGGCCTTGGCTTCTTGCCTTCCACTGCGTGCATCTCCCTTGCAAACTGCATGTATCTTCCTCTCAAGCTCCACACAAACCTCCGTGCAAAGGCATCTTCCTTACAAATGCTCCTCTTGTATAAAGGAGACCGCGCTGAACTGCGAAGACAGACTTGGCCTCACTTAGGAGCAGCAAAAACTTAATGCTGGAGGTCCCAAAAAATATCCATAAGGGTTCATAGATGCGTATCCTGTTCTGCTCACTTGAGAGAGAAACATTGAGTATTGAAGGATGCCTGCTGCCATAATTATTCATAAAGTATTCCCTATTTTAATTGAAGTCATACTCGGATATATTCAACAAAAGCATTGTTTGTGAAGGATGGTAGGTCTCAGTGGCACAGTAACACAGGGGACCAGAAACCGCGGCAATGGCTGCCCGTGTGCAAGGGACAGCGCGTACCCGTGCTGTCGGCCACCGACCCTGAACAGATGAAACTGGTAAAACTGCCGCTTCCCAGCATGGGGCAAGAGCAGTGCGTCACCAGAGCCACCGGGATCTCTCCAGCCCAAAAGGAGAATCCTCGCTTCTCTCCATCGGCTGGTTTTCAAGTCCAAGTCATTATCACGCCCGTCGTGGCTATGAACTGCCAAGCTTTCCCTTTGCGCGGCTGAGCTCACCGAAACGCCGGCCAAACACATGTTCCTCCCCAAGTTTAAACACCTGACCCTTTTCTAGGCATGGAACAAGAGAGAGAAAAGAAATCTCGGCAGGAAGACAGTGTCTTTGTCACGAAACCATCTCAATCACGGTGTATTAGCCGTGGAACCGGTTACTAGATGTAACATTTTAAAGTACCTTTAAATAATGCTTTAACTTATCAATATATTGAATTTAAGAAGAGATTGCTCTATAAGAGAAAATTGTGATGGGAATTCCTAAAGCCAGGCAGCCAAGGCACACCAGACGTGAAGGCACAGCGGACACCCGACCAACGACAACAAATCTAACAGCCACCGTTGAGATTTCTTTTTCCCCAAACCCTAAATAAGTTGCACCATCTAACGCGCTGTAAGATTAGAGGAAATACAGTGTCCCAGATTTACAGACTCCCTGACATTATTTCTGGCAAATATTAAAATAAAGGTTTCTCACAAAATTAAAATAAAAAAAATAAAATTCCAGTGAAAGCTACATTTCAATAAATACAATAGTGGACAGGAACAGCGGGGTATATGAATTTTCCAGGTTTAATTAAAAACTTATTTAACTTTATTTTTCATGGAACGTAAAGAATATTTAAGGCAGAAAGAGGGGATTTCCTGACCCGACCTGTTCTCAGTGACAATTGCCGTTCTGACGGCAGAGTGAAAATACGCCATCTCCACAAGGAGAACAGCTAGCGAAGCGTTTGGGGTGAAGGCTTCGTGCTGCCGCCTGCACAGACGGGTGCAGGTCAAGAGGGAAAAACACAAAAGACGAGCTCCTCGGCCCTCCTCTGAGCAGATGAGGTGGCAGACGTGTGTAGGCATAATCGGTGAATGAAAAGTGCTTCTGCGGTAGGTGACTGGCCACAAGCGCCTTTCTGGGTTCCTCATGCAGTACCGCTATGGGAGAGGAGGAGGAGGAGGAGGAGGGATGCAGAGGGGCCAGCCCCAGGCAGCAGGACGCCGACACCAGGAGTCGGACCAACCTGATGCAACCCCCAGCTCCAGCAAAGGGCCAGACCTGGGCCGTGGCTGGGACTTCGCTCCCCTCTACAGCTGCGCCAGAAGCATTTCTTCCGTGTTACGAGCCAGAAGACAAAAACATAGACGATTTGAGGCAGAGAGATGTCAGAGAGAGACGATGTTATCAATGTAATGACTCTTGGTACTTTTTATTATTGCTTTAATTTCATATCTACATTGGGAAGGCTTGTGCTTTGAGACGCAGCTACAGAAGACAGTGTTTCAGCATCGTATGGTCACCTGCGGTTCAACTTCTCCACAAGAGAAAACGTCCTCACAACCAGCTGAATATCATTACTCAAAAATGACGCAAATTATAGTTCGAAGACAACTTCCACCGTGAACTGGGGATCACCTGGAAGCTGCTGCCCGGAGCTGCCGGCTAGAAGGGATTTCTGCATGCAGAGTCTCGGACTCTCTGTGGGGATGAGCTGCCCCCATTCAGCAGCACAGCGTGAAAGGGAGACAGGAGAAGTGACGAGAAGGAAAAAGGGAATATGAATGGTAGCTATCCTAGGGAATTTTTTATTTTTTTTTAAACCAACCATGCCGTCTGTCTTCTCTGTCATGCCTTTTAGTCTTGCAGTTATTAATCCATCACTCGTTTTTCTGAATTAGCAGACAGCAATTATGCATTCATTCTTATGGGGTATAAAAATGAATCCTTAACCTTTAACTTGTGATGGAGCATCTCCATACAAAACACTTTCCCTTTATTAGTATTCTGCCCATTGACTCGGAGTGTGTGAATACTTGAAAATGGGTTCACAGACATTTCCCTGTGTTTTACACATTTTTCACTTTAAAGAAAGATGAAAAACCATGACCCAGAGAAGCCGGCCCATTATGATAAATCTCCATAATACTGTAGTCATTTAAAAAAAAAAATCCTACTTGTTCCTATTTTCATTCATGTGGAGAAACTGTTTCTGAGACTCCAAAAGTTTAAATAGTTTTTATTAGAAAATGCATTAGTAAAAGTCCGGTATAATAAGGAGCAATAGTGCCACCAAGTGGCTACGTATTGCAGACGGCAGAATCGAGATGTCTTTAATTTATGGTTTTGATGGAAAGACATAGAAAACCAAATACAGTCATTTCAAGGAAGGCCATGACACTTACTTTTCCCCCAGTTTCTAGAAGATTATATATCTGTTACTTATATTTTTGAAATGTAAAAATTAAAAAGTGTTTGAAAAGTCTTTCCCATTTCAAACATTTTCTCTTTCCACAAAGAGAAAGGCACTGGACGTCAAGTATTTGCGAACTGTAGAATACAGGTGCTACTGCTGGGAAAGATCCTGAGCTTTCCCAGGTTTGGAAGACAATGGTCAGACCTGAAAGACACTGTCAAGCTCAAAGACATGATGTGGAAGTAGCTCAAAATAATTCAAGAGTATAGTGAAACCTAAACCGCTGCTCGTCTTCCTCTGGATCTTTTAACAACAAATGCACTGAAACTAATTAATTCTATGTAAACAACTGAAACAGGCAGACTCATTAGCGTCCAGGAATACGTTATTTGGGAAGGGCATAAAGTCTCACTCCAAGGACAATGTTCTTACTCGCATTTAGCTGGAGGTGTAAAGAAAGCAAGAAGAAAACGTTAACTGCAAGTCCTTCGGCTCTTGCTCTGCAGAGACCGGGAAGACGGCGCCGTACTGCCAGCAGCACAGACAACGCTTCCCAGAAAACAACGTTCACCAAGAAAAAAACAAATGCTCACCTGAGGCTTGGTTGTGTATAAAAAGGCACTGCCTACAGAAAAAGATAAGAGAAACCCCAAACACCTTCTCAGGCTGATGCAGAAAATGAAATCCATGATCTCTGCACCTCAGGCAGCCCACCATAGATTACCTTACTGTAACCCAGGGCATCACGCCAGAATAGCGCCCGCTCTGCCTGAACGCCCACCTGCATCCCGGGGCTTCAGGGGAAGGGACGGAGAAAAGGAGCAATTTCCACAGGCACAGTCCCCAGACCCCGGGCACGACGGCTGCTGCTCCAGGCTGGGGTTCGTCAGGGAAAACCCCATTACATCCCATTATACTCCGTTAAACCCCATGCTCCCTGCCTCCCAACCACAGGAATAACTTCAGAAGTAGACTTTGGTCCTTGAAAACCTTCCGCTTCCCAAGGACAACGCAGCTGTCTTTATCTACAAGCAGAGGTTGCTATGAACACTGAATGATTTAAGCACATAAAATGCTACTGCTTTAGCAATAAAAATTACAGGTTTCTGTATCATCCACAAACTACCTCAAAGACTAGGGAATATGCTTACCTACTCCTAATTTTTTTATTTATAATTATGGGGAAATTAAAGCTGGCATCACCCAGATCTTGGTCAAAACCCACGTTGTCTCGGAGGGTCCCCCTGCCCCAGGACTCCCACCCGGGTGCTGGGTGGCCCCAGCGGCCACGGGTCCCTGGGAGCCCAGGCTGGCCTCGCACCCCATCCCACCTCCTGCGGAGAGACATGTGACAAGCCAGGAACTAGTCGGAATGCAAAGCATTTCCCCCCTTCGTTTGAATTAAGTTAAACCTAGTAATGGCCAGCATCTCAGAGGAGGGGTGTGAAACCACTGATCACGTTCCCAAAAACTGGAGCCTGAGGAGGAGCAGGAAAGGATGAAGTGCAGCAGGTGAAATGTCCCTGGTGCAGTGGGAGCTCTGGGACAGCAGAGAGCACTAGTGCACGCAGAAAGCAACACTGAGATCTTCGGAGCACCTTGTACTCACAAGCAGACAGAAGATAAGCAGAATAGCAAACATGACTAACCATTTTCTTCGTGTACAAAAAGAGCTAGTAACACGCCATAGGTTAGCACCAACAGTATCAGCTATGCCGCTTTAAAAAAAACAGTATCTGCAACACATTAAAAGGTGTCACTTTAGGAAAACAATGTATATTTGATAGCCTAAGGGATAAATTTCTCACAGGAACTTTATTTACTGTTTAGAATTCCCCTAACATTTGGTCCCAGAGAAGACAGGAGGAGCCGTTTGGGCTCGGGAAGCTTTGCTGTACCAAAGGCCCTAACACCGCTACGGGAACCCAGGAGGTCACGGCCAAACCACAGCCAGTAACACGGATATTAAAAATAAAGTATAGAACTTCAAAGAAAGAAAAAGTTTATTTAAACACTGCATGAGATTTAAATTTGCTGGATGAGCATATCTGTATGCGTTTTTAATTGCAGACTACTAACTAGTTCAAGAGAAATCAAAATGCAATCCTTATAACTTCAACCAACATTTAAAATGATATGGTCACAGCTGTAGATAATACCTTGTGCTAGCTTTCCAAACCACAGCGGTTAGCCAAATCCCCCTTACCAGTGTAAACACATAACCTGCGAACGACACATCGTTCCTGCTGACCATGTTCTTGCCACTGTGGAGTGAAAGTTAAGTTTCGAGAACACGCCATCCATAATTTATTTAGCCTAACCAGTATTAAATTCATATGAACTACCCAAACAATGCTCCGAAGGAGGAGGAATCTGTTACCATTACATCCTAATTCCCAGCAGCCAGCTTCATTTTCTGTCTGATTGCACGGAAGTGTCGGGATGCAGCATCTATCCATGTTACCGCCAGGTTACACGGCAGTTTGAGTATAGTTACCACAGCCCAAATTCGCAAGACAAGGACACACATAAATCTCCGTAACCCCGTAATTGAAAGAGCCGGGATGAGAGCGGAGTGCCCACAGCAGAACGGGGAAGGCAGGCAGGCAAGGTCATAGTGCTGAGCAGACAGGCAGGAGCTCCAGGTCATCTCAGCCCTCACGAGCAATAACCACCACATCTACAGGAACACAGGAACCTCCCGCCCGGCCAACGGCCCGGCTCTCCCAGCTCTCACCGGGTCCTCTCGGGCATTTGCCTAATTCTGAACACCCTGCTGTGCCTGGACTTTCTCTGCTGTCTCATCCATACCTGTTGTTCCCTGGCAATCTCTTGGGCTACTGCGAACGGCTGATGAACTGACAGGTATTTTGTTCCCCGGCTCTGCCATCTCCACTTCTCCGCACACTTCTGCTGGCACTTAACGAGAAGGCCGCGGGCTGGAGAGGAACAGAGAGACAGGAGATACAACCACCTCCACAGAAGCTGCCAAGCCGTTTCCAAGCAAGCACCTTTCAGAAAGAGACACCAAACTCGTGCACTTCCTCAGAAGCAACAAGCTCTCAGCAGCCGTGGTGGGACACAGCAGTGTTTTCAACCCCAGCAGTTTGCCTCTCTGGCAGGAATGGTTATTTACTTTGGATTTCGCAGGGGGGAGAAATAGCACTCTGGAAACCAATCCCATTGCCGTGACTGTTTCTGCAAGCCATCCATACGACCACCTTCTTCCCTAGGTCAGCACCTATTCTGAAATGCATTATGTGGCTTCGTACTTCAAAATAAGTTACCCTTCTCTGAATTTCAAGCAGCTCAACTTCCTATAGAAAACGCCTGCCATGAAGAGACTTTTGGTCCAGTAGCTCATTAGCAAGCCCAACTCTCCCTACCGCTCCCTGGGTCTTTGGAATCACTGGAGAGAACAACTTCTCTTTGATTAGAGGAAAAACACCTCTTCCAACTTCTGTCAGAGTGCCTGAAACCCAGTGTTGAATTTGGGATGGGGACCTAGTGCTTGTGCAAGACGAGCAATTGAGAGGTTTGTACAGGATGCAGAAAAAGCAATGACCAACTCCAAACTAAACTGGATTGACAAACATCACTTGGCAGCATTGCTCAGGGCAGTGCCTTCAAGCCCTCAGTGGAAAGCTGTTTTTCCACAACCTTTTAATTGAGATAATTTCACTGGCTGTTTGTCACTGCTTCTTCCCGTCCTCCTGTCCGGGGAGGCTGAAGGCACAGGGGCCCTGGGCTCCCTTGCTCCCCTGTGCCATTCGCTGGACTGGAGCCCTCGAGAGGCATTCTGGGTTTTCCTGGGATGCTTCAAGAATTAATATTTATTACATGTCTAAGATAACAAAAGGTTTTAATATGGAAGATTTGTAAAACGAGAAGTATGACGCCTGTTTGTGATGTGCTGAAAGCAGAACCTGGGGATGGGCCATCAAAGGCACTTTGATCAGAGCAGTAAACCAAGAGCCAAGGGGGCTGGCCGGGTCCCCGCCAAGGGGAAGGCTCCCACAGCCCAGGCATCGGAAGAGGAGAGCTTTGACAAAAATATTGGCATGAGGATAAAGAAACAAGGTTAAACCTTGGAAACACCGTACAAAAAGCAGTAAAGTTTATAAGCACTAACCATATGTGTACTGAAACACTAGAATAAGCTGAAGGTACGGCTAAAATTGTCCATCTGGGTGCCAGCAAAGCAAACCAGCAAAGACGGAGGGACGCCTACCACAGCCATCCTCCCTGAAGGCATCTTCCCAGGTAACCAACCACTGCTTGTAACACAACAAAGCGAGAACCTTAAATACTTCTTTTTTTATATAGATATGCCTTTGTTGGCAGCTTTTATGACATTGAAATGTAAATGAATCAATACAAAAGGCTTCATTTTGGAATTTTGACTTAAAAAAACAGTTTAAAAGTAGAGACAACTTGCACTACTAATAAAACTTGTAGTCTTATACAGCTACAATATTCCATTTCAGTCGGTAATCAACTGGGAACTGTCTGTAAACACTTTATAAGAATAAGGGGTAGCTCAAATAATTGAAACAAATATTTAGCATGTGCCTGTGTTCCTTTTCCTCAGCCTGCTGTTTGCCCTGGCTCCCTTCCGAGTGCAAGCCCGTATTTAACAGCTCGTACAGTTCTGCTGAGGACACAGCTCCAGCATCACCCAGCACTGCAGGACAGAAGCGAACGTCCCTTTCTTCAGCTGACCCGTCTGACCAGAAACATTTAGCCAACAATACCCAATGCATAACCGTATCTACCACAGTGACAGCTCTCCAATTTTGCTTACATTATCTGTGATACTACGAGTTCTGGCACGTGTTCTGTTGTGCAGCTAAGGACTTGCGATGAGCTGCTCGTCTCTCGAGCTAGGGTGAGGCTTCTGAGTGCTGCCTCTTTTCTGGCGCCTGGCCCGTGCCTGTAGCACGGGGACATCACTACAGTACCCTGCCCGGCAGTGGTTAGAGCCCAGGACCCGTTTAAAGGCTTGCAAGTCTGTTTCCTGCCATGTTTTACAGGTCAAATTGTAAGTATCATAAGCAATAAAATTTCTTTTCTCTTTTTTGATAGAAACTTATGTTTAACATTCTGGAAGACCTGCAACATGTGTGTGAAGTTCATAGCAACTTGGTGCATCATTGACACATGTATTTTGAATAATAGGGGCTTTTGAGGGCTACACAAGCGCCCATAGATGTGACCCGAGCCTCCCCGGCATCAGTGGCGAGCATTGATAACCTCAGCTGGCGTTGAAGCGGCTCGTGCGCGGGGACAGCAGCTCTCTGTGGGACATTGAGGCTGGCCCACTGTTTTCCACAGGCTGGAGCACAAAAGCACTCTGAATGCCCCAGCTCTCGCATTCCACTGAGCTGTGCATTGTCACGCACAGCCTGCCCTTCCAGCAGGAACATTCTTGTCTCTGCTCACATTCCTGAAGTGGCATAGTGGCGCAATAAAACTGTCCAAAATACATGTGGCAACTTTCACTGGTTTGGAATTTACTCCTCTTCGCACACCATTAATGCTAAAAGCTGCACAGGACAGACAGATTTAACATAGAAGAATTTTATAATCCTTTAAAGTTTCACCACATCAAGCCTGGAGTAAAACACACGTTCTGTTACCAATATCCACCGACATCTCAAGTACTCTTTTCGAGTCTTCCAACCTGACTTAGCTCTAGCACATGTTAGTGCTACTTATTTCAGCACTGAATTTTCTCCGTTATTTCACTGTAGCTTAAACATTCTTATGTTATTTCCAATATACTTTTAATTATTACTGAAAACTCAGTCAGTTTAAGAGGATGATAGGTCTGGAAGGCAACCAAAGTTAACATCGCCCTGTTGGACAAATAGGCTGTACACTTGCCTGGCTGTGAAAAGACTGCAACATTTCATTTAGTCCCATCTCTGTTAAACAATGTGGTTTGTTTTTTTTTTTTTTAAGAGTTTCACTTAACACTTTTCCCAAATCAAAGCCTCATGAGCAGAGCACCCCAGGGTTTTATTATAGCACTGCTGCTAGAACATGCGCTTCCTGCAGTAGCCAACAATGAACGTAGAAGAGTTTTTTATTTTTAAGTCATGAATTTTGGTCCATATGGTCCTTTGGTCTTTTGCCCCTCCTGAAATCATACACTGCAATCAGCATAGTAAGAGGAGGGGAAAAAAAGTCTTCATTCAAGCCTTCGTTATCTCCAAACAGAAAAGCTGCAGCGAGTAAAAAATGGCATTTCCTGTATTTATATATATCACCGCACAGAGGTCTTTTAAGTGCTTCACTTTGCAGCCTCTTCCAGTGCTCAAATAAATAGGTGTTTTCTTATCTTGAGTGTTTTCAGGAGAATTCAAATATTTTCTTTTCAAAGAGAAGTGTTTCTTTTTCTTTTCATCCCCCTTTAAGCATCTAAATCAGTTTAATGCAGGAAGAAATACTTTAGAGTTGAGTAAGACCTATACCGTGCTTAATTTGCCATACTGTTAAAATGTAGGTAATGACTGACTTCTTTAAGTGGAAGGAGTGGAGTATCTGCAGCCACACCTAGCTAAAGAAGTGACTCATAACTTGGTTGTGACAGGTTTATAACTTTTCTTCTCCAGTGGAAAATGCACAAGTTGCAATTAAGATCTGGGTGAGGCTGGACAAACCCAAAAATGTTTGAATTATTCTGAAGTTTTAATTGAAGCTGCGCAGAGCGGAGCAGCTGCTGGATGGGAACGAGACCCTGACATTTAACAAAGTGGCACAGAACAGAAATGTTGCTATCACAGATATGACTAATTCACTTCTGTGTCTGACATCCGTCTTCTCTGAGTTCTGAAATCAAGATAATTTCCACTTTCATCCAAGAGAAGCAGAGGGATGATCAATCGCATTCAAACCAAATAATACCAGTTCCCTCCAAAGGTGACTTGAAAAGGAATATTTTAGCACAGTGTTCATAGTTCATCAGCTGCATAGGTCTTAAAATAGCATAAAGGGCCATCTCTAGATGTACGGCACATCACAGAGAAGTGACACCGACTACCCCCAAACCCAGCCCACTGAGGTAAGAGAGCACCGTGCGTTCAGGGAAGGCAGCTTCTGAACCACTAGTAGAAAACACAGCAAGTGACAAAACGGAGATTTATTTATTGGTTTTTTTTTTTTTTTACACGAACAAGATTGCAAACAACTGGCTCCCATTTTAAACTGAAAGACTACAATGACACACCTGGTTCCTTTTGATAGCTGTTCCAGCTGAGAAAGAACTGGATAACACCTCTGCAATGCCGAGCGTCTGGAACCGCCATGAACGAGCCCTGAAGCAAAATGGCAGGGACTGGCTCTGGGCAGGACAAAGCAAAGAACCACTTATGTCAAAGGAAATAATAACCTTAAAGCTTACTGAGATCAACCTAATTTGAAACAAGACGGAATTCCTAGCTCTCATGCAAATAAACCCCACAACCCTCAGCAGGGCTGAGTAACAAGGAAAGCTGTGCAGGGGAAGGGAGGTCTTTTAAGGACTTTACCTGACGGTGGGGAAAGCACGCACAGGAAACAACACCTAGGGTTTGCTGGCACTTTTCTGCTTTGACAGAAAACTGAAATGCAGGAACAGATCCACATCTGCACAGAACATACTCTCTGAGCTCATCTTAGAACTAAAAATTAAGGGTGGCTCTCATCAAAGTGATTACAACCTCATTACATTCAAACAGAGCACGTCCACAGCCATACTGCATGTTCTCTATGCCTTAGAATTATTTGTATGAGCCAAATCAATGAGAGGAAAGAGTGCAAACAGGTGCAAAACCACACGGAATTGTTGCAAGAATATTTTGCCATATGTCCTATGATCCACAGCTGAGGAAGTAACCTACCTTCAAGGAGAATCGAAAGCAACTATTACACATTACCATCAACCACATTACTTTGTAAAGAGGTTCTATGGGCAGGAGACAGGAAAGAGGATCTGGAGGAAGGACTTAATTTTTGAAGAAAGCAGCTGAAAACACAGCTGCTACATAGCATTCTCCGCAGGGCTGCGGTAACCTGTACTGGAGCGATCGGGGCAACGGGCAGAGCTTTGATACCTGCTGACAGTGGTACCTGGAGAAACGGGGTTGTTAGCTCTCAGACAAGGGTTCCAGCTGCCTAGGCACCACCAGAGCCTGTGGAATGCTGACAAACAGCGGAAGGTTCCAATGCAGGAGGAGAAATGTGCTGGAGAGAGAGACTAGGGTATGCTGGTGGCGGTGTAGTGCTACAGCAAGCACAAAATAAAATTAAATCAAGAAGCCAATTACCAACCATGAGGCCACATGGACTGAAATTAAAAGCCAAACTACAAAGGCTGTAAGATTGATCAAAATTACTGCCCGTCTGCCAGGATGGCAAAGCTGACTGCAATATCCCAAAGGGTAGCCGAGAGGAGAAAAGGCCAGGAAAGGCAAAGGTAAAGTCACCCATAATTTTCCCAATCTACATAGACTGGGCCACAAAGGCCAAACTAGGAGGTAATCTCCAAACTTAATCTTAGCTACTACCAACTACTGTTTTATGGAACAGCAAGTTACTGCACGAAACAAGATGGAATCCCTGGCTTGGTCCTGAGTAAAATGCAAAAGCATTTTCAAATCCACACCAGTGGAATTGAGTAGAGAACTCTCGTGGCTCCCCAACCAGGCATACACAGCAACCATTCCAAAGATCCTCTCCCAGCAGCAATGTTTCTGACATGACTGAAACAGTGGTTTATATAGAAATGTTCACAGAGTGCTGAGAAGCTGCCTGAAGTTTTTGTTTCGCTCAAGATCTGTCCTTATAATGCCAGAGAGCAATTACTGGATCAGAGCATGAAAAACACAATAGAACAGACATTTTCTTCCGTCAGGAGGTGATTCAGCTATCGAAGTTTCTTTTGTTTCTATTTTTGGGAAAAAAAATCACTGCTTTCAGCTGTCTAAAGCTGACATTCCCAAGGTATATTCATCATGGCTGTCAGCTGCAAAGGTCTCTGCAGTTCTTTCCTTCTCCTCACATTCCTTCCCCTCTAAACAACCGTGTGAAACGCCTGACAATACTCCTGGAACATAAGCAAGACAAGAAATCGTGACGAACTAGGGCACACTTTGCCTTTGCAGCTGTAAGCAGAGCATAGCATATGCCATCATCCCTTCCGCTTCCTCACACAGAAGCTATCCATAACACACCAACGAAATGCGCCACAGCAGCCAAATCAGCGCTAGGAAAAAAAGGTTGTGCTGCTTCTTCCTGGAAGAGCTGCCCTTGCTGGTGCCATGGATCAGCTGGGGCCAGGCTGGCAGAGGCGGCTGCGATGTGTCACAGGGATTTCTGCACGGGATGTACAGTCTGGGGGCAGTGAGGAAGGCGACGGTGTGTTCCGGGAGAGGAGAAAGCCAAGAGAAAAGCTGAGCCACAAGTTTTAGGTCATTAGGCTGGATATGAAGAAAGGGACTTACTGTATGGAGGGGCTGGGTTGCAAGGACACTGTGGTGCAGAAAAAGAGAGTCTAAATGACAATATTCCCGAGAGAGCAAGGTCTGTAGCTTTGGGACAGGTCTGAGAGCAGGCATCCACCTACCACAGGGCGGGGGGCACAGACAACAAGGGCAGGAAACCACTGGAGTTAAACAAAGACCAGTCTAAGGTTGAGGTCCAAAGTCCAGAATATGTTTATATACCATATTGATAAACACAGTGTAAAAAAATACAGCTAATAAGACTAAAATACAGGGCTAATAAGTTACCATATCAACTTCTAAACCACAGATTTTCTCTGAAGTTTGGAACGCTGACAAAAATTCCTTGGGAAAAAGTCTGTTGCTCTTCTCACCTAAGAATTATCAGATATTTTTATGTCAGTTAGCATGTGCTATGTATCTATTAGTGAAATCTGGTTCTGTACACCAACCAGTTGTATTGCGCTCTATGATAAATACTGTTTCTATGGCTTGCACTATGTTTTTTGAAAATATAAATACACCTTCAGCATGCTTTGTTTTCAAAGCAGTAGCAGCAAAAGACCGCTACCAAACCACCAGCAGAGTTCAGGGCTTCATTTAATCATAAACAGATAATGGGAAATACGATGAGAAACAACTGCTGATGAGTTGGCAGCAACACTTCACACAGCATATGTCAAGGGGCACGAAGCAGCTGGCTGGGCAAGATACTATTTTGAGAGAACATTTGGAAACATCGTTGTCACTCGCTTTTCTTGCAAAGTGTGGCAAGAGCAAGGCGTCACTTTCTTCCAAGCGTAACTCCTAAATGCATGACACTAAACCACTAAAGTGGAAACGGCCACCGCAAACACTCCCGCAAACACCCTGTGCTTTAATTCTCAGAATTACACAAAGGTATTATACCCACCCCCATCCCCCTGCTTGTGCAACAGCCTCTCCCCCCAGGCTCCCAACGCATGGAGAGCTGAGCACGGGAACACTTTCCCAGCAACCCGATACAAGTGGCTAACACAAATTTCCAGGTAGAAGCGAGCAGAGTAATACTTTAAGAAAGTCACACACCAGTATCAAGACAACTCTGAAGAGGTTTATAAACTGCAAAACACCCAACAGATCATGGTGGGCTGAGTCTTTTTCTATCAACACATTATTTTGAATTTGAGCTCCAAACTTTGGGAAGTTCCTTCATTTTAATTAACCTGTTCTTTGAATATAATCAATGAGGACAGGTGTATTCTGCATATGAATTTAACTTTTTTTTTAAAGAAGAAACACTTCACAAGAATATAACAACATTTTAAAAAAGATCCTGCTCATAAAATCACATAGATTGACAGAAAGCGAACAAATGCATGCACCCATTTCAAGAGACTAACTTAATCAATAGCTATTTTAACTTCAGTTTTCAAATTAGCAGAATATCCTCAAAACAATTTACCTATGTCAACACTTGAATTCTCTCTCAGATTATACACAGTCATTAATTTACACGAGTTTGTGGCACATAAAGGCACCTAGTTCACTCCAAAAGCACACATTAGCGCACAAACCGGGACAGAAAAAAAACCCTAACCCCCATACATACAAAAATACTAAGGTAAGAATTAAGACTGAATGTATATCATAGACTTCAGTCATTTCGGTTTGGAGGGACCTCCAGAGGCCATCTAGCCCAAAGCCCCTTAAAGCAGGGGCACTTTTAAAAGGTAGATGAGGCTGCTCAGCCTCACCTTACAGCTAATCTGAATTTCCCTTGCTGCAACTGGCATTGAGTGACTTCAGCTGTGCACCGAGCAGCGGCTGTCCTCCACCTTCCCCACAGTCACTCCCTAGATGGCTGAAGACATCCAAAACACAGACACAAGAGATATCCAAGTTTTATTTATGTTTAAAATTTTACCATTATGCATACAGCTCACCACAATGGCAACATGACGCATGCGAAAAAGCTGGTAAGAATACTGAGTTTCTGCTGATTTTTTTATTTAACTTTTAAATGTATTTTTCTTGTTAAAAAATTCCTAGAAGCTCAGGCCATAGACCTGATTCATGACTAGTAGCTGTCATCAAGATTTAAGCAGACTCAAGCCAACAGTGTGACATAAAACCTCCCCTCTCGGTTCGGTAACAGAACAAAGCCAGTGTTTACTTGACGCTGAAATAAGATTTCAAGGCATAACGCCTAGTCTGCGGTTGATCTATACCTATTCTGCTCATAGCATGCATAAATTTAATTTTTTTATTTAGATATTGCTAATACAAAGCAATAAAAAACCCTTCAAAAATAAAAACTTCAAGACAGAGTTCCTTTCAAAATGAAATTAATACTGTTTGGATTCCCATTAGTGAAATACTCTTCATACCTTGATACAAAAGTTTCAGGTATCCATAAAGTTATGACACATATAACATTATTTTTTTATATGGATATAGCTGTCTAATCACTATGGGCTGAATGTGCAAGTCAATCAAAAAATAAAATGGACAGCTTTCAACAGACAAGTAGGAGTTTTGCTAAGCACAGAACTTGCCCCACAAGTTCTCTCTGCAGAGCAGAGACTAGATAATAAAATGCAATACCCACTTCCCCTAAAAGATTACTATCCTATAGTTACAAAGCAGACACACTCACAAAAGTGAGGTGAAAATAATTTCATTTATATTTTTAAATGCATAATACACTACTTAAGGAATAAACAACGCAAATCAAATAATCAATTCATAAATGGACAATGACATCATACCATGAAATTAAATAAAGAAAACTTAAGCCAAATGCCTTTCTATATCTATCTGGAGGGAGCTGCAAGCCTAGAGTAGAAATCACCTCGAGAGGAACCTTACTGAACTCACGCAAGCCAAGTCCTTTTGCAGAAAGATCCCGAGGCATCTACAGGTGAACATCAGTTCCATAAGAGAGGAAGACTCAGTGCAGAGTCCTTTATTTAGTGTTATTTATCACTAACAAGACTCTTACTCTATAAGGAAGAGGGTATACTTCTTTTCTCAAAGATCACAACTAACCAAGCCTCTGTTCATCAACCATTTTGCTTGTATTTCCTACAGCCAACATGATTTAGGAAACGCCTAAGATTTAAGACGTGCCAGCTCAGACCTGTTACCTACCTCAGCACTTAGCACTTCCCTAGAAGTAGTAAGGGCTTTAAAGTTGATGGTATACCACCAGGGCAGGGCATTGGAATTAGATGACCTTTAAGGCCCCTTCCAACCCACACCATTCTGTGATTCTTCCATGATTCTGGGGGACTTATAGGTCAAAAATGTATCAACATAGGAGCTTGGGAAAAACACACAATTAATTTTGATTTCTTTCTTTTTGGGACCTAGAGATAAAAATTGTATCTTCACAGCTTTCAGTATCTATGCCGATTTAGAAAAAAAACAATCAGCATAAAATGCCCAAACTAAACAGAGCATCAGTAATATTCACAGCTTACAAGACAAGAGTGTACATCTCTGCAGCACACTGCCAGGAAGGGCTGCTACCTAAACACTTAAATGCTCTAAGGCACCAGGTGCACACAATTATACTCTATTTACGAGACACCAGCTGTATTTCCTGACACCATCACAGCTCCACCACCACCTGGGCTTCAAAAATCCAGACAGGGGACAGGGCCCGCGGGCAGCCTACCTGAAGAGGTCTGTCCCTCACGCAATTCGGGTCTCCAAACTGCGCCCAGGCCCTCCATAAGCCGCCGGGGAGGGGAGGCCGGGCCAGGCCAGCTCCCCTCCCCTCCCGGCAGGCCGTGTGTGGTGACCCCTGACCTGCCCCCGGCTTTGGCACTCGCTGAAAGAGCAAACAGGCAAAAGCGTGTTCATCATTTTAGAAAGCATCACAATTAAACGTCCGGGGGGGGGGGGGAACAACTCAAGATAAATCAGAAGGCATATCAACGAGGTCATTCCCACAGCTGTCCCCAGCCGAGACCGAGGCCGCCATGGCAGCGCGAGCCTGCCGCGCCCCTCATCCCAACGGTGAGTTCGGAGCACCCCGCCTGCCCGACGCCGCCTGGGAAGCGCCTCCGCGGCGCGAACCCCTTCATCCTCATCCTTCATCTTCCTCCTCATCCCCCGCCTACCCTGCCCGCCGTGCCGTGCCCGGCCAGCCTCCCCCAGCCCCGGCCGCCGCCCGCGCTCGCCCCCTCCTGAGGAGCGCCGGGGCGATGACGTCACCGGATCAGGCCGACCGGCAATGGGCGCCATTTTGAAACCCCGAAACCTCCCGCGGCGGCAGCTCCGTGCGGCGGCGGCGGCGGCTGCGACCCGCTCCCGGCCGGCGCCTCCCCCTCGCCGCAGCCCGCCGCCCCACCGGCACCGTGCGACATGGCAGGTGAGGCCGCGCCGCCCGGCGGCCCCGGTTCCGGCTGCGCTTGGCCCGCCGGGCGGAGGTACCGCGGGAGCCGGCGCGGCGGGCTGGGCCTCGCCGCGCCGCTCCGGGTGGCAGCACCCTGCTGGCGGGGCGGCACTGAGGGGAGCGGGGCTGTCCCCGGGGCGCCGGGCAGAGCCGCGGCGTGCGGCCGGGGCGGTGGGGCCTGGCGCGGCCTGGGCTGGGCCCGCCGGGGAAGGGGCTGGGCCGGGGGCGGCGGGGGCTCGGCCGGGCGGCCCTTCCCTCAGCGCCTTCTCTTCCTTTTGCAGGGGTGGCAGGAGGTGGAGGCGGCGGCGGCAGTAACGACTTCCAGTGGTGCTTCTCCCAGGTGAAGGGGGCTATCGACGAGGACGTGGCAGAAGGTAAGGGGAGGGCCGGGCCTCTGCTGTGCCACAGGCTCCCGGGGCTGGTGGCTCCCGGCTGCCGCTCCACCGGAACCACGGGCATAAACACCCTTTTTTCTTGCCTCTCCCAACATCTGTGTCACGCCCGCGCTGAGGGAGCCGGGGCTGGGAACGGCTGAGCTGCAGCATCTCCCCAGTCCCTGCCCGAGGCTCGGAGGATGGGGTGTGTGTTGCCATGACTAAGCGAGCGCTCCTGCTTCCAGGGGGGAGAGCATAATAGAGAAGACACGGTGGCTTCCTGCTGTTCTTTAATTCTAATCACTAGAGAGAAAAGGTAATGACAGAGATAAAACACGGGGGGGGGGGGGGAGAAACCACAAATGGAGTCTGTCAGGCTTGTCAGGTTTCACTCTGATGCAAAGAGAGCAACAGAGTGAGCGGGCAGGTCTGTCATTTGTGCTTCATCTAAAAAGTAGAGTTTAAAGGCTTCCTACAGCTGTGAAGAGAATTTATTCCTACTTGTTAATGTTGGAAGCTATAAATAGAGATATTTAAGTAGGGAGAATGGGCACAGCTTTGCATTTCTCTGAAACTTTCTAAGCACAGCACGTTTTGGAATAAGTAGAAAATAAATGCTTTAATTGGAAAAAGCATTTCTCTATTATATAGAAACAATGTGAAGTTTTGCTCGACTTTGATGAGAAAGTTCTTTTTTTCCTAAATTTTCTGTGTTCAAACTGCTCAGGCTGGCAAGACTGTTGAGAAAAGAGGGTGTGAAGTATGTGTGTGAAAGATAATTCCATGCTGTTTATTTGATTTTTACTGCATTAACTGAAATAGCTGTATTTACTGTATTTAGTGAAATAATTTGCAGTGCTAGTGTGTGGTCGTCTTGGGTTTGGGATTTCTTCTTTTGCTGAATGCAGTAAATATTTTTCCCTCCCGTCTACTACAGGGAAATTATGCTGACAGTGTTTTCATTTTCTTGCCACTTGTTTGGCATTCCATTTAAAATAATAGCTATGGGAGGAATAGACTTGAAAACTGCTCGAGAAACTAGTACTCTGACTCAGTTGTTGTTTTTCTTCCTTTTTTTCTCTAAATATATTTTGTAACTTGCACTGTTGTTCTGAAGTTCCCAGAATTCTTGTGAAAATGTATTTAAGTAGCTTTTAGGAGTTTTCCAAATGGTTCTTTTCTTCTTAGGATCTATCATCTCTATGACTAAAAGTCAGTTCTCCATGTTGCAAAAAATATGCTTCTGTGAGCCTTACTTCCCAGCCAATTAGTGAGCAACATGAATTTGTGTAGAGCTGGAAAGCTTCTTGTTTTTGAAACACCAAGATGTCCTAAACCCAGTTAATTATTTAAGTGCGTAACAGGACTGTTCAAAGAGGAACTGACATTACTGATGAGGCACATCACCAAAGCAGAGCTCTTCTGTTAGAGAGGGGAAAGCTCTCTGTTTTGAGGGAAGGGGAAATAGTGATGGTAGTGCTCAACACTTTTATCCTGGCCTTTTCCAGATATACCTTATTAATGTGACTTTTCCTGGAGTGAGGACTTCAGATTGTGCATGATGCTGCTCCGTATGAGGAATTCATTTTGCTTCGTAGGGCAATTAATACAAGTAATCACTCAGCACCTGGTTTTGCAGAATTGGTACTGAAGTTTCATTTTCCTACTGGGTTATAAGAACTACTTACAGGTTTTGTGATTAATTGTCTTTACTTTGGTTTGTGGACTTCCCCGCCTCATTAGTTTTTTGCCTTGGAATTGGAATTAAACAAAATATACAATTTATTTACTAATAATTGCCTGAATTTGATTCAGCAGTATGCAATGAGAGTGCATTTCCAGTGCTAGATTTTTGGCCCCAGTCATGGAAATACTTACTCATTACCATTTTTTTAAAACATCTTTTACCAAACTGCACATCTAAATCTATTTGATGGCCCACTGTTGCGTTCAAATAGCCTTGCTGCAAATGTTACATAAAACCACTGTGAATTTCATGTAAATTTTTGTGATAGTGAAAACATGCTATTTCTGTAATTTTTTTCTTCTCTTCTGTTTTGTGAAAAATAAGGTCTATAGAGGAAATCTGAAAAGCACAACATAAACGTAGCTGTCAAACATATTAAATGCAGACTTTTTTGCTAAATGTTCTTACAGAACATTCAGTAGTTGAAATTACGAAGCCTGATACTCAGGCAACTTAACCAAAAAGTCACTTCTTTTTGAGTTGCAATTCTAGAACACGTTTTATAGTCAATAGTTGTTTCTCATGTGTATTACTTTAACAAAAATATTAACATGGATATGACAAATCGCTATTGTTAGATTTGCAACTGGTATCTCCCTTCCCAGGATTTTTTCTAACAAGGTCATTAATATAGAAAATCATTTTGTCTTTTCTGTGTATTCACTTTCTTCACTGGGTAATCTTTGAAATCTGTACAATGCTCTCTTTAAATAGATAGAGGAATGGAGTTTATATTACCAATCTGGCCTTTTCAAAAGGTCAGGAAAATATAACAGTTACTGAAAAACTGAGTTTTCTAACCTAGAAAAGTTTAACTGGATTCAAGGAGGAAGATTGGAGGATAAAACAGATATTGAATGAAAGAATTGATATTGAAGATGGCAACAAGCTTAATTAAAAAAATAAGTCATGAAAAATTGTGTTGTAATTTTGCTGTTAGTGTAAAACCATGTGATTAGTAAATCACACTGCCTGTGAAATGCGTTATTCTTGGGTTACCTTTTTTGGTAGAAAGTAGCTTTCTAAATACAGGCCTTTTTTTTAAATAATGCTGTCTGAGACCTAATCAGTTTTGTTTTTTCAACATTTAATTTGTTTTGCATGTTCAGAAAGTTCAGTTTGGGTTTTTTTGGCAAGCAAAATGTGGAACAGTTTATTAAATAATGTACAGATATGCCCAAATTCCCTTGGGCCAGATGTTCTGCATATAATCCATGGCCACTTCTGGATGTAATTAACAGAATGTATTTATATATATATATATGTAGTGGGCGCTATAAATCTTACTAACTGACTTGTGCTAGTGCTGACTTGGAAATACTGAGAAGAATGTCTCATCCTTGTCAGAACATGAACCTGTGTGCTGTGGAGATCATGGGTTTCCCATTACTGACATGGGGATTTCTTTGGATTTTGTTTCTAACCACTTTTCTCCCCAAGCAGTCGGTATGGGGGTTTGGATTGTGATGAACTGGTCCCTTCTAGAAACGCTAGTTTGGCACTGGTTAGCTGTATCTTCCTGTTTCAGGTACAAGCAGCTTTAAGGGTATGGTTACTCCACTAAATGACACAGGTACTGCTTTCCTCTTGGAGCTTCATCAGCTTAAGTCTTAAACTGTTTTAAGTGTTGTATGTGAAACCTTTCTTGAAGTGAGTGAGTACAAAGCATAGTGTTGCACAGAAACATTGGACACTGCCCTTTCGTAGTAGACAAGAGCTCCTTGGAAGCTCACATTCGTTAACTTGAGGATGAAATGTTGTAAGGTATTTTCACATGAGCAAAACTTTTGATCTTCAAAAAAAGTTGCCATTGACTTTCAGAATACTTGTTTTGTATTGGATTTTCTACTTGTTAAGAAATTTTGTATCTACTTTTAAAGATCAAAGAAAAATACTGTTGGGGTTTTTTTAAGTTCTCCAACTATTAATTGGTATTGACAGCACTGATAAACTAAAAGATCCCTTGTTATCATCAGTTCAACAAATTCTTCTCCTTTTAAGTCTGTCAGAATGCAGAACACAACAAGTAGAGAAGAAAACCATGATCTAATAAATATACGTTGGACTATAATACTGTAATTGTTCTCAAGTCTGGATACAAGTGATTTAAAAACACTCTTAGTGTTAAATCGTCGTTACAAATCAGTGGTTTAAAAACAGTCTCATGTATTGTTCAGGAATTTAACTGGCCTATTCTCACTGTTGTTAAAGCTAATTCCGTCATGATTTCACACTTTAAAAAAAAAAAAATACTCCAAAAGAGGTACACCTATTTGACATCTGGTTAAAACTGCATGGAAGAAATGAGAGAATTGGTTGCTATCTTTAAGATTATTTTTTTTTTCCTGTAAGAACTGGAAAATATGGTAATAATGACTCCATTATTAGGCCCTATGTCTTGTTTCCTTTCATCATAAATAATTGGTTATCCCTGAAGATGTCACTTGTTACTGAAATGGGGCAGAAGATGGGCTTTTAAGCTGTGGGATTTGGGTTTTTTTTCCTTGAAAAAACAGTATTTTGCCATAAACGGACTTCAGATGCCTGCTCTTTTGCCTTCCCTAAGACGTTATGTGTTCGTCACTGGTTTAGGGTGATACGTAGTCGTGTGCTTTTCCCTTCATCCTTTGCAGGTTGCCACATCTCTGCTCCCCAAAGGACTGCTGTGAATATTCTGAAGAGCCACCATTTCTTGCAGGCCCCAAAGATTTTGAAAGTTTCCTTGATCTTTCCTGCTTTGTGTGTGTTGTATATGGTGTTCTGCATAATGCATATGAGGACATAATATTGACTCTGGGAAATGTTTTGGTGTTTTTTAAATGTGGGCAGAAATAATGTTTTGCAAACAGTGTTGATCTGAGCACGTGTTCTATAGTGCTTTCCTGTTGGAGAAAGTAGTCTTAATGTGTCAGGTAGACCACTTTAATCTTGAGTCTTCATATGATCCAGGGACTGAGAATTTGTCTTCACCCTTTATTTCACAACACAGTATTCTGTAAAAATGTTGTTCTAAGCCATTAGTATTCAATAATAAGTGTTCTTTTGAGTGCCAGTTGTGTCAGACAACAAAAACACCAGGGTGTTACGCCACTGTATATTAAAGTATAAGTACCTCTGGAGACTATTAAGACAAGGTGTTGTGTGTGAGAAATGCTATATTAGAGAGTTTTTTGAAGTTTCTCTCTCTGTCTTTTAGAACAGTTAGAGTATGACTCCTCATAGTATGGAGGCACAGATTCACAAGTGAATAGCTATGCTTTAAAGAAAAAAAAAAGCTCCAGTTGATCTTCAGGCTTCATAAAAGTGGTCATTTCAAGTGATGATTTCTTGGTTTTCTGTGGAGAAGAGAGTCTGTCCTGCTAACTCGAGTACTTACAGTGAATTTAAGTCTGTAGTCTTTACCATGGTATCAAATTTTGATATTTTTTTTTTTTTCTGGTATATGTGCATGATGGGTTAATGGAACTGCAGGGGCAGGAGGAGGAGTATGAGTACAAGTACATGAGAATGTTTAGCATTCTGAGAATTGTGAAAACAATATCTATCTTTTTTGTAGAGGAAACTAGGAAATTTATGGCCTAGTGGAGACCTTAAAGGCAGTCAGAAGTGGTACATAAATGCCTTATTTAGCTGTTGAAGTTCATCCATAGCTTTTGTATCTAGCATCTTTTTCCTGGCACACATAAAGTAAAAGAAAGGACAATCTTGTCAGAAAACTACAGCAGTGTAGGCTTATAGGTGTTAAGGGGGTGGGGAATTCTCAATACCAGTGAGAGACAGCAAGCGGAGTATTAAAGAATAAATAAGAAAATGCTTTAAAAGACTAAGCAACCACTAAGCTTCAAGAGAATACGAGTTACTGGATGTGGCTGGATAATAGTTCGATTAAAAAGTGAAGCTGCAGGAATGCATAGCTTATGAATGAACAATAAGCAGTTTGGGTATGCAGTGAGTATCAGTTGCAGAATTGTAAGGTGGGAATGCAAACTAAAACATTTTGAGTTGTGGGAATACAGAAATTAGTACAAGTCTTTACATCGGTACTGTGAATGTGTGACCAGCGAGAGCCAGTGCCGTTGGTCTCCCCGCAGAACAGTGGGCTGTGGTGGCAGCAGGGTGTGTTACCGGGTGACCCAGGGAGTCTTTGATGTAATTCCCACCCGCATCCTCATTACCTTTGAGTATTTTAACATCTGGGGGAAAACTTAATAAAAAATGGCAAAACCCACTTTATTTAAATTTATGAAAAAGAGGCAAGATGGTATGAAAACTGCAACAGGAAGAAAAAATTTATTTGCCCATCATGTTAAGACTTTTATTAACTCCTAATAAAAGTATAATGAAAAGTATGACAATTAGCTACTTAGAAAAAACTTAACAGAATAACATGAATTAATTAAATGTAATTCCAGTAGAAGAAAGGTTATTGGAATTACTATTCCAGAGGTTAAAATATAATACTGAGGAGATAGAGTTGCATAGAGAATACTGGATCGTGTCCTGGATGTTATAAATAGACTGCATAATTTCTCATTGCTTGTGAGAAAAGGCTCAGCAAGCTTTGGCAAGCATGAAGGTAACATTTATTTCTGTCTTACTGAACTTCAGCTTCACTAGTCTCTTTTGCTGCTGCTTTACCCTTTCTTTGGAGTAGCACATCTAGGCAACTACATGCACTTTAAACTCAGTGAAGATAGATTTTTTTTTTTTTTTAAATATAATTCAAAGGACTTACAGCCTCAAATTAGATCTGGTTCCATTGAAAAGAAAACACAAACTTAAATGAGGGAATTGCACTACTTGTCTTTTATGAGATGCGGACTTGGGTGACTGTTAAATCGGCTGGAGAAGTGTTTGGTTTGGGGAGTTTGCTGGCAGTCCGGCCTTTGGAACAACTCTCAGGAACAGTTTGACACCTTCTGTTGCTTGTTTCCTACCGGTTTGGTGCAGCGCTCCGAACAGAATGGCTCCTGCGCCACTCCTTCTCGGAGACGCCAAATGGCTTGGCTCCACACTGGGTCCAGGGCACGTGGGAGCTGACTGTCTTTCTGAGAGAAGTACTCGTTTGTAGTTTGCCACAGCCTGTCAGTGGCAGCGCTGACTTCGCCCAGCATCTGCTGCTTCTCCAGACGGACTCTGCTGGCCAAGCCACCGCAGCTTCTCTTCATGCCCTTGGTTGACCTTAAATCTCTTCAAGGATTTAAATTACCTCAAACAGAGTTATTTTGGACTAATTTAAACTCTAGCAGGTACTTAGAGGCAATTCAAGCCATTTTGCAAGTTGTTTCAGTATTAGGGCATAAAAAATTGCTAGACTTGATAGATACTTTAGATGGGCAGAGTGCTTAGCAGTGTAAGCTGGAAGAAATTTGATCTGAGCAAAACTATAACAATTTTGGCTTATCCTTCTGACTTCGGATATATCTCACTACTGTGTTAACTCTTCAAATAAATCATAAAAGCGGAAATTAAAAATCGAGTATGTAAAGTGGCATATTCTGAACAACAGTTGATTTTTAGTAACTTCCATGTATGTGTATATTGTTGAGTGATTATTAATAACTTTAAAGTTCAGTTCACCTTTCAGTACAATTTGGAGTTAGAAATCTGATTTCTATCAACTGTTAAATTAAGAAACAATGTTTTAGGAAAGATTTTGCTTAGACATGACAGTAACAGCAATACCGATCTTGGTCCATCCTAATTGCACAGTAATAGCAGTCTGTTTCATTGGCTGTTCCGGCAGCCATGGTGTGGAGAATCCTCATTCACCGGGAGCAAACGAGTGGAGGGTGCAGAGGTGAGGAGAGAGAAGGGAGAGGCTGAAGGCTGGAAATGGGGGCTGAAGGCAGAGAGCTGCAGTGACTGGCACTGCTGGTGCTGCCTGCCCCGACACGCAGAGGAGGGCGGCAGGTCTGGGGAGAAGCGGGGTGTCTGCCAGCAGCTCTCTGCTGGCGCCTGGTGTGGTGACTGTAGCCATCCAAGTGTGGAGAACTGTCAAACTTAACACCAACTGCTTCCCCCCTCCCTGCCCTAGAAGCCTTTCAATCCAAATAGATACCACTGGGGATGTTCAGGGAGTGTTCTCTTGCAGTTATTGTGAAACACGTAACAAGATGTTCTAAGGCCCTGTGTGTCTGTAACCTGTTAAGCTCAAATATGATTTTGTTTTTTAAAACATTTTTTCTATTATTTACTGTTTAACGGGTGCTAGCCTCTAAATTTTTTCATTCTCTGATTAGCCATTCCCTCAAAAATGTCTCTGTATCTTTTTTCCTTTGCTAATGGTGCTTCTTTTATATCCTTTTATTTGAGTCTATTGGAGACTTCACTTAGTTGCTCTGAAACAACGGTTCCTTGCCATGCCCTGTATGGGCCCCAACTGAACGTGTTTTACCAGTTGTACCTTGGAATGGTGTGTTGTCACTGGCTTTTGGAAAAGAGTTCTGTTCATTCTGATGTCATGTCCTAGAGTTCAGCACAACGTCACGGGGAGATCCCAGCTTCTGATTTCAAGCTGATTTAGATCACATAACCTGCTATCATGGTACCGCCTTCTGTGCTCTCTGCTTCATTCCCATCAGCTGTACAAGACCATGCAATGTCTCCCACAGCTCTCTCTGGCTGTAGAATAAAACATTCTGTAGAAAAACTGTGTATCGGAGAGAAAGGTGTGTCACCTTTGATCTTGATTACAGGCACAGAAATGTTCTAGGTTTAGTTTCCTCAGGCAATCTCCCTTCCAGTTTATGCCAGCCTCTGGCTTTGGTCCAGGGCCAGTCGTTTCCTCTCAAAGCATGAGCCTCTTCAGAGGGTTTCATAGTGCTTAAAGCAGGGCATTCTTTGGGTCTCTACCACAGGTCATGGGAAAAGGTGCTGTGTATTAAAAGTATTTTTAAAGGGGAAGGACAAGAGACAGGCTTGCTAACGTGCATTTTTTTTTTGTCAGTCTGTACTGAATATGAAGCTATATGTTGTCCATTACATATGTGGAAAATTTTAAGTTTAAATCCCCTAGAAGTTGCAGCAGCCCCTTTTTAGATAATGTTTGAAAGCAGTGGCTGACTTCCTTGCTCATTAAATGTCTGAGGAGTGGGCTTTTGGCAAAAGTCTTTGGGTAGCTTAGAAGAATGAGAGAGAAGTTGATGTTGCTTGTGTCCAGTTAGTGTTAGTCCTAAGCATGGACTACAGCTGCAAATTCATTAATCTATTGGGTGATCTATGAATTAATTATGTTTTTTCAGTTCTTCGATTTTAACTGAAGTAGGAGCATGCAGCCAGCTTAGGGAGGAAAAGTTCACGGTAGCTAATTTTAGGCATCTAATTTAGATGTTCTGGATCTCTTTGCATTCTCCATTACCTAAACAGAGAGCGCAGACGCTGCTATCGGTGTCAGTTAGAAATACCTAGTATGAATCCTTTGTGGGATTAAATTAGTTTGCAGGTCTAAGCTTGCTGTCATCTCAGAATCCTAACAAATGTTGGTCTCTGTCATTCTTGGCCCCCCAGTATAACTAGCCCAGGAGGCCTTGGATGTTATAGACCTTCAAGAGAATTATGACGGGAGTTTTGTAATCCAGGGACGTTAATATTCAGCAGTGATGTTAACAGGTTTAAAGCATTTATACTGAATTTTGAGACTTCTATCGAGGTTTACAGGACAGTTTCCTGAGTCACTGAGAATGGTTTCCACTACATTATGATAAAGATGGATATTTGTAACCTTCTAATGTGTCAGAAGGGTGTTTACTACCCATGGAAGTGCTTAGTGCTTTTAAATATGGGGATTCCACAGAATCATAATTTAGTTGCCAGAAATTTTCCATCACGCTCCTTTTAATATACTAGCTTTGAAAACAGCCAGGAGTTTCGTACTCTGTATGCAGACTGTAACTAAGTTAGAATGCCTTTCCAAAAGTGAAGCTAAACATTATTTTTTCATGCCTGGAAAGAACCAAATATTGCCAGACTAATATCTTATCGTAAAGCCATATGTCTCCCTGCTCTCCATAGTTTACAGGAGTAAAGTTTACATGCCTACTTCCAGCGCAGAGGGTCCCAGCCACACCGGGACAGAAATGGAGGGGATGTTGGACGAAGCTCCCTGTTTCTGGAGAGTCATAATCACAAAGGTGTCCTGTACGGGAGAAGAGCGCGTTAGGGTGCTGTACATCAGCCTTTCCTCTCCTTGTGTCCATTGCCTTGTGAGTTACTTGGCTAGTACAAGAGAAGGCTGAAATATTCCATGGGGAAATAAAACCTGGTGCTTGTACACAAAGAAAAAGATACAGCATATAATAAAAAAAGCTTTAAAATTTCCAAAGTTAATGTGATGATTAAGAACCTGCAATGACTTGCTTTGGTGTTTGTTTTTTTTTTTTAAAGTTTTAAGCTGACTTGTAAATAAAGAGCTGATGTAGGTGGGTAACGTTGTGCAGAACACAGGGTGATTGGTTTGGAGTGGATTTTGTGGTTTACCTCTAGTCTCGAATATTTTTTTAATTTTTTTTTTGTTTTACCTTCTTTGTGATAGTATAGTGCTGAGGATACTGGATGGAATTACCTTGGGGATCGATATGTTTCAATTAAACATGCCTACAGAGAAAACTGGTTTTAATTCATACTTTTATATATTAAAAAAAAAATTATAGTGCTGTTAAAAGGTTGATTCATCATATTCCAAAATTTTTAACTTTGAAAAATATTTGAAGAAAGTATCTATATTTTTGTCCTGATGTCCCCTCCACTTAACTTGTTTCCGTATAGCATGTTGGCGATAGATTTTTACATACTGTTTCAATGCTGATTTAAAGTGTCAAGCTGCTTTTTCCAGTTGGTAGTCAATTAGGAAAGAGAGGCATTCTCCACTGGCAGCATCGTTTTACCTGTGCATATTGCTTATGCACTTCTACCTGTACTTTTTGTTTAAAAGCATAGAATTTGGGTGGTGTCTGTGTTTTAGCATGTTTCCACAGCTGTTACCATAAAGGAGCCCAGGATGATGTTTGGCGGGGTGGCACTGCTGGTAAAGAACGGCTGTGTCAGACACCTGGTGTTGACAAATGCATGTTAAAGCAAAAATGGTACATGGTGTACTTTGATGGTATACATGGGAGAAATTAACAATGTGTTTTTCCTGTTCTGAAACTAAATGGAAAAGTGGCATTTGTGACTGCTTGAAGTGATTGCATATGTTAAGGAGTCGTTTATTTCTGCTAGATGTTCACTGATGTCTCAAAGGGTAAAAATGATCCATGCTAGAATGGCTTTCAGATTTTTGTGGTAGTGGAATATTAGTTTTCCTACTGATAAACCTTTGTGACTCAAGGGCTACCTAATGTTTGAGTGGAGCACTGAAAATATCATAAAATTACTCAAATCAAGCCGCTTCACTGCTGACCTCATTGGTTTGCTGCTTTTTTCCTTAGTTCACTCCTTTCTCGTGGTGTCTCTTGAAATGTCTGAGTGTTTTCCTGTGTGTGCTTGAGTGGTACTGGGATGTAGGATTTTTTTTTTTTATTTTATTTTAGCACTATTGTCAGTCTTGGAGTAGAATTGATTTAAGGTTACATCTTCAGCTAGTTCACCGAGTCCCATTTATTTACAGTATAGGAGAGGTATTAATATTGATTATCTGGTTTTAGTGTATCAATAATCTGAGTTTTCCTTAACCTTTCAAAGGGGATCAGAGATCCATTCACATGGCAGCTACAGACCTTGTGTCATTGTTTAAACTGAGCCATTTTGCTGCTTGTTTTAACACTGAGGTTCAGTGAAATGTTATTGTTGTGCTCAGTGGGTAGGTACAGTTTTGGCAAAGTGGATCTTTATGATAAGGGGAAATAAGTAGCTTTTCTATTTATATTTTTGTGTTAAACACACATTGTAGCACTCTCTAGGTTTGTTATTTACATATATGTGTGTATAAAAATACATATTATTTAAGGATGTGTGTGTATGTGTATGTATATATATCTTAAGGTTTTATCAGTGTTGTGCTGCTGGAAGCTCATAATTTTAAGGCAACTTCTAAATTAAGAGATCATTTAGTCCTAATAAAACCTTTATACCATATGCTATTTTCTGTAGGTGACTACTTATTGCTCTAAATTCATTTTAGCAATTTGGAGAGGGGGAGGATTGTTTGTGGGCGTTCATGTTTTCAATACTTTCTACGTAGTCTGTTATGGAGACAAATGGCTGCATACCAGAAATTGGCTACAAAATGTGGAACTGATGTAAAGAGAACAGAGGGGTTAATTTTTATTCTGCCAATGTTTGTGGTGAAAAGCCAGAAGAGTTAGCTTCTTAATTACTTGGCAGGGGGTCATCAGGAAGGGTCAGGTTTGCAAAGAGCTGCATGGCTGATGGCTTGAGGACTTGAGGTGGTGGTCGCTGGAGTTGGGCACACGATGGCGGGTGACGGTTGCTTTGAATGGAGGGGGAGAGGGGCTAGGGAGATGAGTTAGAAACTAGCAATGTAGTTAACTTTAAAAAGTAGCTCAGTTGAAACTCAGTTGAGGAAAGACTGGTGTTTTCAGTATGGAGTATGTGCAGCGAAGGTGTGGGGTTTGTTCTTGTGTTTTGGATCTGAGGATTTGGGATTAGCCATCGTCCTGTTCTCTACCAAAATGGAATCTTTTTATCACCTTTTAAGGAAAGGTAAATTTAAAAACAGACATGTCCAGAAGCACGTTAGTAATGCAATTTTGAAGGCTGGGGTAAATCTGTAGGAAGATATATATTTTTTAATAATAATAAATATTTTATTTTAATTTATTTTAATAACTTTTTTAATCAAAGAAGGTAAATTATGATCTCTAACAGTAGGAAAAAACTGTTTCAAGGTCATCTGTTAATAAAAGATGAAATAGAAATTATGTATCAGGAAAACTGATAAGACTTCCTAATCACCTTCCTCAAAAGAGTGGGGGATTATTGAAAGGAATTTAAAAGATAGCACGTCAAAATCAATACAGGAAAGTAGTTTTCATCTAGTGTCCAATTACAAACTCTGAAAATTATTGATAACCTATACATCATATCTTACAATTTTTATAGCTGCATAATATAATGAAATATTTGCATGGCTAGCAAGCAACAGTATGGATACATGTTTACTTAAAATTTTATGCCTAGTGGTTTGTTGGTTTTGTTACCATATGCCCAAAACCTGTGACAGAGTCTGTGATAGCCCCTTATCTTTCTGCCCCCTGGTTAGATATTGTTTAATGGCAATTATTTCTTTATTGCCACCTCCAAAGATTAATTGTGGTGTGCGGAGGTGAATAAATACTGGTTCTTTTCAGGGTTCAGTCTCAAGGGCAGTTGCAACCTTTTCCTTTGCTGTCCCATTCCTCCAGCTGCAGTCATCTGCGCCTCTTGGTTGTTGTATACCTGCTGGTGCTTCTGCACACAGCTGCTTCAGGAAGCTCAACTGGAAGAATTGTCTTTTTTTTTTTTTTTCTTCTCCCCCCCACCTTTGGCAGAGGGGGGAAGCCCAGTTCAGATTCCTGAACTAACTACACGACCGCTCGGCTCAGGGGAAAGGCAGGTATCCCTCAACCTGAGTTTGAGCAGAGCAAGCTGCAGCTTGGTGGTATTCTGAAGGAATACCACGGATGAACGGCTTTTGAGATGGTTCTGACTTTTGGAAGCTCTGTGCAGGCGTATCTCCGTTAACGTATTTCAGTATTTACTGTCAACAGGTAGAATACACAGTTTGGATTCTTGAAATTATATGCCTTCTCTTGTAGAATTGAAGGCCCTTGAAAGCTTAAAAAACTGAGAAATGAGGAAGTGTTTTAGATTGTAAATAAAATTCTGTTAAGCTTTGAAATGTGACTTAATTTCTGGATACTAGTGGTGTAAATCAAGAAGTTGTGCTGTTGCATTAATACAAGTTGTATTTTTGTGCTCAAGTCTTGAAACATCTTGATTTGCTTTACACATTAAAGTGCTCTTTCATTTCTGTTCTGTTTACAGCTGATATTATTTCAACAGTTGAATTTAATTACTCTGGTGATCTTCTTGCAACAGGAGACAAAGGTGGCAGAGTGGTTATATTTCAAAGGGAACAAGAGGTCAGTGACTTGAAAAACAAAAGTGCTGTTACTACGCTGTTCTTGTGTTGCACAGTCTCACTTCATCTTTTCTTTTCATTCTGTGAGGTTTAAATGGTTGGATAGTTTTCTCCAATTTAGCCAGATTTCTAATATCTGCCTTGTGCTGAACTTGGTAGGTTAGTTTGGTGGTGGTTCCCCTCACTCCCTTCAAAAAAAAAAAAAAAGTCCCCCAAATCCAATGAGTTTGTTATATATGTACCTGGTATGCTCAGTATCATTGTGCAGAATTGCCTTTGGACTTTCTCCTAAATTTTGCACGTGCCTAGTCATGTCTGGGAGAAATCTGGGATTGTGTTCTTTAAAAAGTCAATGTTCCAGACACAATTCCCATCCTCTCCCCCACCACCAAAGAGCATCTTTATCCTTCCCTTTGAAGAGCTGATGAGAATTTGAGCCTTTGGTTTTGAGCCTTCTCCTGGATCAGAAATACCAAAATTGATCATGGAATTTTAATTCAGCTTGTATGTGCATGAAGTATGCTAATCCTTAGGTGCTGTGGGTTTTTTTTTTTTTTCAGCAGGATCCCACTTCTTTCATTGTGTGGTTCAAGTGATGCTAAGTTAACGAACAGCGATCCAATATTTTGTATTTCATCCTCACTGTGGTACTACTTATAAAATGTTTTACCAAAAGTGACTTACCTTTTACTGAGCAGATTTTGAGAGGTAGTGAAATGAAAATACTGTTGCTGAAAAAGCTGCTGAAATGTTATACTACTACACCTAGACAGCTCATAGCTCATTTATCATTTAGTCTGCTGTATAGACTTAACTAAGGCACAGGGAGATGAAGGTCAAAAGTGTCCTCCCGCTCAGGATCTCTGACTTTCTTGATGCTTGTTTAGAGCAGAACTATTATTGGTTGTCTTTCAGCTGTTAGTGCTCAGTTGTTCTGTAAGTCAAAACCCAGCTGTCACGTCATTTCCTCATAGGGTAACAAAAAACAAAAACCAAACCAAAAAACAAGTCAGACACAGGAATATTTCACCGTCTGCTTGGGAGCACATGCAAAATGGGGAAGAGTTGGGCATAAGGGTCATTTCTCTTGTCATGTGCAAAACTGCAGAATTTCTGGAGTGGAGGAAAAAATCTAAAGTAAGTATGTAATGCTGGAACCTCAGTAAAGTCCTACAACCAATATTTTTAAAGAGTGTGGATTTTGAACTAGGTGAACTGGGCTAATAACAACTTAGGATAATTATAAAATTTCCCATACACTTTAATTTGGGAAGGCAGGCTGAAATGTTGTGCATCGTGCCCTGACCTTGTATGACATGATTTCAGTTCCAAGCAGCTGATTCTTCCAACCAAATGTGCGAGTAAAGAGGGAACACGCTGCCTGGTGCCAGCCAGGGCAACTCACTCAAAGCGTGGGTGGCTGGGTGAGGAACGTGGGTAATGCACTGAATCGTGTTAGCTGAGAGGAGCCTGCCCAAAATGCTTAAAAGTTAAATGGCAAATGGGGAGTAAAATAATGTGCAGTCTCAGAATTAACTAAGACCCCATACTTGTGAGAGATTGCAGGAAAAAAAACCCTAGCTGAAATGACCTTATCACAGTTGCCAAGCCGAGTGAGGAAGTGTCAGGACAAAGGTTGCCTTTGCAGCCTTGTGTTGGCCAAGCAGTCTCCAATCTGGGAGTCGCTGCTGGCTGCTCCCCAGTGCTGCGCTGGCTGTTGGTGGCCACGGCTGCTCCCCAGTACCACGCTGGCCATCTGTGTCCAGGACAGGGTTTTCCTGCACAGACTCAAGCCAATCTCTGTAAGTGATTTGCTGCTTCTCAAGTAAGTGATTCCCGACGGTGTTTGGGGGAGCTTGTTCTTTCAGAAGTTCTGGGCACTGCAGCTCTACAAGTGGGGTTGCTCTCCAGATGAGAATCACTAACATTAACTTCTTTGAAAAGCCTGATAACTAGTTGCCTCAAATTGGATATTGCAAATCTGTGGATATTTGTGACTTTGATCTTTGTTCCGTGCTGCCGCATCTGCCAAGTGAGGATAATCCAAAGGGGTCTTCTAGTTCTGCGAGGGGAAGAGTTGTTAGTGTATTTGTAATAGTCTTTGGTACATCATGGTGAGCACTACAGAATGGCTTAGATTAAAATGTGGTAATCCCAGCCTTCAAGTTTTTATGATAAAAAAGGTTGTCAAAGCTTGCTTACGAGCTCTGATACCGCTTCGGGACACAGCATGTTTTAAAGTGAGTAGGAGAGGAGCTAGATCTAATGCTCGTACTGGATCTTGCTGTCCCTTCATCAGAATGACTTTGTGCAATCGCGTTTTTATAAAAAAACATGCTTAATTATGTCCTATGTCCTTTAACATTTATTTCCTAGTCTGGAAGCCCCATGTTATGTCCATATTGTGGTGATGAGAGGAATGAGTTTTGGAAAAGGACAGGGATGGAGTTCAGGTGAAATGCAGAATGTGATCCTGTGGAGTTGGTGGTTTAGGCTTTAGGACGTCGCTAACTTCTCTGCTCCGGTTCTGGTGAAACCGCTTGGGAGAGGTAGCGTAGCCCGGAGCTGTTCCAGGCACATACAGGAGCTCCTTTGCAGACAGCAAGGTCTCTTGAAAGTGCTTTGGTGTGCTAGGTTCTAGGAGTACACACATAGTTATGTATAAAGATACGCTTTTTTAAAAGGAAGTCTGTGTGCAATGTATTGATACTAAAATAGATACAGTATCATAGAGTAAAAAGTAAAATTCATCAAGATCTGTTGTAAAAAGTTTATTTTCTGATTGACAATTTACTAATGAACCGAGTAACATCACCTTCAAGAAATATTGTGTTTCCTTGCAGAATAAAAGCCGTCCTCATTCTAGGGGAGAATATAATGTTTACAGTACCTTTCAGAGTCATGAACCTGAGTTTGACTACTTGAAAAGTCTAGAAATTGAGGAAAAAATTAATAAAATTAGGTGGTTACCGCAACAGAATGCTGCTCATTTCCTGCTGTCTACAAATGGTAAGGAGATTTTATTTTTGCAAAAGAACTTTTGATGTCATTTGAATATTATGTCACCTGTGATCCACTTCTGGGGGTTTTTTCTGGAGTGTTTTGTGGTGGTTTTAATGTCTTCTCTCGTTATATGCAAAGTATGTTTTGATTGTAATACTCTGTAAATTACTGATTTATGAATGTAAAAATAATGAAGCAGCAACAGAATAGACACAGTTATAGGGCTGCATTCTGTGGATAAACTGACCGTGCTATCATTTTACATACCCTGTTACTCTGCTGTACTGGTTTTGTATAAATGGGTTCCCAGTATGCTGAACTGTCGCAGATTTGAAGTTGATTTTTTTGTTATCTCAGATGAATTTTTAATAAAAGCATTTGAAATGGAAACACTGTGGTTACAGTGCTCTTTTTGCTTTTCCAATACCAGAACATCATGTGTGCTTTGAAAAGCAACTGTTTAAAAGACAACAGTCACTCTAGGAGGAGTATATTTATACCATTTTTACTGTACCTTAGAATACATAAAAGCAGTGCAAAAATTGCAAGTTGGTAATTACAAGTTTTCGTGTACTTTTTTTTTTATTTCTTCCAGTGTTTTAGTAGTGGTTATTAGGTATAGGTATTAGGGATGTTTCATTTTGATGCATCATGGAGCAAGCTGTAGCTGTAAATGCAGAGTCTGTGCATGGAAAAAGTTGCTCATACCGTCAGAGGAATACACTTGTTCCTAACAGTTTGGATGACTTTTTGCCTTGTCCTTAAATGACTTTATGTAAGGGCTAATATTCTACCTGCTGTACGAAATTTTAACAGTGGGAATGACTTCTGTCTACTGGACTTTGAAATACAAATAATCTTACTTTGATTTAAGTCTTACTAAATTTTAAGCGGTCTTTAAACTGTGTCATCGTAAGTGCTTTAAAGACATGCAGTAGCCTGGGGAGGAGAGGTTTGTTTCCAGTTCGCTATGGATCTCTCTCCTGGTGTATACTTACTTGCTTCCCTTAGTAAGGCCTGGGAAGCTCATGCCCTTGGACACGGAACCCGAAAATAATGGGGCAAGTCCTGTTCTCACTTACTGCCTTTGGTTGTCTCTTAGCAGACACCTGGGACAAATCTGGGTTTCCTTAAGGTAGTTACTGTAATTAATTCATGGGTTTGTTGGGGTTTTCCCTAGCATTTGTCTGTTAAAAATAATATAGATGGTCATACGGGGCTTGTTGGTGAATTTTGGTAATTAGTGTGTGAAACTTCCCTTGTGAAGGGTCGTTTTGGTGAAAGGTAGTCACGGGCCTTACTGTTCAGGAGGAAACTTGTATTTTATTCAAACTGAACATTACATTGGAGTTAAAATGGAATCTGTTTTTTTTTTTTCTCTCCATTTACTGGTATTTTCATGCATCTCCTGTCTGCACCCTCCAAGGGCATGTGTCTGGTATATTTTGTTTGTTTGTTTCTCATCTATCAATTCTGGTAAACAATATAGCTGGAAGGCAAAGTACTTCTAGTACAGGTAGGGCGGGCTGTACTCTGTGTTACGTTGTTATTTAAAGGGTTCCCTCAAGTCCTTTCTGTTGCAAGCAGTAGAAAGCTGGATAGATAAATAATATCCACTCTGCTGACTCCATTATTTAGTTATTTTGAATTTAATTCATTCTCAAGCATGTGACTTTTTGTTGATTTTTAGATAAAACTATTAAATTATGGAAAATAAGTGAAAGGGATAAAAGAGCCGAAGGTTATAATTTAAAAGATGAAGATGGAAGACTTAGGGATCCTTTCAGAATCACAGCACTACGGGTATGTTTCTGCTCTCTGACTTTAAATATCTTTTTGCATGTACGTCTACCTTTGTAATACCAAAGCCATCAACTGAAATGTGTAGATTAAAAATGATGCTTTGATCAGGGTCATTGAAAACTTTTATAAAAAATGGAGACGCTTCTTCATACAAACATAACTATTAAATAAGGTTCCTCTGGAAAACTTGAGGCAAACTTTCATGGTTATAATATTATAATGAATTATTAGCTTCCCAATAGTTTGGTTTGGTTTTTCTTCTTGGAACATTTTAGCATATTTAAAATTGATTTAAAATTTAAACTTGTTAAAATATTTTGTTAGAGACAGCCTTCATCCACGTCTGTTTATTCAAACTGTAGAAAAAGATAGATACACTGATTCACTGACAGCAATAAAATATAACAAAATGTTATTCAAGCCTGAAAATGCAGCCTTTTGAGCACCTGGCTGGGCCTGCACTGCTTCTGTACTCAGTTCACAGAAAGCAAAGGCTCTTCCTGCTGTGTTCTTAAAATAGTCTAAAGCCTTAGTGTGACATGAAGAAAAGTGCAGGGAAGACATTTCTTTCAGAGGCCCATAGCACACTGACTTCTGGCCATGCCTGGTGCGTAGAGCGCAGTGCTGCGGTGGCTGTGCGGCTGGCTGGGAAGGAGCAGGAGGGTCCGGGGTAACCTATATCCACCCTGGGAGCTGCTCTCTCCCACGGGCAGGGAGGGTCCTTCTGCTTGGCCAAAAGCACGTGCCATTGGGAAGTTAGGAAGGATTTGGCTTTGATTGTATTGGTAATATTTATTTTTTTTTTCCCCTCAACATTACTCATGTTTAACTTGTTTGGCTTTTTTCTGAGAAGACTAAAAAATATAAACAGGGTGCTGGGTATGCTGTGGGTAGGTAGAAGGTTTCTTTGTTAGAGGCAGGTTATGAGAATGTGGAAAATGTATACTTGAATAGTCTTGACATTTTTCCACTTGCATAGTAATGTAGAATTGAACTGAGGCTTTCGCTACTTTCTAAGCCAATGCCACCCCTAACTGTATAGGGACTATGCAGTTGCAGGTTTTTGTTGGGGTGTTTTGCCTTGCTTCTGCTTAAATTGAAGATTTAACCGAAGCTTTAGGTACACGTGAGCATAATGCCATGATCGTGTCAGGAAAGGATATCTGCTTCCTCTGGAGAGTGTTGTTCTACTCAGCATCTGGGAGCCAAGATCTGCGTATTCTAATGAAAATATCTAAAAACAAGAAAATAAATTATGATACGGTTCCTTATCCCAGTGGTTGGAAGTAGGTACAGATGACATTTTGTAGATGATGTTGTACAAACTTGCCCTTATGCAGGAACCTTACACCCACGTGGGAACACGCGGGGTCCAGGATATGGCCTAACGGTTCTACCTGGTACTGGCTGTATCACTGAAGGGAGTGCAGTAGCATCTTCTTGAAACACTAATATATTTAGGAATCATCATGCTGAGTGGGGGGAAACAACAAAAAGCAAGAACCTCTCTCTTACAAGTTAGTCTTCTAAATTTGCTGCTTTTCTGGGAAAGGACGGTTGGGCTGAGCTGCAGACCTTGCCAGGCACTGCATCTTCCAAGCGGTGATGGTGGAATCAACCAAGTCTGCACAATGATTGGCAGAAACGGAAAAAAACCTTGCCTAGAGTTACTTCCATATGTTGAAGTGGTAAGGTTTTAGAGATCTAGAGCACATGTACCTTGGGCTTTTATGGGCTTTGTTCACATGTTTTGTTACAGAAACCTAATCCCCCTGTTTGTTTATAAAGAAGTAGACACGTAGAAGCAGCAGCATTTCAGAGCTGCGCCCTTTGCATAGGGACTGTGGCATTTCCAAGTACCATTCCTAATAATTCACATTAATGCATTTTTGATTTCACAGCCAGGCTGGGAACACTCATGTGGTGAGATAGGGAAATTGCCTAGTAAGAAGTAATGGATTAATTTTAATCATTACAGTTTTATGTAAACAGACTGTGAGATACAAACATGGTGAAAGCAATTACAGAGCTCTTGGATTAATTTGTTTCTTGTTCCAGGAAGAGAGATTATCTTGGACACTGTCATAACTTTTTTCTTGGTTGGCTGATGTAGTAGGTTAGTGTTCTGTTGAACTGTGTGTACGAGAACAGCGCAGGACGTCCTTGGGCAACCTTAAAACTATTCACTCGCTGTTCAGTGAGGAGCTAGAGGGAAGCTTAGTCCACCTCACCCCGACAAACCCTATCACCCTTTAGATCAGGTAGTTGGGGAAATAGGGCATCACATGTTCCAAAAATCGTACTGACTGTTCAGTGAACACATCAGGGATTTTCTTTGCAAACTGCTCTTAGCAATTTCACAAGCACCCTTCTAAGATATGGGCGGTGTTTTTAAGCACTTGTTTCAAATGGACAGAATCTTTGAATGTTGTTAGAGCAACACTCCGTTCTCCTGCTGGGTGAGGTACGAAGCTGCAGTATTTGACAGGTAACTTCTGCACGAGTCAGTGGCTGAGGTTTTATGTTGGTAGTGTGGCAAGTCAACATTCATAGGTTATTTTATTACTTGCTCAGAGGATTTGAAAAGTATTTAGTCACTAAATGAAAACAGAAATCTGTGGTGTGCAATTCATTAATATCTTCTGAATTAGAAATCAGTTTTATGCCAAAATTGACTGTTCTTTTTCATGTTTCAGGTGCCAATATTGAAACCCATGGACCTAATGGTAGAAGCAAGTCCCAGAAGGATATTTGCAAATGCACATACTTATCACATAAACTCTATTTCAGTAAATAGTGATCATGAAACATACCTTTCTGCAGATGACCTAAGAATTAACCTATGGCATTTAGAAATCACAGATAGAAGTTTTAGTATCCTTTTTTGTTCTCTATGAACACTGGGGCACATCTAAGTTGTGTATGTTTAAGAGAATGACTTTAATGTTACCAATCAGAGTAGGTGTTTGAATCTAGGGATTAGAATATAGGATTTTAAAATCTGGAGATTTAATACAGTGAAAGCAGGCCTTAAGATGCTCTCATTCTTTCTTGAGTGCAAGCATTCTTCCCATGGAAAACTGCCAGTAGAAATATCATCGACAGTTTGGTTTGTAAAGAGAAAATGAGCATTTTTGGGAGCATCCTGTATTTATGGAGTTCATTTGACTTAGGAGTTGAAAGATTTGACAAGTAGATTCTTCGTTACTGTAGGTACTTCTTTCCAAAGTTTAAGGTCTCTTAACTGACTAAGTGACACTTCTCTTAAAAAAAAAACAAATTTTAACTTTTCCATGTCAAATGATATCAGCAACTGCAGAAATAATTTGAAAATCTTTTTTGCAAGCATGTGTATCCAAAACTAATAGTGTGTCCTGCAATGACAAATCTGCAGAAAATAAAAGTAAAATAATGCAGTAAAATAAAAGTTGCCGAAATACTGGGGTCATACACAAGTTTTTCTAAAACTTTAGGTAAACAGATGAAGTATATTCAGTGTTCAGTAGGAAGCGTTAAGAAGGAGGCTCGAGAGTAGTCTGAAATTACCTCCTGCATCTGCTAAAGTTCATTTGTAAAATCTAGATGATTTATTTTTCGAATCTACCCAGTCCCTTTAATTTGTGTAGATTTCACATGGTGGAAATTAAGATCTTGCCCTGTTTTTCTACATGGTATTTTTAACATTTTTTAATAATTATCTGCTAGAAGTTATTTGAGTGTGAAATGTTACGTGCCTTTACAAAACCCTTCCCAGATATTGTAGATATTAAGCCTGCTAACATGGAGGAGCTGACGGAGGTGATTACTGCTGCCGAGTTCCACCCTCACCACTGTAACGTCTTTGTCTACAGTAGTAGCAAAGGAACTATTCGACTCTGTGACATGCGCTCCTCGGCCCTCTGTGACAGGCATTCAAAATGTAAGTTAGGCTGCATCTTTGGTCGATGGGTTTCTTGCTTTGTTTTCATGTAAGATAGAGTGTATAGGCTTATAAATAAACGTACCAAGTTCTGCTTCTTGATAAAGAGCATACAAGGTAAGGGGTGGTAGTTTTGTAGAATGGAACATTTTAATTGTCTTGTTCTAGGCCATCAACAAACAGAAGTGTAGCATGAGACAATTGACGATCTGACTCTGCTCCTGTTTACCCATTTATGCATCATAAAGTGATGGGAACAAGTGCTTTTGGCACCAGTGAGACCTGTCTTCTGTCCAGACTCAGTCTTGGTGCTTCTCAAAGGTATCTGCTTATCAAATGCCAGTTCAGGGCAGTTTATTCACCTTTGTGCGTTAGAAACTGGGCTGATGCTGCCAGAATCTGTTTACTGTGTGACCATTTGCAGCTCCTCACATAGAATTAATTCTTAAGAATATGCACTGCGTTTGAAGCGAATTTCCAGGGTGAAAGGTGAACGCTCTGTAGTCTGAGCCACCTAAACTGATGTAGGTGAGGAGAGCTTTTCTGTTGAAGCCGTAAGGATAACTGCCTACGCCTTGCACGCGGCCTCTTGTTTCTCGTTCACTTCTGTAATAGCTGTGGTTTATTGGCATTACTAGTCCTGTGGGGTGAGCTACCATACTGATGCTTGCAGGTAAGCTTTCTGTAGTGCAGATAAGGTTTTCTTATTGGTGCAATGGCATATGTAGAATGCTAGGCCACTTCATTTGTTTGACTTAGTGTTGCATTAAATTACTTAAAGCACTTTAATTTTTTAACTGCTTGTCACTGTATAATGTCCTGTTAAAAAGGATCTATTCAAAACTGAAATACATAGTTCTGGGTAGCTTGTGTCATTAAAACATTGACTCCAAGATTAACTCTTCAATTTAAATAAATTAACTCTTCAATTTAAATAAAGTGTATTTCTTTGCTTTCGAAAAGCATACCAATTACGTTTCAAGTGTAGGTACTAATATTTCATTTCGGTAGGTTGTGTTGTACAACTCTTGTTCAGATGTAGAGAAAAGTACGTTGTTCAGTAGTCTCAAAATGCATGGGTCATGCATTAAGATACTGTGTTGGGGATGCTGGTGTTTTCGTCTGCTGTTGTTGACCATGATTTGTAGATCAGGTATAATGTTTATTGTATCCATGTGCTGGGTGTCTGGGTTTTTTTTTTCTCTCTCATTCATCCCTAAGACCTGTGAGTTGTAGTTTGCTGGTGCTGTGCTCCAGTTGCGAGTGTTGGAGATAGGCATCTAGCAATCTGATGACCAAGAGCATAACATTGTTTAAAAAGAGCTTATTTCTTAAAAGCATTTAACAGCAACTTTCTTTAAAAAGAAACTAGTATATTGATTTAAAACTTTCCAAGCATGGAAAAATGTTCGAAGCTGTAAAACTTGGTATTGGTTTAATTTGTAATTGTGTCTTCTATCTACAGTTTTTGAAGAACCTGAAGATCCTAGCAGCAGATCATTTTTTTCAGAAATAATATCATCGATATCTGATGTAAAATTCAGTCACAGTGGTCGATACATGATGACAAGAGACTACCTTTCTGTTAAAGTGTGGGATCTCAATATGGAAAACAGGCCTGTAGAGACATATCAAGTATGGTGGTCAAGTTTTCTTAAATACCCCTTCTTTTCCCTTTTCTTCTTTCTCCTTATATCTAATACCAATTTAAATGTTCCAAAAAGGTGCATGAGTATCTTCGAAGCAAGCTTTGTTCCCTTTACGAAAACGACTGCATCTTTGACAAGTTTGAATGCTGCTGGAATGGTTCGGATAGGTAAGTTGGGGGGTTCGTTTTGTTTCAGTTAAGCAGTACTTAACTTTAAGAATGCAATTCGTTACATTCCGGTCAACTGGGTGGGGGGGGTGTTGTGGTTTTTTTTGTTTATTTTGTTTTGGGGGGGGGGGGGGTGTTGGTGTTTTGTTTGTTTGTTTTTTTCAAAAATACTTAATTCTTCAGTCCTCCACCCTCCAGTTGCAGAAGTAGAATAAACTTTTGTGTGTCAATGTGCTTCTAATATAAACTATTGTTGAAGTTTTATATAGTCAAGACTGGCCATTCCAAGGCATGAAAATGTGACTTAGTTTCATCCTTACAGTCTGTGCAAGAACATGCATTCGGTGTCTTGCAAATTGAATCTTATTCATATGCTTTCTGTAGGCTAAAGAAGATAAAACTGTGTTAATTACTCGTATTTGTTGCTAGCAGTGGAAATGTATGTCTTGCCTGCAAGTTGTGGAAGTATTACAATGGATAGTAAAGCCGCTGTATTATCACAAATGGTGTCTGTTTCCTGTTAGTAACTATATTAGCTACCTGACAAAATGCTTTCAGAACCCACGAATAAGACCGTGGCAGATCTGGATCATATCTGGATTGCCTTGGGGATTCTTACTTTTTTGATAGAAGGTCTATATCAGTTTTGATTTGATGGTAACAGGATCAGCCTGTGAAACAAGCTGTGGCCTGTATCTATCAAATATTGCAGAACAAAAGATCCACCACGTGGTTTAGATGGGGACAGTGATCAGGGAAGTCACGCCTGGTAAGCTGTGCACGGGAGTCAGCAAAGAAAACCTGCCTTCCTTGGTGTTGCCGCCATAGCTGAGATTGCATGTGCTGCTACGCGCCACTTAGTGACTCGTTTCTTAAGTGAACTATATTAAAGCAAACTGGGTACTCTGAATACCAGGTTGCAAGTGGCTTTTAGTTATTGAGGGGAGAAATATACCCTATCAGTCAGCTTACAAAAAAACCCCAATAGCAGCATTTACAATATCTAACATAAAATGCATAAAGAAGTGGTGTATGTTTTTCATTAAGCTAAAATGCAAAGAAGCTGACCCTTATTTCTATGTTTCTTTCAAGTAACTCCAGTCAGTCTTTTTTGGAGGGGTAAAAAAAAAAAACCAGTGAAAGCAAGGTCACCTCATTTTAACATAAGAACATAAGTTGTCATGGAAGTGCTGATGCTCACGTCTCTTTGAAAACGAAAAATGTACTTCACTCAGAGCATTTGCTAGTACAATCTGAGTGGCATAGGTTGTGGTAATAGTATCTCGTTCTCCTCCTAGTCAGTAATTTTTAATGCCTTGAGGACAATGTGTGTCGGCAAATAAGGTGACACAGGTGAGGTGGTTGCGGTTTTAACAATCCGTGAAACTTCTGGGAAACTGCTTTTCCAGTTTCAACTGGTAGAGAGAAGTGTTCAATACAGAAAATAATGAACTCAGCCTCAAGTTCAAGCGTGTGTTTTTCAGAGCTACGAACCAGCTGGTCATTGGAAGTTAGATATATGAAAGCATTTTCAGGTGCACATTTTTTTTTCTGCCTTGTTCAAAAGCAAATTTGATACTGTACAGAAACTCTGGATTGTTTCTGCAGGGCCACATCAGACGTTCACATAAGGGGTTTCTTTTGCTGATTCAAGACAATTTTTTGTAATTAATCCATTGGCGTGCTCATGGTCAACATGTGCACAGTGCCAGGGAAGGCACTTTGGTTTCTGATAGTCCACTGAAATTAAGTGCTTTACAGTGGCTTTGCTTCCACCGTGACTTTTGCTGCTGTGGGATATAAAGGGATAGAGTAGCAGTGGGAAACCCCCCTTTGTTCACATTAAGATGAATAAAGCGTAAGGGCGCTGCTGAGTGCTGCTGGCAGGAGAGGGGGGGACCAGGGAAGACCTGGGAGAGAATGCGGTGGAGTGGAAGCAGTGGTAAAGTCCAAAAATGGAACTGAGTGAAGGTATACATCAGAGAGGAAAAGAGTGTAATGCCACATACTGGCCATGACCGTGGTCTGACGGTCACCTTGTGTGTGAGGGAGAGAAGATGGGGGCTGGACGCTATTTCTGGAAACCTAGTAAGATTTGCCTTTCTTCTGCTTTTAAACAGTGCTATCATGACTGGATCTTACAACAATTTCTTTAGAATGTTTGACCGAAACACGCGACGGGATATCACTCTAGAAGCATCCAGGGAGAGCAGCAAACCTCGTGCCATCTTAAAGCCGCGTAAAGTGTGTACAGGTGGTAAAAGAAAGAAGGATGAAATAAGCGTTGACAGTCTGGACTTCAACAAGAAGATTCTTCATACAGCATGGCATCCCATGGAGAACATCATTGCTGTAGCTGCCACCAATAATTTGTATATATTCCAGGACAAAATTAACTAAAGATGACTTACTTGAGGACAGAGTCGTCGTCTTGCATAGCTAAGCTCAGTTGTTTATCTGTAAAAGAGAAGGCCTTGTTGTCCTACCAGTGAAGAACATTGATGCACTTACTTCCCTTTAGATAAAGGAGAGGATCTGGCCTGGTTGTTGAGTTCATGGTGTGGTTCTGCCTTCGCTGGGGGTCGGGAGTGTCCGTCACAATTTTCTGGGAGAAGCCCTCGAGAGGCAGAACTGATGGACAGTGCTCAATAAGGCCAATACTCAAAACAAATGTATTTATTTAAGTCTGAGCCTTCCTTTCCAGTTTATAGACCAAAAAATTTAACACCCAAGAAGAAAAATTGTCATAAAAATGTAATTTCTATCTCTCGTGCTCTTTCTCTGCTGTAATATTTGGGCCTTTCAAAACGTATATTGTGCTTAATGCCTGTAAACATTCCTCCTCTGGCCTGTATCTAGGCTTAGGTGTTTTTACCTTTGAGCACTTAGGTAGGTCTTGAGTTGGGTTCGTAGACAGGTGTCCATGAATATTTACTCACCAACTGTATCTATAACCACACCTTCTGGTGTAAACCACTTAATAAAATAACAAACTATAAAAAGTGTTTTTAAATCTGAAGGTATGTATTCAGTCTTTTTATTTTTTTATTGCATGTACTGAGATTGTGCGAAATAATTCTGATGGGCAGACTTTAAAATGTTTGCCCCAAACATTGATTTTTTTTTTTTTTTTGGCAGACTAATACAAGCATTTTTATGTAGTATTTCAAATTCTAAATTTAGAGTTTCCATGAAATTGTCATTTAGTTTAAGTTGCACTGGTTTTCTTGTAAACTGTTCTGTGTCCCAGGTAGGCGATGGAGAAGGTTAGCGTAGAGACATCCACAGCCTTAACAGAAAGTGACCACCTCGCACAGAAGGGAAAACAAAACGCTTAACAAATTTTCTTTGAAGATAAAAATTCAGTTTATCTGATGCCTCTTGATGTTAGATAGAGACATACCTTACGTGCATTATGTTTTTTAACCTTTTTAGTATTTGTCACGAAGATATAGTTTATTTTAAATACTTGGCGTAATATATTGTATTTCTCATTGCGGTTCACGCCAGCAGAAGCCCCAGGACTGCCCTGACTATGCCAAGCCGCAGCGCAGCTCGGTTCGCTGTACCGCCGAGGTGTCGGAGAACACTGAGGCCACGCACTGGCCTAAACTGCCGTTGTTGTAACTCTGGTCTTGCTTTTTTTTTTTTTTTTTTAAGCCTTAGGTACTTTTGGTTGGTTTTTTGTTTGTTTTTTTTTTTTTTTTTCTTCTTCAAAGAGGCCTAAAATGCATCAACCTTCTCTCACCCCAGCCTGGCCTGGGGGAGAAACTGTTCCTGAAGCGGTTGCAGCACGTTTAGTCGCACCGAGTAGCTAGAGATTGCACTCTATGAAATGTGCCTGCAAACTAGAAATTCCTGCTGAAAAACGAGATCCCTCAGTTGTCCCAGAGGAAGCCCAAAGCGTGGTTTACACTCCATTCTCTTCCAAGGAAGGTGTGTACGATTCCCGAATCCGACCTGCACATGCAAGAGCAAAATGTCTCCGTTACCCTCCCGGTTAATGTCCCTAGAGTGCCACTCTTGTCACAGTGAGCTAGTAAGTACAGCTAACTCTGAGGTTCTACAAATAAAGTTTAAATGAAAAAAATCTTATACTGTATATTGGTTGTGACGCTATTTGAAAATCTTGAAATGCGGAACTTGTGGGTCACTGACGCGTTAGATTTGACCTTGTTCCTAAAATACCTAATAGAGCTGATACGATGGGATTGTACATACTTGTTCAATTATTTTGACCAAAAAGTTTAATAAATTTTAAATGTTTACCTGGACTTGCTCTGTGTATTTTGAAAACTTTTTCTTCCGTTTGTGAGATAGTTGGCCGGATGAGCCAGCCTGAAGATTGTTTGTATTTCCATTTTAAATGGTTAGTTTTTGACCGGTCGTACCTCTGCCTCGGCAAGCTGTCTGTTCATACTCAGTGGATATATTAGTGCTGTCTATTTTTGATCTATTTTTGCAGCAAATGTAAGTGGAATATGAGTAAAAACAAAAAGGATACGATGAAATCTTCTATTATATAAAACATGATTTGCTTGTACCACTTCCAATTAAATAGTTTTTGATGATTCATGAAACTTTCATCATTTCATTTTATCTAAAACCAGATTTTATGGTCAATTTGGTAAAACTATTGTTCTTTCAGATACTTGCCTCAAACCCCCTGTGACTCCTGTGCCCGGTTGCAGAGCGTCGCGGGGACGGGCTGGTGCTGGCGGTGCGCGGTCGGGGTCTCGCGTTGGAGAGACGGCACTCGGCTTTAATGGGCGGAAAGTCCCGAGAGGCGCCTTCCGGCAGGTGGTGAGAAACGCGGGGAGCGGAGACGCGCTGGGTGGAGACGGTCCCAACAGAGGGGACCTCGGGCCTCGGTGGGGTTTGAGGAAATGAGTGGAGGAGCAGCAAGTTGTCTGTGCTAGAGACTAAGATTTCTGAAACTTGTTTCAGACAGTCACAGCTTTGGCACGGTGGATCCCTAACGCCCAGGTGGCCAGGGCTGAAGTGAACATTGCGTATCCCAGAGTCTCCAGACCCGGGGGAGAGTTTTCTCCATAACCCTCTCTTCACAGGCCCGTGCCTGGGCTCTAAGTTGTCCACGTAGTTGTTCTTCAGTGAGCAGAAGGTCAGCGTGTGGTAACTCCTCACCGGTGCTGGGAGAAGGGGAACCGCCCTCAAAGGGCCGCTGCTGCTCCCGGGGATGGGTTTGGGAATTGCAGGAATGGGATTTCGGATGAAAGCGAATTGCACTGTCATTTTACACTGAGAGAATCGGGACTCCTTATGGAAATGCCAAGCGGCTCTAGACAAAACAGGCCGGTAAGGTGAAGTGAGAGCTGGGGGGGGGTGTCAGTGCAGCCCGGGGGCTCTGCTGGGGGTCGGCGCTGACGCACAGCAGTGTCTGAGAGGCAGGACCTGGGACCGGTGTCTGGGGATCGTCTCCTGCCCCGCGCTGGTGGCCGTGCTGCTCCGGACACCGGCCTGCGGCGGTGGGTGCGGCACAGGGCTCCCCGCAGCCACCTGACAGGGGGGTATCGCTGGGGGGGTCGGGCTCTTCTCCCAGGTGACAGGCGATGGGACAAGAGGAAACGGCCTCCAGTTGCGCCAGGGGAGGTTTAGGATGGATATTAGGAAAAATTTCTTCATGGAAAGAGTTGTCAAGCACTGGGAGAGGCTGCCCAGGGCAGTGGTGGAGTCACCATCCCTGGAGGTGTTTAAAATCCGGGCAGACGCGGTGCTGGGGGACGTGGGGTAGTGGTGGGCTTGGCAGTGATGGGTTAAGGGTTGGACTCGATGGTCTTAAAGGTCTCTTCCAGCCATAACAGTTCTGTGAGTCTGTGGGGGACAGCTGAAACGCGTTTGACAGCCTGGTGAAATAAAATGTGCTTCCGAAGAGTTGAGGCGCTTCATTTGCACTTCTGGTTTCCCAGGGGGAGGCTTTTACCCACGGGTCCTTGTTTCGCAGCCTGCCCAAAGGCTGTCGCTGGGGCTGGAGTCCCCCTCCGGGCTCCCTGGCAGCGCGAGGGCTGTCCCGTGTGCCTGCCCCGTCCCAGAATGGCGGGAGGGAGCGGAGCAGGGTTTTCCTGTGCCCATGATTCCCCCTGTGTCAGGGGACGGGGGGGGGGGGGGCAGGCATCGCTCTGGATGTTCATCAGCTGGAGATAAAAGCTGGGGTTTTGTTGTGCGGTTCCTTGTGTCCATTTTAATCGGCAGAAAGGGCCCCGCGCTTGGGTTGGGTGCGAGGAGCCAGCCCGGCTCTTCTCTGCTCCGAGCGGTGGTGACCCGCAGAGCGAACGTGCGCGGCTCTCCCTCGGCGCTGGGCGGGACGCGGACGCGCCGGTGGCTGCAGCCGTCGCCGGGTGCCCCGTCTAACGCGCTTCTCTCATAGAGGTCTTGTTCTGCCTTACACCACATTTGATCCAAACCCTGGCGGTGCTCACCAGCCAGTAAGAGGCTGCGTTAAGCCGTGAGGATGAGTTTCCCAGGCGCGTCTGAGCAGACGAGTGTCTGTGTTTGGCTGAGCTTCCACCAGGGATGGGGCTGGAGGTCCCTGTGGTGCGGGAGGAGGTGGCTCTTGCGCAGCGGAGCTCTCCTGGGCTCTCAAGCTTTAGACTTTGAGAACAAATAATCAAAAGTTAGAAAGCGATCAGAATCCCCCCGTGCCCCAGGGCCGTCAGCTTGGCCTCTGGCTCCACTCGGCGCTGCCGAGCGTTCCCTCTTCCCTCCCGCTGGTGAAGCGAGGGACGCTGGAGGCAGGGCTGGAGCCCAGGCGGAGGAAAGGCTTCAAGGCTGCGATGAGCTGGTCGCTGCTCTGGAGCAAGAACAGGCTTCTGCTGCGCGAGAGCCGTCGGTGGCAGCCCGGGACTGGCTCCGTGACGGTTCTCTCACGACTTCCTTCCAATATCTGGTGATGGCTTTAAGAGCTTTCCCTGACGGTGTTTCTTGCGCGAAAGCACAGGAGCCCGCAGCATGCCGCCGGCCTGAGCCCGCTGCGCCTGAAAGCCTGGAAATGGCAGGACCAGCTCGGCTTGGAGCCGGGCCGGCCACCCCCTCCGGCCAGGGCTGGGGGACCATTCACCTTCCCCACCTGTCTTGGTCACCTGTGTCATCCCCCTTCCCCTTTCCTGGCCACGGTCGTCGCCAGCTGCGGTGACACCAACCCGGGCAGCCGCAGGTGGCTCCGGCTCAGCGCGTCGGGGACACAGCGCAGCTCCGTGTCTGCCCGCGGCGCTGGGGGATGACGGAGCTTCTCGGCCTCTTAAAGCTCTGGTGAAGGGGTCCCCGAAGGCCCGTGCTCCTGCCCGAGAGCGCTCAGTCCCTGTGTCCTGCCCCGGCGGGTTCCCAGCAGCCGGCTCCCGCGGCTGGTGGGGGGGTGGTGGTGCCCGGGGAGCGACGCTGTGCCCAGCCCGGGCACCGTGTCCCCCCCTGCGCCCGGTGTCCCCCCAGCTGTCCTTTGGGCCGGGTCCGCCCCGGGAGGGTGACCCCGATGGAGGGGACCCTGCCCAGCCCCGGGGTGGGGGCAGCAGCGCCGTGGGGCGGGGGCTGGCAGCGCAGCGAAGGAGTTGGTTGTAATGAATTGAACTCGTTCTGCTCTCCCTAAGGAAGTAAAGCTCCCTGGACTGGACGCGTGCCGTGCTTAAAATGCTACTGATTTATGCCATGACTGGTTTTGGTTTGTTTGTTTCGTTAAAGAAAATAAGTGGTTGCAAAATTGGCTGAATTTTCCATTTCCCCCGGTGTTACGTGAGGATCAAATGGCTGAAAGCCGTCAGCGCAGACTTTGTGTGTCAGGCACGTCAAGGCAGTTGTGGGCCGTTTCTTTAGTATTTCTCTTTCTTTTGGAGCGATCGTGCAGCGGGTCCGGGGCTTTACCGAAGCCCGTGCACTGTAAAGCGGCTTTAAAAATTTGGTGTCTGTGGAACGTGTATGGGGCAGCTGTTGGAGAAATCCGTGTTGAAAACGCAGAGGCAAAAGGGCAATGTTTGACCGGGGAAACCCGATACAGCTCTGTAAGAACGCCCGGGCCGATAATTGGATAATGGTGTCAAGTATTTTGCTAGTTTAATGGCACTGTGAGGACTAGTTGGTTTTGGGCTGCTTTTTTAATAAGCTTTGCTGCTTTCAGTCACGTTAAGAATAATTATTCCGTGTACAGCCGTTCGGCTTGGATCAGGGCAGCCGAAGCTGCTGCCATAAACACAAACCTCGGATACAGAAGTTGCCCCTTGGGGCTTTCCTTTTTGCTGTTTTCCACCTTGTTTTTTCTGAAATGGGTATTTGTCACCTTGGGACTGTTGTACGAAGGTGGGGGAGAGGGGGCTGAACACGAGGGTTTCTAAATGATGCTCCCGAAGCCGGGGCTACGGGGAGCGATGCTGGCGCTGGGCGTCCCCCGCGTCCCCCTCGCTGCCGCCGCCTTGGTGAAACACCGGCTCCCGGCCCGGGGTTTCGACAAAACAACTGTTTCTTACCTCCATCTCCCCGTAATCCCTGCACACGGACAAACCATTTCTGCTCCGTGGCCTCAGGAAAACCGGCACGCGCCTGCGCACCGAAAAAGCTGTTCAAGCTCTATTCATCCACGGCAAGGGCAAGGACATCGGACGGGATCCTCAGAGAGAATTATGCATGTAATTCTAATTAAAATCAGTGTAAATTAAGAATGAAACGTGTAACTACCTCTACAATCCTTATTCATTGTGCCTAATCTGGAAAATAAGTTGACGTCTGCGTGAGTTTGTGGAATGAGAGACTGAGAGGCCTTTCCTGCCTCCTGCTGCCCTCCCCGCCGCTGGATCCCGCTCCCTCCGGCTGGACCACGACGGTTTCAGTGCGGGCTCCGAGCGAGCCGGAGGTTCCGGGCTGTGACACCCTGTGGGCAGGGCCCCACGCGGGAGAGGCGGGTGCCCGTGTGACACCCCTGCGTCACGTCACCCGCAGGGCCGTGGAGCTGCAGGAGCAGTAATTTTTTAAAAAAATGGACCCTGTAACATAAAGGGCTTCTCATTTCCCATCAAAGCGGTGACGTAAATCAGAACTGGTTTCTCAGCAGCTGTGACAGGTAACGGGCCTCTTGTCAAGCTGCTGGTGATGATAAAATATGCAAATAACGTGGTTTAAATATATAGAACACTTTTTTTCATTGTACTACTCTGATGTTTCCTGGGATGCGCCAGCCTGACATGGCCGTTGATGGCAGCAGGACGGCATCGGGACGCTGCGCTCCGGCGGCTGCTGCTCCCACCTCCGCGTTCCGCAGCCAGGCTCCGGCCCCGGGGTGAAGACCTCCGTCTCCCGCGGGAACGTTAAATGTCTGCTCCACACAGCTGTGAGGAGGGACCTCCGCTCCTGCGGGGTTTCTTTGCTTCTGTGTTCAAAAAAAGACAGGAGAAAGGAACGAGGAGCTGAGGTAGTTCCTTTTTCCACTTCATGCAGTTACGTTTTGCCGCACGCACCAGCAGCATTCCGTCTGTGTGATCCCAAGGGGCCTTTTAACAGTTTCTGTGACTCTCTTAAAACATCAGCGGCACTAGAGCAGGAACGCAGGGAACGGCCCGCGCAGCCGGGGCTGCTTCGCTCCCAGGGAAAAGAAGAAATGCCCAGCAGAGACCACGGAGGGGGCGCTGGGCGAGAGCCGAGCTGCTGGGGGTTTAGCAGCTGTAAGGAATCTTTTATTTAGATTTGGGCGCAATGGCATAAAAAATGTCTTGCTTTCTCAAAGGAGGAGCAGCAGCTGACCTAACAGCCTCTCTGACACCAGTGCCTTTAATACTGTTTTGGTGGAAATCGAGGTTCAGAACTGTGACCAATGTCCGATATGGAAAATTATATATATAATATAAAATAATCCTATAAATCCATTTTTTATTGCACATACAGTAAAAAAAAAAAACACACCAAAAAGATCCTGGTCCTCCTGTAAGGGGTGTGCGATTGAGTTCACGCACAGGAGAATTCCCAGCGGCCGCAGCAGCCAGTGCCAGCGCCGTGACGCAGCGCCCCGAGCCCCTGCCCTCCGGAAAGGTACCAGGTCGCTACAGGCTCCATTTCAAGCACAGAAGAGTCAGCACTGCTAAATAAGGGCAAAAAGAAAGTAGAAAGCAGATGTATTAAGTGATGATGATGATGGTACAAAGCGGAACGTGCGTTTGCCAGTTCGGCGAGTGGCTGTGCCGCGGCTGAGCGCCGCTGCCAGCTTTGCCCTCAAGCTGTTCTCTATGGAACCTTCCCCTTCGCTGTCAGCTCGGCCCGTAACAGCCTGAAACTCTTCCTTAAAGACAAAGAGCCTCGTCAGCCCCTTTCGACCGTTATTAAAGGAATGAGAAAACTCCACATCCACAAGGAAGATTTTTATTTAAATATACAAAACATGATATTTTGGCAAACATTTATTGTTTTCCTCATTAAATAAGATAAAATCACTGAATGAAAAGGCATTCCATTAGTAAAAACAAATCAGCAAGCAACGCTTTATTTAAATCTATACAAGGATGAGGCAAATACAAGATGCAAATTTATTATTTTACAGATAAAAAGACTGCGAAGCAATAGTCTGCAAGGAGCCACTCTGGAAGGACCTTCTAATAATTAGGGAGTTGAATATATGCCTTTGCAGAAGCAGCTATTTATTAGGCACTAAAGTCCGAATGTTAATTCAGGCTGTTGTGCATCACACTCTGAACTAGTGAGAAGGGACGGGGGTCACAATCGTACGCTCCTTCCCGCTGACGGCATCCCTCGCCCCTTCCCCGTGCACACGGGAGAGAGCTCCGCCACGCCAAGGAAGGGAGGGAGGAACTGCCTCCAGCGGGGCAGGAGCTTCTCTGCATTCCCGTCCGGGATACGTAAGGCCACGCGTCGCTTTGGGCTAATCCCTTATTGTCATGATTACAGCAGCAGTGACGAATATTCACATCTATGAAGTGCAAGGAAACAGCAGCTCAGACGAACACCTCGCCCACTCACGATGGCTGTATTAAAGCTAGGACTGTTGTTAAACAGCAAGTTCTCTTCATTTCCCAAGATGCCTCACTACAAAGCAACGTAACCGCTGTTAACGCACCTGAGCCATGCTCTATGAGTTGATGCGGGAGCCCAGCTATGGTACATTAGCTTTAGTGTCTCTTTCCCCCCCCTGCCACCCCCGCACCACACTGTTCACGGAACACGCACACACTGATCACGCAGCCAGCGCCAGCCGAGACGATCCTGCCGTTCACCTCCGCTATTCCCTCTGCTTTGGACTGGGATGTCGGGCGCCTCTAAAACGTGCTGCTGGAAGCTGTGGTCGTCAGGCGCCTTCCAATGTAAACCCTGAGGATGAAGAGCACGGGGTCAGCGAGCGCCGCGCTCACAGCACGAGGAACGCTTTTGTCCTCGCCGGGTTACCAGGGATGTCATTCCCACGGGAGCGGCAGTGCCAGCGGTAGTTAAGTGGCCAACCAAGGGACTGCTGTGACAGGCAGCTTTCGGCTGCAGGTGACCGTGCGCAGCCCCGGAACAGCCCCCCGCCTTCTAAGGCTGAGTACCTCTGGGGGAGCTCCTCAGGAATGCCGGTGTCGGAGATAAGCGTGGGCTTAACGAGAACACGCTGCTGCCGCAGGGCCCCAAGTCACATGTTTTATTACCTTTTTCCTTTTGTTATCTTAAGCTTTTCCATATGCTAAATGCCTCTGACGCCTGTAAAACTCTGTCATTGTTTTACTGTCACCTTCATGGACTTCCCACTGTTTCTCCGGTCACTATTTCCCAGCTTGGTGTGCTTGCCCAGCTGCCCTACGCTGCCTCGCTGCCCCCTCTATTCACGTAGCTTAAAGAAATGATTACTCTGAAGTGTAACTATTTTACTGATACTACCGTAGGCACTTTCTGAAGATGTGACTCTGTTACTCGCCCATTAGGGAGCTGCAATGATGCAAATCTGCAGCAGTGGTGGAGCAACCAGGAAGAAAGCAAGTACTTACATCACCAAACTTGTGTTTATTTTGAAAGGAAAATTCCATTATGCTTTTGTTGTATCATCTTGTGCAGTTTCTCATTTTAACTTTGGAAGGAGTTACATTAGTTTCATGTTACTTTTACAGTAGTATGGGTCAGAGATCGTGATTTTGTACAGTGTGCCTTCATCCACCCAAAATGATGCAGACCGCAGCGACCACAGAGATTTGGGCTGTCCCTCCTCCCAGCTGCTCCTGCTGTGCCCCTCCATCCCCTGCACCTCCTCCCTCAGCTCCCGGAGCTGTGGTAAGGTTCAGGACTGATGCACGGGAGCGAGCAGAGAAAGGGCAGGTTCCTTGGAAAACAGGCGTCATCCCAGAACTCGTCACATCTCCCCCAGGCCCCTGTGGCACAGCGTGCTCCAAAGGGAGAGCAGCCCCACGCGCCCGCATTCCCGGATTCTGTGCTGGTATCAAGGAACGTGCCACGCTTTGGCACAGGCCAACTCTGACCCTGCCCTGAAGGAATTCAACCTCTTCCCTTCAGTCTGTGTCCTGCAGCTGTCTCTAAAGCAGGGCCATATACCCCCTAAATCACGTAAAGAAACCCCACTCCTGTCCCTCCCAGGTGTGAGTGGAATTTTAAAATACATTAAATAGTATTTTTTTCCTTTGCAATTAGTTATGAGATTGAATTCCTATCTCTAATGGAACAGAGTATTTCATATGTATAATTACAGTTCATATAAACAAACACTCCTAATTTCACTGTCTCTTAATTATTTTGAAAAATCCTAACTAGCAAGAAAAGCAGAAAAGGAAAACTTGATAAATTCAGCAATACCACAAGAGGACAAGTAGAAAGCACTTCCCGAGTAAGTACCTGTCCCATTCCGTGGGGAAAAGTGTATTACTCATCCTTTAGACAGAGAGGGAATTAGGAGTCAGAATTAGGCCTCAGAGAAAACAGGTGAAAAAATCTACTTTTTTTTTTTTTTTTAAATTGAAACTTACCCTAGTCCAATGGCAAGCAAATGAGAAAGCAGCAGAGAGGGAAGAAAAACCTTCAAGAATTCCGCTGAGAATATCCCCCCCTTCTTCATTACACTGGTATTTCTCATGCTGAGAGTAGCCGTGCGCCTGGGATGTTTGAAAAGGAATTCCCTGGTTTTGAGGAAGAAAACAGTGCGAGCATTAACACATGTTGTTTAGACTCACAGAAGTAAAAGCTGCATCGAAGCTCACCCATAACACAGAGCACTCACTTGGGTGGGATGTTCTCCGGCCTGCTGGACCAATCCCATATCCAATCCGCATTCTTCTTCAGCAGCCGCTCTACTTCTTTCCTCCTTTCAAGGAAGTCTTCTTCGGACTAAAACAAAGAGCCGTTGTCAAACAGGGCTCAGGGCTATGACAGGCACGAAGTCAGTACTGCCAAACAACGCTCCTGTGGGACCAGCTCCCACGTCTGGCTGACAGTGGGCAGAAGAAGCCTCTTGCCTGCACGCAGAGCTGGAGCACGTCACGCTTGCCTGAAGACCTGTCGAGCCAAACTAACTCCAGCCTTGTAAAGCTTTTGGGGCAGGGCCGGGAACGCAGGTGAAGCCAGGCCAGGTCTATCTGCACACCCCTGAGCAGAAACACCCCCCCCCGAACAAACAGTGCCTTTGTTTAAGTGAATTACAGCATGAAGGCTAACTAAGAATACCGTTTCTTACTTAATACGTGTGCGTTAGGTGGAGCCAAGGTCTTGTGATAAAAATAGTATCTGATCACAGAATTAAAATAGCTATATACGCACACGCTTAAGAACGGAAATAAAGTTGTCCAGGCAACTTTAATTCTGATCATTTTCTAGCTCTTGATTATTTGTTCTCAAAGTCTAAATACTGATCTATATGAAGGGTTTTCTGGAAATACAAAATAAAAATAACTGATTTCCAGTAATGTATTTAGCTAAGCCCAAGGCAGTAACTCATTCAGGCAGATTCCTGTAGGAGTTGTAGAGATGACGGGGAGAGTTTCAGACAGAGGAAGAGGCGACGGGACCAAGCACACTTCATGTCATTTGGAGAACTGATTAAATCTATCTATTATTGATAGAGCTGTATCATTTAGAAACTGTATGAAGTTGAAACCCCACAAGATTAAACACTGGGCAAACAGTGAACACACAGACTTTGTTTTAAAATGTTCATAACACGGGGAAGAAAAAGATAATCCATGAATAAATACAGGCAGCCAAGGAAATCAGGAGACCCTGAGACGACAAACCCCCGTGCAGACTCGGCTACAAATGGTGAACAACAGTAACTGAAAGGAGGAGGTGATGGAAGACATCAGTCTTTAAAGTAAAATGCAAGGGTCCCGAGTTCTTACTAGAATTAAAGCAGTAACGTTGCACATGGGAGCACAAGGAACTGGGAGTGCTGGTGACTTCCGACAGTTTATCACACGCTGCTATTTCTTTTCGTGCAGAGGCTCCAAGTGAGTACAATCTTGCTTTCTAATTGCTAACTGCTAACCTTGTAAGAACTAGTCACAGGCATGGAACATACTTCAAATTGATGAGAAAAGAGTATCTCTTTGTATGTAAACAGTGCAGAGAGAATGATTTACTCAAGACAATACAGCAAGTCTTTGGAAGAGCAGAGCAATTTACTTCAGGACTTTTAATACTTCACTCCTCAAAATGTTTTCTAAGTAATTTTTTTCATATTAAAACTAATATTAAGTCTTCACTGTAATTAGGTATTTTAGCCTATCATTATGCAATAAGATATATATTGATAAAACATGGTTAATATAGTGTCCTTTTTCCCCTCACTCTTTTCTCAAATGTATTTACTCATTGACTTTGCAAGTATGTAAACAAAGGTACAAAATGAAATTAGAAATAACGGTGAGTTTTTCAAAGCAGCAGGTAGAAATGTTAAGTACTAGTTGTTAAAATGAACTGGAATCCTAAAGCTATGACAGTGCTTTGAAAATGTCAAGTTTAACTGAAATTCTTAGAAATCCTTGCTGCTCTCAAATTCACTTTTTAAATTCAGAACGCACCGGTGGTAATGCATTTAAATAAAATTTCACTGTGAGGGATGAATGAAATGTACCAAATTGACAGTCAAAGGGAGAAGAGGAAACTGCTGCATGGTAAATTGTCCACAGAACATTAACGTTTCCTCTACATTTTAATGCAAAATCTGATTGTCGCACAAACCGTTACACTTCCATCACACTCGACCTATTGAGTAGGGCAGAACAATGCCCACTTCCCAGGGCAAAAGAAACCACGATAGAGAACACCTCTTGGGATCACCAGAAGTTGGAGACTTAGCAAGGTGCTGACTCCAGCACTCTTGAGTCCTAGACCAGTGGTTATCTATCTCCTGCATTATGTTCTTTCCTAAAAGCTACCCGTAGGATTTGAAGGTTGGCCTTTTCAGCTTGTGGCTGGAAAGAGGCATTTGAAACGCAGCCATTTTAAGAGACAACAGATTAGGGCACTTAAATCCTTCTGAAAAATCTCAGGTTACAGATTAAAAAAAAAATAAATAAATCCATGCAAATCAGACACAAATACATAAAGCTTGCAAAGATTAATCTAAGTTACAAAGTAATTTAAGTCTACATTAGCAGCTTTGCCCCTTACTTCCTAATGCTGGTTTTCAAACAGTAACAAATTATTTCTCCCAAAGCAAGATGAGATTTTTTTTTACCTGAAAGCTATTTTTTTCTCCACTGCTGTGACTCTCTATTTCCAAAGCTCTGTGACTGTCCTGAGGCGTCTGGGAACGAGGAGGGCTTGATAAAAAGAGAAGTGCAAGTAAGAAAGAACTCGTTAAGTTTCTTATGACATTGTTTATGGTATGAACTAACAGCTAGTCAATGAAGCTTCTATGCACAGTTCTCCCAAAGAGCTACAGTGCCTTGACCAGAATTTAAGACATTAACCTGTCAATGGGTGACATAATCCTGCCATCATATTCAATTAATCTTTGATTTTCTAACAATCTGCTAAGAAGCTTGCTGCACAGACCTGTTTTTCAGCAGTGCAGAGATGCCTGTGGGGCTGTACGATTTGGCTAAATAGCAACGGGCAGCAAATGATGACTAGAAGTGGGGTTTGGTTTGAAGACAAACTAGCCAGGTAAGACTAGGACGTTCTGCATCCTGTTAAACTTTAGGCTGCAGACTTCACAGCACATCAAAACCAAATAAATGAATGACACCGACTGACAGCTTGCATCAGATGTAAGTTGTTTCGTTGTGTTTTACTCCTAGAAATCTGTTATGTTTTGTAAGCTAGATACAGGACAATTCTTTAGCAATTACTTAAGAACCATTAACTGATGTACTGCATTACAAAACACACATTCCTTTCCATCACTGTTCTCTGGCATTCCTGTTCCAGGCAGCAGTGTCAGCAGCACCGTATGCTCTTAAGTGTCAGGCTGCCATTGCCTGCACGAGGACTGAGCCTGTGGAATGACAGCCGCACACGGCTCCAGAGTGCTTTATTTACCAAGACAGGGCTGCCACCTGCACACAAGCAGCACCCCCGTGGGAAGTTCAGCGGCTGCTGCTGGACTTCTCAGGATACACCAAATCCCCAAGATGGCATCGTCATGAGATGTGAGAAGTCTTCTAGAGTCCTCTCCCCTGTACGTTCTTTCTGGCTTCAGGACAGGCTTCTATGTAGAAGCACTTGGGCACCACTCTTTTATGTATGAAATTTTCGTCTCTCTTCCTCTCTGCACGTGTGTATGCGCATGTGTATATACACACATGTATGTAAGCATTTCTATATTTGCCTCTTAAACATGGCTTTGTGTAATAACAATCTTTACTTTGCTTACAATGAAGCATTTTGTTTACCTGTCACAATGTGAACTTTCCCTTGAACTGCTTCTTCCAGATTCGTGTTGAGCATCAAGGAGTATTTTCTCCATGTCACCATTGTGAATGGAAATGGAGGCTGGTACCTGCTCCTGGCTGGTCGAAGTGGCAGCACTTCCACTGCCATTTCCATTACTGCTGAAGTGGAGTTCTACCCAGGAACCTGCTTGGCATAATTGAAAACAGAACCAGAATAAACCAAGTGGTTTTGCGTAAAGGCACGTAAAATACGAGACTGCTGATCCTCCCCAGTGTGACATTACAGTATGACATGCAAAGTACTAGCATTGACATCTCGGCTAATAAACATGATGGAATGCCAAAATGCGGAGGCGCTTTTGTTAGCGAGCTGGAAAGTCTCAGAGAACTGAGAAGAAGCTGGTCAGTACATTGCGTCTCTTTCTGCAGATGAAGATCTTATTTAGGGATATGTTTAATTTTTATTGTTCAACATAGGTGGTAGCCAAATAAAATAATCTCAAGGTCTTTCTCTGCCAAAGTTTATTTATTCATTTATTGAAAATATTTTAGGCTCAAGAATCCAGTAACTGTGTTTTGTTTAGCATTTTTTCAGTAAGCATTTTTAGGTGTTGCTGTTAAGCAATAGAGGATATGTGGCAACAACTAGATCATGTGTTTGTTACTCGCAGTATATTTAACACAGACAGTCACGTGTTGCTTTGTTTTTTTAAGAGCGTGCTGAATAACAACCCTCTTCTGAGCCTGGAGTAACCAATGCACAAAAGGATCCGTATCTGTTGTCTCATTTATAAATCAGCTCAAGGGACAGATAATATTCGAATGATATAAACATCAGTGGAATTTACCTACGTAACATGTTTATGTGTGTAGACAACAGCAGAAGCAGCCAGATGTGTTGTGCCCATCCTAGAGCAGTTTACAGGAACTCTAGCAGTAAGTACAAGGAGAAAGCAGGCAGGCGAGACCCCCTGAGTTCTGGTGAGCACAGCACAAAGGATATCTAAGGCCTAAGGAAAGGAAGAGACACGGTGGTGCCTGGCCCACCCTGCTCTAGAGGAGGAGAGGCCGGGGCAGAGCTCAGGCAGCAAGCCACGTTCAGAACAGCAGAAGGGATAAGGGAGCAGTTTTAAAAGTACGCAGAAGGGGATAAGCCAATGCACAGATCTAATGTGAAATAGAAACGTCAGATGAAGAAAGATACTCCAGTTGCAAAGACAATGAAGGTTCATAAATGAAATGAAAACAGCAAAAAGCTGAACTGCTTAATCTGCATTAAACTCTCTCTTCTAAAAAGCCAGATGACCACAAAATCTTTTGAATTGAAACATACTGAGTTACTGAGTTTTGAGGAAACATTTTTTTCCAGACAGCCTCTTTTACTTCACAACTGTTTTGTTGTTTTGGTTTGTTTGTGGGTTTTTTCCCCTCCATGCGACCCTAGGTAGTATGTGTCTGGGTATGTGTTTATACCCGGACAAACTTTTCCCTACTCTTTCCCTCCAAGTTTACGAAAGCACAAGTTGTTACCAAAGAACGATCATAACCACTGCAGTTGAAATTAAGACCGTGTCGAACCGGAGCTCTGGCTCCAGCAACCTTGCGAGCATGAGCTAGCTCCCAGCTCCTCAGCACGTCCCACCTCAGCTTCTGCTCCTCTGCTTTCAGAAGCAGAGCAACTCCCGCTGGGTGGGCTGCACGACAGGCATTTGTATACATGGTCAGAAGCTATTTTCTCCCGTAGAGATGTGTGCTCTTTGAGCCACACTCGCATTTCAACAGTCATCCACGCCACGGGCAAACATAACTGCTCCACACAGCAAACTAACGCTACCTACTGAAATCTTACTGGATCCAGCACAGTGAACGTACGATAAAACAGGGAGAACTTTAAGACTGTAACAGAAGGATCACACTACTTATGTTTTACACATTTCCCTTTTGTTTCTTCTAGACACTCTTTGAGAGTGAGGTTGTGCTAGTGCTCTAGGAATGTGTTGTTATATTATCATTTAAAGATAAAAGACCCTGTATTTTTATGAAGTTGGAAATATAAACAGGTAAGAGCACATCTAACATGGCAATGCAAGCTGAACAGACTGAGTCAGGGGGAAGGATTTTTGAAGAGAATGATCTCATATGATGTTCCAGACCAGGATACGTACTGTAGGAGTACAGATAAGCATTAAAAAAGATACTCAATTAGCTCTGGAAATCTTATTTTCTTAACGTATGTCTTTCAAATCTGGAAACAAAAAAGCAAAATTCCACAGAAAGATGAGAATGTCTCCTTAGATTTCTAAAATCACTGTGTAAATCACATAATTTGTCATTGCACACAGATCTTTCACTCCTGACTTTAGCAAAAGTCACGAACATGCAACTGACCCTGATCTCTCCTCACAGGCAAATCCCAAACCGCCCGTAGAGGGTTTATTCTGACGAGGATTTATATTCACCACAGTACACAGATCTCATGAGAATTTATATTAACCTAGCCGCACTTGGCAGTTCAGCTACACAACCGAGATATCACCACTTTTTAAATCTGACCCGTTCTTCCACACAAACCTTAATTTCTCAGCCTTATTAGGAAGCTCTGCAGACGGTTTAGCGAGCAAGGCTCGGTATGGCTGCCAGGCCATGACTGCCAGGCTGCGGTACGGCCACAGGCTAACGAGGGGAAACCCGGCCCACACAGGGCAGAGGTAGCGGGGGAGAGGCACACCAGGCCTCATCCGCCCCCTCCGGCCCGGCCCGGGCCCGGCAGCCGAGCGTCCCCCGGGCCCGCCGCTGCCGAGGGACCCAGGGCCGAGCATCGCGCCCCGCGGGGCTGCTCCCGCCGCTTCGCCCCCCTCAAAGCGCCCGGGAGGAGGCCGAGGCCGGGGCGTGAGGTGAAACCCGACCGCCGCGAAGCGCCCGACAGAGTCACCGCCCGGCCCGCAGCCAGGCCCGGGGCGGCGGCGAGCGACCGAGCGCCCGCCTCAGCGCCGCGCAGGCCGGCGGGCACCGCCCGCAGGCCCGCTGTCCCCTGGAAGCGGCCGCCGGCCCTTACCCTGCAAGTTCTCCTCCTGTGGGCTGAGCCGCGACATGGCGCAGCCTCCGCTCCTCTGCGCCGCGGCGGAACCACACGCTGGACGCCGGGCGCTGCGGCAGCGACAGGACACACACTGCCCGCCGCCGCCGCCCCTCCTGCGGGACCAGCCGCCGTGACGTCCGCGGCCGCCCCGCTCGCATTGGCCGCCGCCGCGGGGCGGGGGGCGGCGGGGCGGGGCCAGGCGGGTCGTGCGCTCCCTCACGCGCCCGCGGGCCCGCTCGCGCTCGGTCGCAGTGCGTCGCGGTCCCTGACGCTGCCCCAGGCTCCCTCATGTTCTTCACACTCCCTCATGGTTCCTCAGGCTCCCTCACATTCCCTCATGCTCCTTCATGCTCCCTCGCGGTCCCTGAGGCTCCCTCATGGTTCCTCATGCTCCTTCATGATCTTTCATGCTCCCTCATCGTACCTCACACTCCCCTGGGCTCCCTCATGGTCCTTCACGCTCCCTCACGCTCCTCGCAGTCCCTCATACTCCCTCGTGCCGCCATGACATCGGGAGCCATTGGGGAAAGTTAGCTGCAGATCAGAGGATCCCCCAAGCCTCCGGGAGCAACTGGAGACGTCCTGTGCTGGCTGCAGCCGCAAGAGCCCGAGCTGAAGAACAGGGTAACTTCCTCAGAGAATTCCTCATCTTCATGCTCCGTACCCACTCAGCGCTGTACAGGGCCTGTACGCTGCACACCCACCCGTGTCCCGCAGCATGCTTCCTGCTCGTCTTTGGTAACTAAATACAGCACTTCTTACATAAGATTACACAGAGCAAACAGAAAACTGTACTTGGATTTCAAGGGAAACCGTATCTGATTGCAAAAACAGAAGTGCTGGCCTCTGAACCACTCTCTGATTGCTCTCAAACTAATGGCACAGGGCCTTGAAGTAGGTAATAATGAATTCCTCCTCTTTTTTAATGTTGACTAGGGCTGTGATGCCGTCTGACCAGACAGCGAGGGCTCTCCACATAGGAAACCACTTAGTAAAGACTAATTTTGCCATTGGAAACCAGGTACTGATTTACTGCTGGGAATTTATGAAGACACATACATAAAATTTTATTTTATTTAGCTAGAGGATGGGTAAAGTGTTGTTTACTTAATTAGAGGATGCAGCCATTTTCTTTAGGTTGCAATTGTTTTCATTTGTGCCTTTCTGCAGTAGGCAATCATGAAACCCAAGTAAAATGTATCTTCTGGTAAATTTTTGGTAAGTTACTGTAATAGCAAGGAGTATTAACCTACAACCTTCCCAGAAAGACAAGGTCAGGATTTCATTAATATGTGCATTATTTTCAGTACAGGCAATGGATTATTGGGCAAAATAGAGTAACGGTTTGGCCAACGAAGGCATTTTCAGGGTCAGTTCTCCAGCTTTTAGTCCACCCTTAGCACACCATTTTTCCACGCCTCAGTCTTAGGCCTCCTGGGGCTGACATAGAGCTTTAAGTAGGACCTTTTCTGTACTTCGCCCTTCGCAGAACCCCAGGGCTCTCCGGGTCAGTCCCAGATCATGTGCTGCGGCCACAGGGAGGGGTGGCCTGTCCTGGCAGCCACACAGCTGGGCACAGCTGGAGGGCCGCTGTCCTGCCACGCTCCTCTCAGGCAGGCAGGAGCGGCGAGAGGTGGGGCAGGGCATACACACAGCCCCTTCAGACAGCAGGCTTTCCAAGCGTGCCAGTGCCTAAAGTCTCTTCTGTTATGCCTGACCACAGGAAATCTGCTGAGAAATCAGTATTTAATTTGCATGACTAAAAATCAGTTTTGTTCTGCAAAGGAACTTAGGGCAAATTTGTCCTTGGCAGAACAAAATACAATTTTAAATTGAATAACTGTTCATAAAAGCAAGTTCCTTATGTTTTTGTGTGTATTTATTATGTCTTCATGTGCTAGGGCAGATAGATGGGCACAGACAGGGCTCAAAACTGGAGGCTGTCCCGAGTTCGGTGCTCGTCCTGTAGCTCTCTGCTGCTCTCTGCTGTCCAGCAGTCCTCCCTCTGCACCTTGCTCGGAAAAGGAAATCCAGGCAGCCTTGACCACAGAAAAGAGCAAGTTCATCATCCCAGGAACGTGTTAGTCTTCTCCTTGTGAACGCTGCACTTGCGTGCCTCAGGGACTCTTGAAGGAACAGAAAGCTCACCACTGTATTGACATGAATATGGGCTGACTGGCTCAGGAGGAAGAAGGGGGTCACCAAAGCAACTGCCATCCCACTGACACAATCACCTTTTCAGCCCACCAAAAAAAAATATACATGGAGATTTACAGGCACAGGATAACCCCCAAACAACAGGCCTGAATAGTGCTTTCCTCCACTCCAGGAACCAGCAGTAACTCCACGATACTCATCATAGGCAGAAATGTGCTCTGACAATGTCTCCTACTAGCACAAAAAGCCCTGACAAGTATTTTATTTTCTGGTGCTGTGCAAACCCTGAGCATATCCTGTGTGAAGCACTGTATTTGCCATGGACTGTTGCCTGTTTCGGCAGCACAAATATCACGTTACCTCCAAACTGGCTTCCTTAGTTACCGGCTTCTCAGCAGCAACAGGCTCTTCGCTAGGAGGAATTTGTGCAAACACAGGGCTCTGTTAGGGTTTCCTGATGAAGTCACTCTCCTGCTCTTCTCCTGGGAAGAAGAGAGGAGCTGATCCCACCTCTTCCCCTTTGCAGGATGCGCTTCATAATTGGATAACTGTATGGGAAGGTAAGAAAGACAAGGCATTGTAGTTTCAAGCCCGTTTTTTTTTTCCAGCATGGTGGAAATACCTAGCTGGCCTCCAGTGTACTGAAACTGCCTACGGGTCATTAGATTCTTCAGCTGCCCCAGCATGCTGGGTGAAACAAAAGGGCGAGGTGTAAAAGGGAACTTGGAGCAATGCTCTACCTGCTACCATTAACAGGGAGATTGTGTTAAGGGCTTTCCAGCAATATTCTGGAATGAGAACGTGCAGCTTGTGGGCCAGCTCTTCTAAAGAAGGAACTTTGTCATTCATAGTAAAACTATGTTTAATATTTCTACCAGTACTTGACAGTACTCCCTCATCCTCAGTGTCGCTGCAAGGAGCCCTGGCCAGCTCACCGGGATGCCCTCCCTGGGTGCCTGCACGCTGGGCAGGCTGGGGGAGCATGGCTGGGTGCACCCCAGTGAGGCTGTGAGTCAAACTCAGTTTGTTTCAAAATAAAATCATTTTCTCCACATTATAGGAAGGGAAATTGATTTTATTTTGAAACAAAAGGAGCAGCATTGCTACAATGTTGCAAAGTTATAACAATGAAATAGGTGGGAAAGGGCGCTAAGTTTAACCCCTGAATGCTCATTTATGATTTCACAGTATTTGTTATCCTAAACATCAAACACAGGGGGGTTGAATTTAAAAAAAAAAATTACATTAAGAGAAAAAAATGTCATAAATTGCAGAGACAGATATCATTTGGGTAGTAAACATTGAAGTGTTAAAATTAAATTTTAAGAATTTTTTTCTGTCAACAGTTCTGACTTTGAAAAATAATTAATATTGCAAACCATGGGGCAGAATGAAATCTTTAAAAGCTTATCAATTTGTTAAGCTGCGATCCTCTTTCAGGTTGGAACTTGCTTTAATTTTGTTTACTTGCATTTCAACAGAACAATCATGTATTGATTAGTTCCTTTAAATCAGAGACAGTGACCCACCTCCTCCCTGGGCTAAAGAAGGCAATACTTTAGATGATAGCTATGAAGTCATACTTGCTGTTCAGACAACTCCGTGTTCAGTTTTAAGCATGTGCTTTTGTACCCATGTGGCAGCTTGCAGCAGTTGTGAGGAACAATTACTTTAGGTGTTACACAAAAACTGCTTGTAATCCCAAAGTGGTTATAAACTTAAATTAGTTTAAAAATGGATAATATTGATTGAAGTTTCTTTGGTTTCTTATTGATATAAATCAAAGTAATCTACACCAACTTTATAATGGATACAGTGTAGGATACGGTCCCAGCAGAGGGTAGTCTGAGGACTGACGGGGCAGAAGGTGCCACTTCAGTGGCACATGTCGCCATCACTCCACACAGCACAGGAGATGAAGCTCACTGCTTTTGTTACGTGCCTCTGAGTCCTCTTCAGCAGCACGGTACTGCTGTCTTGCTCACCTGTGCAAAACACAGGGCCTTGAAAGCAGTTGAAATCTGAGAACTGCCTGGTTTCATCTGTTTTTTTCCCTGCCAACAATGGCTTAGTTATTAACCTTCCTGGCTGCCTCTGGAAATCGAGCCAGTATGTATATTTTTATGCTGTGCATTTCTTGGAATGGTGTTCATCATTAACTACCAAACTGTTCTGAGATACTAATTTCTGAGCTGTTCATACTTATCCGGGCTGTTGACATGAGGAGATCTAATAGATACACAGTCTGTTGGTTTGACTTCTTTATATCTGAGATTTAAAAACCAAAACAATCTTGACGCAGTGAATTTAATGGTCTGATTTAATATACAGTCTAAAGAAGGAAAGGAATTAGGGGTTAGGTCTACACATGATAATCATGTTGGTTTAAGCAAATGTATTTCTCAAGTGATTTAAATGGGGAGAATCTTATGTAGACACTCTTAAATCTGCTTTTATTACCTTGAAAGTGGATAAGTTTGATCAAACCATTAGGGAGAAGCTGTTGGGTGCTGCTGGGGAGCCCAAGCCCCCTGGCACCACATGCTTGGAGCCCCCTGGGCTGCAGCTGGGATTGCATGACCTGAGCCAGAGCTGGCTTCTGCACCTCAGCTCTGATCCCTGCCACCCCTGAAGCCCCCAACAAAATGGCAGCCCCAAATGTCACCAGTCCTGAAAGCTGCTGGTGAGGACCCCGATTTTGTGCATTTCTACTGGCAGCCCTCAAGTCATCTGAGCTCATGGGATCAGGCAGGGAGACTGTGAACGGGACATACCTCTTACAAGTAATGAAGGTAGCAGAGAGGAGTAACATAATGTCTCCCCAGTCCATCAGGATTCAGGAGAAACTAAACGAACACAGAAGTTTCCTTTCATGTAATTTTTAATGTTAGGTTTTAAAAAGCATTTGCACTACAGTGGTAGAGAACTTCAGAAATGAGATCCTCTTACAGGTGAAATAAAACCAAGACTTGGGTGCGGAAGGGTCCCAGTCTTCTGTTTGGGCCAATCTTGTTACTTTTTTGTGAGATTTGATTTCTTCAAGTTTCATTTATGAGCATACATCATTGTTTCTTGCATATGCTTGTCTCTTTTCTATGTGTTATTCCTTTCTTACAGGAATTTCTGATGGCCCAGTGACAAAATCTGATCCTTAGTATCGCTCATTCCTTACAGAATCATCAGTTGGCTTTGCAGCCTGGACAGCTGCAGGAAACAGGACTCACTGAATGTAAGTAGGACTTAATTTATTTTAGATATTCAAATGGATACTCTACCATTAGGACTCAGAAATATCATTCTCTTAGTTCTAAAAGATGCTCATAGAACCAGGTCTGACATTAGAAATACAGATCGAAGCTTACCTGGAAGACAAGTAAAGCAGGGCTGTCTCAGGACAACTTATATCTGGCTGTAGCCCTGAGGTGACATTATTCTGCTCCAGAGGATGAGGTGTAAAGCAGCCTCCTGCAGAACAGGATCTGGAGTGAATGTGGCCGTCTATTGCTCCTGCCGTCTTCAGCCGTGCAGTGTCCCTGGTTATCAAAGCATTGCTTAATACCCTTTACATCAAGCTCTCATCGCATTATTTTCTTGACTAAGGAGGTTTCATTTTGTTCCATCTGGAGAGTACAAAAAAACCCCGCAGCCTCTGGCATAATTACTGCAGTTCCAGGACTTTGCAGAGTATTTCGTACAGTGTATTTCACATTTATCTCCAGCAATTACTGAGTAAGGGGCTAAGGAAAAGATTCATGCCCAGTTTCTGCACATAGCTGCACGGAGTGCTACGTGTAAAATCACCTGCTGACCTGCTGATCTGTATTACAGAGAAGTTCTAAACAGAGATAGCTGGAAAACCCAGAAATCAGAATGTTTAACACAAAAACCAGACTTCTGTTGGTTTGCTTTTCAACCTCTAAAATGTAAGAAATTCTAACTGCTTCTACTGTGAATGAGAGAAGTGGAGCATAAATTTTTTTTCAGCTCTTATTTACTTGCTAACTTCATGTTTTTAAAGATCATTAACATTTTTGTTCTGTGTGATAAAGCACTGTGCAGTGGAGTGCTTTGGACAAGCCTGCGGTGGATACAGCTCAGTAAATGGAAATTGCCAGAAGAATGCATTTTCCCTAGCGCTTGCCAGCTGAAAAACAAAACCCGATTCTTTGAGTGATGTAAACTAGCGATGGCCTCTTGCTTTATACCACTTACAACACTGCATTCAATGTTATTTGTTTTACTTACAAACTCCCACAAAATGTTGCAATTCAACTCTAAAAATAGAAAACAGTTTTATTTATCCAACAGTTCAAAAGCTATTGTTTGCACAACCCTCGTCAGAGCCACAGCCAGTCCTTGTGTCTTGAGGCAGATTGTTCCTGGGTTAAACTGGGGAACTGGCTGGAATATGTGTGATTTGGTGGTCTGCTCATCGCGCAGTAGGCTGAGCTGTTGTGAGGTGATCTAATTTTAAAAAGTATTTGTGTGATAACGAAGCAAGGAAAAGTGCTGGGTTTTTGTCAAAGCTGAAGACAGAGATTTGTGGAGTTGGTAGTGCCCCTTCGCCTCTGTTTGACACTAAATTCAGCAGCTCTGTTTGTAGATTGAGGCACTGATCCTGCAATGTCTCTGGCAGACTGACCTTCTCTTCCCACAGAGACTTCCTGACTTCAGTGGGATGCCAGCGGGGCAGAAAGTTTCAGATAAGCAGCCAGGACTGGGGCTCAGGAAAAACCACCCCTTTAAATGAGGAGTCCCTGTCTGTGAGTGACAGTACTGTTTCACATCAGGCAGCACAGTATGGATGGACACAAAAAAGGGAAATTTTGAGTCTCTGATTTTGATAGTAAAACCCAAAGAGACTCTGTTCTTATAGCTTCCTATCACAAGAAATTTTGTCATATTTTTGTCTTTCTAGGTGTTTCTATGAAGTAAATATAAATTTTGTTCTAATGGTTTTCTCAAAGTACCACTACATGTCCTTTTGTCAAAGGGTAATTAAACTGCAGATCAGGGGGAGAAGGCATCCGAAATACAGCAGTGGCTAACCACAAAAACAGGAACAAGTTTCTAGGAGTCTGGTTAGAAGTCACACACACTTCTTGGCTTTGCATTCAGGTGCTGCACAGGGTTGGGGGCCTTGGACTTGGGGAAAACCAGGTTTTTAAATGGAACATTCCAGATATTTAGGTATTGTTTAAGGGGAACTCCCCCCACACACCCTCCTTTCTATAAACGGAAAATATACTTCAGGGTAGGTTTCTGCTTTCCAGTCCTGTGCTCAGATCACTGCGCCATGCCTGCCAGCAGTTCAATGACATTCACCAGGAATGGTTCCCAGTTGTCACTGTCAGGAAGATATGAAAAACAAATAAATAGGCCCCATATCCTCTTTACTTCTAGATAATTTTGCAGTATGGGGCTGTTACAAGTATCCAAATACATTCAATTTATCTCTATTGGTTAGTCAGTTCTGATGTAAAGGGGAATTTTCAGTGTGGTGAGTATGAATATTGAAAACGAGTAATTTTTCGGTTATGAAAAGTAGTGAGAGAGAGCAAGTTAGGGGTTAAAAACACGCTTTTCATATCTGCAGAGCTCTTATTCTCAAATCATACCTTATGAGAGTGTGTAAAGACACCTGCCTTTTTTTCTACCATATTACCACTTCCACATCATTTCAGAGTGGGGGTTATTCAGTAATGACACTCCTATAAAAGATAAGCTCCAATGCCTGGCCCTGCACTTACACATGTAACATTTCCCTATAACTTGGTTCCATCTCCTTTGCTAGGAGCAAGTGCAAAGGCTGCTAGCTATTTTTAAATCCGAATCTCCTTCAGATCTTCTCTGCCCTTTTCAGTAATTTATCCCTTGCTTCAGGAGTTCAGTTCAGATTCAGTCTGTGCTGGATGCAAAATCCTTGGCTTAATAATTAAGCTGAAAATGCAAGTCCTTCTAGCAGCATCCAGGTACAAGGGGACCTCAGTCTGCGTTGGAGGTGAGCTGGCTTTATACCAGCATGCTTGACTTAGATTTCTGAAAGGGAGGGCTTTCGGTTCTCGGGGAGCTGGTGTGATGACGTGCCTGCACTCAGCTGCAAGCTGCAGTGACACTGCAATGGCTGAGGGGCGGCTGCTGTATCTTCGCAATGAGCTCATTCTCCCCGGAGGGAGCAGGATTTACAGTGCATCACCCAGCAACTGCAGCCTTCTGGTGAAATTCATCTTTAGCTTCTCCTCAGTTAGGCTGGTCTGATTCTTCACTTTGGGGGTGTGTACATGGTGAGCAGATTTTACTGTATGGTTGATTTTTTTTTTTTATTTTTTTTCTTTTTCTTCTCTGTCCTCTAAATGCTTCCCCGGACTGATTGATGAATCATTTCTGATCCAATTCCACTATTCAGAGGACAGAGATGGAAAATATAATCTTATGCAGCAGGGATGGATTTTTTTTTTTTTTTAGCCTTTTGCAGCGTGAATCGTAAAAATCCTTTTAAATTTGTCTGCTAGGAACAGCCTACAGGTTTTAAAATGAAGTGCACTGCAAGGAATGGTACTATCCTCAGGTAAAGCAGACAAGCAATGTGCACCATGACGGAGCATGCCTGTGAGGTTAGTTCCTGTATGTGTTTATGCATATATAAATATGTACATAATGTGTGCTATATATATATATCTGTATGTTACACATGAATCATCTGCTACCTAAACGCTTTGTAGAATCCATTTTCAAATGTCCTGTTTTGCATCCTGTGTTTGGGATTTCCCCCCCCCCTTAATACCTAGTTTCTCTTCCGAGTGGTTAATAAATGTAGCCATGATTTGGAACAGCTTTGCTTTCGGATGCCAGCAAGCCCATCAAAGATAATGTCTCTGCCGTTCATTGGTTAAGTGGGCTGCACCTTCCTGCTCCATTTATTTGTCGGGATCTTCATAGAGTCTCTGTCATGCAAGATTGAGTTGAAATGTCAGGGCCTTTAATTGTTGATAAATGTCCTCTGCAGCTGTAAATGTTGGTGTTCCAGGATAATACAAGTTATGATGAATTACTGTCACAAAGTAATCTGGTTTCTGTGCTCACTGAGTAACTGAGTTGGACATTTCCTATTTTCTGAACTCCAGTGCATATACTGGATATCTTGAGAACTGCTTCCTATTCTGTGCTGTTTAACCTGTTAAATTAAAAAAAGAAAGTTCATTTTTTTCCCAGCTGCTTGCTCCCTTAGTGGTCTTAAATGCCATTTATCTCATCAGGATTTCTTTTCCTTTCAGTTAATGTGGCTGTGCCTCTACCAACACTGTTTAAAATGCAGACAGAAATTAGAAAGCAAATGCATTGGAGACAGATTGACTTTTGTCTGTTATTTCTCACATCATGATACTTGCGAAGAAATGTGTAGAGTATAAAATAATAATTTACTGGCAGGAGATGTTCACTGCTGTCAGTCTCGGCTGGCAGCTCTCAGCTGACGTACAGCATTCTTAACCTACCACCTATTCTACACTTTTGCTCTGTGTATGTTTAAGTGCATGGTAGGTGCTTACAGTATGCTCAGAAATGGAAAGTTTGGTGTAGGGGCTGTCAATACTTTTGCAGTGAACTTTCTGTCTATTTTGTATTGGCTCTTGTCAGCTTTCTGAGTAGTAATTGCTTGTTCTTCACCTGGAAATAACAGACTGGTAGAAAATTTAGCTTTTGTAGTGGTAAATTTAAAGGCAAATGACGCTGCTATGAGGATACAAGAACACCTTGGCTAGAGGAAGTTGCATTTGTCACTAGGGCCCTGATGGAAAAAATAGCACCCCATTTTAAGATGACTTTTAAGCATGTGCTTAAGGCCCATTGGTTGTCTTGAAAAGCACTAGGCTTGAATATATTTGTGGAACTGTGTGCCTATAAATCTTTCCCTTATTATATGCTCTGAAAGTGGCAGTTGTCAACACCTCCTACTTGGTGAAGTTTCAGTAAGTTTACAAGTGCACTGTCAATTTATTTGAAGAACAAAATTTTGCTTCACTTTTTTTTTTCCAAATGGATCTCTGAAATATTACCTTTATTGCGGATGGCTCAAATTCAGAAAAGTGTCAGCAAATGAATGTTAACAAGTGAAGGCCTTTAAATAATGAACTTTTTTATCACTTTCCTTTAAAACATCTGTCTTATCAGTTTATCACCTTCTTCAGTGCAGCTTTTCATGTATAATCAACAGCAGAGGTTCATCTTAAAGGGAAAAAAAAGAAGGTTCTAAAAATTTTACACAAACCAATTGACTGGGATGACGGATTTGAACACAAAGCTATTCCATCCACCTACTCTGGTTGTCAGACTCTAACAGGACTGAGTAATTTTAAGACAGATAACAGCATTTTTACTAATATATCTTATGGCAAAAGCAGCCAAATATTATCCAATACGTCAGACTTCCAAACTAAATCATTCCTGTAATCCTATGTTTATTTGACCACAACTGGCTAGTAGCATTTATATGCACGCGAAGGAAAAGGGAAGCTTACTTGTCGCTAGAGCATCAAGTATTGGCTATTATTGGTGGCAAAATATTAAGCAATTTCTGCCAGTTGTCTAACCTAGAAAGGCAGTTCCCTGATTTTCCTTTGGCACTTACAGCCAAGTGCTCTGTAGTCAAATAGACCTGAACCCACAAAAGATCTCAGGAATTTAATATAGTTTGGTACAAATTGTTCTAATGGAGAAAGACATCCCTTTAGATTTATAAAAAACTCTTCAGTTCTATGCAAATCCTCAAATCGCTATTTCCAGGAACATGTGCTTAGGGATTTGTTATTCTCTAATGATGCAGAATCAAGATATAGGTTCAATAAATTTTACCTGTGTCGCTTCCTATATCCTCCCGCATGACCCTCTCTTTTGTACTCCATAAAAGCAGAGGCAGGGTCTGAGGAGAAGTTGTTCAGAAAGCCTTGAGAAAACGTCTGGAGGATAAAATCTGTTACCCCAAACACCCATGCAAGCAGCAGGGTGTGGAGTGTTGTCTTTCTTTAAGCCCTGACACTTTTTCGAGTTATTCCACTAGTTCCATGATCATTTGACCTTGACAAGGTCGTGTGCAAACAGGGACCTTATTTTTCATGGAGCTCAGATGAAAAGAAGAGGCAGTTTAAGATGCAGAATGTATTTTCTGTCCTTTTAACTAATGTTTCTGAGTTCTGGTTTTCTCCTGTTGTTGGTTGCAGGCTGAGCTGCCATGTCCTACCGCTGTGGGGCTGGGTTTCAAAGGAGGGCGATGCCCCCCGAGCTCTCCCAGACTAACTGGGATGAGGTGTCCCAGGACTAACTGAAACCTGCAACTGGTCTGGAAAGCTGCTTCCCAGATGATGTTGGATATTGCACGAGGTTGATTTTGTCATAGTTCATAGCCAGAATTTACTCTGCTGGAAGTAGGTTGATATTGATTGCAGAGCAAACTGTTAGCTGTGCAAGACTGCTGTGGGGCGAGATGCTGTTCAGACTGGCCATCAGTCTTGGCAATCCCAATTCCTCTATTTCAACCCTTTGAAAATCAGTAGAGATGTAATCAATTCAACTTGGGCATTTAATACCAAAAAGACTTCTCATCTTTTTGCTGACAGGTCTGTTTTTTCTTGCATGACCCTTAGTTGCATAAGAGATGCGTTCCCTGGCACGTATGGTAGGTAAAGGACAGCATTAATGAACTCCAGATGGCACATACTATATTTTACTGGGATGTAAATCTCAAACAAATTCCATATTAATGGTGTTTAATTAAAAAAGAAATTGCACACAAAAGGCCTGATTCTGATGCCACCAAGTCAATGTCAGAAATCTTACTGACTTCGGGGACTCAGGCTATGCCCAGAAGGAGAACTTTACTAAATATTGAAAGTGTCTGAAGATTTTCTGGTCTGCACTAACTGTAGGACTCTTACACTAATATTCTCATGGCCCTCCTGAAGAGTTTTTGATACATTTTGCATTTTAACTAACTCTATACTGAAATAATGATTTGAGTCATTTGATATTGGATTACTTTTCTAGCTGCCTCCATAACAAATCAATTCTAGCCATGGTTTATGATAAGAATATGTCTAGTTTGGATGAGCACAGTGCTTTTAAAGCAAATCTCTTGATGATGCCCACTTGCACTTTGGTTTGCGTGATGGTATGGTCTCAGCATCCACAATCTCGACTCCTTTTGGATAAAACTAAATCAGAAGGTGTTTTCCAAACAGTTACTGGTGCTCACACCACAGGATAACACTAGATTTTGAAATTCCATCAAAATGTTCCATAATGTTGGCTTTTTACAGATACAGGGTTCATTCTTGTATGTGATATTTTCTTACTCTATCTGAAAAGAACTATCGGCAAAAAAAGTTAACGAGAAACTTGAAGGCATAGTAGAAATCAAACCAACCAAAGCACAGATTTTTCTTTACCTCAAAGGCTAAGTTTCACATTTTCACATAAATAGGAAAAAAATGTTCACTAAATATAGTTGATATGGTCATGTTTGTATGTTGAAGTGGAAAGAAATTTATAGCCACAGCCTTTGTCTCTTTGGTGAATTGCAGATTTACGTACCAGAGTGTGGTAACTGAATTTTGCCCTGGTTCAAAGACAGAAACTAGCAAGTACTGAGTACTGGTCCATAGCAGTAAATGTCCGTAGTGATTTGTGGGACGCGTGTTGGCATTTTAATCTTTACATGTTGCTTTTGTTGTTAGCAGAATAAAATGATTAATCACAACTAATTATTCATTATTATCTAATTACTTCTTGCATGCTAGGCAAGGCCAGATCATCCTGACAGTACTTCTTGGGAAATGCTTTTTTGTGTTGGATGGGAAGGCAGATTATGCGTGTGGTTCAGTTCAACAAAAACTGGTTGGAGTATGCATGAATGTCTAGGGGAGAATGAGCAGAACGTGGCGTACGTGGCTGTGAACACGCAGGTGCCGGGAGCGCAGGCGACTGCACTCACTGCTCAGCTCTTCCACCCTCTTTCCACAAAGCCCTTCCCTGATGGAAAATGGGGATGATACCCTGAGCGCACTGAAGCTTGCTGACAGTAAATGTTACGTGAGTGTGAGTCAGGTCTGTCTGACTTGTGTGATGGTCACTGCAAGTTTCAAGATCTCAAGTTTGCGTCCAAAGCAAAGTCAGAGGAAGCTACAGGCAAAGGAAATATTTGCATGAAGTTAGTAAAGTAAAAATGCAAAGGGTCTTAAAGGAAAATGTAACTGACCTGTAGTAATAATAAGTAAAAGAAAAACAGACTCACTTAACGGTTGATATTAATCCCTTTTATCTCAGATAATGCTTGTAGTTAAAAGCCTTTTGTCTCCAATCAAAGCAGTTTTGGAATTTCTAGTGTTTTGAATGGCGCCTTAAAAGCTTACTTTACTGCTGAATCACAACTTTTTACCACATAAACTATTTTACCAGTTGTCCTTGAAGGAAGCATTATGGATTTTGTTTTTGTAAACAAACATCTGATATTTCCACAAAGATCCTGGCTGGCAATGGCCATAACTCAGAGTGCTGCCGGGAGCTGCGGGAGGCTTCCCTTCACGCCCGTGGCTGCCAGCAGGTTCAGGGCTAAGGCAGCTTTGTCATGCCAGGGTGAATGATTTATTATTTACGTTGCCTGTGGAAGGATTCATTATACGGTTTGACACTTTAACCTTTCACTTGCGTCTTCTTTATTCTCAGTATTTTATGCAAGGCGTTATCAGGTGCTGTCTGGCTTTGCCCGCAGAGGCAGGGAAGGGGGCTGGGAGAGGTTTGCTGCATTTATTACCCCGTCAGACGCTGGGCTGTTCTGCTTCTGTCCTTTTTGCTTCCTGGCTTATTTTTTTCCTGTTCTATAATATAGACTGTGAATTAATTTGGCATTCATTGTTGAACAGCTCAAATAACCATGGGTTAGGCATTAAGAAAGACTAGTTCACTTTAAAAAGTATAGTAAAGGCTGATTTTTATCTCCCGAGGTCACAGATAGCAACATTTAGCAGCACAGTTAGAGAAAAATCAAAACAAGCTTTTGAAACAGAGGGAAGTATTCCAATTTAGTTTTCTGTACTTTGCCCAAGCTTTCCTGAACACGTGGCTGGTGTCTGGATTTGCACATAAAGAAATTCCAATTCCACATATTGCTCATACCAGTTCATGTGGTTTATAGGGACAAAACCATCGCTGCCAAAGCTTTGGACTTTGCTGGTTTGCAAGCTTGTAGTGGAAGGGAAATCTCATTATGTTGAACTGCCCTTAGGATATATTCAAGCTTAGCAGGAGTTAAAAAACTAGTTGTTTGCTCACAGGTGCCCCTTGTTAGGCTGTCAATTAGCCCAGCAGGCTGAGAAGTGCTGACCTGGTTTTAGGCAGAGCCCTGCAGGGGTGTCTGAGGGAGCTGTGCCAGCTCTTCCGAAACAGGGACAATGTTGTTCCTTTCTTTGGTTTGGGGTTTTTGGGTTTTTTCTTCCCCTCTTATTAAAATATCTGTGTGTCACTTAGGACTGCCTTATGGTTTTGGCCTGGTAAGGTTTTATAATCACAAGTTAAGCCAAAACATAGTGGAGAAGAAAGCAACCCAGAAAATGGGATATAGTGCAGATTTGAAGAGGAATGGAAAAGAGGAATGCTTGCTAGACTCCTGGAGTGGTCCCTGCATGAAGTCCGTGGTGGGTAAGGATGTCTGAACTGTCTGAGACAGGCAAAGCAGGCAGCACAGAGGATGGGAGAGCAACTGAGTTTGTGTGTCAGGCTCATTGTTGAAACCAGGAGCAGAAAAACAGAACTACACTCTTTTTCCCCTCAAAGTTTGTTTTGGTTTTTTTATTATTATTATTTTGTTTGTTCAAAGGGAAAATCTGAAATAGGGAAGTCTGTGAAATTACTTTCTTCAGAAGGGCTCGGTAACCAGCAGGATGGCAGTAGAAGGCCAGAACCAATTTGGTATTGACAGAGGTAGCACATCCAAACCCACAGGAGAGCAGGAAGATGAATCAAACCCTCAGAACACCTGCAGGCAGCTGGAGTCAGCTCTGCTGCTGGGTAGTGTGAGGCTTGATAAAGGACTTGTACAAATTTGGGAAAAAGCTCTTAGCATTAAAAAAATTCTTTTTCCCCTTCCTTTACTTGCAAAATACATACCATTATGAGAAATACAGTGTGAGGATTTTTTTCCTTCCAAAAGTTAAGCTGAGGTTGGGGAATCCCCGTTGTCCTTCTATTAATGGTCTATGCTGTGAATGCTGCTTTACTGTGTGAAAGCCCTAGGAGCAGCACCTTGGGATAGCAGAAGGAGATGGTGCTGTCGCCGGGGCACCGGCCAGTGAGGTGGTGCTGTCTCTGCAGCACTGGTCAATGTGTGTGCAATAGTTTGTGCTGGGCTGATCTTTTCTTTGGGTAGAGCCTGTGCCATTGACAGCCTAGGGGAGCTGAGACTCCATAACCTCGATGGAAGGTCTGGATTTTGCTAGGGAGAAGGAAACTATAGATGTTAAACCTTTTTTCTGTTTTCACCGCATTATCACCAGCTGTATCTGTCACTAACACGAGCATGTATGGCAAGGAAATGAAGTAGGCCGTGGGGACAGGGGCTGACCTTACAGCATGGCTTGTATTTGCTCTCCAGTGACTCCAGCAACCTCTCACGAGCAGCAGGAGTGGACAGCAAATGATCTTCATGGCCCATGATGCATTCCCTTTCCCAGATAAGAAGTTGGACATTTTCTGTGTGTACAGAGTTCATGTGGAAGAGAAAGATGTAAGAAATGTCTACCATCAGCTAAAGCTACAGGCTGGAGAGCCGAGATACTCACCAGGAGCAGACTTACACCAGCACTGCCTGCTTCTGAAAAATCCAAAATGGCTCCAAATAAGCAAGATGCTTATTCATTGGCATTGGCCAATTTATTGGTATTGGCAAGGGGCTGGGCATCAGTAACAGGTCTGGTTTAGTTCTCCATCCCAACAGAGTAACTGCTTTCCATCCCCCTGATGCTGTCAGAAACATTTGGATGTATTTTAGTGTAAGAGCAGTAACGGTTATGTGAGGGGGGGAAAATTGCTGATTAACTCGATATTGGGAATAAACACGGGAAACTAAAGAAAAATAGGTGCTATTAAAATTTTTTTCTGGTAAAAATATCATTACCGTCATTTAAAAATAAGTCACTCAACAACTGCATTTGGCACTGAAGAGTATCATACAGACATGAGTATTTTTCTTCTGCTTCTGTTTCTATGTCAATCAGCAAGCAGTGGTATCAAGTAGTGTTAGTTAGCTCAACAGCAGAGGCACCTCCTGGGAAGGAATGTCTACATAGCAATAGATGTACATGTAAATCTCCAAATCATGAGTGAAAGATAGGGAGCAAAAGATGCAAGGATCTGTTTGAACAACAGATGTATCTTTGGAACAGAGTTTGAAGGTATTGCTGTATACCAGCACTAAATGACACCAGGTAATTCAGTTACTAATAAAAACTGTCCTGGAAATTGTGCAATACATTGCTCCTGCCTTCAGCCAGCCCTCGGGTTTAACACGCCATCTTTTCATTTGCCTTAGCATCCGTTATTGCTTTTTTATCACTTCTTAAAATACCGCTGCTTCTAGGAGTGTATATAGTAACTCTGGGTGTAATTTAAGAGCACTGGAAGTATCTTCTATCTGTTTACCATCATTTTAACCCTGTGTTGCAGTCCTGGTGTCCGTACTCTTGGCTCCAGGCACATCGTCTCAGGTATGGATGTATCAGTTTAGAGGCAGGGCTGGCATTTTTGGTAGCATTTTCTTGAATAACTCCGGATGTGTAATCACATGCTGAAATGCCCACCTCCGCGCACCCCCAAACAGGTAACTCCAGCCCCCCAGTGCTGGGCTTTGCCTGTTTCAGCGGTGGCATGAACTTGCTGATGACCTCTCAGCGCTTGTTTATGGCCTCTTACTGTCATTACCTGGCAGCACAGAGCCTGCTGCTGCGCATGGGCCTGCGTTGCGTGTTTAACGCAGTTACATCGACTGATCCTTGGGTTGCGGAAGGTTTCCTGGCTCAGGCTTGCCTTGATGCTGCAGCCATCCGGTGCTGCCCTTTGAGCTGCGTGGTCTGAGCACATAACTAATTAATCAAAGAGTTAATTTTGAACAAAGCAACTGCATGTTTAAACTTGTCAATCAGAACCCACTTCTAGGCACATAAACAAGCATAGGAGAAGCCTGAAGGCATAATTCCCTGGGGTACACTGATGTAAACAGAGACGACTCCTCACATGGAAAACAGGCAACAGACCCCTTTCCCCAGATGAGCCCTTCAGGAGCAGGAGGTGACAGTGTGCAGAACCTTGGATGCTATTTTAAAAAAAGGCAACTTTTGTTTATTGGTGACTTTTCATGAAACTTAGCTTTGGTTCAATAGCTAAAGCTCGTGATTATGAGTATCATTTCATGCATGCTTATTTCACATTAATGTGACTCATCTCTTTAAAGTAACATAAGTGCAAGGTCCCTCAAGTTTCCTTGGGGTTTTGGATTCCAAGCACTAGCTCAACTCATTTTGAGTCAAAAATTTGAGACACTATTTCATGTTATTTACAGCCAAAATCAGTTTTATCATATCTAAATTTAGGCCATCAGTCATGCAGGTGGGATTAGTAGCAGTTATTTGTTACAAAAATGTATGTATTTCATTACTGTTTTGTTTTCATACAGAAGTTCAAACCACTTTCTCAGTTTGGGCTGTGTCCTGCCTACCGCCTGTCTATAAAGCTTGTATTAAACATCAGAAATACGAAGGAAGTGGAAACCTGAATGGCCCCAACTTGCCCCTGGAGATTAGAATATTACTTCATTTCTTCCACAACTCATAACAATTTTAGGTCATTTTTTCCCAAAAACGCCTTTGTGCAGTAAATCATAAGCACTTTATGTTAGGCTGCTTTTCTGAAATGTGTGACTATCTTAATTGCTGTCTCATTCATGAGAAGAGGACTAGAAAGGAGCTTATAGGGCCAAAGCTGCATGTAAAATATCACATTTGGCAGGCTTACAGTACCTCTTCATAAAGTTCAATTTGGATTCTGAAATATTTGTAATATTCTCTCTGGGATATAGGTTTTGGGTTTTTTTTTTTTTTAAAGGTTGTACCACATCTACTTTGAAGATGAAGCATGAAAATTTATTTTTAGCATTTGCTGCTAAGTCATCAGAGATGATAAAGGGCAAAGAAGAACAAAATTTACAGTTCCCTTCTCTTTGGCAATAGCAGGAAAATAAACCCCATCCTGCTTCCTGGCTGAGTAAGAAGCTTTCCTCGCCAAGCCCCTCTTGAGTTGGTTTGCTGGAGCTGACTAGGCTCAAGCAGGAGGAGATCCATTCCTCGCCCTGCCTGGGTTTTAGGCAACTGTTGGGTTTTTGTGTTCCTTTGAAAAAGAGATGAAGTGCAAATTGCATGGAGGCTGTTCTGTGCTTTGCGGATTTACTGCTCACCTTGAGCTCCTCAACGGAAGGTGTTGCCGCGCAGGAGGAGACAGCAGCGTTCCCGCGGTGGGGTGCCCGAGCCTGGCTGCCCAGTGTCAGCTGCAGCACAGCCCCCAGCCGGGCTTGCAGACCTGCAGGCATCACGGTGGGGGTTTGTCCAGATTCCTTTGAGATTTTGGCTCGCCATAGGGGGCTAGCCTATACTAACGCACGGCAGAGAAAATGCTTGGCTTAGTTCATGCACTAGCCAAACTGTAACATCTCAGAAATGTTTTGCCTTACTGTGAAACTTCTTTCTCCCTTTAAGCCCCTCCCAGATAGAATAAAAGCTTCTCACTTGACACAAACGTCTTCTTGGAAGAAAATGTTTTAAAATAGGGCTTTTAAACTCTTGGTTTTAATTAAATGTAAGATTCTAAAATATCAAATGACATTCTAAAACATTTTAGTTTAATTTTTGACATCATCATTGCAATTTTTTTTATCTTAATATTTTGACTAAAATGATAGAGAAATAAATCTGTCATAAAAATTCTTCAGTCAGCAAAGTTCATCACAGTAGCAGCATGCTTCAGATACTGCCTTTTGCCTGTGGTCCTTTGAAATCTTACTGTAAATATAATTTACTGATCTGCAGCAGAGTTACTGCCCTTCTCTTTTAAAAAAAAAAAAAAAAAAAAAACAGAGAGAGAGAGAAAATGTGAGAAGCAAAAGCCCAGAGCAGGGCTGCAGCCGCAGTCTGCTACGAGGCAGGCGGAAGACGGTCTGAAATAAAGCAAAGCACATGAAGGGCACGGCTGCACGGGCAGCCCGGGCTCCATAGCAACTGCAGTGGCTCCCATCAGGAGGGATTCCAGCGCTCTGCTGGGTTTGGGGATTTTTAAAGCTGCTGCATGGGTAAGTTGTTCCTGAGTATATATTTGTTTTCAAAATCTTGTTGGCTACAAGCCCATTTGCCAGCGAAGAAAGTCATCTTTTCTGTAAATCCAGTTAGCGAGAGTGATGATGACCCTGCCAAGGGATTGAGCGAGTCTTGCTCAGCCCTTGCAGGTCGCGTTGGCTGGGCTGCATCTGCCAAAGAATTCCACTGGGGAGGGACACAGCGAGCACTTCTTGTCCAGTGGGGATGGATGGGGTCTGTCTGCCTCTTGGGCTCCGACACATGAGGTGGGAAGGGAAGTAGAAATTCTCAACTGGCAGTAAGGCACAAATACTTGTGTTTTCAGAGACCCATGATAAAACTTGTTTTCTTTTCCTTCGATATGACTGTATCCTAAAAAACTGTCGAAGTGTGGATCAAACCAAAATAGTATTTTTTTCACCTTAACCTATGCTATAAAGAAAAGCAGGAAGGAAAGAAGGGTGAGACAAGGTGGACTTTGATCACAGAAAATGTCTATTTAGCTCAAAACAAGGTATTTTATTTCCATTCTCAGGATAACAAAAACAAAGCAGTGGAAATCAGGAGCCAGACTGCATACAAAATATATGAGGAAGAAATAGAGATGTTACAGCCTTTCCTCCCATCTTCCTCCCCTCCTTTCAGAACCATTACCGTAGTTCGTGTATAATTAAGGTGAATCTGGTGGGATTCTCTCCTTTTGGGAGGATTCAGACTGCTGCCTCCCACCACTTTGAAGGAAGGCCAGTGTATTGACCGGCTCTGAGAAGAAACTTTGGCAGCGGGAGGACAGCCAAGCAGGGCAGAACTGGCTGCCCAGAGAGCTCGTGCAGGCTCCTTGCGGGTTTCCAGTCTTGCTATTTTAAATTGTGATTCTATAGCACTTCAGACTAATATTGATTTTTTTTTATTTTTATTTTTTATTCAAGTATTCACTTTTATGGTCTCTTGCATGCTATGAAAATTTTACTCTTCTGTTTTCTTACTCATTCACTCATTTAATCCATTCTAAAACTCTCACCTATAGCTTTTATTTCTCATTTTGCACTGGTGACTGCATCAGCTCTGGGCCAGTGTTTCCATCTGCGCAGTTGTTTGGATCTATAGATGCTGGCGACAGAAAGAGCAGATTTACTGTGGCGATAGACGGATGTTACATTCACTGAAGACAGCAGGTGCCAGTGCCCGCGCCGCAGCCTGCCCTGTGCGACAGTGGGTGCGTGGCACAGGCTGTGCGGCACCGCGCTGCCAGCCAGCACTTCCCCTCCCGGTAAGGTCCTGTCATCACCAACAGGCACCTCTTGTTTTTCTCGCTGCAAAATGACACTCCTAAGTGTGAGACCAGCGGCAGTGCGGTTGTACGTGGGATTTGGCGTTCTCTGTGAGGGTGTGCTGGTGTGGACAGATGCTCCTCAATGGCTTCCTGCTACTCCCCTTGTCCGTCTTCCTTCCCTGTGTCATCTCTGACAGTGTTGGATGTGGGTCACAGGGAGAAAGTGCCAACTTCGGAAATACTCCCAGCAGCGGGCAGGGCCTGGCCCCAGGGCAGCAGCAGCAGGTTTTTGGAAATCCACGGGTCTTGAGGGGGCTGTGAAGTTTTCCTTGTTGCTGCTTTTTTACTCCACATCCCTCAACCATGGACTATCCCATGGTATGTACGGAGTCAAGACCCTTTATTAGGAGAAATATTTGAAGCTCTCTCTGATAAACACCTGCCAGACTATAGCTGGTGATCTTTAATATTTTAATTATTTAAACAGATTTATGGTTGTGGATAGATGTAAAACTTATATAGTTATCTTTTCTGCAGCAATTTTTGACTGCTGCTGGAGTACCCTGTATCTCAAAAGCCTGATGGTCAGAAGTTTTGTAACCCTGAGGACTTCATTAAATCCATGGAGATTTGCAGGGTCTGATTGGGATTCAGTTGTACTAGCAGTGGAAGAAAAACAAGAAAATCCTTGTATCTACATGACATCCACGTTCTTGTTTCTAAATAAAAAATTGAAGGGGAAGACTTTATGTAATTAAAGTAGATGTTTGGTAATTTGTCACAGGCTGAGCTCTCAAGCACTACTTGGTTAGATGCTTCTGGAAGTAAACTTCCAGTTTTCATTCTCCATAGAAACAGGCTAATCATTCATCTGAGCAATTGTACTTACTTATGGTTGTAAATTCCCAGGACCCGGGCTCAGGGAGTGGGCAGGGTACCTTGGTAGTGGTGGAAGCAGGGCTGGGGCTGCGGGCGTTTCCCAATATCCCTGTGCTGAGCGTTGTCCGTGAAACCCCCGGCCTGCTGCGCCCAAAGCTGAACGGGGATGGACCTGAAGCCTTTGCTTTCTTTCTTGTGCTTGCTTTTGTGAATGATTAGCAAATAGAGATTGCAGTGGCAGTGACATCTTTCTTATCTTTGTTTTAAAGTGAGATAGTAAAATAAAAAATTGGAAAATAACTCTGGGGAAGAAAAAAAGTCAGTCCTCTATTATTTGGTGTGATAGGGAACTATGAATTCTTGGATAAGGAAAATAATCCTGTAGGAGCAATATAGTGGCACCGGGAGCACCCCAGATCCTGCCTGGGAGCTGCCGTGGGTTCATGGGGCTCAGGGGAGCACTGTGCATCCCATACAGCAGCATCCTCTTGGCAGGGACCATAGAGGGAGAGGAAAACAAATATGAGATGGATGGTAACCGGGTTTGTGTCTCAGACCTGATGAGCAGCTGGCCTGGAGCTGTGGGTGTTCAGCATTTCTGGAGACAGTTCATCGTACCTGAATGCGTGTTGCCATGGGTTCCCTAACGATGAGCTAGGCTGCTTAGGTTAGTGTAAGACACTGGGATTTACATTGGAATAGGCCTGGGATTTTAAAATGTTGATTAGGATTTTCGTTCCTGAGCTGTTGGAGTTCACAGTTTCTTAACCGTGCGATTTGCAGGTTGCACAGCCGGGGCAGTACAGCCTGCACCTGCAGCACCGCTGGGGTACTGCTGCCTCACGGAGGCTCAGCCTAACTGAGAGCAATCTCAGGCTGCACAACTCGTCTGAAATCCCACGCAGAGATTTCCACGCACAGGTTCTCCAAGGTTTCAGCAGTGCGGAGCTGAGGGAGGCAGCAGGGTCTGGCCCATGAGCAGGGGCTGTGGTTGGGGTAACAAGCTCTTTCCCCATTGCCCTGCAATGTGCCAGGGCTCATGCCAAGCCCAGCCGCAGGGTACGAGGTGACCACTGACCCTCCAGCGCGTGTGTGTCTGTGGAAGGGCCAGAGGGATGCTTTCAGTGGGCAGGGGCGGAGGCAGCTGCCTGGCTCCTGCGGCGATTCCCACCTCAGGCAGCCGGCCTGGGGGCTTCTCGGGCAGGAGGCTCTTCTTCTGATGAGCTTCAGCTGCACCGCAGATGCTCGCAGATCTAAGGATGTCTGACTAGGAACAGCATAACTCCTAGGCTAATAATAAGACGCCACCTTTTCTTTTAAATACAGTGTAGACAGAGGTTGGGAATTTTTTCTTTCGTGCTCAGCCTGATTCCCATGTCAGCTTGCATTTGATTTCTCCCCAAAGAAACTGTTTCCTGTTGTCATAATGTGACCAGATGGGGAGGGTTCAGTGGAAATATCTCATGAGAGACTAGCAGAGAAGTGGATCCAGGAAGCAGATCCTCCCCGTAATATTGGCAGGGTTTGGTAAGTTCCATCTGAAAAATAAAAAGCTGCTCCCTTTGCTGAGTCACAGCCCCCTCGGAGCTGGAGCTGTGACAAGCTGGGAGACGCTGTGCTGCTGGAGTTGAAGCAAAGGTGAGGAAAGGCTGTCCAGAATCCTTCTCGAGTGCATTTCTTGTCTGAAATGATTTTTAAATCTCATTAAAGGGTATTGTAAGTTTAATTCGGTCTGTAGAAGTGTACAGCTATATTCCTGTCTTGCAGGGCTTGGGGTTGCGTGGCTCTGCTGAGGCAAATGCTGGGTAAGTCAGAGTGTTAGCCCCTTCCCTTTGGGAAGGCAAAGCGCAGCCCCACCTTGGGAAACGGGCTGTGGCTGGCACTGCTCTTGGAGGGACTGGTTCTGGATGCAGCACTGCATCTTCCTGTATCCCCTGGCGTGGGTGGCAGCACCGCAGGTCAGGGAAGCCTGTACCTGCCAGGGTGGGGAACAGGAGGGGCAGCGGCACACGGAGCGGGTCTGCAGGGAAGTGGGTGGCCAGTGTGACTGGAAAGCTTTCTTCGTGCTGGAAAGGGAAATTCTGTTTGTTTTCCTCTCGCAGATTGAAGGGAGGTGCTGGGTAGCCAGGTACATTGCTTCCTACACTGTTTGTATCTACCTTGCAGTAAAGCAGCTAATGATTTTCTGTTGGAGCAGCCTCTCATAGTGTCCCGGGTCTATTCTGCCTTCCTCACGTTTATAAATCTCTCCATGGCTAAGGCCTGGTACTTTTCCAGGCTTTGCACTGTTGTTCATTTGCTGGAGTTGTAACAGCTTTATTTATACTTGCTTCTATACCGTGGTTCAGATGCACAAAGATTGTTTGCTTTCTGAAGCTTTTTTATCTTCTTAAATCTACAGAACCCGGTGTCAAATCCAGAGGACAAGTTACTATGAGGAGGAGGGAGTTACGGTTGTTGGAGGAAGCCAGCTGGGTTTCCTTCCAGCAGAGAAGCTGCAGGTAGTACAGGGACAAGGAGCATTTGCTGATCACCATTAAAATATAGCACTTGGCATTTGAAAGTAACTCTGTTTCTTTTGAAATGCTGCTAAGATATATATTACCTACTTAGAAGAATAATCTTTGGCTATTGTTTCAAATATATATGTGGACATTTAATTCATGGTCACCTTACTTAAAATACAAATCTGCAATTTACAAGAACATTTCAAAAGCAAATACTAAACTTAAGATGCTACAACTGAATATGTGTTTTCCATGTACTTTTTAACACTCGTTTTTAAAAGTAAACAAAACCTCAGCAATATCTTTAGGGGCTGTGATTTTGCTGCTGCACGGGTAACCAGCCCGGCTGACGCTCCCGGTCCCTGCGCAGGACAGTGCCTGAGCTGGTGTCCCCGGGGGCAGGAGCAGAAGTTGCCCGGTGTGTGCATCCGCACAGGAGGCAGCTGAGACGTGTTGGGCTTCTGCACTTTGCGGGCAGAAGAGCAGTGAGGCAGCGGGGCTGTAACCTGTCAGGCCCAGAGCAAGTGTTAGGAAAAGCAAACGCACTCTGCATCGGCTGCTGCGCCATGGAAACCTGCACCTCTGCTTTCTTCCATATAGTCTGCGATTCTGTCCTACCAGCTCCACTCGTGTTCCCCAGCCAGATCCATGAAGTCAGTCCCGGTGGGATGCAGTGCATGTCCTGCGCCTGCCCCTCGGCTTTGCCCAGCGGCTCCGTGTGGCCAGTGCCTGCTCCCCTCTGCCGAGCTGGTGCTGCCCCACTGCTGGCCGCTCTCCCCCGCACCCCTCTCCCTCAGCCCCGAGCCTCGGGGCTCCTTTTCCTCTCCCTCATCAGGCGGCTCCGCTCCCAGGCTGTCTCACCAGCGCGGCTGTCCTCTCCCGCTGGCTTTTACGCAAAGCAAGATGAAAGAAGAAACTGGAATTTCAGTACAGAAATTTTTAAAAAGTAAACCAGAAGGGCAAATATTCTCCTTAAATGGAAGGAGAACTCAGTCCTGATGCCCGGCCTCCCCCTGCCTGATGCAGTTTGCACAAGGAAGGTCCGAATCTGAGCAGGGAATACAGTGCTGCTCCACGGGGTGGAGGTCCCACACCGTTTTGTACTGGGAATCGCAACCTTCTCTGAAAGTTCACTGAAGACAGTTGTGGTATATATTGCTGCTAAAATTAATTTCCTAGCCCCTTTTTTTTTAAAAACAGCTGATCAATTTTAGCAAAAACCAAGGCGGAGCAGTGCATAGGGACTGACATGAAGCTGCCCGGCACCAGAGAAGCTGGGAATGGTGTAGAAAGGTGCATGGAGCTCAAGGTAGTCGGGTCTGCACAGTCTGACAGCATCTGTGTCACGGAGGTGCCCTCTCCTTCCTTCCTTCCCTCGCTGTGGGGCTGTTATGTTCATAGTACAATGTTATTTATTGTATTGTGTCCACCAGCGGGAGGGGTTTTGTCACTGTTCATACTGAAGTCAGGACCGTAATTTAATTATACTGCAGCAGCAAACAGTTATCAAGGAAAAAATATTGTCTGAGATGTAGTGTACATATTCTTTATGGCCATGTAAGTATTTTAATTCTTTCCTAATTACAGCCTGATGCAGGGCAATGTTGAAGTGTACTTCTGAGCCTGATTCTGTGTGCATGGTGCTCCTTTCTGTCAGCCTGGCAAAACGAAATGGGCTTAAAGTACCTGTAAACTGTGTTCATATTCACATTCTCTGTCACAGAGCTCCATGGCCCAAAAGTGAAATGTGCATCCAGCCTGTACTCGGGCACAACAGTGGAGATTTCAGCACAAACATTTTTAAATGCTATGCTGAGTGTCAACACTTGTTTGAATCTGGACAGGGAGCTGGGGGGTGGTGTCTGTGCTAGTTGGAGGCCAGAAAAGCAACGGATCCAGCCCGACTGCAGCCAGGATGCTCCTGTGCTGCTGGACAGCAAGAGAAGATGCACTGCAATGTTTTTTCTGTTGGCTGATTTAATTGAGTACAAGTTTAAAAACAGATGTAGAGACATGTTAGCTCATTTGACGTGAGCTGGGATTAAGGTGAGGCATTACCAGAAATGAGGACAATCTCACCATGCTCCTCATTGCGCCATGGTTAGGCTGTGAGGCTCCACAGCCCTATTTATAGACTGTAATAAAGCAGAATATTACCCTGCACAGGCTCCACAGGCTGAGAGTCAGTTTGGGTCAGAGGGGCAATTGTCCATCCACGCACGTCGGAGCTGAACAGGGGATGGTTGTGCTTCATGTGTGGTGGGTGAGAAGCACAATTAAGAGCAAAATGATAATCCTGATGGAAACAATGGGGGAGGCTGCAGGTGAAGCACCTTGATGAGCTTTGTGTTCAGAGGTACTTTCTGGAGAACTCTTGCTTATGTAAAGAGAATGCTTTAAAGAAGTGAAGCAGTGTGGAAGTTTAATCGTATGTCCAGAACTGTGTAGAAATGATAGCTAACTGTGAGAAATGAAGCTGGGTTTTATTAATTATATGTGGCTGAAAATAAAATGAAACTGCAGTCATTTTTACTATAGACCTCTAAAAAAAAAAAACACCACCAAAAACACCACCATCACCAAACCCTGTGCACTTCAGAGACAGTAATTTTAATGATTTTTTTTATTATTTCTTTTAGCATCCTTCTGCAGTCAGAGTACGTAAAAGCCAGAACAGGTTGGAGCAGCAAGTATCTCCTAAAGCTGTGCCTTTTAGGGCTGATATAGGTGCTATACCTGCAAATTAGAACACTTGTCTCTTCTATATTCTGCTTTACTGTTTCCAGCAGGTCGTTTTGGAGAGTTTGTATTGCAGGATGTTTTCTGAACAGGGTAGCAGAGGCTCCGTTGCTAACCCCACATCAGCCCATGGAATGCTCTGGTTCCTCATTTGTGAAGGATTTATGCAATGTATATTCAAAGCAAGGGTTTCGGAGCAGTATGTTTCTGCTCTTGACAACACTTGAGAGGCATTTGCAGCAAAACCTGTTGCGCTGCTGCTTTAGTTACTGAAACTCCACCCAAGGAGACTAGTAGTAGAGTTGCCCTTGTACCTTTTATAAACGCTGTTGCAGGTCACGTTGGGCTGGATGCTGCCAGTTCTGCAGGTCTCGCCCTGCACCTTGTGACTCCAAGCGGCAGCGTTTTTCTCCCACATTGAATTTGGCTTGTGGTGGTTTGACCCCAGGAGCAGCAGAAGGATGGGGAACTGCTGCTGCCAGGGTTTGTGGTGGGTGATACGAATGGAAGATTCATCTTTCTACTGGGAAAATCATGTAACTACCTCGTGCCAGTGCCCTGTAGGGTGGCTTCTTGTTCCTACATTAGTGTGAAAAAGTAAATGACACATCCTTTTTGCCTACATGTTATCAGTGGTTTTATAATTGCCTGTTTAATGTCTCTTCAAAAAAATCACAGATGTTGATTCTTTATTACCTGATTGTACCTATTGTGTTTCTTTTAGATGAATATGAGTGTAATAATGAGTACTTACCACTTATCTTCCTGCAACATTATAGTGCTTTTCATCTTATTTTCCATTTCCTGCTTTTACGGTCTAATATCTTATTTACCTAGCTGTGTACACAACAGATGTCCTCAGTGATGACTTGATCTTTTCTTCTAAGTCTCTGTGTGCAGGATATGTCAAATTGTATTTTTAAATATAGATTATCTTTTACTTTCCCATATTGGATTTCATGTTGCTTGGTTACCTAATTTTCCAGTTTGAGGTTATTGTTTTATTTTTTCTTCCTTTTTCTTGTTTTATGTTCTCCTCTCATTTTGATTGACCTAAATAATCCTCTATTATCAGCAGATTTTGATATCCTAACCTTTACTCTTCACAGGTCGCTAGCAGAATATCAAACGCTGCCAGCCCTAGCTCTGGGCCTTGGAGCTCGCAGCTGTGAATCTCCCCATTTTAGTAGTAATTCCTCCTTTTTTTCTATCCCCCAGCCGTTACTAGACTTTCTTACACATCACGTTACTAAATCTTCTTAAGCAGTTAATTACATAAGCGTCCAACCCTTAGGTGTACCCTGTGAAGCTGGGATCCAGATTTACGTTCTCACATCCTTTGCACATTTACGTGCAAGGTCTCGTCGAGGCCATGTCTGCTAGCCCAAATGCAGCTCACGTTTTAGGCTGTGAAACCCTTTTGCCTGCTGGCAGGCAGTTTCTGAGCAGGTGGCCACAGGAGCAGCAGCACGTCTGCTGGGGCAGGGACTTCTCTTAGGGATTTAATGTTCTATGTGTATTTGCGCAGTTCTCACATATTTTTTGTCAAAACTTTTAATAAACTCAGGTTACCCTGGAGCAGAGCAGCCCCAGCTATTGCTACACGTTACATTGCACATCTCCAGTCTCCTGGAGCTTTGCAGATGTGTAGTTGCAATGCCAGCGGTTGGGAGGGACAGTTACCAGCAAGCAGCATTTCTTGTGCCCTCGGGCACCCCGGCTGGCTTCTTGCAGGCAGAATCCAGTGCCTCCGCTCCCAGTGCCAGCTGCTCCCTGCTTTTAAGAGTAATGATCGGTTGGAAAGTCAGAAGGCAGATGGACACATCCTCTAAGCTAAAGATCAGTGTAGTGCAACCCAAGCGAGAAGCAACTTTCTCTGAAGGACTAAGTGCAGAAGGCTAAAAGATTGGAAAATCCTGAATTCACATCCCAGATTACCCAGATGCCACACTAAGCGAATAGCTAGGAAAGAGCTCCTCTGTAGCCGTTTCGCACCTGTAAATGGAGATGTGTGCGAGAATGTTTCCCCAGTTCTGTTACATAGCACTTTTCACAATGAAAAGCAAGGCTAGCACTTTTCCTAATCATCTGAACAAGTCTGAGAGGGAGATACCCGCACAGGAGGAAGTTCTCTTGAGATAAGACCTCAGCAGGCACTGCTGCCAGAAGGTGCCCCTCAGGAATGAGTGACTTGGCCGCAGAAGTGAACTCCAGCAAGTAAATTTTAGCGACACAATAGGGAGCACGAGCAGAAACAGCTGCTGAAGTTCCCCTTTTCCCCTTTCTTTTCTACGCCCACCCCCGCAATAGAGAAATGAGAGTCTTTTCCATATACTTACATATGCTGAGATTGCCCCAGTTTTGTCTTTTAGCATAACCAGCAAACTGACCCGAGCTTCAGCTCTGAAGGTGCCAGTGTGCTGCCCTGGGGTGTCTTCTCCTTGGTAATCTCCCAGCTGGGGAGCAGCACAGAGCAGGAGAGCTTTCAGAGGTGCTGTTCCGATTTAGCCAGTCCCATGGAAGTGGTTGTGCAGTTGCTGTTGTGGTAGGGGGGGTGTGTGTGTTTTTAAGAATAATTTGTATATTGGTCCCTGGATTTGTAGGCAGGTAGAGGCCACATGAGCCACGTGGTGCTATTGGAGATTAAATCCTGGTGTACATTTGTCATTCTTGGTGCCAGTGGCAGGAGGCTCTATAACATAGAATCATAGAACCATAGGGTTGGAAGGGACCTCTGGAGATCATCTAGTCCAACCCCCCTGCCACAGCAGGGTCACCCAGAGCAGGTTACACAGGAACACGTCCAGGTGGGTTTTGAATGTGTCCAGAGTTGGAGACTCCACCACCTCTCTGGGCAGCCTGTGCCAGGGCTCTGCCACCCTCAGGGTAAAGAAGGTCCTCCTCATGTTTAGGTGGAACTTCTTATGCTCAAGTTTGTGCCCATTGCCTCTTGTCCTGTCCCCGGGCACCACTGAGAAGAGCCTGGCCCCATCCTCCTGACACCCACCCTTTCAGTATTTATAAGTGTTGATAAGGTCCCCCCTCAGCCATCTTTTTTCCAGACTGAAGAGACCCAAATCCCTCAGCCTTTCTTCATAAGAGAGGTGTTCCAGTCCCCTCATCATCTTCGTAGCCCTCTGCTGCACCCTTTCCAGCAGTTCCCTGTCCCTCTTGAACCTGGGAGCCCAGAACTGGACACAGTACTCCAGGTGTGGCCTCACCAAGGCAGAGTAGAGGGGGAGGATGACCTCCCTCCACCTGCTGGCCACACTCTTCTTGATGCACCCCAGGATGCCATTGGCCTTCTTGGCCACAATGGCACATCGCTGGCTCATGGGCATCCTGTTGTCCACCAGGACCCCCAGGTCTCTTCCCACAGAGCTGCTCTCCAGCAGGTCACCCCCAACCTGTCCTGGTGCAGGGGGTTGTTCCTCCCCAGGTGCAGCACCCTACACTTGCCCTTGTTGAATTTCATAAGGTTTCTCTCTGCCCAGATCTCCAACCTGTCCAGGTCTCTCTGCATGACAGCACAGCCTTCCGGTGTGTCGGCCACCCCGCCCCAGCTTTGTGTCATCAGCAAACTTGCTGAGGGTGCACTCTATCCCCTCATCCAGGTCATTGATGAATATATTGAAGAGGACTGGACCCAGTACTGACCCCTGGGGAACACCACTCATCACTGGTCTCCAACTAGACTCTGTGCCCCTAATCACAACCCTCTGAGCTCTATCTTTCAACCAGTTTTCTATCCACCTTACTGTCCATTCATCTAACCCACACTTCCTAAGCTTCCCTATGAGTATGCTGTGGGAGACCGTGTCAAACGCCTTGCTTAAGTCAAGGTAGACCACATCTACTGCCCTCCCCTCATCTATCCATCCAGTCATGCCATCGTAGAAGGCTATCAGATTAGTCAGACATGATTTCCCCTTGGTGAATCCATGCTGAGTACTTCTGATAGCTTTCTTTTCCTCCACGTGCCTTGAGATGACACCCAGAACGAGCTGTTCCATCATCTTTCCAGGGATGGAGGTGAGGCTGACCGGCCTGTAGTTCCCCGGCTCCTCCTTCTTGCCTTTTTTGAAGACTGGAGTGACAGTGGCTTTCCTCCAGTCCCCAGGCACCTCGCCTGTTCTCCAGGACTTTTCAAAGATGATGGAGAGCGGCCCAGCAATGACTTCTGCCAGCTCCCTCAGCACTCTCGGGCGCATCCCATCAGGGCCCATGGACTTGTGAATATCTAGATGATCTAATTGATCCCTCACTCGCTCCTCCTCAACCCAAGGGAAGTCTTCTTCTTTCCCTGTTACTTTATTCAATGCCTGGGACTCCTGAGGGCTGGGCTGAGCAGAAAAGACCGAAGCAAAGAAGGCATTCAGTAACTCTGCCTTCTCCGCATCCTCCGTCACCATGACTCCTGCCTCATTCAACAGTGGGCCCACAACTTCTCTGGTCTTCCTTTTGCTTCCAATATACTTGTAGAAGCTCTTTTTGTTGTGCTTGACGTCCCTAGCCAGGTCTAATTCCAAGGCGGCCTTGGCTTTCCTTGTTTCATCCCTGCACGCTCTGGTGGCATTCTTGTAATCCTCCCAAGGGGTCAGTCCCTTCTTCCACTTATTATAAACTTCCTTCTTCCACTTGAGCTTTTTCTGAAGCTCCCTGCTCAACCATGCAGGTCTCCTGCGTCCCTTGGCCGATTTCTTTCTCTTAGGGATGCACCGATCCTGAGCTTGGAGGAAGTGGTCTTTGAATATCAACCAGCTTTCTTGAGCCCCTTTGCCTTCCAGAGCCCTAGCCCACGGGATCTCTCCAAGCAGTTTCTTGAAGAGGTCAAAGTTAGCCCTCCTGAAATCCAAGGTTGTAATTTGGTAACGTGGTATAACTTCTGTTAACTTCCTCATCGCATATGCATACACACTGGGTTTGCATGGTCCATCTTCTGAGTTGCTCATTTCAATTCTTTTTCGTTTGTTTGGTTTGGTGTTTTGTTTTTTGTTTTTTTTAAATCCAATTATATTTATATTCAATGCAATGCTTATTACATTTAGTGTAGCATTAGAGGGATCAGTTTATGTTGTGCTGGTTACTAACTGAAATTATATCTCGAGTATGATTATGTATACAAACTGTGGTGTTCTGTGAAAGTCAGCCTGTCTTCTGGTTGTTAGTCTGGATTAAAAAAAAATTATAGAGCTCTTGTGTTGAAAATAAGGTTTTCCCAGAGGAGTGGATCATTTGACTTCCAGTCTTAAAGTTGGGTTAAAACAACCCTTACCCTTTTATCCCCCTTAAAAGCCTGAAATATTTAAGAATGGGTCTGGTTTTGCCATTCTGAAAGGAAGTCTTAAACCCCCTTACTGGACTGCTGTATGAAACGACAGAGAAATGGGTATCTGCATGCCAAGCAAATTGACTAGAAAGGTTGGTGCAGCATCTCAAATCAAATGAGCTTTAAAAAATCAGATTATAGCTTAAAAATTCTCAGCCATGTACATCTGGTTAATGCACAGCCACCTACTAACAGCAATCACCTTGAGAAGGTCAGCAGCAGTGACACACCAGCGCGTCTGTGTGCCCTCGGCGTGGCAGAGACTCGCTCATCAGCCTCACAGACAAGAGTGTTTGGTTCACGTCACACCAGCATTTCTTGCTCTTCACCATGTGCTTTCCGGCATGCCTTCAGCATTGTCCTTCCTACTTGTTGCTTTGCTTCTCCTTTGAGAAACATGAGCTTTGGTACTGCAAGGTCTTTTAGTCTTTCTGTTTTGTTTTCTGGGAGGGCATTTTGCCTTTGGGATTTTATTCAGTCATCTTCCATGGGATGGGTGGGGTTTTTTGTTTGTTTTTGTTTTTAAAATCTTTTTTAAAGATCTTTATAGTTGGACATATGAACTTAACCAGATAAAATTGGCATACTTCTCCCTTTCTGTGTAAATAACGAGTGCTTTGATACTTGGCATGGGTTATAGGGTCTGTTGGTTCTTACTTTGGGGCTTGCTTCATCGCACAAGTGTCAATAGAGTCCTTCTCTATGCACCTCGGTGCCTGGGTCAGACTGGGACTTACAGGAGTGTGTCTGAGTCCTGATCTCCGAGCTGACAGTTTATTTAATTGCCAAAAACTGCTTAATCAAAATGGGCCCTGTATGTACCAATAGCAAATACTAAAAACATCATGGAAGGAAGGCTAACTACTCGTACTCGGTATAGACATGGTTAAATAGGAATTTGCTTTCACATGGAAAATTCTCTCAAGGTGGCAATATTTTTCATGGTCATCTGGAACAAACCTTATCTTACTTGGTTTTATAAGGATTGAGTATTATGCTTAGAACTTTACATCGTGCTTTTCTTCAAAGCACTCAACCGACTCTGCTGTCCTTATTCTCCTTGACTACTGTTACGGTTTTTCCTAACATTCCAGCTGCACTTGCCCTGGAGAAGAGCAGGCAAGGAGAGGCCCCTCTGACTTGTGTCCGTGTCCAGTTCAGGGGTGTCACCCCTCTGTCACCCCTAGAAACTGGAATAGATTCCTAGGAAAACAGCAACGTCCTTGGGATGGCTGGCTCCGGTGAATCATCCTATTTCTAGCTCTGAGGATAAATAATAACTTGGGTTTTTCCAGCACTTATCCTGACCCAGCTGTCTCTCAGTCCTTTCCCTCTCCTGAGGCACAAGGAGGGCACAGGTACGCACGCGGCGCAGCAAGCATTCCCGGGAACCGGCTGTGCACTGTCAGCAGGACGGCGCCTGCATCGCCTCCCCAGCTCCTGGGCCTCACCGGCACCTCCTCCTGCCCTCCAGCATTTTACACCAGTGAGGCGTTGGCTCGTCTCTGAAGAGGGAATCTTTTGCTTTTAAATGGAAGCTCTGGAGAAGTGGCTTTTAGGCACTTATTTTTGACTTCCGAGTATATTAATGACTGGATCATTACAGTGGATGGAAAGTTTCCTACTGACTTAAGTGGAACTTGGCTCAAGTGCCCCATTTGTAACCCAGTGGAAAAGATGGAAAGAGCCTGGTTACAGTGGGCCGTGGGAGAGGCTGCAAGGGGATACGGCTGTTCCCGACAGTATCGCTCTTCTCTAGCATCCTTATTCCCTGCAGAGATGCATCCTTTCTAAAGCTGGATTACAGCTCTTGTATGAAGTTAGCTAACAATATTTTCTCCTGGTTTTTTTTTTTTCCAAATCCTTTTCTGCTTGCCAAGTATTTCCATATTTTTTTCTTAACATTATTCAGTGCATAACTTAAAATGTGCAGTATCGATGAGCTGGGTATTTTGATTTATTGTTTCTTCATAACGTTTATTAGCTGTGAAAAGACAATGCTTGTGTGCTGATTATTGTGTGAATTCTGAAATATGTGGAAACTTACAGAATAATTAGATATGCAGCAGTTCATGTTACATAGTGATCTGGTGTCCCTAAAGGTACTAGTGGTAAATTCAATAGCTTTTCTGTTGTTTAAAAAACAACAACAACAAAGTGTTATTTCGTAGCTAAGTGTATAAGCTAAATACTGCAGTTCTGATCTCCTCAGAAGATTAACAAATAAGTGAAGGTTTGGTTTATTTCTTTTTCTTAGTGTCTCCGTTAGTGATTTCTAAGAGAGAATTTGCCCGGAACCCATGGGTGAGACACAGAGGCGCCGTGGAGGGAGCCTTGGCTGGTTGGGCTGCTGACCGGAGCATCCCTCCGGGGCTGCTCAGGAGGTGTTCCTGGCTGGCTTCAAACGTCTGCCTGACTTCAGGTGTGACACCTGGCCTGGCCCACGCCTAAGGTTATTTTCAGTGGGAGCCAAGCTATTCGTGTAACTGTACACTCAGTAAACTCGCGTGCTGTAGCTGCCACAGGGCAGTAGGAAGCCCCAGTCCTACAGGAGAACAGTGGTGACTTGCTGTTGCTCAGTTAGTACTACTCTAGTTTAGAACTGCTCCTCTGACTTGGGAAAACCTTGGCTTTCTAACTAAAACTGACAGTAGTAACACTCTTGTTTTGTCTTTTGTATCTGTGTATAACTTAGACCTACTATGGGTGTGTCTCTGCAGTGCTTTCCTTAAGAAGGCAAAATCTTACGCTGTTGTCTTGTCTCCCAATTTGTTATGAGAGATTGTACAAATACATGGCTGAAGACCAATAATTAAAAAGCACTGCTCTCTCTGAATCCTGCAGAGCTCTGATACGCTGAATTGCCAGCTTCCTTCAGGAAGGAATAGAAGGCTGAGTTAATAACCCCCAGAGCACATAATAATGTCCAGAACTGTTTTTTGTTTCCCTTCCACACGCTGTGATCCTATCGTGTGACAGAAATCCATGTACCTAAAATAATTCCAGCTAATTGTGTGACAATACGTATAAATGACTGTTATGTTTGTTATGGTTTTCTCACCCTAGTTCCAGTTCTCACACCGAATATTCCTTTAGTGCTGCCCACTTCAAATGTTAAGAAGTCCCATTGTGTGATACTGAGCACTAAATCGTAAGTGATGGTGATGTGATATTGAACACCTTCTCTTTTCTGAACTCGTTTGTCATCTCTAACTTGGATCTCTCCCTCGGCTTTTATCGTCCCTAGCAGCCTTCTTGCCAGAAGCTTGCCCAGTGTGAAGAGGAGCAGCATGTTGTCTGTTTGGTTAGTAAAATGCAAAAGATCTCGCTTTCGTCACAATTTACCAAAGGCTCTCTTGCTCTTTCCCAGGGACCATCTTCCTGTCTGAGATCATGCCGGAGGGCTCGCACTTGATTCCATGAGAGTTTGGACCTCCAGCCCCCATCAGGACTGCCCTCGTCGAGCAGATGTTTGTGGGAGAGGAATGGTGTTAATCCCCAGTGCTGTCGCCTTCGGTGGGTACTGCAGCCCATCCCCCTAAAGCGTCGGCACAGTGACTCTCCAACAAGTCTGTTAGCTTCATCATGTTTTTTTCTTTCTTTCTAAATCAGTTTATAGGCCAAGAGACTTGCTCACTATTAAATAAATGGGCAGAAATGGGCTGAAATTAGGGAGAGGAGTCTCAGCAGCTGTCAAGAAAAGGTTATTTAAACCGGATATTTAGGAATGAAAAATAATAATCTGATCGTCAGTTTTTTCATGCTGAAGGAGCAGTTTTTCATTAGGGCTTGATGGGCATCTAATGACTTGTAACAGTTTTCATTTGGGAGATTAATCGACTTTCCATTCAAATTCTTGTCTGTTGCTGTTAAATGTAAATTTTTATCTTAGTTTAGAACTGGGCACACATCTACTGAGAAAAAAAGAAACTGTCAAATAGAAATACCTTTTTTGGATAACCACGGTCAGCCTAAAGAAAGGTTCCGCATCCCATCAGTATCATTCCACGCTGCCCAGTTCCTCAGAGCGGAGTTTGATGAGCATGAGTCATTCTGGAAATTAGTCTTAATTCTGAAATCTAAAATGCAATGTTTTTGTTGCCACAGTATGGTCTGTTATTTTCAAACTCATTTATAAATTGAATAATTCCAAGAACTGAGTTGCAGTTAAATACTGCCTTTTCCACTCTCAAATCCAGCTGTGTTGTGTGTTCATGCAGAAGAGGGTTGGAGAGGTAGTGTTAAATAGTTATTTAGGGATGTTAATAACATGCTTAAAATGTTTCCGTAAAGTGCTTTTGGATCATATGATGCCATCTGTGTTACAGTTGATTGTAGTCAATTATACAGGCATGAATTCCTTGGGAAAATGGAGGGCATTACTCAAACAGTTTGTTTGTGATCAAGATAATGGAGTGACACAATATTAAACTGACGGAATTAAGTCAGAAATGCATTCCTCGCTACTAATCCTCCACAGATCGGTGGAATTATTCTAAGTTGCTCTAGTTTAACTGAGAATTAGGATAGGTGTACTATTGTATTACTGCAATAACTCGAATGTATTTTTGTACCTTAAGTGTTGTGGAGTACCTGAGAAAAAAGAAAAATTAGCTTCCTACATAATAGCCACTGCTTCTAATTAATTATTTCACTTTCTGCAATTTGGCCATAAGAGATGGAAAAGTTTAACAGGTGGTTTAAAATATACATGTTGACATTTAGCAGCAATTCTGTCTTCCAGTACTGAAATTCTCTTAATCTCTTCTATTTTGCTATAAACCATTAACTGTTCACGTAATTGACACCCAGCTATGTTTTGCAATTAAAAAAACCCAACAAACTGTGTAAAACTTATGTTGACTAATCAGTGGATGGGATTTAGGGGGGTGTGTGTGATGCAAACAGGTACGCACACCCAGTAAATCTGCATGTAGGAATCTGTGTCAACTACCTATGAATACTTGCTTGGGGTTGGTAAACATGGTCCGCCCATCAATGAGTTAAAGCTGACTACGGCTGAAGGATTAATCTTTGAGGAAAAATTCAGGTCAGTCAGGATTTGACATGTGTCTGTTAAAGCTGTTGCTGGAATTGATCTAATCCTAAGCAAAACTTTGGCTAGACTTCCATCTGCAGAGACTCATTACTGGATGGTGGAGTTGGGCGGGGGGAGGTGTGTTTGTTATTTTGAATTTAAATCAGATATTATTTCAACAAAGATAAGTTCAGAACTTATTTCACACAGGGAAACGTTGGTTGGTTGTCTGTTTTTTTTCCCTTGTGGAAGCTGAGATTTGCTGAAGCAGCCAACTGTTGATGAAGGAGCACATTAACTTTGCAATAGGGGTAGCTCCCGAGGGCTTTGCTGGCGTGTGGTAGTGCCTGGTAGTTCTGTTCAGAGTGGGAATCTTCCAGGCAAGACACTGTTTCCCAGTGAGCACGGCACTCGGTTAAAAACAGGGCCCTGAACGCAAGTCTCCCGCATCCTGAGTGAGTGTCCCGTGTGCCCGGGCTTTGCTTACGCTGGTGTCTGCTGCTGGTTTGGATGAGGAGTTTTGTTCTGAACCTGAAAGTTTGTCAGCAAAAGCATGGTCAAGACAGGCATGCTCCTGTGGTAGTTTGGGTTGAGTTACTCACATTTAGTAGTAGTAAAAAAAAAAAAAAAAAAGTGTTTTATCAAACTAGTCTCAATTTAATGATTATCTAAACAGCACAGAGAAAAAAATCCTCATGGGATGTATACAGGAAATATGCAACATAACCATATGTACAATACGTGTCTTGGCAATTATTTCTTGATCTCGGTGCTTTCAAGACTTGCTGCCTGCTCACTGTATTTTTCCATGTAATTTCCAACAGATTTTCTTCTCCTCACATTGCAGCCGAGTGAATAATATACTGTTTGTGACGAGTGTTTGTACAGAAAAAACCCAACACAAAACCAGCATGTGAAGAGATTACATTGGCAGAGCCCTTTGGCTTAGCAAGGAATACCTTTTTCAGAGGAAAACTCGTTTTCTTGCATTCAGATCTATAGACTGTTGAAATCCTAAATAAAAAATTGAGATTACTCAGGAAGAGCTTCCCCATGTGAGGAACTGGGAACTCAGCCATAGACAATATTACATTTTCTTTCTATTATAATATTTTGAGATGCACCAGAGACTCAAAGATTTGTCTAAACTAATTAATTATAACAATTTGTCAAAAATAGAAAGCAACTGTGTTCACAAAGCTGTATCATATATTTGAAATGTTCAGTATTTGTAAGAATAGTGTTTTGTATAAAATATCGGTATTCTGGGTAGGGATTTATTAATTTATTTTTAAGTGCAGTGAAACATTGATTTCAGAAACTACTATCTAGAAAACACATTTTCCAATTAGCCTTGATGTCTGAATTGCAAGTCAGGAGGCAAAAAGAATGATGAGCCCTGCTAAAGGCAGCGTATGATGCATTATTAATGCTGTTTTCAATATCAAACATGCCAGGAATCATATGCATAATATAGTCTCCCAGAATCAAACGTATGAAGACCTTTCTGTTCTATTAAGATGATGTGTCATATAGATGTCCCCCTCTACATAACTCATTGGAAAAAAAAAATAGAAAGGCAAGGTAACCGTTTTTATAGGAAATGGCTCCCTGCCCACTGCTGCCCCGCACCACGGTGGTGGTGGCCCTGGAGGTGGTCGGGGCACTGTAGGGACTGGTCTGTTTAAGGGGCTGTGCTGAGTTTTGGCAGCTCAGCGTTAGCGTCTGGGCTCGGCACACAGTAGCGAGCTGTCGGAGCAGAGCACCGAGCAGCCTGGGACCGCCAGGATTGCGTGCCCTCGCCAGCGTGACACACCATCTCTGCTGCATTCTCTATCAGCACAATGATGTTGGCTTGGAAACGTTTTTGCAGAAATTTTTTCTCCCAGTATTTGGGAGAAATATTGTTTTAAGACTGGCATTTGTCCACCAGCCCCCAGATGGCTTTTCTGTGCACAGGCATGCACCAGCAGACACCGCTGGCTCTGTATTACAAGACCGGCACTTTTATTAATACAAATCACTACTTTCATAGTTCCCAACAATGGGGCTTGTCCCATTGCATACCCAGAAGCTCGTGGTTGTCACTAGAAAGCTGTCTTACTCCAGCCAGTCTGATTTCCCATTATTACCCCTGGGAATGACAACCCAGCATACACCAAATGGACTGATGACTCCGAATTGTACATCCCTTTATGGTCTGCAGGACACTGAATAGGTGAGGGGCCCTCTGTGTGTATCAGCAGTTCTTGAAAATAAGCCCATTGCTGTCAGGTTTTTCCCTTCAACCCGTACAGCAACGGATTGAGAAATTTTGGTCAGGAGCCCTGCCCCAAAATGAATCTGCGGATATTTCCCATGCGGTCTGCTGCAGCCCACATCTGTGCAATGTATACCTGCAGCCAGAGGTGCGTCTGCAGGGGGGAGAAGGGGGCTGGGATTCCCTTCTCTCTGGTCTACGCCCATTCTTGGCAGTATTTTCATTCTCTGTGATCCCAGCTCTGAGAGAGATGTGCCATTTAAGGATGATGAAGCCACAGCCCTCTAGAATGCCAGGGGAGAAATGGCTCCTGCTCCCCCCTGTCCCCTTGCACCCGTCCTGCTGCTTCCTGCCCGGTGCCTTACCCCCAGCCACAAACTGGTGCTGCCTGGTAGGAGCCGGGCAGGAGGCAAAGTGCTTGGGGCAGAGGAAAAGCAGAGCAGCCGGGGAGTTCTCTGCTCCCGGGGAGTAAATCGCAGGTCGTGTGTCAGACCGCAAGGGAGCGAGTACCTGTACGCTACCTGCTTTTCTTTTGTTTATCCTTCCTGCAGCTTTCTTCAGTGTGGAAAAAACAGTAGTAAGTGAATGGTACTTTTAACATGTTTATTGAAGCTTTTATTCTCTGACAATAATGGTTGCTTTTTGCTAGTTTTGCCTTCAAAATCAATGTCCTTGCAGGTGAACAGCAAGTGTGATTACATTTCTTGGTTTACCAGGGATAAATCAACCTGGTCACTAATAATACCTAGTGCTCACACTGATGTTAATCTTTTCATACTTAGGAGTTCAACAGCCTGTAGGCTTCATTAGTTTATGTTTTCATAATGTCTTTGAAACCAATGGAGTTTCATGAACGTAGACTATCTAAATATCTTTTATTGTTACTAATGATTCGTTAATTTGCGTAGAATAAATGACAGTTAAGCTATTGAAGTGAGCATTTGGTAGCACCGAAGCTCCTCAGTCCTAGGCTGACTTTCCTTCCCCGCCCCAGGAGGGACAGGGTCAGGTCTGTAAGCGCAGAGGGGTTTGGTCCCACTCCTGCTGGGAGGGAAGTGGGAGCCTCCTGGGCCTCCACAAGGACCCCAATAGGGGCAGGGGAACCTCTTTTTCTGTCATTCTCCAGCGTGTGCTGTTTCCGCTTCAGGAGGGGTGTGCAGGGCACCTCTGCCAGCTGGGGCAGCTGCCTGCAGGGCCCGAGCTCTGACGTACCCAGCAGCAAAGCCAGCTGTGGCATCAGTGATGGGCACTGCCACTCCTTGACCAGCACTTACATCCCCACTGGCTTCTAAACGCCTGTGGAAAGGCTACCACCACCGCCTCCGCAGGCTCCTCCCACTCTGCATGAGCAAGTCTACAATCAACGTAGCCCTTTTTTACCATGAGAAAGGGGAAACACACTCCTTTCTTGCAGATCTTCCTCCGAGAAACCTTCCCTGCCTACCCAAAGGATTTTGTGCTGGGAAGCATGGTGTGCAGAACAGCTTTCCATTGTTCTGCAGGTCTCGCTGTTGGTGCATTTGTGCAGTCAGCCCATTACCAAGGCCGATCAAATTCCTATTATCTGGATCTCTTAATTCTTGGATGTTATTCTTGGCTGCATTTGAGTTTTATCATTATGTCCCTTTTCATCCTTAAAGATTTAATTGAAAGAGTCCTCAGCTGATTTCAGTGTAGTTCTTTTTGAAGCAGGCTTATCACTTAAGTACTGGCAAGGGAGCTGATGTTTTCTGGGAAAATCTCATTAAGGCTTCAGCATTCCAGTCTGTAAGAGGTTTCCGATGTCAGCCCCTTTGCCCACACTGCACCGGTGGGAGCCTGTAGGACCTGAAAGTTAGTTCTGTCCCCTGTCCTTTGTCACCTCGGACTTACCGTGGGACATGCAGACATGAGCCGCAGCTGAGCCTGCAGAGGAGAAGGTCTCCTGGCACTGGTGCCTGGGGGGATGGATGGCAGACACAGGCTGTGACTTTGGCTACTGAAGCCTTGGCCAAGCCTGACTGGGGGTGGGCAACTGCAGCCTCTGGCAGGAGTTTCAGCTTCCCGCGCTTGGGCTGCTTTTAGGGGACAACAGGGAACACCTTGCGGGTGGTATTTCAGATCTTTAGAGGTTTTCTAGACCTGCTCAGAGCAAACATTGCAATACAAGCCTTTCTTTCTTGGAATAAGCTAACCGATTTTAGATTTTATTTTTTAGTAGAGAAAAATCAGATTTAGGCATGAAATGTGTCAATTAATACAATTAAACCTTGATAACATTTTAAACAAAATTTAAAAGCTTAAAAACTGAAAGTATGAGGACACATGGTGCTACAAATGGACCTCAGGCAGAGTTCCCGTCAAGCGAACTATGCTGAGGAACCATTAGGTCCCCGGCTCTGCAGGGGAGATGCCAGGATGGTGGGCTCCTCTGCACGATGCTCCTGAGGGCCCTCTGAGACAATACCAGCACGTGGCTGCAAAATGGTTGATCTTCTGGTAGTGGGACTCACAGGGACACCCAGGGAGTGTGTGCGCAGGGTGTCTGACTACTCTGCACCATTACCACGCGCTGTCTCCCAGAAGATCGGCTGCGGGGCTTGCGCTGCTCCTAGCATGCCTCTGGTAGCCTTTCGGTTTACTTGTACCAGTTCCTTAGGTTTATTTTTTGTAAGAAAACAAACAAACAAACAAAAATTCTTGTAGCCCTTGTCTGTCAAAAATAATCCTGATTTAAATCATTTTCACAAATCCCTGTATTGTTCAAATTATTATTTGTCTGACATTCAAATGTAAGTAGTTAAAAGCTTGTATTGTGCTGCTTCTCATTTCCTCGGGTTGTGAAATAACCTGACTCACCTGCTGCATCTATCATTGTAACATAGCATTTCAGAAAATTATTGTAATATGCACAAATGCTTCATTCATCACAGTAGGTAGAATTCAGTGCCTGTGGCTATAGACTGCCCTATTTTTATCTATAAAGAAAGAGGGTTTTTAAGACCTCCGTTGTAGAACAGTCACTGATGTAGTGCATCTTCTTACACAAAGGAGCAAGAATCTTAAATGCTAAGAACACCTCCTCCTGTTTATAGGTTTTTCAGGCAATATCTCTAAAATTTTATCTATTTCTATTTCTTTGAACACCAAACACAGTTTTTTAATAGAAACTTCAAGGCTACAAAGTCAAGCATCAGACTGAGAAACAACAGAGTTAAGACCGTTTGTGCTGCCGTGGTTTGGTCAACCAATATCAGCAATTTTATTTTTCCCCCCACTTTTCTCCCTAAGTCTGAACCTCCCCACTGGTACTCTGACCCAGTGTAGGTTTGTAGGGGCTGCTCGTGCTTCTTGGTTTCCCCGGCTGTCGGCAGCTTTGCCCGGTGACTGCCAAACTCCCGCCACCTCTCCCGGGTGCTCTCAGCACTCACGCAGCATCGTAGCCCACGCCTGGATCCCCCGAGGCAGCTGCCTCCCTTTGCGCTTCCTCCCTAATGGATGCAGGTTTTGCTCTTAGAATTCAATTGGTGGTATTATTGGTGGTATTTAGTATTGATATTTTACTGTTATTATTTATTGTTATTTTATTATTACAGCTGCCCTGTACCGTTAAGCCTCTTTACTCGTGCTTGGACCGGCAATAACGCTGCTCTGTTGTGGTTTTGACGATGAGTCAGGATGAATAAACCGATGCATTGAAGGTCATCGTGCAAAAAGATTGTTATCCACATTAATAAGGTTAGTATTAACAAGTTGGGAAATATTTTTCCAAATTTTAGCTTTATGTGTATTTTTCATAGCATAAATTAAACAGATCTTTAAAACAAGGGTTTAGTTCAAACTGGAATTGTAGTGACAGTTAAAAAAGAATCCAAATAAGTTTTTGAACTGAGAAATAAATGTAATCTGTTCAGGATATAGTTTCATCTAGCAAGTCAAAGTTTGCCAGTGAGAGATTTTTTTCATTAGATTTTACATTCTTCTGTAAATGTACATGTTGCTGTAAAATTCCTGATCCATTCTGCTGTTTGCTCCAAAACAATGAAACCATCTTGTCCTCATCCTGGGGTCAGAAGTTGGCCCAAGTCTTCTCTGAGAACCCTGTTGAAAGTCAGAGCCGTTGTGGCACTGGATTTCATGCCTCCTCTCTTACTACAGTCTGTAGGACCATCCAGTTCTCTGACTGTTATTTTGATCCTTCTCTTTGCTAGTGGTGTTCCCCCATTTTGCAGTACCATGAGTGTGTCTCTCTTGTGTGAGCTTGTTAGCTGCTCCTCCAGGCGTTTCATTCATGATTGCGCTCCCATTAATTTGTTTCACAGACAATTTTCAAATGAACTTTGATAGTGGAGTCAGCTTTGTCTAGAGAAACAGAGGCAACTGGTTTTTTTGTGTGTGTTGCTGTTTATCATTTAAACAGGCATGAACTGTGTGAACTGGGTTTTCACAGCCGTAGTCTATATCCACCGATTGAAAAATTGCACGGGATAATTCTCAAGGGGCTTCTGCGGTAGCGTGGGGATTCTCCTTCCATAGTGCTTTGACCAAACAATGTTGCTATAAGAGGAGATCCTTCAGAAAGTATACAAAGTGTGAAAGAAATGTCGGGGAAACATCCATATTTTGGGATGGAGCAAACAGTACCTACATTCCACTGCTCCAGAGCAAAACAAAGCCTCCAGGACACAGTGTTTTGCCCAGAATTTCTTGCTATCCTCAAGTTTCTATTTAATTACATCTGTTCATGCGATTGACGAACGCTGAGTTAAATACTGATCCGAGGGAGAATTAACAGCAACCTGAACACCCTCCTACTGACTTATTATGTACTTGGTCACTTTGTGCTGAACGTTAATGGACTGTCTGTCTGCATCAACAGCTCTAAAAATGAATCGAATGAAATAAGGACAGATGGTGATAACTTCAGTCAAGTTCACCTCTGCAGACAACTCACAGATTACAAGGATTTCATTTGATTTGATGAATAGGTTAATTATTTATTTTTACATAGAACTCTGATAGACTTTTCTGAACAATAAGATGGATGCAGCATAAATGGCATTAACAGATAAAAAACCACCATCTTTCTTCCTACTTTTATCTATCTTTGTCTCAGATAGCAAATCCTTTGGAGTGAGTTTGTCTAGCTCTTAGAGTCCCTACGCCTGACAGTTATACTAAACTAGAACATGTTTTTTGCAAGAGTATGAATTTCCAATAACTCTTATACGCTTTCCTTAATAGTATTGATTATAAAGGACCTTCATGTTTGATAATTTGATGTTCTAAATTTGGCACGGTCTCTACAGACTTTAATAATGCTTACTCATTCCAGAACACTGCTGTTTATTCTTGGACAAAGTGTTGGAGAATTTTGAAATAAAAATCAACAAGTGCATGTAGCTTTTAGTACTGTACTTAATATTATATGTGTTGTTGACGAATCTGAAGTTATCACTATAAATTGTGTATGTTGTATAGTTTATGAATGTGTTGGGATTAATGGATAGGCATCGAATGCAAGCTATATTCATATACGAATAGTGTGAGGTTGGGTCCACTTTTGCCCAGTTCTCCGCTGTTTAGTAGAATGAATTTGCTTGTCTCAGTTTTGTTTGCTTAGATTCAACTCAAAACCTCTTAGTGCGACTAAAACTCCTGCATTGTTACCAGACTTAGATAAAGCTATAGAGATCTTAATTGCTGTTTTGATGATTCACTGCACACTCCCGTATAGAAAACTTCTCTTGCCTTTGGGTAATCTCCACTTGCTTCTGTACCTTTTTTATTACTTTTACTATTTTTATCATGAATATGTGAAAACTATTTGTAGGAAAACAAACACTGCTTTTCTTAAGACTTTTTTTTTAAAGAACATAAGAGTATTCTGCCTGTACTGATAAGAGTTTTCCCAGCTGTTGCTGTCTCCAGGCCATGACAGTGCCAGGTGATGGTGCTCGGACATCTCTCCCGAGCATCCGCATCCTCTGCACTGTCTGAATTCCTGTGCAAATGTTTATAGTTTGTGGTTTAAATCTTTTGCTCTCAGCAGATGTAAAAAAATATATTATTACACCTGACAATGTGTCTAGCTCTTACTTAATCCAGGGAAGAGCCACTTTAGCTGGCTGAGGTGTACCTCATGCTTCCTAGAAATGTCCTGTGTCTCACTGTGCTCTTGGTGGGTGAGGCATCACCTGCCCGCCTCTGGCACTCTGACAGTGCTTACGTGATTCCCCTCCTTCCAGGCAAATAAGAAAATGTAGTGGGACGGAGGCAAGGAGGAGAAGCCCCGAGCGAGCGCTGGGACGAGAGCCTCTGGGCAGGACTCCCCTCGCTGCCGCGCGGCCTCACCATGTCCAAGAAGGGCACCAGCAGCCGAGCTCGGGGGGAGAAGCTGGACGCCTTGGCTGCCTTGCAGGCTGCCAACGAAGAGCTCAGGGCCAAGCTCACCGACATCCAGATAGAGCTCCAGCAAGAAAAGAGTAAGGTGTGCATCTTTTCCTTTCCTTCTGACGTTAATTAAAACAAAGTCTGTTGTTTCTGAATGCTAACAACTCTTTGCCGCACTGGTAGCTAACTTGTACATGACTTCAACAATAAATCAGAGTGCACGCACCTGGAGCTAGCCTTCCGTGGGAAACAAGAGGCAGCCTCTTTATTGCAGATTTTTAAATTGTTCTCCTTGTATTTATAATATGCGTATGGTACAAAAGAACTCTGGAAGCGAGGGTGCTTTGGCGGTACGGGTCTCGGTGGGAAAGGCGAGCAGTGAGGATGGGCAGTCCCTGGGCAGCAGGACTCTGCGGGCAGCACGCTTGCTCCCGCCAGCCAGGAAGACATGAAGCTGAAAAATCACAGAGCTAAATGCCAGCAAAAGATCTGGAAAGACAAACATCTGCTCAAAACAGATGGCATACTCGTAGTGGTGGGCTGAAAGCTGTCCATGTCCTTTGTTTCTCTCACTACAACTTTTTCTAGTAAATATTTACCTATTTATGAGCTTGGCTACATCAAGGGCTTTGAATGCAATTTTGTATTATTCAGAAATTCTCTTTGCTGATTCTTCTCTTTCACGTTTACACTAATTTCGTTTGGATTTTATGCTCAAAATCCTTGAAACTGGCTGCTTACAATTTCCATATATACACTAATAGGCCTCAGCCCGGCCCCCCGCTCTGATTGCCGAAGTTTGAGAAGCCACAGTTGCACCCTGAGCCTTTGAGAGCGCCGCGGCTGATGCAGCTTGAGCCTCAGCTTTAAGAGCCTTCAGCCATAGCCTTCAGCCCACGTCTCAGTGAGGGCATGAAAACTTTATTTGCTTCTGCCTAATCCCCCAAATTAGTTTCTACTGATAAACTTTGGGCGTTTTTTGGTTCCAGAATATTAATAGAGACATGCGTTGCTATGCAGGAACAGAATGATATTCTGCATTTTTACATTAATTTGCATCATTATTAGGCATTGTAGGCTATGAATACAATTTTTAAGGAAGCTTCTAAAGGGGAGTGTGTGTGTATATATATATATGTATATATAAAAATAGAACATGTATTATCCTTTTGTTGTGAAGCAGTGTTTGCAGTTTCAAGACTGAAGACCCCATTTTCCTTCTCCCTGTCCTCCCCAGCCACTTCTCATCGCAGCTTCTTTTGAGTGTATGGGATGGTTTTAAATTGAAATGTCATTTGACCCTTCTGTGGTCAGATACAGTTACTTATCTGTAATGCATAACTCATTGCTTAAAAAGCATCTGATAAAATCCCATTGTTTGGGGCTTCACAGTAGCTTGCACAGAGCTTCTTATGTCCTGCACGTGCACACGCGCACAGAGCAGTTTGGGTCTGTGTGCCTGAGCGTGCCAAAATAATGGCTCAGCATCTGATCTCTCATGTATTCTTTTGGGGATGTGGGGTGAGAGCTTCTGCAGATATCCAGCTGAAAAATAAAGTAAGGACTCAAGCTTACTCCACAAGATAGTGGCTAGTTCCTAAATGTGTATTGTCTTAAACATTAGTCTGTTTCTAGCCCCCATTACACACCCGATAGCCTAGTTCTGAGCATACGCTGCCTGCAGTTTGGATAGGGATGCTTACTTCACCTGGCGTTTGTGCTTCCTGCATAAATTCATGTACTTATTTATATTGTGTTAATTCATGCTTTTTAGGGCACTGAATTGGGCAAATTAAAGAGTCCATAAGATTGCAAGGGATCATTATTTAATTATAAAAACAGAATATGATGCTAAATTCAGCATTGGTGCCTAGACTTCATCCTCGAGATCAATAATTTGCAAAATTAGGATAGATTTTTGTTTCTCTTTTTTAAAATATGCAGATATTTCTGCTTATGCTGGCTTTCAGTAAAAGAAAGGTCTTTTCTACACATTTGTCAGGGTTCTTTTTCTTATTTTCGCTACTTACTTTTTCCTTAGAAGAGTTCTCAAAGTTCTCCATAACGTCAGTTTTTTTTCTTTACGCCTGCCCGGTCTGGTTGTGCGGTGTTCTCGTTTGGGAGGCAGGCTTAGGCGTATTCTTAGCAAGGAAACCTTATTGTGTCAACTCAGGAAGAAAAATGCATCTTTACTGAACAGAATTGACCAGAACTGTTTTCGCAATAAACACTTCAGTAATTAAATAAAATGTAGTGAATATCCACATCTGAATTTTAGCATTTGAATATGTGCACAGGCTGTGATAGGGCAGAATGTTATAGGGCAGAAAGGAGAGCCCAGGAGGTGCGCTCCCTGCCTCTGAAGACGCCTGCCCACGCGCCGCACGTGCTCCTGCGGATACCCGCGGGGAGCGTCTGCTAGTGCAGCGCCTGCGGGCTGCGCCAGCCTCTTGCATAAAGCACTGAGGTGGGCCGTATTTTCCCCTGCGACACACGATTCTCATTTGTAGCCCAGAAAACCACTGATGACCGCCTGCCAGCTCTGCCGGCTCTTCTGGTGTTTGCGCACACGCGTAAGCTCCAGGCAGGGACGTGTGGCCAGGAGGGCAGTGGACAGGACGACAGACAGTCGGCTGTACCGTGGTGCCTAAGGGCAGTGGTCACAGCCACCGCCACCCAGAGGACAGCTTGTATCCTAAGGACTGTGGTCATTGCCACTGTGGCTGTTGACGATGTGGCGCTGCAGTGGCTCTGCAGTGACAAGGGGAACACTCGCCAGTGCTTCTGGAGAGAGGACGGGTCTGTCAGGGCTAAGGCAGAGTTGTTCCCGGGGTATTGGTGGTGGATTTGCAGTCACTTTTGCAACCCCGAACACTCCTGGCTGCGTTGCTAGATTAGCTGCGTCACTGAGGGTCCCCACAGGTACCTGCCAAGCCTCGAGGCCAAGGACAGCTGCGACAGCGCGTTCAAAGCATTTGCCAGGAATTGTAAGAAACCTTTTCCCAGTGAAAATGTTTTACAGAGGTTTGTAATGTGAATTTTCCTCACACAAAATGCTTCAAGAGAGGAAATTTCTCCTTTGTAAGTCCACAGCACAAAGGCTGCACGGCAGAGCTCAGTGGCCCTAGTTTGACCCGGAACCTCTTTTAAAAAACAATGTTTAATGTGTAATGCAGTATTTGATCACAAAGAATGAACAAAATGCCAAATATGTAGTTCTGGATGAGGTAATACTGATTGACTGGGCTTTCGCTCTAAGGCACAGACATACAACGTTAAGGTCTAATACTGTAAAATGATCTGTACCATTTTTAGATAATATCATAATTTGTATTAATCATTCTGTTAATTAAAAATACTTTTTTGATTTTCCTTGTAGGTCAGCAAGTTGGAAAGAGAGAAAAATCAGGAAGTTAAGCAGATCAAAGAGCACGAACAGCATAAAAGTACAGTGGTGGTAACAGAGCTCAAAGTCAAACTTCATGAAGAGAAAATGAAGGAGCTCCAAGCTGTTCGAGAAGCACTTTTGAGACAGCACGAAGCTGAACTACTTAGAGTAATAAAAATTAAAGATAATGAAATCCAGAGACTACAGACCCTTCTCAATGCTGTACGTGATGGGGCTCCGGACAAGGTGAAAACGGTGCTGCTCACAGAGGCGAAGGAGGAGGCCAAGAAAGGGTTTGAAGTTGAGAAAATAAAAATGCAACAAGAAATTTCAGAGCTGAAGGGGGCTAAGAAACAAGTGGAAGAGGCTTTAACTATGGTCATCCAAGCTGACAAAATCAAAGCCGCGGAGATAAGGAGTGTGTATCACCTGCATCAAGAGGAAATCAACAGAATTAAGAGGGAGTGTGAGAGAGAAATTCGTAGACTGGTACGTGTTGCTGTCTGCATCTGTGTTTTTACTAACACTTATGTTATTGATAGTAAGTAAATGAAAGTTCAGTGCTGGACTCGGATGAGTGGATAAGGATGGGCGTTCAAACTTCTGGAGCTTCCTTCAAATCTGCTTTACATTTACTAGTAGAGATGTCAAGATGTTTTTTAGAAATGATTAGGATGTGTTGTAAGGGACATTTTTATCTGTGTCAGTGCCTATTAATATTGTTCACATTTCAGGTATCGGGAAGAGGCCTTGGGTTACTAACTGGTTAGGGGGATGATACAAAACAGTTACGTTTCTCGGCCCATGCCTCTGTTTTCCCACCATTTGTTCCTTGCTGATCCACCTTGGTCCCTCCCTTTCTCGGCCTTTGCTAGTCCCCATAAACATCCCATAATGAGCTTTACACAATCCCAAAACACTCTTTCTCCTGCATCCCATGGTGAGTCCTATACCCTGTAGGCAATGACCCCCTTCCCTCTGCAAGGCGTTCAGGAAGGAGTTCTTCTCCGTGACCCACCTTGGTGGCTTTCCCCAGGACAGGCACTGGTGCTCCTCCTCTGGTGGCCCGCGAGCAGCGTCTCAGCAGGCTCCCGGCCTCAGTAGGTTACTGGTCTTCCTCACCCAGCATTGCTCACCTGCTCCTCAGCGGGGCTTTGTGTGTGCTCGTCGGCCTCCCATCACCTACTCCAACCGTTTGGGTCTCAGGCGCAGCAGTTTGAGTCTAAAAGGCAATAGCCTCGTGCTTATGGCTTTGGAGTGTTCCTCCAGTGTCTTTGGAAACTTGTCAGAGAGATTAAATCGGATCACGTTGCTTGGAAAAGGGGAGAACTCCCCGCGGAAGGGAGCTCCCTCCGAGAAGGAAGTCTCTGCATGAGAGCGTGGCAGGCCACCAACGCGCTCTGGGGTTTAGGGTGATTTTTTCTCCACTGCCATCTCAGACGCCTTACGATTCACACAGTCTTGTGAGTGCACAGGTCATTTGCGGGACTGTATCCCTGAACTGTCGCTGCCTTTCCCAAGGATGTGGGAACAAATGTAACACCCATACTCTCATGATGTGTATTTGGGGTCTTGTCTGAGTATTTATTTGAAGTCACCATCTTTTCATGTTTGCCATGCTTTTTTATAGCATTCGGTGTCTTAGTGTAACTCATCCATGTTCCTTCGAAGTCATTATCCCTTAATCATTATCCAAACCCTAAAAAAATAATCTAAAACTGCACAGTCGGGTAGCAGACCGGCCCCAGGTGAAAGCACGGCAGCGCAGCCGTGCCCCAGTGAAGGCCCTGCGGGACCTGCCCACGGCAGGGCTGGCGCAGCATCGGCTGCGTGCTAACCAGCCAAAGTGGCCGATGGCGACTGACACACCGTGCGCTGCTCCCTCGGCCAGTGGAGTGTTACCTACCCTTTATTTAGCCACCCCTTCTCTCAGACTTTAGCTTGTTAAGTGGGGTTTTTTTCTCCCCCTCATAGATTGTTTTATTTTTATGAAGAGGATATTAACATAATTTATAACCAACTGATGTATTGATACTGTTCAAATATTCTGCAGTGTAAATACTTTCTTCTCTAAACACACATTATTAGATGCATTGATTTAATACATCAGAACGAAAGGCTGGCTAATGGACACCCAAACTAAACTTGCTGCATTACATGAAAAGTCCACGCTAATGGCCTCTAATACAGAAGCTATAAAATAAATGTTCTTAGTTATAAGGAATAGAGTGGTTTGATGTTATGTTTTCTAAATTGCCTTTAAAAATCAAACTTTTTTAATCCCTGCTTGAAAGAATCAGATTATCTAACTGCACTAATTAAATTACATGACGCCATGGTTTTACCAAGCCCTGAGTGCTTCCTGAATGACTTCAAGTACTCTCAGCTCCGCTGACTCGCCCGTAATTTATTTCCGTGGAGCTGTTGGCTCCGGGCACCTGGCAGGGGAGGGCCCTGCCGTTCCTGGGGGGGAAGGCTGGTGCCATGCTGTATGATAAAAGCTCTCCTCTCCATGAAAATGAGGCAATCCTCAAAACACTTCAACTGTTCCTGAAAACCAGTGCTTTTTCCCCCTTTTAAGATAGGGGCCACCAATAAAGTACAGTCATTGGGCCTCACTGGGCTCGCAATGAGACGGAAGCGCGGAGCAGCCCCACGTGAGCGGGTCCGTCCATGCGGCAGAGCGGCGGGATTGCACATTCGTGTAACAGCCGTGGCAGACATCCAGCCCTCAACTGGTAATGGATTCGCATCAGGATTTTAAAAGCTCCGTGATTCATGTACGATGCATTATTTAGTCATTTTAATCAAAGGAGGAAGTAACCTTTGAGCAAATTATTATTTCATGGCTAGAAAAAATACGAGAATAGGGAAAGACAGGTTGTACTCATTCATGTTTAGCTTTGCAATGATGTGAAGTCCTTTAACATAGAGTAATTTTTTTAAGTTATTTATCTCTGATAGTTACAGATTTTCATTTCCAAGTCAAATATATCTATACAGGCTTAGCGTATGGAAAATACTTCCATACATAGTCAGACAAAGATTCTTTTAAAAGGCGAGTTAGCACTAATCCATTATTCTCCCTTCAAATTAAAACTAGGTTTTTTTCTGTATTGGACAGACAGGAGTACACTTGTTGATGGCTCACTTTAGACTTTTGGATAAATGTTAGATGGCCTTTAAAGTAACAGATGTGGTAGGAAGATAAAACATTATGCAAAAAGAAACTGTACAGCCCTCAGATTTACTTCAAGCAAATTGGAGTTCTCTTTGGTCTTCAGCATCGTCCTCTCCTGTCAGGTTTCGCCAGGGGAGATGCAGGGTATGTACGCTCAGGCTCTCAAAATCACCAGCTCTACTATGAACCTTTCCATGTTGTTGACTTACTACAGCTTTGAATGAAGTTAAATTGTCGTATCAAGCCAGACCCAGTGCCCGTGAATGAACTTTGTCCTTGCCAGCTTTCTAAGGGAATCCCTGCGTTTGTGCCCTCTTCCAGAAGAGACTTGGGGAAGGCAGAGCTGCCCTGCAGCCTCTCACGCCCGCCGTGCCTGCCTGCGCGCTGCTCTCCTCTCCAGCGGCAAAACTAAATCTAAAACATAATTGTGGGCAAAAGGAGAATTCCAAACGCAGCTGCAAGCTGGCTCCTCCCCAGCTTGCACTCTGGTGCCAGGCGTGTTTTCGGCAGACCCTGCACGCGCAGCACACCTGCTCTTACAGTAGAGGCGTGCTATTTCCAGGTGGTGATTGTGGTAGTTTTGCACTGCAGGCACACAGAGGCTTGCTAACAGCTAGCAAGGTGTAATCTCTCTTTAGAAACTGTTCCCGCTTAGTATTTACCAAATAAAAATTATAGCGACTTACTCCAGTTATTTTTCAGGTGCCAGGGTAACTATTAGTCATTGATGCCAATGGCTTTGGGCTAATCCCACCCAGCAGGGCTGAGCATCTTTCAGTTCTGTGTACAGCATAGGAAAGGAAATAATGTGTTTTGCAAAAGTGTGTATTCAACTTATTCTGGCCTCGTGTTTTCTGTTTGCACATATGGCTTGTGCTGTTTGTGTCTGTAAAGTCTGAGGGTGACGCTCTCCAGAGAAGTACAACCCACCCAGTTAAGCTGTCCCTGGCTCAGAAGCTTAAGAAATGTTAATGTAAAAGATGAAAGTCCCTTGCAGATGGTAACAAGTAAGTATGGCAACCACCTCCTTCCTAAAGAATTTCTAATTTTAGTAAACTTTTTTTTTAGGTTTTAATTTGTTCATTTTAGAACAGCTTAAAATACTACACGAATGTATTTGATTACATTCATATTGTCTCCCACTAATAACAGCACAGCCTGTGTTAGTGTGAGCACGTCCAGGGAAAACAGCCTTTCAATAAGGATAGTTCCCTGACATCAACTGGCCTTGAATTTTGCTTAATGGGGACTAAAATTCGACGTGGTAAAGAGCATTTGAATTTTACTTAAATGTAGATTGGTCAGAAAGGAGAAGTGCTGAACAGCAATGGCCACTGCAGCCTCCCTTCCTCCTGTCTCGTTTGTAAAAGGACTAGAACAGAAATCAGAAAAACTGAAGAAATGAGATCTGTTAGAGACTGGAAACTGTTTTCAATTTAAGATAAACTTTAGTTGATGATCACTACCAAAAGGTTTAATAACCTACTCTAATACCTCAGGTACGAGCACTGTACGTTGAGACCTCCGTGGCTTCCTTATGGTAATGCAGCACCACAAAGAGGAGCTCAGTCCGTTCAGTGTCACCCTGAACTCTGTGTTTACAGGCACTCCCTGAGATTTCTCTGTTAGGCAGTGGTAAATTAGTGAGGATGTCTGATTTAAAAGATGGTATCAGATGAAAAGTGTAGGAAGCTGACTTTTTAAATATTAATTTTCTTGGTGATTGATTTAGTCTTTATCTTCTCTTTTTTGTTCCCTGATGCTAGGAGAAGTTACCATATTTGGTATTATAGAAGGTATCTCAGCAGTCAGCCTATACTGAAAGGTAGACAAATTATTCAAGGTGAATAATTCCTTCTTGCAAATGTGGATTTTTTTCATCATTGTGGTTTGAACCTCATTTACAACAATATTTATTACAACTAAACCTGGACTACTGAAGGATTTTGTTGTATATTAAAAGCTATGCAACATTACTCCTGCATTTTGGAGTGAAACCTCCTAGTTCTGAGTTGTTCCTTTTGTGTCTTACAGTCCAGTTTTTAAAAATGTTTTTCTCTATGGTCCTAAACAAGAATTCTGCCCTCTTCCGTGCTGTGACCGCGTTGTTGTTGTGCTCCAGCACCGCTAGCCTGGGGCTCGGGTCTGGGGCTCCTGGACTCTGGGAGCACTTCGGAACTGCGGGCACTGGATGGGAGGTGGCTGCGTTCAGCAGCGGAGGTCTGAGACACCGCACGCTGCCGCTGATGGCACTTACCAGTGGCACTGGTACGATGTATATTTGAAGGTAGAGCAAAAGAGAGGAGTGCAAAATAGGACAAGTGTGGGAAAAATCTTTGAATCTCTCTTTATGCACAATTATTTCTCCCATCCAATGTACCTTACTTTTCAAATATGGTATTAAATTTAATTCTGTTAGAATTTTTATTATAAACTGTGCAAATGATTATTCATTGAAAAACCTACCTTGATTAGTAATTTTTTCAATATATCTTAATATAAATCCAGAAGTATCTAACAATTTGATATGCGTAGCTTTACATATAACATTACCAATTCTGTGTACTGCAATTCACACCTCACACGCTCCAAAAGGAACCAGTTTTCAGAAACAAAAGCCTTTAGTCACCTGGCAAAGAAAATTTTTTGGTCATTTATAGCCTGAGTGGGGAAGCAAATTATGATTTCACCTGCGCCACTTAACCTTTCTGTGCTTAACAGCTTAACGCTGCATCTCCCTCAGCATCGCCCCAGTGGTTTCAGTGGAATTACGGTGATTTGCAGGCCAGTAATAAGGATCCAGACCCTGCCCCTCAGTGTCAGTCCTTTGAGCTGGTGAAGCTGCCAGCAAGGCAGCCACAGGGCTTGGGTCCGAGAGCCCATTCCCGGGGAATATCGGGAGCCGGTGCGATCCCAGCAGAGCCACACCATTAGCCCCGTGCCATGGGCTGCTCTGCCTGAGGAGCGCTTTGCCGTGCCAGCACGTCCCAGTATGCGACTGTGTGTAAGATGCTGCAGCATCTTAGTTGTCTGGAAATGGTCACATTCCATTTACTGGGCGTGTTATAAACATTTTCTGTTTGGGTAAGTATAGCTGGGTTTTAATCAGTCTGAAATAGAATCGTTCTTTTGCCAAAGTTGTAGCAGAATCGTGTTGCAGAATGAAGTTTTTGGTAAAACAAATCACACGTCCTTGTTTAACTGAAAACAGGTGACATGTTGTCTCCTCTCATGTCTGACAATTTGGCAAGCTTGCTGGAACAATGGGCGCGCACTGCTGACTGAACACCTGGTGAGGATTAATTCTGGAAGACGTGAGAGGAGAAGTTTCCCGGGTGATCTGGGAGGTACCACCGCCGTCCTGCAGGACAGTGGTGCTCGGGCTCTGCCCCCCAGCTTCCAGGCGTGGGAGATGGCTGCCGGCGCGTACAGGTTACTTCATTGCTTCAGAAGAAGCCATGGGATAGCCACAGTTTTCTTCTAATGTCATCTAGTGATGACTCTTAAAAACCCACGCAACCTGCGAGACCAGGTAATTCAGAGAGTAGAGAGTGTATGTTCACCTCACAGCTGAGCCAGGCTGAGCACACAAGGCTACCAAAGCCCCCAGCGTTGTGCCCACCCCACCTCTCCTGCACGGGGCCATGCCCGCACGGAGTGAGCCAGTCCAGTGAGCTGCCGTGGCAGACAGTTAACCATGAACGTGAAAAAGGACAGTTTTCCCATGGATCAATATGATAAATCAACTTCTCCTATGGTAGGACCTAGCGCTGGCAGAGGATTTGGGAGGCAGAGGCAGGGTGCTGGGGGGGGGGGTTTGGTCTCACAGCTGGGGAGGACCTGGCAGGTCAGTCCCCTCTGCTCCCGAGGGCCGAGCCCCAGAGCAGGTCTCCTCCCGTGTCCTAATTGCCGGCTCTGACACCATGCCTGTGGGGAGACGCTCCAGCTGGAGAGGGGCTTCTCCTTCGCATTTAAAACCGCAGCCTACGAGTGACTGGCTTTTATCTGCCACGCGCTGGTAGCTTCAAAGGCAGCTCTCTGGGGCGCGTGGCCGTGCTCCTGAGGGCGTCTGAGAATTGGCAGAGCTGCAAAGGCCCCGGGAACGCCACAAGGAGAAATTTCCCAGCCACGGAACCTATGTGTTGGTTTTACAATCATGATGGAAATAATACATTTTAAAAGAATCTCATGGCTTAAAACCAGCTGCATGTCAGACTGTGCTGGATATTGCACTGAGCAGTGCAAGGAAGGGATAACAAATTTAACTTTGCATGGGATTATGTTTGCGTAATTGGCATCAGCTGTGCTCACGGGCCGGTTATTAATTAGCGCTCCCCCATAAATATTCATCCCGAGTCGAGGCAGCCCGCCAGACCCGGGTGGGGATGCCCCCCGCGCGGCGGAGCCTCCTCTCGGGTGGGTGGGGGCTGCGCTGCGACGCGCTGACGCCCCACCACGCGCGCCGCTGGTGGGTGAAGCCCCCGGCGCGGGGTGGGAGGAGGCGGCCCCCCGCTCCCGCACCCTCCGCAGAATGGGGCCGGCGCCTGCGACAGCCTGCTGGGGCGCGCGCCCGGGGACGGGCGCCTCTGCCAGTGAGTGCCGAGTTCTTTCTTGTCTTTACCTTTTCTGAACCTTACTAATGCCAGGAAGAAATGCGCTAAATGATATTTCTCAGTGAAATGCTGCCTTCAGTCTGTACTGTTTCTATAACATTGCTATTTAATAACGAGCTGCAAGTGGCAAACCGTCATGTGTATTTCATGAATGTGAATTTAATCCTATGAAGAGAAATGTGAATATTGATGTTTCCTTAGCTGTTTATGAAAATTATGTTTACCTTGGTTTTTTTATGGAAAACAAACCATTAGTGAAATGCTGTGAAATCTTTTGTATTTTCTCCAGTTTCTTTGTTCCTCCTAATTTCAAGTGTTGCCTATGTTGTGCCATGTCTTTGTTTTCATATAAATAGGGATCGACTGCCCAATATTCTGCTTATTTTAAACAAAACACCATTTGATGATGTGTTACCTTTTCATTTATACATCCATTTAGATTTCTACCTAATTAGGTATTTAGCAGAAGGACCTCAGTGGGCATCTCTTTGTTTCATTCAAAGTTAGTAGACCATTGCCTTAATGGAAAGTGTTGAAACACTTTTAATAAAATGGCACCCAAAGTACATTTGATTTGCAGCATTTTACTAAGAGTATCTAAATTTTGCATAACTTGAAATACAGTTTCCACGCAGGTATTTCTGAGTTGTCCCACCTTGTCTTTCGGCAAAGGCTGGCTCTTCCCCGGGGACGATGCGGGGTCTGTCGGGGTTTGTAGCTTGATTGTTCGGCTGCCGAAGGGCAGGAGGGCCCCGGGCAGCGCGGCCCCTCGGGGAGCACCTTGCTCTCGCCTACGGCTGGCGCTGAACCGCGGGGCTTCCCCGCTGCGGGAGGGTGATGGAGCGACACGCACCTCGCCGGGCCGGGGTCCGCACACTGCCTCCAGCTCTCCGGCGGAGGGACATCGTGCCCTAACCCGCCCTGTCGTCTCCTCCTGCTGTAATCAGCCCCTCCACCCAAACACCCCTAACGGAAGCAGTTTCCCAGAACCATTGCTGGGTGTGTGTAAACTCCCATCACTTGCTTTTTCCCTGCGTGGGCCATTTTTGCAGTTGTTGGAAACAAAGTACTTTGAGTGATTTGTTAATTCACAATGTCGTTTTTTTCCAGGTTTACAGACAAAGCTAGGAAAGACAAAAAATATGAAACGCAGTTCTCACAAGGCAAAATGTTCTTATTTCAAGCAGGACACATTTTAAAAACTGATCATTTAAATTAAATGTGTAAAGTCTGAAAAACTTATGACCAAAATCCTATGCATTCATGGTGTCTGAAACCAGATCAACAGACGTGTATCTGATTTCTTTCTTCCCATAGAATCATTATCTGTAAGCACATTTGGCAGCCCCGTGGCGTGTGAGTGTAATTAATACTTTATATTCATGTATAATGTATCTGTATGCGATCCAGCTGGGAAGAGCCTGCGATCCTGTTGCAGCAACGTACATCATCGCAGGCACAGAGGAAGATTTTGGGCTGTGCTCAGTAATTTTTGGTGAATAGGCAGGGCACGGGCCAGCCAGGGCCTGATCCTGGCGTAAGCCACGGCACCTGCAGCACGAGCCATCCCTCGGCCCCACACACCTCCCGGCGCAGGAGCTGTGGGGGACGCGGCTCAGCTCCGCAGAGAGGGAGGCTTTGATTCCACATTAGCATTCGGAAAAAACCCAAGTACGCTCTCCCTCAGAAAATATTCCTGCAGCACCCGCAAATTCAGCGTGCTGGATCCAATGGCGATGGGCACGGCTCTCGGAACCGGTGCGGGCAAACGGGAAAGAACAGAAGTAGAGATAGCCAGAGATTTGTCAGTGAAGCACTTAATGATTTTGCATAATGTTTATTATGCATAAGCAAAACCTTTCATGGAAAGGGGATAATTAAACAAATTGCTCGCATGGGAGACTTTTGGAAAAAGAATTTAAAAAAATTCACATTGCTTCTCTAATTTGAAAATTAAAGGGACATTCAGGTTTTAATATTTTTCTTTTAAAATTATGAATCTAAATTTTCAAAAGGTGATGTCCAAGCAAAACACTGCAAAATCATTACAATGTTTGAGTGAACTAATCCAAATTGTGATATGAATATTAGGTTTTGAATGTTTTTAAGATATTCTGAAAAGGTTACTAAGAATATGGGTTATTTTCCTAATCCTTTTAATGAAAGAATTCCTGCTGAAAAGAGAGATTTTATTCTGGGTAGCCGCTAATACCCATGAGCTGGTGGAGCGATGCGGTTTGTATGTTCACGGTCAGATATTGGTTGCTGTATTTTCCACGTTGAGGGGTGTTGGCGCTGTGCAACTGTTCTCTGGCCGCGTTTGGGGTCGTAAGATGCTCTGTTGTTGTCAAGCCGCTGCCTGCCTGTGTGATTGTGTTCTGTTCTCCTTGTAGATGGAGGAGATTAAATTTAAAGACAGAGCAGTCTACGTGCTGGAGAGAGAGTTAGGGGTTCAAGCCGGGCATGCTCAGAGACTGCAGCTCCAAAAGGAGGCTTTAGATGAACAACTTTCCCAGATCAAAGAGGCCGATCGGCATCTGAGCAGCCCCAAGCGGGAACTTCCTTATGCAAGTGGTGCAGGAGACGCCTCAGATCATTCGGGAAGCCCCGTAAGCACTTTCACGTGGTTTCACCTACACAAACGAGCAGACAGAGTGACAAAATGGCACCGAGTGACAGAATCTTGATGAGTGCGCCCTCCAGCAACAGCTTTCCCATAGCCACGCAGGGGAAGCCCTGAGGCAACCATTTCTTGCTCTCGTTCGTTAGCCAAACCTTGAAGATTTAAATTCAAACCTTGTTATGGGAGAGCTTTTGCTTTTTTGTCGTTTTGTTTCCTGGTTTGGTTGGTTTGGTTTCGTTAGCAGGGTGGATTCTTTCTGTTCCTTTTCTCTTCCTTCTCCTCACTGTACCATACTTCTGCCACCTGCCTTGATTTGACAGTTTGACACGATTTTGCCAACAAATGATGCAAATGCATTTCTAACCAAGTGATGTATGTGTGCTAGCTTTTGGAACGGCTAACAATGGATTTTGTGAGCAGATGTACCAGGTCAGTTTCCCGAGGGAAGTGGGAAGGTAACCGGTGCATGAGGGCGCGGGCCGTGCTGGGGTCCCCCTGGATCGCTGCTGCTGGCGCGGGTTCTGCTGCTGAGGGCTCTCGCTTTCAGCGGACCAGACAGCGAATTAAACACCCGCTAACCTGTTCTCTCCTAGTTCTCTTCTACGATGCGAAATCCAGAACGTTAAATTTTAGTCACCCTTTCACAATGGCTTTTTTAATATAACTATGGCACTGTTCGACTTTTGCCTTAATTTGCTCATGTTAAAAACCCCTCAGTTAACTGACCTCATATATCTGACGTATGCAAATTTTCTTCATTGCTGATTCTCATCAAGATTTCTTTTGCAACAGCCTTAATTTTCTCAGTAGAAGTGTAAATCCTTGTACATGAGCAAACCAATCTCTCTTATTCTTTGTCCCAAGCCTCTCCTGCACCTGTTGAATGAGGAACCCTAGACCTCCCAGAGTGCCCCCAGCACTACGGACACTAATTTGCTTGTTTCGATTTGTACTCAACTTCTGCCAAACATCAGAACAAGTCCTAGAGAAGGGGGAAAAGTCTCTCGCATTTGTAAATAGATGTAACTTCTCTCTGATTCTGAATGAGAACTTGTCTCCTATATTGCTATTCATTTATAATTTGGTGTAAGCATTTTCACTCAGATAAAGTGCTACCCGTTTGGCTTTACGAGTGATCCTGTAGAACCCCATAAGGGCCACAGCTTTATGGAAGAAGAGCTTATGCAATGGTATAATTGCATGGATTTTCCCCATTTGTACTTTTAACAAAGTCCTCAGAGTGGGTGATGTGTCTGAAGCACTCAGTTCAACAGTGGCATACGTTGGAAACATTGCCTTAATTTTTGATAATTTCTTTTCTATTTTCAAGTTTACCATTTGTGACTTTGTATTTGCATATACATACTTCTGCATTTGCATACTTTGTTACATTTTCACTCCTAACTTTCCGTTGGTCTCATCCTGCAGCTTTCAGGGGTCAGTTAGGGTACATGGGTTACGCTCTGCCGTGTAGTTTTTTGAGATGTTTGAATTTGGGACAAGAAAAAGTTTGAGCTTTGAAAAATACTGATATTGCCTGCACACTTATGAACAGTTATTTGCAGTTGATCTTTGTTTTAGGAACAGCAGTTGGATGAAAAGGATGCCCGGCGTTTCCAACTCAAAATTGCTGAGCTGAGTGCCATCATCAGGAAGCTGGAGGACCGGAACGCGCTGCTGTCGGAGGAGAGGAACGAGCTGGTGAGTGCCGCAGGGATCACTGCTTGTGAACGTGCTGCTGTGGCTGTGCCTTAGCCCCAGAATATCGAGGGGTTGTCCCCTGTGCCGTTTTGGAATGGTTGCAGGAGTAGCTGGCTCCTCCTTACGCTCTGCATTTGGTGATTGGCCACATTACGCTCATTGTTGCTTAAACAACAATGAATTTTTAAGATGGCATAAGCTGGAATAATTTTTATTTATTTTTTAAAATAAATGCATTCCCCACATGGTATGCTTGTTGCACAGACTGAATACCTCATGAAGGAGGAACAATCTGCTTCCTAATGGAAAAAATCAAGCATTTTTGATCAACTCTGTTTTGCATTAGGAGAAAATACTGCTAATATGATAGTTAAATAAAATTATTAATGTGTTTGATGAAAAATAACAGCTTTGGAGGTGTTAATTCTTTCTTTATTTTTCAGTTAAAGCGTCTTAGAGAAGCTGAAAGTCAGTATAAGCCCATTTTGGACAAAAATAAACGCCTTAGTAGGAAGAATGAAGAATTGTCACATGCCTTACGTCGAATGGAAAATAAATTAAAATTTGTAACTCAAGAAAATATAGCAATGGTAAGTCACTGTGTGCTCCAGGGAGAACATGTAATTTAGAGCTCTGAGCGCTGATGAAGGTAGACATTGTCCCAAACTGGCAAGTTTGATAGGAAACTTTCTCCTTTCGGGTGCTTGCTGAGATGTTCTGTGGTGTAATACTGAGTGGTTTGTGGCTTGAACGTGGTTTGGTTTATATAAAATGTTTTATTTTAGCTTTAAAAACAAATAGTTGTGAAGAAAAGAGATTGCGTGAGCTTTGCACAAGTTGATCTGACTGCTCAGGCACTGGCTGCTCAGCTTGACGTGAGCACAAATCACCCTGCCCCACCTTGGACTTTTGTACCAGAATGACCTCATAATCCTTAGGAAATTGGCAATTGGTCACTCTTCCCTTTTCTTTCCATTGAATATTGTCAGTGGGCAATATGCTAAATGCTGTGGCATTGCGTGAGTGTAGGAGCACTGAGGACATCCCTGTGGGTGCCGCAGCACCGGGGCTGCCGCAGATCAAACTAACGAGAGGAACCCGGAGAGAAGTGATACTGGTCCCAGGTCTCTGCATTCCTTCTCCACCCAGAGTTAGCTCTTGTCAGAGCTAAAGAGCAGATGCAGCTGAGCTTCTGCTGGCCCCTCTCTTTGGTGCGGTGGCCCCGTGTGCCTGCTGTCCTCCCCAGCGCCAGGAGCTTCACGCGGCTCCCTGAGGAGCAGGAGCACCCTGTGTGCTTGCAGTCTCGTGGTATTGCCCAGCAACAGGGAGCAGGAGAGCTGCCAGAAGAGCCGTTAGGGTCGGTGCCTCGCCAGCTGTAAAGGGAAGGGTTATGTGCTGTCCTTTGGCAAAGCCTTCTGATCATTTCCTCTTCTGCCGTGTGGTTGGATTTTTTAGAGGCAAAGAGCTGGAACAATGAGGAGACCGAGCTCTTTAAATGACCTTGACCACAGCCAGGAAGAAAGAGAAGTTGATTTCCTGAGACTACAAGTTATTGAACAGCAAAATATCATTGATGAACTCTCCAAGGTAAATGTAATACTGCCGCTCTCGTGAGAGGTCAACTAAGGCCACAGCAGAACAGGAAACCTAAGCAATGGGTGCTTGGGGTTCTGCGGGCTAACAGACGTAGCTTGCGTCACTGGAACGTGGTAGGCGTTTCTACGATTACTAGCAATTGAACTGAATATAAGTTATCTGTGGTATATTTGGAAAAATCCTTTCAATCTCCATCGTTGCATGACAGACGCGTTGCAGCACATCCAGTAGATACGCTGATGGCCAGATCCTGCACCTGCCAGAGGAAATGTCAGAGCTCTGTTAGCTGGAGACATAGGGCTAAAGACTGCTGTGTACAAGGGGGGTGGTCTGCAATGTTGTGTTCTCAGTCTTTGGAACGCGCAAATACTGAAGTCATAATACTCCTCTGGAAAATAATTATTTTTTTTTAATGTCTGTGCACTTACTGACATTATTTCATTCTTTTTTATTAGACCCTGGAAACTGCTGGCTATGTGAAGAGTGTCATGGTAAGAATGAAGTTAACTTTGTCCTCATCTTTGAAAGATTTAAATTGCTGTTCATGAAAAGCACACAGGGTATAATAATATTTATTATCACTTACATCTTCATTCAGGCAGCAAGCTAAGACAGTGTTTTTATCAGCGTAGATGTTGTCAAAGGCCGTATCAGCAGTTGTTGTTCACCAGAGAAAAATGCAGTGATAGTGGAGAGGAAAGCTCTGGTGAGAGAGGAAAGTTCTTCTTTCACCTCTAGGACGACCTCAGAGGCAAAGGTCTGCGTGGTCACCCTGTCCTGACGGCCGATAGCGAGTGTCCCCATCTCCGGGACAGCTCTGCCATGCTGGAAATGCTTTTTTTTTTTTGAGTCTGATTACCGCTAGCTCTGTCTCACCCACACTGGCGTGTTCTCAGTCCCTGCCCTTGTCTGACTCATCCCTTTGTTATTATCAGTAAAGATTTTGTGAAGTTAAGCCACTAAAATGTATTGATAAAATGTGTACTGCTTTGTTCTTCACTGCCGAGCGTGCAGCAAAGCTTGTGTTGCCAAGCGAAACAAGTATTCGATTTTCTTCTGTCACTGCTGCTGGTGTTGGGATTTGCTGTTGGGCTGTTGGTAGTGGCACATTATCAATTTCCCACAATGTCATCGCATTCTTTGACCGAATGGTTAAAATTAAAAATTATAGGGGTTTTCCCTTTGGAACTTTACTTGCTGCAGTCCTGGACTTTGCCTCTATTTGCAACCCAGAATAAATAAATTTTTGTCAGTACTATAAAAAATTGACATGACTCTGAAGAGAGGCATCGTTTCCACTGAACAGAAAAATTTGCTGGCAGCAATAAATGCCCAACCCTTTTTTCAGGCACGGTGGGAACCTGCAGGTCCTTAGAGAAGTCAGCTGGGACTGAAAGTGCTGAGCTCAGTCAGACTCTGAATTCTGTGTCGTTGGGCTGTTACGTGTGTGCAGTAACAGCCACGGCTGCGAGAGCCACGGGCAGGAGTCGGTCTTTGCCTCTCCCCCCGGACAGAGCCCAGAGAAGGGCCTGGGCGCAGGCTGGAGCGCGCGGTGGGGCGCAGTTGCTCACGGAGCAGCTCTGACACGCTGCATAAGCTGTCGGTGTGGTGCGCTGGTTATAACCACCTTTCTTTTGAGATTTTGTTTTTCATTAATATAAATGGCAATTGCTACTTGTACATGGCAAACTCGGAAGATGTTGGAGTAAAACTAACATTCGATGGATGAAAGCATGGTTGTTTCATTTTGAGGCAGTGGCCAACATTGGCATTACTATTTCTTGGTTGCCCGATGACTAATAGTACTGACAGAGTTAATTTAAATAACAGCTCTCTGAAAACAGCTGACCTGTGTATCTGATTCTTTCAGGAACGTGATAAGCTGTTAAGGTATAGGAAGCAAAGGAAAAAAATGACAAGAATTCCTAAGGTAAAAAAAAAGCTTGTATGGTGACACGCTGATGGGCACGCTGGGGCACGCTGGGGCACGCTGGGGCACGCTGGCTTCCCGCGTTGCTCTGAGCGCCTCAGAGCCACGCGCGGGGGAACGTTCTCCTCGAGGGTCTGCAAATGGGTCCCCATCTTAAACGTGGGTCACGTAGTTGAAGGACATTGACAGACTATTGGGATATTCAGAAAAGATGTGGCTGGGGAACCGTTTGCACTGCACATTACGAGCTTTCGCATGCTCCGCGTTTCCCCCGAGCAGTCCCCTGGGACTGCAGTGCTATGTGATTGTCTTAGGATGAGACAGATTTTATGAATTAACACATCTCAAAATGATCTTTTAATGGCACTGCCTGAAAACATATGTAGGTTGTAAATAATTCATTGTGGAGTTTAGTAACATGCAAAAATTTCTGGTTACAAGAAGCAACGGTTAGAGAGCTCAGGGAAAAAGAAAATGTTAGTTAATGAATACTTGGCAGGACGTTAATATAAATATTAACACCATAATGACATCGCAAGGTATAATGTCAGGGACCTAACAGTAAGCTGTGCTCTATATATGAAGAATTGAGGCGGTGGTGGAGCTAATGAATCTATAAATAACGAATTGCGGTCGATGTGAGATAACTCCTTAACTCCTGTCATCCTGCAAATGGCAACCAGGCCTTGGAAGGAGAGTTACATTTTGTCTCCTTCAAAAGCTATCCACTGCAAATATATCATTAAAAAAAGCCAAAATCTAGAAATGTTTTTTTGTAGATCAACAATTACAAATATCTTTAAAACTGTGTTTGAAATGTCATCTTTGACTTTCAAGCATTTAACAATAAATGTTTTTTTACCAGCACTACCCTCATTCTTTTAAACAGAAAGCAGATTTCAGTGGAATAATTGTTTTCTTCAAACAGTAAAAACATTGCTGTGGTGATTAACTTCAAATTTCCAAGTAGAATATTTCTCGCAAATCTAACTTTTCCTGTGACAGTTGTGGTACTGACAGGAGGGACATCGTGGTGGAGACGATGGACTGACAAAGGCATTTCCATGCACAACTCCCACCTCACACCAAGATGAACACCCAAAGAAGTAAAGAGGGTGCTCTGCCTTAGCTGGGGAAATCGGGGGGGAAATACAGTAAAAAAAGGCAGGGGCTTTGAGGTGGCCACTGATAGCTCATAACAAATAGGACAATTGAGCGATTTGAATAGTTTTAGCTATCGTTAGAGCACTGTTCTGGGGTGCAAAAGCTTCACAGAATGCACGTAAAGAACGGGGTGGTTTTTCAAAAAGCAGTAAGGGTGAGAATTACCAATAATCTGGAACTGAGGTTCCTCCGAAAGTGTGTATGTTCAAATCCTCCGAAGGCGCAGAGTGTAGCCATGTGTCCGAAGTCACCGCTGTCCCCCGAGGCCGTGGGGCGGGCGCAGGCGATGGCACGCTGCCCCGCGGCGTGGTGTGCTCGCTGACGCCTTCTCTCTGCCAGAAGCCGGTTGTGGAGACGTTTTTTGGCTACGATGAAGAAGCTTCCTTGGAGTCTGACGGTTCCTCTATCTCGTATCAAACCGACCGGACAGATCAAACCCCTTGCACTCCTGAAGATGACTTGGAAGAGGTATTCATCAAAAACGTGTGTTATTTTGTTTTGAAACTTTGCTGCTGATTTTTAGTGAAATTCCTGGTCTGTTATATCATTCATCTGTCACCTCTGACCAGAGAACTGAAAATTTATGTTAAATTTAATACTGTGCGTGGTGGTTAATATCTCTGCACCTCAAATCTTCAGTAATGTCACAACCTTTCGCCAAGTTGGAAACATTATATCCTGAGAATATTAGATTTATAATGGGTTTATATGTTAGAGGTCTAAAAAGACTGAGAAGTTTCACAGCCCTGGGAAGATCTGTTCACACTGAGATTTACTGCGGGTTTGTGCACGTGTAGTTTGGTTCAGGTCCTTCTATTTGTCACGTTGACCTCGGCACAGAGCGCAACCTTAAGTGATAGGGTTTGTGTTTCTGGAAGAAGGAAGCAGTGACACAAAGCGCGGGTCTCCCGAGGGAAGGCTGTTTCCTCCCCGGTATATTGAGGTGGTGGCTTTTCTGGAGGCCCTGAACGCAGAGTGCACAAAGGTAGCTGGTCATACAAATAAAAGGGATTATTCGTGGTGTTTTGCAGGGCTTCGCGACAGACGCATTCCCGAGTGTGTGTCAGATCACTGTACCGTTACATGTTTCTGGGTTTAACAAGAATCTTGTAATAAACAAAAAAATCCTAATAATGTCTTGCAGCCTTTTTGTGGTGCGATGGCTGCAATTTTTCATCTGCCATTTCACCTGTTTCATGGGTCGTAATTAGACCTTTTAAAAGGGAACTGAAAGAATTCCTGTCTCCATCATAAAAGACACGAGTGGTTACCAGGTGTGTGCTGCACTGCAGGGAATCTGAATGTATTTTTATATGTATGAGCCTATTTATTTTTCATTCCTGTATTGACATTCTTTTCCCTGTTCAGACAGTGTGAAGTTTATGCATGCAACCAGCAGTATCATTTCATTTCATGTCGAATGAAATATTCTGGTCAACCTGACATGAAAGCGTTCAATGCTGGATGTTGTAAGGAGAGTCAAGAAGGGCTCTTTTCATGTCGATGTCACCATTTCTACAAGTATTAACTCTAGATTAGCGTTTTAATAATTGAGTGAGACTGTCAGGCTTGGCTTACTCTCCAAATTGGAAACCTTTTGTTGTTTCAAGAAAGTTGTATTTTCACCTTTAAATGTGATGACTTTGCCTGTTACGGTAATAACGGGCAATTCAGTCGTTAGTATGTTGTATGGGTGGCAAGTTTTTATCTTTCCAAGGTGGGGGGATTTAATTTTTTTTTTCTATGTTGCATTTTCTTGAAGTAAGTGTATGCAAGAGATGTTTAAGGGACAAAAGAGAACTAGTCTGAGGGCACATAAACAAGATCCTTAGTACTCTGCTTCCCGAATTGCATTTTGAAAGTAATAATTTTGGCACTTTTTCGAGAAAACAAGTGTAATTCACTCTTACAGTATTTTTTACTTTCGTTGCAGAAGAAAAGCAACTGGCGCAATGCGTATTTGTTCTCAATTCCAGGGCATGGCCAAGGAAGAGACAGAGCTGCGGTTTCGGCAGCTGACGATGGAGTACCAGGCTCTGCAACGAGCGTACGCCCTATTGCAAGAACAGGTCGGAGGAACATTGGATGCAGAACGAGAAGTTAAGGTCTAAATGGCTTATATTACATGAAAATAAAGGAATGTAATTGTACGGGGGGTTCCAATTGTACGTGCTCAGGTTGTTCTGGAGCTAAACGGGGGTGAGGCAGCCCCTCCAGCACGCTGCCGGCCGGGGGCGTGGGGCAGGGGACTGGGCTGGGCTCCCGGGTGAGCTCCGGCGTCTCTGACACCAGCCAGCCTGTCCGGCGTCCCCCGTCACGTGCTGGTTGGCTGGAGGAACCACCGCTAATACGGTTTAGTCGTTTCACCTCTGATCAGTTGAAGAGAAATTCAGACAGAATTTTTATGGGAAATCCTTAAAATTAAGCTCTTTTTCTATAAAAATCTAGGGCAGATAGCCTTAAATATATAATGCCTGGTATTTAATTCCCTCTGGATTCTGTGAGATTACATGATTCCTCATAAACTGTTTAGGAAGCTTATAGCTGAGAGAGATTCTTTTTCTTAATTAAATTGCGAAGTGTCCTGTGCTATTCTGCACGCCTGTCTGCCTCGCGCAGCCCATGCAGCTTCAAACAGCTGGCACAAAAGGTTGCGTTTGTTAAGAGTGTGTTGTATATTACAGGGAGTTGGCAGGACTTACCATGCACAGAATACAGCATGCAAAGGGACAGGTTCTGTTCTGAGCTAACAGTTTGACACCTAACAGGAGCCGTGTAGCTGCAAGGTCTTAATTTGGCTCTAATCTATTGTGTGAGCGTGTTACCCAGGAACGCCTGCTGTAGCTCGAGGTAAGGACGGCAATGCTGGGAGATACCCATACCCCCCAGCCTGGTGCCCCCGGGGGGACACCTCCGGCAGCAGCGGCACAGCACCGTGTACCGCCGAGCTGGGGCTGTCCCAGCCGTGGGCACTTCCCTGGCTCCAATTAGACATAAAACAAACAGCTAAATTCCTCTAGCTGAATTCCATCTTTACAGTAATATTTTGGCTTTCCTAGATATAGAACTAGTCTGGGTCTTTTTTCCACTGAATAATTCAAAGAATTAACTGCTAATTTCACCACTGTCTCCGCTGGTGCGTATCTCCCAGCATCCCTGTCTCCCAGCCACCTCCCTGTTTGGCAGTCATAGGCCACCTCACTCTCTTGGAATGCCCAAATGGCATTAAAATTAACATTCCCAGAAGCAGGCACTCTGCTCTTAAGAGTTAGGAATGGCACAAGTAAAGAAAATTGTAGTGAAACAAGACATGCCTCACTTGAAAAGTGACTTGATTTTACTTTTTCCGTAGTAGGACAAAAGAGACAACAACGCAGCTAATGCAAATAACTAAGATAATTTTCATTGTAATTAACAAGATAAATAGCAGATAAATGGTTTGAGGAAAGAAAAAGTTCTGTAAAACAGTATTAAACAAATAAAATAGCTAATAATAATTATGTTTATTCTCCAGGAAACACATGTAGGACAATGGTGTATATAAAAATAAGCATGAGGCTATAAGTATAGTAAAAAATTCCACACAGTACAGTACGAGCATAAGGTGGGGTACTAAATGCATAAGGAGGAATGCAGTTTGCCAGTTAGTAGTGTTATAGATGTAGGGTCTGTTCTGAGCTTTTTAACTTGTCAAAATTGTAAAGGAATCAGGTGTGCCCAGAATTGTGACATAATAGTTTTAGTTTGTCTTCATGGAGAAACGAGTCTTTGGATTACACTGGCTTTTTTAAACTCCCTTCCCTAGAGCAGGGCAGGCTGCTCGCTGCGGACTGTCAGAACCAGCTGTAGGAAGGCGCTGATGTTTTGCTGTCCTACTGTCTACCTAATGGGAGGCTCTTTATGTTAACCTTGACTTCAGCCTCAAAATTATTATCCTGTCTTACAGATTTCTTTTTATGATTAATGACTAATGTTATGTGCTTAGCTGCAAATTTATTCTGCCAAAGAACTTTAAAAATTATTTGTTAAAAGTATTTGATGTTTTAAGTATTTTTATACCTGTGTTAGCTTTTGTCTTTTAGAGAAAGTTTGATTTATTATTTTTTTCTTTTTCCCTTGTATCCTACAGACACGTGAGCAGCTCCAAGCAGAAATCCACCGGTCCCAGGCGCAGATAGAAGACCTGGAGAAGGCTCTTGCTGAGCAGGGGCAGGTAATGCACACGGCCGAACACCGGCCCGTTCTCCAGCCTTCGTGCTGAGGGCGGGAGGGGGCTCTGGAGACGTGCCTGATCGTGTTACCATGCAATACTGCAGCTGCTAGTGAGTGTTACAGCTGTTTCATTCCGTCCAAAGCAGACGTACCAGGGAAGCAATTACTGTCCCTGTCAGTGTGTGCTGCAGTGACCTACCCTGCACAACCCCCATCACCGCCTCACTCCTGATTTAGGAGACATTAATGTCACCTGCCAAGTACTATTTCAGTAAACATGTTAATTAATTGAAAACAAAGCACTTTTAATACATGTGGTCTCATTGGTTTCAAGGAGAGTCAGGCATACAAGGGCTCTTGAACCCCCCACTCTCCACGCTGACATGTGTTAGGATCTCCGATACCAGTCCCCAAAGCCCTGAGTCCCCATCGGTGCTTAGATGCTGCTCCTGAAGCCAACACCCATGAAAGCCCCGTATACCATTGCTGAGCTCAGCCTTAATGCCTCACTGGCACAGTGGAGAGAACAGCGGACGATGCCTGCGTGAGAGGCTCTGTGCTGCACAGATGTTACCGTAAGGGAAAGCCAAAGTCAGCAGGCAAAGGAGTGCCTGGATTCGGTGTCCTTGCCTGGCTAGTGTTAGACAAATCTCCCTCCTAATGTTCCCCAAACAGAAAAGGCATTATGGTGTTGGGATTTCTGCTCCCCTGCCTGCGCAGCCGGGTGGCTCGAACGCTCACAGCACAGCAGGGCACTTCCTCGGATGCAGGAGGATCCTGCGCCCACCTCCACACCACCCCGGCCAGGCAGCGTCCCAGCGGTGGGATGGGAACTCAAGCCACCTCTGCTCCACCACCCAACACGCTCCTCCTCGTGGCTCGGGTGAACTAGTCGGTCCTGGCGCTGAGGTTACATCCAGAGATGTGCAGAAAGTAGCATAACACAGGAAAACATTAAGAGGAAAAGGCGCCTTAAATTGGACGTGTTTAAAACCACCTCACACACTGGCATCCCAAGGTGGTAAAGAAAGAGGGACACCTCTAGCCTTGGGGTAGCCTTGAGAATGAAATATTGCAGACTGCGAATATCCAACCCCCAGCTGGAGATACAAGAAGTGTCCCCAGGCTGTTTCTAGCCTGGGTCTTACTTTTCAAGCAAAAAAAACCCACAAAACCACAACCAAAAAACCAGCCAGAAACATAAGATGTTTTTTGAGAACAACTTTAAAATAATAGTAAATCATTTGATCCTTACCTTTCCAGCTTAACCCCTTATTATTCTTAACTGTACTGATAAATAACGTTCTCGGGCTTGTGGCTTTTTATATCCATCAAGTGAAAAAATTAATTTCAAAATAAGGTTTATTTTGCCCAGCGTTCAGAAATATGTATTCAGTATAATTGAAATTTAGTAGTAACTGCAGAGCTAGAAATATCCTTTTTATACAAACCAGCCTTTTATCTGAAAGCTGGTTTTAGTTATTGGAGTGTTTCTGTTCCATTTTATACTACAGAATGTTAAAATAAGACAAAAAGGGTGAGCTTTTGTATCATAGGAAATAATGGAATTACAGTTTCATATGCAATATTATTCTGTCCCTTTTCTCTAGATGTGTGATTTAATGAAATACTTGCTACTATGTGCTAAACATTGCCAGCTTCACCTACAATATTGGTCATTTCTTTTTCAAGGACATGAAGTGGATTGAGGAGAAGCAAGCATTGTATAGAAGAAACCAAGAACTGGTAGAAAAGGTGTTCAATGTTTCTATTTCTATTCTACTGGAAATAATTCATGTGTAATAACAATATCCTTATAAACCTGCCAGAGAAAGTGTTTTTTTGACATTCCCTGTTGCCCCATAAAATGTCCCGGTGTGAGGCCGTGGTTGTGGGGAAAATCCCCGTGTTCCCCAGTGCTGGTGCTGCAGTCCCCACTCCCACTCAGCGCTCGCCCTCACCCCGGCGTTTCCCCAGCGGTGTCAGAGCACGGCGGATCTCCAGCGACGCTCTGCAAACAGTGCTAACACGTACTGCTTTGTTTTGCAGATAAAACAAATGGAAGCCGAGGAAGCTCGCTTGAAGCACGATGTCCAGGACGCTAAGGATCAAAATGAGCTCCTGGAGTTCAGGATCCTGGAGCTTGAAGTGAGCATGTGTTGCAGCGGCAGTCCTGCCCGCCTGCCCTGGGCTGCACGAGCCGCGGCCGCAGCACCATGGCCGTGGAAACTCACCCACAATTACTCTAAAGAGCTGCATTGCACTGAACGAGACCAAAGGGCTTGGTAAAAGAGGAAAAAAAAAAAACCCAAAATACCCAGGGATCAATACTGGTATTCTTGAGAAGTTGTTCTGGCAATCTTGCTGCTTAAGTCATTTCAAGATGCAGAAGATTGGCTCATGATGTGGATACACATTTTACTATACTCCATCTGTTCTGAAAATGCAGAGATAAAACCAGAACAGATCATATGTGGGAAAGAAAAAGTAACTTTTTTTCATTGCCAAAAATCATTGCTGTGTTTCACCTCATGCTAAACCTGCAGAGAAGGAATCGCATGGCCTAGACCAGTCTGTTTTTCCACTGAGCCTTCTGTTCTCTTTATCATTACCCGAATAAACAGAATCTATCAGCTCTTGGAAGCTGTCTTCCAAATTCTCCAAAAAGAGATTAACAAAGCAGCCACTTACAGGAAAAATTTAAATGCTATTTATATTACACTAGGTGTAAGTGTATAGTTTTGTTCAAATATACTGCGTAGTCAAACGAATAGGTGAGTGGTCCTGCTGAGTGCCGGATGAAGCAGCACGTGGGAAACAGCGCTGTTACTACGACTGCCCTGCTCTGCAGGGAGGCGGAGGCGTCAGCCCTCAGTGCCCTCACAAAAGCACATGGTCCGGCCAGAGAACCATCTTTGCTCCTGGCTGTTGTGCCAGCAGCTGCAGGGTGCAGGAGGGAGGGTTTTGGTGCTCTCTGTGCCCAAGATAACGGCACTCTGCGACAGCGGTGCTTTGCAACGTGCTCGGTCAGAGGGAGCCTTTCCCAAACCGTATTTATCGAGTTCTTGGTGAAGCTGCCACGTGTGACACACCGTAGTGGGTAACCAAGCAATTATTGTCATTTCAGGAGAGAGAAAGACGATCGCCTGCCATCAATTTCCACCACGGTCCTTTTACAGAGGGGAAAAGCCCTCTCCAGGTCTACTGCGAGGCAGAAGGTGTAACAGTAAGGGATTCTCGTTTCATACTTACCCTTCCCTAAATGAAATCAGACGCTCTGTTCTGATTCCTGGTTTTCCATTTCTCTCTTGTTAGGACATAGTAGTGGCAGAGCTGATGAAAAAATTGGACATTTTAGGGGATAACGCCGTAAGTGTATGTTCCTTTAATAAATTGTGCATGCTTTGGTAAATACCTGTCCTCGTGTTAAGTTAGCAAAGCCGCCCTGGTTTGCTCCTGCACAACCTCTCCTCCCTGTGCTCAACGTACTGGGCTGCCAGCTAAGCGTTTTCTGGCTTTTTAAGATTTTATTGTTAGCCTTCTGACCAGTGCTATGTGGGATCTTGGTGTCACAAGATGGCTTTTCAATTGTCAATGATTTGGAAACATTTTGAAACTTTGGTGTGGTTTGGTTTTTTTTTTTTCTGGTCACTGTTCACGCAAGGTTTGCTTATTTGCTCATTCTGCATTTGCTTTGCTTTTGCATTTTAGCAGCTGTGTATTTTAATTTTGCCTAATAACCCATAAACCTTTGATGGTAACCAGGATATTAAACAAAGGTACAGCAGCAGCATGAAAAGAAGAAACAAATGATAAGAAATTTGAAAGCGTTTCTCCTTTAGCAAATGGAAGTGATTAATTGCACCTACGGTTACACAGGTAGAAGCTATATGTGCCCTTCTGTGTGTATTTTCCTTTCAGCAGAGCCCCCGAGCCCCCATGTCTGGAGGAGCAGAGGGTCTCACAGAGCCCTCGGATGCTGCGGGGCTGCTCCGTGGGACAACCCCGCTGCAGCCATCGCTCTGTTGTGACAGCTCCTCACCCGGGCTGCCCCAGCCCTGCCCCTCCTCTCCGCAGTTGGGATACCAGCCAAAACGCCAGCCCCAGGGGCACCGGCAGCCTGGAAGTACCCGGTGTCCACCGCTCTGGTTGGACCACTTGGGTCATCCAGTCTCCACGTCCCCACTCTGATACCTGCACACTCTGCCCCACAAAATCAGGCCAGGAGCTAGTGGAGGCGCTGAAACACATTGAAGCAATTAATAACCTTCCCCACTGCAGTTAATGATATTCACACTGGCAGAAGTATGAAGAATCCTAAAATCGTCTGTGTGCAAAGAACAAAAAAAATATACATAAAAGCTTACTCACAAATGAGCTAAGACTGACCATACTAATGTGTAGGAAGGTAATACCTATTAATCTTTTCATGCCTGTGCTAATATTGTCTTCAATGGCATTATTAATGTCAGGTTAGTCCTGTGCGTCCCCAACAGGCAATTTGGAGACAAAGAGGGACCAAACAAATGACAGCTTTTCTCGTGTTTTCTGTTCCCTTTCTTTTCCTCTTGGCTTCTTTACTGTATTAATGGTCTCTAGTCTATAATGTTATTTTGTCCTCAGTTTTTTTTTTTCTTCCTACATACAACCAGTTAATTCCAGATACAACACAAGGGGGAGTTCACAGTTCTTACCTCAGATAGCTTTAAGATAACTGTAGATGTTATTATCGCTTGTTTTTCTCTTGTTTTCACATGTTTAACATCACAGCCTCAGCCACCGATGGCAGACTCTGCCCCGTGGGTGCGGGTTGTCCTGTCTGGCTGTTAGGGGGGGTGGGAAAGTGAACCCGTGTCCCACCTGTCTGCAAGCGATTCCAGCCTTTTCTGCACATTTTCTCACTTGCATTTCTGCAGAGCCCCTGGGCAGCTTCTCGCTGCTCCCTGCTGAACTGTCGGGAGTTAAGTACTGCCCTCAGCAAGGCAAGCCCTTGGGAGAGCACCTCTAGGAGCAGAGCAGAAGCGAGCGTCCGAGGGGTGCAGTACATCCCCTGGGGACGGGCACGGAGAAGGGGGGCTGAGGAACAGCGATGCCCTCCCCTTCCCACAGACAGGGGATAGCTCACGGGAGAGAACACCGCTCCTACTGTGTGTGGATGGTTTCATTTTTAATGTAACGTAACTTGTTTTTAAAAAAATTACTGACATTTATGGAAGAGACAATTTTCCGGGGTCCTCGGGGAAGGGCTCTTCCCATCCACAGAATCACAGAATGATGGGGGTTGGAAGGGACCTCTGGGGGTCATCTAGTCCAACCCCGTGCCGGATAGCACTGTCACTGTCCCCAGCCTTCTGCATTAAATTGACGTTCCCCCCAGTCACCCTTCTTATCAACTCCCTAATTACCCTGTGGGAATAATATGACACGGAGACTGGCGCGTCCTCCTGTGCCTGGCAGCAGTGGGTCGGACTCGGCTCTCTGGATCTGAGCAAATACGGGTCCCAACCTGGAAGGGGTCACTTCTGCTACCGTAGGTGGGGTCAGAGGGAGACCCAGGTTTGGGATGAAATGCAAAACGTAGTTTCAGTATTTTCATTTTTTCTAAAAAAAAAAAAAGCAACAAAAACCCCCCAAACATGAATTGAAAAACTACCATCTCAACAAGTGTTTTCCAAAATCATGGCTTTTGGCTGTGTGGAATAAGGATTGTGTATTAACCTACTGTACATATGACAGAACACAGACTGCACTTCAGACTGCAGCTCTTTTCCTAGTGGCACACTGTGCTAAGCTTGGTTTTGTCCTGTGTAACTGTGTGCTTACTCCCTCTTGGGGGAAAAATAGATCCAGTGTCAACACCTGGTTTTTGGTAAACGTGGGGATTTTAGAAGAATTAACTATATGTATGATAACAATTCAGCATGAATAGTTACAATCATTTTTACAACAATGTTGCATTGCAATACTAATATTTTTTGCCTTAGTTTATTGTTCCTTGAACATATTTTAATTTCATATTTATTTAACACAGCAGTAGCCCAAGTAGTGGATTAATAACAAGACACTGGGATTTGTTGTAATTATATTCTGCTTTTGGTGCAGAATCTGAGCAATGAAGAGCAAGTAGTTGTCATACAAGCAAGGACAGTTCTCACGCTGGCTGAAAAGGTAATAACAACTGCCTCAGTAAACGCCTGTCATGAAAGCATCTGGCCTCTCAGAATAGCTCACTTGGAGACGCTGGTGATGGAAACGATAGTTTCATCACTATCAAAATGCCCCAATTCTTTATGTGGAATTATACTTACACTAGTTTTTGTCAAAATAAAGGTAGCCTTCAGGCAATACAGACAGACATTGCTTATTTTAAAATGTTAATTAGCAATATTATGTTTGAAGGTAAATGTCTAGGCTTTGAAATAATGCTTTTTTCCATTACCAATATGTATAAAAGAAAAGGTGTAATAGTAAAGTTAATTTTTCCCCTTTTATTTAGCGATTTTAAATAAGCACTTGCAGGGGGTGCTGGCACACCCTAGAGTCGCCGTGGACGCCGTGTGCGCGGGCGTGCTGCCTCTGCTCCTTCAGCTTACGCACCCCATCTCTGTTTCTGTGCACAGTGGCTACAGCAGATAGAGGTGACGGAGTCTGCGCTGCAGCAGAAGATGCTGGATCTGGAGAACGAAAAGGTACCGGGAGACGATGGGAAGGAGCCGGCGGGAGAGGCGCAGAGAGCAGTCGCGCCAGGCGGTTGCACTGACAGCCTCCTCCTTCTGTCCCCAGGAGCTGTTCAGCAAGCAGAAGGGCTACCTGGATGACGAGCTCGACTTCAGGAAACAGTCCTTGGACCAAGCTCACAAGGTGAGGAAAATCAGTCTGGGCTGAATTACGACATCTTGGTGAACTTACTTCGTGTATTCTGTGCAGTCTGTGCTCTGTAGAAAACCTCTGTGCTTTGGCCAGGACTGCTCGTGGGGCCACCCGAGCAGTGAATAGGCTGAATTTATATCCTCTGTACCTTGCACTAACAGCGAGCTCCTTACAGACAGAGTTTCTTGGGTTTGGGTGGTCCCTGCGGGAGTAGGACCTGAACGTTAACTTATTAAACACAACTTTTCATTTAGCAGAGGTTTCAATAAATGACTGATAAGAAAGTTATGTTTTCAGCAACTTCTCTTTTCCTTACAAAATAGAGATTCTAGCCTAGACATTCCCTTAGATCTTGGATTACAGCTCAGTTAGAGAAAAGTTCAATATATACTCATGAAAGACATAAATGCATAAATTTTCATATCGATTTATCTCATTCTTTCAGTTCCATTCCAATTTTGAGCAGTTACACAGCAATGAGTATTTATGCCTCTTTTTCTGGACACCTGTTATCTGTTTGTATCTCCAGCCATTTGGGAGAGCTTTCACTCAGTACGCTTCCTGTCCTGTAGGGATGATTTTTAAGACTGATTTTGCCAAATGCTGAGCTATATCTGGAACCAATGACTATGCACAGTGGAAACCCTGGAAATGACACAAGCTCCCCCTTTACCTGTGGTCTCATCCCTAAAACCAGATTATCTCCTGCAGCCTTGAGCTGTTCTGAGAAGCAGTTTGGTGCAGCCGAAGGCTGAGCCTGTAGGATTCATCTTCAAAGATAAGCCCTGAGAGAGGTGATCCTCTGGGTCTTGGGTGAGTTCTGAAACAGATCCATACATCTGAGCATGCAGAAACTTGCACCAGCAGCAGAGTGGTAAAAATCGCATGGGATCACTTGAAACTCCTGGTAACGTCATGGACTGTGCAGGAGAGCTTGGACACGGAGCCCTGGCTGTCGGTTACTCAGCACCTCTCCGGCTCACGGCCGGCCGCTCACTCTCCATCCATGAGATGGATCTCCAGTTCCAGGATCCCAAATTTACCGAAGGCTCCAACAACAACTACCTGCTCCTTGGCACTGCCACTTGCGGAGAAGGAAGGAGCGTAATGAATATGTTGAAGTAGCTGAGGGTTACTTGCTTTTTCCTGTATTCTTTGAATGCATCGCACAAGTGTCCCCCGGCAAAGCGATGGGCTTTACTCCTGAGCACAAATGCAGCCTGAAAGCAGTGAGGAAGCTTTGTTCTGCCCCGAAATCCGAGTGGCAAAGGCTCTTCTGATTTCTATAATTTGTTTCACTCCCGTGTTTCCTTTGTGGCCCTTGAGATGAGGAGCTGCTAATCTTCCCCCGCTAACTGCAGCCAACAAGATTACCAGCTGTAACCGCTGAGCTTTTTGCACGGTTTTCACTCCCGTTGGTTGCTGGCAGGGGATTTTGCTCCAAGAAGCACTTGGCTCATGCAGAGGCTCCTGACACTGCTGCTGCTCCAGAGACCGTGGATTTCCCCACGCTCTTCTTTCTTCACAAGTCAGTATAATCAGAGAGGGACAATGGCTGTACAGTCGAGGTTTGGGACCCAACAGAAATCCGTGTTTCAAAGAACAGTATTTTGTTGAGACAGTTATGGTTAGCACGGATGTTGGTGTTATTTGTAAAAGTGAAAGCACAGTCTTCTTCTGAGATCTGATCTGGCCTCCCCCCCCCGAGATACCATGGTTGCTCTCTTTCCGTTATCATCAGTATCCATAACTCCTGCACGATGTTATTATTCTTGTAAATGCTTGTATTCTTCTGTCCTGACTCTGCTAAGGCATAGTAAGAAAACACCACCAGCAGCCTCAGGTGGAAAAACTTGTTGATTTTGAATTGAGCTGAATTTGAATTGTCACAACAAGCATCTATGGCACCTTCAAACAGCCTGTCCAGAGGTTCAAGCCGCCCTATTGCAGCAGTCGTGGTCTCCTGAAGCACGGAGAGCTCTGCAAGGTTCAAACCACGCTATTGCAGCAGTCGTGGTCTCCTGAAGCACGGAGAGCTCTGCAAGGTTCAAACCACGCTATTGCAGCAGTCGTGGTCTCCTGAAGCACGGAGAGCTCTGCAAGGTTCAAACCACGCTATTGCAGCAGTCGTGGTCTCCTGAAGCACGGAGAGCTCTGCAAGGTTCAAACCACGCTATTGCAGCAGTCGTGGTCTCCTGAAGCACAGAGAGCTCTGCAAGGTTCAAACCACGCTATTGCAGCAGTCGTGGTCTCCTGAAGCACGGAGAGCTCTGCAAGACGCCACCAGCTTTGGAGAGGGTGTGCAAAGGTGCCATCATTTGCTGCTTTGTCTCTTGCTCTATATCAAACTTGCAGAAAAAGATTTTGTCTTGGCTTTTGGCTTGCATGAAGGAGTAACATTCACCTTGGACTTTGAAGCAGAAGACATTGTCTGGCAAGGTCACCTGCCCTAGAAGGGCGCCAGGCTCGGTGACCCTGGGGAAACATTGCCAGTCCTTTCCCTACACACTTCCACATCTCAATGAATCTGGAGGGTACACCCGTCTCTGTGCAAGAGACGTTTTCTGATGCAGTGAAGCAGAGGCTCTGGAGCCTGAGACTGCAGGAACAGAGCCCAGCTACCAGATAGATTTTTCTCGAGCGTAAAGCCTCTTGGAGCTGACAGCTCTGCCAGGGGAAGTGCTGGAAACGCCTTCACATGGGGCATTTTAAGCTGCCTGGCACAAAATGCTGTCAGCACACAACAGGGAGTCATTCCTTTCTGCAGGAGGATGGGCTGGTGCTGTCGTATCCTCTGCTGCTGCAAACAAAATAGCTGGGAAAGTTGTACCGAGAGACTGAACATTGCATTTAAAAAACATCTGTAACTCACAAAATGAGACTTATATGAACCTCTTTTCCCTTTTTCTTTTTTCCCTTTCCTTTTTTTTCTTTTTGCCTTTTCTCCCCACAGCCATCTCCCCATATGCAGACAGGAGACATTGACACCCAGGTATTTTTTGAGGCAGTCCCAGTGCTGCTCAGAGCCCCACAGGCTAAAAGCAGCCTGAAGTACTTCCCCCCTGGAGTGAGTTTTCGGCACCGTCCTGTGCAGGAGGCTCAGCACACACACAAGCCCTGCCCCGCTCCCATTGCCTTACCGGGGTAGGATTTTCCGTTCCTCACAGAATCCTCATCTGACCAGAGACAAGGTCAAGCTGACAGCCTTATATTGTTTTTGATTAGCAAATTCTGGAATTAGAAGCCATGCTCTATGATGCCCTGCAGCAAGAAGCTGGAGCCAAAATTTCCGAACTTCTTTCAGAAGAGGAGAAAGAGAAACTGAAGAGCGCCGTAGAGCAATGGAAGCGGCAGGTGATGAGCGAGCTCCGGGAGAGGGACGCCCAAATCCTGCGAGAAAGGATGGAGCTCATCCAACACGCACAGCAGGTAGGCGCCGGCACACGGGAATGGCGGGATGTGAGATGGGACGGTCCCTCGGATGGGAACGTAATGAACTTGTGAGCACCAGCCTCTTCTCCCAGAGCTGTACCAGGAATGGCTGGTCCTGGGCCAGAGTTTGATTTGCCTTGGATAATCCCTACAAACGGGGCATTTTGGCTTTCATGAATTTGTCACACATGGTGACAGTCACAGAGGACTCATCTACAGCTTAACACCCAATATATTTTTTTTAGAAGCACAGCACATACAATTTATATCTCCAAAAATAACGCGTCTTCTGGGTACATCTGTATTTGGTTGGTTAATAAATATTTTTTTATTTGAAATCTGACAGAGAATTAAAGAGCTAGAAGAAAGAATTGAAGGCCAAAAAAGACAAATAAAAGAGTTAGAGGAAAAGGTAAGGTGATGCAGATGAAACAGTTACTGTATGTGCACATGACCATATATTCATTTCACCTCGGCTAAGAAAACAGTCTTATGAAAGGTTTGTGTTTGTCAGTGCAGTGAGCTAATGTGAGAGCGCTCCAGGAAACCATTTTGCATTTGCATTGTCCCTCTGAGAAGGAAAGGTTACCAGCTGAAATCGAACCTTTCCTTCTGTTACCCTTCAGTAAAGTCCAAAACACGGGACTTGGCAAGGACGTCGGGGTCCATCTGCCCTGGGAAGGGGATGGAGAGCTGCTGGGCATCAGAGGGATGAGGTCTCGCACGTGCTCAGGGAAGGAGCCGAGGATCTTTTCTCCTTCCCATCCCCAGCATCTGCTCTGACCTGCCTTCTCTGGGGGTAGAGAGGAGGCTCCCTCTCCTCTCCTCTCCTGCAGCCACAGCAGTCACTGTCACCATGGTTAATGTCATCGAGCTTTCTCCAGGCAAGCCGTACCTGTTGAATTTTATGCTAAAATTACCCTCATCTGAAATAATCTATTTCTGGTGAAATTGCCATGGGAGAACTTGCTCAGGTACAACAGGGACTGGGCCGGACTTTCACCTGAAACTAAGCACAAACCTTAGCAGTGAGGGGTTCGGGGTTCTTTTGAGGTGTCAGAAGAATTCAGCTAATTATTTTGCTCCCCGTTTTTCCTGAGCCCTTGGCTGCGGCTGGGCTGGGCTCCACTGGGGCAGGAGATGGCTCTCGTCAGTCCGAGGGTTGCTGGGCTCCAGCTGAGCCCAGCCGAGCCCCAGACCTTACTTCACACTTTATATTTCTTCTCAACTCAGAGTTTTGTTGCACTCTGTCTGTAACCACGGCTTATTTCTCAGCTAAACACACTGTAAACTCTTATTCTCTTTCTTCTCTTCTATTTTTTCCTCTCCTCCCTCCCCTTTTCAGTTTTTATTTTTGTTTTTATTTTTCTCTTTAGCTTTCATTCTTTGGTCATAGTCCTTCAGGCCACACACAAAAGGTAAGCCCTTGGATCACCTCTGGTTTCCCCTCTGTGTTTTGCAAAGCATCAGAGCCTTCCCTTTGCTGCTCAGGCCTCAGCAGTATCGGGGGGGTCTCCTGGGTGCCCCAGATAGCCCGAAAATGGAAGTCCCTGCTCCTTCTCCCTGCCCAGCTGGGCTGGCTGACACGCGCACAGCTGGATCAGACCCCTTGCATTAGCTTGTCCTGGCTTCAGGCTAAAGACCCAGAATGGTTTGGGTGGAGACATGACGTTTATAAATGCGTTTCTCCCAGCATCGTGCCTTAGGGCGCTAGATATTGCCCAGCCCCGCCTTTATTCCTGTGTAAATAGGAGATAAAATGCCGATCTGTTTGTGCTTCCGGAGGTGGTAGAAATGACCCTGTCGTGGATGGCACTGAGGGGAGCATTCCCGATTAGTCACCAAAGGCAATAGAATACAGCACAAACCCCCTTTTATCAGTTGTGCAATTCAAACAGATAGGTATAAATATAAACCTTACAGAAATTTCATGCATGTTATTTTTGCCCAGATAGACTTTTTTTTGATCCATGTTTTTATATCTTTTGCTTGTTTCAGCCAACCGAGGGAGCTAGAATTGCTTCTGCTGTCACTAACAGGAGGACAGCCCTGATTACCAAGACACAAAAAGAGACGTTGCCATTTCAAAAACTCCAGATCTCTCTCATATTTTGCTACCGGCGATGGAAGGTGCAATCTTTCTCCTCCTTTCAGACTGAAGCTGAACCGGGGTACGTGGAAATCTCTGCACAGGTGGCACCTGCACCACTGGCCCCTCTGACCGAGCATTTTGAAAAGCTAGAACTAAGCTGACGCAGAAGAAAGCCAAAAACCCCCTCCCTCCCCTCCAGCCACAGGCTCCTGCCCGGAGTCCTGGCTCTGCTGCTTGAACTAACTTTCAGTGGAAGTCCCGGCTCTGCTGCTTGAAATGGCTCTCAGCTTTACTGACGGAGCAGTATACTAATTCAGATAAGCTGAATATATTTTGGTTCCCTGCTAAGCAGGTAGTACATTGCTTCTCTGTAGAAGTGCCCGTGTCCTGTTTTATATGTCACACATTTATATTTGTTATTCATAGTTATTTAAAAATCTGTCTTGGAAGAAGATTTTAGGAAGAGTTCCAGAGGAGTAAGTCACAAAAAGATAAACGTGAATGAAAATCAAGTGGTTTGTTCCAAGGTATTTCTTCATAGCACAGGGTAAGGCCAATGGTTGGTTGAACATCCTGCAAGCCCAGTTTTAGGGAAAAACCTGAAGGTATGTTTGAACCCTCCAGGAAATCAAGTTTTAATTTTGGGGGAAGTTTTCAGTAGACCGTGGCCCACAGCATGATGAGAAAAAAGGCACAATAATTTATAATTTGCTGTCCCTAAATGATGAGAAAAGACTTAACACTGTCCCAACAAAAAGCTCAGCCCAGAAAAGAGTGAATGGAAAACACGTTATCCTTGATCCACACGCCCTGGGCTCAGGGAGGCAGCCGAAGGCAACAGAAGATGTTACCTTGGGACAAGGGAGCACAAGTACCGCAGAGCCCGAGCCCGGGAGGCGGCGCAGGAGCCGGGAAGGAGAAATGGATCCTCCAGAAAGACAGGTGAAGGAGGGAAAATCCGGAAGAAATCCCACCAGTCTGAGTCGCCGTATGGGAGCTGCAGCCAAGCGCGTGAACCCGGGGCTGGCGAGGAGGGGCAAGAGCATGCTCCCGTCCACAGCTTTCCACGGCTGCAGTGTCACCAGGGTCCCCGAGGGCAGGACGCGGGTGGGAACTGCCCCTCCCGTGGCAGCACGGGGCAGGAAGCGGAAGCAGAGCTCCGGAGAGGTAAGCCTGATTAACGGGAAACCCACTTATTGCATAATTATATGCACTATGTAACTTCCTTGGCGTGGCTGTTAGTCCCTCTTGCACAAGTTAAAATGTCTCTAATGACAACGCAGAGAAAAATTTGAAATTAGCAAAGGTTTTATGTAAACATTATTTATTTCTCTCTCTCTTTTACTTTAGTAATTCAGTATTGAGTTTCAGTATGATGTAATGACAAGTGCTAACTTTATTGCTTCAGATCAGTGGTCACTTAAAAAGTACTAGGTAGGTAATGAAATGCACTGTCCAATTTGTGTGGACAGCAAGCAGTCATGGTACTTTAAAAATGTGTATTTTAAATGCAATACATGAAAATATTTTTCATTTTGGAATGAAAAGATGAATAGTATTCAGAAAAGTATTTTAAGTCACAATTTCACTTAATTTTTTTCTAATTTATGCTGGTAATGAGTTACTTGGCTGGTAAACGTGATGGGGGCAGTGTCAGCAGCCCCCCTCGCACTGCTGAAGCTGTCTTTTTTCAGAATATTTAAGACTAGAGGGACGTTAAATGGGGGACCAGAACCCAGCTAGACGGCTGGCGAGGAACCGCTGCTACCACAGCCTGGGGGAGTTTGGCATGCCCGGAAAGACTTGTGCTCGCTGGGCTCCATGGTCTCCCTCCCCAAATGAGGGAAAATACTCAAATTTCCAATATGTAACCACCTGGCACAGAACTTGTTTCCCGGTCCCTCCTGTGGCTAATGCTCAGGATGGCTCAGTCGCCAGGCAAAGCATCGGGCGAACTGGAGCACTCGCCACAGTGCTCGGAGGCCTTTTTCGGTTTGTCGGGGCTGTCCCAGCACCTCTTAACGTTACATCTAGTACTGCTCACAGGACTTGTGCTGCTTTGAAGCAGGAATCGTCTCTCTGTACTTCATCCCATCAGTTTTCTTCTTCCTTTCCCCCCAGACAGTTTTTCTAAGCAGAATGTCCATCCAATGTGAGTTCGAACACCTCAGATCTCAAGGTTATTGACATGCTGCTCTGATAGTGTTGCAGCTTTTATTATCAATCGGACACAGGATATCGACATGCAGAGGGTGCGTGCGGGGAGTCTGAGGAATTCTCTTACGTGGTCTCGCTGAGGTGATCTGTGCTCGGGGTTAGCTGATGCCTGCGCTTCTTCCAGCCCTGTGGCTGTACTCCTCAGCCCTGCTGGCGTTCCGAGAGGGGTCCAAACCCTCGGTGGCTGCCAGTGTCACACCAGTCTCCGAGGGGCTGCGGTTCCTGGGCAGTAAGATCAATGAGATCCATGCGTTTAGTAACGCAAAAAAGAACCTTAATGCAGTCAAAGGAGGGAAATAATTTAAATCAGGCAATGGTTGAGTATATGACAATGGGAGGGCTTTTGAAAAACAAGAACAGATATTTACAAAGATGGCAAACTGAAACCAAGAAGAAAAACCTACCCAAGTCTGTCTGTCCTGGGAGAGGTGGCTGGGCCTTTCGGGGAGCGCTGGCAGGAGGTGGTGAGCCCCCAGGTCTCAGGCTGTGCCGCTACGTGGGGACAGTTCAGACGCTCGCTAGAGAAAAAACAAATGCTTACACGTGGGGCTGGCAAATCCATCGACTCTGAGCTGATATATCTCCATGAGTGCTTATTACTAGAGGCTTCCAGGATAACACTGTCATTGCACCTTGGCACATCTACGCGTCCTCGTTCCGGCAGTGCTGATGTGCATCGGGAACCCCAGTGGGGACGCTCTCCCGGCACCAGCCAAGGGCTGAGGCGGTGGGTGGGAGCTGGTGGGAGGGAGCCGGGGGGGGTCCTCCACAGCCTTTCCCAGTGGGGGGCTGGTGCAGCCTGGGGTGGACTGGGACGCGCTCCGGAGAAATGGGAAAGAGAGGGAGAAGTGTGGAATAGGGATCACGGGGTGCCGGGGCAGCGCAGGACAGTGGCGCTGGGTGGCACAGGCACAGGAGGGCAGTCAAGGCTCAGTGAGCGCCTTTGTCCGGGCTGCTCTCAGTGTAGGGCTGCTTCGCTTCTCCGCCTTGTGATGGTAACATAGTCCTGTGTGTGCGTCTGTGTAAATACATATGTGTGTGTGGCAATACATATACACGCGTGTGTGTATAAATACATACGTGTGTGTATAAATACATATGTGTGTGTATAAATACATATACATGTGTGCGTGTGTATAAATACATGTGTGTATAAGTACATATACGTGTGTGTGTAAATACATGTGTGTATAAGTACATATATGTGTGTATAAATACATATACGTGTGTGCATGTATAAATACATATGTGTGTACAAGTACATATACGTGTGTGTGTATAAGTACATATGTGTGCGTAAAAAACATATACGTGTGTGCATGTATAAATACATGTGTGTATAAGTACATTTACGTGTGTGTGTATAAGTACATATATGTGTGTGTATAAATACATATACGTGTGTGCGTGTATAAATACATATGTGTGTATAAGTACATATACGTGTGTGTATAAATACATATACGTGTGTGCATGTATAAATACATATGTGTGTATAAGTACATATACGTGTGTGTATAAATACATGTGTGTGTGTGCAAGTACATATATGTGAGTGTATAAATACATATATTTGTGTGTGTATAAACACATATGTGTGTGTAAGCACAGGGAAAGTTGCAGTTTCAAGTACTTGATAAAAGCCCCGTGTGTGCATTAATTAGGCCCCTAACGTGCATTGCGCTGCCGGAGCGCTGCCGTTGGCATCGGCGGGGGCTGCAGGCGACCGGGGCCGGGAGCTGCGTGTGCGGGGGTCCCCAAGCGCCGCTTCGGCACGTGTTCGGCTGCTCTGGGCGGTTTCAGGGGCTGCTTTGGGCCGTTATCCCGGTTACCCGGTAGCGCCTGGGTGCGTCATAGCGGGGTTTGGGGACGCCCAGCGGTAGGTGGCACTCCCGAGTTTCCAGATAAATAAGTTGTCAGTTAAACGAAGAGAAATTTTTCTTGACATTAGGTTTTGCATTTATAGAAGGGCTTGAGCACCCCAAAATTCCTGATGTTTTTCCCAATTATCTTATTGAAATAAAAATATTAGCATTTATTATAGTTCTTTTTTATATTGTTTATTCAAAAGAAATAACATCTGATAAAAATAAGTAGCATTTTTAAAGAATTCTACTTGGAAACTGTACAGTACTGTTCCGTCGTATAAACCTGCTCTTTCTTCTGTCAGACGTAGAAGTAGGTTCTGCTGCAGAGAGGCCGTTAACTGACAAATGCAGTAATTAGTGTCTGCTTTTTGAAATATGCAAATGGGAGAGCATTGGGCTCTAAGCTAAAGCAAATACGCATTTTCCTGAAAACTTGGACCTGAATGCTTCTGCATTGCTGCTTACGTAGGTTATGTCTAGAAAAACGCACGTTTCTGGTTTTCTGCGATGGGTGGGAGCACTTACAGACGTCTCGGGGGGTTCCAAAACACGAGATGCCACTTGCTGAAGCCCAGGTTTGTGTAAGGGAAATCTGTACTTGATGCACAAGCTCGTACTCGAATGCATGTGCTTTGGGAATTCAGTGGCACGTGTCTAAGCATATATTCAGTTGAATCCTAAATGAACTTTGGGAGAGCATTAGACTCACATTTCATGTATCTGGCCAAAGGGCTTTCTGGCTTCAGGTACAAACCCCTAAGACCCTGCATATCATCAGAAGGAAACCCATCCCTCGGGTTGGAATTGCTCAGGACATGATGCTGTTGGGTTTCAGAAAATAATTTTCCCTGTTCCGTATCTTTTCTGCTGTCTGGAAGCTTCCTGCGCAACGCCGTTGCCCGCAGCCAGCTCTGCCGAGTGGGAGGTGGTCACAGACGGAATTTCTCTGTGGTCGGGGTGGGCAGCGCTTTGTTGCAGAAATGATGGGGCTTTGTACAGTGTGGGCAATAACCCCCTGCTCTTGCCGGCAATAGCTGCTCGAGTCAGAAAAGTTGTCCAAGAACACAGAGCAGGCTGTAGGTTGTGGTTTCCAGTGTATCGGTGCAATTATTCCCTTTATAGCTAAGAAGTTTTAGCTAATATCAGACCCTTTGTGTGCGTGTATGTAAAATGGAGAGCTGTGAGTCTGGTCCTTGAAGGAGTCCATAAACGTGTGCGTTTGGGGAGGAGGAGTAGTTACCCATCATGACCACACAATATCTTTTGTAACTAAATTCCTTCTGATAAGTAGATTTGAGGCGTTGCGTCAGGTTAACCTGGGCTGGAGACTGCCCCAGACAAAGTTGGAATGAGCAGACCGGGTCCTGTGCTCCCCCTTACACAGAGATACTCCCGCGGTGAAGAGGGATCACGTCTGGGCGGTGATCCAGCTCGATTCATGACTGTAAGGGTTCCTCTTGGTAATAGGATATAGTACTGTAATCACAATCTTAATTATTTTAATCTTAATTAAAACACTGAAAATATTAATACTAAAAGAAGATTATTTACATTTTTTCAGTGCCAGAAGGACCCCAGTCCAGAAGAGGGTTGCTGTGTCCGATTGGCGCGCGTGGAACCGCACGTGCTGCAGGAGCGCGGGGAGACGCGTCTCCCCCCGAATGGCCAGTGATGCGGAGCAGCAGCAGGGCAGCTCTGGGCTCCTCCTGGCCACCCAGCTCAGGCAGTAACCCAGCCGCGTTCACATCCTTTAGCCCTTGTTATGTCTTACATCGGGATAAATTCTTTTTAGGAGTGGTCTTAGCATTTCTAAGAAAGAATACACAATATATTTTCTACTATAGGCAGCAATTAGAAATGCCAACTTCAAATCTGCAGAATCTGATGTTTTTACCTGCCCGAGGGCCGTGTGTGCGGGTGTGCGCTGCAGCAAACGCCTGCGGAGCTCCTGCCGGGGTTACTTCTACTGCACCTCTCCACCTGAACCTGCTTGTTCGGTAGACTGTTACTTTTCTTTAAATTTCTTTATGCGTTGATCCCATAATCAAGTTGCTTTTTTATTGGTGTGCTTTAGTTGGCAGAGGAGATTGGGTTTTTTTAAGGTCAGCAGCACATTTTTCCAGAAACAAACCACAGGGGAGATGATGAGCTACTGGAGCTTAAATTGTCCTGTAGTGTTTTATCAGCTGCCTTCCGTGTGTATATATATATATTCAGAGATTTTGAAAGGGGTTGTAAATGGCTTTCTTCACAGGGGTATGGAGATAAGGCTAATGAGCTACGTTACCAGAATGCTAATTGGCAAGTCTTTGCTGTGCAGGATGACCCAAAACATCTTTGTTTGAAGTGAACTGAGTAGGGAAAACCCAAGGCTCTAAGAAGACTCCAAATGAGCAAACGGCATTCATGGAAAGATATAGAGAAAATGAGTCAAAGGCTGCTCATTTTTACTGTGCTGTAAATCTTGTCTACCTTTCTTCGTCTCAGTAAAGAGCAGGATTTGGCTCAGTAATAATAAAGTGTTTTCCGGCAGATTAATAATAGTCAATTTATATAAAAGTGTAGAGCGTGTCATTGCACGGTACTTCTGCTTTAGTGTTTCAGGGGTTGTTAGAGACTGAAATGCATAGAAATGACAATGTCAGTCTGAGTTCCCGGGTGAGATGAGATGAGATGAGATGAGATTGAGGTTCCTCAGGCGGGAATGACGTTGGCTCTGGTGCTCCGGGACAGCTTCAGCACAGCGCAGGGCTGGGGCGCGTCTGGGAAAGCGCTTTGGTCGTGGGGAGGACCCAGCTTACGAGGAGGCTGCTGGTTTCTGTTCTGCTAACTCCCGCAGCAGACAGGTAGAAGCAGAGCTGCCGAGCTCTTCCTCCTAAGCAGAGCGTCTGCTTCATTGTGGCAGTGACTCCTGTCGTGCTGCCGGGGCAGGGAACGCAAGGGCGGTTCTTCACCTGGGACAATTCCTTACTCTCTCTACGACCGAGAGGCCCACGTCCCTGTTTTGTTGTAGTGGTGCCTGATGTACAGCATCATTAATAGGGGTGTTCCTGTGTCCGTGAGGAGTAGCAAAGAGTTTTCTCGGAATGTAAACACCCTGTAAATTTGTGCACAGCAGCAGCAGCTCTGTGTCGCGTCTGCTTCCCCCTCGAGATGCCGGGAGCTTCCATCCCATGTTTTTCTCTTGGAAAGAAAACTGGAGGCACGCTCCCGACAGAGCCCAGAGTTCGGAACAAACCCCCACCGAGACATTTCTACATAAACTGAGCGTTTCTCGCCGTGCCTGGCGGACCAGGCTCGCTCCGCAGTGACTGCTTCTTCCGCATCTCTGGCTGCTCAGCAATGGAGGGGTTCTGTTAGGGAAAACCAAGGAATCGGTAATTATAATTGAAATGCACGTTCAGCATAACTCCATACAGAACTGAGATTTGCATTGTACAAGCCTGGTCCACAGAGCTGTTTTCAAAGATAATCATTCATTTAATCATGCATTTTCCAAAGCACTCCCAGGCATAGCAGGTTCGGTTGTCATTAATTCTGAAGTGTTCTTGCCCTTAATTTTATTCTTGCCATGTTCTTGTAAATAATAAGGACACAGATTTTTATAATGTACCAAACTCAGTATTAGCCTGAAGAATTAATTAGCTGAAAAATCTATTATAAAGTGAAATGTTTTTTAAAAATGCATTATATTTGTAAATAAATATGTTTGTGTACACACCCCCTGCATACATATACAAATACATTTATATACGCATAGCATTAATTTGCAAGGTTTGCAGCAGTCAAAACCTTTGAGGAAATCGTTATGCTTGATACAATAGCAAAGGAAGGAAAAAATATTTTTTTGAGCACACTCTAGCATAAATTAGCAGGAACCTTTTCTTGGTTCCTGTCGGGGACCTCATCCTTTCACTTCCGATAGAGAGCCAAGATGCACAACAAAACACTCAAATATTATCTGGAGAATCAAATCTTGAGCTTAAATCCAAATTAGCTAGATGAAACTTGATTTTTTTTATGACTAGTTCTCAGTGCTGATAGGCACAACTTTTGGTGAATTCATGCTCTTTATTCACAAAGATTTCATGTAATAGGCCTGAAAAAGTGGTACCACTGTTTGATAGTATCATACGTATCATCATAGGCTCAATGATCCTTATGGGTCCCTTCCAACTTGAGATATTCTATGATATCATGGCCATCATGTATTCTTTCCAGATAATAAGCATGTATGTAAGCATAAAAATGTATTTTGAAGGTATTGTTTTGATGTATTGGGAAGACTTACAATTTGGTTAGATAATTAGGTGAGAATAATGAATATTTGACTTACTATTTAGCATTATTAGCTATTAGGATGCTGTGTTGTCAAGTCTTAAACTTCTAGTTTTCTGGGCTTAGTCTGGTTTTGTGGAGACACAGACACCTTGTGTGTCTGCCTGCCCGGCTCGTCCTGCTGCGTGCGGATTTGGGGTTTGGGGGGTGCTGGGCCGGCAGCAGAGAGGGGACAGCCCGGCTGGGGGACGGATCGGACATGGGACGGCTCCAGACTGACAGAGCCGGAGAGGGTCAGGCAAGGGTGGCGTGTACGTGGGACGGTGCTCTCTTTCCTCCGTAGGACTCTCCCGTTCAGAGGGTGTGGGTGTTACTGTGCTCCACTAAAATCAATGAGAATTTTTCTGCTGATTCCAAGGAGCAGGATGGCTCCTTGCATCTCCCGTCTGGCACAAACGGGAGGGCTTCCCTCACGTGCCTGTTGTGCGCAGCTGGCGAGGTCAGCCCCTGGTCCCCACGCAGAGTCCCCGTGAGCGCACGAGTCCTGCGCGTCCCGCACCCGCCGCGTCCCCTGGTCCCTGCACAGAGTCCCTGCAAGGGCATCTCCAGCCCCGCACATCCCGCACCCACCACGTGTATTCAGCACGTGTGTGCAGTGGGGCTGGCACACACAGGGGATGTGTCTGCACTTCTGGGCCATTAGAAATCCCAGATAAACCTCCCCCAGGAAAGGAGCGTGTGTCCGAGAAACTCAAGACCTGTAACAGCCTTACGCAGATCTGTAGAGGCAGATGCAGGAAATTTTGTTCTGTCAGTGGCTTTTTCTAAAGACAGATTGCCCCAGTGGCCAGTTTACTTCTTGTTATAAACAAGAACGCACCCCAGGGTTACAACAAATTGATGAAATGAGTGTCAGAACGGCTGTCAAGGAGATACCAGCATGCATTAGCAATGCTGCGATGGTCACGAAGGTAAAAGGACTGTAAAATATTCACACATCACCAAATGAAGGCAACCTTTTCAACCTACGCTAATTGTACCAAGAGAGGGAATGTAGAATCCTAAAGCCTGTAAATGTATAATTTAGCAGATTTATGAGTGTTAATTGTAACTATGTTTCCTAAAAACTGCTGTGAAAAGGTCATCTAGGAAAGAGAGCTACATTTCAGTAAGATTAAGCAGCTGCTGTCACCCCAGAGGAGGCAGGGATTCCTCAGCAGCTGAGATCGGGGCTGACATGGTGCCCTGAATTCCTGCCCTTGGGCTGCCTTTCCCCCAGGAGCAGCCCGCGTTACGGCCGGGGTGTCAGCCTGCATTTGCTGCGTTAACTCCGCATTTACAGCTTGACTGGCTTCCCCGCCGCTCTGAAACCCTCCCTCTCTAAATGTCATCTACTAATGCCACAGCTGATCTTGTGCCTGGGAGCTGGTGATCTATAATAAGAACTAATGCTTGTGAGCAGCCAGGTTCTTGGCCGATTGTCATGTTTTTTATTATTTTTGTCTTTCAGAGCTGTTTCAGTGATTTGTCTCCATTGCCCTTCAGAGCCCACACAGTACAGAACAGGTGAACCAGGCAGAGCTTTTTATTCCCTGCTATGTCGTACGGTCGTGATTCTCAAACAGCAGGAAGATTTGGCCATGAATTTAGCGGGGGAGCGTGTGTCCCCTAAGGCAGCGGAAGGGCCGTTGCAATACCCGCCCGGGAGCGGCTCTGGAGGGGGGCACGGGGAGCTCAGCCCCAGGCCGGGGCAGTGGCAGTGCCCCCGGCTGCCGAGGCGGGCACCCTCAGCCCCGCACTGCCCACGGCTGCCATCGAAAGGCTCCATTGCCCGCGGATTAACTTAGAAAGTACAAAAATTCCATTACTAGCTATTGGGCTAGGCTGAGTGGAGCTGAATGGCTTCTTTGTCTGCAGTTTTCACTGGAGTCCCCCAAATCCGAAATTCCCACTCTCCAGCTGCCCGGGGAGACACTCCCAGGTAAAGGCTTCATTTCCTTTGGGCGTCTTCTGCCCTTCCAGCCGCGGCAGCAGGTGGGTGCGTGTGCTGCACGTGGGGTTCCGGCCGCAGACTCACTGCTTAGGTGTCGCGCTTAGAGGTTTCTCCAAGGGTTAGCTGTTGAGAAAGTTTTTAAAATCCACATTATTGCAAATGTAGAAGACAAATATTTTAAATTCTTTTCTTTGGTTGGAAAACAAATCGATGCTATTTATGTTTTCTAAGTATGTAACAAATAGTGATAGTATCTAATATTTTAGATATAACACAACATGTAAATATATTTTGTAGCTATCGTACCGTATTTTCCGATACCATAGTGACTGTCTTCTAATGGATTTGTCTTTTTAAAGAGCATTCTAACATCATTTACCAGTTACATGAAAAGTATATGTAAATGTATTACAAATACACTCATAAGCACCATATGCTACAAAATTTTTAAAAATTGAATTTGATTACGAATTTTGCTGCTAACATCAGCTCTGTAGTCTCCAAGAAGTTTATTTCAGTCTATCTGACCTAGAGTTTTTGTACAACTGCCTAATATACCCACTGCAACACCATTTTCTTAACCCCAGACGAATGCCCTTACATCTACCTAGCTGATCCGCACTTGCACTGCATTTACCTGTGCAGGTTTCTGTGGGGCAAAGCAAGTAGTTTTCAGTGCAGAATCAGCCATTATTCTAAAAAAACCCGCATGATTACTATAGATAAATTTAACTTGTTCTAGTGCAAGTATGAGAACCAAAGCCAGGCTGTCATGTGCTGCTTTTTGGATGCTATAGGAGTCATCAAATAGTTTTAATTATAAATCTCATTCTCTGTTACACAGTGCTTCAAAATCCATCGTGAAGAGAAAATGCTAGAGAGTTCTTCTGTGCACTCATAGATGTGTGTCCAGTTTGTTTCCAAAAGATTTTAGCACATAAATGTTACAAATAAATCAGTTGCAATGGAAGGAAACAGCTTTTGAAACCCCTGCTATTAAGCACTGAAGGATCAAGAGAGCAGAAGTAGTTTCTGACGCGTGTCGGATTGCCGTTAAGGAAGGCTGGGTGAGCCTCGTGGTGCTGCAGGAGCCCCTGCCCTCTGCACTCGCACCGCACGAGTGTGATGCTGACGCCAGAAACCCAGCCTTGCCCTACATCTGGCTCTGTCTATGCCATAAAATTGTGATGAAAAGTGACCAGAAATGGTTAAAAATGAGCTTTGCTGGCTGTAAGCCTCGTTAGTCCCAATCTCGCAGAGCTGCGGTGATGGGAGGCGAAGGGCGGGGGCTCCGCGCTCCCATCGAGGTCAGGGCTGGGCGCAGACAGCTCGTGTTAGGGCGGCGATGCCTGACATCCCCATCCCGCCCTGACACCTGCCGGCTCCAGGCTCTCCCCCACCCCGCAGAGATGCTGAAAAGCCTCGAGGGGCCCCAGGGCCCCAGGAACAGCGTTTCAGATTCCCATCCTATAAATATTTATGAAGTGAAATGCTTTTGTGCTCATGAATAGTTCTTTTGCGTAGCATATGTTCCCAAGGTTTATCGACATAAATGGATGGCGTCGGGTAATTTTCCTTCAGTTGGTATATTTGGCTATTTTAAGGGGGAAAAGCCCAGAATTTTCCAAATCAGTGTGGTCAGGAACAAAATACATCAGAGATACATTCTCTCCGTCAGGAGAGAGGGGTGATCTGCTTGGGAAACACTTCCAGCATCTCCTGCCCTCCCTGCGGTGCCCAGGGAGCCCGAAGGACCAGCCAGCAATGCCACTGCACGGCACCGGGCTGGGATGAGCACCAGTATGAGCCTGGGCTCACAGAAGGCGTTCAGCTGGTGCGTGCTGGGGTCTGAAGTCACGGACTCAGGTTCATTCTTCTAATTCCTGGCAATTCGGGCCTAGGCAGAACGCCTCCAGGCTAGAAATGACTGTTTTAGTCCCCAGATTCACCGTGTCTTTGGCCTTTTCAGCGAGACAGCCGCCAAGGTTAGTGGCTATGACACCGTGAAGCAGGGCCCCCGCTGACATCCACCGCACATCGTTGGGGTGCTCAAGCAAATACTATTTCACATTTCCAGCCTATTTAAACCTGCACCCGTGTTTCAACTGATGATTAACTCTGCTTAGCGTAGGCAGAGTAAGGCATTGTGGAGTATTACCCTGGCAAGCTGAATCACTGCCTGTGGGTTTTCGTTGCCTTTTTGTTATTCCCTGAACATTTCTCCTGTTTTCCCCGGCACCCGCAAGACCTGCTGGTCCAGCGCTGGCGCTGTGGGCTCCCCGCAGCCATATGGTGCCTGGTGCTGCTAATGCGGGGCTGGGGCTGGCCGTGGGGGCCCACGGCCCATCTGCCGGGCGGCACCGGGGATGGCCACATGCACCGCCGCGGCCTCCGCGCCTCCTGCCAGCGCCCTGCGGCCGGCGGGAGTGTGAGAAATGGGATTTACAGCTCAGGGGGTGTGTTTAAACAAACTGCCAGCAAATCCCCTTACTGCCCCTTATAAATAAAGAACAGCCATACAGCTCTCCTTCCACTGCCGCCTCGGTAAGAGGCTGTGCGTAATAACAACAGGCCAACAAAGGCAATCATTCCTTTTCCATAAGAAATTTTGTCCATAATCTTTGATGAATTGCATTTCTGGATCGCTCTCTTTCACTGAAGCTGCAGTTTTTCACAAGCAGTGAATGCTCGGGTGCACAAACATTAGAGCTCCATCCATTACCGTTTTTTAAAAGCTTCTTTTGTCCCATTTTTACAGCTTTCTGAAAAAAAATTCTCTTTGGCGGAAGATTGCGTGGTGAGAGAATGATAACCCTGTTCCTTTTAGAATAAGCAAACAGCAGCCCCCAGACAGTGCCCCAGGCAGCACTGGGGCGACATCTGCAGTGGCCGCGGCCGTGCCCTGCGGTGAGTGCCCAGCGCCCCTGTCTGCTGCCACCGAAACTCGCTGTGACCACCTTGCCCTGCGCCCGCGCTGCTGCCCGCTCTGCGCGGGGACACACTGCCACGTGCGACGGTGGCATCTTCACATTTCAATGGTGTTCGCTCTTGATTTCTCTAAGTTCTCTGTCTTTTTAGGAATTGCTTATTGAAATCCTTGAGGTTTTATTTTCCACGTGTGAGCGGTGGAGTCCTCATCTCAAGAGCTCACTGTGGAGGGAGGGAGGGAAGAGCCCCCCCGCCTGCGGGAAGGGTTAATTCATCCCCCCGCACCGGGGAAGAGAGGGGAGGGGGACTGGATGTACTGGTGAGCTCTGGGAGGAGAAGGAATGGGGATGGGGGTTCCTCGTCCCTTCTAGCCATTGGCTGAACTATTCTGCTCTCCATGCGTTTGCCCTAGAAATTCCCCTTCTGCCTGAGGTTGGTCTCTTGGCCAAGTGTAAAATAGAAAACGATGAAGAACAGTCCAAGAATGGAGCAGACGAAGGGGTGGCCCGGCTCGACGGCAGCCACCCTTTCCCCCAGGGGTGTCATGTCCTTCCCTGCCATCTCTCCTCACTTGAGGAGGGTGAATTTGGCTCCGCGGGTCGTTAACTTGTCCTCTCCGTGACCCAGCTCCTTTCTCTGTCCATTATACCGCCACTAAACTATCGGTAGGGACCAACTGTCTCTGAAGTAGCCTGTACTGCTGCCCGGGCCCGTTGATGTCCCCGTGCCTGGCAGGAGAATTCAGCATCGCTGCCCTGGCAGCAAACGGGGCTGTGTATCCATACGGGCTGGCCTGAATCCCGGCCTCGGAAATGGGGGGGGGATCATTCCTGCTTGGAGGGCATGTCCTGCCACCCCACTGGACAGCCTTTAGCTGCTCTCTGTCAGCTCAGAAATTTAGCTAGATCTGTCTTAGCCTTTTTTTCCTTCAGTTCCCAATAGGAGGATGATCCGTACCCCTCCTCGGAAGGAACAGTTATCAAACAAATCATCGGATTGCTACTTACTGGCTGCAGTGCGGAAGTGGCAGTGTCTCCGTGCGCTTTCCCAACACAGTTCTTGCTTTCTGTCTGTATTTTAGAAGGGGGTTTCTGCAACGATAGTCTGAGACCAGCTCCTACTGTCTGTACTGCAAATAGCTGTCTAGTGTTCTTTAAAGAAATAAAAATTTCGTAAGCAAAAACCCCCGACCTCGTAGAGCAGCTTGCAGAAAAGGATTTAAATGCTCTTTTCCTGAGATGACAGATTTCTTTTTTTCCCTTTTGCTGATGGGTTTGGGACAGTATCCTTTCATTTTTAATGAACTGTCCTAACAGCCAAAGCAAGCTGTGCTTGTTGATTCCTTGCTTCGGTGTATTCAGGCTAATACAGAAAATGCTTCTGCATTTGGGACTTTGCAGTAATCTTTCCGTTCTTTATCATACATAGTTATTGCCCTTACTGCAAAGCTTCCAGATTCAGCGCTGATCTGATCTGGTTGTCTCATTGACAAGGTCAATGTTCTTAATTTTTTTTTAAACTAAACCCTGCTCATGCACTCACCCTCTCTTGGGGTCCCGATCCCCAGCACTGCCACGTCCTGGGAATTCACCTGCACGAGCGGGATGCTCCGAAGGGGAGGGATGTGGGTGCCGGGGGAGGCGGCGTTCAGGAACAGCAGCCTCGGAAGTTGCGTGAAGTTAGGGCAAATTTTAAATTCCTCATTCATCATTATCATCACGATGTTCTGGTATGTGTTACCTGAAAACTATTAGTATTGCTTAAGAAAAATGAATAATATAATGTATGGTACAGCATTTAGACAATAGTACATTTAACTTTTAATAAGTTATCTCTTTTTTTCAGACAAAAAACAGCAATTGGATAAATCTACTCCAACTGTAGACTTATTTGAGAGCTACTTAAGGCAATCTAGCAAAGCCCGTGAAACGCAAATGTTGTAGTGCTGGGGACTAAAAGCCACGTGCTGGAGAGAGGATCCCGGTGGTAGTTAACCCTTATATTTATTTTGTTCTGTAGGTTCCTGCACCGCTTCCAAACCTTGTGTTGCATTTAGAAAGCTACAAACAAAATCCCTTGATACCAAAAGTCTAAAAACTCTCCAGATACTTGTACATCCATCGTCTGCTTTAAACCGGACGGTGTAAACAGCAAGGGGAGCTAAACTACAGTAATGTAAGAAAACGAGTTGTTAAGGAACGTGTTATATTTGTACTGAAGGAATGTGACATTTTAAGTCAAAGGTTACGGATTTTGATCTCAGCATATGATTATGTTTAATTTAGCAAAGTCCAATTCTACCAGATACCAATATCAGGATTACATTGATGAGCTACATTCTTACTTCTACATTTCATGCTAAAAACATTGTTAAATCCTAAGTGTCCATTTTCAGTTCTACTTAAATACTTCATGTCTTAAAGTACTTTATTTACTTGGAAGAGCTGCAGCCAGCTGTTGAGGTGCCCGCCTGCAGCGTGGGCTCCGCTGGGCTCTGCGGGAAAAGTGCCTGGACCAAAGGAGCTGCCGGGGGCCGAACCCCAGGGCCTGCCGGGGGCGGGCAACGGTGGCCACAGGCGCGTTTGGAAGTGGCCTGGACCCGTTTCGTCGCTGTTCACGCAGGCCGTGCTTCTGCACGTTGTGTGGATGTGTCTGGAATTTCAGTTATGTTTTTCCATTAATCACGTTTTTTTAATTTAAAAGCTAACTGTACAGGACAGGTACATGTGTAAATAAGGGATTATGCTTATGTATATGTTAATATTTATATGTAAAAAGATATGTACATAGGAAAGAAAAAAATGGCTCAAAGAATGTTTTCGAAACTGTTTATTTCTTACAAATGCAGAGACAGGAAATTCACATAAATGTGCTCCTTAATTTCAACATAGGGGTTTTCGCTCAATTTCCAGTCACTTTGTGTTTGATCCCGCTGGGGTTTTGTATGAAGAGTTTGTGCTGTGAGTCCTTGATGGCGGCAGGGAGCCATTCTGGCGACGCTGCCACCCTTCACCCGTGAGATGAGCTGGGTCAGATCTTGGTTGCTGCCTGCTCACCTCTGGGTCTTGCGCTTCTGCTCCAAACCCGCTCTCAAAGCCAGAGGACAGCGGGGGGGAGCATTACCCTCATCTGGGGCTCTGTCATACGGCTTTTCCCTGCAGCCCCTCCGTCCCCCGGTGCGGGTGTGCATCAGCAGCGGCAGGTGGGGGTCGCCGCCCGGGGTGCCACGCTGAGGCTGGCGAGCGCCCGCTCCTCGCGCAGGGGCCGCCGACCACTCCAGCTTCTCCCCCGTAAGCACCGCGTACAAGTTCCCCAGCTGCCCTTCAAATAACGACAAGACGGGGCCCGATGACCCGAGTGTCTCACTGGTGCGTTACCCATACACCCCGATGGCTACGTTTCGCCCCCAAGAGTCAGAGCAGCGGGTGCGTTGGGTCACACACGCGGGGTCTCCAAAGGAGCACCGGGGCGGCTGGACCTCCCTGCCCACGTCCCGTGGCCACAGGCTGTTGCACCGCAGTGGCACCGGCCAGTGGCCGCATCCCCAGAGCAACACGTCTAAACTGAAATCCGCTGGAACTGCAGCTTGTGTCACCCACCGCGCGTTGTGTACGTCAGGCCCGGCCGCCCTGTTCAAGCTGCTGGAGGACTGTGGCTGTTATTGACAGAATTCTGCTCTAGTAATACCTGTAGCCTTCAGTGCATCCCCGAGTGCCTTACACAGCTTGCGGACAACACTCCTGACCGTGAAGAGAAAGCGCACCCGAGCGTCCCTCGGGGGGAGCGACGCCACCTCCCTTTGCATCCCGGCAGGCAGCGTGCGTCAGCACGGAACGGGATTTAGTTTAGACTCAGGAAATCGTATTGTGAATATGTGTATTAAACCCTGTACTTATCTATTGTACATTTTATAAAAAGGAACTATTGTAAATTTATGCAAAATGTAAACCAGAGAAAATGTTTTCTTTTTTTCCGATGGCCGGTGTGCCGTGACTTGTGCTCTCTAATATAACCCTAACGACCATATCCTAAATACGTAATGTTTGGTTCAGTGCTGAAACAGTAATTGACAGGCCTAAAATAGGGCTGGATTGATCAATTACAGAATTTTACACATATTTTTGTATTGTGATTCATATGATATATATCAAGAGACTTTCTATTCATTTGTAAAATACATAAATTATTGTAAACTTTTAATAAAAAGATCTGTTTTAAACCTTCAGATTAGATCAATTGCTTTGGTTCTTTTCCCAGACTGCAAAAAGGAAGCCTTTGATTAGTTATAGCAACTTTGCTGATTTTTTTAAAATAATACGTAATTCTTTAACCATTTTTCAAGTTCTACCTGGAAAATTGACTAAATCGCGAATAAAAAATACTCTTGCCGAGGCCCAGCACCGCAGCTTACCTCCTCCTGAGCCGAATACTGACTTCTCTCGGTCTCCCGTGGCTTAACCGCCGTGGGATCCCGCCCGCCCAGCACCTGCCGGGGAAGCGGCCGCCAGCCGCGATGTGACAGCGCGGGACGGCGGCTTCGCCCCGGGCCAGCGCCGGCGGGGACCGCTCCCTCCGGCAGCCCCCGGCGCCGTGGGTGCCAGCGGCGGGGCCGGGCGATGCCACCGCGGTCGGCGGGGGCCGGAGCTCCCGGGGGCCGTGCACGGGTGGATGGTCACGGCCGCGGGCGGGGCGGGGGGGGGGGGGGGCGGGCGGCCGGTCCCTGCGCGGCTTTTAACGCGCTTTGCCGGGCTCGGCGGGGCCAGGCGGCGGCGGCGGCGCGGCGGGAGCGGAGCGGGGCGGCGGGGGGGGGTCATGGCGGGGGGGGCGGGAGGCGGCCATGCCCGCCTGCTTCGCGGGGCTGGGCGCGGGCAGCCCGCGGCCGCGGCAGAAGCGCGGCGGGATGTTCTGCAGCGTGGAGGACGCCTTCGACAACAAGACGCTGGACTTCGCCTCGCTCGGCGGCCCCGGCCGCGGGACCCCCTCCTCGGCCGGCCCCCGCCGCGACCCCGGCCCCGCCGCGCCGCCCCCGGCGCCCGCCCCCCCCGGAGAGCTGCCCGACGGCTGCCCGCAGGTAAGGGGCGGCTGCGGCGGGGGCAGGCACGGAGCCAACGGGCGGGGGGAGATACGGCCCGGCGCCCTCAGCCCCCCCGCGGGTACCAGCGGCCCGGGGCCGTCCCGTCCCAGCCCAGGGCGCGTCCGGGAAGGGGGCCGGGCAGAGGCCGGCGGAGCGGCCGCTGGCAGGGGACGGTCCGAGGGAGGGCGAGCGGCCACTTCTCCTTCGGGGACGCAACTTCCACCGGCCCCCGCGCCCGCCGGCCCCTGTCCGCGGCGGCAGTGCGGGGGGGTGGTGCGTGCCCCGTCCCGCCACCGGTCTCGCAGGGACCACCCGAGCGGCCCCGCTCCGCTCCCGGGCCCCCGGGCCCGCTTTGTCTGCGGCGCCGGGAGCGCGGCCCCGGGCGGGCGGGGGGCGCGCGCGCGGGCGGGGCGGTGCCGGCAGGGACACGCACGGAGACAGGGGCTGGCAGAGGCGGGCGGACGCGGCGGGGACATGTCGCACCAGGGCAAGAAGAGCGTCCCCCGCATCACGGTGAGGGGCTCCCCGGCGCGGCGCGGGGGCGGGCGGCACCCCCGGGGGCTGCGGGCCCGGTGCCGGTCCGGCGGTGGTGGAGCGGGTCGGTCCCCGCCGCCCGCGGGGCCGGACACCCGGGGAGCGCTGCGGGGGCTTTGTGCGCTCGTGGGGGTCGGGACCTGGCGGCCGGCGCTGCCGGAGCAGCCCTCCCTCCCGGGCAGGGGCTGCGGAAGCGGGGGGAGGTGGGGGGGGGCAGCCCCCGGCCCCGCCGCTCCCTTTGTTGGCCGCGGCCCGGCCCCGGCGCTTTGTCTGCGCGGGCGGGGGCGCAGCCGGGGTCCCGCCGGCCGGGGGACAAAGGCCGGCGCGACCCTCACCGCGGCCGCGGGGCCGTCCCGCCGCCTCCCCAACTTTCCTTTGGGCGCTGGGGCGGAAAACGTGTTTTGGGACCGCTTTTTCCGCGGGATGGGCTCGGCGCGGGGGAAAGCACCCGCCTGCCGTGTTCCCTGGCCCCCTGCCCGGCCTCTGCTCGCCCCCGCGCCCCGCTGGCCGCGGCTCCCCCCGCCCCCGGAGCGGCAGCCGCGCTACCCCGGGGTCCGGGCAGCCGGCGCCCCCCCGCCGGGCGGGGGTGGGGGGGATTCCCCTGGCGGTGCCGGCGCTTCGCAGCGGCCGGCAGGGAAACGCTCCGGATTGCGACGCTTTTCTTTCCGCTCGTTTTGCTGGCTCACGGCGGAGGTTCCTTCGAAACATCCCGGTGGCTCCGGGCGCTGCCGGGGCCGGGGCCGAGCCCGTTCCTCTGCTGCGGGAGCGGATTCTGGGCGTGCGGGGCTGGAGCTGGTGTGGCCCCGCTGGGATGGGGATGGGATGGGGTGGGCATGGGGGGAGGATGGGAACGGGGAGAGGATGAGGATGGGAACGGGGAGAGGATGGGCCCCACAAGGGGAGGGGCCGTAGCGCTCTCCCATGGGGCAGAGGCTTCAACAGAGGCTTCTTTCGATTGATTTTATGGGACAAGAGAACAACGAAGATGCGTTAAAACCCTTGATGCTTCTAAAAACCAATTCTTTAATAACTGTGGGGGTGTTCATATGCCAGTGCTCTCTTTAAAACAAGACTGCAAAATGTTTTCCAGGCTCTTTCGCACCAGCACACATTACGTGTTGTAAGTCTGGGCTGTCCTGCCACGTGCTCTTCCGTCCCTCGCTTGTTTTCGTGCTCGGGCCGTGCTCTTTGTCTTGCCCATTTTAGCCTTGGTAGTAATTTTTCCAGCAACACCAGAGAGGAGGAAAGGAATCCTCTTAAATTGGGCTGCAGTAACACATTGACATAAATGCTGCTGCTTTCTAATTTTTCTGGTTAAAGATCTTGCAAATCTGACAACTGTGCCAGTGTCTTGCTTTGAAGTGAGGAAAGTCCTTGAGGCATTACCTGCCTCAGACGAGCCTGGGAAAACTAACGAATGTCAGTAAATTACCAGGTTAATAAGATGCACGTAAAAGTCTCAGCAGTGGGAGCTGATGGAGGAGGCAGGACATGGCCGAGCTGCAGGATGTCGTCTCACAAACCTTTTAAAACTGCTGAGAACTTTGGTCAGCCCCTGGACCCGCTCTGGAGGGGCTCTCGGTGGGCTGTCGGGGGGTGATGTGCCCCCCGCGCGCTCCCTTCAGCCGGCTCCGCTCGGAGCAGCGCGGCCCGGAGCCCTGAAACGGGGGGACAGTCTGGTACCCGGGGCTGGGCCAGGCTGTGTCTGCCCCGGGCTCGTACCGCGCTCCCTGGGACGTCTGCGTTCCTCCCGGTGACTGTTTTATATGGTTCCCTTTGGAAAATACAGTAGGCTTTGGTGTCAGGTAGTTTGGATATTCAGCTAAACTTGTGTGGTTGAAGGGCAAAATATTAAGTCCTAGGCTTAATGAAAGCTCATAATGAGTAAAGTAGCATCCAAAAAAGTAATGGTTAAAAAACTGTGGTTTTTTTTCCCATTAGAGTGACCAGCTTCTGATCAAAGGAGGAAAAATTGTCAACGATGATCAGTCATTTTATGCAGACATTTATGTGGAAGACGGTTTGATAAAGTAAGCTAAAAATTTATATTTGGTAATGTAATTTCCAGGCATGATACAGTGCCATGGAGTTTGAACAAGGTTCCTTTCTGTCATTTTTCTCTTGGAAATATGTTTTGTTTTTGAAAAACAAGGACAGCTTTTTAGAATAGTGTCAAGAAGGAGCTACATGAGTGCGATGTGTCGGGAAGGACGCCCCGGCTGGCAGCCCGTGCTCTGGTGTGAGCTGTGCGGGGCGCGGGTGAGGAGCCGGGTGAAGCGCTGCGAAGGCACAGGGGCGGCACAGAGACCGCAGCGGCTCCTCTCTTCCGCGCAGGGTCCCTCGGGTGATGGCCTGATGTGTCCCAGCGCTGAGGGGTGGGTGGGAGCGGCCGTGGGACCCCAGCGCCCAACCGAGCGCCCCGCGGGCAGCTTCCCCCGGGGGGAGCCCGAGCGGTGCCCGTGGGCGCGCACCCGTGAGCGGCGCTTAGAAGTAGTTCTTTTGCATCCTCACTTAAAAGCTGTTGCCAGTTAACGGGAGATCTTAATATCATTTTCAGACAAATTGGAGAAAACCTGCTTGTTCCTGGTGGCGTAAAGACAATTGATGCCTACGGGCAGATGGTGATGCCGGGGGGGATCGACGTCCACACCAGGCTGCAGATGCCGGTCATGGGCATGACCCCGGCCGACGGCTTCTTCCAAGGCACAAAAGCTGCCCTGGCAGGAGGAACCACAATGATCAGTAAGACGGAGCAGCATCTGAACAGATTTCTAAAGTAGAACATTGTTTAGCAAAGTACCCCGGGCCTTTTATCATTGCAGAGATTATTTACCCTCATAGCAGAGAAACGTTAGGTTTTGCTGCAGAAATCAAAGCATTACAAAGCTAATTAAAATGCATTATGTACCTTTCAGAACCTCCTTCCGTTGCTACGCACATATATTCAAAATATATAGTTGCTCCTGCTTCACCTCATAAGAGAGTAAAATAGAAGAAAACTTTAAACACCTTTTAATATGTTTTCAGTAGCTTTGCAGCTGTGTTTTTATACGAGTTTTTCAGCTCTTGGTGAGCATGGGTTCCGTTTTTGTGTTAATGTGAAATAGTTTTGGTTTCTGTTTTGTTCTTGTTCCGGTGCCAGGGCGCGCTGTGGCGTGTGACTGAAGGACCAGCCCCAGCGAGTCCCGGCGCAGCGGGGCGCCGACCCCTCGGCCCGTGCTGGGGGGAGCAGGAGCAAAGCCGAGGGGGCAGCGGGAGCTGGTGGGCGGCGGGTGACTGGCTGCCCCTGGACGATGCCGGGGGGGTGCAAGGAGACGCTGTGGCCACCGGCCGCTCTCGCGTGCTGTGCTGGGTGGGCTGTGTGAGAAAAAGGCACAACAGTGGCTGTAACTTCCAGTTCCTTTGTGCCATTTGTTGCACTTTATCTGGGAAGTTTATTCTTCATCTTTAATCAATGCTGTAAACGCGAATTAGTATTAAAGCGTCTCCTGTTCACAGCAGCAAAGCCTTGCACAGGAATACGGGTGGCCGCGGCGCTGCCCGGGTGTTTCTCCCGCGCTCTCCCTGCTAACCCCGCGGTGTCCCCGCAGTTGACCACGTCTGCCCGGAGCCGGGGACCAGCCTCCTGGCTGCCTACGAGCAGTGGCGCGGCAGCGCCGACAGCCAGGCCTGCTGCGATTACTCCCTGCACCTCGACGTCCCCCGCTGGCACGAGAGCCTGAAGGAGGAGCTGGAAGCCCTGGTGAAGGACAAGGGTAAGGACGGGAGGAGCGGTGTCCGGCAGTGACCACACAAACACCCGCTCCATAGTTCCTGCAGCACAGGCACGTAGCAAGTCGCCATAGGGTAAGCTTTGATAGTTACTGCTGCCCTGCCGTACTCCCCTTATCCAGGGATAAAAAGCAGCGTGGGCAGCAGGGCGAGGGGGGGGGATTCTGCCCCTCTGCTCCGCTCTGGGAGACCCCCCTGCAGCGCTGCCTCCAGCGCTGGGGCACCAACAGCAGAAGGACACGGAGCTGTCGGAGCGGGGCCAGAGGAGGCCCCGGAGATGCTGGGAGGGCTGGAGCCCCTCTGCTGTGGGGTCAGGCTGAGAGAGCTGGGGGGGTTCAGCCTGGAGAAGAGAAGGCTCCGGGGAGACCTTCCAGCCCCTGCCAGTCCCTAAAGGGGCTCCAGGAAAGCTGGGGTGGGACTCTGGATCAGGGAGGGGAGCCGTAGGACGAGGGGGAAGGGTTTTACACTGAAAGAGGGGAGATTTAGATGAGATGTGAGGAAGAAATTGTTTGCTGTGAGGGGGGTGAGCCCCTGGCCCAGGTTGCCCAGAGAAGCTGCCCCATCCCTGGAGGGGTTCAAGGCCAGGTTGGACGGGGCTTGGAGCAACCTGGGCTGGTGGGAGGTGTCCCTGCCCAGGGCAGGGGGTGGCACTGGGGGGGCTTTGAGGTCCCTTCCCACCCAAACTGTTCTGTGATTCTGTGATAAGGGCTATGCACAGGGGACCGTGCTCCTTTGCTGTTGAGGTGTGAACAACCCGTCCTCTAGGACAACAACTCTAGGAGAAAGGTGGGGACAGGGCTATTGACTCCGGATTCATACCGTAACATCTCATTCGTGTGCTCTTGCCTTCGGGCAATGTACAGCCCAGTCAGGGAAATGGATTTTGGAAACTAAAGGAATGGTATCGGGCACCCTCGGTCAGGCTGCCTGATGTACAGAAAAGTGTTTAAATAAAAATGCACAAGATGGAGCTTGTAGAATGAAACCAACCTTTGGGCTTTCCATAGAGATTTCGTTATAATTCCTGCACACCCTGAAGTGTTCACAGGACGTGGCTTGCTGGAAACCAGGCCATGCAGTAGGAATTCATGCATTTCATTAATACTTATTTCCATGTTTGGAACTGTATTTTGCTTTCAGATATGCTAATGTAGATCTAAATGACTTCAGTGTAATTTGCAGCCTTGCAAGCAAGGGCTTAATTGGTCAATTAACATAGAAATTTGCAGTGAATTTCCTGTTAAAATGCAGAGTGGCTGCAGTAATGTAGCTATTCCAAGCTTATACCGGGTATTTTTCATATGCACGTTCCCATGAAATATAGTTTGTTTGTAATTTGATTGTGGTTGGGGTTAGTCGCTGCCTCTATCCATATAACACACAGTCGCAATTCTCCGGCTTCGACTCGGCGCTTCATCAATCATGTTGTATCTTAGAAGGGAACGAGGGCTGTGCAATGCTGGACGCAAAGTACTGCACATCCATTGCTCCAGGTTAATAACAGAGCACTAAATAATATTGCTCTGATATTAAAGAGTTTCATCTTCTGCTGTAATTTCTAGTCTTAGCACTGATGCAGTAATTCAGACAGTTATCAGAAAGAAGTTGGGGATAAACCATAAATTGAAACCACCTCTGGGGGGAGAACTCAGCTTGGGGCGATGCATTTGATTCCGTGAATTTGCAGCAAGTTACAGAGACCCTGAATCACAAATGGACCGTGGGTTGGTTTTTTTTGGTTCCCGTGCACGCAGGGGTCGGGGTGAATTGTTCACGGCTCCCACGCTTTGGCGTTCAGTTCTTGTGGGGACAGTCCCCGTTTCAGCCCTTGGATTTGCTTTCAGTCTAACTCCTGCCTGCACAGAGCCCCCCTGGTTCGAACGCCCGCTGCTCAGCCCCTACCGAGCTCTCAATGGGACAATAAACGCACGTTTAATTTTCTTTCCCCAAGGTGTGAACTCCTTCCTGGTTTTTATGGCTTACAAAGACAAGCTCCAGTGCAGCGATGCCCAGGTAACGCAGCCAGCGCCCAGTGGGAGCCCTCGCCCAGGCTCCGGGCGTGAGCCGCGACGTGTCTGATGTCGGGCAACCCGCGGTCTCTTGGCAGATGTATGAAATATTCTGCATTATCCGAGACCTGGGGGCCATTGCCCAAGTGCACGCTGAGAACGGAGACATCATCGATGAGGTACAGTATTTCTATGCATTTCAATTAAAGGTTGACCAGAGCACTTTGGTTTAAGGCAAGGTACCGCCCTTAAGAGATGGGCTGGATGGCTGGCGGGCGGTGGAGCGGTGCCAGCCCGGTTCTGGCCTCCGCTGGCGCTGCAGAGTCAGTGGGGGTGGGTGCAGCTGCGGGACGAGCCGCAGCCCGCTGTGACATGGGTTGCCCTGGGGAGAGGACAGCGAGCGCTTCCCGGTGCCTGCTGTCCGTGGAGCGTCGGAGAGTCACAGGATCAGAATCACCCGGGTTGGACCTTTCGCATCATCGAGTCCAACCATCAACGTAACTCTGACAAAAACCACCACTAAACCATCTCTCTAAGCACCGCGTCTGCCCGGCTTTTAAATGCCTCCAGGGATGGCGACTCCACCGCTGCCCTGGGCAGCCTCTCCCAATGCTTGACAACCCTTTCCGTGAAGAAATTTTCCCCAAAACCCATCCTAAACCTCCCCTGGCACAACTGGAGGCCGTTTCCTCTTGTCCCATGGCCTGTTCCTTGGGAGAAGAGCCCGACCCCCCCTGGCTCCCCCCTCCTTCCAGGGAGCTGTAGGGAGCGAGAAGGTCTTCCCTCAGCCTCCTCTTCTCCAGGCTGAACACCCCCAGCTCCCTCAGCCGCTCCTCACAGGACTTGTGCTCCAGACCCCTCACCAGCTCCGTTGCCCTTCTCTGGACACGCTCCAGCCCCTCGGTGTCTGTCTTGTGGTGAGGGGCCCAAAACTGGACACAGCCCTCGAGGTGGGGCCTCCCCAGTGCCCAGTACAGGGGGCGGTCACTGCCCCAGCCCCGCTGGCCACACTAAAATCACCCCTCTCGCTCAGAGACCTCCACCAAGAGCCGCGCCGGTGGCCTTGCAGCAGAGCAGCCGTGGTCAGTGCGTGCGGGTGGGCGCCGAGCCCTGCAGCGGGCGGGGGTGCAGACCCCCTGTCCCTGCTCCTGCCCCCGCGCCGGGGGGGACCCGCTCCCCGGGGTAAGCTGATGCCCAGGCCCTGGGGGGACAGGGCTGACGGGAGCCCCTGGGGTGACAGTGTCTGCAGGCAGGAGAACACACAGGAGGGTCGGGGGCTCCTGCTGAAATCGGCAGCATCTTCCCGATTCCTCACACTCTCTGGGTTCTGTCCCAGAAATCTTTACAGGGGCTGTTGGGTGGTTCCAGCAAGTGCACTTTGGGGCTACCTAAAGGCCGACTCGCTGCCGAAAGTGGGCCTTGGTCACACTGTCCTGTTTAGATGTCTTGAGTACTCAAGAAAATAGGTTTGAAAATAATCTTCTGAAACAACATACCTCACACGGCAATATTTATTTCCCAAAACTGCTCTCAGGAACTTCCTTGGTATTGCAGGCTCTGCGTGTGTTCATTATTTTTTACCTTTGGAAAATCAAGCCTTAGGTGCACGCTGCAATCGGATGGCAGAAGGCAGAATTAGACTCGCAGTTCCTGTTGCTTGTGGTGACGCGAGTGTTCCGGCTGGTGTGGGAGTTTAAATGAAAGCGGGATCCCAATCCTTCAAATGGGCTTATTGGGACAAACAGGATAAAGGCTAATTCCCAATTCCCACCTCCCCGGGATTTTATCTGAGGAACCTTTTCTTCAGCTGCCTGTGAAACATGGTGTGATCCCAAGCAGTTCAGTGTCTTCAGAAGTATTTCTTTAAGCTGCCGGCCTGATGACCCTCCCGCCCTGGGGACAGGCTCGGAGGATGTCTGCAACAGGAATATGGGGATGGAAAAACAACCCTCCTCTAAGAGCGGGAGCCTTTAAAGCCTGTGAGATCTGGTCCGTAGGGTTGGTTAATGTCCTTGCGTCTGCTGCAGTGGCTTAGGGAGTGTCACAGGTGTAAGTGGTGTTGCCTGGTCACATTCACGAATTTCCATCATCCTTCAGGTACTTCGGAAAAGGTGTTTTGTCCCCCGCATAGCTTCGGACGGGCTGTTCGTGTCACTCACTGCTCTTCCGTTCGTTTTCCTCCACCTAGGAGCAGAAGAGGCTGCTGGAACTCGGGATTACGGGGCCAGAAGGGCACGTGCTCAGCCGCCCCGAGGAGGTAACGTCTCCAGCCCTTCGCGGAGCTGCCGGGGGGTTCGGACCCGCCGCTGCGGCGTTGGCCGAGGCGCCTGGGGACGTTTCTGCCCCAGTTCTGTGTCCGCAGGTGGAAGCGGAGGCGGTGTACCGCGCCATTACCATCGCCAAACAGGCCAACTGCCCCTTGTACGTCACCAAAGTGATGAGCAGAGGGGCGGCAGACGTGTTAGCTCAAGCAAAGAGGAAAGGTAACGCGCCGTTTTGTGTTCGCATGCTAACTGAGCCCATTTAAATATGCCCAGGAATATCAGTCTAGCTGCAAGGTTTAAGAACTCGTTATCACCCACGTTCTCTCACATTTTAAGGGTGCTAAAACTCGGTGTTGGCTTTTCTTCGCGGAGCGTGCCAGGGCTAATTGCTCTGAGCTGGGAAGATCTGAGGAAACGTGCTTGAAACTTTGACACCTGGATCTCAGTGGCTGCCGCTGAAAAAAAAGGAAATAATTCACTTGCAGTCGTTTGTCATGAAGTAAATGAAAAATGGGGCTGGAGCAAACTCCAACTTCAGACCGGGGTTAGAGTGGGGAGAGCTGGGAGCGATCCTGCAGGGAGCAGGAGGCCGTGCCCGGGGACGGGGGGGCTGCAGCCGCCTCTGCCCCCGGCCGGGCGCCTGCTGGAGACGCTGGTGTGAGCTAGAGGAAGGCGAGGTGGTTTCTAAGGAGAAAGCGGAGGGATGCAAAACTTGGTTAGCCAGCGTTTCCCAGTTGTACAAGATAATCTGAGGGATTAACATGAATTTAAGTGGCTGAAATAGTGAGAACTGAAGATGCGTGGAACCGTGCCGTGCTGTTAGCCGCAGTGTGTGCGCGGTGTGAGGAGGCTGCAGGACACGCGGCGCGTTTGCCCTCACCCCCCCATTGCTCCGCAGGCACGGTTGTGTACGGCGAGCCCATCACCGCCAGCCTGGGCGCCGACGGCTCGCACTACTGGAGTAAAAACTGGGCCAAAGCTGCCGCCTTCGTCACGTCCCCCCCCATCAGCCCGGACCCCACCACGCCGGATCATCTCACCTCCCTCTTGTCCTGGTGAGTTCCGTGCCGGCGGGGATCCCTCAGCACATCCCTTGTGTTTGCGTCCTGCCCACTTTCATTCGGGTGCCGTCTCCAGCCCCAGGACCGCCTGCAGAGCGGGGCTGGACGGGGCTTGCAGCCCCCGACCTCCGTGGCGCGGCCCCCCCAGCTTTTCCCGGTGGGTACCAGCCTCTGCTCCCCGGGGCACCCCCATCTCCCCCCATCCCTGGCGCTGGGGGTGCAGCGGCACAGCAGAGCTTGCACACAGCTTACCTTTCGCCTTCACGTTATAATCAGAGTAGGAAAAATTATCAATTGGCAGGCTTTTCCATACCAAAAGGATAAACCTTGGGTGTTTTGAGCAGGGTGACTCTTTCAAAAAGGGTCTAAATTGTGCTTGGATGAAGCCAGGTGATAGTTACCAGATTTTTCCTGTAAAAACCAGGCTCATGCTGCCCGGTTCCTCCTTCAGAAGGGGAGGTGCAAATGTTAAAATGTTGGTTTAAACAGTAAAAATAATGTCCAGCTTAGGAGAGAATATAAATAGTGCTTTGAGGCTGCTGTTTACATCCCTTAGATGATTCCAGTGCTTGATTCCTGCATAAATTAGCAGAGTGAGATGCCTCTGTATTCCTGTAAAAGTGCCTTTTAACTTGACTTCTGTTGGCATTTATGGCTGGTACGTCGCCTGCCTTTACAGTCGTTGGTGAAACCGGTCTGAACCGAACAGACCCAGCACGGAGCCCCCAGCCCAGCAGTGCCCCAGGGCGTTCTCCGGGTGTGGGTGGCTTTTGCCCGCTGAGAGGAGCAGTGTCACCGGTGGGGCAGTGGTGGCGGTGCCAGGGCGGTGGTGGCAGTGCCGAGGAGGGTGGCAGTGCCGGGGCGGTGGTGGCAGTGCCGGGGCGGTGGTGGCAGTGCCGGGGAGGTGGTGGCAGTGCCAGGGCGGTGGTGGCAGTGCCGGGGAGGTGGTGGCAGTGCCAGGGCGGTGGTGGCAGTGCCGAGGAGGGTGGCAGTGCCAGGGCGGTGGTGGCAGTGCCAGGGCGGTGGTGGCAGTGCCGAGGAGGTGGTGGCAGTGCCAAGGAGGTGGTGGCAGTGCCAGGGCGGTGGTGGCAGTGCTGAGGAGGGTGGCAGTGCCAGGGCGGTGGTGGCAGTGCCGGGGCGGTGGTGGCAGTGCCAGGGCGGTGGTGGCAGTGCCGAGGAGGTGGTGGCAGTGCCGAGGAGGGTGGCAGTGCCAGGGCGGTGGTGGCAGTGCCGGGGCGGTGGTGGCAGTGCCAGGGCGGTGGTGGCAGTGCCGAGGAGGGTGGCAGTGCCAGGGCGGTGGTGGCAGTGCCGAGGAGGTGGTGGCAGTGCCGAGGAGGGTGGCAGTGCCAGGGCGGTGGTGGCAGTGCCGAGGAGGTGGTGGCAGTGCCGGGGCGGTGGTGGCAGTGCCGAGGAGGGTGGCAGTGCCAGGGCGGTGGTGGCAGTGCCGAGGAGGGTGGCAGTGCCAGGGCAGTGGTGGCAGTGCCGAGGAGGGTGGCAGTGCCAGGGCGGTGGTGGCAGTGCCGGGGCGGTGGTGGCAGTGCCGAGGAGGTGGTGGCAGTGCCAGGGCGGTGGTGGCAGTGCCGAGGAGGGTGGCAGTGCCAGGGCGGTGGTGGCAGTGCCAGGGCGGTGGTGGCAGTGTCGAGGAGGGTGGCAGTGCCAGGGCGGTGGTGGCAGTGCCGAGGAGGGTGGCAGTGCCGGGGCGGTGGTGGCAGTGCCAGGGCGGTGGTGGCAGTGCCGAGGAGGGTGGCAGTGCCAGGGCGGTGGTGGCAGTGCCGGGGCGGTGGTGGCAGTGCCAAGGAGGTGGTGGCAGTGCTGGGGCGGTGGTGGCAGTGCCTAGGAGGGTGGCAGTGCCGGGGCGGTGGTGGCAGTGCCGAGGAGGGTGGCAGTGCCAGGGCGGTGGTGGCAGTGCCAGGGCGGTGGTGGCAGTGCCGAGGAGGGTGGCAGTGCCAGGGGGGTGGTGGCAGTGCCAGGGCGGTGGTGGCAGTGCCGAGGAGGGTGGCAGTGCCAGGGCGGTGGTGGCAGTGCCAGGGCGGTGGTGGCAGTGCCGAGGAGGTGGTGGCAGTGCCGGGGCGGTGGTGGCAGTGCCGGGGAGGGTGGCAGTGCCGGGGCGGTGGTGGCAGTGCCGGGGCGGTGGTGGCAGTGCCAGGGCGGTGGTGGCAGTGCCGAGGAGGTGGTGGCAGTGCCGAGGAGGGTGGCAGTGCCGAGGAGGGTGGCAGTGCCAGGGCGGTGGTGGCAGTGCCAGGGCGGTGGTGGCAGTGTCGAGGAGGTGGTGGCAGTGCCGGGGCGGTGGTGGCAGTGCCAAGGAGGTGGTGGCAGTGCCAGGGCGGTGGTGGCAGTGCCGAGGAGGGTGGCAGTGCCAGGGCGGTGGTGGCAGTGCCGGGGCGGTGGTGGCAGTGCCGAGGAGGTGGTGGCAGTGCCGGGGCGGTGGTGGCAGTGCCGAGGAGGGTGGCAGTGCCGGGGCGGTGGTGGCAGTGCCAGGGCAGTGGTGGCAGTGCCGAGGAGGGTGGCAGTGCCAGGGCGGTGGTGGCAGTGCCGGGGCGGTGGTGGCAGTGCCAGGGCGGTGGTGGCAGTGCCGAGGAGGTGGTGGCAGTGCCGAGGAGGGTGGCAGTGCCAGGGCGGTGGTGGCAGTGCCGGGGCGGTGGTGGCAGTGCCGAGGAGGTGGTGGCAGTGCCGGGGCGGTGGTGGCAGTGCCGAGGAGGGTGGCAGTGCCAGGGCGGTGGTGGCAGTGCCGGGGCGGTGGTGGCAGTGCCGAGGAGGTGGTGGCAGTGCCAGGGCGGTGGTGGCAGTGCTGAGGAGGTGGTGGCAGTGCCAGGGCGGTGGTGGCAGTGCCGAGGAGGGTGGCAGTGCCAGGGAGGGTGTTTGCGCCGCAGGTGCCTCCTCTGACCTCCTCTGCCGTGCTTTGCCTAGCGGGGACCTGCAGGTCGCCGGCAGCGCTCACTGCACCTTCACCACCGCGCAGAAGGCCGTGGGGAAGGACAACTTCACCCTCATCCCCGAGGGAACCAACGGCATCGAGGAGCGGATGGCGATAATCTGGGAAAAGTGTGTGGTAAGTGCTGAGGTCACGCTGATTCCCTGCGGAGCTGTGGATGCAGGCGCACGTGAGCAGTGCTTGTGCTAGGTGATGTCAGCGTCCTCGTTAATGCAAACGAGCCAGGAGGTGTGACATTGTCTGGACTGCCACTTCAGAGGAGCTTGCTAATGAGACAAAATGTGACACTCGGATGCCTTCAGAGTGTCTTCAAAGGCGCCCGTACGGGGATGATCCGCCCCACTCTCACACACAAGAGAAGGTCCCTCAGACACATTTTCCTGAGGGTAAGACGCGACGTTCCCCTGCCCTGGTGCTTGCAGGCGCGCTGGGGAGGTGGGTGGGGACAGGGTGTCTGTCCCTTGGTGGCCGTGGCCGTGGCTGTGCCTGCCAGCTGCCTGGTGGCCCCAGGCCCCGCTGCTGGGGACAGGTTCCCACAGCACCTCCGTGCCGTCCGGGCAGTGGAGCTCTGCTGCCGAGGGAGAGCCGTGGTACATGGACATGACATCCCCCTGCCCTGGAGCACCCCGTCTGGCTGGGGGGACCCCGTCCCTGTCCCCGCACGGGAGCGCGCTGCCCTCCCAAGGCGCATCCCTGGGAGGCTCCAGCCGGCACCCCACCGAGCAGACACCTCTGTGCGGACTCCAGGAGCTTGGGAACCGAGCCACCCTGAAGTCTCTATCTCTAAGATAAATAGAATTTATCTTAAGATAATAAATAAAGATGATAATGAGCACTATTCAGGTTCACTTCCAGTCTTTCTTCATCGAAATTTCCCTAACCATCTTTGGTGAGCGTGAGGTGCCTGTGCAGGGAGTTGGAGCCTACCAGTGCAGGTCTGGTTTTTAGAGACTTTAAATTTCACAGAGTCGAGGGAAAATAAAAACCTCTGTTGCATGATTTAGCCGACAGGGACAAGGCTCAGCCCCCCACGTCTCCCTTTTCCCCATAATTGCGGCCCCGTCGCAGTGTGGATCCTCACGCAGGGTCCGGGCACGGGGACGGGGCTGCTGCCCGCGGCTGGGAGCAGGACGTGTCTCCGGGGACGGACCTTCTCCCCGTCTGTTTCCCAGGTCCCCGGGAAGATGGACGAGAACGATTTCGTGGCGGTGACCAGTACCAATGCTGCCAAGATCTTCAACTGCTACCCCAGGAAGGGGCGCGTGGCCGTGGGCGCTGACGCAGACCTGGTTTTGTGGAACCCCAAGGCTACCAAAATCATCTCGGCAAAAACCCACAATCTGGTAAAATATTTTTAAATTATTTTCTTGAGCTGGTTTTAGGGTCAGACGAGAGCAGCAAAGCAATGTATTCCTTCAGACCAGAAAGATCAGATCATTCAGCGAGGGAGGAGCCCTTCATGTGGGTAAAGTGATGAAGGACCTTGCATTTCTTTTTTAAAACACAAGTAAATGAAAATATCTTTTGGTTACTGTAAAGGTGGAGATTTGGGAAGGGGTAGGATTGTAACTGAGTCGCAGAGTGACTGCTCTGAGAGAGTCAGCCTCTGGTACACAAATTTTACGATCTTTTCTTTAAAAAGGAGGAATGGGTTATTTTTTCGTCCAGGAAATTCACTTTTCCTTTTCAATAATTCTGCATTTATTACTGTGAAGTTTATTTTTTGGGTAGTCTGTTAGTGATAGTAGTGGGAGCATTTGAAGCAAGTGGCACGATTTTGCACTTCCCACAAAACACACCTGAGTCTCCAGAGCTGTTTTGGTGGGAGACTTGCGGTGACTGGGAAGAAACGAGAAGAACTTCTGTCCCCAGGTGGAGAACTTCGGCAGAGCTCTTCTGGGGCTTAGAATTGATTGTTCGCATACTGTAAAAGTCTAGTTTGCTCCAGGAGTGTCTTTTGGGCAAGTACTGAGCGTTTTGGGGATTTAGTTTCTCCGTACCAGTTTGCTTTAGGTCATCCAATTAGAAGAACCTTCTGATTGGAAACATGGGGGGATGGTTAAGTACAACTGATAGTGCACGAGGAGCAAGGTACAAAAACGGGGTTGTGTGGAGTTGGCCAGAGCATCACTTCTCTTCTTCAGTCTCGGCCACGCTGGATGTCTTGGTTTGTTCTTTCCAGAACGTGGAGTACAACATATTTGAAGGCACAGAGTGCCACGGCGTTCCCACCGTGGTCATAAGCCAGGGAAGAGTTGTTCTGGAAGATGGAAACCTCTTTGTCACCCAGGGGTCGGGTCGCTTCATTCCTCGAAAGACCTTCCCTGATTTTGTTTATAAAAGGATAAAGGCAAGAAACAGGGTAAGGAGAACTTCATTTGCAGTAGACCCGTATTTTCGTGGCAATCTCTCTGCATTATTGTATTGCAGTCGCTGTTACAGGAACCTTCCTGGTAGAAGGAACAGGAAATTCCAGAAACAGGAATATTATTATTTCTTCTTCGGCCTTGGAAATTTGTAATGTTGTCACGTTAAGTGCTTTGGTGTGTGGCTTAGCACATTAATCATTAATGCCTATTTTAGCGTTACAACTAATAATACTAGTATTATTAGTATTATTTGCTTATTTTAAAGTTATAAAGCAAAAATATGACTTCTAGCAAATCTGGTTTTGTTTGTTTTGCACTGAGGCAGAAGGGAGGAATTCCTCTGCTCCCTGTACTAGAAAAGTTTATGTTATTGCATTGCCAGAGTCTGCTCTGCATCTCTCAAAGACTAATGGAGGTAGCACTCGGTGGTTACTGGAAGTGCAATACGATAAACCCTTCAGTGTGCTCGCTCAGCTTTATCGGGAGACACAAAGGCATACAAATGTATGACAAGCTTCGTAGCAGCTCTGCCCTCCTCCCCTTTGCCATGCCTTGTTGTAGACGTTTTCGTTGTGCGCTGTAGGTGCAGGCAGAGCAGAAATCATTGACCCCCAAATTACCTGCAGAGGCACCAGTGGCGCTGGCAGCTGCGGCAGGAACCCCCGGCTCCCGGCAGGACTCCTGGGGGTGCCTCGGAGCCAGGGTGGGATGGGGATGGGGATGGGGATGTGTCCCTGCCAGGTCCCTGCGGGATGGGGATGGATGGGACCTGCCAGGTCCGTGCGGGATGGGGATGGGAATAGGGATGAGGACAGGGATGGGGATAGAGATGTGTCCCTGCCAGGTCCCTGCAGGATGGGGATGGGAATAGGGATGGGGATGGGGACGAGGATGGGGATGGATGGGACCTGCCAGGTCCTTGTGGGATGGGAATGGGGATGGATGGGACCTGCCAGGTCCCTGCAGGATGGGGCAGAGAGTCCCCGGGCTCCTTGTTCAGAGTCAAGCCGCGTCTCTGTCGTGGAAGCAGACACGCCGTGCCATGTTGTTTATCAAAAAGGCTGGAGTTTGCTCAACACACACCTTGGCGCGCGGTGAGCTGAAGCCCCTGCTGTGGCGGGTGATGGCCGTGCGTCAGCCCCGCGGGGAGGGCTGGCTTTGTTCAGTTACGGGGTTCGGGCAGGCGTGTTCAGCGCTCTGCAAACGACCCGGCGGCCTGCCCGTGCCAGCTCTCCGTCCCTGATTTAACCAGAGCTTTCGACAAGAGCCGCGGTCAAACAGAGCGCTGGAAAACACTGAGCAGGGTATTTTCTTTACAAGATACTCAGCGTGATGAAGACAAAGGTCATGTAAGAGAAACATTTCTACAGAAAATGCTATATATGTCTTGATAACCTATCAGTCCGCGCCTTTTGAATTTGAAACCCAGCACTTTTCATCTTCAAAACAAGTCACTTCTGACCCTGTGGTTGTCAAAGGCTGTCACTGCTTCGCCTGGGAGGAGAAACAGCCTTAAGCAAATCCGTGATGAAGCGCTGGTAACGAAGTCGTTAGGCTTTGGCTGCCCTGGCAGCCGTGAGCGCCCAGGGCTGAGCTCGTCCTCCCCACAGGGGGACGTGACGGTCACACGGGGTGACACCGGCCGGGGCACTCACCCTTGGGATGTTGCCCTCGGGGGAGCACGGCCCCCCACACGCCGGGCACCCCCCGGCCGCCTCTCGGACCCCCTTTTCCTGGGGGACAGGACCTTTGCGGGGGTGCAGCACTATGTTCCTGCAGGGTCCAGGAGCATCCTCTGCCTGGCCTTGAGGGTGGGAAGAGCCACTCTCTGCCTGGGGGGCATCTGGTCTGGTCTCTCTGGGGGTGCAGCCTCCCCAGAAGCTCTCAGTAAGGGGTTAAGCACGGACAGAGGGACAAAAAGTCATTACGCGTAGGTTGGGTCTGGTTCTTTTTCTCCTCAGCTTAAATACGTGCCTTACGCCTCTGCTTTCTCCCCGCCGGCAGCTGGCCGAAGTCCACGGTGTCCCCAGAGGGCTGTACGACGGACCCGTCCACGAGGTCCTGGCGGGCGCCAAAGCCGTGGCCCCCACCCCGGCGTCCAGGATCGCGCCCTGTGCCGGCAAAGCCCAGGCTCCTGCTGTGCGCAACCTCCATCAGTCGGGGTTCAGCTTGTCTGGTAGGGCTGCGGGACATGAAAGTCGGGGGGCTGCAGGCGGCGGGGGGCTGGCTTGGGTGGGGATCGCACAGTCCTGGGCGCGTGTGAGCGGCAGGGCCAAGCTGAGAGACAGAAGCTTAATTTTTGCTCCGTAAAAAGCAAGTCTTGCTGTTGCAGCAGCCTAAGGAATCTCTAGAATGTGTTAAGAGTGTCTGTAAACGCGCCGAGGAAGGTCTGTGTGAAGCGGGGGGCTGCGAGCACGGGCTCGCGCAGGGCAGAGGCTGCGGCCGCGGGAGCAGGACGGGGCTGAAGGGGACGGTGTCACCGCGGCCCTGCCCAGCTCCGTGGGGACGCTGCCGAGGCGGCTGGGGGGTCAGGATGTCAGCCCCATCTGTGTCCCTGCGAGTTGGGGGTTAGAAGTGGTTGGATTTGTGGAGATCAACCAAATAACTCCATTTTCAGGAACGAGGAAGATCGTTTCTTTGGTCTTTCTGCGTAAGCAGGCAGCGGTTCAGCATCGCTTAGCTCAGCGTCCAGCAGCTTTGGGGACCTCAGAAAGCCAATGCTCTGCCCTAAAATGACTCTTGTAGTTTTTTCTTAGCTGGTTGAAATCAGATGGATCATATGCGGCTTTTCCATACTCAAAGGGGGCCTACAGGAAAGATGGGGACAGACCTTTTAGCCGGGCCTGTTGTGATAGGACAAGGGGCAATGACTTCAAACTAAAAGGAAGAAATGTTTTATGCTGGGGGGGGTGAGCCCCTGGCCCATGTTGCCCAGAGAAGCTGTGGCTGCCCCATCCCTGGAGGGGTTCAAGGCCAGGTTGGACGGGGCTTGGAGCAACCTGGGCTGGTGGGAGGTGTCCCTGCCCAGGGCAGGGGGTGGCACTGGGGGGGCTTTATGGTCCCTTCCCACCCAAACCGTTCTGTGATTCTGTGATATATTGTTTAATAAATGTTCAAGGTCCCACTTTTTATTATATAGAAACTGCTTATTTACAGCAAAGCCATTTATGTTTTCCAGAAAGAAACAATAAAAAACAAATACATTCAGGCAAATAAAGGCATTCTAAACTGTACTATGATAATGTAGTGTCCGAAATGATAGACAATGAAAGCATTAGTATTTCCCAGGAAGGGGACGTTTTATGACTTGTGCGTTTGGAGCAGGGGGACGCCCCCCGGTGCCGACAGCGCGCCCCATGCCTTTCCTCTCCCCCAGGCTCGCAGGCGGACGACCACATCGCCCGGCGCACGGCGCAGAAGATCATGGCCCCCCCGGGCGGCCGCTCCAACATCACCTCGCTGTCCTGAGGGGCAGCGCGCAGCCCCCGCCCCGCGGCCTGGCTGTGCTCCCCTCTGCCGGGGGCTGCTTCCGTCCTGCGGGGCCAGCCGGGAAGGGGACGGTGGGTTTCCTCAAGCTCAGGACGGACATCGAGCGTTCGTCAGCTGCCCCGGCCCCTTCTTCTCGTAGGTAGAAAATAGAGTGACCCCCCGAGAGGTAGCGCTCCCGTCTCCGTTTCTCCCAGTCCGTTTCTGCGGTAGCCCCCCCGGCCAGCCCTTCCCTCCTGCATGCGGGCGCCCGGCCTGTGCTGGGCTGCGTGCTCGGCCCGGCCGCCGGCCCCCTCCCGCCTGGGGCGAAAATCAAGGTGCGTTTTGGCTGGAAGACGCTCCTTTCTAGTAGCATCCACTGCCCTGTTGAGTAGCGTCCACTGCCCTTTCTAGTCGAAGGACTTTTAACCGATACGCGCGTCCCACTCTGTGTTTTTGCTGCAGTGGGTTACCCCTGGCGTTGGCCGCGTCCCCCAGCAGGTCTCTACACCACAGAGATCTCTGCCCCGTCCTGGCCGTGCGCCCGTGACCAAGCACCGCTGTGCGGGTCGGCAGCGGCCCTCGGTCCCTGCGGTGGTCACAGCCCCCGTGGGCAGGACGGGTGCTGGTGGCTCCCGGGACCCCGAGCCGCGGCGCACGCGCCGGTGGCCTGCAGTCTTCCTCTTAGGCTTGTTTTTTAAAGATTATTTATACAGTTTTTCAAGAACTGAGTGTAAGTCTTACAACCAATGACAAGGCTCATTTGAAGGCCAGTTGCATATGACAGACTCTTTTATAAAGGATATTATAGCCCGTTTATTATATTTAAAGGTATGTACAGTAAAGGTGAACCTCTATGCCACAAAGCTATGCATGTACCTCTAACGGAATGGCTCGCCATTCGTTTTCTGTTCCTTGGCTTGAATAAAGTTTGTGGGAAATCGTAAAACAGTAGAAGTGGTTGGTCCATCTGAGTCGATTTTTGTGTTTTCTTCCTTTGGGTTTTTATGCATGAAGGTTTGTAATGTCTGTTCATGACTTGCAGGTCACTGTACTCCCCTTTGACAATGGAAAGAGGCTTATTATTAGCTGTGTAGGAATAATGGAGAATATCACCTTTCTGCTTAGGTCAGATTTGGTGTCACGAAAGCCTCTGCTTTGCAAATAAAGCTAAAATACCAGGAGGATGGTCTGATTTTGCCCACCAGGTCCAGACTGCTCCCATGCCCGTGAGAGGCAGCTGCAGTCGGAGCTGTTGTACCGCGGCTGTGAGCTGCCCCGTCTCCGCGGGCAGTGGCAGAGGCATTTCCAGCTCTGCCTGAGGGCAGGGAGCGAAAAGGGGGACAAAAGAGTTGTGGAAACAGGAGCGGGCATCTGCTCCATAGGTGAAAGCTGAACTCCTACTGCTCGGCAGCTCTGGATGCACTAATGCGTGAGTTAAACGTGAACGAATGCATTATTACCTGAATTCACAAATTTAAACCAGGAAGGGATACTTTTTTTTGTGGCCTTTTTTTTTTTATTATCTCATCTGACCTATATCTCATAGCTTAGTATAATGACTTGTAGTATCTTCTGCATCAAACGCATATGGAAATGCATTTGTTCATCTATTTTATATTTAAACAAAATATTTAATTTCATTGGTTGGTTTTCTGGTTTGATTTTTTCCTGCAATTGCAAGGAGATATTTATTTCTTTTCTTTCTAAATAGCATTTTAGAGCGACGGCGGTGGAAACTGCATAAAGGATGGGCAAGACAAAAGTTGCAGGCTGCTGGCAGTGACCTCTCCCAGCTGCCCAGGCATCCACGGGGGGGCAGGGAGACCCCCAGCACCCGCAGCAGCTCAGCAGCACGTAGCAAAGGGAGTTCTGTGCTCTCTGCCCCGGGAATATCCCTTTCTCCAACAGCCAGGCTCCTTGGCTGTTGGTGAGAGGTACCTCGGGACAGAGGGGACCCCGTCAGGAGCCGGAGACTGTCCCCTCTCCCAGCATCACCCTGCAGAAGCGGTTTTGGTCCCTCCATCCACCACGCCAGCTGCGGGCTGAGATCCTGCTGCTCCTGTGCCTTCAAAGGAGGCTTTCCCTCCTCCATCCGGGAGCGATTCATCCATCCCCAAGCTGGGCCTGGGCAGCGCGGAGCCGGCACTGCTGCGTGGCACGGGGCCTCTCTGCAGCTCTGCCGGCGCCCGGCGATGCTGAGCAGAGCCCTGGCAGAGGCAGCCGCCTGCTAATGCGGCCAGAGCCTCTGGGAAAGGAAACCACCCGGGGCACAAACACTCTCTCTCTTTGACCCTAATTTCTCCGGACAGCTTTCCTGCGGGCTCTGGGTCAGGCACCCGCAGGTGAAGGGAGGGGGAGTCACGCTGTGCCCTTGACCGAGGGCCGGTGCTGGCTCGGCATCATCAGCAGTGCGGCACCCACACGTGGCGTGGGGCTGACCCTCGCCTTCCCCAGCAGAAGGGCAGCACTGTTTAAAAACCAGCACAATTCAGAGAGAACTGCCTGGTCCAAACCAAAACAGAATACGCAGTGCGGCACACTGGGCTGGAACACATGCACACTTACAGAAAATGGCATGGAGTGAAAATGGAGCGTGAGGGCACCCCACAGCCAGGCTGCCTGGCACACGGCGGCCAGCCCTGACAGACCTGCCGTGCTGGCTTAAGTCTCTCAGCTTTTTCAGCCCCTGTAATTTAAGGGGGTGGAGGGCGGGAACTGCAGAGAGGGACCTGGGAGTCCTGGTGGACAACAAGTTGCCCATGGGCCACCAATGTGCCCTTGTGGCCAAGAAGGCCAATGGTCTCCTGAGGGCATTGAGAAGAGCGTGGCCGCAGGTGGAGGGAGGTCATCCTCCCCCTGGGCTCTGCCCCAGTGAGGCCGCAGCTGGAGCGCTGGGTCCAGTGCTGCCCCCCCAGTTCCAGAAGGACGGGGAACTGCTGGAGAGAGTCCAGCGGAGGCTGCGGGGATGCGGAGGGGCTGGAGCATCCCTGTGCTGAGGAAAGGCTGGGAGCCCTGGGGCTGTTCCGCTGGAGAGGAGCCGGCTGAGGGGGGATCCCATCAATGCTCAGCAAGAGCTAAAGGGCCGGGGGGGCAAGAGGATGGGGCCAGGCTCTTCCCAGTGGTGCCCGGGGACAGGACAAGGGGCAATGGGCACAAACTTGACCATGGGAAGTTCCACCTAAACATGAGGAGGAACTTCTTTACCCTGAGGGTGGCAGAGCCCTGGCACAGGCTGCCCAGAGAGGTGTGGAGTCTCCGTCTCTGGAGACATCCCAAACCCGCCTGGACGCGTCCCTGTGCAACTGCTCTGGGTGACCCTGCTCTGGCAGGGGCTGGACGGGATGAGCTCCAGAGGGCCCTTCCAGCCCCTGCCAGCCTGGGATTCTGTAACTGTCCTCATCCCGTTACCTTTGCCTTCTCCCCCTTGTGCAAGGGGTGAGCGATCCAGCTCGTTGGGTGCCCTGGGCCCTCTGGGGACACCCGTGAGGGGTTACACCATGCACAGCCCTGCCGAGGCCGGGGCACGGGGCTGCCAACCACCAGCAAAGGGGCCTGCAGAGAGGGACAACTTAAGGCTCATGTATTGATTTGTCTCGTTCCTTTACCACTTCTTCTGAAGTCAGGAAGAGCCTTTGTAGATGCTTTCTACACCGAGATAAAGCAAGCCAGCACATTGCACCAACAACCATAATAAATAATTCCAAGTACTGATGAGGGATGAGAGAGAAACAGCAGAGACCTCCTGACGTTCCCCAGGGCTGTTTTTATTGAGTTTAAGACACAAAATCCAGGGTTGCACCATGAAATACTAAAATGTCGGTGCCTCGATGGCGGGTGACGGACACAGCGAAGGCTCCGTGTCCCCTGAGTGGGTGCATCCCGGCACACACCACCCCGCTCTCCTGTCCCAGCACCAGCCGTTATGGACCCAGTGGCTCGGAGCCCGCAGTGCGGGTCCCCCGGGCAGGGGTGACCCCAGGGGGAGGCCATGGCCAGGGCGCTCATCCTCACCCAGACCCCAAAGCCACCGTCCGAAGGGCCCTCGGCCCCACCGCTGTACAGACAAACTCTCCCTGGGGAATTATCAACACCCTCTAACCGACACTGGGGAGTGGGAGGCTGTAAAAGGGCTGGATTCAGCCGGTCCCCTTTAGCGGCCGTTGTGCAGCTTTTAAGGAGTTCCTGCAGCGCCTGTCCCAGCCCTGGCTCTGCGCTTGCAGGGAGCGTCCCACGGCGGTCGCCGGCCCTGCAGCAAGCTTTCCGCATTTTGATGCTTTCGTGGTTCGTGCCTCCACAGCCCCAGTGCCCGGCTCTGCCCGGCACCACGCAATTCGCAGCAGATTAAAAAAACCCCTTGGCATATCGACCCGCTCGCTGCGCCACTGGGAAGCCCGGCTGCTGCTGGCCAGGGCGCTGCCGGCAGTAGCCAACAGGGCACACAGCAGGCTGGGGGGGGCTTCTGGCCGGGACACCCACTGCTGTAACTCGGACGGGTGCTAAAGAGTTCCAGCCTGTGATGGGCAAACAAGAAACATAATTATAACATCCACTTTTTGCAAGATCCGGTGGGTTTTTTCCTACAGATCAATAACCTAGAAATGACAACAAATACTTGGCAATGTTAAAAATACACATTTATTACTCCACATATGCAATGGCTTCTCGCAGTATTTGCAAAAACACAAACTTGTAATAACTTAAATATTCTGTGACATGGTAGAATTTTCATGCAATAAAATTACAGAAATGTATTAACATAAAATACAAAGATATACTTTACACATATTTCCACTGGAATAGTTTTAAAAAATACCCTACCAAGGCATCAGGATTTCAGCACTGTCCAGTGTCAATGGTCATGTTATTGGCCTTTTTGCTATTATTTTATTACTCTCACTCTCTTTTTGGCACGGCGTAGAGTAATAAAGAACTGGCAACAGAAGAAACATCAGGACCTGATCTGGCATTTGTTTTCTACACAAAATTCCCAGTGAAGTCTGTGGAATTCAATGGAAACACTTAAAAATATGCAACTTTGCACAACTTCATAATACAACAGAGATAAGAAAACAATCTTATGGCAAGGAATTTAAGGAGAATAATTTATAGGTGATGTAGACTTTTCACAGCGAATAATGACACGCCCTGTATAAATCTGTCATACAAAAAATACATGTATTTAAATATTTATCTACAGAAAATTATTGTATTCTGGTTGCAGTGGAGATGTAAACGCGAGCTGTCGGCTCTGCGCCAGGGGTTTGGTACCAGGAGTATTTCACGACTTCACTGCGAGTTTTGCTCACCCCCGGAGCTGCGCTGGGCTCCAACATGGAGGGACCCACGGGAGAGGAGCGGTTCACAGAATTTCAGCGCCACGTGTTTTTCCCAGGAGCCAGCCCTTTCGCAGGGAACAGCCCTTCGCACCAGAATGGGGACAGGACACTAAAGGGTCCCAGCGAGCAGCGGCGCAGCGGGGATGGAGCGGCCCCGCGTACTGAAACCCATCACGGGCATTTTGACAGCGAAGCAAACACGTATCCATTTCTTAGCATTTTTTCATTTTCTAGTTGCCCTTTTCTTGTCATTCCTTCTGCAGGGACTAGGCATAAGCAGGCATCAATGAAACCTGGTCCCCAGTGGGCGCCAGCGAAGTCACACCCGCGCCCCATTACAGACCGACAGCGAGAACTTCAGCTGTACTCGCGGGGCCTCTGCTACGCAGCGCAACGACCCTCGAGGTCTGTGTCCTGTCGCTTCTCTCAGTGATTAGGGTTTAGCAACAGACTGAGGCAGGAAGCAGAGATTCCCCGGCGCATCCCTGGGAACATGGGGCTGGATTTCCGTGGTGCTTCCCGGGCAGCCAGAGTCTCCCCGAGGTACTTCACCTGGGAAGGAGCAGTTACGTGGTGTCTCCCCGGGGGCGTTGCCGGTCTCTGCCGCGTGCTGCTGAGCGTATTTTGTACAATTTACCCGGGAAGAGCAGAAATGACCCACATGGGCAGGGTTTGGGGTGAGAAACAAACATTTCGGAAGTGAGCCAGCTCCTCCCTGCACACACCAACCTCGACCTCAAGGGCCGTTTGTCACTTGTCCTAAGGAGAGTGACAAAAACGTCTGATGAGACACGTCCTACCAAACTGCCAACATCTCTCCTGGCCCGAGAGCTTCCGGGTGAATAGGATCTCATATACGGGACATTTTGGTCCAAAAATAAGTTACGTTCCTTGACAGTCCAAACTTTTGCCATTATTTACAGGAAGATGATAAACAGTGAGATGGAGTTTACTGAAAAAAACCTATCCATACTGGTGGAGTAACTCATCCATAATTTTTAATTCCTGAATAAATACTTGGTTTTCACCCTCCTTCTGCTGCTCTTGCCCCACCTGAGTCCTGGCAGGCCAGGACATGGGTCTCTCTCCCCTCGTGGCAGCAGGGTTACCAGAGTGCTCTGATCAGAAGCCAATTAGGTGATTAGGGTAATGAGGTTACCCGGGTACCAGTAACCAGACTGGGAGTTTGGTGGGGTGGGGGGCAGGGGATGAGACCGGGGGCAGGTGCCCTCCCCCAGCGGGGGAAAGGCGCAGGGGAAAGCGTTTAGGTCAGACCGCGCTCCCCGCGCGGCTGCAGCTCCCCTTCAGCCCGTCATTAACGCAGCCCCTAACGAGGCGTGGGCCGTGCCTGTGCCCAGCCAGCGTCCGTGGTCTGGGGGACGCCGCCGAGGGCCGGGCGCTCACCGTCACCCAGCGCCGCCCCGTCTGGGCGCGTACCCCACTCTGTCCTGCAGTAACTGAGCAACTGGGGTGGGAGCCTTGGCCACCCCCTGCCCCGCACCAGTTGTGCCCACACACCCCAACACTTCTTTTGGAGACTTCCACGAAAATTTGGTTCTGCACAATTTTAGCCACGTACTAATTTCCACATAAAACTGTGGAAAATAAATGTCTCGTCGTCATTTTTTGTATAAAATTGTTTTGTACCAGTTACACCTTTCTATTTTATTCACCAAGACCAAAAACATAGCAAAATTTGTCCTGAAAGAGTCTGCATCTGTTAAAAACATTTTCTATCCATTTTTGCGTTAGGAATATCCAGGAAGGATGCAGACCCTGCACTCTCCTAATGTCTGGCAGCAAACAGATGCCGATAGTTCGAGGGTGAACGCAGTTCCAAGGAAACCCCGTGTACTGCAAGAGCCGTACGCTGCAGCAGAACCCGTGGCTCACTTTTAGCAAGAGTAACCAAAAGCCACTCTACAGCAGATTAAGCAACTAATATAACGAAGGCTTCTGAAACAAGAAGAAAGGCAATATCCACAGCTGGAAACAGTTAAAGAGATCTCCCGTCTTAGTAAGAAGTTAAAACAGGTATTGGTAACTTATATACAGTACTTCTACTTTACACTGAAAATAAAGTAAATCGAAGGGTGAAATGAGCTATTCCCCTTTCCTGACCGAGCAGCACTGCAAGGCCACCCGCGTGGCCTCCAATGAAATCTGACCCTGTGACAGACTGCGTCCCCCGAACCCGACAGACAGCACCGAGCCCTCCGCTCCGGTCCCACAGCTCCTCGCCACGCGCAGCAGCTGGGTGAAGAAAGCAAATATTTAAATACATTCTGCATTTCAATTACGTGTTTAATCGCTACCCAGCCCCAGAAGAATCCATGGAGTGCACAAAAAACATACATTTGCCCCGTGTTGGGAAAGGAATTGTGACAGGTGACAAGAGGACAAGGACGTGCCTGGGATGTCCTTGTGCTGCAGGACCCAACAGCTGGAGGCTCCCAGGAGCTGGTGCCGCCCGCCACAGCCCGGGGGGGCCTGGGGCTGCCCCCATGTCCACGAGGATTGCTTGTCCCTATGGCAGCCTTTACGAACAGGGAGCGGCAAAGTAAAATTTAAACCTCCTATTTATTCAGCCTCCCTCCCTCTCCACACCCACTCGGTGTCTTCCCTTGTACCCACAGACGTAACTTCTTTCCTTGTCATCTTACTGTATTAAAAACATGTGCAGATCAGCGATCCGACATTAAAAAAGAACAAGTAAAGAAGTTGATCTACCTCCTCCGACAAGTTGCATAGCAAGTATCTTTACCCACGACAGGCAGCCAGTGTGCCGAACTGGCGATCCGTTAAATCCAGGAATGCAGTTCTGTAAGAACTATCTGTTTTGCTACAGCTTGGCAAGATGTTGTTGGTGCTCTCCGGTGGCATCGGAGGACAGCCTGTGGTGCTCAGCGCAACCTGAGAAAGGGTTTTCGGCACGGCGGGGGCCAGCGGCCCTCACCCGGCGGCTGCAGCCTAGCTGCTGCCCGCTGAGGAGCAGACGGAGCTGCACATGTTCAAGTTGGAGGTCTCAGACTCGGCCTCCGTCTCGGCTTCGTCGGTGGTCTCAGGGGGGGACATGGACTCGCTCATCAGCTCTTGGCTCTTCTTTAGCCTGCGCAGAGCAGAGCAACTGGGCGTTACAGTCGTACCCAGATCAAACACCTGCAGGAGTGCTGTGAAGGTGGGCTGCAGCAGCCAGCGCGCCCCGGGCTGCCCAGGCACCACTCCTCATCGGCTGCCTACAGCAGAGCCACGGTAAACGAGAGGAGTCTTCCCAGAGCACACACAGAGCACATAAAATGCCATGACAGGGACCGACGTATCAGCAGAACACACTGAAATGCTCTGAAATACTCCGCAATGACCTCCAAGGGTTCAGCTTTCGGGAGCGCTGCCCACCCAGACCTCGGCCAGGAGCGCCCTGTGCCGTGGCCAGGCTCCCGGCCACCCACCACCTCCCCATGGAGCCATCCCCTGCTTCCCTTAGGAACCAAACATTCCCATGTCAGTGTGCTCGAGCACAGGGAAAAGCAGCTGCTTTAACTCCAGCGCTTTCACTGCCCGCTCGTGACCTGCACAGATTTTAGCAGGTTCCTTGCCTTCATTTTCCAAGCCATCATTCTCTAAAAGCAGGATGGACAAGGAGATGCAATGGGGGAACTGCAGCAGTGTCACATACGTATGTTAAATCCCAGAAGTGGCTCTGCAGCATATTTTATTTTACGGTAGTGATTAATAATCCCTGATCTCGTCTCCCTTTTTGGTGAGAACTGCTGTTCATACAGAGGCAGCACCTGAGCTCCTCAGCTGACGTCAGTCACCCAGGGCTAAGCCGGCAGCGAGATGTCAGGCACTGGCACTCTGATTCCTAAGGGAAGTCAGGAAAAAGAGTATTTTTTCCTTAAAAAACAATACCCCGCGCACTCACTTCTCTCTGTTAAAGATGACAAAGTCTTGCTGGATAGCTTCAAGGCATTCTTGGAGATAGTCATTTTCCTGTTGAGGAAAAACAATACAGGCATAAGCAGCCCCATTTGCATGGCATTGCTACCTCCAGCACGGCCGCGCTTCCAGCTGTACGCGCGCAGCCCCCCGGCCACCAGGAACTTCAGCCAAAACAGACGATGGAAGCAGCACCACTGATTGCCTTCATGGCTTTCACCGGTAGCTTGTTTCATCTGCAGTGAGCAGAGTTCTCCATAAAATACAGACAGCACACACAGTTTTCCAGATAAACACAATGCGTTTATCTGTGTATTCTGGTCTGGGGAGTCCTGTCTGCCCACGGGAAGGACAGGCAGCACCGGGGAGGGACCAGCACAAAGCCTGTGGCTGTGAGTCCTTGCAAGAACACAAAGTGGCACCTTGTCCCACGGTGGGCTGTGCACGGTCCCCAGGGGCTGGCCCAGTACGCTGCTCGCACGTATGCGGGGCAGGATGGAAATGCAGGCGTGGGGACAGCCCACGCTTCCCGATTTCTGCCTCTATTTTACCTCCTGCATCACCTCTGTCCAGGTGCAGAGACCTGCTCTGAAGCTGCTGCTCCACTCCACCTCCAGCCCAAGCAGGGACGCCCGTCTCCTGCCCAGGCAGTGTCTCACCCGGCCCTGCACCCCCAGCCACGGGCCATGGCCACAGCGAGGGGCGGGCGGCTGGCCATCGGCCGTGGGTGCGGGCAGGCAAAGTGCCCTGCGCTCTCTTGGCAGCAAAACCTCTGAGAGGTATCTGCAAATTTGCTTATTCTGTTTTTTTCCTCCCTCACTTCCCGATGTATTCTTCAGCATTTACAGTAAGTCTCATTGATCGCAGCATTAACTCCCGCTGAAGAGGGAAGGGATCCATTGCAGTTAATTGGCAGAGACAATGAAACAGGCGAAGTCCTGCCCGGCACTCCCTGCTGCCCTCAGACAGCGGATGGTCCTGGCCTTGCCGGGGGGAGCAATGTTTGCTCCCTGAGTCTGGGATTCGGGCAGCTCAGAGGCACTGCGCGGGGGAAGCAGGGACGGTGGGTGACGCACGTTGGCTCTCTCTGGCCTTCCCAGCACAGCACCCGACCCGCAGACACCCCTTGCAGACCCCCGGGTGCTGCAGGACCGAGTACCGGCTCTGCTGCCTCAGGAGCTGGTTTACTCCTGGGACGTGTCTGCTCTGTAGACCCAAGATTTTTGTATTTATCTCCCCCGCGATATAAAAGCACCGTGACTCCCACCATGAAAAGAAGACACAAATGCATCGCATCTCTACCTTGGTTTCCTGCCTAATGGGTCCCTCCCTGCAGAAACCACTCGCGGGGACACCTCTCCCACGCTTGTGTCCCGGCCTCCCTGGCAGCACAGCCAGAACTTGCCCGGCACAGGAGCCCGGCAGAGCCGCAGGGCTCACCCAGCACGGCTCGCAGGGCTCACCCGGCACGGCTTGCGTGGCCAGGGAGAACGTGGGACAGTGACCCAGAACCGGGATGGACTGGCTGGACGTTTCCGCGTGGCTGTCACTAGTGCTTGGATACACTGCTCCCGTGTAACGCCACCCCAGCGCAGACACTGGGCAGCGCCTCTCGGAAAGGTGACGATCATAAGGATGTGTATTTTTTTTTTCAGTTTTTCTCTTGACCGGTGTGCCCTGACCTCTGTTTCTCATTTCATTTTCCAAAGTACAGATTACTGTGAAAGAGTTTTACCAAACTTACATAAGAGGAACATTTGGTTATTGAGAAGACTCCATCGGGCAAATGTTTTTATCAAAATAAATCTGCATTGTCACAGTGACTACTGCTATACACCCCCAAATTCAGCAGCTCAGCCTTTTTTCCCGGCTGGCCGTTACCCCAGAAACCACTTACAGACTGTGAGCTGTCTTTGCTGTTATCCCTCGACTTGTTCTTCGCAAGCCTCTTCTTCTTCTTGTGCAGGGGCCTGGACTCCAGAATCATCTCCTCCAGCTCGAAGGTGGGGTCGCAGTGCAGGCGGCCCTTCTGCCGGGACATGGGACACAACACGCGTCAGGCACACAAGAGACCCTTCCAGCAAATACACTCGGAATCTACTTCTCCGTCAGAAAGCCTCTGCTGAAAGCAGCAGTTCCTCTAACAATGAGAAGCAGCCCCTGCTCGGGGCTGGGACACAGGTCACTCCTACTCACATTGGGGACGAAGCCCGGTGCCACCCGCTTCTCGCTGACATCGCTCCAGACCACGCTGGACAAGTACGCCGAGGCCTGAATGTCGGCCAGGCAGGAAAAGCGATGCTCGGGGTTCACCGTCAGCAGCTGGGGAGAGAAAAGCATTTCCATCGGAGGAGAAAGAAAAGGAGCCCAGCAGCAGTCTGCCTTTAGGACGACTCAGAGGGTTCAGCCATGCAGCGACCCTTCTGTCACGGGAAATATGTAACAGACTACAGAAAAAAACACATTAGCAAAATGTTCTGGAGGTTGTGAAACCAGACAGACAAAAATACGGTTCCGTGAACTCTTGGACCAGTGCGGGTTTGCTCCTCCCGTGCCTACCTGCGATGCGCGACCCTTCCCCGCAGCACCCGGGTGCTCCCGTCCCGGCGCACTCCCCCCGTGCCAGGGACAGACCTTGCTCCCTTGCACAGACATTGATTCCCCCAGAGGCTCATCGTTTTGGTTTCAACCTCCACATGTCCTATTTTCACACCACGTCTGTGGCACCAGGGGATACTACGCTGTTTATCACACACATGGATTACTAAACACAGAGAAAAACATGCAAAATCATCGCTTGATCCGCTGAGACACCAGTCTGAGGACAGACCTGATTTTTCAAAGAATTCAGCAGTGTATGCTCAGCTGGCTGGGGTTACGCTTCCAGCGCTGCTGGAGGTACGTCTAACGTGGAGGTACATCTAACACAGGGTCTGGGTAGGGCTTCCAGAAAATTCTCTGCCTAGTCTCCCCCGTGACAATCTCCAGCGAAGCTCAGTTGATGCCCCCTTTGCAGTGCATCCTCAGCGCCCCGTGCGTGTCCCCCTTCTCCCAGGCGTGGGATGCTCGTGGCAGGTGAGTTGTGCCACCCTCTCCCTCTCCAGGAGCCGACCCCCTGCCTGCCACTGCCACCAGTGCCGGAGCCGCACCCCACCTCTGGACCAGTTCTTGCCATTTTTCCAGAGCACCTAGAATTGGAGTCCTGACCTCCGGCTGTCCCACTCGATTTTGGGCATCGGCAAACTGAGCGTGTATGGGCTCCTGACTGCTGGACACCTACGGCAGGACCTCTACAAAATGCCCATCTAGGGCTGTTTCCTTTAAAAAGCCACAGCATAATTCTAGGCAAGCTCATTAGAGGTGGTTACAAGCTTTTTACAGAAAATAAAGGCAACACTGAGTATTTTTCCAATGCCGAGGTAGCTATGCAGGAAGCAGGCAATGGTCACTGCACCAGAGGAGAGCGACCGAGCTGGTGAGGGGTCTGGAGACCAAGCCGTGTGAGGAGAGGCTGAGGGAGCTGGGGGTGTTCAGTTTGGAGAAGAGGAGGCTGAGGGGAGACCTCATGGCCCTCGACAACTCCCTGCAAGGAGGGTGTAGAGAGGTGGGGGTTGGCCTCTTCTCCCAGGTGAACAATGACAGGACCAGAGGAGATGGTCTGAAGCTGCGGCAGGGGAGGGCTAGATTGGATATTAGGAAGAATGACTTTACTGAAAGAGTGGTCAGGCCCTGGAACAGCCTGCCCAGGGAGGTGGGTGAGTCACCATCCCTGGAGGTGTTTAAGAGGCGTCTGGATTTGGCACTTCAGGGCATGTTCTAGGGGCAGAGATTGTAGGGATTTTTGTGCGTGTGTATGGTTGGACTCGATGATCTCAAAGGTCCCTTCCAGCCATGAAGATTCTGTGATTCTATGATTCTAAGTGCCCGAGCACAGGGATGCTTGTGAAAGGGACAGGGTAAAGACCGCCTCAACCAGCAGCTGCTGCCTGGGGAACTTTTCAGGCACTTTTAATAATATAAAATTATCGTCACCTTTAAAATGAAAAGGGGGGAATTCGCGATTGCCAAATAAGGCCGCTGTGATGGCACTGGCCCAGTGGGAAGGAGAGACAGGGCGTCGATGCCGGTACAGCTGCAGTGCTGCAGCGGGAGCAGGAGCTGCCCCTGGCGGGCAGGGACCCTCTGCAGGGGTGGGCAACACAGTGCCCGACATCACCCTGGGCACCAGCACAGCCCCCCGGGCTGGGGCGCCCCGAGCACAGAAACCCCGGCACTTTGGGGGCACACAGGGGCCCTGCCAGGCTGCGGTGGCTGCTGGCATCTTCCTGGTGAGACGTTTAATTCCCACCCGGTCTCCAGAAGCCCGACTGCAGCCCAGCAGATGGCAATGTGAACCTGCCGAATGCTGCGCTGCAGTCATAACTAACAATGCTGCTTGTCATTAAAACAAAATCTAATTATGTGCACTGTCCACCCAACATTAACTTACACTGGAGTCACTTATTTGCTGTCAGTACCATGAACATCTTTTTTATAGCACACCCATCAGCTACTTTTCTGAGTTCTCAAGCAAAGCAGAAGCTAATACTGCAGCCTCCACACCAAACCAGCAACTTTCTGTGTGCAGCACGAGGAAAGCAGCAGGTTGCCCACAGGTATGGAACCGCCCAGACAGTTCTCACAACCAAACACACCAAATCAGACCCTTCGGCCTGGCAGAACTGGTGAGAGGGAGCAGCTAACACAGCACAGAATCACAGAACGGCTTGGGTGGGAAGGGACCTTAAAGCCCCCCCAGTGCCACCCCCTGCCCTGGGCAGGGACACCTCCCACCAGCCCAGGTTGCTCCAAGCCCCATCCAACCTGGCCTTGAACCCCTCCAGGGATGGGGCAGCCACAGCTTCTCTGGGCAACCTGGGCCAGGGGCTCACCCCCCTCACAGCAAACAATTTCTTCCTCAGATCTCATCTCAATCTCCCCTCTTTCAGCACACGCTGCTCCGTCACACACGAGTGTCTCGCTGCCTTTTTGGGTTACACAGATCACCGAGGGGGATGCTGGAAGGGCACAGTCCTTTGTCACACCACAACCAGCCTGTTTACTTCCCTTACTGTCAAACTAATACATCTTATTACAGGGATAATAAACAAACAAAACACAAGATTAATCTGTGCTTAAGCCTGAACAAAGTAATAAAAATTAGTCCTATTTCAATTTTACATTATTTATTAATATGCTGAACATTTTCCAGCTAGTCCCCCGCACACTGCAGCTAATGCACAATGTAACCCATGCCAGCGGGACGACTTACCTTTCTTAATAGAGCAACCATTTCTTTTGACCACGTAGACGAGTACTGAACGCTGACAGTACTGAAGAGCTGAATTAAAGACTCCACGGGGTTGTTGGAGTGGATGTCGTACGGTCTCTGGGGGAAAAAATGGACAGATGAGAAGAAATTCCCTTTCCTGTCTGCAGTTGTTCAGAAAGCGCGCCCTTCGACCTCGGACGGGCCAGGAGCCCTACCCAGCCCCGCAGCAGCTCGTAAGCCATGATTCCCAGCGACCACCAATCAACCTCGAAGGAGTAGCCCGTCCCGCCGTTCATGAAGGAATGGAAAATCTCCGGGGCTGAAGAGAAAGGGCAAAATGCAACAGGTTATTCACTGACTTCAGTTTGTTTCTATTTCAGTATTTCACATAAGTCAGCGTGTGAACCTTATGGTTATTTTTATGCACTAATGGCTGAGGGGAGGCTTTGCGAGCCGGGGGGAGCAGGGCGAGCAGCAGCAGCCTGCCCTCGCTGGCAGCTGGGTTTTGGGGTGCAGACGGGGGAGCCCTCCCAGCCGGGCGAGGGACGGCAGGAACTGCAGCAGGTCCCGGCCGGAGGTGGGGAGGGCAGGGCGGGATGGGGAGGGTGTGCTGACAGCTCCGGGGGTCTCACTTTTCAAATGATTAGGCTCCGCTGAATAAGTTGGGCACATGCATTAATGTGCTAAATTAATTCGGCGCCTTTGTCACAGCCAGGGACTGTCAGGCAGCATGCGGTGAGCACATCGAAATGTAAAATACAGACGTAAGGAACAGCTATTAGTTCTTACCCATGTATGGCTTTGTTCCAGCTAATGCAGTTGCTCTTTCACCGTCCCTAATTATTGTTGCAATATTAAAATCTGTTAAATGTGCATGACCTTAAATAAAGACACATTTTAAGAAGGAATTAATGGCAGCGCAGAACATTGGCAATGCAGAGTCAGAACACATTCCTATTCATAAGCTCCTGCCCTCGGACGGTATAGCACGGGCGCAGACAGGTCGGGGACAGACCCCACCGAACGGCCACAGGCCCTGGTGCTTTCCCAGGCCCTCGGGCGGGCCAGCTGATGAAATGCAAGCTGGCGCTGGGTCCTGATTTTAAATCACACGTGGAGCCAACCAGTAACCTACACCAGCTCCAGCACTTGGTCAAACTGCTCTAGCCAGGAACTACAGCCAGGGAAGAAGACAGCAGGGCTATACTAAATGTTGCCTTGGTCACATTGATTAAAACCTTAGAACCATTTTTGATGAAAGCCATTGAACCACAACTACCCCAAAGTCCCCGAGCTGAAACACTCCGCTGCCACCGTATAGACCACAGCAAATTTGGACATACATCTGAATGAAACCATAACAACACTTCCCAAACCCTGCGCCTGTACTAGGAAATCATTAAGATATTTCAAAAAGTGCTCAAACACCTCTTTGTTTCTACTTTCTCTGTCATCAGGACTGAAAGTTAAAATTCATAAAAGGCCATTATTTCCAAGGCAGCCTGGCATACAGAAAACTCGCCCACTTGCCCTTCTGGAGGCTACTTGCTGCTCTCTGTCTACAAGGCAGCTATGGAAGCGGTGTGTAAATCCCAAACTGCCTCATCCTGTGACGCTTCCCTTACATCCCCTTTTTCCCATTTGTGATTGGGCTTCACACCCTGTGCTATTTTCTAATTAACTCCCAAGCAAGTGCAAGTTTTGGTTTTCATGAAGCTTTATGATAAAACTCTGGTGGTTTGGAGCCTGAGAGATCGCGTCTTCCCTTTATAGGATCTACTGCTGGAACAGAGGTTCATTATAGGATCTCCTGTGGTATTCCTCCTGTGTAGGCCACTGAGGCAGTGTTACGCTGGATGCTCTTGTAGATGCTCTCAGCCACTTCCTGAACTTGCTCCACCTGGCTCAGCCCAGATCCATGCCCCCAGGAAGACATCGAAACTATCCTAAAAGTGTATGTGCAGATCACTTGCTCTAAAACTCAACAAAATCAGTTCCTGTGCTTTGTGCCCTCCGCGATGCCAGGTACCGCATCTCTGGCATGGGGGACCTGTGCACTGAGGCACCAGCGAGAGAGGCGGCAGAGCGGGGGCGAAGCGAGGTGGGGGCAACGAGGAGAGTGGCTGCCCTTGGTGGATCTTCCCTGGCATTACAATGCACAGGTACCTCCGAGCAAACACCGATCGGTTAGGAGGAGTGGTGCCTTTTCCACGCTTTTTCCAGATAAAAAGACACACAGTATTCAGGCCTGTAAAGACTCTGTCCCTCAGATGGAGGAGACAGACAAAGCAAGGCAGGGACGTCCTACCTTGCTCATCGAGGAGGATGTTGTCTGGTTTCACATCCCTGGAAAAGAAGCAAGGTTACAGCAAGATAAAATTTCTGTCAGATCAAGGATGCAACTCAACAACAAAAAACCTGCAACTTTTTTATTTACCAAAAATTAGAAAGGTATAAAACAAAAATACCCCAACATGAGACAAGCCTCTTTATGATGAACTAGAAATATGCTTTTACTGGACAACCAGGCAAAAAAGTGGGAGCACCGGACTTGCTTGGGCATCTTTTTTTCCACATAAAATTAACAACACAAGAGCGGGCCTATTTCTGTGAAGCCCTCGATCGTTTGGAAACCCATGCCGGGGGAGGCTCTCAGCCCCCGGCGAAGCGTGAGGCTCCCTGTGACGGGCAGCAGGATCAGTGGCCGGAGGGTGCCCAGACCCGGCGCTGCCGGCGCGGTTTAACGCCAGCAGGTCCCCAGCACAGGGACACCCATGGTGTTAGGGGCCTCCCCGCAGCAGAGACAGCGTCGCCCACCCCAGACCAGCCACGGGCGGCTGCCGACTGCGAGGCAGAGACTGCGTGGTTACCTGTGGATAATATGTTGACTTCGTAGATAGTCGAGAGCCAGCGCCATCTCACAGATGTAGAGTTTGACTGTTTCTTCCGTAAACTGAACGTTTTGCTGCAGATGATAGCGCAGGTCGCCACCGAGAAGCAAATCCACCACCATGAACATGTCCTCCTCGTCCTGGAAGGAGTACCTGCGGGACCGGCGCGGCGTGAGTGAGCACGGGCGTCACAGAGCCAAGGCAGGCTCCTTCCCGCTCCTAATTACACAGCTCCTGCGAAAACTGCCACCACCCCCACTACCAGCAGATGCCCCCTTCACTGTTTACACCTTTCTAATTAAGCAGGCGCAACTCAAAAAGCCGGCTTGCTTTTTAACCCATGGCTACCCTAAGCGACACGTCCTCTGAAGAGGTATATACCCTCATTACCCCCTCGCCCGCCACTGCCGCCTCCCGCAGAGCCCAGGCAGAGCTCAGGGCTTTCACACGCCAGAGAAACTCCCCATTTTCAATTGTGAACAATCTCATAAACCTATACCTAAAATATCTCTGCCGATCCTGAAAAAGAATTGGAAAACACAAGTGCTAATTTAACCATAAAAAACAGAAAAAGAGATTTATATTTACTGTAGAGTAAAACGCCTCTCTAAATCTGCAGTGGATCCTGCAGGAGACTGATAGCAGTGAGGATACACTACAAAACAACGTTCAATTGTTATATTTGGCGACAGTATTTCTGAGGAAAGAGTATGTGGGATTGTATAATACTTATGAATCACACACTTCTGCTCTCATCTTGAATGTAGGCTTATTCTAAAAGTACGAGCTGGAAGGGAAAAATTTGCTGAGAGCAAGTTTTCTTACGGATTTCATTACTTGTTGGAAAAAAATATTTCATAGAATCATTTAGGTTGGAAAAGACCTTTAAGATCATCGAGTCCAACCGTTAACCTACCACTGCCAAGTTACCACTACCCCACATCCCTCAGCACCACGTCTGCCCAGCCTACATGGCCTCCAGGGATGGCAACTAAACACCTCCAGGGATGGCGACTCCACCACTGCCCTGGGCAGCCTCTCCCAATGCTTGACAACCCTTCTGGTGAAGAAATTTTCCCCAATACCCATCCTAAACCTCCTCTGGTGCAACTGGAGGCCGTTTCCCCTTGTCCCATGGCCTGTTCCTTGGGAGAAGAGCCCGACCCCCCCTGGCTGCCCCCTCCTTTCAGGGAGCTGTAGAGAGTGAGAAGGTCTCCCCTCAGCCTCCTCTTCTCCAGGCTGAACACCCCCAGCTCCCTCAGCCGCTCCTCACAGCACTTGTGCTCCAGACCCCTCACCAGCTCCGTTGCCCTTCTCTGGACACGCTCCAGCCCCTCGGTGTCTGTCTGGTGGTGAGGGGCCCAAAACTGGACGCAGCCCTCGAGGTGGGGCCTCACCAGTGCCCAGTACAGGGGGGCGGTCACTGCCCCAGTCCTGCTGGACACACTGTCCTGACACAGGCCAGGATGCTGTTGGCCACCTTGGCCACCTGGGCACACTGCTGGCTCATGTTCAGCCAACACCCCCAGGTCTTTTTCCGCCGGGCAGCTCTCCAGCCACTCTGCCCCCAGCCTGGAGCGTCCATGGGGTTGGTGTGACCCAAGGGCAGGACCCGGCACCTGGCCTTGGTGAACCTCACACCATTGACCTCGGCCCCTCGACCCAGTCTGTCGAGGTCCCTCTTAGAGCCTTCCTCCCCTCCAGCAGATCAATGCTCCTGCCCAACTTGGTGTCCTCTGTGAACTTACTGAGGGTACCCTCAATCCCCTCATCCAGGTCATTGATAAAGATATTAAACAGAACCAGTCCCAATAATGAGCCCTGGGGAACACCACTTGTGACTGGCCGCCAACTGGATTGAGCTCCATTTAATTTGCAATTGCTAAAATGCTGAAAAAATAAATATTAACTTATTTGGCTATTCTGGAGTAACAGACCAACAAAAAGAATGTATTATCAACTTCTGTCACTTTGGGTATGAAACTGTATGAATTTTTGAAAATCTTCCCGCCCACCAGCCTGCCGCGCATCCAACATGGCCAGAGAGGGAGGGGAGGCCCGTGGCCACCCGAGGTGTGCAGCTTCCCCCCGTAAAACTGCTGCTTGTGCCCCTCTTCTGTCTCTGTGAAACCAGGGAGCCGTTCGCGAGGCACCGACTCCAGCCTTAAACCCACATTTCAATACTAACAAAACCTGGGCAATCTGAAGGAGATTTCCGTGCACCATGCATTGCAGACACACTTCCTTGTATTTTTTATGTAATATATCATTTTTGCTTACCCATTCTTTTCCAAGTAAGCATGCCCTTTATTTTACATTTACTATTTTCTCCTTGTGGTTGTGGCTGCACAAATTTTTAGGCCATCTCAAAACCTGCTGGGCTGGAAACACCACCCACCTGCCTCGATGACACTCTCTGTGCTCTCTGAACACCATTTTCTAAAATTTGTAAATGAATTTATGCAAAATTTGGTCATGATATATCTGAGGTCTACAGGAATATATTTTATTTGGCCAGTGAACCTGTTGCAAAGCACTTTTTTGTCCTTAGTCTTTCTCCAGCAAAAGGCCATGAACCTGATGATGTGACGAGATCTCGTAAGTTTTTTTAAGCAACTGATCACTAAAAATAGTTACATTTCAAATTGCTCCATACTAGCTCAACTGTGTGCATGCTGGCAAAAACTATCCTCATTACCGGGTAATGTTTTAGGGTCCAGTTTAAAAAAAATTTCCTCAAATCAGGCTGAAATCTTACAAATGGCTTTAGTTGGTAATGCTTTTGAAATGCATCCTGTCTAGACAGTTACAGTAAAAAATTATACACAATATAGAGGGACCAAATACTTACTGCGTAAAACACTATAAATTTTGTATCATTTTTCTATTAACAAAAGTTATAAATCATCATCTCTAAAAATGTTAAGTTTCTTTGACTTTTCAAGCTGTTACTTGCTACAAAATTTGGCCCCAAACAGTACCCCATTCACCACAGAGTGTCACAGTTCTCGGTACCCCCGTGCACATGGGAGGGACTATTGCTCTACCAGCACTCACCGGGAGCACGGTACTGCCTGGAGATACCTGAGCCCACCTGCACCCCAACACACCATGGTACAAAAATATTTTACGGTTAAATTGGCAGGGGGCCCCTTAGGAGGGACCTGAGAGTGGTGTTTGCAAGGAGGCTGTGAAAAACACCCAAGACACACACAAGGGTTTTGATGGAAAAATAGAAGCTCAGGTGTTTAAAACCTCTGATGCCGTAACATTCAGGTATCTTCTGTGCCACGTCTCCTGAACACATTTCACATTATCAGGGACTTCCACAGTAGCAGCTCACGGGGATGCTCCCATGGGTGTCCCTGACCCCAGGGGATGGGGAGGCCGGGGCTCTGCGAGGAGCTGAGGGCAGGCGGCCCCAGGAGGCAGAGGGGAGGAGGCGCTCACCAGAGATTCACCAGGAACACGTGCTCGATCTCCTGCAGGATTTCCAGCTCCCTGAACACATTGCGAACCTCATCTCTTTCGATGCACTGCTGTTTGTTCATGTACTTCATGGCATACATCTTCTCGGTGTCCCTCTTCTGCACAATACACACCTGAAGTACCACAGAAGGGGAGGGAAAAAAGAGATTTAGTGAAATGTTCCATATCCCCACTTGCTGCTCTACTGGGCTGAGCCCCACAGTGCTCAGCGCTTCCACCCTGCTGCCAAGTACTCCTGATCCCCGGGCTGTGACTTGGGATCTGGGAGACGAGCATCCCTGCTCCAGGCGCAGTGTCCCTGGGCGCTGCACCACCCCACCCGGCTGCCTGTCACTGCGCATCCGCACATGAGCTTCCCCTAGGACGTGGCGCCCGGCTCTGGGGAGAGCTTTCCATCAGGGAATGGTGTCTGGGAGTGGTGGAGGAGAGCTTTGTGCTCCTTGCTGCCTCCGCATGGAGACCGGCTTTGGGCAATCGCGGGGCTTCTCTCCCAGCCTTGACTCCATTCTCCTTGCAGCCAGCGGCTGCCAACCCCCAGCAGACTGGTTTGAATCTATATCGCGTGTGTAGCTGTGCTCTGAAAGGTCAAAATAATCCTATTTGTTTTAGCAGAAAGCAATTAAAATGTAGATTTGTTAAAAACAACCGCAAACACCGTGCCCCCAGGAACGCAGCACCACTCTCCTTGCATGACCCCGCACCCCAGCACCGCTCCGGCGCTCCCAGCCCAGGCTCCCAGCCTGCGGCAGGCCCGCGCCATGGCCAACGCGGCGAGTCCTTCCCTGGGCGCAGGCCAGGCCGCGGACCGAGCTGGCTGCTGCTGGCCAGGCCCTGCTCGGTCTGCTCCCCACCGCACCGGCCCCCACGGCCTCTTCTCCCGGCCGGGCCATCAGGAGGCCATGACAGGTCCCCACACAAAATCTCAGTGTCCCAGCACTGCTCGCAGCCGTCCCCGTCCTGGCACGCAGAGCCCGGCAGCCCCGGGCAGCAGCGGAACCCGGCACCCGGCCCCGGCACCCGCTCTGCCGACAGGCATGAAGTCCGCTGGGCTGGCATGGCCTTTCCAGCCACACTGCCATCGGTCTGCCTCTCCTGATACTAACGACACCTTAATTACCAAGGTAACTATATTTAAAAGAGCTAATTAGTTATCAAGGTAACTATTTTTAAATGAACTAATGAAATGTCTTGCTCTGGTATAATTACGTCTGTCCTCTTTTAATTATCAGGCATGCCCATGATTAGAATGCACCGGTTATATTTTCTTTGAAAAATAAGTAATTTGGCATTTTGGTCATGCCGCCTTCATCTGGCGCGGCGCAGGGAGGGTGACCTGGGGGTGGCTTCACGCAGCTCGTTAGAGAGCGGGTCACACTGACACAGCACCGGAGCAAGTACAGCGCGTTTCTGCGGAGGGCAGAAAACAACCACAGACAGACGGGAGCTGCTGAACTCTTCCGCACTTATAAAATACTGCAATTAATAACCATTTGCAAGTGCTAATGGCGCACAATATAGTGTCATCGAGGACACATTACAGCAAGAAGGTGACAAAATAATAGGTGGTTATCGTTAGCCTGATAAAAACATCCCAATTAGTGATGCGCACAGAAATTACGGGGATTATTCTGCCATCGTCATTGCAATTATGGTAAGAACGGAAAATTACATATTGAAGTAACTGCAAGCACAGCTCAGACCTCACACTAAAGGCTTGCTCACTGCTCGGGCGGCTTGACCGGAGCAATGCTCCCTGGTGGCACTCAGGCACCACTGGCAGAGCCCCCCGTGGTGGGCATGGGAGCGGGTCGGCCACGGCAGAGCGGGGCTCAGGGCGGCCGAACCCCAGCTCAGCCCCTGCTGACCCCCGCTGCCGGCTGCCCGTCCCTCGCCCGTGGTGGCCTCGCTGAAGGCGTGCGCTCCCGAGAGCCGTGCCCTGCGCCGAGCTACTGCCAGGCTGCCCTGCCCCACGCGCCTCGAGCTGTCGGCGAGAACCGGGGTCCCTGGCCCGACCCCCCGCCTGGCACCGTCCCCCCCAGTGCCTGCGGGACAGCAAAGCTCATCAGCTACAGCTGCCAGGGACTGCTCCTAACAGAAACGTACAGAAAAACCCCGCTTCGTGCAAATTAATAATAATGAACTACCTAGTGCAATGCAAAGCACCAGCAGGATCTGACCCCTCCCTGAAGCAGACTAAACTGGTTGTACATTTAATAAACAAGGCAAAAATAACTTTATATTTCATAAATACCTTCAGCAGAAAAGACCTAACAAGATCCCTTTAAAACATAGTCATCTAACTTCTCTAAAAACAAACCTTTGAATAACAGCCATCCAGGCACTGAACAACATTCCTTCCTGATGTCAGTTTATTTCACATTATGGCTAGAAGCTCATTAATGTCTAAATTTTTTTATTTTTTTTTTTAGGTTGTGACTTGCAATATCTTAACAGGCATTGCATTTTATATTTATGTCATTTGCGTCTTGTTTCTCTGCAGGGAAAATGGAAACTGAGTATAATAAATGAGAAAATGATGAAAACTTCTTGTACTCTGTAATCATAATAAACAGTTTTCTGAAATGGAACAGCATCACCTACATACAAAGCAACACCAGTTTCAGGCCCTCAACAACAGAGAATTGTTGTTCTCTGTTTTCTGGCGAAGAACACCAACGTGGGGGTGGATGGAGATGTCCCTCTCCCAGCCAAGGCTCCCCACGCGCCGGGGTGGCAGGGCAGCCCCTGGGATGAGCGGGAGGTGGCGTGGGACACGTGCCTGCGGTGCCTGCGCTGCCGGCTGCGGTGCTCCCAATGGCACAGTTCCCAGGTGGCACAGCCGGCAGCCGAGGGGCAGCCGGGGCGAGAGGGCATGTCTCCGCTGCCCCGGGAAGGCTCTGTTTGTACCGCTATAGTTACCACAGCCATTAATGGCTAATGATCCCGCTAACACAGATCCTGGCAGGGATCCAACGCCACTCACAGCAAGGCCAGGAGTGGTGACAGTGCTGCCCCGGCCAGGCTCGGCTGCCTCGGCCCTCTGCCACCAGCAGATCCTTCGTCAAACGCCCCTGGTTTCAGGAACGCGCCCTTACCTCCCCCAAACAGCAGTGCCCCACTCTTGTCTTTTTTGTGCTTCTCCACTCGTGCATCTGTTCCTGGGGAAGGAGTAAACATCTACTTGGTAACAAGTCAGAGTGGCTTTTTCAATTAATCTCAGTCCATCTTCAAGCAGATCTACAATGCGAAGCAACGCAAGAAAGCAGAAAGAAGAGACTACTTTGTCCTCGTTCTGCATAATGCTGTCCCTCGCCACACAAAGGAAATTTTCCGTGGTTAAATACAGCTATTAGAAAAAATTGTACGTAATGCTGCCAGATTTGCGAAGCAGAAGGCAGGCATCAGCTGGTAGTATATTGCTCAAGACATGGCACATAAAAGATTTAATAGAGTCCCAGATACCCTGAACATTCAGCTGCTGCCAAATGGTTTGTATACAGCTGCCTTTGCTTTTATTGCATTAAAGGCATAAAGGGTTTGGAGCTTGCATTTGCGATTCAGGACATGAGATGTGCATTTAACATCTCCCAGTTCGATCTCACTTCATGGGGCCCCAGACAATGACAACGCCTCTATTGTCACCATAGCTGGCAGCGTCTTCTCATCTGAATCTGGGACAATCTCGGTCTTCACTCAACAGCCCCAGCTATCTCATCAATTGAGAGGGGACTAATGAGGCCCATTGACCTAGGTGGTATTAAAAACATAACGGGCAGGGAACACTGACTCTTGGCTTGAAATACCTTTCTTTGAGGTAGGAGTTATCATTAAAAAACGCAGAACGTGAACAGAAGAGTTCAGAGCTGCCTCTCCGCTTTGTGCACAAAGTTTGTTTTTATCACAAAAGCAGTCACGCAGTTAGCCTGACTTTGACATCCATGCAGCACCCAGGAGATTCCTGTCGCTGCCTCTCCCGAGGGCAGACACGCAGCGCTGCTCCGGCCACCCCTGCTGTCACGCAGCACCGCCAGAACGTCCCCAACCTCGTTCGCTGCAAAGCCGACCCTGTGGCTTCCCATTGCCGGAGCATCTCCCCCTCTGCTGAGCTGACACTAAATCCGTCCCTTTGAACTGTCCCAGTGAGAGACAGAGAGGGGCAGGAGAAGAGCCGAAAAGTCCAGGGATGGGAAGCCAGGAGGAAGCCCCGCGGCAGGAGCCGGGCATCCCGTGTTGCGGCAGGGCTGCATTCCCCCTCTGCGCAGCACCGGGCGCCTGGAGGACTCTGCCGTGCCGTGCCGTGCCATGCTGTGCCACGCCAAGCTCCGGCAATGCTCCCAGGAGGCAAACAGACACCGCGCGGAAACATGGCACAGCACCCAAAGCTCACCTGATTTTCCCATAGCATGTGAAAATCAAAGCAGGGGGACAAAGGGACCAGCTTTAATTTGAGAAGAACGAACGACCAGCAGCCTCTGGAGCGGGAAGAGCTGGCAGGGCCCTGAACCGCTGTCCCAGAGTCAGCTTGGTCATCGCTGTTTTCACCTGCTTCCAGCTGATCCAGGGAAAACATGAAGAATTTCAAATTTCATACCATAATTTAACATTTAGAAACCAAAATAAACAAAAAAAATGAATACTAGGACTAAATAAGTGGAAGATAACTGAGGGACTTACAGTTTTGACCAGTTTGTCTTCTACTACCACCCACACCATGACTGTAATTTGCAGGGATGAACCTTGCTCTTTCAGTAGGAACCACACGCACCATTTACACCCTCACACACAGCTCACCTTAGGATAAAGCCTCAGGCTAAACCTTATTCTGCAGGATCGAAGCACTCTCCATCACACCGTGGACTAAGCACCAAGCGCAGAAACAAAGCCCATAACCTGCCAGGAATTATTTGCCTTCTTATTCCCCTGCATCACTCACTCAGCTCTTGCTTGCAAGAGTTATTTCTATTTTCCACCCAGCCCTGGTGTAAGTCGGCATGGAAGCGGAGAGCTGGGACTTGGGTGTGTTCTGGTGTCCAGGGGACTCAGACATTATGTCCTTTTTGGAAGTTATTTTGTTGTTGTTAATTTAGGATACCTTCTCCAATCGTCTGCATTTTTGCTGCTCTGTACGTTTTTCAGGCCAGCTTGCTCTCTCTTAGGCAGGCTCTGCCTTTCCTCCTTTAGAAATCCAGTAACTTTTTTCCTGCTGATTCTGAAGGAATCAAACGGGCTGAAATCCCGCTCAGATGAAAGGTCATCTAATCATTTAATAGCATGTCCTGAGTTATCTCAAACTAATTATAAAGGGGCAGCACAATTTGTCAGGGCTCAAACAAAAGCAAGTAGTTTGCATTCTGGGCAGGATCTGCGGAGCTGATAAATACTTGAGATTGCTTGATCTCGGCAGCACAAAGATTATTTTTCCCTCTGCAAATGCAGACGTCATCTTAAATCAAGGCACCTGTGATCCTCCCCTCTGCAGGACGTTACCCTCACGTCGGATGCGGATGCCCACAGCTTGGTTCACACGATCTTCCTTTTGCTTCCCAACTGTGAGCAGTAGGTTTTCTTCTTGAACCTCTTTGTGGCTTCTGCCTGTGAAAGACGAGCCAAATGTGCTGTAATCCTTATGTACACAGACACTTTATTGACTTCAGCTGAGAGCCATCAGCAAGTTTCAGCGTACAGAGCTGGATTTCACTTATTTTGTTTTTAGAGTAGAGTCAAGGCTTAGCATCAGCAAGCGTTACGCACCAATAGCAAACACCTTAATCCTGCACGAGAGCGAACCACAGCTGAACACTGCTCTAGCTCCTAAAAATGCCTACTTGGAGTGGTCGCACCTTGGCCACATATATTGATTTCTCCTCCAGCTTCTGCTGACTTCCCTTGGGTATTTATTTCTGGACTCCCCATGTGGAAAACCTCCAAAACTCCAGTTAGATATTGAAATGGTTAAAAAAGTCTCCGTATTTCCCATTCTCCAGAGATAAAAAGCACTGCAGTTCTAAGTGGTCATTCTGGAAACGGCTGTGACTCTGGGATGACGCATCGATCCCTCTGGCAGAGCTTATTTGATCCCAGCCGTGCTCCCCAACCGTTAATCACCAAGAACAGTGTTCAGCTCTCAAAAACAAGCCAACCCCAATGAAGTCATGAGGAATTATCATGAGCAAAAGCACAACCAGAATCTGGCCCTAAGCTTTTACCCAGCAAAGGCAATATCAGTCACCGCCAACACCAGCCACCTCCTGCACTGGTGGCCTGGGACCAGGCGCTGCCTCCGCCTGAGAAAGGCAGCACGGAAGACGTGAAGCACTGGGCAAAACCCGGTCCAGCCTGCAGCGCTTCTGCTGCGCCAGGTCACCGACACCTAGCAGCCGCTGTACCTGCCAGGGCCACCAGCACCATGTCCCGGCGCTGCGTCCCACCGAGATGCAGGCTGGACCCTGGCTGAACCACCCACGGTGCTCATTCTCCCCGTCGGGCTGCCGGGGCCAAACCCCTCCCTGCTTTCTGTAATATCTATATAGCTGCCATTTTACTTCAAAGGTTGCAACTTGAAATGTGAAGCAGAAAAACACAATTGCCCATGGCACCCAAAAGCATCAGTAGGCTTTGGGACCGCCTGGGGAAAAGAGCCTCTGCTACAGGGGACAGCACGGCAGTAGCCTCGGGAGGGATCTCGAGGAAATGAGAGATTTGCAGCCTCTGTAGCAGAAAGAGCTAAGTTCTTCATTCTGAAGGGCCAGAAGCAATAAGGAAGCACTTACCATGATGTATAAATAGCTCGAGATTTTTTGGAGAACCAAGTGCAGTTTTGATCACCAAATGTTACAGCAGAAACGTGGAGAAAACAGACAGAACTGGTAATCTGTGATAGAGGCACAGAGGCACGTGCTTACGGCATCTCGGCTAAGACCACCCCGACTGCTGGGCTCATGGGGAACGTCATCTGGGTGAAACACCAGTCACTCCAGTACGGCTGGAAACCACCCACAGGCACCCAGTGAGGGTTTAAGACTTTGAAGACAGACTGCAAAACCAGCGACAGGCAGCTCTTCCTCGCAGAGAAGCGCAGGAAGATCCTGAGTGCTGGTTTCTTGCAAACCAGAGTTGGCTGAGCACAGACAGTAAAGCAGGTACGAAAGGGTTTACTGTAAATCACGCTTTGCTGCTCTGTTGCTGGAAGAATAATCTCCAATACTTATGAAGTCCATCTCCTCTAGACAGGCTTTCCTCTAACAGCTCACCTCCTGAGCCGGGACAGCTTCACTGCTCCGAGAGTCCCCATGCTGTAGGCAGCAGCTATGTCCGATGAGCTGGAGGGCAGTTCCTGCCACACAGGCAGAGGTGGAGAGGACTTTATTTGGCAATTAATGCCGTAATGGGCAGAGCGACGCCCGTGCGGGAGCAGAGCGGGCAGAGCCGCGGTGCCGGCGGTGGGCAGGATGGGGCTGCAGGCACCGCGGCTACGGCCCCCCGGCCCCCCTGGCCCACACCTCCAGGACCGCCCTGCTTCACTGCTTGAGAGCATTCTGTACCAAGAGCTGCAGGCAGAATCCTGCCAATTACATAAAAAAAGAAAAAAAAATAAATTCTCAGCTGCTTTCAGGGAAGTACCAAACAGGGATCGTGCTACTCTGAAGAGAAACCGAAGGCATTTGACACGGCCAGGGTATCACCCTGCACAGGACGCCATAGCGGTTACCCCGTCATTTACAGCACTCTTCCTGTCCGCTTTGTATGATGGTACCGACGGTAATTGAAATACAATCTTTGCCTGGTAATTAACATCTGTGTAACACTTGTAATTAAAAAGATAATATTAACTTGTCCTACAGTTCTCATAAACATTAAGAATAAAACCAGCTAATCAATTTTATTTTTTTTTTTTTAAATAGCCAAGAGAGCAAAGCTTAAAGCTGCCTCTTAGGTGTATTTGCAGTTATTTAATTAAAATATCAGGGATTCAATAAGACATGAACCATGGTGAGCAGCTGGATGAAGCTCTGCTGGAAGCATCAACCTCCTTTCCACAGGCTTGTCCATGACTTTATTGTCCGACTGGGAAGGAGCCCAGGCCCAAGGTCATCCCGGGCAGCACTCCACACAAGGCCAGGCGTGGGTGGACACGAAGGGGATGGTGACTCTGCCAGGGCCATGGCCCTGAACCACCAGCACGGCCCCGCACCCCCTGGCTCGGGCTGCCCCAGCTGCTCAGCCGCTGCTGCCGTGGACTTGGGTCCATTCCCAAGTCCTCCCTGTCTGGCCAGGGGCATGGTCCCCTGAAGGCCACCAGCGACTGCAAGTGACCTGTACCAAAACCATCTTCTGCCTTCCCGTAGGGACACTGCCTTGCTCAAAAACTCCTTTAATCCCCATAATTACCATGATGGCTCCCAGCTACTGCCTTGTGACAACCCATGGACCTCCTACAAAGCCACAAAAGCACATGAGTTATGGGTAGTATCAGGTGTGAACCTCTGCCGCTGACAACCTCTGCCGAAAATCACCTCAAATTTCTCAAATCAGATTTATCTAATCAAAAGCGTTCTCAAAAAGGCAACGGTCATGTTGACTCTGACAAAAGCAATGACCCGGCAGCTGGATCCATCTGACAACACTGCCTGGCTCTGCAGATGTTCTCCTCTCCCAACACCCAGAAACGAGCAAATGCGGAAGGACAGACAGACAGACAGATGTGATCTCAAGAAGCACGGCTGGACGTGCAGCTGTGGGCAGCACAAAGCTGCGTGCCTTGGGCAGGATAAATCATGAACATAAAGTAAACTGATCATTACCTGATACACAGGACAGTAAAATCAGCTGATCTAAGGGGAAAGGGCTGGGGCTGAAGAGCACAGGTACCCCCACCCAGGAGCAGCCCCCCTACAAGAGCAGGCCCAGAGGAGGCACCCAGCATCTCAAGGATGCTGGTCCCTCAAAGGTATTCCCTCTCCACAGTTGCTGACCCAGAGCTTGGCTCACTGAGTGCAGGAGGCTGGAAACACTCACGGCAGCCAGCACCACAGGAGCTAATGCAGCCCCTCACCGTCCCTTCAGGGCTGGTCCTGTCGGAGGGTGTTCTGGGCAAGACGGAAGATTTCAGACCTGTCCCTAGAAGAGCTCCCCTGACGATGCTGGTGGCCCAGTGGGCGATGGGTCTGGGGCAGTTCAGAGGGACCTCACGGCACCCTGCTGTGAGCCTGCGGCCGCAGTGGGACCCCCGCAGCCCCAACACGCCAGGAAGGCTGCGCCACCCCCAGCAGAGACAACTCCGGGGAGCAGGACTGCAGTTGCACACAACCTACCCGTGATGCTTACCCCACGCTCAGCGGGGACACATTCCTATAATACTGTCTGATCCTGAATAACAACATACTTTGAAACAATCAAAAACCTCCATTGCTTGATTATGCAGCTTATTTAACCGGAACTTTGTTCTGGGAACAGTTTTGACAGCAGTGTCTCTGGCAGTGTTTTTCCCACCTATTATCTCCAGCACACAAAGACCCATTTAAAAGAATGGGACATCTGCAGCTCTGGTCCCCGCGCCAATCTGCACGGCAATCTTCTGTATTATGCCATGTTGACGAACCAGGCTCGGTGGCACAAACAGGCAGGCGGCTGCTGGCCGTGACGGCAGCGCTCCTCCACCTTCCCACATCTCCTCCAGCTTTCAGCCGTGCCTTTGGACTGGCTCGGGCCAAGGGCACTGCTCGGGGCCAGGCCTGCACGGCGGAGCCTCCCTGCATTCGGGTGCTCACCTGGGAAGTTGTGTTCCTCACAGCAACAGACACTTCCCGGTGTCACAGTCACATCGCTGCTCCTGCCTGCTTCCACAACCGGTCCGGGTGAGGTGCTGACACTGGGGCACATGGCACAAACAGGTACACAGAATAGTAGAATCACGGAATGCCAGGCTGGCAGGGGCTGGAAGGGCCCTCTGGAGCTCATCCCGTCCAACCCCTGCCAGAGCAGGGTCACCCAGAGCAGTTGCACAGGAACGCGTCCAGGCGGGTTTGGGATGTCTCCAGAGATGGAGACTCCACACCCCTCTGGGCAGCCTGTGCCGGGGCTCTGCCACCCTCACAGGAAAGAAGTTCCTCCTCGTGTTGAGATGGAGTTTCCCGTGTTCCAGTTTGTGCCCGTTGCCCCTTGTCCTGTCCCCGGGCACCACTGAGAAGAGTCTGGCCCCATCCTCTTGCTCCCCGCCCTTTAGCTCTTGCTGAGCATTGATGGGATCCCCTCTCAGTCTTCTCCCCTCCAGGTACCTCCTGCTGCTACTCTGCTGTTCTCTGCAAACACTCCCCCATCTCTGGGCCCCTGAGGGACACAGCAGTGGGCACATCAAGGCCGTATGGACGATCTCCAGCCTCCACTGAGGGGTCCGTGCTGTGCCAATCTGCTGGGCTGCACCCGGGCACGGGCACCTGGCCTCCGGAGACACCCGGGACTGCAGCAGCGCTTCTGCAGTTAACAGTTTCAACCACTTTATAGCTACATCTCTAACAATAACGGCAAGTATTTTAATAACACAGTCTCCCCTTCAGATGCAAAGGTCAAAACCAGAACCTATCTACCCAGGTATAAAGCAAATTAAAAGATTTAAAGTTGCAGTGAATGGAAAATGACTGCAATCCTCAGGAGCCACGCTGAGGTTTCCAGCTCAACAAATCTGCCCTCATGTCTTCAAGAGCTGACTTTGTTTGCTGTTCCAAACACCTTGCCACGTTTCACTCCGTAAGATATTTTTCATGGAGCCTTACAACTTTACTTTTTCCCTGCTGAAGTGATGCTTTATCACAAGATTGATGAAAGACTGGTTTGTCAGAACACCATAAATCATTAAAACCTCTTTAATTCAGTACTGCTGTTTGCTACAGCCAAGTTGCAACAGCAGCTGATAAAACTTTTATTCATAGCAAGCCTGTTGGTGTTTTCAGGTCATGTCAACACTTCCATTAAAAATCCCTTTCTCAGTTGCCTATGCTAGAAACGAAAACCTCTTCTGACCTAAACCAAAACCTGCCGTTAGAGATTGCACCTCAGCGCACCATACATCAGCAGCTTCAGCTCTGTGGTCTGAAGAGTGCGGTCGTGTTCTCAGCTCCTGCAAATCTGCAGACCTCCTTGAGGTTCCACAGACCTGTACGGATTTACATCACCTCCGAATGGGGCCAGCCCTCCGTGTACCGGGAAAGTAAAACACATTGCAAAGGTATAGCTTGGAGCGTGCTCAAAACACGCCCTAAACTAAGCTTCCACCTATATATATATTTTTTTTTCCCAGAATGAACCTTACTTCTGTCTTGCTGCTGACATAAATGGCACAACCAGCACCCTGGAACCACGGCAGCTCTCCTTACTGGCACCTGCACACAGCAAGCGGGGAGCCGAGTTCTTCTAGTTGGCATCTATCATGGAATATTTTCCAGTTTTCCTGCAGGAGTTCATGAGAGGGGGATGCAGAATGTTATCTGTATGTTCTGAATCCTATGATTTAAAGCAATTTTAGGTGGTTCAGATTGAGCGCTTCCTTTTAATGTCACACTGAGAAAATAACATCTCGTCAGACATTAAGCAGATGTTTCTATAATCGAGTTTTGGATATGGGTGATTATTTGACTTGCAGCTCCAAAAAACACATAGACTTTTTCACCTCATGAGAGACATTAATCCAAATAAACAAGGAAAAACTAGAGAAAGTGACAGCATACAAACCTAAGAAACAAAAAAATTAAAAAGAAGCATTTTTCTTTACTTTTGTTTGCCCTCGTTCTCCACTCTTGAATTCCAGCTATATAGTTTCATCATTTGATAGAAGTTATAGACCATCAGATATCTCAAAATCTGACATCTTTACTATATTTTAAAACAAAAATGTAGGCATTTTGGAGCATCCTTCGGTCATAGTCTTGAGCACGTGCCTGGTGTGGCATGGCCCGGATTTGCTGACCTTCGGGACACAGCGCAGCAGAGCCTCCCTCGGGAGCTTTCCAAGTGGAGGGGAACCGTGTTTCCCACCGCACAGACGGCTCTGCCGAGCGCGGGGAGGAGGACAAACAGGGAGATGTGTTCTGGAGCTGTCACGCTTCCTACGGAAAGGCTGTTTGGCATCTAGATTTTTGTCTAGCTTTAATCACATGCTCGTTATCTCTGCTGGGCTTTTCTGGCTTTAATATTATTTAAAGAAGAATGATGAAAAATCAGACCAACTTGCAGAAATCCCTGAAGACACCACAACCCATCTCCTTTCTGCCTTTTGGATATATCCAAACCTGGATCCGCCATTTACTCCAGCTCAGCAGCACTCCACGGATTTACACGAGGAGCTGGTCCCCTGTATATAACTGCAGTTAACAAGTCTTTTCTGAATAAAAGGTGGAAAGTACATCTTCCTACGGCTGACGTATATTTTGAGTTAAATCTTGTATTTGGAGTCATCTTTCATAGAACCATGATTACATCCTGTGACGTTTTATATGCTGGTCGAAGAGGCAGATGAGAAGATTTTTTTAGTTACGTATTTGATAAAACTTGGGAACAGAGAGAAATCTAATTATTTCCAATGAAGAATGGAGGGCTTTATTTAATCTCTGAATGTAAATTAATGGTGAAGCTTTTCCTGATCCCAAGGCAAGAACACTCACTGTGCTATTTTGAAAAACGTCATCACTCATCTTTAAACGGCGCTGCCGGGCAATGGCATTGAGAGCGATGTGGCCTAACGTCTTCGTTTCTGTGCTGCTGCCGCAACGTGCCTCCCAGGCACCGAAGTTTCCATTCCACGCTGAAGTAAATAAATATAGGTATAACTTTTTGCCTAAGAAAAAAGGGGATTCTCATGTTTCACAGTGCAAAACCTTCATCAGGAATTAATGCCACTTGCAGCCAAATGCTTCATTTTTCATTGGCAGAAGCTGGCTTCATTGTGCTGATGTGTTTACCAGCACATTGCGACAAAGGGATCTGCCCTGGTAGACATCTCCTCTAGTGAGGGTCCTCTGTACTGAAAGACCTTGTTTTACAGCACCAGGCCCAAGGTACAGCAAATGAGCTACCACACCGCAGATGCTCGTACCTAAGATGCCAGCAAATCGTGAAGTGACTCCCAGCATAAAGGTGAGCAAAGCTCCCTCTGGTTCATTAAAAACAGCTAATACGCCGGAGTGATGAAAACCTCCCAACTTTACCATCAGCTGTTGGGCTGCCAACTGGCTGTCAGGAATCAGAGTAACTGTAAACAATTGTTACTTGACAGCAAATACCTCTGTACATGTACTGTGCACATTGCACACAGCATTAATTCCTCCATCAACCACAGCACCCCCCTCCACATTTAAAAACAGTAACTTGGCTGGATGGAAGTTTGGCCATAGTCAAGTCCCATCTGTTCAGATTTGCTTTTCAATATCGCATTAAAATCCCTAGTATCTTTCCCTGGGGAAAAAGGACAGTTCAAACGTAGGCCTTGTAAGACTTGACCAAACATAGCGTTATTTTCCCTTTGTCCTATACGCCCAACACTCAACACAAAACATTTGAAGGGCCACCAACACAGACCATACTAAGGAACTATCAAAGTTCCAAACTAACAAACAGAGAAAGCATCGATGAGAAAGCATCATCTTGGAAGTGAGAAGATTAATGATAATTTGTGGTTAAGACCAACTTATCATGCCAAGCAAATGGGCCATTGGTCACTAGCAGACAAGGGGTTTCCTCCAGCCTGTTCCCAAGGAGCCACAGCACTACTCCACAAGCCTTTCTATCAAACCTACCCAACAGTACTTAATTATATCACCAAAATGAAGAAATATGCTCCAAGCATTCAACAGCAGAGAAGAGGATCTTCCTACTGCGGCTCACCCATTAGGCATCTACAGAGCTTTTATGCTTCCACTCATTAATGCTGCTGAGTTATTCACCATCCCTCAAGCGGCCCGTCACCATGCATGTCTCCATGAACATCAGACAGCACTTACCGAGCTGAGTCATCGCTATGACTTCAGCCTGGCCGCCCCGAGGGGCCAGCAGCCACCCAATCCGGCCCTGCGTGCCCAATGGCAAGCAGATCGATTTCATGGCAAGCTGTGCTCGCTGGATTAATGGCACGGCGCACCAGGAAGGGGCAAATCAATACCAGCTCATCGCTGCCACCGAGCAGCAGTGCTTGACCATGGCTTAAATTCTGCCTCAATCCTGGAAGCATCCAAGAAGAGGAGCTGCTGCCAACAAAGCTCTCGATTGGAGTACTCTGCCCAGGAACAACCCTGCTGATCTATTCTCTCTGATACGCCAAAAGATAATAGCAGGGGGCTAAAATCTCGTTTTCTCATCTTATGCAAGTGTTCTCCTTTCAGTTTGTATTTGAACGTATTTCCCTGCTGAGGAAGTAGGGTAGAGCAGAGCAGGGCTGAGGGCCTGGGGATGCAGCGCGCCGCAGGGACCTCTGCAAGGAGCACACGTAGGGCACTATTTCCCAACGAGCTGAGTGTCGGCCAAACAGCTCCTGCACCCTTTTGACATGGCACTCGCCAAACCGGCAGCTGGGAAGAATGGGTTGGTGGTTATTTAATCTCCAGTGTGGTTTGGTTTAACTGCACCGTTTGCTGAACATGAACAGATAGATAGTTTATGCTGCATTGCCCTTTATTTAGAGGATTTTTTAGCACTTTCTTTTAAAAAGAATTTTTAGATCAAAAGTAGTAATATAGCACAACAATCTTACTGCAACTCTGAGTGAACAACATCAACAGAAGGATTCTTGATGGATCTTGTACAGAAATAGTAACTAAATGGGAGGTGACAGTGAAAAGCAGAGACACAAAAGACTTCTCTTTAATAAATACTGTTTCTTTCCTTGCTTTTCTTTCTCTAAAAAAATCTCATGTGTTTACAGTCCGAAGTGTTTTCTTGAAGGAGGAAGAATTCCTGATCACGCCGAAAAAATACAATTCACCGCAAATGTGACAGGTCAATAAGAATTAAAAAAGTATAAAAGAGTAGAAGAGCATATTTGCAATTGTCGAAGTGATAACTATAGTTAAGGTTTTATTTCAGAGAAAAAATCTCCAGTTTGTGTGAAAATGGAAAGACTAAATTTAGAATTCATCAATGTTTTCATCCCCATTATTTTAATTTTATGAGACATTGAAGTAGCTATTATTTTTGCTATCCACATTATATAAATGAACATGTCCAGAGCTTTTTGGCAGGTGGCCCTTGCCGGGTTGTACCTGCCGGCCCCTCGCTGCCCCGACAGCATCGGCAGCGCTGCAGAGCGGCCACGTCCACCTGGGGCTGGCCAACAGCCTTACTGATGGGGAGTCAGATGGAGGAAAGCAGCATTCGGGGACTCAATCCACCGCAAATCACACCCTCTTACCTATGCTGCTCACAAAGCTCGTTCTTTATTTCATCGCCATTTTCTCAGACGCTCTTTGCTCGTGACAGGCTGAGCAGCTTGACCTTTCCCTCTGCCCGTTCCTCGCCTCCCTGTTTCCCCAGTGCCGCAAGCAGTATTTAGCAGAAAGATAGAGCAACAGAGACCAAAAAAGAGCAGGTACCTAAATGACAGAATACACCTGAGGCATGAGAATTAGTCATTTCTGTTCCTTCCGCCCTAAATCCATCAGTCTGGGGCAGAGAATGAAATGAGAGGCAGTGAAGTCCCAGTGCACGACTGGTGACAGCGTGCTTGGACACGGTAGGAGGCCAGTTTTCTGCTTCTGAAGAGCAGCGGGGTCTGCAGGACGCGGGGCGGCGCATGCCCTGCTCCGCTCCCATGTTCACACACGATCACAGAATGGGTTTGGTTGGAAGAGACCTTTAAGATCATCAGGTCCAACCACTAACCCAGCACTGCCACCCCCACACTCGTGCGCGCTGGGTGCTCCATGCGAGGGACCCAGCCAGCTCATCTGCTGCAGCCGAGCCAGGTTTTCTGGGTCTGTACAAACATTTGTACCGCACTTGGCTGAATTAATTAATTGTCAGGGAGAAGCCAGACAAATATCAAGCTTCTGAGAAACCGCAGAGAGCAGCAGCTCTTCGTCACTTGTTACTGGCAAAATGTCACCCTTTGTGCAACAAATACGCATTCCTGGTTTCCTTAAACACTTCCTAATGAAGCAGGTATTCTATATAATGCAGGTCAATTTTTCAGGATGCTTGCTCCAGCCAGTCAGAGAATGAAAATACTCAGGAAAATATCCAATATGCTGCACTTTGACAATTCCGGCTGTTTTCTGACCACAGCCCGTGGGCCTCAGATGTCACGGCATTCCCGCACTGTCCAGCTGCACAAACAGCAGCACCGTGCCGACTGAGGCCTCGGCAGCACGCTCGGACATGAGGGGTTCACTTAGGCTGAACCCCTGCATAAAAAGGGAAGGTGTATCTGAAATGCTGACCTGTACTTACAGCGAACGACTCCAGGATCCTCAGATTTTGTAAGGTACATGCTCAGACATAATGATTTTAAGCAACACCATAAATAAGCAGGACTGAGGCTAACCTGGCTAGATTCATACAACAAACCGTGTAACTTTTACAATACAATTAGGTAGTGAGACTGTAAGGCTCTTTTGCTTCCCAGGGAATAAGAGCTATAAATAAAGACTGCCTGGAAAACCACAGCCCTTTTGCAAAAGGACATCTGTCAGCACCACGTCCTGCCACTTCTGAAGGACAGATACCCACACAGGGGGACACGGCTCATTGCACAGTTTAAGAAATAGTATGCAGTTCAAATCCATAATCACAGAATCACAGAATCACAGAATCTTCATGGTTTGAAAGGACCTTTGAGATCATCGAGTCCAACCATACACACACACAAAAAACCCCCCTACAATCTCTGCCCCTAGAACATGCCCTGAAGTGCCAAATCTACACGTTTCTTAAATCCCTCTAGGGATGGTGACTCACCCACCTCCCTGGGCAGGCTGTTCCAGGGCCTGACCACTCTTTCAGTAAAGTCATTCTTCCTAATATCCAATCTAACCCTCCCCTGCCGCAGCTTCAGGCCATCTCCTCTGGTCCTGTCATTGTTCACCTGGGAGAAGAGGCCAACCCCCACCTCTCTACACCCTCCTTTCAGGGAGTTGTAGAGGGCCATGAGGTCTCCCCTCAGCCTCCTCTTCTCCAAACTGAACACCCCCAGCTCCCTCAGCCTCTCCTCACACGACTTGGTCTCCAGACCCCTCACCAGCTCGGTCGCTCTCCTCTGGACACGCTCCAGCACCTCAATGTCCCTCTTGGACAGAGGGGCCCAGAACTGAACACAGCCCTCGAGGTGAGGCCTCACCAGGGCCGAGTACAGAGGCACCATCACTTCCCTGCTCCTGCTGGCCACGCTGTTCCTGATACAGGCCAGGATGCTGTTGGCCTTCTTGGCCACCTGGGCACACTGATGGCTCATGTTAAGCTGGTTCCACCAGCACCCCCAGGTCCTTTTCTGCCGGGCAGCTTTCCAGCCACTCTTCCCCGAGCCTGTAGCGTTGCTTGGGGTTGTTGTGACCGAAATGCAGGACCCGGCACTTGGCCTTATTAAACCTCATACAATTGGCCTTGGCCCATCGATCCAGCCTGTCCAGTGTTGGTGCTTCCTGTCTTTGGGGGATCCACAAAAGGAAGGCAGCACCTAATAGCCATCATAAGCTCTGTGTGTTTGTGCAGGTATGAAAACATACACATACACACGGATCTATCTACCTACCTATCCTTGCTCTCCCAGTAGAACCCAGTTGCACAGACCAGGGTAACACTAATAAAAATCCTGCTTTACTTTCCAGATGCAGTTCCACGACAGTAAACATATCTCTTGACTGCATCGCTACTGAGCTACCACCTGGGACGTGCTCGCCAGCGTGGGACAGGGTCCAAAGGCCAAGGTGCACAGGAACACAGGAGATGGAGCTCAGGCTGATGCAGAGGGTCACCAAACTCTGAAGCCATGCAAAATAGAAATGGCACATAAGTAGAAATGAAACAGAAAGGGCACATAAAACCAACACAGAGGTCTCTGGGGACTCAGCTGGTTGGTGTGCAGCTCGGGGCAGCTAGACGCTGCGCAATACCATGGTCATGGGAGGGAGGAGACTCCATCCCGAGCAGAAGTAACAAGAAATGCACTCTCATGGTCTCCCAAACGTTGTCACACAAAATACCCAACCCTCCACATAACCTTTCTGATCCACCTTGAAAGGTCTATTCCATAACAACAACTTTTCCACATCCTCTTTTTGCCTGTCCCCAGAATCCATCACCATGGTTCATCTGAGAAACAAGGCAAACCACTACCTTGTCCTTAAAAGACTGGAAAACAGGCAATTTCAAAGCAGAAAGGCAGGCAGGAAAATTGGGAGGAGTAAAAGCATATCACGTGCTCATCAATGCGAAAGATGCTGCCTAGGAAGTCTGGCCATGAGAAGGTTCTGTCCCATGGCAGGTCCAGCCCAGGTGCTGCAGCTGAGTTCTGGTGCACACCACAGGTGGCAAGTCTCTCTGGCAGAATTATGCCAAATCTATCATTACAACAGTGGTTTCTATCACAAATGTATACCACTTGCATCAGTTTCTGTTTATATTTCTCACATTGCATTTTTTGTTCATTGCTGAGACACAGAAACTCTCAATTGCCTTTTTCTGGCTTGTGGGCAGCTCCTGTATCATCACAGAAAAAACAGAACAGAACTGTACCCAGTACAGCTTTATGGATTTCTGTCTGCACAACTACCATGAGATCTGGATTTGGTTTTAAGCAGTGCACCAACACTTCAATAGGAAGTCATGAACCTCAGACTTTCAATGCTGGTCCAACCCACAGGAAGAAATACATCATGTGCAGAAGAGGAGAAAGTCTCCCGCAAACATCGAGTCATGGTGCTGCCTCGGGTAACAAAACGGCTACAACCCATAATGCTCTGGATAAACCCAGACAGTACTGACTTTAATAAACTATTATAAAAGCGCTTAGGGAATATGTGCTGTATCATGCTGATATATTCATAATTTCATAAGAACAGAGGACATTGTTCCTTATCATTTATGACATTAAGTGGTTTGTAATTGGATTGTCCAACCATGAGCATTAAGAGAACATCCCAAACTCATACGCTGCAGCTTCTAAGGGCCTGTAGATGACTTCGATGTCCAACGGAGCCTCAGTTTTATTGTTGCCAAATCCCGCATCTGATGCTGAAACATCCCATGTTCTTGGTTCAATTAACCAGCTTGTGGGGGTGTGTTGTACGATGGCTCGTCAGAACAAAAAAAAGATCCAAATGCTCGTTATATTTAAGCCACTGAGAAATTTATAATTAACATTAGCAAAGCAGGGCATTTTTTTTTTTACTTTAACAATCAGACTGTTTTATGCGGGCCACGTGAGACCAGCAGCGTGGTGTGTGCTGCACGGCTGGCAGGGGGCAGGCAAAGACGCCGCCGCCAAGGAGAAGGCACAGCCTCGGGGCTTACAGAGCACAGCTGAACCGGAGTTCCTCCTAAGGGTCACACTACAAGAAAAATAATCAGATTTACAATTATTAATCTGATCAAGTGCCAAAATATTATGCTCTTTGTCCTCACAGATGGATGATATTTGAAATTCGGTAATGCATTTTGGTGGGGTTTCTTCATATCCATGCCACCCAACCCCACGCTGCCCTCTGCTCTCCCACTGGTTTCTTGTGAGAATCCGTGAGACTCCAGCGGAGTTTGGAAATCTCCCATGTGCAACATCCCCTCCGCGACCTTCAGCTCTCCGCCTCCTTACCCCATCATTAAGTTGGCCCTTCTGAACGCAAGGGTCAGTGTCTGACTCAGAGACACCTGCCACTCAACAGACAGCATATGTCAATCCATAACAAGGTCTCCTCAACCCAAGGCCTCGAAATGAGATTGCATTTGGGGCTTGGGCAGGGAGGGGGTGGGGTGTGCGGATTTTGTTGTTAGAATTTAATATTGAAAAATTGCTCACGGGTAAGAGCTAGGAGGAATTTGAGCGGGAAACAGCTATTTAGCCTTGATGCATACACGGTAATGTATGTGAGAAGACATTTCTGCTGACACGAGCCAGAGCAAGCTTTCATTGCACGGACGGGCAGAAGCTTCACCCCAGGATGGTGCTTCTGCTTCCAGACGAAGAGGAGCCCGTGCCGCGGTGCTGAGAACACACACCCCGCCAGGCCACCCTGTGCCCATCCATCACGGCTGCACCAGCACCGCCTGCTTCCCCATCCCAGCGCTCCCAGCACGGACAGGGGTTTGTCAGCCCCCCGGCGCCTCGTGCAGCACCCGCACGATGCCTCCTCTGGTATTTACAAGTTGTACAAACAGTGAAACAGCAACAATAGCAGGGAATGACAGACGAAAGCCGGGCTACCTTCAGACCCAGGAGCACGGGTTTTGCCTGGCAGAAGGAGACCACAAACAAGAGCTAGAGGTCCAACCCAGTCCAGGCAGAGATAACGTGGTAAAGGAAACCAGGCAAAGAGCATGGCAGAGATGTCCTAGAGGGTCCAGCCTGTGGGCCTTGTCAGAGAGATGGCTTGGGTTAATAACAACAGTAACTAAACGTACATCGCCAACAGTCACAACTAATTTGAAAAACACCTTGTTTTGAAAAGGGCACATGAGAACATGCTGGGCATTCCCGTCCATAGAGACTTCAACTGCCACTCTCATTTTGGGCAGCTGGAGACAACTGTGGGACTCTGATAGGGGATTTTGTGGAGGAGAGAGAAAATGCCCCTCAGACAGCTTGGCTGCGTGCCTCCAGCTTACAGGACTGAGCCGTACCCTCTTGGGAGTTGTTTCTTTTGCCTACGCTGTAACGGCACTGCATCATTTTACTCTTTATAGCAAACAAGAACTTCATAGTCTTTACACAAACATGTCATGGGGAAGATGGATTATGGATGTGCTGTCTAGGCTTCCTCCCACTAACGACCTTTCTGCAAACTGCAGCAGGAAAGGAGTGTACGTGCCTGTCACTGGGTGAGTTCAGGGCTGGGAAAGCTCGGAGAAGGGGTGTGGGGCCTGAGGGAGGCTGGGCTGCCTCAGACGCAGCACCATCTCTGTCTCCTGGACTATTTTCGGGAATTACCTGACCCAGAGATCCTTGCTTTGCAGAGCGGAGCGAGTGAAAAGCAGACTCTTCACATTGTGATTACGAGAGCAACACTCCTCCTCCGGCACAAGGCAACCAAGCCTACAATGGCGCCGGTGACAGACACATCGCAGGGCCGCCGCGACACCGCTGGCCACCTGCCCACCCCTGTGCCTTACAGACTCAATTAACTACATGGCAATTAAAGAGGCTGGATTGTGCCAGGGAATGGCGCTCGTTGCTGCGGGGAGGCTCTTGCCGCATGGATGCATCGCCCGGGGCCACACACGTTTTTGGAGAGGGATGCCACGGGCTGGGAGCAGGCACAGTGAGCAGAGGGGTGCGGGTGGCCAGCGGCACAGGGCCATGTCCCCCGGTCCCATGGAACCAGCCAACCACCGCCGCACCGCGCCTCACCGCGCTGCCTGGCTGCCGACTGACTCTATGGAGGCTGGGGTTGATGTTGCACTTACAAACACAGACATCCTTTTTCCTTTTCATCTCGTGCCAGCTTTTTTAAAAATTAAAAATAATTTATATAAAATTATACAAAGCTTAAAAACAATTTATATTTCATGTTTCCTTTTTTCTTCATTTTGTTCAGTTTGATGGTAGGGGAAGGAAAAAATACAGGGGGAAAACCAACAGGCAGACAGCTCGGAAGTGGATACCAGAGGCAGGCACCAGTGACATCCCTGGGGCCAACAACACTAAAGAAGGAGAGTGAGGCGAGAATGAGGAAATGGGGGACGGGACCATTCAGCACCCTTTGTCCTTCCCTTGTCCATCACTTACCACCACTACAATCGCTAGTGACAGTTTATCACGCCGCCAACATACGGCACACAAAGAGTGCTGGCACATCCCAAGGTGTCACCACTAGCGCTGTGACATTTTGCATCAATGCATCTTATGGGGATGCCGGGACCAGTGCTCCCCACGGCGGCAGCGGGCCCCAGCTGCCCTGGCCACGCACCCCCGTCCCCGCTGCCAGCGGCCCCAGCCCCAGCAGGGACGGAGTGGGACAAGGACGCAGCGTCACACCCGGTCCCGCTCCTCCAGGCAGTCCTGGGCCCCGGTTTTCCCGAAGAGGAGCTGCGCTGCATTACAGTGCGGGCTCACGCCAGGAGGGATCCAGTCTGCTGGGCTTGCTGACGGCTTCATGAATTAAACATTTGTGTCTGCTTTCCTAAGAAAATAAGGCTATGGGATTATTTTGTTCACACTCACCCCTACCGACTTGTAGGACTGTTAGCCAGTTTCAGCCAGATTTTACAGATGGGTGGACGTCTCAAAGATGCGAAAGTTCCTCTCAGCTTTGTGAAAACCAATCAGACACACAAGACAGAGATCCAGACGGAGGGAAAGGCTCCATCATTAATTAAACCATATTATTAGACACCAGGGAATACTCATGAATTCATCACACCAAATCAGGCTTCGCTGCTACACATGAATTAGTAGAGACAAGCTTTGTTCTGGCAACAAGACACTAGATCCTCTCGCTGTTGGGCACTTTGACAGCAAAAGATGACTTGACAAAAGAAAATGACAAAACTTCCGATGCGGAGTAAAGAGGTGCTCTTCCCAACAGCTCTGCAAGCACGAGGTGGAGCAAACCAAATGAGAACATCTTCTGGGTTGTTTAGCAGTGGATAACAGAGAGAGATTGGCTCAAGCACAAATTTAATTCTTGGTTGGGCATGAGACCTGCAGGGCATTTCTCAACGCCCAGCGTGCAGCCAGCACAACCAGCGTGCTCTGCCCGTCCCCCGCGGCCCAGGAAGGGAAGCATCCAAGGAAGGAGCCGTATGAGCAGGGGCGTGAGTGGGTGCCACATACTGCACCAGAAAAGGCACCCTTACCCTGTGAAAAGGCTTCAGCAAAATACACGGGAGTCTCCTCCTGACACAAGGTGCAATGAATCAGTGGACAGAATACGACGAGCTCAGGGTCAGCGCCTGTCTGAGAATAAGCGTCACATTCAAATGCCATGATTTGCAACCAGCACCCCGTTCTCCTCCAAGCCTCCTGACTACTAGGAGCCAGCAGGTTTCAGGACTGGGGAGGGATGGAGGCCGTCTGAGCAGCACGCTGAGACATACCATGAGCACGGGGCGATGCTGGCACACAGAGCAAAGCCATCTCCCCCAGGAACCAGCGCCCAGGAGCTACCGCTGGCGCTTGGCCCTCTGCAGGGGACAGTACCCTCCCTGCACACTCAGGCAAAGGGGCTGCCTCAGAGGGGCTGCAGCAGCCGCCCAGGCCCAGGGGAGGCCATGCCACCCACCACGGCACCTGCAGGGGTGGCCCAGGGGCCACCAGTGGGTCTTTGGGTGGAGGGGATTCTCCCACGCCGCTTTCCTGTCCACAGCCTCCCGGCTGCTGACGGGAGCATCTGTCCCACCTCCTGTCCCACGCCAGTGTGAATCATCCACAGGGAATGACGGGGGCTGAAATAAACCCCAGGCAGTTTCTAATGCAAATGTTAATAAGGCACTGGGTATATAATAATAGCAAAAGTGGGCAGCTTTTACTACAAATCACTGTCTTAGGAAGTCTGATCCTTCAGAAACCCCGAGCAGGTCCCTGGTATGCAGTATCGTACGGGGGGTACGCAGGCCTCCTGCCTGCTGAACTCACTTGAGGTCATTTGGCAGCATCTTGTGCTCTGTAATTTTACTGCTGCTGCCCCCACAGCGCGAGATCTGGACAGTGAGGGAGTGTTGGACCACATCGTCACTTCGGATTTTCATTCTTTGCCATTCTCTCTCCCATGGCTTTTACCGGTGACACAGCTCAGCAACATCCAAGAAAGAAAAAAAAGTCACTAAATACTACCTAGGAGGTTGCATCAGAGGAAGGATAACCCTCCGGGTGCTCCATGCTTTCTCACACACCCGCTCATGGTCACTGCCCGACAAGGGATTTGGGCAGATGCGTCCCCCCGGCCAGGGGAGCTGCTCCTGTGCCGCACGCCGTGGTGAAGCACGTTCTTCACACCACTGCTCCTGCCACGGCACACCTCCTGCCTGGAGGACCCGCTGTGTCCCACACGACACCCTGTGTGGCTCTGGGGCCAAGCAGGAGGGTGCCGGACTGGCGCGGTGCAGCAAGCCAGGCCTCCCCCTCCGCCAGGCTGGGTGGGGGGTCAGACACCCTGGGACGCAGGGACGCCCCTCGCCTGGCAGTCCCCTCTCAGCGAACCACAAGGCCTTTTTGAAAAGCAAACACATTTGCCCCTCCGCAGCCTCCCGACAGCATGGCAGGCCTGCGACGTGGGGCTGGGGCTGTCACCAGCGTGCCAACGTGTGCCAGCACCTGTGTCCAGCAGGGACGTGTGTCTGGAGACCCTGCCTGCGGCCCTGACAAACCCTCAGCCACACGCCAGCTCCAGAACAGGCAGAGGGGAAAACAAGGGCAAAAAATACCCACGGTATTTCAATATCAAAGGATAATGTTTCTAGCCTTTCTTTTGGGGGACAAATCCAACATTTATAAAGGCAGAAAGAAAAGACCAAGGATCAAGCTTGTGTTGATATCAAAGAGGGATTCAGCTAAGAATAGACTTTAAGGGAGTTTTATTTACAGTATATCTACTGGGTGGGCATTTATGACCTTTAGAAAATGGATTAAAGCTTTTCTATACCCAGCTTCAGGCTGTGTGAATTATTAAAACAACAAAGTCATGAAGTTAAGGTACTTTTGCAAAGCAAGCCACCCTGCAAGCATGTTTTCTTTGGCAAGGCAGGTGAGAAGCCACCCCAGGGAGCAGGGACCCCGCAGCCGCCCCAGAGCCGGGAGGGCCGCCAGTGCCGGCCATGGAGGCCGACCCCTCCGCCCGCAGCCGCCGCGCTCCACGCCAGCCCCACCGTGCCAAGGACGGCTGTCCCTCACCCCGTCCCCCGTGGTGACTCCTGCCCAATCCCCAGCTGCCACCGCACCACATCCATCGGATGGCCAGGGGCTTGTGTGGGGTCCCTGTTCTCCAGGCCCTCACTGGGCAGCCTGCCCGCCATAGAAACCTCTTTACTACCAGATGGGTTCCCCTGAACCTTTGCAGGTCCCAATAAAATGCCAAAAATTACTCAAAATAAAGATAAAAAGCATCTCTGTGAAAAGGGTCCTGGGGGTCCCAGTGGACAGGCTCCATAGGAGCGAGCCGTGTGCTGCGGTGGCACAGAAAGCCAACAGGGTGCTGGGCTGCGTCACCACGGGCATCACCCGCAGAGACAGAGTCATTATCCCACTCTGCCCAGCGCTGCTCAGGCCACACCTGGAATACGGTGCTCAGGTTTGGTCCCTGCTGCGCAAAAAAGCTGTGGCCAGGCTGGAGACGGTCCAGAGAAAGGCCACCAAGATGCTCCAAGGACTGGGAAGCTGCCACATGAAGGCTGAGAGAACGGGGTTTGTTCAGCCTTGAGAAGAGAAGGCTCAGGGGAGACCTTATCACCATGTTCCAGTGTTTAAAGGGTGGCTGCAAAGAAGATGGAGACTCCCTTTTCACAGGGGGTCACACGGAAAAGATGCAGGGTGATGGGTACAAGTTACTCCTGGGGAGATTCCAGTTGGACACAAGAGGAACGTTTTTCACAGTGAGAACCATCAGCCGTTGGAACAGTCTCCCCAGGGAAGTGGTGGCTTCCCCAACACTGGACACTTTCAGGATCCAGCTGCACAGGGTGCTGGGCTGTCCTGTCCAGACCGTGCTTTGCCAAGAACGCTTGGACCAGCTGATCCTTGCGCTCCTTTCCAACCTGGGATTCTGAGATTCTATGATTCTATGATTGAAAAAGAAGAAAAATGAAAGCAATGCCCCCCAGGCCCCTGTGTGCTGCCTGCACGGGCCCACTCGCCCTGAGAGTTATTTCCTCTTTCCGGAAAATTTCATTTCATGTTGCTGCTCGTTACAGTCCCCATTGCCTGTTTTAATCCCCTATTCCAACAGCAAACACATAAATCCATGCTGAAGAGCTTCAGATACGTTTTCATTTCCTCACAGCAGTAGTGGAAATAATGAATTCCCATAACCCCATCCAGTTCTTTGTTCATGGAAAAGGCGGCAGTGGCTGATTCGAGGGAGAATCGAGAGGGAAGCCCAAGTGGGAGGAAGAATACAGGGGTGAACACTCCCTCAGCTGCCTCCCAGTTTGAACGGCCAAGGGCTAAAGCCAGGAGAGGTCAATTTTTAAGAAGGGAGACATCAGGACACCTGCAATGCAACCAACACCTTCTCAGACTTCCGCATCTCATTGTCTCTCTCATGGAGCGTAATGAAACTCGGCGCCCGTTTCCCACGAAATGCATCACATTCTGGAGATGTGGCTACTGGCTCCTGCTCCTTGGGTCACAGCAACGGACCAGCTAAAACCTGAGCAATTTCTGCTCCTTGAGAAAGGAGTCTGTGCTACAGGGGAAGCACAATGCTCCTATTAAAATACTGAAAATCAAATAATATTACCGCTAATATGTATGGAATATATTACACATTTGCTAATTTGAGTAAACATGGAATTAAGCATGACCTTCATTTGATTAACAGTATCTTAAAGATGATTAAGCCCATCTCTAGGAAACAGAAATTGGTCGGATTTTGCAGATATGCCAGAGCCACAGCGCTGGGGCTCTCCAGGCTCCGATTTCCGAGTTCCTATTTCCTTCACTCTGTACAGTTCCTGTGCCAAGGACCACACCGTCTGTCCTGAGAGGTGCACAAAATGAGAGTTGCAAGCAAATGCCTTGCCCAAAGAACCCAGCAAGCGGCTGCCTCCCGGGTTCCGTCCCTACAACATCACTCGGCACCACAGACCTCACAGGTCCCTCAGTGAGGGCCCACGCCCCCATTTTGAGATGGACAGGACACTGGCCCCTCAACACCTTCCTGAATGCGGGCAGATAGTGCTTAAATCAACCAAAGCAACTAAATTGCTCATAAATTTCAAATAACAGTTTTCAGGTAGGTAGTTCTACATTTTCTGTAATTAAATGCGAGTTGTAAATGACTTTGTAAATATAAAAAGCTTTCTCGGTATCAAAGGAAATTTAGCGTATTGACATAATTATCCAGAAAGATGACAGATGAATCATTTCAGCATTTTGTTGAAAGTGTATATACAATTCTGATGCCTGATAGACTGCTATGTGCTAGACTTAACCTTTCTTTAACATAAAGAGAAGAGGAAGCAGCCCTGAGGAGCAGCTCTCTTCAAAGCCAATAAGGTCCTACCCCGGGACAAGAATGGTTTTTTCTCCTTTTCATGTTCGGAGCAGAATTAATTTTCCAGCACCACGTGCTGCTGCTCAGCAGAATAAACCCTCTTTTCTCTTGAAAGTTTACATTTGGAAGTATGAGTCTTCTCATATGCGCTGGAAAAAAATGTTACCTGCTATTTTTTATTAAGATTTTGAGTTAGGTTTTGGTCTTTGACGATGAGCAGAAGTCACAAGACCCTGAGAGTCCCCTTTGTTGCCAGGAGCGTCTGGGGAGGCTTTCCTCTGCTGTCTGCTTTACCTTTACAGCGCTACCCTAAGGAAGGACCTGAGCTTGTATTTAATCATTCTCCATCGTCTAATACAACCTCAGAAATCCGACATAGCTCTGCTGCCAGCTTTCGCTGCTTCTCGCTCGAGAGACATGGCTGCAAATATGGGTGACTCTTTAAAACCACCCTCTCCCTGACTTGCACACCACTTGGCATTACATTTCCATTACCCTGATCCCATGTGGACTGACAACGAAGCCAGGCAGGAATTCACGTGGGTAGGTTGTGCCCCGAGCACGCCAGAAGAGTGTAATAGATACCTCGGTGTTCGTCAGTTAACTGAGGCTGCAACAAAACATCTTCATTAGCAAGCAGTGCTAATGGCAGCACTATGACTAATTGTGTCCCCTGTCTTGACACTAAGAAGAGCTGGACTCTACCTCATCGAGGCTGCGGTTGGAGTTTTGTACTGTTTCTCAGGACCAATGCCACTCAATACATTTTAAGTACTTAAAGAGATTTTCAGTAATTGGTAAAAATTTGCTCTTCTTAGCAAACAGGTCTCAGATTTCCCGAGGAAATTCTGCTTTTGCTAAGTTTCTGAGCATCAGAATAAAGTTTCTGAGCATGGAATGCAGCAGGTCAGGCTGCTCACGTGGCCATCGCCCAGCGTGACGCTGCCTCGTTAGGGCTGTAACGGGCAGAGTGAAAAGCAAAGGAGAGTACGGTTCATCTCCTGGGCCAGATTCAGATTTTCTTACCCTCACGCTATGAGCTTTTGACCAAAGTAAGATGGGAGAAACTGCCCAAGGTGCCCCGACCAGAAAGAAACGAGAGAGGGTACGGCTTTCCTCTGACCGCTCTGCTTGTCTTCAGTTTGCCTGAGCAGCACGTGGAGACACGGAGGCGCTTGCGCCGTCCTCTGAACTAGTCTGTGCTATTTCACAGGTTCGATATTGCACATTTTACACAATTTCAAAGGCCATTTCCCTGTCCCACCCCAACACCCAGCCCTGGCACAAAGCCCCACACCATGCGGCCGTCACACAAGATTACGACAACCAAATTCAGCAGTTTTCATGACTTGTTACCAGGGTCATCGGTCCTACAGCTCCTGTCCATGGGGTGCAGACGTCTCAGCTGAACATAGGGACACAACTACTGCTGGGGCACAGTAAAATAACTACAGAAGAGAACCAATGCAACGGAGCCTCGTGCACGGACATACGCAGGTGCACGCACACAGACACGCCGCTCTTTGTGCTTGCAGTGCAAAGAAATGGTGTAAAATGCCATGACAGCAAAGAGATATCTACACCGGGACTGAGTGAGAGTCAGTGAAACGGGGAATGAAAAAGGAATAAAACTAGGAAATCAGCCAGTAAGTGATTTCCAGAGCTATCCAGCTTTTTGATCATCGCCTCCCACCTTCTCCCACATGCTTGGCAAAAAAAACTTGTTAAAAATAAACAACAAAAACTCTTCAGCATAACTCATTTCTGAGTGGGAAAACAGCTCAAGGCTTCACAGAACCCTCTTGACCAAGCTGTGCCAGCTCAGTCAATCACCCAGCACAACTTCCAGTGCCTCCCTGCCTTACTGTCCCCCCTCACAACCTAGAAACCCCCTCAGGAAAAAGAACACAGAATGAATACTTGCCACAACACGGTCACAATTGTGCTGGTAGTTTAAAATACAGCTGTTCCACTAAGATGCCAAGAATTAAAGCAACGCCAAATGGCAACAAGGTATTTTCCTGAACACATTTTTCCTGTGTTTACTTAGCAGCCATCATCCAACCATAAAAACAGCCTATTTCAGCACCCTACTGCTTCAATGAATCGTAAGTATGTAACAGCAGGCACCTCATAAAACATACAAGCAAACTCAAGACCGAGCGTTCAAGCCTACCTTGCCAAAGCTTCCCTTCCCAATCGCCCGGAGAATCTGGAAGTGGTCAAAGTTCACTACAAGGTAAAGAAAAAAGAATTTAAATTTGTAAATGCTTTACTGCAAAGATCTTACATTTAAAAAGAAGACAAGGAGACAGCTAAAGAGCACTGGTCAAGCTTTTATTGTAAGTCACCGTCTCCCAGGGAAGATGCGGGACAACAGCTGTTTTTCTTTCAACAGTGTCTTTTTACCTGTTTGAAGTCGCCAGCACACAGGTGGAATGAGATTACTAAAGAAGTGGTTTAGCACAAGTTAAAATACAGCTTCGACCCATGTCTGCACAGGACAAGTCTCACAGCGACGCCGCGCGCGCGTGCACAAACTCAGAGCGCGGCAGAGCGGAGGACGCGGGCGCACCGCACGCCCCGGCTGCGCTCCCCTGCCCGGCTCCGTACCGCTCGTGCACATCCAACACCCCGTCGCTCTGGCCTCTGTGCTTCCCAAAGGACAACACTGAGAGGACGAGGACTGACTTCCACGCTCCTCACATGCAAACCCCTCTGTACCACATCTGTTATTTTTTCCAGAGCCACGATGAGGAGTAATGAGACAAGAAGCCAGTGCAGCTGTAACACTCCAGCTACTGCCTTCATCAGCAGCCACTGCCAACAAAGTTATTTTTACTAAACTTGCTGTGGTCTAATGTAATATCAGTCTTAAATAAATAAAAAGATAGGTCTATTCATGCCAATCAAATAAATTGACAATCAAATAAATAAACACTGTCACAAAAGCCAATGTGAAGGACCCAGCCTTACTCCCATTCTACAGATTGCCCCTTTACACCTCAGTTCCTTGATGTCCTCCCCCAGTGAGCTGCACCACGAAGCCCACGGTGCAGACACACTCCCCACACCGGTGCCGGCTGCTGCACAAGCACACGCTTTAGCTGTTGGGCAGCCCGCAGTGGCCAGGCAGTGGGACTGGGTGACTGCTGTAGGGCCCTTCCAGCTGAACTACTGTGTTCTGTCCTAAGCCCGGTGTGCTCTCCAGGTGGCCATACGTGTGTAGGAGGAGGTCACCGGTGGACTGAGCTGCACCCTGCACAGCTCCACCCGCCAGCCCATGACATTTCTACCACGAGAGCCTGTCCGCGCGTGGGGACCCTCAGCATTTCCTCCCCAGAAAGCTCTCAAGGCTGGACAAAGAGAAATGCTTGGCACGGTCTTGGGGATTTGCAATGGGAATGATGCATGAGGTGGTCAACAGAGAGCACTGAACCCATGTTTGACCAACAGCAGAGACCAAAATCACACAGGAAGAGTGGGAGCAAAGAATTCACTATAAATATTCCGAGTCCCACTCCCAGGTCTTAAATAAATACACATCTGTCATCTCTGAGGATGAATCAAAAGCCCACGCATGCCCGTGGAGTTCCTATTACCCTTTTGTGCTAGGCTTATATCCAAAATATTGTTATTGTCACTTTTGTGGGACATTTTCTGCAGGAGAACTCAGAAAACTTTGCCAAATGAAATTGAAAATAGAGACTGGGCCAGTTCCTACCACATATCTCCCCCCACTCCATAAGCAATGCTGAAAGGCAGATGCACGGTCTCCTCCCCCGGGATGCTCCAGGAGACTCCATGAAAGACCACGTGGGCAAACCAGCGCTGCCCCGTCCTTCTGACACCTCAGCTACACGGGTGGTGTGTCACCTCCTCACCGCTCCCCTGCTCCCCAGGTGAACACCTCTCTTTGAGCAGGACTTGGCGCGTCTTGGGCTGAGAAGCCATGAAACATTGGCAAGACGCGGGTAAAGCCTGAAGCCAGTGGCCAGCTCGTCCGAGATGCCGCAGGAGCTGCAAACAGTCGCCTGCTCCCTCCTGTCTGACAAACCCCAGCCCTGGAAGGGAAAATCTGCAGCCGCGGGCTGCTTTTTATTGAGGCTTTTCCTACCACCCCCATTAGAGAGACTGCAGTGAGCAATGTGTAACCCCAGCTACATCTTGTTCACGAATACTCTTTCTGAAATCCAAAACATTAGCACACACAATGCTGAACCAATTTTTTTCACGTGCAAGTAAATCCATTAATTGAACTTCGGTCAGGAAGAAACACTCAAAGAGGAAACCCAGCTGTAGTCAGCACCTTTAAAGCACAGCATTTTCTTGGCAATTAAATGATGTGCAAGTGCTTGTGATCTGCCATCACTCCAGAAGGACAGTTTCTGACAATTCTTTATTATAATGCTTGGAATATTGTGTAGAAAATCATTGCTGCTGAGAAAACAAACCCAAAAGTGTCATTTCCATGTATCCATGACTACAACTGATCTAGAAAGCATGCTCTAGTCAACAGTGAAGAAACAAATCCAGATATGAATACTCACCAGGCCCTCGAACCTATCAGCAAAGATGTCACTTTTAATAAATTAAATACACAGGTCTGCTGATTTGAAGTACGGGTGACATTAGATGAACAGGCACTGACTGTTTCTTCAGTTTCATTATTTTCTTCAGGAATTAGTAAGCAATCCCATTAAAGAAAAAGCAAATCTCAACATTTGAGGAAGGAAATCATAGTAGCAGCATGTTGCTTTTTGTGCGCAACACACTGGATTTCTAAAAATGACAACATATCACTACAGAAAATGTGATTATCCCTAAAATAGAAATCCTGAACCTGCCTGGAACAATTACGTATGCTCCAGAGACTCCACTTTCTGTGAGCTGACAGGAGAAAGCTGTCTTTCACCCGCAACCAGAAGAGCTGACTGTTTGGGGGTGACTGGTATGAGGCCGAGTCACGGGCGGCAGCGGGGGATCTCGCCCCACGCGCGCAGGCAGCGGGAGATGGCAGCTGCTGCCTGTGCACAGGGCCGCGCTCACCCGCTGCGGCGACCGGCACCGCCCCGGCACTCCCAGTCTGCAAGTACAAATGGGTCTGGCTTGAGGCTGAACCGGAGGAACCCAGGAGAGGGGGAGAGGGACCTGGAAACCTGGGATGCTTTAGGAAGCACTTCTTTACCACGAGGGTGGTCAAACCCTGGAACGTGCTTGCTGGAGGGCCCCACGCTGGGCAGTGCTCAAGGACAACGTCCTTAACAACATGCTTTAACTTGTCAGCGCTGAGCTGGTCAGGCAGTTGGACTAGACGATCGCTTTAGGTCCTTCAAACGGAAATAGTCCTGTCCTATTCTATTCTATTCTATTCTATGCCACGCCATGCTGTTCTGTTCTATGCTATTCCCATCTGCAACGTACAAACACAAGGCAGTGCAGCACCGCGGCGCAAGGACAATGACTTGTTGGTCACACCACAATCCAACGCCATCTGTGGTGTTGAAATGCCCCAATGGATATTTCGTTATCTCCTCGTGGAAAAACTACACTAATTATTCCTATTGACTCCTCTAACAGCTCATTATCAATATAGCACCTTCACAGGTCAGTGGAATTGCTCAACGTAAGACGTTGGCTTTTGCCACCAGAGACACATGCCTCTTCCTGACTCTCCCTGGCATCAAGTGACAAAGGATGAATCACAAATAAAGATAAATATCGTGACCTGGATTTGCTGAGTTCGATGCGTTTTTGTTCTGTCTCCAGGAACGCATGAAAAGCAGGCTGGCAGGGTTTCACACGCCTGTTGGGCCTCACCAAACCTCACGCGGCCCAGTCCAGCCCCCTTCGCAAGAGAGAGCCAGGTGCTGCACTGACGTCTCTCTAATTAAGATTTCATTGTCGTCACAAAATGTACTGTGTGATAAAGCAGACTGGACGCACAGCTTCTATTTTCCAGTGAAATAAAGAGAATGAAGAATAAGTTTTGCTGCAAAAATTCTTTATGCAGAAGGACGAGTATGCCTCAATGTAAGATGAAAAAAAATGAGGGTTTTTTCTTTACTATCTTAAAATTACGAATGTCTTCATTATTTTTGATATTTATTCTGCATTTATTTACAAGATATCTAAAAGTATGGCAAGACAGAACTACCATAAAACTTCAGATACACAGTGGACATCCAGTGAGGGTTTAACATCAGGACCTGGTATTAATGTCCAATAGTAGGAAAACAATGGATGCAGTTAGTAAACCCGGTATCTGATATCCTCAAATCTGGGGAAAACAGAAAATTAAAAATCACGTTTTAAGGATCAAGTCAACCTTTCACTATTTATCTGCATGTTTCCCAGCTTCATCAATAAAAACAGGGAAGTTCTAACTCCAAGAATGACTCTCTACAACGCTAAAGACCTAAGAAATTCTTTTTTGAGTCTTGCATCAGGAAATTTGTAAGGCTAGTATGGCATATCAACCTTCTCTTTCTATCAGTGTAATTCTATATGTTGGCATAATTAATAGCATTTGCCTACCTATTATATTCCTGCAATCTAGCTTTGGAAGAAAGCACCGCGGTAATTGATGTAGAAACATTAACACGGGGCCGCAGCAACCACAAGTGTGCTGCCACAAAATGCCCAGAGTTCCAGCCCACAGAAAAGCGAGTCACAGCTCAGACTTACGAGTCACGGCACCCATCGATCCCAGCCACGTCTGCCAAGCCCAAGGCAGAGGATGGAGAGCGGGCAGCCATCCGCGCCGCGCGGCAGCGGGACAGCCTGCAGGGAACGCGGGGCACTGACGTCGGGGAAAAGCATCGTCACAGTCAGAGGACAAGGAAGAGGAAGCCCAGCGGGATCAGCAGATGTCGGGATTCGGAGCAGCTTTGAGAGGGATGGGGAGGGTCTGAGCAAGGGGATGGGGCTCAGGGAAGCGCTGCAGAGACCCCGAGGGAAGCACAGCGTTGCTGCAAATGCAACCCTCTGGCAATTTCCAAAGAAGAGGTGAGCCTGCCAAAAACAGCGGGAGAGAGAGAGAGGCAGGACAACAGGAGGGACAGGCAGGACTCGGTATGAAAGGCTTTCAAACTGGAGGATGAACCTAGCGAATTGGAAAGATCAGTAAGACCAGGGAGATCAAAAGTGAGATTTCTGATTAGAGGTGAGGTAAAGCAACGTGGGGGGAAAAGCAGAGGTATCTGACAGAGAGAGGAGGCAAAGGGCAATGGGGAAGGCTGTCAGCAACCCTCCCAAAGCCCAAAACCCTCTGAACACAAGGCATCCATTTTTCTCTAACTGGGAGGCTCTATACGGCGCAAGAAACCACTGCTTTCCTTTCTGTCACTGGGAGAAGCACAAGCAATACGTTCGGTCTCCAACATCTCAGGCTGATCTGTTTTGCCTATTCATATCCACAGAGAAGATTACATGGGTGAGAAAAATGGAAATGCAGTATAATACGACTGACAGGAAACTCAAGCGAACATTAACTGCCCAGGAATTCAGGGAATGCTGGTAGATAATGAAAGAAATTAAAGGTATAAATACAAGCCCAGCGCTATAAATGAACCCCTTTAGAAAATAAAGATTCAAACATATTATTAGGAAGCAACTCTGAAGTCGTGTAAAAACAGTGAGTTATTGTATGATTAAAAACGAATCTCTGCCACTCCATAAGGAATCAAATACACCATACAAAGCAACTGCAAAGTCATTTTAGGAAGATTGGGTTACTGATATTGGATACAAAAATGTTTGCATTGGCCAGAAACCATCCCTAATTAGTGCAAAAATACTGCTTGCGTTGGCCAGGAACCCTTCCAAAGGAGTGCAAGTGTATTACATTCATCTGCTTCTCCATCAACCAGCTCAGGAGCCACCAGAGATTGCGGAGAAAAACACAGCACCTTGGCCCTTGTGTTCTGTATGCTTTACAAATGCTATTTCTGTTAGAATAAACAATGTTACTTTGCAATAACAACCCAGGGAGGCAAACGGGTTATTCATTAACCACCCAGCCGAGCTCTCCCTGGGTGCAGATGAGCGAGCACTACACGAGCTCCCGGTGGTCTTGGCCAAAAGGAGCGGAGACGCCGTGCGCGATACGCGCGCAGGCTGGCGGGCGAGCAAGGCACGGCGTCCAGAGCGGTTACCCTCCCCTGGCTGCGGGGCACGCCGTGCCCTCAGGGCTGGTGGCAGGAGGCAGCCCGCACGGAACACCCGCCAGAGCCCCCCGTGCCACCCGAAACGCAGGACTGACGCCCCGAGGCCAATACCAAAGACGCTTTTGTTTCTCCATGCTCCCACGTGTCCAGCGAGTATTTCTAGAAGAGCACTGCCTCTCGGCAAAGCTCTCTGCTAAATGGTCCGTTTTATAGTACTACCACTTGTTAAACAGCTTCCAAGCAAATTACAGAGTGTTGGTGTTGAAAAAGCAAATGTTATGTGGGGATTCACCCCGCTGCCCATGTAAGTGCTGCAGGGGTCGCCTCGGAGCCCTCCCCGCGTGGGAGGTCTCATCGCTTGGCAAAGCCAAGGCTCGTTGTTCATCAGCCCGTGGCGGGCAGAGCACCTCATGGCTCCTGCGCCTGGGAACCGCGGCCACCGAGCACCGACCGCCCAGCACGGGGGGCTCTGCGGGAGGTGGCCGTGCGGCTCCGCCGAGGCCGAAGCTCACGCATCACTGCGTCCCCCTCCCACTGCGTCCCACTCACACCGCCGCTGGGACAAGGGGAGCAGGCGGGTGCCGGGCTGGCGGGCGGCAGAGGCAGAACCAAAAGCAAACCTGTGCCAGGAGGCTCTGCCTGCGGAGAAGCTGGAGGAGCCGCGGCCCGGAGTACAAGCAGCCATCCTCCACCGAGGACACAAGTTCATCCGGTCCCATGCGCGGCGACTGCAGGCTTTCCAGGGCAGAACCATCCTGTCAAATTTGTGAGGGAAAACTTCATATGCAGCTGGAATAAAATCTCTCCAGCAAATAATCAAACTCTTCCAGTGCACCGAGTCCAAAGTAGAGCAGAGCTGAAGCCGTTTGATCACAGTATCGTGACTGCTAATTAGAGCCCTACCAGGAATGACGGGAAGGCATCGTTTTTATCCCAGTTCCTTGGATGTGTCACTGTCACAAACCCATGACCTGTTTCCTGGGGCAGACGCACATTTCAGAAGGCAGCGCCGAGGTGTGGGTTTTGATGCAGGAGGACCCTGCAAGGAAAGGCTGAGGGGCAGAGAAAAGAAGTCTCTGCCTGCCCAGCAGCAATCCCGGTGCCTCTCCCATCTGCCAGGTGAAAAATTCTCCCGCGGAGGAAGCGTGAGGAGGGACTGGGCTCTTGGAGCCCTCTGCCCAGGCTACACGTGTGCAGACGAGCAGAGAGACGAGAGCTCTACTGGGTATTTGAGCATTACTCACAGTCTAGATTACTTTTGATTATTACAGAGTGAAGGAAAGACAAGACTTTTCAAATTCATGCCTTCTATTAATATTTTTGACCATGAATGGAAAAGAAAATGGTAAAAGAAGCAACCCTGGGTGTAGGAAGAGTAAAGCTGATACACAGACTCTTCAGGAACGGCATGTAAATTAATTGAGTGCTAAATATGCCATTAAATCCATGAGGCCGTAATGATCCAAGCACTGCCCCTCCAGACACGAGCAGGAGGTGTCTTCAGCCACCTACCCAGCACATCCCATCTTGGTGTTCCCCAGGGGTCAGTACTGGGTCCAGTCCTCTTCAATATATTCATCAATGACCTGGATGAGGGGACAGAGTGCACCCTCAGCACGTTTGCCGATGACACAAAGCTGGGGGGGGTGGCTGACGCACCAGAAGGCCGTGCCACCATCCAGAGAGACCTGGACGGGCTGGAGAGTTGGGCAGAGAGGAACCTTATGAAATTCAACAAGGGCAAGTGTAGGGTGCTGCACCTGGGGAGGAATAACCCCCTGCACCAGGACAGGTTGGGTGCTGACCTGCTGGAGAGCAGCTCTGTGGGAAGAGACCTGGGAGTCCTGGTGGACAACAGGATGACCATGAGCCAGCGATGTGCCCTTGTGGCCAAGAAGGCCAATGGCATCCTGGGGGGCATGAAGAAGAGCGTGGCCAGCAGGTGGAGGGAGGTCATCCTCCCCCTCTACTCTGCCTTGGTGAGGCCATACCTGGAGTACTGTGTCCAGTTCCGGGCTCCCCAGGTCAAGAAGGACAGGGAACTGCTGGAGAGGGGACAGCAAAGGGCTACCAAGATGATGAGGGGACTGGAACACCTCTCTTATGAGGAAAGGCTGAGGGATTTGGGTCTCTTCAGTCTGGAAAAAAGACGGCTGAGGGGGGACCTTACCAACACTTATAAATACTTCAAGGGGGGGTGTCAGGAGGACGGGGCCAGGCTCTTCTCAGTGGTGCCCGGGGACAGGACAAGGGGTAACGGGCACAAACTTGACCATAGGAAGTTCCACCTAAACATGAGGAGGAACTTCTTTACCCTGAGGGTGGCAGAGCCCTGGCACAGGCTGCCCAGAGAGGTGGTGGAGTCTCCGTCTCTGGAGACATCCCAAACCCGCCTGGACGCGTTCCTGTGCAACTGCTCTGGGTGACCCTGCTCTGGCCGGGGTTGGACGGGATGAGCTCCAGAGGGCCCTTCCAACCCTGTGATTCTATGATTCTATGATTCACAGCAGCCTGGTCCCCTGGAGCCTGACCCCAGCTCCACCTCGCCACATACCGGCAGAGAAGGCTCCATGGGCACAGCGAAAGGCCCTGAACTAATTTTCTGTGCCAAATAAATTAAGCTGAGCCTGAAGTGCCTGTGACGGCACGCCAGCGCTACACAAGGGTAAGCTGGTCTGTGTCGTCCCCCTGACTTGCCCTGTCCCTGGGGCACGCGGTATGGAGCCAGCAGGACTCCCCGGACAGGACCCCGCTCGGAGGCGTCCCGCCGGCACTGCCGCACGCCGTGGCAACGAGCAGAACTCACGCTGGTGGGGGCAGGAAGAAGGGGAGGAGGACTGGGCTGAAGGGCCGAGCCCCAGCTCCGCAGCACTGCTGCTGCCAGCGCAGGCGCGCGGCCGCCCGGCTGGCTTCACAGCATAATCACCACTTCTCGCACCACAGCACTAGTAATTATTTTTTTTCATCTCCCTGCTCCTTATCCCAGAATAGAACAAGAGGATCAGGAAGGTCATTTGAGCCGTTTAATTCTGGGACGGTTCCATCATAATTACAAAGTTTGATTTTCCCAGTGGCACAGGGGAAGAAAGAGGGAACCAAATCTCCCCCCAGTCACCTCCGCGCTTCGCAAGGCCAGCCCTGCTCCTGCGCCCAGGCTGCGCCCACCCGCTGGGATTCCGCACACCGGGAACCAGGACATCCACCACACTGGCAGAAATGCCGGGCACGGTGCTGCCGGGCTGCAGCGTCACCACAGCGGGATCACGCCGCGAGAACGCCGCACCCAACACTTGCACCAACTAATGCGCTTTATATTTTCCACATAAAATGCTTGCAGACAAGGCTTCTATAGAAGTGTATGTACACGCACACACCATTACACATACACACATATATGTGTGTATATATATATATCTCTGTGCCTGAAAGGACTGATCAGGCAGTGGGCAGAAAGACTCCTCGCTGTTCATCTTTCCCCTTTCTTTAGCCGAGAGCAGAGTGGGATCTCACCATGGAGGATGGGCAGGGACGTCTCTAGGAGCAATAAGCGACCTGCAAAATCAGCCGGTGCTGGAGCAGGAGACGCCGCTCCAAAGAAAACCGGCTCCCAGATGCTGGGCACCGCAGCAGCCGGGCACCGCGCCGGGGGTCAGCTCTGCCGCAGACCTTGCCACAGGCAGCCCCGGGACTCCCCACGCCACCGTCCCAGCCCCGGGCCAAGGGCTTCCCCACGCGGGCCGGCCAGCGCGGGAGAGGCGCGGGTGGCCCCGGGGATGGCCGCGGTGCCAGCGGCGCAGGCAGAAAGCTCAGGGAAGGCGTCCCGCTCTTCCGTGTGGGTCCTCTTCTCCAGGAATCCAAACCCCAACAACCAGCTTCTAATGGGCCAAGCAGGTAAACATTTTACCCAGAAGGTGCAAATTACCATTAAAACGCACTATGACATTCCTTCCTTGAAGGCACGGCATTTTGCATTAGAAAACAAACCTAATTAAATTCCAAATTCAGCTTCCATCTTTTATCAAGCTGACAGATTGGACGTGTACTCTAGCCTTTAGTTGTTTTGTTGCTTTTTTCCCCCACTTCTACAGCTTAGAAAATTTTATTTCAAGCAACTAAAATTGATTCACCAAAAATAAGAAGAGTCTTTATAGCACATGTTTATAGTAGCATAACATTAGCAATAAACATCTGCTGCTAAATGTTACTTACTGTTTTTGCGACATATGTTATAAATGATAAATGGATGACTTTAGGTGCCTTATAAAATATTTAGGTTGTATTGTGTTCAGGGCTAGGCCGCGACTGCTAAAAACCCTACAGTGAACAGAAAGCACCTCAGTAAAGTGAAACAGTTTTAGACAAATTTATTCCAATAAAAATTGTAAAGCTGGCTATACCAAAACATTGAATTCATTTCCTCACTTTAATTTTCTTTTACAGTGTGTAGGGAAGTGGGAAAGTCTCTCCTCCTCTGGAATGTTTTCAAAACTGACCGTGACAGTACCTTTCTCTACAATAAGGCCTCCCTTGCATTTTAATTTCAAAAGGTAAAAAGAATAAATAATTACACCTAATGAAATGTTTGACCCCAAATGAAGTTTTGCTTTCTCTGCTGAAAAACGCGGATTTCACGTAAAACACCCGAGGTGGGTATTTTAGCTCGACGCGCAGCTGAACCCCCGGCCCCAGCGCGCGGGAGCTGCCCCCGGCGCGCCCCGCCGCAGCACCCGCTTCCGCGCCCGCCCCCGAGCTGAACACAAAGTTTGAGGCAAGTTTGCCATTTCCATTCCAAATTGAAGGCTGATGAGCTGTTTTGCTCAGCGCAACAGCAAAGTTTGGGATTTGTCAGCCTCAGTTCACTTCCACCCATGGGAAAACGGTTGTGTTTTATGTAGGTACCGTATGTTTGGCTCTGCGGTGGTAAGGTTTGCTGAGCAATGCCACTTTAAACACAATTAAGGAATTCTCATGGGAGGATGCAGAAACCTCCAGTAATCAGAAATAAAATCCAGCCAATGAAGAAATACACCGTTTCCAGGAGGAAACTCACACTACTACAGGAAACCAGCTCCAGGCCTCCGAGTCTCATGAGAAGGCAGCTACTACCTTCAGACGGACCAGGAGTCCACAAGGGACTCTGGTGATAAAGCAGAAAGCATGAGGAAGGAGAAAAAAAGCAAATATTTTAAAAATTTGTAATAAAATTGGGGATGTAGAAGTTCAAGAACCATCTCCAAAATTAAATTAAAAGGTATATGAAAGAGATGGATCTTTTAAAAGTCTAAGAAAGTAATTTAATTAGGAATTTGTTTAATGCAGGATTTTTTTTCCCTTTATGGGGTTGCACACCTAGCCTCATGGGACCCCAGTTTGTCTTTTCATGTCCTTAAACATAACTCCAGATAAACGTGTTTTACACACCCAGCAAGAGAGTTTTTATGTTACCGCAGCCTGTTCAGAGAAATCCTCCCTTAACTATTTTCTTCTAAAAGTCCCCTCAGTACAGCAGCCACACAAGCCCCGTCCAGCCCGGCCTTGAACCCCTCCAGGGATGGGGCAGCCACAGCTTCTCTGGGCAACCGGGGCCAGGGGCTCACCCCCCTCACAGCAAACAATTTCTTCCCCAGATCTCACCTAAATCTCCCCTCTTCCAGTGTAAAACCCTTCCCCCTCGTCCCATGGCTCCCCTCCCTGATCCAGAGTCCCTCCCCAGCTTCCCTGGAGCCCCTTTAGGGACTGGCAGGGGCTGGAAGGTCTCCCCGGAGCCTTCTCTTCTCCAGGCTCAACATCTTTGTATTTTAATATCAGCCATAACCCCAGGAACGTGTAACACGGGGAAATGAAAACTGCCGAAGCCCTCGGCTCCTCCCGCCCCTCTCGGCACAGAGAAGGACCGCGCTCCGTAGGAGGCAGCAGCGGTGCAGCGGCGTTGGCCACGCTCTGCAGAACCTGTCACCCGCTGCAGACATTGAAGCGGCGTGGTGGTTTGCTCCTTCATTACAACCTTCCTCATCAGACCTGCTACCTCATAAAAAATGGATATTGCAGCATTCCTCAGCCTCCACACTTGCGAAGAAAACCTGCACTGCACCCTTGAGCTGTATCTGAACTGTAAAATATTTAAGCCCATCCAGAGATGCTTGATGAATCCTGAAAACACGGGCATGCCAGTAGGGTTTGCAGCTAAGCTTATGCAAAACCATATTTAAGTGGAATGAGGATGTGTCTTAAGACCTGCCAGAGAGCAGGCGCTTGCTGTGACTGCTGTCCCGAGGACACCACCGATGCCCTTTTCCTGCTGACACGCGAGACAGGTCCTACCGACCAGCAGGACCAGGACCAGAACCAGCTGTTCTTACGGCAACCTCTTCGACAGCAATGTTCTTGCTCATTTTTTCTCTTGGAAGCCCCTCCAGCATGACCTGGGATGGAAAAGGCTCCACGAGAGAAGGGGAAAGACCAACGTCACACAGCTCATGGTGCCTGGGCAAAAACTGCCCCGGGGCCCTGCAAGCCGAGGTGCTTGCCTTGCTCCTGGGGGCGCGCGGCAGGAGCTTTCCTGGGCGTCTCTTACACAGACAGCTAGGGAAATAATTAATGCCAGGTTTTACTGCTCTGTGGGGAAGCAGTTCTGTCAACCAAACCTAATTGCCTTATTTGAAATTTCCAGACAGCACGGCAAAGGAAGGCAGCGGTGCTGGCCCCTGCTCTGCACTGAGCTGGGGGGCTCGGCGCTGCCCGAGCGCGGTGAAGGCTTTGCACCGCGGATGCCAGTGAAACATACATTACATGGATTAAGAGCAGGATGAGCTGTGGCTTTCTGGCACAGTTTTTAAAGCATTAACCATTTTTCAGTCCTGTCTAATATAACCAGGATAGATTTTTTTTCACATTTATGCCACAGTAATAGTTTCATTTAGTGTCCCAAACTTGCAGTGTAATAAATACATGGTCTATAACAGAAATAAAGTCTGCTTATCTTCATGAACTTACCTCACCTTGCCGTTCTGACTGTACAAGGGAAGCCATGAAATGAGAAGTTAATTCTTTAAATCATTTTGATCCACAATTTAAATGGAAATTGAACAGGAACAAAGCCACCATTGAGGGTCTGATACTAAAATGGCTTCAGATCCTCAGGTCTTTAGTCCACCTTCATCCTGAGGACGAGCACAAGCCTGAACCTCGTGTCTTCCTTCAGTAGGAACCTTCTTTGAGTGAATTTGCAGAATTTAAAGGATGCAAAGGATTCGTGCTGCCCTCCTGCACAGGAGCGCATTTTGCTCCGAAAGCACCCTACCTTTCATGTTATGGCTTCTCCTCTATGTTAATCACTTTAAAGTTGCTGAATTATTCACCATTCAGAAAATACATTTCCACTGCCTAGAGTTGGCAATCGAAAATGACTTACAGAAATAGGTCATCCCCATCCCATAGAAGAATTAACATACACTTCATGCGCTTCCCTCCCCGCCAGTTTCCATTTTTAAGCTCTGCTCCACGTGAGGATGGGCCAAATTTAAACCGTCTGCATTTTTCGTGCTGCTCCATCACGTTAAACCCACAGTCTTCACAAAGTGCCCTGACTTTACATTTTTAATAAACCGCACCCAGCAACAAAATTAATAGACCGACTTTTGCCTGGTATTCCCACAAAACACTGAACAAAGCTTTAAGGATAATTGCAGAGGAACACAAGTTTTCCAAAGCCGCTACCTCAGCTTAAGAAAACCCCCTCCCGCCTGGAGCCCAAGCGTCACCCCCTCGGCCCCGAGGGTTTTGCACCTGCCTTGCGGGGGGAGCGGGCCGTGGGTTTCTTTCCTTTCTTTTCTTTACCTACGTACCTCCCTAATAAACAGGTTTTAACATGACATTTAAAAAAAAAAAAAAAGGAGAGAGAATTTTTGCTGGCACGTGTAATTTGCTGTTTTTACACATCTCCGAATTAAATGCAATTTGCTGGGGCCTGTTCCCCAGCAAGCTGTTAGCCATGCCCAGGCTGCTGTCTATTGGGTCCACATCCATTTCTCCTCGCTGGGAAGCACAGAACGAGGGCCCTGCTCAAGCTTTCTGTTCCTGCGATGCTTCGCGCAGGCGGAGGTGGCACTTGCCAGCGTTTGATGACATGGAAATCATCCTGGTATCTCCAGCCTCTGGGAAACGGGATTCAGCTAAGAACACACAAGCGGCACATGAAACCTGAGTACAAAGCAGGAAATCCTTCCCGTACCGGCACTGGAACGGATGATAAAGAGCAGAATCGGGATCCAAGTGCAGCACGTGGCCGGGGAGCAAAGGGAGCCTGTTCTGGCGGGTGCAAAGGACGTCGCGGGACGTCAGGGGACGTCAGGGGACACAGCCCCGGCGCTGCCGAGGGCCCAGCCAGCCTGTTCCGGGCTCCAACTCGGGTCCGCAGTGGATCGAACGGACTCCCCGTGTGCCGCTCGCTGAGCAGCCGTTCCGCAGCGCGGGGCATGCCGTGTGCTGCGCGCCGTGCCCACCGGAGCCACCACGGCGGGGATTTACTCTCGGCAGAGACCGTGCGGGGATGGCAGAGCAGGATTATGGATGGGCTGGACACTCGCTGCGTGCAGGGCAGCACCTGCAGGTCCCAGGTGGATAAAGCGCAGAAATAACGAGGAGAGGTCCATGAACCGTTGGAATTCTAAAGTCCAAGTTCAACTCTATTCACAACGGCAGCGGTAGAGCTCGGGGATGGCATTTTAGCCCAGCAGAATCTACTTTCCGAATCACTCTCACGAGACGACGGTTTCCCTGGTAAAGCTCTGGAAGGTGCCCATCTCACTGCACCAAAAAAACACGCGCCCTGTGGTCAATTTAGTGAAGCGCCAGGGACCCGCCTTAAGCCAGACTGACGTTATAGGAGTTAACACCGGCTGCTTTCAGCGGGGTCCACTGACACGAGCCTGGCAGAGAATCCACCGCAAAACCGGTCCTTCAGGCATGGGATCTCTTTGCAATGGGATCCTGCTTGTTTGGGATTCACACCAAGTAAGAGAGATGCCGATCATGGAATAAAACCTGCCCTGCCATATGCAGTGGATTAATTACCGCATCGTTTTGCTCCCGTAGCAGGTCGAAGCGATCATTACCTACTCAGGAAAACGAGTGCTAATAATAGTATCGCTCACAATCTGGTTCCAGCATTCCATTCAACCCAATTGTTCAGCTCAACAGCAAACAGCTTACACTAATTCCTACTAACTTTTAATACTTGTGTATTGAGAAATACAGAGTTCACGCTGAAAGGGCACAAATTCTAATACACAGCGGGATTAACTCTTCATGCATTAAACTTAATTATGTGCAGTCAGGTGGCACTTGATATTCCTTCTTCCTTAGCTAAACCCAACAACACACGTTTAATGATTTCGGTGCACATACGCTGATGGAGCTAATTAGGACTCCTGGAGGGCTGAGCTCAACTTTTTCAGTGTTGTCTAAACTGAAAACAAAATGTTCCAGAAGCCACACTGCGCAGCGCGGGCTCTGCGCAGACAGCTCGCTCCTGTGAAGCAGCAACAACCCAACCACCTTTGCTGGGCAAAGTGAAAATATCTCAAAAGATAAATAATGAACACTCCATTTCTTGGGCTTCTAAAGTGTTTCACCGTTGACTCCAGTTTCAGGAGGATCAAACCGGGAACCAAATCGAAACCTCGCTTACGTACTTTGAAATGGATTATGCCAGAGGCGAAATAAAATAAAAGCTTAATTTAGAAATAAAAGCAATAAACAAAATAAAATTCCCCCATCCCTGCCGTGGTATTGAACGTGAGAAGGGCGCACCGCTCACTCAGGTTGGGCGGTAGCTGATCACCACCCCCGTCGTACCTTACCGTGCTCTTTCAGCCCAAGAGCGCGGTTCCGCCGCGTTAGCTGGCCGTGCCATGGCGAAGCTTTAAGCTGTCTGGCAGAAGCCAAGGCAACAGAAGTCAGGCGAGGATGAAGGTCAGGCCAGCACGTGAGACAAGGACCGTGCCGAGACATGCCTGGGCATCTCAGCCCTTCATCTGAGATCGCCCCGGGCCACCCAGCCCCAGCATCTCCCAGCAGCCCCACGCACAGGGTGGCCAGTGGCCGCGCTGGCTCCTGGCCGCAGCCGGGGAACTGCCTGGGAAGGCAGAAGGGTTTACCCATCTTCTCCCAGACCATGCTTTCAGGCTGCTGACCCGCAGCAAGCTCCGCGATGCCGATCTGTGCACTGACATGTGGAAGGGAAAACTTGAGCTCGAGCCTTTCCTGGCACAGAGGTGGGAGTATAGGGATGAAACTTACGTCCCACTCCTGTCCGTGCCCTCGAGGTGGGAGTGGGGACACAGAGGAAAGGCTGGACCGCGTCTCACTCTGGAGGCTGTGCTCCTACATATCCTCTCCTCAGCGGCACCGTGGGTGTCAAGTTGCCACCTGCTCGTCTCCCTCCACTTCTCTGCAGGCAGGTGTTTTTGACCCAGCTCAGTTCCCTGAACCAGGTCAGACAGCTTTCCCACAAATCCCACAGGCTGCCCACGGAGGTGGTGGAGTCTCCATCCTTGGAGGTATTCAAAAGCCATCTGGACATGTCCTGGGCAACTGGCTCTAGGCAACCTTGCTTGAGCAGGGGGTTGGACCAGGTGACCTCTGGAGGTCCCTTCCAACCTCAACCAGTCCGTGACTCTGTGGTCACCAACACAGAAAGCTAACGGGAAGGTACAGTGGGAATCACCACACAGATGAAGTCATTGGATACCGGTTTAAGGAAACAGAGACCGAAATGACCGGCCTTCTGACCGGCTCCTGCTTCCACCACTTCCCTACACGATTACTCTGCAGTGTCCCAGCACGCTCCTGTACCAGCTGCTTCAGACCCCCATCCAGAAAAGTGCTGTTCATCTTCATACTGATGTTAATGCTCCATGTGGCGTTTCATGGGCGCTCCCAGACCTTCGGTGGGCTCTTGTGCCCAGGCGGGGGATGCAGGAGCTCCACCAGCAGCTGCCCTGGAGCAGCGGGGCTGGATGTGCCCCGAGCGTCCTGTGCGCTCCATATGGACACGCTGCTGGGGCACGGACGCGTGGTCCCAGCCCGGCACACGGGACGGCGGGCGAGCGGATGGCGTGCGCCCCACAGGCAGGAGCCACGGAGCCGACCACCCTCCTCAGCCCTCCCCGGACGCTGCTGCAGACGCCGCAGGACCTGCCTGGCCCAGGAACTGCAGCTGAGGAGAACAAACAGCTGCGAGACTGGAGCCGCGAAGAAAAGCGAGGCAGAACATCTCCATATTCTCAAGAGCCAGTGAAGTTATTTGTTACAACACTGGGCTGTATGATTATGGTACTAAAAATGCATATTTGGGAACGACATCAGGAAATCCTGCTTTCTGAGAAAGCGCTGACCTGTTTTAAGACTCTGTGAAAAGAAATACTGCAAACCATTACATTTGTATTGAGATGTTACTGATTAAAGGTACAAATCCAAGCTCAGGGTTTTCTTCTGTCATTTCCAAAAAGAGTGACGATATTCAGCAACACGTTACAAATGCTTTTCTGTAACTTTTTATTTAAAACCACATTAATTTAATGAATAACATCTTTGTTCAGTCTGCTCATTACTGGTATTTTACTACTATCTGACTTGTCAGAGCAAAAAAGAAATTGGAAGAGAATTACTAGTATCAGAAAAGCCCAAGTTTCAGAGTATTTTTCTTCAACCAGAATAACATTTTTAAACTACCATCATCCCCTCTCCACTCAGAGAGGCCTGGTAAAGAGCCGCGCAAGGGCCAGCCATCCTGTCCTGAATTACAGTGCCATTTTCCAAGTTTTTATGAACAACCGCAAGCCTAATGGAAGCTGACACCGGAGGAGCTCTGGGGAGAGGGCCCACCGCCCCCAGAAGAAGCGCCGCAGGAATGCAGCGAGCATCGCTGCGTCGGGCCGGTGGCTGCAGCACCGCGGCGCCGGGGAAGGACCAACGTGTTTCCCAGCAGGAAACCCACTGCTCTGCTTCTAACGAGCTTTGCTTTAACGAGCTTTGCCGCACGCAGCGCCTGGCCTGAGCCACCGATGGGACAAAGCCCAGCCACGGCGCAGGCAAGGAGGCTCCGGCGGCAGCTGCGTGGCCCGAGGAGCCCACGGGGACGAGCAGAGGGCGAGACGTGCAGGAGGAGCAGAGGGGGGACCCCGCTCCCGCTGGCGGTGCCGGGGGCTGCGGCACAGCAGCCGTACAGTGGGCTGGATGGTGGCCACGCTCCCACCCCCCGGTTCTGCCGGGGAGAGAACAGAGCAGGCTGCTGCGCTCTTCTGAGGGGAGACCTTCTCGCTCCCTACAGCTCCCTGGAAGGAGGGGGGAGCCAGGGGGGGTCGGGCTCTTCTCCCAAGGTACGGGCCATGGGACAACAGGAAACGGCCTCCAGTTGCGCCAGGGGAGGTTTAGGATGGATATTGGGAAAATTTTTTACACAGAAAGGGTTGTCAAGCACTGGGAGAGGCTGCCCAGGGCAGTGGTGGAGTCGCCATCCCTGGAGGTGTTTAAAAGCCGGGCAGACGCGGTGCCGAGGGACGTGGGTCAGTGGTGGGTTTGTCAGAGTTCGGTTGATGGTTGGAGTCGGTGACCTGAAAGGTCCCTTCCAACCCGGGCAGTTCTACTATTCTGTGATTCAGCCAGCCATGCCGCCTTCTGCTTCGGGCAGCTCACCTGCTTTCCAGCACTTTTCTTTTTTCCCCAAAAAATTTATCACCTACAAAAAAGTCTCTTTTGATAGCACTTAAGAGAAAGAAAAAAAAATAATCCTATTAACATGGCCTCTGATTCTGAAGTATAAATCCCAGAAGCCCTCCCACCAGCTGATGTATCCCATGGGACCTCGGTGAGATGACGCAAACCTGCTCAATGCCCGGGTGCTCCCCGTGTGTGCGTGTGGTGCTGCCGCCCCCCCCTTCGCACGCCCCCGCGGCGGGGCGGGAGCATCCCCCGGCCCCAGCGCTGCGGGTGAGACGGGGACCTGCCGCAGCGCTGCCCCGCTGCAGCCGACGGAGATCCCCCTCCATCGGCAAACACAGCCGCTATTTTCAGATCTCCCGACTCCCACTTCACGTGTCAGCAAATCTACATCTCAAAAATACATCCACTCCTTCCCTCGCACGCACGGAGCGCTCTGGGCAGCCGGGGAGGAAATTGTGCTTACTCACTGCAGCACTCGGCTGCTAATGGCACGGCTTTAACCGGCGCAGAGGCTCTGCCGCCCCGGGGTGAGCACCGGGGGCACCCCGCATCTCCCCAGGAGGGGGTCACCACGGCCCTTCTTCTGCCCCGCGCCTGCCAGTGCAGACCCGGCTGCCGGGATAGCGCCCAGCTCCCCCCGAGCCGCAAACGCCAGTCGGGCTTCCCAAAAGATGGTGTCTCCAGCCAATACAGAGGCATTTCCATCATCTCCCAGAGGCAGGCACAAAAAGAGCTTCAAAACCAAATCCTTTTAACAGGCAACTCATTCAGAATTATTTCTACATTATTGTTAAAGGACTGACAGCAAATCCTCTAGGCCGGTCTCGTTAGGTATTGCCCACAACGTGACTTCAGACTGCAGAAATTCACGCCTGTTAAGACGACACCAGCCTTCTCTTGCTGGAAAACCTAAATTCTGTGTTTCTGCCATTTCTCCAAGCAGAGAATTCACGGCACGTGAAATCATCAGACGGCGAGACCACAGCATCATACACAAAAGGAAAATACAGGATTAGCCAGACCCCGACGTTAAACTGTCCCCTCTCGTCTTCCCCGTTCCCCTGCCTGTACTTTATTCCCCCTCTCCTGTTTCATTTCACTTACAAATTCACATTTCTTTCCTCCCACTCAAATACTGTGGCAAACTGGTACTCGGCTCCTGCTGGAAACACACTGATTGAGATGCATTAATTCATGTAAAATCCTTTCCACTTTTCTACACCAGCAAGAGAAAAAGATCATTCTGAAGTCTGAGATAAGTGACTGTGGTGTTCGTACAGAACCGGCTCTCTGTCACGGTAGGTGACACTTATTTCCAACATGGCTGCAAAAATTGCTACTCAAACTACGCATTATTAAATTAGCCCCTTTCTTGACTAATAATGATTTCAGACTCAGCCCTGCTCACCACAGAGGCACCCACCCTGCCAGCGACGGCTGCGCCGGCACCGAACGTGCCCAGAGCTGCCGCGAGCGGAGCTCGGAGAGCTGCAGGAGACGAACGCAGACCCCGGACGGTGCAAAACCACCTTCTTCCTGGAGAACGAAGTCTCGGTGTGGGTCCTTCACCGCGGAGACCCACTGCATGGCAGGCATTACTCCATCTCAGTACAACCCCGCACATTTTAAGCTCTAGCAGAGCAATGCAGAGCTACCGCAGCGCGGAACAGCCTCGGGTCTCCCTGCAGACCGGACCCCGGCAGACACCAGGGCCAGGGCACGTCTGCGGCCCGCGCAGCGCTGCCCGCGGGAGCAGGAGCCATCACCCCTGCTTGGGACGGGTAAAACCCAGCCGGGTATTCCAGCGCCTCAGAACAAGTCCAGGATAACGAAATGTCCTGTGAATACCAGTCAGCTGGGAATACGGATGCTCTTAAAGCTGAGAATGCACGTGTGAATATATATTGCTACTTAATATAGATATTAATATTAACACTAAGCGGTGGAGTCGCCATCCCTGGAGGTGTTTAAAAGCCGGGCAGACGCGGTGCTGAGGGACGTGGGTCAGTGGTGGGTTTTGTCAGAGTTCGGTTGATGGTTGGACTCAGTGACCTGAAAGGTCCCTTCCAACCTGGGCAATTCTGTGATTCTATGAAAGTATCACTGGCTATTCTGAAACTACGACTCCAATAATCGTGAGGATACCCGCTATATCTTGACTTATACCTCACATAGAGTCATAAAATCCCAGTATTCAGTACAGCTTTTCAGCCAAATAAATACTGGTGCAACGATGCTGGACCGTTTCTGAGGCCTGAGGCAATGTACCTGTGTACCAGTGGACATCTGTATAATATTCTCGATTAAAATTGATCCAACAAATCACAGTAAATGCAATTTTGCAATTTTCTTCCCAGAGGGGGGAAAAAAAATGGAACTACTTCTGTTGCAGACCAAAGTGACCTTTGAATAAAGAACCTGAGGTCTACGCGCTGCAGCTTTGTGTGAGTGCAGAAAGGCAACAGCCGCGGACGCCTTGTGTCCGCGATGGCCTCACGCGGCAGATCCTCATCTGCAGGGGGTTCCTGGGCGCTGCACGCAGCAAGGGGGGCTCTGCCCGGCTGATCGCGCCCTGCAACCCGCTGCCTTCAGGTGGCCTCTGCAGCGCTTCTGACTGCAAGTTTTCAGCAGAGGTCGTCTCACTCACACAGTCCATAGAAACTCTTAAATGGAGAACACCAGAGAGACCTCAAAGCGTAATTCATTTTCTACCACATTTGATGATTTTTCCGTACTTTCACCCTTTAATATGGCAGCACAATTGCATAAAGGTGGAAGAAGTCATTAATGCAAAGTGTCACGGCATTCCCCCTGTGCCTCTGAACCGGGAATGGGAGCAGGGAGGTGTCTGTCCCCTGCACAGCCTCGACGGGGACGACCTGATCTCCAGGTACCCACCGTCCTGGTCTCAGGAGCACCTTTACATGGAAGAGAGCGATGGAAACACAGGTGGGGTCTCGTCAGAGCATTTTCAGCCCCTGGGAAGTGCTGTCCTTCGCAGGAGGGCTCAGACAAGACGTCCCACTCCCGTCCTCGCTGCCCACGGTTTATTTCTGCAGCTCCTCGGCAGAAACGCACCCAGGTGGGGATGCTCCCATCCCCTCCCTGCCCTCTCCTCACATCTGCCCACTTACCTACGAGACTTTCAGCCAACCCCTTCTGTTCCCCGTTCAGAACGTGACCCACACCAGCGGGTCTCATTGCAACAGGAGGAAACTGAAAAATCCTCAGTGTCCAGAGAAATGCCTCCTCGCGCGCCAGGACCCTGCTGGGGAGAGATCACCACCAGCAGCACGAGGCCGACAAAAGCGGAGCACACCTCTCCGGTCAGGACCTGAAAACAACCGGTAAAACCCGTGCCGACCCCCCGTGCAGCGGGGCCATGTTGATGTATTTGGGTTTATCAGCCAGGGTGCGGCACGAGGGGACGAGCAGAGCAGCGGCGGTGGCTGTCATGTCCCGCAGTGCAGCAGGACACCGCAAAGCCTGGAGCTCCGTACGCTGCCTCGACAGCCCGCGGCTGCACATGAAACAGGAGATGGCCAGGGTCGCCGTGGCCGGGCGGGAGCGCTGCCGGTGGCCACCACGTCCAGGGCAGAGGAGCCACCCACCGCCACAGGGTCAGGCACCGGCAGAGCTGTCACCCACCGGGACCCCCATTCCTCTGGGGCAGCCCGGGAGCAGAGGGGAAACAGCCAGCTGAGATGGGGATGTCTTAGGGGAAAAGCACCACGAGCGTACGGATGACAAACAAGAGAAAATCGTGCCATCTGGAGCTGATGGGCTTCCCGGTTATATGTCACTGCGATTTATCTTCCAGATAATCTATCTGATGATGCACCGGATTTAAAGCAATTCCTCCTTAAATTAGGATGTTGTTCCTACGTAGCAGCTACACGGTAACAAACTCTATATTTTAATGCAAAAATATTCACAAAAAGAAGCAAAGGCTGTGCTGTGCTTCAGTGGCTGAAGCCCCCATCCCAAAGCAGGCTGCCTGACCCTCGTTATAAGCAAATCAGACTGATTAAACACACCAACGCTGTAAATTCACGGATTTTCACCACCACCCCAGCAGCCCCCCGAGCCCTGGTGACAGGAGGCAGGACCCCTGTTTGCCTGCCGGGAGAGCACACAGCACCGCCACGCGGAGACTCACACTCGAAAATATCAAAAAACCCCAAACCGAGCACATAACTGGTGCCAAAAGCACCCGGGCAGATATACCAAGCAATAATCCCCTGGGAAGTGTCTTAAACAGAACCTTGAAATATGCAGTCAAAGCGCCCACGAAGTCCTGCTCTCGCTGAAACTCGTGCAAAGTCCCCCCAGGAACAAGGGGGTGGGTTTCACCCCTAAAAAGGACAATCTGAACACGCAGGTGGGGGCGACACTGGGGGCCACTTCTACCACTGAAACCTCCTGCACCGAGGGAAGGCGACGCACTGCCCGGTGCCCCCACCAGCCCGTACCGCTGCGCGGAGCCCTCCTCCGTCCCCTCTGCTCCGACTTGTGTCCCTGCGGCCGGACCAGTCCTCCGCTGCTCATCTCATGCACCCGCTGCACTATGAACAGCACTGAGAATAGATTATTTAGACTATTCCTTAATTATCAAATTTTAAAAAATAATCTGGTAAACGATACAGTCAACTGAACAAAATCGAAACCTTTCCCTTCTCCCAGCCTCCGCTTTCATACCTGACATCTTGAGCACTTTCCAGTCAGATTTAATGAATGGAAAGTGTTCGCTCCTTATTCCCTAAAGGCAAATACTACTTTCCTACCTCCTGGGGGAAAAAAATTGCTCAAAATCTGCTTCCTTTCTATTAAGAAATAGAGAAAGACTAAATGTTTCCTAAATTAGCTTAACAGTATCCAGAAATATTCAAAAAGCCATTATAATGGTTATAGATATCACCATATAATGGAGAATATATATGTGTATATATATTTTCACACCATAACTGATGATGGGGAGGAAGGAATTCATTGTCAGAGGCGGGGCCAAGTCTCCTGCTGGTGCAGGGAGTGCCGCTGTCTGACGGAGCCGAGATACGACTCACTGGAAAAGCGGGGGGAACACGGCCTGGTTTGTCCCTTCCAGCTTTAAAATCACCGTCTTACCACTGCCTCATGTCAGCACAGAGACACCCGTGGGCCTCGGGGAAAAGAATGTGGGGAAAAAAAAGTTCTGCATTTCCAAAAATTCCATGTTTTTCCTTGCTTTTTACCTCCTCTCAGTGTGCTGCTTTTCTGTGAGGTATTTTAAGACGTCAGCTCCCCAGCTAGTACCGCACTTACCCAAGCGCAGAATGAAACCTGTCATGCGACTTGCGCTGGTAATCACAACAAGCCACGAAAATCTGAATGAATCGTGCTTTTCCCCTTCTCTTCAGCACTCACTATGCTTTACCATTCACGATCCATCTGCATAATTAAAAATTTCAAAAAAAGTGAGAAGAAATTCTAAAAGAGGCAGAAACATTATATTAAATCAGATTTTGGTCTCAGCATCCCTCCGAACATGGAAGTTATTGCCGTGAATGTTTCCTCCCCTTTCAGGGTAAGACAAAACCCTCGGCACATAAACGTGCGGCCTGTTTGGTGATGCCGGAATCGCACACATCTGCACTTGACTTGGACGCACATGTGCCAGCCAGGACTGCCTCCTCCGGACCAGGGGCGCACAGATGTCACCCAGCACCCCAGCAAAACAACATTATAGCCTTTTTTTTAAAAAACAAAAACAAAACCAAAAACAATACGGATGTCTCAGCTACCTGCTTGGAATTTATATAAAGCATCTCTAAGGGTAACAGAACTAAGCACTGACGCTGAATCATCTCCAGACAGCACACTCTCCCCAAAAAGGCACTTCTCAGCCACTTTAAGCAGAGGGTACATACACGCAGGCATTTTCTTTTCTTTTTAAAACTGCGCTGTTAATTGCTGGCTGACTTCGCTGGGCTGCGGTCGGAGGGGGGGAGCCGAGACGCAGCCGGAGGGATGCAGCAGCCGGAGGGATGCAGCAGCCGGCGGACGCCCCCCAGCCGCCCCGGGCGCTCCCCCCGCGGGCGCGCTGCGCACCCGCTCACCCTTAGAGAAGGGCTGGCGCAGGCTCTGCACCCTCACGCGCACCCAACAACCCACGTGCTCTCCAAGTTCCGGGGCACTCCTGGTTAGGAGCTTTATGCAGCTCTGTATCTGCCCGTTTGTTGGGTCTTTTTAATAAATATGTAATTTACAATGTTGAACAAAATATGGAATAAATACCACTTGTCACTATCCAATGGTACAAATTCCCCTAAGCCTGTAATTACTTACAAAAGCCTTTTACTACTGTACAGATCTCCCACAGATTTCTCCCTAAGAAAGACCGTCATCTGAGCAGACACGAATTTACTACAACTTATTTATCCCCCCAGTTTGATCTATCCCAAGGCCGAGGAGAGGAGAAGAAATATACGCTACTTGTGTTGACTGAAAGTCCTCAAAAAGTTCAAGACGAGACTCCGCGTGGCTGTGCAGCTCTCGGCTCCACGCTGCGCACCGATGCCTTGCCGATACGCGCGGTCCCCTCGAGCAATGCGCTCTGGAGGAGATGCCGGAGGCTGATGATGGAGTAGGGGATGGAAATGGTACGGCTAAGAGGTGGGGGTCGGGCTCTTCTCCCAAGGAACAGGCCATGGGACAACAGGAAACGGCCTCCAGTTGCACCAGGGGAGGTTTAGGATGGATATTGGGAACAATTTCTTCATGGAAAGGGTTGTCAAGCATTGGGAGAGGCTGCCCAGGGCAGTGGTGGAGTCGCCATCCCTGGAGGTGTTTAAAAGCCGGGCAGACGCGGTGCTGAGGGACGTGGGTCAGTGGTGGGTTTGTCAGTGTGAGGCTGATGGTTGGAGTCGATGATCTGAAAGGTCCCTTCCAGCCTGGGCAATTCTGTGATTCTGTGATTCTATTTGGGCTTTTCTCCCTGCGGAGCAGCACAAGTGAAACAAGGGAATGGCACCCGTGCCAGGCGCGAGCCCCCAGCGCGCCCCGGCCCCCCCTGCCCGAGCCCCCCGGGACGCCCGCCCAGCGCCGTCCTGCCCAGCCTCTCCCCCAGGGCCAGGAGGGGCCAGGAGTGCCTGCACCTAACGCGCCTTATGGCGTCGGGGAATCTCCGCTTCCGCGGTCCAGTCACTGGCTGTCTAAATACGCAGTGTCCACTTTCCACCAGGACTGTCCAACCGGGTTTGCGAAGCGCAGGCTGCAGCAGGGGGAACACTTCTCCAGCCGCGCAAACCCACCCCCTGCACGCCGACAAACGCAGAACCACGGGATGCCGTGGCCGGCTGGCACCGCCTGCTTCTCGGAACAGGCTCGAGTTCGTGTCTTTAAGCATAGAGGTATTTTTTCACGTCTTTTGGGCAAGAAGTACTCAAAATGCATTCATGTCTTGCTCTATTAACAAAGAAACTATGGCAACACACACATAGTTGCCAAGAGAATTACTGAAACAAGATTTAATAGTTAATAAGCAGCCAGATGATGTCAGACTCATCTATTAAGACCAGTTTGTATCTGCCTGTTAGAACTTAATGTCCCAGAAAGTTGGGTTGGCCAGGATTAAAGTCTGCCAATTACCAGTAATAAACCCCATTTTCTAAAGAATAGGGTAGAGTTATCCAAAATGTGGCCAGACCATGCCCATATTTTATAGCACAACTATTACGCTCCTTTTGTTACGGAGCAATTTTCTAGATGTCAGAGATGTGAATCAAAATTTAATGTGATGTGTGTGTTATAAAAATGGAAATTGCAGAAGTTGCTCCCGCAACACCTGTTTGCCAGGCAGCCCGCACCACGCGTGGAGGAAATCAAAGACTTTGCTAAATTCGTATTTGTGCCAATGCATTTCTGAAATGTGCTGAAACTATTTTTCTTTTTTTTAACTGAGGTGATCAAGAATTCTCTAAGAAACAATCTTCAGTGAAAATTAGTTTCTAAAACGCAGTAACAATTATTTTAGGAAAAAGCATGAAGTTGGCAGATACACTTGTAGAGCATTTTGTTTTCCTCGCCAGGCACATTCACCGCGAGGAGACCCTGTGACGCTGACGGCTCCGCAGGGCAGGGAGCAGGGACCACGTCCAGCAACACCATTAATCGCCAATCAGGAGTCGTTAGGGATGCTGGTTACGCCTCCCCAGCGCGAAGGGAAACCCGCTAACACGGCGAGTCCGTAATCCAGCACTACAGAGGACCCGGAGACATGAAGCAACAAACGCCTCACCATCAACTCAATCCAGCGGCTTTGGCCAGCATTACCTCAAAAACCGTGAAGAAAAATAACGTTTGTATGGGAAGAACGTGGCATACATTAGCCACTAAATAACTGAAACACAGGAACAGGTTACCCGTCAATGCGAGCACAAAAAATGCCATAAATCTGTGCCAGTGAGACACTGAGTCTCTATTACCCGGCTACCAAAGTAATGATTATTGGAGTTTTAAAATCAGACAAGGCTTCTGCTAAGCTAAGAGTTTTGCAAATGCAGTAAGGGATGACCCTCCCGCTGAAATAGCCGGGTTCTGGTTAGGCAGGATAGAAGAACACCCCGGGTCCAGATAAAGCAAAACAGAGATGACAGGGGCCAAGGCTTTGGAGCAAGTCTGGAGCCGTCCCGGGAGCGGCCGTTACGCCACAGCTTCCTCGGCTGGCCAGGCACGGCTCTGCTCCGGCGGGTCGGCACCGCGCACTCCGGAGATCCCCCTGCTCCCGGCATGGACAGCCAGACTTTACTGAAGGACTGTGAGATCAACTACTGTTTCCAATAAATCCACTTTCTCAGCTGGTGACCCAGCAAGCTCCACGGAAGGAGAAGGCAGGCTTTGAGCAGGTTTCCACCCAGATTTCCCAGGATGACGGAGCATCCCCTAGAAGCCAGCTGCCATCCCAGGCTCCCAGGGCAGCAGCACTGCTGCCTCCCGGGAAGCTCTCCCACAGCCAGCCGTCCATGCCGGTGGGAAGTGTTCCACAGCTTCCACAACCACTGTTTCCTTCCTGTTTATTAAATCAGCTAGCACTTGTTCTGCTGCCGATGGGGGTGGAGAAAAAGGCATCCTCTCCCTCCCTCTGGCACTGTCCTCCCGTCCCAGACCCAAGGCCGAGTCCCTCACCCAGCCTCCACGTGCGGGAGGTCCTGCTCGCTGGCAGTGGTCCCCTCCAGCCCCTCCCCAAGCCGCCGCCATTCCCTGGGGAGCGGAGCCGAGCGCACCCAGCCACGGCTTCGCTGCTCATCACGCCCCAGCCAGTTCCAGGCACAACTTCTTTCCCTGCAGAGCTGCTCTCTAACCAATTTCTTCCAAATCACTCATCACTCCGCCGCTGCTGTCATCACCGGAGACACCGCATCTGCGTGAGCATCCCATCAGACTACCTGACACTTCCCTTTGTCTCCGGCGTGCTCTATTCTTAGCAACCCTCAGCTCGCTGATCCTTTAGATCATCTCATCTTTGACCTGCTCCATCTTCCACAACTTACTTTCATTTTAGTCTCCAGTGCTGCATCCCCAGAAATCAATCGTAAAACTGAATACTTTCAGAGGGAAAGACGGGACGTTATCTCTGGACTATTTCTAGCTCTCTCTTGATCACATCTGACTCTGCTCCCCTTGCGCTCAATGCAAAATTAAAGTCCTCTGGCAACAGACCCCTCCTCCACTTCTCAAAGCTTTTTGTGCCATCCGTCTCTAACCATGTCGCAAGCCAGAAACCCCCGGTCAGCATCCGGACTTCAGCCCGGCCGACAGCCGCTGCCAGGCGGGTCAGAGCCAGCTGAGCAGACGCTGAGGGGAACGAGTGCTGGTGTCCCCGATGTCCCCTGGGACCAGCCATGGCCTCTGGAGTGGCCATCGGGAGCAGGGCCAGCACCTGACACCTGCCCTGAGCCCAGCTGTGCTCCCGAGACGGCTCCACCTGATTTTGCCCGATTTCAACACATCTGGTAACTTCTCAGTAGGACACCGGCAGCCAGAGCAGAGGGGTGTAAAAGGGGTGCCTGGTGCCGGTGCATCCGCGAGCACACGGGAGAGGGCACCGTGAGCCACGGCAGAACTGACGGCACACGCAGCCACGCGAGACCAGGACAGACTTCATGCCCTGCACGGCAGCCCTGCTGCTTCGGGGACACCAAGGGCATGATTTCGTGGCATTTCTCACGTGTCAGCATCTGCTCCAAAAAAAACCCATCAAACACCTTTAAAAACTCAGCTCTTCATGTGAACATCACAGGAGAGATACGGAAATGTTCTCTTCTCTATGAAGTGAACAGCTTAATAACACAGAACAGATGGACCGTATTTGGATCTATCATAAATATAATATTCACCATTTGGAATAAAATGAGCAGTGCAGCTGTCCATTGTCTCCACTTGGAGGGGTTTTTTGTTCATTAAATAAGCAGAAACCAAGTGGCTGTGGAAGGCGAGCAGAAGACGACAGCGCATCGACAGGGAGGGGGTGACTGAGAACAGCTTTGCAGGGGCCTCACGCCATTCATGCACATGGAAATCCAAACACGGCCCCGCGAACCCTCCGGAGCAAGGGCATTGTCTCCGGCGGGCAGCCCCACTGGGAGGAGCAGGACTGTTCACCCAATTCCCTGTTCAAAGGAAGGGCTGGAGTTAGGAAGGGTTGTTTTTCCTTTATGTATTTTGCTACACAAACCCCACAACAGCTACAAAAATAAGCAATAATTAAATTGCAACCTAATCTGTTGTCCTTATCTATGATAAATTACGAATTAATGTATTATGGACACTCATTAAATTCAGAGGGCTGCTCAATAACATATATCAATATTCGTAACTCCCCGATCCAATGCCCACATAATTTAATAATAACAGCCTTGCACGACTTCAGCGAGGCCAGCAGCAGGCCTGGTGGAATCGGGGCCTGTCGGGAGTAGGCGCAGAAAGGAGTATAAATCTAAACTAGGGATGAGATGACTCAGACGAGACCGTTAGGATGAGGCAGACGATAAAAATACCCAAAAGACGTAAGGCAGATTTTAAAAACACTCATTTGGTTCTAAACCCGCAAGGTTGGGCCATTTTTTCTTGGTTGTTGCCCAGCCAAATGCTGGGGCGAGATGTGGAGGAGGCGAGGGGCGAGCGGCCGGCAGGCACCCGAACCCACCCAGCTCCCGCGCCCGGGGGCTCCTCACACCAACCCCCGGCCAGAGGCTGCCGGCGCCCGCGGGAGGAGGAGGAGGCGGCACGTTGCTGGGCCCCCTCCCTCTGCTCCGCATCCTCCCACCACCACCCTCGTCCCACCCCTCCGGGGACACAGTGGCCTCAGGGTCCAGAGGAAAACACTGGGAAATTTCCCGAGCGGCAGGGGAAGAGCAGGCCGGGCATGGCCCGCGCGCCGGTGCCTCCGGCGGGCACCCGCGGGTTCATCCCGGCTGGGAAGGCGCCGCTGCGGCTCCGTCTGCGGCTGTGGCTCCTCCACAGCAAACATGTGCAGAAAGCCAACGTGAACCTTCTCCACTTTCCAAATTAAATCCCCCCAAGGACAGACATTGATTTCTTTTAGGTTTCGGTTCTGGAGTAGAATAAGCTATTTTTATCTTATTATTTTAAAAGGCAAATTTTCTTTAGGAAACTGGAGATTTGCCTCTTTCAGAAGTAAGGATTTTCTCTCCGTAATTGCCATTAAGTAACGGACACTCATTTAATTAAAGACTCTCTGTAATTTGACAAGAATCTCTAGAAATAATTACTCCCTCGAATTACGTCCTTGAGAGGTTTTCCGACAAGATGTAGTTGAGAGAGTGACCTTCAGCGGGACGGGGCAGTTCAGAGCCCGGCCGGAGCCCCAGGGACAAGGGCTGCTCCCCCCGTGTGGGAGACGCGGTCAGGGGGCTGTTGAGCCCCCCTTAATCACCCTGGAGTCCCAAAGTATTTTTCGGAAAGAAATTCAAACCCTTGGCTTAATTCATCCTCATTTCTGTCAACGGCCCGCCTGAGCGAGGGGAAATGGAAACTGTCGCCCCAGAGCTTTCGAAAATCCTGTTCTTAATTAGTGGTGTGTCAAACGTGTGCTCCACATTTCAACGGTATTTTGAAAGGCACGTACATTGTAAGCGATTCCTTGTTAACTAATTATGAAATGCAAAGTCATTGCCAATTTACCATCGCAAGACAATGTTACAGCTGCTTTCATATCGACACAATAGGCTCCGACTTTAAAACAGATCCTTCACAGGCAATAAGTGATTAGCAGGAAAATCAGGCCCTTTTCATGTTAAGTGATAATTGAAGATACCCGCTGTTTTGAACAGAGAACTCGCGCCGAGACTTAGATATTGTACCCCTGCTACACTATCTGAAGCTGCTAACTCAAAATAAACGAAGACACAGAAGTGGTTTTCTCTCTTTCTTTTCTTATCTTTCAGTTTCCTGAGCTCACTTCCCAGAGGTTCACCCCGTCGCTCCCGGTGACGTCTCTGCGCGGCATCTGCCGCCTCCTCGCCCGCAGGCTGCGGCACGCGAGCAGGAGCCAACACACGCTGCAAGTCCAGCTCCAGCCGACTTCGGCTGCGGTGCCGAGGCTTCAGCGCGACAGCGTCTTTAATAACCGTATCTCACATTAGCAGAACATCTTTGTTTACGCCAAACATACCACATAACATTCAGCAGTATACGAGGAAGAAGGATCGTAATTAAATCTGTACTGTAACTGTCAAAACAAACAAGCAACATTTATTTTGCTCATTTGCTGATATAGATTTGCAGCGGAAACAGCGGAGCGAGCGTGTTGGGTGGTGGATGGCGGCGGATGGAGGAGGCGGCTGGGCGATGGCGGAGGGCCGGGACGCGGGCAGGCAGGCAGGCGCCGGCGGTGCCGCGGCAGGGGAGCGGGCTGCCTGCGCGCCCAAGGACACGCCGCCTGACGCCGGCGATGGAGGAGCCCCGGCGCAGCTGGTTACAACCAGAGAACATAGGGAGAACAGAGCAAGCCCCCACACACCCTCGCTCCAGTCCCTGAACGAGCTTTCCTCTTACTTGCTTTTTAATTAACTGCCAGTAATTAGCATCACCCAAGCAGCCTCAGCAGAGTGCCGCTTCATGGCTTTTCACTACCTTCCAAATGCAGTGTGTTTTAATTACGGGCTGATCCTGGACGGGCCGGCAGGTCTGCGCGTCCCCAGCACCAAACCCACCCCCATGGCGCTGGCCCGCGGCGAGACACTGCAGCCACAGGGCCACCGGACACAGACAGGGAGGAAAAACCGGGGATTTGTGTGTGCCACCCTGCCTGGGACACGCTGAGCCCCACACCGCCACCTACGGCAATGCCAACGGCACAGGCGGGACAGGAGGAGGCTGCGGGTTTGGTGCCTGGTGGCCAGCCACCGCCGCACTGGGAAAGAGCCTCGGTGTCAGAGGGACTAACAGAGAGGGATGAATTTAAAATATTATCAAGTGGTAAGTCTAAAAGAAACAGAATCTCCAGAGAGCAGAAGAATTAGGTACCATTTTCCTGTTCCTTCCCGCAGTTTATTTCCCCAGTTTCCTGCAGACTGGCAGCACATCCCGCTCTGCGCCCGCGCTGACGCCCGCCGCGCTCCCGCTGCCGCGCGGGGAGCACAAGCCGACACGGGGCACGGCACGGCCGGGGAGCCCCAAGCCCAGGGCAGCGGGCGCTTCCTACGCGGGCTAACGGGCGACTCCGGGGATACCCTCAGCACTCAAACTGACCGACCGGAACACCCGGACACTCGCACCCCTCCCCAGAGGGAAACTTTGTGCCCCAAAGGGGCACTCGCGACCGAGGACAAACCGACACGGTCTGAACAAGGGGCTCATCCTGCAGAGCGTGGCTGCAGGACGGTGCTGGTACCACCTGGGCAAACAGTTCCGGGTGGTCAGAGTCAAAAAAACCAATTAGAGGTCATCTGTGGGGCATCCCCGCGTCCTGACGTACAAACCACCCTCTGAAGCCCTGGCAGGAAGGAGTTTGTGGCTGCAGGACGTGGACTTGACAATACTCTAAAGGCTCTGCTTGAGCTCAAAGCCTGTCCAACCCAGCTGTATCAGGAGCTACTTTCGCAATAAGCCTCATGCAAAATTTGCAGCACATTAGTACACAAAGAACTCGCAAGCACTGGGGCTTCCCCAAAAGGCCTAGAAAAGACGCCCAGGGAGCTGAGTTTCCACTTCTGTTAGACACGGGAAATCTGATTGTGGCTCCGTTGGAGCAACCCCAACTGCACTCCCAACAGCGGGTCCCTGCGAGGAGCACCAGGGGAAGACAGGCTGGAGGGTATCCGAGCGCCAGAAGGAGACGATGTCCAGATAGGTTACATCCATATCCTGCTCAGAAGAATTACATTTTGTTTCAAAGCTGCCTGTATTTATGGCCACACAAGCAATGGCACTGGAACAGGTTGCCCAGAGAAGCTGTGGATGCCAGGATTTGCTAAAATCAGAGTCAAATCACAGCACACAGAGGAGTAACGTCTGCAGCGGAAAAGCCGTATATGCAGATGACTTTCCAGGCTGGAGTAATTAACCAGAAAGAGGAACAAAAAAGAGTGCCCAGCCAGACGGGTACGGCCGCAACTGGCCTGTTCCCTGCATCACTCCCTGCCGTAAATGTCCATTCATTCTTGCTATTTTTCTTTATGCTCTGTGACATTAACAGAGTAAATTTAGAAACAACAGACTGTTTCTTTATATAGCAACAGCCAACCTGTGGAAAGCAGTGCCCCGAGACTGCAGCAGAACAGATTCTCCAGTCTTTTTTTTTTTTTAAGGATTGTCAGGTCATATTACCCCTAACACGCTGACGCGCTAAGAGAGCAATAGGGACGCTCGCACTCCTTTGCCGAGACACAGACTGAAGGGCAGGGGATGCTCCTGCCTGGCTCCCTCGCGAGCTGCCGGTAGGACCACGCGCGGAGACGGGGCGTTGGGATGGCTCAGAGCTCAGAGTAGGAACCGCATGGAAAGCTAAGGAGGGATGCTATCTGGTTGAGAAAAATGAGGAAAAAAATACATTTCAGTAGCTTTTTAAGAGACGGGAAGAGTTCTGGTGGAGAGACCGGGGAGGAGTGCGGGAGGGAACGGCCCAGGGCATCCCGCCACCAGCTCCTGCGCTCCTCCAGCACCTCCGGCAGCAGCCCAGGGGCCCTGACCAGACCTGCTGGTTGCTATGGAAATACAGATAATAACGAGCAGCACGAGTAACTGTAGAGATGCACCAGTTGCTAACCGAAATCCAATGCGCTTTACCGTGCTGAAGCAGTATCCCAGCTCCTGACGTGCAATCACACAAATGCATCTGAGAGGGATGGAGCCATTTTGGAGGAGGAACAAAACCCATGTTTTGCATTAAAAGATCAGAGAAATGCCTTACAAGAATATTTAAAGTAGACAGGCCACTGCTAATCTTAGTACCCTATCACTTGGAAAGGCCCCGACACCACATTTGGAAGATTTTAAACATTAATTAATAGGAAAATTAGCAACATTAATAATTAACAATGCTTTTCCAAGACCGAGTGAGCCACATTAAACCCAGTAACCGTAGGTAATTGAAGTCCTCAGGCTCGGCATGTTTTTTCTGTGTACCTAAAGAAAGCAACAAAGGCTGCTCAAAGCAGGGAAGAAAAGGAGCTACCTACTTCTTGTTTAACTTCATGTTTTATGCAGAAACAAACGCCGAGGTATTGTGAAAAAATTATTAGGCTCAGAGCAGCAACTGGCAAGTGATTGATCATACGCCAGCAGGAAAAGTCCCTGTATTTTCAGGATAAATAGCCCCGCTGCCGTTAGTGCGCTGGGAGCTGATGCTCCCCGGGAGTCACGTGCTCTGCGCACACGAGGCCGGGGGAGAGCAGATCCCGCGGCTCCCCACGCTCCGCACGGGGTGGCCCAGCCTCCGGCCCCGCACCCTGGCCCCGGCTCCCACAGGTGGGCGATGTCAGCCCCGGAGAGGTGCCACCGGGCACGGCGGGCCACGACCCCCTGGGACGCGCTCTCCACTGCAGTGACGCACCTCCATCCACCTCCTCCACCAGAACGGCATCTCCCCTGCTACCCCTTGTGTCTGTTTAACCGAAGCTTCCTTCCCGCGGGAACGGCCGCTCCACACAATTCTCTCCAGTTTCACCACAGGCTTCCACGGCTTTTCCCTAACACAGCTACACCAGTGAAGTTGTACTGGTGGCTCCTCGCTCACCCTTTGAGTCTTTCATCCCGCACTCCCTCGTTTGCACACCTGCTATGAAACTCCTGATGAGGGCAGAGAGCATTCGGGTTTCAAGTGAGAACTTAAAAATGGCTGGAACAAGACAGAATTCAGCATTACCTTTTTTTTTTTTTAATTACAAGAGAGCCTTTAAGAGGTCTGAGACAGAAAAAAATGGGTCTTTGGGGGAACAACCATCATTATTCTACTCAATATCACATATTCTATCTTTATTTCATGTTTCCTGATTATCATTGCTTTTTCCAAATAAATCCAGAAACGTTAGAGCTTCCTGCGGACTCAGTGTGTTACAGCCCTGAGACAAGAACTCTTTGTAACGAGGCTCCAAGAATATTTTCTATGATCAGCTGCTTCTGGTTTTTAATCAAAAGAGGCTTTTACTACTTGCCACACCAGCAAATTCATTGTGGGACATGAAAGACAGTCTTGTTCCTCCTGCGAGTCCTCTGTGGCTGGTAACGACTATCAGAACGTGGCGGAAATAAACCAAAAAAAGTTGTTCATCCGTCGGCCAGAGCAGTCCGTGTACTCTTCTGTGGCAGTAGCGGATCTCTGGGGTTAAGAGCACAAAGCGCTGGGCTTTCCCGTGAGGGGAAGCAGACACTGGCCCAGCAGCTCACAGACACGCTTCCATCATTGCTTATCACCCGGGGGTGGCGAAGCGGCGTTTCACCCGCACGAGCTGCCATGAAGGATACGCTTAAAAATGAAATGCAGGTTTTTTGCTTTTTAAGACTGTAACTCCAGTACTGCTGCACATACCACAATTACAGCACTTAAGGGCGGTCTCTGCTACGGCATTTCATTCCACTGGAGTACCATAAAGAAAACTGAAAAGAAAATTAAAAATCTCACGAAAAAGGGCTGGAGTTGTCAGCGACATTCATTTCTTGGCAACTGGATGGATCAGCGCCATGGAAATGCCGTTGATGTCTGGTTTGGGGCTGGTTTTTTTTAACGTACGCATACTAATGAATGCGCTGGCATCAGCCATGAATTTCTCCGTGGCTCGGGAGCAGAGGGTGACCTCGGCACGGCCCCCCCGGCTGCTGCAGCCCCAGCGGCGTCACCCACACCGTGCCCTCGGGGCAGGGGGCCCAAAGGAGCTCCCTCAACAGACAGCTTCGGAGGAGAGCACGCACTGAACTGCAACAATAAAAGGGCTTTTCTTCTTCAGTGGGCAGGCAACTATATATATATTTAAAAGTTAGCGCCTCCTTTACTTACATACATTGTGATGTGAGCAGTGTGCGGTATCTGCGGGTGCGTGCACCGTACTTGGAGTTAATTCATACATTCCCAGCTGAGATAGCTTTCCCGCGACAGCCCTGTCAACACAGCGATGACGACTTGAAAACAAACTCTGGATTTTCCTCCCCAGAGCAGCCACCGGTGGGGTTTGCACCGCGCGCGGCTCCAGGGCGCTATTTTAGGCGTACGGTCCTATCTTTGTCCCGGAGGCTCGCCAGCAGCAGACGCTCCTGAAATACCTCCTGCTGGGATCTGTGGAGGTGCCGCTCATCAGAGGCGCCGCAGCATCCTACTGCCTGTGGGAAACGCTGCTCCTCAGCTGACCTACACTTTTTTGACAAATAAAGCTGAAGAGGGGACATGCACCGTGGGCCAGCAGCGCCGGCGGCTCTCCGAAGGCTTGGAAGGGACCCAAACCATGCGAGCAGGCTCCTGCACCAACCCGCCCACGAGCCCAGCACAGCATCAGGGCCGTCGGCTCCGAAGCTGGAGAACGCCAGGACCGGGGAGGACAAAGCACATTCCTGAGGCCAGGGGGGTTCAGTCTCCCAGCGACTGCCAATCTCCCTGCGCACGTTCTGCACACACCGAGTCAGGCAAGGTATTCCACCAGCTCTGGCCATGGAAGCGTCTCCTTTTTGCAAGGAAGGAAAAATTGGGATCCACCAAGACAGTATAAATGCACGGCTGTTAGTCACACGCTTGTGATGTAGACACATATGGAAAGAAAGAGCCACAAGAGGTTCGTGAAGACTTGAAGATGTTTTTGCTGAGGAGGCTTGATCCCAGGTGGGAGCAGCGATCCCCCTCGGTTCTCACTGAAGCCAACAACAAATCTGCTCTTTATTTTGAGGTGTCAGAACAGATTCAGTCATTGGACAGACCACACGGACGGCTCCGAGCGTGCCGAGCATCGCGGGCACCGAGCCTGCCCTGCCGGTACCTGCAGCAGCGCGGGATGGATGACCACGACTGCTCAGCATCCATTTCAACTCCACCACGAGAGAGCAGGCCCGAATTCACGGAGAGCAGGGATGTCAAACGGATTTATTCACCAACTTTAACCTCTCTGGGGAAAGCAGCCACCCTATTTCTGTGACAAGAAATTCTCTTGAATCCTGTGCACGGCACGGCAGCTCGGGGCGCCGGTACCCCAGCACTGACACCGTGTGGGGCCTGAGCACATCCCCCAGCGCTCCGCATTCGCTCTGTGTCCCCAGGGCCCGCTCCCGACACACCGGGCTCCGGGGACGCCCAGCCGCCAGCGCTGGTCCGCCCCGGGAATAAACCCCCATCCGGCCCTGGTGGGACAGAGCCGGCACCCGAGAACTCCCGCTTCTCCGCAGGGAGGAGGAGGACAGAGAGAGGAGCGGGCGAGACGGGGGTACCTTTGGATTTTTCTAAGCCAAACCAAGGCCAGAGGAAACACTAACTAAAATTATTTCCAAACAATTATTATTGAGGGACAATCAGCAATTGAATTGTTTGTTGACGCTACTCAGCATTTTGATAAACAGAAGCAATTTGTTCTAGTTAAAAGAAACCTGTTATTTTTTGAGTAATTTCACACGTTGATCTTTACATCAGAAAGCCATGTAGAAGAATATACAACACGCTAAAAATATTCATTAATCAATCCCTATGTTCGCCTCGTCGCATTGTGACACCTGCTTGCAATTTTCCCACTGTGGCATTTAACGTGCAATAAAAACCAACGGAACAAAGTGAGCGGTGGCTGCAAGTGCCCCAGCGCCCTGCACTCGCCCCGCGCTGCTCACACCGCGCCAGAGCTGACGACGGAGCTTTTTTGCTGTCCCTGGTCTTTAAGGCATTATCACAATGGGGGATCTACCCCAAATCCCCGGTACGTTGGTGTCCTGGCAGCAGCTGACAACTTAAGGCAGCTTCCAGATTGGCAGCGGGTCTAAGTGGCGCGTTAGCCGCAGCCAGGAGAGCCGTGGCCAGCCGGGGAGGCCGAGCAGAGCAGCGCGGCACCGCCGCAGCACCCCGGCGTGAGCACCGCTCTGCCCATCAGCTCCACCCGAACACCCGCCCCTGGCACCGTACAGCCCAGCCTGAACCCAGCACTCCCCAGCTACTCCCCACGTCCCGTACCCAGCGCACGGGCAGTGCTGGTGCCGGAGGGGCCAGCCACACTGGGCGAGAAAACCCCAGTCGGCGCCTGCTCCCGCCTACTGCCCACCGCCTGCTGCTTCCTCTGCGGCTCTCCCACAACACGGGTTCATCTCTCAACAGGCAACACCTGCCATCTGGGGAACCGGGAGCACTGTGCAGAGCTCACAGCAACAGCTCAAGCCCACGCTGACTTTCCCGCTAGTGTTCATTACTGGTTAAAGGTGCAACGATGTATGCAAGTAAAGGAAAACATGTCAAGGTCAGACGCAGGAGGCACCGGAGTTGCCGAGCCCTGGACACCGTTGGAAAGACTGGCCAGTCCGCCCGAGCAGGGATGACGGGGAAGCTCCCAGCCCCTACAGAGACACGCGACCGGCACTAGTGGGAGAGGACACCATTCCATCCCCGCGCTAAAGGTCCTGCCGAGCTGCGTTCCGTGCTGGAGGAGCCGCTAATCGATGGCAGTTCAGAGCTTGCGCAAATCTAGAATCAGGCTCGAATATGAAGTTATGGGGACGGCTTGACTGCATATGAATTATTCATGTGATTACAACATGCAGCATCGAGCCTTTAAAGTGCAAATTATTTGTGCCCAGGCTTTAGCCTTATTTTCTGTAAAGCATAAAGCATATTTTCCTACAGTGCAAACAGTCCAAGTCTAAAGCATGTAATTTTCTGCCTTTCCTACTTTCTGGTCTTACCTGCCAGTTTCCATTAAGACTGGGGGAGCAGTAAAATATAAAGCGAATGTGCAGTATAGAGCCTTCTAGTGGATTATAAGACATTTGTTTTACAAGGTAATTTAGTATGCTACATACCACAGCTTAAAAAAAGGTCTTTCAGAAGAGATGTAATGTTCTTCTGACAGCAAGAACGCACTGAGTCACAGAAGCAGCGTTGTGTCCAGCTCCTGAGCTGCGTACAGGCACCGTGCTACTCCTGCCCCCGGCAGAAAGCAGATTTTGAAGGATCTCGACTGAGCCAGATGGTCTCCTGGATCATTAACTGACATCCAATGGAGAAGACTTTCCAACTATATCATTTACTTTATTCTTTTGCAATTGTAATTAGCATCCACTGCAGCCCCCACCTCCATGTTTTGCTCCCGGAGAACTGCCCGCTCGGAGGAGGAACCTGAGCTTCAGCCCAAGCCCTTCCCTTCTGACTTCTGTCAGTACATTCCGGTACTAAAATTAAAAACACATTGGTAATTCTTCAAACGACTAGAAAAGGGGATCTACTTTCACTTTGTTTATTATCTTTGGACAGCTGGGCTATAACGACACAGAAACCTTGGTCAACGAGGCAACTTTCTTTGCTGGAACAGCCTTTTGCAGGTCCACCCGAAAGCTGCTCAGAGCACCAGCGGCCGGTGAAGCCCATCCGCTCCCTGCTGGTGCCACTAGAACCAATAATAAATGACGATTATCAGCTTCCAGAACTGCCAGCTGAGCTGTAAGTGCGTTACGTTGCTAAGTTAAACACGCAGCATGGCCAACCAGCAGCCTGTACGGATTCAGCGTGCACAGTCAAATCGGCAAATGGCGCAATTCCGCACATCATTCAGTGCCCGCGTCTCTTTACTAGTCCCAGGTACTGGGAAAGACCCTGAACAACAGCCTAGATGTAAATCAGCACATCACCATTCTCACGCTGTCGTATCTCATTGCTTAGCAGTAGTGAGAGCCGTCTGCTCCCTCACATCCTAAGCACTTTTAATTTTCCGTAACTGTCACCTAAAGCAATTTAATTCCTGAAGAACAGTGGGAGAGGGAAAGGGGACACTGACATTTATCTTCTCTTGTCAGGAGAAGCTAAGCCGCTGGTGAGCTCTCCCGCCTCTCTTCGCGTAGGGAGACAAGTGCCAAAAGAGAGCGTAGCCACGGCTGTTCCCTCCCCGCGGCGCAGGCGGCGGCACGGCGGCACGCACCGCGCCTCGGCTCCACACACCGTCCCGTCCCCCCGCTGCTGCCACCGCGCCCCGCGCTACCTCCCCACGTTTAGCCACGTCGTACACGGGAAGGTATTATTCATGGCTAAGGTTGGTGCCTCGTTACAGGATCCTAGGACAAGATGGTAGAAACCGCACATTAACAAAAAACCACAGCTTTAACCATGTTTCATAGGCTCCAGTGAATGACAAAGCGTTTGAAACTGCGTCTGGAGAGCAGGTCCCTGGGAAAGCGAAGGGAAAAGCTGTACTCGCTCAGGCTGCTGGTGAACGATGGCCTCAGCAGCGTCCCTGCCCAAGTACGTGCGGACGGGACGCACTCACGAAGACTCAGCTGTGACCACGGGGAGCAGAAAGCCCAAGTCCTGACCCCGGGGCAGAGGAACACTGCCGCAAGCATCTCTGTTCCACACAAATGTTACCCCCCATTTTACCACATTACCCACCAATTTCAGGCATTCCAATCAGAAACAAAGGGATATTTAAAAGGAAACACACGTTATCCCCCTACCTGTGAGGACCCGTGAGCATGTACCATACTACACACCCCTCCTCCAGGCGATGCTCCACACGCAACCCCCATCTGGCAAGAACTGACCCGGCTGCGGGCATTTTAACCTGCCCACCACCGCAGAACCCGACTGTCATAGCATAAGGTACCTAATCGCAAAAAGACCAACTTTTTTCATTTCTGGGAAGGTTTTCCTTGTCAAGTGGCACACGCTGACCTTCTGCCAGCCCCAGCATGAGCTCATGAGGGCAGTGACGGCGCGGGCTCTCCTGGCCCGCAGCTGCGAGTACCGGTGCCCACCAGCGACCCGGCACCGCCAGCTCCGTTCCTGGCTCTCGCCCCCCGGGGAGCAGGGCTGCAGGCATCGGCGGCGGGGCCAGCAGGGCCGGGGGAGGTCACCACGCCAGCAGCGGGACCGTGGCCAGTACGGTGTTTAGATCCCCAGCAGTGTGCTCCTGCACCCTATTCTGAATTCACAGAAAGCCAGTTTCAAGCCAGTTGTGAGGACTGCGGCCTTTACACAATTGACCAAGTATTAATTTGGTCTAACATTTTACCTGGGCTGTACTTCCAATAATTTTTTCTTGATTACCCTTTCCCTCCCTATCAGTGAAGTGACCCACGAACTGCAGTTGGGTTTGTTAATTTTTTTCTTTATCTTCATGCAAACAGCCTCAGCTGCCCTCAGGGTTTGTGTTACTCTGACCTCCTCTCTTCAGACCTCCATAGACACATGAGCCCCTCGGGGCTTCGCAGGACCTTTCCTCCCTCACCTCCAGAAGATGCCTGGGCTGTTCCTACAGGATGGAGGATGTGAAATCCCATCCCACCCAGTGCCGCGCGGCACCGAGGGGCACACCGTGCTCCGCAGGTCCTGCAGGACGGAGCATTGCCTCCAGCTGTGTGCTGGGCGAGCCAGACTTGAGTGCACGGGGTCTGGCGGCTGGGCAGCCCGGGAGAGGAGGAGGAGGGTCCCACCAACCTGCACCCAGAGCCCACACCTGCCCGAGAGCGAAGGAGCGCCCAAAGGGAGCTGGCTCTGTGCTGAGCCGCTCAGCACGGGCACGCGGCACGGATCCATCCCTGCGGGCACCACCTGCGGGGTGCAGATGATGCACTTTAAGAAGGTAGAATGTATTTTAAAAAAGTAGAAGCTCTCACTAAGTAAGAACAAAGAACTGTAAAAAGGTCATAAGGCCCTTTATATTATACCTGGTGGTTTAAACAACAAATGCCTTGCTACTGAATACACCCTCGAAGAACAGAAAGCTGATAATAAGGAACATCCCACCACAGGAGGCACTGAAACCAGCTGAAAACCAGCCAGCTGCTGGATAAGGCATAAAGTCAACAAAAATTTGCAGTAACTGGGGGAAAGGTGAAGGTGGCAGTGGGAGACCGCGACCACCAACTCTACTGGAGACTGAACTGAGCGTGCGCACATCAATTCAAGGACCTTGTAACTTTAAATGAAAGCAAGAGACCGTACTAACCAACAGAAATTGTTAAGGTACTAACCAATAATTATAATTAAGGATGTGTATTTCTGTGTTTTGAGCCGTATAAATATTCCTAAGAATTTTCAGGCCAGTGTGCTAGCTTTGGGGATTCCCACCCAGCACCCATCTCTGCAGAAAGGAAATAAATAGATAATACCTCTGCCCTGGGTCTATATTGGCGTCTGCGTTTTCGGTAAACAAGCCCACTTTGGGACAAGGTGGTGCCCCCCGCGGTGCTCAAACACCCACCGCCTGAGAGCGCCACCATCACCATCGCCTGCCGTGGCTGTGCCAGCCCCGCTCCCGGAGGCGGGACGCCCGCGTAGATGCTGGATTCAGATTCGGAGAAACGACGCTGGCCAGGTCTGCTGCGTGTGCCAGACCTCCACAGAATGCACAAGTATGAAAATGTGCACCTTGCTTACCCCCGGCCGCGTCGGCCAGCGGAGACCACCCGAGGGGCACAGCGGGCAAAGGCCGGGAGCTGCCCCAGGCGGGAGCGGAGGGCACAGGAGGCTCAGCCCCAGCCCGGCTGCGCCTCCCCTCACCGGGACATTGTACCACGGGAAACGGCACAGGGAGTGGGAAAACACCCCAAAGATTTGGAAGAACAAGATACATAATGAAATGCTGGAAACATGGAATTTCCAGTCTCTATGCAATCTGCATTCTCTCTGTGAAAGGCGGCTTAGTTTTGTGAATAGTTGCAAATTAGAAGATTTAAACAAAAATACATGTTCTTAAGCCAACACAAGCGAAAGATAAAGCATGTTCTTAGGTGAGCAATGGCAACGGTTTTCCATAACTGCAATTTGCAGTGTTCAAAGGGAGACATTTTGTCCCCTTTCCCCATGCAATCCTGAACGGTTTTTCTTCAGATTTCTTCCAGCGCTATCGAGACCAGACCGTGGCCTTCAGTGCGGAGAGTGACAGCAAAGTTATTAATTATTTCTGAAGGAGAAAAAGAGCCAGTAACCCAAATGTTGTGCTTATTACCACACACTTTCATGACTTGAAGTTACCGAGTGCTCTGGATTTAACCGATTTCTGCGTTACACGAGACACTGAAAAGCTTCACGCACGGAAAGGTTTTCACTCCTGCGACTGAACAAGGAGCACGGGCCCTGCTGGGGGGGCCGGGGGCAGCGAGTGCGTGGCAAGAGCTTGTCTCTGGGCAGAGCACACACAAAAAGCCTGGGATTCGGGGGAAGCAAGATGTAAAGCAAAAACAAAGCACTGCTGACAATACTAAACACAGCTTTTCTGACACCTCCTTGTAATTCCCACTCCCTTCTCCCCCCGCTTACTTACTTAGCTACCGCTCTGATAATACATAAAGGCTTTTTTCTCTTGTTTTTAAATAACAGGGAAAGGCATCTGTGCTCTCAACCCACAGCCACGTAAGAGTCAGGCTATGAAAAAAGTTTGCCTTGCAATCTGATCAGTGATTACTTTAATAAGTAATTTGCAGAGCGTGGATGCTTAACACATCTGTATCTGACCCTAAATAAATAGGACTGGGGATTTTATAACCGCCTTACGGGGCATTAGTCCATAGTTTTCCAATCAAAAGGGCAATGTTTCCTCCCCAGGGCTTGAAACCCCTGCCCAGCCGAGAGGACAAAGCCGGGGGAGAAGCGGTGCTGGGTGCCCGGCATGAGAGGAGCCAGCCCCCGGCTGCTGCGCCCCAGCAGCGAGCCCACCCGGGCAGGAGCAGAGCAGGGACGATGCTGCGGGCAGTCCCAGGGACCAGGGGACCCAGCCAGGCCACGCTGGCCACCCCGTGGGAGGGGGCCGAAAGGGCAGAACATGCTTCGTGACACTTATCGCCTTAGGAGAGGGGGGAAAAACTTCCCCAGGACTGTCCCCGCTGCCAGGGTCCCTCTCCTGGCAGCGCAGTGGGGTGCCCCAGACCTGGGGCAGACCTGGTGGGGGGTCTGGGGTCACCAGAGGTACGGGATGCACGAGGAGGTGAGGCTTTGCTCCCCGTCCTCCCCAGTCTGTCGCTCCCACACCTCCGACAGTCTCGCAGCGTGCCCCCGCTTCCCTGAAGGTCCCAACCCCTGAAACAAACAATTATAGGGGAGAATCCTGGTCTGAAAACCTAACGCCTAGCGCTGTGGAGATCGCTGGACATCTCGCTCCCAGCCGATCGGAAAATGGGAAGTAAAAGGAGGAATGTAAACAGCTTGCCAATCTGCGACAACTGAACTCTTGACTTCAAAGTGATGTAAGTTGATGATGACACATGGGACAGTCCTCCCCGAAGCTGCAGCTGGAGGCAGCCAGCGCCCAGCAGCGGGCAGCACAGGCCCAGCAGCACCCAGCAGCGCCCAGCACAGGCCCAGCAGCGCCCAGCAGCGCCCAGCAGCGGCCCAGCAGCGGCCCAGCAGCGGCCCAGCAGCGGGCAGCTGGGACGACAGGTCGGAGCAGGAGGCAGGCTGAGCACCAGCACGCACGGTTCATCCTCTGTCCGTCAAACGGCTCCCCACAGGACACACTCCGGTTTTCACTCCCCAGGGCGAGGCAGGAGGGAGGCACGCTCTGGGGCGTGTGTAACCCCACGGCCTGCCGACACACGGTTTGAAATTAAAATGGGGATTATTTTAAGCACGTTCCCCCAGGTTTTGCAGCTTCTCACACGTTTCCATGGGGACGGGCGCCGTGCCGCAGCTGCCGAGGCTCCGCAGCCTCCCGCGGCCCTGCGAGGAGGAGGCCGGTGGGGAGGCAGAGCGGGACCCTCAGCCCCACTCAGGCTCCCGGAGCCCCCCAGGTCCCGCACAGCCCTGGAGCTGGAGCACCTCAGCAAACTGCACAGCCAGGAAAGCATCAACACCTCTTAACAGTTTCCTTCTTTTACCACAGAAACACGTTTTTACACAATAGTATTTCTCAGCTTGGAAACTCGCAGCGAGCACTCGCAGAGTGACTCTTTGAGAAGTTTTAGACTGATGTCGACCAACACGCGCAGGCCATGGGAGAGAGCAGCCATCACAGAGCATCGCTGGCCCGCGCACAGGCGGTGCCCCCGAGCCAAGAGAAGCCCCAGCCCTGAGTGAGGAGGGGGCACTCCCCCCATCCCCAGAACCCCATGAGCCCCCGGGACGGGGCTCCCACCTCCCCAGCACCCCTCGCCCTGCACGTCCTCCCAAATGCTGCTGGCCACCTTTGCCGTGGGGTATTTTCACTCTCCCCCACTCCAGTCTGTTGCCTGCGCCTCGTATCGCCTGAGCAAAAAATGTCAGAGATCGTTCCCCAAGAGGGGAAACAAAACTGCCCACCGTCGTTTCACCTGACCTGAAGACTAACCCCGAGTACACACTTCTTGGAGTCAGGCCGGTCCACTGGAGAGCTGTACCCGTGGCTGTACAACTGGGAACTGGGTTTAAAATGTTCATTTTGAGGCAAGTAGGATAAACCCAGGAGACTGCGCTGCACCCCCTCACAAAAAGCCATCTGCCTCCTGGCAGAGAGAGTCAAATAAGGCATAGGTAAAGACAAAATACTAATCACGATGAAAGTAATTGGGCTGCAGCATTAAAACCTTGTAAATCAGCAGGAAATCTAACTGAGCATCAGGAAAGAGGCAGAAAGCCCTCGGACCACTCACCTCCATGCAAGCAAAGGAAGGAAGAGCTCAGCAGAAGCAGCAGATGGCTTTACATATTCTCATGGGTATTTACTTACACGTTTTTAGTAAGCCACTTTGATTCAGGAGAAGCCACAACCAAAACGCACTTGCAAAATTCCTCTTTAGATATAACTGCATATAAAGATATACCATGCTGCCTTCTTCCCCCTCTCTCACATAACACAACTGTGGGCAACGCTAATAGCGCTAAGTGTGCCTTGTATTTCCTATTACTCAGCACTACTTCCCAAGTCCTAGCGACTCTGCTGAACCTCTTTGTAAATATTTGGGTTGAAACATTCCCAAACGTTGTCTTAAATATTTGGGTTGAAACATTCCCATTGGCTTCACAATTACAGGTTTTCCCCATTTAGCATAAAAAACAAAATTAAAAAAAAACAAAGGACAGGGACAGCAATAAAACTTGCTTGGCCATTTCACAGACCGACAGCAGAAAATCCTTTCTGCCCCCCCGGAGGGCAAGTCTCGCGAGGGCCGTGCCGACAGCCTGGTGCCCCGTGCCGTGCCGCTGAGCGCCGACGGGGCACAATGGGCCGAGCAGCAGCTGGCACCGGACTGGGCCCTCCTCGGAGCCGGCGAACAAGTTCACTGACCAAGTAAGAAGCTTTTAAAAGGTTCTTACAGCTGTAAATAAGAAACCCTAAAAAGCCCTTACAGACAAAGGCCTATTTTTCCTGATGGGAAACAGCCCATGGTGATAATGATAAAGCCCACTGCGATTCAGTTCAGCTCACCGGGGCCACCTTAGTCCAGCACCCCACAACTCAGAGTGCTCAACCTTGCAGCCCTGTCTTTTCCTTAGATTATTCTTCCTGCCCTTATATTCTTTTTCCCTTACTTTTTATTTCTTCCCCCCCATGCATTAACTCCTCTGTTCGGAAACAGGGTACGCTGGACCCCACCAAGAACTACCTGCCACAAAGGCATCACCAGCTGGAGGGGCTGGAGCTCGTGCCCGGCCGAGGCACATGCAGCAGCTACTGAACACCCCGCGTTTCGGGTGTGAATGGAACCAGCTGCAGCCGACGCTCAGGGCGCGAGGGGAACCGATCCCTCATGTACCGGTGCTTTCTGGGAGCACACACAAAACACGCAGACGCTCTCCTTCCAAAGTCAGCTTTTCTATTAGTTGGATCCTGACTCCGAAACGCTCAGAAATATTTCAAAGGTTGTATGCGCAAACATGAAAGAGCAAGATGTGCAGGCTGCAGCCGAGCAGGGTACCAGAAGGGTGTCAGGCAGACGCACTGTCCCCCCACTGCAGCTCCGACAAAACGCAGAGGATCGGTCACACTTGGCCTGCACCCGGCTTCACAGTCGAGAGAAGTGACCTGAACTGGGGAAAACGGGTGCAGGGGACAGCGGAGCACCCAGGCAGGGAAGGAGGAGGGAGCAGGACCGCCGTCCCTCGGGCGCGACTCCGTGGCACAGCCCCCCCCACCCTGTCCCTGGGCGGACGACGGGGCAGCGCCGCGCACGGGCTGCACCAGCACCCACCTGCCCCGGGCTCACCCCGGCCGGGCTCCGTCCCAGCACCAACACAAACGATGCTGGAAAAAACAGAGAGGGCTGAGAGAAGATCCACGGCACAGACTCAGGAATATGAAGCTGACCCCCGGAGTCATGGGCTCAGAGAGCTCGATCCACGCATCCCAGCGACAAGGACGCCGGGCGGCCAGGACCCCAGCCTGCCGCGACACCGAGACAGGGCAGCAGAAACCCCTCGGGTTTGTCAAGGGGAGATCCGACAGCAGGACGGGGGTTGGACAGATGCGGACTGGAGAGAAAGGATGACGTCTGACTGCGAGGTTAGCAGCAGAGAATCCTCCAGCGCCGGGCGTTGTACACGGAGAGCGAACGCAGTACTCCCACCCCGGGAACCCCGACAGGTCGGGCCCAGCCACGCCGGGGCGACTTGAGGCAGTAACTCAGCAAAGTCTTGGATCCGGCCCCAAGGGCCTCAGCCAAGAGGACTGTAAGGGTTTTCTTGCCTCAAAAATCTACGCATTTGGAGTCTGATTGATCTGAGAGTAAATACTGGGCCTTGGGTAGAAACTCACTAGAATAAATGTTAATCTTCTATTTGCATACACCCTATCATAATTAAAAGGGATTAACCATTGTATTGAGACAGTCAGGCTCATTCTTGTATATCCATCACAGGGAACCACCTATGGGTAAAATTTCATATACAACCAGTCTTTTCCCTTTTTTCCTCCTAATTTATTTCACTTTCAATTGCCATCACTAGTAATTCTTCCACATTATGTCACACGCAAAACCAAAGTATTAACTGGCTTCTTTATGTAAGGAAGTTATTGGAATGTCTTAAGAGATCTCCATAGCAACCATGCCGTGCCAGTAAATACGAGTTCACCAGAACAACACTGAAATTGCTCTGAGCACACACTAACAAGCAATGATGAAAAAGCAGGCAATATTAAGAAAGTAATGTCCTAATAAGTCTGCAGAATTGCAAAAGCACTGCTTGACAGTGCCTTAAGAGATGTTATCAGGTTTTTGCCAATGGTCATTCCCCCGCAAAGCTCAGTTCCCTACACTGGCCATATACAGGCTCGGATCAGGATGAAATGCTTTCTGAATTTTGCAGCAAAGCCTCCCATTTAAGCGTTTTCACTTGGCTGGCTTGCTGCTCCTGCTGACCCGCCACATCCAAGATGAAACACATTTTCCACTTTGAGCACAAAACTCCGGCTCTGCGCACACCCAGCAGCCACACCGGCCCATCTCCTGCGCCCCATCAACATAAAGGGTTGGGGGGGGTGGGGTGTGGATTTTGCAGTTTTCCTTCCAACAGCAACGTTGTTGTTCGTTTCAGTCACGCCACAGCACGCCCCTGGGCAGCGAGCTGTCATTCTAACATGTTTTCTCTGCACTTCTGTAGTAAGAGATGCAAGGGTTAACAATTCAACGTTATACTCTGAATTGCTCATAAATACTTCTTGGTGATACCAACCAGCTATTTCTCCTGTAAAAGTTTACCTGGTGTAACCTCCCTCCAGCTGTCAGAAGCAGCACAGTCTGAGGTGTGATCACCCCCACCCAGGGGACGCCAGCAGATCCAGTGCTCATGTAAACTAGAACATCACCATCCTTGAAGGCTCAAATTAACATATATATTTAACTCCAAGTTTATCTAGCGCAAAATTCCAGTACCCCGAGCACCCGGGGTTTTTGCCAGCGCTCGGTTGGTGTCCGAGGGCTATCGCAGCGCTCTCTGTACGTCGGGAATGCTCCCAGCTGCCCAGCACCCCTCCGCTGGCCCGGCACCGCTCCCGAGCCTCCCCCACCCACAGCCGAAGTTCCCTTCCTCTGGTTCTCTGGAATTTCACCCTGCAGCTGACAAGTCTAACGCAACTGTGGTATTTCATGGTGTATTTCTACAAAAACCGTGTATTTCGGGAGAAAAAAACCCAAAGCAGCATTTTCCGATGACAAGTAGTTTTTAGAAGTCTGATGCCCAGCTGCACTTGATCTTTACTTGTTAAAACCGAAGATTTCCTTGCACAGGTTGAAACTTCCCTGCTGAACGCCCACCTCGCAGTTACCCGTTATGGTAAGGGCAGTGCCCCGTCTCCGCGGGGCTGCCTGCCGGGCTGCGGGGGCTCCGCCACCCCCGCGCCCCGCGGGGCGGCCAGACCCGGCCGGCAAACCCGGGGGCACGGGCCCGCCGCCCGCTCCCGCACCGCGCAGCCCGCCGGTGGGACGGACGGGACGGGACCCGCCGGGCCGAGCGGAGCGGGCATCAACAGGAGCGGGACGGGGCGTCCCGGGCCGGGGAAAGCCGGGGCAGGGCAGGGCATCCCGCCGGGGCAGGGCAGGGCAGGGCAGGGCAGGGCAGGGCAGGGCAGGGTCATCCCGGGGCAGGGCACCCCGGACAGGGGCGGGGCAGGGCAGGGCAGGGCATCCCGGACCGGAGCACGGCACCCAGGGGTACGGCATCCCGGGGCAGGGCACCCCGGGCCGGGGCATCCCGTGGCAGGAGGGTATCCCGGTCTAGGGCAGCCGGTGGCCGGAGCATCCCGGGGCAGGGCAGGGCACCCCGGCCGGCACTCACCGTCCTCCCGCTCGTCGAAGACGGGTCTCTTGGAGGAGGAGGCGCTCGCTCCCATCCTCTTCTTCCACTTGCCCCAGTGAAACATCGGGGCGAGGCGGATGGCATGCCCTGCGCGCCGCTCCCCGCCGGCCCGGCGGCTCCTGCGGGCGGCACCAGGCGCTGCGACCCGCCGCCAGCCCCCGCCGCCCTCACCCGCCCCGCGCCCCGGCGCCGCGCGCCCGCATGGCAGCGCCCGGCGCCGCCGCCTCCCGACCTCCCGCCCGCGGCGGCTGCGGCAGCGCGGCGGAGCGGAGCCGGGCGGGGAGCGGAGCCGATGGGAGCCGGACGGCCGCAGCGGCGGGAGGCGGGAGTGGAGCGGAGCGGGGCGGGGCGGGGCGGGCCGGGCCGCCCCCAGCGCAGCGCCCCCGGCGGCGGCAGCGCGGCGGCGCCGCCCGCAGGTACGGCCGGGCCGGGGCCGCCCCCCCCCGCTCCGCCTCCTCCTCCTCCCGCCCAGCCGCCCGGGGGGGCCGGTCCCGGCTCCCCAGGTGCCCGTGTCCCGCAGGTGTGCGCCGAGCCGCCCGGTGCCCTGCGGGGAGCGCTGCCGCCCAGCCCGGCCCCGGGTACACACCGCCCCCCGGCCCGGCCCCGGCACCCAGCTTCACTGCCAGCAGCCATCTCACCCGGCTTAGTTATTTTTAAACTCATACATAAACATCGCCAGCGATGTGAAAGGCAATCAGATTACATTATGGACAAGTCTGTTACCAGCATTCGGTTGTTATTTATGAAAGCGCAAATAGCTCGTCTTAAATTAGTCACTAGTACTCGCTACTGATTTTTAACCTTATTAATGTGAAGACAGCCACATTGATTTCTGTTCAGCTATTGTAATAAAATAAGGACTTGATTTAAATTAGTGGGTAGCTTGGAAAATCAATGTTTTTCTTGTATGGAGATTCTGCAGTGTTTCAGAAGCTCCCTTGCTATGGAGATCTTAATTGCGCTCTGTCCGAAGATGTTATATGGGAAGTTTTGACACAGGGAAGAACAACAAGCCTGAGATTGGTAGTTTAGGCCTGAAATGACGGTTCTCACCGATCACTGCAAGGAGTGCAATGCAAGAAACCAAACAAAAGTCAGAAAAATAATTAGTGCCCGAGCGTCCATCTTTCCCCCACGTAGAACCTGAGCCCTTACACAGACGCACGCTGAAATCCCCAGGTTTCTGCAGTGCACATTAAAGGACAAGCAGCTCCGTAGGAGCGAGCCGTGTGCTGCGGTGGCACAGAAAGCCAACAGGGTGCTGGGCTGCGTCACCACGGGCATCACCCGCAGAGACAGAGTCATTATCCCACTCTGCCCAGCGCTGCTCAGGCCACACCTGGAATACGGTGCTCAGGTTTGGTCCCTGCTGCACAAAAAAGCTGTGGCCAGGCTGGAGACGGTCCAGAGAAAGGCCACCAAGATGCTCCAAGGACTGGGAAGCTGCCACATGAAGGCTGAGAGAACGGGGTTTGTTCAGCCTTGAGAAGAGAAGGCTCAGGGAAGACCTTATCACCACGTTCCAGTGTTTAAAGGGTGGCTGCAAAGAAGATGGAGACTCCCTTTTCACAGGGGGTCACATGGAAAAGATGCAGGGTGATGGGTACAAGTTACTCCTGGGGAGATTCCAGTTGGACACAAGAGGAACGTTTTTCACAGTGAGAACCATCAGCCGTTGGAACAGTCTCCCCAGGGAAGTGGTGGCTTCCCCAACACTGGACACTTTCAGGATCCAGCTGCACAGGGTGCTGGGCTGTCCTGTCCAGACCGTGCTTTGCCAAGAACGCTTGGACCAGCTGATCCTTGCGCTCCTTTCCCTTGGGACTGTGTGATGGTACGGCCCCACCGCCCCGTCCGGCCCCGCTGCCGGGCCATGCAGCTGCAGGCAGGCGATGCTCAGCCAGCCGGTGCGGGCGGCTCTCTGCCGGTAACCTCTGCAGGTGGCGGGGAACCTGGCCGGGAGGGGGCTCCGCAGCTGCCGGGGAGCAGCACACGGAGAGAGCCCCTGGGAGGAGCAGAGACCCAGGACCAGATGTTCCACCACCTCCCCAGAACTGCACCCCCCTGCCCCGCGGCTGAGTCCTCGCTCGACTGGGTGAGGCCTCCAAGACTTGCTCCATAACTTTACAACAGACAGGAACTCGGATGCCTCCTTTTCCCAGAAGGATGCCTAGAAGATCTCTACTTTCCTCCGCAGACTACTACTGGGCCTGCCACTTTCCTTTCAAGTAGTCAGGAGAAGCGTGTGGCCCACGGCCACTCTGGCAAACCCTCTGCCAACACACAAACAGCAAAGCACACAACGGCCCCGTTCTGCTGCGCGAACCGGTACCACGGGGGGAGGGCGAGCTCTGACAAGCAGCCTCACGCTGCGATTCTGTTCTGTGCAGCACTGCGTAACGGAAAAGCCACATTGGCTAAATAATCAGGGTTTGAGTCTCCCCACTCTGGAGAGTCCCTGCTCTTTTCTGCGGGATAAAACCCGGCATTGCTGCAGCGCTCCTCACTAACGGAATTCATCCTACGTCAGACTTTGCAGAATGCTCATGATGCTGGTTTTTATGCCTTCTTGAACTGCAATGTCTCCTGGAATGTCTAATTAAATGCATTTCTCAGAAATAACTTACCAGGTAAGCAGACCACATCAGAAGCGTCAGGGCGAGTGACAGCTCTTTAGCCATTAGGTTGTATCTGTTACACCATCAGTAAGTACTTTCATAATTCCTGAGATGCTGCTTCCTAAGTTTTAATTTAAAATTTCTGCTGTTTTCTTTCACAGCGTGTTTTGAAATGGATATGTTAGTTATTGTACGCTTTATAGAAAATTTGCTAGGAGTTAGTCATTATTTAAAAGAGCCTGAAAGTTGTAAAAGGATCACAATTGAAGGGTGTAATTTAAGAATGGTTTTCCAAAGGCAAAGAATAGTTCTTAAAGAATATTTCTTTGAGAAATCAGCAAGAATCACTCTCAAATAAAAAGACAGAACACTTTTATACAAGACAGTGATTTTTGCTTTGTTTAGGGATAGGTTTGTTTTCAAATCTATTGCAAATCTCTGAGCTATCAGCTTTCACTCTTTCCTTTCTCTTGCCTTTACATTCTGTAGGAAAAGGAGGAAAGATGCCATTAAACGGGTTCAGTCTGGCTGCCATTCAGTTGTCATTTCTCTCTCATTCTCCACTAACATTTCGACAATCAAATCCAGAGCATAGAATCAGCCTTATTCGGAGAAGTTTGTGAGATGTATGTAGGAAAAAAGAGTGGGAAATACGGATGTGATGTCCTAACACCAGAGGAGGGTTTCATTCCACCGCATTTCTTGATTTCTTTGCCTGCAAAATGGAAGAAGGTGCAGCATGGGGCTTTGTTTAATTTTTTCTTCATTAGAAATGTAGTAAGTAGTTTTACCTTCATAAAGAGAAGTTCAATAGGAGACAAATAAAAGACCTCGTAAGTTGGGTTTGGGGTTTTTTTTAGTGCTATTCAGAGCCCTACTGAGTAAGTGCTGCTCGAAATTCTCATAGTAATACAGACTAATTAAAACTAGGTCCTCTAGTTTACTCCTGCTTTCTAGGAAGCCATAGGCACACACACACGTCCTAACAAACACCCAACTCATGCCGAGAAAATCATCATCTTGCTGTCACCCTCATGACGAGGTCTGCCCCTTCACGAGGCCCGTCTGCTGCATAGCCAAGACAATCTATTTTAGTCTCGTTTTTTAAGGGAAGAACTATCAGGTAGCTAAACCCATCCATAATTACAGAGGCTTTTCTCTGCTCAGAATGCAACAGCAGGAGCTGCAGCGGCTGCCACCAGGAGTCTGGTCCTGTGCTCGCTGCTCGGCACGGCAGCCACGGCTTCTTGGCTTCTACGGGAAGAAGGTGCCGGGACACCTGTGCCGCGTTTCAATCTAAATTATAATACTGAAATTGTCAGGGAGAATGCTGCCTTGAATAGAAAACTGGGTGAGGTTCATCTTGAATTGAATCAGACAGTTCTTTTCAGGTTTAAATTTGTCTGATTTTTGCCCTCTGCTTTGATTTGGGAGAGCAGAGTCTTACTCTAAATACCAAACCTGCTGTTTGGAGACTGTTGTGCCGTGCTGGCGCCTTCTGAGCTGCCACCAATAAAGATGATAGAACCGAAAGAAAAGAGAAAAAGAGTACAGAAAAGTTCCTCCAGACTTCTGTGGCACAGCAAAGAGTCTGGGCCACTACCAACAGTGTTTGGCTGTAGGTTGCCCTTGGAAATGATGCTTTGTTTATCTAAATTGTTCATGATGTGCCAGTTTGAAAAACAGTAATTTCACTTGTGGTCTGAAGTCATATCTGACAACATCTGAATGATGAAAAGGAGAATGTGTTGGAGGGGAAATGAGAGACACATGAACACTGACTTTGGAGAATGCGTGGAAGGAAAAGGGGAGAAAACCAACACTGAAACCCACCATTAAACATGGTGTTTGTTATACGGGCTCTAGGTCACGTAGTGGTGGTCCTTCTTGTGGGCAAACTGCCACAGCTGCTCACAACATTAGGAAAAGTGAGATGTGTATTTCATTTGCAAATATTCAGCATAAATTGTGTTATATAAGCTTTCCCATTTTCAATATTTTAACAGCATTGCAAATAAATTCCAATTTATTTAGAATTCTAATTCTCCTTGTACTCTCGAGTAATTCAGACAGAGCTCTGTTGTTGTCTCCTCCTCTATACCAGAAGAAACTGAGAAGGATGAAATGCTCACCATCTCGGATCAGTCGGGGACCAGAGAATGCTGGGTCACAACTGCCCCTGCACAGTCATTTACGATGGTGCAAAATCAGTGCCAAAAATGCTAAACGTAGCCCTCCTGTTTTCTCCCGAACAGCAGTCTCTGCTCTCACCCCAGTGCAAGTGCTGGAGGATCAGACAGACACGTCCTCGTTATTTCTGTAGCAGAATATTATTCATTTTCTAGTGCTGAAACTTGGAAACAGGGTTCTCTGGCAGCTCAGTGGGCACTCCTGTCTGATACCACTGTTCAAAACCAGTGTAGTGACGTGCAGCGGAAGATGTCCATCCCCTCAGAGAACAGCTGCACGTCACCAGTATCAGTAGCGATTTTACCCATCACTGTGACACAATTCCAGTCATCTTCTGAAAATGTCCATTCAGCAATTAATACTAATCCTGCAGGAGAAAAAAGCAAGATACATGAACTGCTCTATAGTGGTCCAACATAGGAAAGGGAAATGGAGAGAAAATTCTGCCTTCTTACATATCCTGGTCTCCAGGGAAACAGAGATCCACTTTGGTTTTGAAATGAGGAAGTTTAATTAAAAGCTGATTTTTACAATAACATATTCTTTAAGACACCTTTGGATGTAACTCTAGCTACGTCTCTAAGCTATGTGCAAGCTGGCTGACCAAAGAGGTTACTAGGAACAGACTGCTCTTGAAACCCCTAAGAACTCATTACTCCTTTTTTTTTTTTGTATTTTTTCCTCTTCCATTTTTCATTCTTCTTTTTGTGTTTCATATTTTACTAAGAGACAATTAGGCATTTTACTAGTGAAAGTCTTGGGGATACTATATGCATGTCTGCTTGTCCCTGGAAACTGTTAATATATAACAGATTGATGATTTTCTTAAATTAGAAAAGAAAAGCTGTAAAGCTCTACGCTTTCTAGGGAAAGCAGGAGACAAACCTCAGGCAAACCAGAGCTGCTGCGGTCAGCAGTGCGTCCAAAGCCCATCTAGCCCCCCACTACTGCCAGGGGTTGCAGGCTGGGGATGGTACAAAGCAGACAGAGGCACAGGAATCTGCACTCCCGACTGGGCGTCATCCTCGTCTCTTATTGTGGAAACGGATCCAGACCTGGAGCGCATCCATACATATTGCACTTCAAGGCACGTGATGGTGGGAAGTGAGCTGATCAAAACCTCTGTGACTACTGCCTAGAGGACAGATAAGATGCTGTGTAGACCCAGCCTTAGAAAGATGGGGCTCGCAAGACTGCGTTTCACCTGGGTGCAAGCAGAGACTTGCAAAAGGCAGAGCAACCGCTCTTACGTTTGGAAGAGTTTGTCTTTTCCCATCTGTGTTTACTTTTGCATGCTCTCTCTTTTCTCACGGATTCCAAGAAACTGGAGTTTTCTTTCATTTCACCAGCCATGAAATCATCTCTAACTTCACGGAATTACATATGCTGAACCAAACTGGTTAGGTTTTCATATAGTCGGTACCACCTATGTTCCATCTCATGAAAATTCCACTGGCATTCAACAGGCAAAGCCAGCGTGCATTCATTTAACTGGGAGACGTGATACCTTTTCTAATCTAGGACAGGCCAAATAAATTCTTTACGAAAATCCAGGATTATTCATTTAATCAAAGGATTCGTATCAGGAATTATTTCATCCAATTGTTCTCAATCGCCTCAGCTCTGCAAGTGAATGAGTATTCTTTGAGGAATGACTGATCATTCTCATTCCCAAGCATCGTTGAGCTGTGTATTTTATATTGTGTCAAAATTAGTATGAGGGGAAACTGAAGATAATATTTCAATTTTTGTTTGTTAATCTCTCTTACGGTTCCCTTTCTGTCTTTTTACTGGTTGCATGGAATGGTGAGCATTTTCTTCTTGCACCAGTGGAAATCAGGATCAAGTTCCCTGGTATCAGTGAAGTTATCCTGAATAAAACCAGTGCAAATAAAAATAGAACTGCCTGAAGCAGCATTACATTCTTTGTAGTTATCTGTTCTCACTCAGCTGATGAAAATGGCTCCAAAACAAAAATGCTACCAATTATCATAAAACTGCAAAGGAGGCAAATATTATAAGACACTCCTAATTTAGGCATAGAAACAAGGGGGGCAATATACCACGATATTACATTCCTATTAAAAGCCCTTTACTGAATATAATGGCTATAATTGCGACAAGTTTAAGATGATGAAAGGAATATTACTGTGATTCTTAAAATTCACATGCCGCCTTCATCAAGAAGAAAGCCTACAGAGAAAAGCCTATGTTTATTTTAAAAAGTTCCTCTAAAAGAACACATAATTCTTTCAATAAACATTACATAAGGGGGAAACTTCACACATTTTCCTATCATTAGTGTTTCTGTAAATAGTGCCAATTCTGTTTTTAAAGATGTTAATAGTAATCAGTCTGGTCCAGCTGTTTCAACGTCTATTAACACCACCACAGTTAACTAATAGTGTTCTCATTGGGATCACCTGCAGCAGCCCTCAGTGAGCATGAACAGGCAGAGCTGCTGCCACACAGCCCTGGAACTAAAACCTCGGCCAGGCTGGTGGGAAAAGGGTTCGGCAGGGCTGGGCTGGGCTGGGCTGGGCTGGGCTCGGCTCGGCTCCTGCAGGTGCCAGCTGTAGTGCCGAAGCATTACAAGCCTTTTACCAGCAGGTGCCCAAGCCCATAGAGTGATAAAAGCACCTCCCTTCCTCCCTGCCAAGCCTCTTCCTCCCAGGCCGCTGAGGTAAGCATGCACTAGTTCAGTGGCTTGGCTTGGCCTTTTACAGTGTAAAGTATAAATCCTGATTAATTTTCTGGGTGCTGTAATGCCTTCTCTTGCTTAATCCTGTGAAACAGTGATTGTATTTCTGGTACTATTTGAGCCAATTCAGCTCTTTGAATTTTTGCTGACTTCTGCCTCCTCCTGTTTTCTTGTGTTTCCTTTCGTTTGTGTGTCTGTTCACTTTTCTGCTTATGTTTTCTATTTATTTAGGTTAACCAAATGTTTCACTAAGAAATTAACAACATATGTTACTATATTTTAATAAGACTCATTCTTAGAATTCACTCATCTAGTTCTTTCACTTATAGGAGTATTTAAAAAAAATCTATATAAAGATATAGATAGTAGTTTTATATAGAAAGCAAGGACTTTTCTTGTGTGATTCAATGTCTCTTATTTAAGAAAGATGAGAAAAAACCTCTGCTTCCAAACTTACCTGAAGTCAAATGCAAGCCAAAGCCGTGTAACGCAGGTGCCTGCCAACCTGAACAAGCAGCTGGGCAGAAAAGCTGAATGCTTCCCTCTGAAGCTCGGTTATCACTTCCCGCTTTGTGAGGTGATATAGTGCCCTTGAAGTCCATAATTGAACAAGTCCTGAACATTGTCCACCCATGTCAATCTGTGACAGTGTAGGGAAGTGGTGGTGGTATTGACATAGGCAACAGTCAGCAGTGACAAAGCCCCGTAAAGACCTCAGGTTTGCTTCCCGGTGCCGCGGGGAGACTCTGATACAGGTGAAGAGGAGCCCAGTCAGGCCGTTGCTGAGTCACAGGAGACAACTGGCTGCTCTGCTTTAGCACCAGGGCAACGCACGATGGGGCGCAGGGGCAGCTCCCTCCCGTCCATGGGTACTGGTGCGTTTGAGGTGCAGCATCTTTGAAAGCAGGACTAGGGAGGAAGGAGGGCTGCAGTTCAGCGTCCATCCCAGAGTATTTGACTCTGAGCCCTCTGTACAAAGACTCAACAGCTTAGGTCCTGAGAAGAGATCAGTGCCCAAGCTTGGTCTTCTCAGAGACTGACATCCTTTAAAAGAAGAAAAAAAATATCTTGTGATTCAATCAAACAAAACATGTGACACCTCCCTTCTTGCCCAGCAAAACAGCTGAGTCCAAAAGTAGAGACTGATACACCTTTGGAGATACTCTGGCAATCACTTCAGTCCATCTTGAATTATGTTAGTGTCACTGCAGCTGAAGGATTAAAAAACACACCCTACCACCTATGAGAAATTCTTTCAATGTCCAAACAGGTTCTGTTTGTCAAAAGGTATAAATTCAGGTCTCCAGCAAACCCATCCTAGTTCTTGTCCGTCACTGGTCCTCCTTGCTCTCTCATCACTTCTCCGAACGGCTATGGCTAGGACGAGTGTTTCAGAGGGAGACCTGACCGCGCTTCAGCATGTGGGGTCAGGATCCCCCCAGGGCTGGACAAGGCTGTTACTGCAGCCTGCCCTTAAGATACTTCTGTCTGCATGGCAATTGCATGGTTTTCTCTTGGTACGTTCGATCCTTGCATGGTTTTGGTTGTAGGAGGGAACTCCCAATACAGAAAGCTGAAACCTTTAGTTATCCCCCAAGATCAGAAATAATCTATACCGAATATTGCTTGTTTGCTGTCTCACATGCAAACTTTAATGATACTTTTGTTGTTGGGATTGTATTTGTAAAGGAGTGCGTTGGGTATTGAAACTGGATGGCCCGAAGAGCTCTGAGTCCAAAGACTTGAGAAGGTAAGCCTGTAAAACTCATGAGCAGCTCAGCAACCTGAAAATGCAATGACCAACCTGACCTGTGCAGTGAAATATGCATGCTGGCTGGCGCTTTGCGACTGCAGCTTCTAACTCTGGCTTGCTAAAAGTAAAATGAACCTACTGAGGGATATATTTATTGACTTTTGATCTACTATTTCTTTTTGCCTTCTCATTAGGGTAAAATCTTTCCAGACACTGTTGTGTTAAAGAAAAGGTATTATGTTGCTGTGCTGATGCTGCGCAGAGAACTCAAGTGAGGAGGCCGAATGGGATAACTAGATTTCAAGAAGGAACATTGAAAGTCCTGTTTTAAGATTATTTACCTAGGTTGGGTATCCTTCCGGATTCACTTTCCCTAAAATGCCAATGAAAATGCTTCTCCATTACTAATGTGTCACAGAATTCTAAACACAACGCTGAGATCAAAACTATCTGAAATAACCACCGCTTTAGTTAATGGAATGATGTCATTGGCTTCAATCCTAATGGTTTTTTTATATCATCTTAACTAAAATTATCCTAAAATATTTTGGATTTTGCATAAACAAATGCAAAGCAATACTTCTGTCAGTACCCCTTTGCCATTGATCCTTTCTTAATTTTCATAAACTGTGCCCTCTGGTTTATAAATATTGCTCATAATTGTGATTTAATCACCTAAGTAGCCTCAAAGAAAATCTATTCCAGGAAAAGCATAATGCAATTACTAGTCATACCTGCTTTTTCTTAAAATCAGCGGTAACGGTCTAATTAGTAGAATCTGTATTTTCCAAGCGGAGATGCACTCAAGCTGAGGAATAGGTGCTTTGTCGCATTCAGCCCAGGTAATGGTGTATTTTTCAGAAGCTTGTGGCCCTACAACAAAAGCAACATGAAAATTTAGACCTATTTAGTTATGCATTTAAGCCAACTGTCCCCATGAATATGGTAGTGTTGTAGGTCACTGCAGGACAACAGGGTTTTTTTCTTTCAGAATTCAGAGATTTCCTATAAAATGGAAGCTTTCAGGGTTCACCATGCTCTATTACAGAACCGGTTCCTGTTTGGACAGTCTTTGGAGGTCAGAAGTTCCTAAACCAGGGGATTGTTCAAGTGAGCCAAGGGAAGGCAATTCTAAGTTTAATGGCATGAAAGCTTTGCAGGAATGCAGTCTCTCTGGCAGTCCGAGACGTTCCAGTCTCCAGCTGTACTTGCTACAAAAGACACTGTATATGCAGAGGAATCTAACACGATGTTTACCTGTTTGCCTCCAAATATTATTGCCCAGGTGCATTTCACCATGTGGTTAGCTCTTACAGCTAGTGAGATACTCTGTCCTACAGAGTACAACATGCATCGGAGGTTACAGACTATAATAAAATGTGTTAGGTTCTCTTCTACAAATTAAAAAAAAAAAAAGCTTCTGTAAGGAAATAGTTCCTAAAGGAATCCCATTAAAATAGCTTTGTTTTCTCATTTAGTTTAATAAGCATAGTATGTCAGAAAAAAAAATGTCTCTAAATTCTGAAATTATTTTCCTTTATTTTAAACCCTACTAGTGCTACCGATCAAACTCTGCCGGGTCACTGGGAACATAATTATCTGGATTTGTAAGATTAAGCACTCTTCATGTGCCAGTAATGGATTTCTACCAGCATGCTAATTAAGACTGTATTTTATCCAGCCCAGTACAACCCCTGGCTAATGGTGTTACTCACCCCGCTGTGCGGAGGCTCTGCAGGGACGGTGCCGCAGCCCGGCCGGCCCTCGCTGGGGATGGGTGTCCGAGGGGCTCTCCCGGGGCTGGGGTCTGTCCGAGCCTCCTCTGACCTCCCGAAGAGGGAAGCCTGTGAACACAACTGCTTCATCGAGGTGGGGATATGGTGGATGTTGGCCCTGGAAGACAAACAAATTAAGTCGTAATAATGGGAAACAGAGGGGAAAAAAATGTTCTGAAAGCAGCCCCTGAGAGGAGCGGAGGAACGCTGTGCTGGTGAGGCAGACCTGGGCGGGGGGAGAGACGAAGGCCAGCACCGAACCCAGCCGACGATGCGTTGTGAGGACCCGCAAGGCCTGGGCAGGTGCTTGAAGAATGTTGGTATTTCTGGTCACTGGAAAATGACCAAGTGGGCATTAGACTGTTTGGACGGGTAATACTTCGCAGCCCTTCACTGCCCCGCCGGTCGGGTGAGAGTTCCCATTCCCGTGCGGGCCCTCCCCGCACCGGCCGGTGCTCTGCGCTCTCCCAGCCCGCCGCGGTGGCACCTTCCCGGGACAGCCCGGCCTCGTTCACCCGCCGGCTGGGGCGGCTGGCGCCGGACGCCCTCAGGCGGAGGAGACCTGCTGGCGGCGGCCGCCGTGCCCGTGCCCGTAGCCGGCGCTGGCAGCGGGGGGCGACCGCGGGCGGCAGCGGGGCCGTTACCGCGGAGACGCGGATCCGGTGCGGCGGCCGAGCGGCGCCTCCAACCGATCGCGGCTCTTCTGCGGGCGGCGGAGTGGAGCCGGCCGCGGTGGACTGTGACGGGGGCCGCGGCGGGCATCCCGGGGCCTGCGGCCGCCCTCGCCTGGAGGAGCCGCCTCTGCGGGGCTGCCACGGCCGGGTGAGGGCCCGCGGCCGCTCCTGCCTGGGGAGCTGGTTCGGCGGAGCCAGCGGTGTGTGTGGGGTAGGCAGAGCCCGGGCCTGCAGGTAAAACCTGAACACCTTGTTAGGACCCACTACAAACAGTAGAAATTACAAAGACTGAAACAAAGACCGTTTCTTTTCTTTGTGTTGGTTGGTAGCACGGATAGAGCCCAACGCTGGCTGTTGGGTGGGGAGGGCCAAGGAGACCCTCCCTGGAGCAGCTGCGGGCGTGGGTGGAGGAGCTGTGGGTGCACTGGGGGACAGGGCAGCCATCGTGTCCCTGCAGACAGCGCCGTGAGGGGCGAGTGCCTGTGGGCCTGTGCCCAGCGCAGGGAACAGGAGGCCGGGCAGCCGCGATGCCTGGGCAGGCCCGTGCTTCAGCCTGAAGCGGCCGAGTCCCTCATGGGACCCGCGTCCTTTGAGGTGAGTGGGGAAAGCCCCCAAAGCCTTGCCGAGGGCCTCGCCATGCTCCCTGCCTCCAGCCAGGCACCGCACTCAGGTGGAGGTGCCCGAATAAGGGCTAGTAGAAAGGGGAGACAGGTATTGATGAGGCGAGTCCCAGAGGGCAGCCAGGAGACTTGGCAGGACGGTGTGCTGTCAGAAGGGAGATTATTTACTGCATATATGTATGTCAGGGTTTCTGCCAGGCCTACTTACTACATGGTATGCAGGGAAAATAGCCACGAGGGCCAATGGGCAATTTTCTAATTTACTATAAATATGTATTATGATAAATTATTATTATAAGTATACACATAAAGAACAATTTGACTGGTTTGTATCTAGACTTTAGAAAAGCATTTGACCCTGTTCCCCATAGAGTTCTCATGGAAAAACTGGCTGCTCATGGCCTGGATGAGCATACCATCTGCTGCATCAAGCGCTGGCTGGATGGACGGTCCCAAAGAGTGGTGGTCAATGGAGTTAAATCCAGCTGGCAGCCAGTCACAAGTGGTGTTCCTCAGGGCTCAGTGTTGGGACCATTTCTGTTTAGCGTCTTTATTGATGATCTTGATAAGGACATAGAGTGTATCATCAGTAAGTCTGCAGATGACACCAAGTTAAGCGGGAGCGTTGATCTGCATGAGGACAGGGAGGCTCTACAGAGAGACTTGGGTAGATCGGACCGATGGGCCAACGCTAACGGGATGCGCTTCAACAAGGCCAAGTACCAGGTCCTGCCCTTGGGCCACAACAACCCCAAGCATCGCTACGGACTTGGGGAAGTGTGGCTGGAGACCTGCCTGGCAGAAAAGGACCTGGGGGTTCTCATTGACAAGCAGCTGAACGTGAGCCAGCAGCGTGCCCAGGTGGCCGAGAAAGCCAATGGCATCCTGACTTGTATTAGAAATAGTGTGACCAGCAGCAGGAGGGAGGTGATTGTCCCCCCGTACTCAGCACTGGGGAGGCCACACCTTGAGTATTGTGTCCAGTTTTGGGCACCTCAATACGAGAGAGATCTCGAGGTGCTGGAGCGAGGGCAGAGGAGGGCAACGAAGCTGGGGAAGGGCCTGGAGAATAAATCTGATGAGGAGCGATTGAAGGAGCTGGGACTGTTTAGTGTGAGGAAGAGGAGGCTGAGGGGAGACCTCATCACTCTCTACAACTACTTGAAAGGACATTGTAGAGAGGTTGGTGCTGGTCTCTTCTCCCAGGTAATTAGCGATAGAACAAGAGGGAATGGGTTAAAGCTGCAGCAGGGGAGGTTTAGGCTGGACATTAGGAAAAAATTCTTCGCAGAAAGAGTGGTCAGACACTGGAATAGGCTGCCCAGGGAGGTGGTGGAGTCACCATCCCTGAATGTGTTTAAGACTGGTTTAGATGTGGTGTTGGGAGATGTGGTGTAGGGGAGAACTCTGTAGAGTGGGGTTGATGGTTGGACTCGATGATCCCAAGGGTCTTTTCCAACCTAAATGATTCTATGATTCTGTTCTATCATAGAAAGAACACACAGCAATGGGGATAATCTGCAAATTCATAGAATTGTAGAATGTTAGGTTGGAAGGGACCTTAAAGCCCCCCCAGTGCCACCCCCTGCCCTGGGCAGGGACACCTCCCACCAGCCCAGGTTGCTCCAAGCCCCGTCCAACCGGGCCTTGAACCCCTCCAGGGATGGGGCAGCCACAGCTTCTCTGGGCAGCCTGGGCCAGGGGCTCACCCCCCTCACAGCAAACAATTTCTTTTCAGAAACTTGCTTTGTGTATGTTCTCTTTCCAAAATACATTGTTGTTTTTCTCAGCTCATGACTTGCCTTCAGCTGATCAATTTGAATTACTGAGTCAGTGTTCCAGGCTTGCTGACAAATGGATGACGGCTATTCTAGAGAGCTTAACAGCAGTGGTGATAATTTTGGAGATGAACATCTCAAAAAGAGAAATTCGTCTGGTTCTAATTCATCAAAAGAGATCAGGAAAGCTGTTGAAGAGTGTCTGTTGGCATCTTCAAGTACTCTTGATGTCAGCAGAAAAAATATTAAACATCTCACTGAGGAAATATATAGACTGCCCAACATAAAGGTGAGTAAATTGTTATGAGTAGTTCTGATACCCTTGGCTTAAGTATAGCACAGAGGAGTCAAGGGCTAGTTGCTTTGTCAGATGAGTGGAAGGCTACAGATTCTTAGCTATGATCTTTAATCCCTGTTTTTTTGAGGAAAAGTCCATGTGTAATTTTATGGAGTTGTGTATCCTTTAATCCCCTTTAACAGTGTTCTTTCCACAACAATGTAAAGTAGTTTACAGTTTTCACATTCAACATTTTGGTTGCCAAGGGATGGCCCCTCTCTTTCTGGATTTAAAACATGTTTATGTTTTTCTCTCTTAGTACTTTCATCTGGAAGGAAATGTCATATCAATGATTCCCGAGGATTTATTTCAAAAGCTGCCACATCTTGTTTGGCTGGATCTCCGGTATAACAAGATTAAAGCTCTTCCCCCTGGAATCGGTTACCACAGGTAAGATCATTGGTCATACAGATAATTTAATAAGAATTGTATTTGTCTTCTATTTGCCTTACTGTAATTTCATTGTAACAGTCAGACTTTTATATGTTTTTGTTTGGCATTGACCTCAGTGCAGGAGAGTGGCAAATAAGCTTCATTTTGTTTACTAAAACTCAGATGAACTGAAAGGTACAATTAATATTACGTAGTGAATTTCTAAACTCCTTTAACTTTGGAAATGTAAGACCTGATAGTCTTTTCACGTAGGTTTTGCACCATTTTTACTTTATTGACTGTGGGTGAGGTGAAAACAGGGACCCACAGTTACAAACCTCATGTCACTCCAAAGTGACAGTGGAGGACAGTTTAGTCAAAGAAGGTTACCCATTCATCTGTGTTTGATGGTTGGCTGACATGGCATTGACTGTTGGGAGGATTAGTTGGCTGTCACTGATACAGATGGAGTGTGCAAGGAAGACAGTACACATTACCCTGAGAAGTGCATTTGCCATGATCACCAAAACTAACTTCTCACCAGGTTGGGTTTTTTTAATGTCCTTGGACAATTCCTTGCTTCTCGCTCCAGAAGTAGAAGACCACAAATCACGATGTGTGGTAATTAACAGGAACAAAGAAATGGTTTTGTTGCTGGAAGGAAAAAAAAAAAAGACCAGCACAGGGCAGTTTGCTTGCAGTTGTGGTTCTAAAAGAAACCTTTCTGTCAGGAGTAAAAAGAGGCAACCCTTGAACAGTACGTGCTACAGAATTTTCCAAAATAAGAAAAACCAAACAATTTTATGGCATCTTGTGATTGAAACAAGGTCCTTAAAGGTATTTGAAGATCATTTGTTTATGAATCATTATATATTCAACTTGTGATTAGAAAAATACAGTAAATGAGGATTATGCTCCTAAAAATACCTGAAAAATGTTGAGTTCAATCATGTTTTCAAATCTTTCAAATACAGCCTTCGTAAATTATTTATAAATTGGACAGGACTGATAGTATTTTAATATGGCTTGTAAATTATGTGATCATCATTGTATGAGTGGTTGAAATCCTTTGAGACTAAGACATTCTCTGAGTGCATCTTCCTCGAAAATAATGTGTCAGTCACTAGTCCCTACACGTATTATGTAGAAATATTCACTAATTATTACTTAGTTGCATTTTATTCTTATTCCGTGTTGGAGCATAAGCTGTATTTTAAGGTGTTTTGAAATTCTCTGGGTATCCTTCTCTAGAAGCAGCCAAAAGTGTAGTTTTCATCAAAAGCAGAGACTCATTGAAATATTGTGCTAGTTTGGGGCCCGATCGATTGAATCTTTTCCCTGATTTTAATAGATATTCTGATTAGAGTTTCTCCAGGTCAAACAAATGTTGCCTCAGTTGGGGAAACGGTGTCTAGCTCCCGGTGCAGGGAGGGAAGATACCACTCTGACTCTTTTCTCTCTGGAAATCCCTGTGAGATCTGGATGCACGGCTGGGCAGGGATCAGCTGAGGCCACGTTCCACATCATCGCTGCCGCAGAGGCCGCATCCAGGCAGGAGCTGGCAGGAGCGAGTGTTTGCTGTGGCACAGGCCACATGGCCTCAGCTCTCCCTGCACGGGGCTACAAGTGGTTCCGAGGTAGCAGCATTGCCCCATCATACCATGGTGCCTCAAACTGCAGAAGAATTTGGGTTTCGGAGTCTGGAGTCTCCTGTCTCTTTCATTTTGTTTTTGCTTTAAATGGAATTCAGTACTCTATTTCAAAAATTCAGAAGTGAATACGGTGCTTTCAATTTTTGTGACTGAATTGAAATGTCTTAAAATATTGCCACAAATGTTAATCTGGTGTTGAGCAGCTGCCAATATGTTTGGTTTGTTTTTCTTTTTCTTTCGTAGAGGTAAAGAAATATTATGACAGAAACTACCAAGCTTTCTTCCTGTTTGTTTTCTTGAATTTTAACAGTAAACAAGTCAGATTGCAACACTAGTAAATAAAAACACATTAACTTTTCTGTTAGGTTATTGTTTCACTTATTATATGGACACCACCTTATCTATAGAGTATCATTTGATCTGATATGTTGCTGGATATTAAAAGCTATTTAAAAGAATGCTATTAAAATGGCAAAACGAAGCAGCCAAAAGTTAGGAAGCAGGTAAAGTATGGTTTCTGTCTAGTCTCCGTTTCATAGCTGCCTGGGGGTCAGCGGCTGTGTGCTACAGGGGGAAAAAGAGACCATCTCCCTGCATCTGGAGGATGCGTCTGTGTCCTAAACGTGCAGTAGCCCAGAGGTTCCCATCAGAGACGCACCAAACAACAGTATATACAGCAACTCTGTGCATTTACTTGCTAAACAATACCAATTGTTTTCTGAGCGCAGGCATACTGACATTTTTTCAGAAGCTTAGGATTTGTCTAAATGTTAGCAGATTTTCAGATGTATCAAAATAATATTATCTTGTATGTGACATAAATGCCATAAATGTTGTATGTAACCCATGCCAAGCTTCTAGGCTGCTTCCAAGAATAGGAACACAAGACATTTTTAAAAGAAGTTGTTGATGAAATTAAATACAAACAGGGCATATTTCTTTCTAATCTCATTATCTAAAATGGCTGAGCAGTTTTAGGCTCAAATTTAGCCTGAGGAACACACTCAACAACCCAAACAGTTGAAGCTCAGCAAAATTATAAACAACTGAAAATGATGTGTTTATAATTGGAACAGTCAGTATCAGACTTTAAAGTGATAAGCAGGCTTTGCAAAGAAAGATCAAATACTAAATGTTGAAGTAGTATGTAAAAAAACAGGCATAAGCGCAAACTTCAGACTGCCATACCAGCAAGCTTTGGGGTGTGTTATTTTCCAGCACTGATGTTAGCAATGGAGAAGTGTGGATTTGCCTTGTGGCATCCTTTCTGTAGTAGGAGACAAAAGCAGGAAAAAAACTACGGTGAAAAAATATTTCTGTGTTTCTATTTAATTACATGAACTTTGCTCTTACAGTTACTACTCTCTTCTGTTTTATTGAAAAGGCAACTGAAAACTCTGCTTTTAGAAAGGAATCCCATAAAAGAGCTACCCGCAGAGCTTGGTAAGTACTCACTTCTTTTTTGAAGATATCATAGACCTTTGTTGGCTCTTAGTGTTTAATTCTGTGGTTAGACTTTAAAGTACTTCTATATTTATCTAAAGAATGGTTTTAATTTACCATGAATTTAATTTTTAATTTACCATGTGCTATGAGAGGGGGGAAAATGACTTATGTTCTTTATAATGATTGCCTTCATTGATAAGAGGGGAAAATTTTATTAAAATATCTGTAGTGTTCTAGTCAGAAACATTCGATATTGTTTCTCTGAGTAAGGCTGAAATAAAAAACATCTCAGATGTCAGACATCTCAGGCATCTGCGTAGTCAGACATAAACAACTAAACGTGATGAGAGCTGAGAACTTCTACAGCAGTTTTTTACACTCAAGGTTGTCTTTACAGTTTGTAACTTCATTTTACTAACTCTTTTTGCATTAGCTGTTACTACTTTGAAATAACAAATATTTCCAAATCAAACGTTCCTAAGGGAAACAGAGGAGGCTGCATGGATTCCTGGGATGGTCCAGTTGAGACTCCTTGGGCTCTTGGGGTCCTTGGAGCATAAATGTTGGGGTTTTTTTATCCCTTTCTGATGTTGACTGAGCTTTCAGGCTCCTTGCTGTGGTTCTGGGAGACTAACCTCCAAAGCTCAGCTGGAGTTGTCACCAAAACAAATGGCTTGAACTGAAGATGGCCACACAGTCAGGCCTAACATCCTTCTGCTTACATACGTGGTGTTCGGACTGTACTTTGACATACGTTTTTGCAGCTGTTTGTGGTAAACATGCTGCCTCCTGTGCTTCATTGGACTTCATTATATTTGTTTTCACTTTCCAGTACTGGCTACATAAGAAAGTAGCTTACCTGCCTCTGTCCCTCAGGTGACGTCTCTGCTAGTAAAGAAAATGTGGCCAGGAATGTCCCCGGTTACTGAGGCCAGTTGGCACAAAATGACCTGTTCCTATACAGTTACACTGGTTTGGTCCCAAAGAGGGTGTTGGCGGCAGGCAGAACTCCCCTGGGAGTGGGTCTGCAGCGTCGTCGTTTCCAGGCTGTGGGCCACAATAGCCTGGAGAGGCCTGGCTGGTGCAGGCAGACATGCATCTCGAGGAGCGAGGTCACCATTTAGTGATGCAGTTGTAGTCTGAGGTTCCCAAACACTGTTAGGTTTGCTGTTACTTTAACAAAGCTTTGCTATTCATACTTAGTGCTGTGCAAGTGTGGTCGCTCCTGCTCCTTGGGCAATGCATTAAGAAAGAAGCAGGCACAGCGGTAAATGCCCTTGCATCACAGCCATTCTAGCCCTCTACCATGCGATACTGAGTCTTGCTTTGCACCTAGCAGTTACTCTGGGGCAGTCTGGACAGGTCTTCTGCGCAGACCCGGCACTCTTCAGCCCTCCAGGGCCCTGCTTTCTTCAGGCCTGCTACCCACGGGCTTTGGGCCAGCTCATCCTTGCGGGGCAGGCCAGAATCCCCTCTGGCCTTTCCGAGCTCTGTGCTGAAGTCATTCACAGCCAGTGTGCCGGACAGTGCAGGCGTGCTGGGCACTGGCTGACCCGGTGGTGTAGTCATACATCCACAGGGAAGAAAAAAACGACTGACCCCTGCGGTTCAGACGCTGTTGACTCAGGCACAGTTCACCTGCGTTACCAGTTCTGCTGTGTTAATTAGTTGCGTCCTGAAGCAGGGCTTATTCTTGTGGAGCCTGTCTCCTAGGACACTTATTGAAGGAGAACTTTGAACAGGGCATCAAAGCATATGAGTACAGGGAAGTGGCCTCAAACTGGAGTTGGACTCGGTGACCTCTGCAGCCCTGCTGTTGCCCATCTGGCTGCTGGAGAGGAATGGCTGGTAGCCCAGGCAGGGGAAGGACAGAGGGCGTCAGTTGATCTATTCCTGCTTCACATGAGGCAGCCTGTTCCTGGAATAACTCTGCTTTTCCACCCTGAGCTGATTGGCGACTTAATAAAAAAAACATACTATTTACTGATTTGAACATCCTTGTGTCTCAAAGTAGAATGGGCCAGCGGTATGCTGGCCTTTCTGCAGTAAAACTTGGTTCATTCAATGCTGTTTTCTGGACAGATCATGGATCAGGCCTCTCTTCTACTGTAATACTTTGATACAGGTTTCCCAGATTGGTATTGAGATAAGGGAATTCCTACCATATGTGACATTTATCCAGTTCTCCTGGCTGTGTGGATGATAGGTACCAAATAAAGGATGCCAGCATTCCTGCTGTGTTGGAGGTTTTGTTCAAGCCACAGCAATTGGAAAAGAGCACTGCAGGCTCTGCAGGGCGGGTCGTGTTGGGCAGCAGTGCGGTGACGACAGATGGCTGGAGGTATTTGTAGAGGCTGGCTGCAGCCAGGCTGCCCAGAGCCGCCCCGGGGTGTGGGGGTGTGCTCATTAGCGAGCGTGCAGTGGTACCCTCACTGAGCAGGGGTGGCCCGAGCCAGGCTGGCCACCTCTGCTAGCAGGACTTTCAGCATCATTTGCCTTAATCGCTAGCACACATCCACTTCAGTATTTTTAAAAGTCGCAGGGATCCTGGATAAGGCTGGCACAATTGTTGTGCTGGGGTGATGCTGTCCTACCATATGCCTTACTTTGGATGATCTGTTCTCTTGGCAGAGCCTCTATGTCCATGGCAGTGCCACCCGGTAGTCATATATACTACGATTGCCATGAGGTAATATATACAGATATGTAGGTGTGTACACGTGTATATACATACACACATGATTTGCAGAACCGTGCCTCCCTCTGCTGCGCAGCAGCTGAGCTGCTTCAGACTTGACTCCTTACGTAGTGGACAAAGTGAGACTCGGAGTGGCACAGTGATGGGAACCTTAGCTAGGGGATGGTAGATGTTTTGCAAGGATTGCATTAATCCAGGTGACTAAAGGCTCATCGTTTCCCTGCGGTGGAGCGGTGCTTGTCAGGACTTCCAAGGCCCCTGTGTGTCCCAGGCAGTGCATTGCAGGCTTCTCCGCTCACGGGACCTGAGCAGATTGCCAAGCAGTCCACCTGGTAAGCTGGGAGGAAACCTGGGAATTCTGCTGTGACATTGTGAGGCGTTGTCAAAATCTAGTATATTTGTACAAAACACTCATGTTTTGACAAGATAGCTTTTTCTGACAAAATCATGTTTCATGAGCTAATTCCCAGCCCACTCTTCCTCCTACCCTTCCCTATTGCTCTCTTGTCGGTACACTTGCCATCATAACCACCTATATCAAGAAACAGAGTAGGAGCTAATGCTGACAGTGTCAGCACTAACTCTGATTTGAGTTACCGTCCTGCAGTGGCTGTTCTGGTTCTTGGTCCTCTCTTTTCGTAGTAAGCAGAATACCAGTTTTATGATGCTAGTATCATCAAGACCAAACAAAAAGCCTGTAATGTAAACTGAGATGAGTTTGGAGGATGATCTGTGATAACTCTGTCTCAGCTGTTAGTCTTCATTTCTTGGGTGTTTTTTTAACCTAGATCTGGAATGAATTTGCAGTGTTTGTCTTCATTCATTGAACTCCTCTTTTTTTTTTGTTTTGGTAAAAGCTACTGGTTCAATGAATGAAAAAATCTTTGGAAGGGAAGTAGAAGTCTGAATGGTAACAAAACAGTTATTCACTTGTGGCTGTTCCTAGAGCGTTTATACTGGTTCACATGGTTTGTGTAGAATTATCATGTGTTCTGAATTTAATTTTCAAAGATGAAAAATTAGTTGCCAGCCAACATGTTTCAAAAAATGATCTCAAAGTCCAATGTACTGTGCGCTAGTTGGGCAGTGTTGTGGGGAACTTGGGATATGTGCCTTCTGTTTTCAGGACTGCCAGCGGCTGCTGGAGAAGTCAGAGTTACGTGGCTTTGGGTAAGTCACCAGGCTGCCCAGGCCTCAGTTTCCTCTCCTGTAAAATGGGGATGACGATACTGTTACAAAACTCTTCAAGCCTACTGAAGAAAGCATTGCACAGGAACAAGATAATTTTATTGCTGCATCTACCTAAGTGTTCTTTAGAATGATTTATGAGCAAATACTAAAGAATGAAGAATCTCAGTAGGTGACGCAGTTTAAAATTTCATTTTAAAATTTTTTGAAACAGCTGCTGGAAGGTAGAGTGCCAGTTTGCCATCCTCCCAGGCGTGCGAGCGCAGTCAGCGCTCACTGCCGCAGCGTGAGCTGGAGCTGCGTGTCCTGGGTAACTCCCCCACTGCATTCAAATCTTCTCCAAACCTCAGTGGTTTTCAGCAAGATAAAAAACTGATTTCATTTTTGCAGTACTAAAGTCATCTGTATGATTCATTTTGATCATTTCTGTTTAAAAATAGGTTCAATTTCTTCATATGAGACTATTTTAAATCTAATTATATTCCCAAATAGTTCTTTACAAGGTGCATTTTCAAAGCCATTTCTTCCTGTTAATAATGTAGCTCTTCGTTTCTGCATTTATATTTTATGATTATTTGAACTAATTTTCTAATTTGTGAATCATGACTGTATGAAAAGGCATTCTGGTAATTGTAGCTCACTTTTAGCAAACTTTCGGTTTTAGATTGTTAGAATACAGACAATTTGCTAAACCTCCAAACCTCGGCGTTCCTTATCATCAACGCCACATTGTCAGCAGTCAGTGGGATTGTTTTGAGCACTGGGAATGCTCGCTTGTTTGACAGATGTCCACTCATATCTGAGCTCTGGGGTTATACTTCTTCACAAAACTAACAGCAATAATTACACAACAGTGTATTTAGCTCTGCAATAAACATGGATTTTCAATTTCATGTACTTCTGTTACTCTGTAGCATAATTACGTATACAACACTGCTGGCCTGTTGTATTTTTAGTTTGTGCTTTGTTTTTTGTGTGGCAGTTTGTCTGCCCCGGGGTGTTTCCCGTGATCTGTGGTAGCAGGCTGGCTGTCTGATTTCGCATTGTTCCCTCTTAAACTTCACTTACAGCAAACCAACAGGGCAATGGCTTTAAATGGGAGGCAATGGTTTAAACCAGAGCCGGGCAGGTTTAGATCAGACATCAGGAAGAAGCTCTTTACACTGAGGGTGGTGAGACACTGGCCCAGGTTGCCCAGAGAGGGGGTGGAGGCCCCATCCCTGGAGACATTCCAGGCCAGGCTGGATGGGGCTCTGAGCGACCTGATCTAGTTGAAGATGTCCCTGCTGCTGCAGGGGTGGGACTGGGTGGCCTTTAGAGGTCCCTTCCGACCCAACACGTCCTATGAGTCTATGAACGTGTCTGGTTTGCAGCAGCACGTGGTACACAGGCAGTGTAGTTAAACTTTCATCTGAGTGTTTCCCCAGGGATTTCAATGAATAATTTTTTCAGCCCCATTCCTATTCAGTTTCTCCGAATCACCTCAGTTGCAATTTGAGTGCAATTGCAGAATAATGATTCAGACAGTTTGGATTTTCCTTGGTTCTCAGTCTGAGTTCAACTTTAGCAGACTTCAAAGTAATAGTTCTGGTTAAAATTTGAGAGTTCTGGTTCTAGGTGTGGTCTGTGGGGAAAAATAAGTTTTGAGTGTTCTTGAGATTTGAGCTGAATTTTCCTTAGCTCTCAAGTAAGTAACTTTGTTGCTGTTAGGATGGTAAAACTCAATTTTTCTTACACTACTGATAAGCTACCAGTCAGCTCTTACCCTGTGGCTGATCAAAAAAAACAGATAACAAAAAATCAGAATGTTAGTTGAAAATAAATAAGTTTTAGGTGCATTTGTTCTCCATTTCAGTGAAATTGGGACAAATCTGCATTCCATGGCGGTGACAGGGTGTCACAGTAGATCTCTGTGTAGCTGTGGTATGGTTTCCCATGCAGCGGGTTGTACGTACTGTCTCCTTGCTGTGGAGAATCCATTTGCTCCAGGGTCTCCAGTCTCCCTTCCAAGAGAAGGGACCCCGAAGGACCCGGCGGTTGCCCCGTGGTGGTGCTTGGAGGAACGAAGGCCTTGGTGCTCCCCAGCTCCCGGAGACCACTGGTACCTCCTGCAGCTGCTCGCTGCCTGCAGTGGCTCTCCTCCTGGCTTTTATTTCTTCTTTTTAAGTGTACTCTGTCAGTGTTGCTGTAGTTGACATTTCTAGAGAAGTAATGTCAAATGGAGTTGTTAATAACATTGTAAAATTTGTTTTGTAACATTCCTTTCAGCTTTAATTACTGGTAATTTAAAATCAAATAGCTGTGCTGTTAGTAATGTATTTGTCATTTCTGCAAGTAAGGTTTTACAAAAACATTTTAAAAGAGCATATACGTTATTTTATACTGTAATGAATAAAGCAGATAGACACAGTCAGAATGTTAAGCAGTCAGCCTGTAGAAAATGAGGCAGATCAGACTGCACAGTCAAGCTGTGAAGATTTAAAGTGTGGAGATTTAAAGTCTGACTCCAGTAATACAACATGAAAAATACATTCTGATTGACTGGATTGAGATTGTGTCTGTTGTCTGCAATGCTGCACTTCTTAAATGCATTGTCTTAAACCATATGGTGATCTAAAATAAATGTCAGGACAAAATATATCGCCTTTCTTTTAGAGACTTGGTACATCTATGTTTTGAAAGATTTAGCAGATTTCAGCTGTTGTGGTTTTGTTTGAATCAAAACAGACTGAAAGTATTATTTAATTCTGGAAATCTAGTTAGGAAGGGAAAATTGCTAATTTTATTTTATTTCTATGAAATGTAATTTATAAATATTTATAAATATAAATAATCAGTATAAATCTGATTTCTGAAATAGATTGTGCATATTTTACACTTTGTTCCCATTTCACCAGACAGTAAGCAGAACATGACAGATGACTTCCACCTCTGCACGTGTGTAACCTGTGCCGCACACGCTTCTGCGGAGGAGATGAGCAGGAGGCTGGGGCAGGTCTGCGAGACACACGAGCTCATTAACCCCTGGGAGGCTGGAGATTTATGTCCCTCCCTTGTTTGTCGCCAAGAGATGGTGGCCCTTTGTTCCTTGGGCAACAATAGCTAACGGTGAGGGTGGGAGAGAGAAGCAATATGGGCTCGCTGATTTCAGAAGTAAAAAATTAGAACAATGCACCAGAAAGAAAAGAAGGAAAACTTTTAAAATCTTTAATTCCTTTCCTTTCATATGAAAAAAATAATGTAGGTCAAAAACCTGATTTATCAACACTACAAATTCCATTCATTTATGGGTAAAAGCATAAGAACAGCAGTTAGGGGGTTGTACTGGTTGGCTGAGCTGTTGTGAGGAAGTTCATTTTGTCTAGACTAATATTGAATGGGGGGAACAATTTGCTTAGAGAAATTAAATCATTAAAAATTTTAAAAATAGAAGATAAAAAACATTAAAAGATTGCAAAGCTATTAAGCAACAGGAGAAAAAGGTAAAAGAAGAAAAAGCAGGCAAGCACTGACAACAAGAATGACAGAATCTGTTTTATACAAATTCACGTGAAACATGTCAGAAACCAAAATAGCAGATACCAAGGGGCAGCGTACACGCCAGATGATGCTACAGCTCTGGCTCAGTTCAGCGATGTGTCCCCTGCTGGGAAAAGGCGGGAGTTCTTCGTGGAAAACATGAGTTTTTTGCGTTTCAATGAGGAGCGTGTGGAGTGATAAAATACGTGTTTGGCTCTCTATACGTCTGGGCCAAACTCTGGAACTGGGTTTCAACTCTGAAGTCCTTTTTCACAAAAGCCTCGGTCTGCAGGTGGCCTTAGTGAAGCACAGCAAAGCAGCGGCTTTAACGTTCTGAGGAGTTACTTTCAAGAAGAAAGCAAACATTCCAATGTAACTCAGTCTGGTCTGCCCAGAATAGCCTGAGATTTGGGAAGAGACATATTGCCCATCAGGAATTCGGTAATAATCTTAGGTATTACACTATTAGTAGTACTACGCATATGTAACACTATCAGTTATTTGTAGCTCTAAAACCAGCAAGCTAAAAATCTCTAGACTTGGCCACACAGTAATTTAAGGTAGTATATAGTATCTGCACAGGTAATAATGGTAATTACCATAGAAATCAGAAACACAGTTAATGCCAGTCATTCACTTGGACTCAGCTGCTCTGCATATCTGAAAACTCACCCAGCTTTCAAACGTGGAAAGGTTGGGCCTGATGAGCTTTCGAGGTCCGTTCCAGCCTGGGCTGTTCCGTCATCCTGTGTTTGCTAAATTATATCATTTTCACAGGAAACTTAACTTCGTTGACAGCCTTGAATCTGAGACACTGTCCCCTTGAATTCCCACCTAAAGATGTCATACAAAAGGGATTAAAATCCGTCCTGTGCTTTCTTCGGGATTCTGGGAATGGAAAACTGCCCTGTATGGAGCCAGCCACGTCAGGTATGTTGGAGAGGTATTGGTGTACATTTACTGCGATTTGCTTTGCAAAAGTGGGAACCAAGAGATCTTTCCTTGTGGGCTCTTTCGCTAATGGGTGTCGTCCATCTTTACATCTGAATGGGATATTGCTGGCTAGAATAAGCGAGGAAAAGAAATGCTTCAATGTTGTGATTAAAAAAAATCAAACCGTGGATCTTGAAGTGGAGAAGAAGAGGTTTTATTTGTATAAAAGGAAATCTTAATTATGTGTGATGTGGTTAGACAAACAGAAGATGAAGTTTCAGCAGAGTCTGTTGTTTAGAATCAGCAGAGAAGCAGCACGAACAGAAGCAGAAGGCTGGGCCGTTTCATTAGGGTGAAGAATGGCTGGTGTGCGTGCAGGCAATCAGAGTAGTCGAGGGGATAACTGTACGTTTATAGGGAATAGAGGGGAAATGGACACATTAGGGAGATGAAAGAGGACACTTAATTAGCAGATGACTGTGTAAAAAATAATGGAAATGCAGTACCTGGCTTACAGAAAAAAGGTGGAGCCGATAAAATGACGGATGATTCAGTGTAGCTTCTGTTCCAGGTCATAGACTGGTTCAGACACTTAGGCTGCAGCAGACACTGAGGAGGTTAGTGACAGCCTCCGGGGGTGGCAAACCCCAAAAGTCACACCAGTCGATTGCCTCCATGACATGGGCAGAGGAGACCAAGTTGATGGTGCTGCAGTGGGGCAGCGGGGCCGCACCAGGCGCCGGGGGCCACTGAAGGCTGTAGGATGTCAGCCTCCCCTCGGCGCGTGCAGGGCCTGCCTGCGTCCTCCCCCAGCCTCCGGGCAGGAGGGTGCGGAGGTGGGAGCGGGGCTGGGCAGCACCTGCGGGCACATCCCAGAAGCAGCCCTCTGCTTGCTCCGGGTCGCTGCTCTGCTCGGGCTCTGGCAGGAGGCAAGAGGAACGTGGAAACAGGCATGGAGGAAGTTGCGTTCTCTGCCTGTGCGTCATAAGGAAGGTGGGGATGTAATTACCAAATTTGTACACAATCTGAAGCACAGACCTACTTCTTTTTAAAAATGTCGTGCACTATAAATACACCGTAACTAATTTTTACAAGCTGTTTCACATTGTTCATCTGCATGCCGGAAGCCTGATAGTGCCTTCTGTGTTTTCATATTGTGTTTCAGCTCACATTCTTCAAAGACAAGCACAATTTGCTCTTCTATCACACTTTCTCCTTTTTTCCACACAGTATTGCAGTTATAAATTTACATTAGGAGGGTAAAATTAAGAAGTTGTCAGCAGACAGGAAAAGATGCAACATCATTTGCATTATTTATGGTCCGATAGGTTCCAGAAGTCGTTAATAATAGAAATACTGGGCATATTCCCACAGAAGAACGCTCCTCAGACTTAAGCTTTCCTGTAATGAGGGCTAATTACTGTGGATACCATTAGTATCAGACTGGAATTAGGGGTGTTAAAATGTGGTATCATTAAAGGGAACGCAGTAAATTCAGAGTATGGATGAGCCACTTAAAATGCTAAGCGATACACTGAAATATAAAAATATCAACTCAAAATACCACGATGCTGAAAATGCAGTCAAAATACTGATGCAAAGATAGTGACTAAATTTTTTTTATTGTCAGTTCCATGTATGATGTCATTAAAGGGAACCATGAACGCGATTATTGTCTTCATGTTTTAAGTCCTTGTTTATAGCTCTCGTTTTGAGACAGGTTTTATCCTAGTGGTGTTGCTTGATTACCACCATTTACCTTCAAGTTTCACCACATTTTAGCATGACTTGAGAGCGAGCAGTGCATTTTTCTACAGACACAAGTTTTATCTGCATTACTAGTGCTTAATGTCTAGGTCATTTTTTCCATGTTGGTGGACATTTATTTTAGCATGCACAACATGTCAAAACCTGCTTACTGAACATGTTCAGTCATCAGGATCTCAAGTGAAGTTATAGACTAAGGCACCCTCTGTGTTACCCTCCTAGCTTGGCTTTTACACTTGCGAGAGAACTTCTTTCTCAGCAATCTGCAGCCAGATTCACGTGATGTATTGGGAAGTTCAGTAGCTCATTGGGTTGGCAAGTGAATCCGTTTTCTCAGAAGATCTAAATCAAGGCTTGTTTCAGACCATGGTTTGTTAGCTTCATGCTGATTTTGATACCTCCTCAAGCAAGAATCGTGCCAGATGAGAGCTATTGTAGGTCAAGAAGGAAGTTGGCTGAGGCGGTGCACGAGGGAGCAAGCCCAGCGCCTGCCTACACGCGGTGTTCCTGATCCCCGCCTCAGGCCACGTCGCTTCACAATTGGTGTAAATGCATCATCTTGAAAAATGTGGAGAGTCTTCCAGGAAGGAAACCAGGGATATATTAAAATAGACCTTTCAAGATGCAAGATTGCTCTTTTAAATGTTTTTTACTGTTTCAGAAGTCCAGTCCTAGCTTAATTTTTAATGTAGTCATAATGATAGAGCTAGAACCCCAAAGTTCTGTATCTCCCAGAATTGCCCATGCTACAGGAGTCAGCGCAGACCATTGCTAAATGTTATGACAATGTCAGAGATGTCCTCTTCTAGGAATTAATCAATGGCCTGTGGAAGTGGGTGAGCTTTGTTAGCTGTTCTGGGTTTGGGTTTTTTTTTGTTAAATACTAGCATTTTAATATAGGAACATACACTGGTCATTTAACTTATTTTTTTGCTGTACCTTCTGCAGAGTGTCTCGTGTTTACTGGTGCATGCTGCTACGTTTGTTTACCAAGAGTACGAAAACGAAAGGGAAAAAAGCTCCTGGTTTCATTTCTGCTTAGTGTGGTTACAGCTGATGTTTGTTTTTTCTGGACATGGGCCTAATGCCAAGTGTAGGTGTTTACTGGATATTTCCAACAACAGCACAATAACGTTTAGAATCAAACCAGGAAAAACACTTGGGAGTGGGAATAAAATGTCAAACATTTGCCCATAATTTTCAATGGAACTAATGTGGCTCTTGAATATTCAAAATTATGCCTTTTTTAGACTTTCAAAGTGTTTTGGTAACAGATCTTTATCACGGTTGCAGTACATTGGAATGCTTCAGTCCAATTCCACAAAACTTTCTCTAGTGTTCAAGTGGGGTTCTAGTGAGCAACTTATGCAAAACTGTAGCAAAGCTTCTGTGCAGTAGGTACCCACCCCTTCTTACTGCACTTATTGATAGAAATTCTCCCCTTTACAATTAGGAAATTAATTTATCTTTGAGCATTTTTAATTGTTACCTAATACAAAAAATTCAGAGTAGCAACAAAAGCATGTCTTTGCACGTTAAAGAAGTAAAACCCCTGAGCAGAAGCAAGTCTCCGTCCTGGGGACATCTGGCCAAGTCTGTCTGTGTGCTGAGCTCCCAACACGAGTGCAGTGTCAGCAGCTGAAACAGCTTTTCTTGATTTTGTTTTTAAAGCTGTGCAGGCTGTGAAAATAGGCTGTCTGCTTTTTATCTTTTTATCTGTGTGAGGTGAACCAGTATTATTTTTCAGAGGTCACTTTGTATACTCAGCAGTAGCAATTTAGAATTCATTTCAGCCGATCGCTCTTCACGTTAGTATGTGTGTGTGTTTTGCTTGGGAATTCGCAGAGTCGTGTCTTGACAGCGGTGGGTTTGTATGGTAAAGTGGACTATTACAGCTGTTTTTCCGAGTTCTCTTAGGCATATGTTACATGCTTACTTTCAAAATAAACACCTAATATACTTGAAACACTCTAGTTACTTATTTTGGTTTTTAACTCCCATTCAACGGTACACAATCTTGAATTTTTTGAGATTTGGTTAGTATTCTTCAACATAGCAAATCAAAAGCATTTTTTCTGCTGATTCTTGTCTGCAGAAGGATATGGGATTGCATTCTGTTCTACTGAATTCAAACCCAATAGGCGAGAATGACAAAACAACTATAAATTATGCTCTGGAACAGCATTGTAACTTAATTATGTTAGCATGTTTAATGTTAGTTTAGATAGTGGTATATTTAAAGAAAAATAATCCCATGGACTTTAATATTTGGAATCTGTGGGCATGCACATGAAGTTTGGGAACCTTCTGTAATATGCAAGAGTTTTTGCTCCCTCCCACATGGCCCATCTGTTCCCGTTGCATGGGAGCAGTGTGTAAGAAGTAGTATATACATACTGCACGCAGAGAGGGTAGCAGAATGTACCTTGGAATAACGCTGCTTCTCTGAAGTGCGAGAAGAGAGGGAGATGGAATCCAGTGTGTTTCTTCTCTAGGATTCGGGGAACCTCCTGAGCCTCTAGAACCAAACCCTTGTGTATCTTGCAATCTCTCAGCCCCGGTCGGAGGTGAGCTGGGATATATTCAGCTGTTGTGGTTATTGGTTGGGCAGCGGAAGGCCTGGGGTACGGACCTACCCCAAAAGGCGGGTGAATTCTGCGGTGGTGGGCTATTGCTGAGCGTGGCACTGCCGCGGATGCCCTGAGAGCTCACACACACAACCCGTGGTCACCAGTATCTAACAGTCACACCTTGGTGCAGCGTAGATATACCCTGGAATTGGTTATCCTCATGTAAATACATAAGATCACTGAGTAAGTTCAGTTGTGTGTGAGGATTAATACCTATAAAGATGTAATGTGAGCTAATGCTAAATTTGTTTAATCTGAGATGCCAGTTGTGATTAAATGCGAGGTGTGCTAAAGCTTTCATTGGTACCCTGCTTGTCATCATTACACTACATTACAGATTTAAAGTGGTTGTGTTAAAAGATCTTTCCTGTTTCGGCTCACAGATTGCGTTTGGGCACTTGTAGTATGTTAATGATTATGTAGCTGTTTGCTTTCCCTTTTTACTTCCTCTGATACGTGGAACATATTTTTAACTCCTATTCCTCATGCAGAGAACTCTATCTTTAATTCAGTCATACACAGTTCATGTAATACTTATACCCAAATATACATTGGCAAGCTATAAATGCTGCAGAAGAATGAAGTGAGAGAGTTAGGGTTACATGCAGCCTTAACTCAGTCCTTGCATGCACATGCATTATGGGACTCTTCATGTCCACTCTACTTTTTTCCTCAAAGTAGCGATCCCAGTACAAAGCTGGGATTTCCCACTCTCATGTCCAACTCTGTCGTTCCCACAGTGTCTGTGGCACGGCCGTGTTTGAACCCTGCTGAGGTCCGTGGTGGCCTCTTGGTTCAGCTGCCCGGGTCTGGGGCGGCCCCGAGGGAGGCGGGGGCTGGGTGCGATTTGGGGCGAGAGGGGAGCTCCAGCGAGGAGGACTATGCACCCGCCCTGAGAACCTGTGGGGTTTCCGCGGGGGGTGGAGGACACGTGGCTCTTGAACCCGCTGTGAGTCAGAGGTACTGACCACTTCGCAAAAATGATGTTGCCTTGAATCAGCTTCTGCGTGGTGGAATTGATAAAAAGCTGGGTGAAGAGCATACCAAACTATGAGGCAGGCAAATTATCAGTCAAAAGGGAGGGGAGGCACCGTTCTGCTCACAGATGTCAACAGGCTGTTGGCTTCTTCCAGAACAGATTGCTTTAAACTTGGGACAAATCATTGAGGACAAAATATGTATTAAAAGAAGAAAATACTAACAAATCCCACTTCTGTTTGATTGATTGATGGACACTATCTAAATGCTGTGTTTTGCTTAGGAAAAAAATCTAACTTCATTGGTGCATAGGATTACAGTAATCTTCCTTTGATTCCAGTAGAAATGCCACCTGTTGAAAAGCTCCACTTACGCGAGCTGCTGCAGTCCAGTTTGGATGCATCAGAGGAGAGGCCTAATGAAGAGGAAAAGCTGAGATTTCAGAAGCTGAAAGAAGAAATTATAAAATATGAAAAAGAAGAATTTCTTGCTGACAAACATGTAGGTGCAATCCAGGATTTTACTGAAGCAGGGAAAAGGCACAGAAAGAACGAGTCAGCTCGTCTTTGCAGGTGACCAAGCTCCACGCGGTGGTGTATGATAAGGGTCTTGCAAGTGCTTGAAAACTCTGCATTTCTGCTGGAAAATAAAAAAGCATCTTAATGCGCATCATTATACTCATTGTCAAATACGTATTTGGTGAATAAATGGTATTTTTGACATACGTATATAGAATAGAATATAACTTTTGTATTTTCTATTCTTTAAATATTTTTTTTCCAAAATTAAAAAACACTATCAATCTTTATTTCCTTATTTACTTCTTTTTGTTCCTATTTTTATAATTGTACCCTTGAATGTCCGGATTCATTCTACTGAAAAACTGAATCCTGTAGGTAACTTAATGTTTCATTTCTAGTATATGCAATATGATAAATAAATAAGTATAAATACAAGATAATATGTTAAATTCCTTTACGTTTGCACTCAAAGCATTCAATAAATGCTTTATTTATAATATTTCATAATATGCAAATAATGCAAACCCTATTTTGGAGAATTTGATGGTGAATCCCTTTTGAAAAGGGATTTGTGTATAAAGGAGAGAATAAACACACTGGAAATGTCCTTCATTTCTTTTTTGTCCAACTTTTTTCAGTATTTACTATGATATCAGTGAATTTCCCCCCCCAATATTCATGAACATTATTCTTGTTACTTAAAAATTATTTATTAACACTAGTTTTTAATAAACTAGAGCTGACTGATGATTTCAATATTGACCGTTTGATTAGGTTTGGGATTTCAAACACAAATAGAAAGGGGTTTTTATATTTTCCATGAGTTTTCTTTCCTGCCTTCTCTCTTTCACTCCTCACCCTTTGGCACTTGCTCCCTCCATCTCTCTGCTGGCCCTCCCAGAAAACTTGTGGAAGAGGCTGTAAGTCAGTAGCAAAAAGCCGTGTGTGGGATTAGGCTGGAAGGGCTGGGGGAAGTCTGGGATAACTGGAGATTGCTGCTTTGGAGATCACGGGCTTAGCCGGGGTGGGCGCTCCCTGGGTGAGCGGCTCCGGGGCAGGGGGGTGTCCTGCAGGTGCCTGCTGCTCCCTGGGGTTTTACAGACTTTTCTGTACTGATATTCCCATCGTTTGGGGGGAATTTGAAGTATCAACAGTGTGGAACAAATCCGGCAGAATTCATGGTTTATGCTTCCTTTTTTCCCTCACAATGCAACCTTGGGCTGGCAGTGCTTTTTGTGAAGTAATTCATTTGGTAAATTACTTAAACGTGGTTTTTACTTTCAATATTTTAATGGTTATATTGAAATAAAACAGACTGCTCATGTACAGGATCACTAGAAGATAAAAAAACTGCATTTGGAGTGTGTATATCACCATCTTTAAATGTGCTTAGCTTTCTATGTATTATTTAATTAACAATATCAAACTGTACATTTTAAATGAAAGATGTCCACACAGAGAAATAAATTTACTAAGTTTCTATCTTATGATAGGACAATTCGGGCAAAGCGAGCCGAAAAGTGCCGATCAGTAGCAGAAAAGGAGCTGAAAGAAGAACAAACTTTATTTGAACAAAGGAAAAAGCAAGTATTACGATGTCGTTGTTTTAAAAAAGCTGTTAGTTACTTTCTTAATAGATTGCCTTGTTGACTAGCTACAAGGAAAGAAGTGATTTAAAGTATTTTCCACTACAAGTGGAAATCTAAAGAGTGTTTTTCTTTACAAAATACGGTGCTCCAAGACAACAAGAAAGGGGACTTGCCAAGCTCCTTACCAACTCAGCCATGGAGCTCCGTGAACTCTCATTCCAACTGAGCGGAAAATAAATCCTTTTCAGTTACTGCCTATGTTACATTCCATGTAAACTTAAGTTTATCTTTGCTGACAGAAGGCTACAGCTAGGGGGCATACTCTGCATATAACATAAAAATGTGATATCTCTAGGGTATAAAAAGTATATGTATTGAACAAATTTTGCTGAAAGAACTTGTTTATATCTCTGCATATTTTCGCGCATTTGGACTGCAGTTCAGAAGTCAATCCGCTTGCTGCAGACTAGACCCAAGAAATGAGACTCACCGTCAGTCCCAATTTGTATCATCTTGGTGCCTTTTTTCTTTTATAACTGGAGTTGTAGAAGTCACGTTACAGAACAAACACGTCTCCGTGGCGCTCCGGGAGCACCAGATGGCTGCGTTAGGGAAGGGCAGTGCCCTGGCTTTGGGGGGTGCAGGAGGCGGAGCTCGGGGTTCCAGCGGTTTGGGTTAAATCTGGTGTGCTTTGGTGCTCCCTGGGCATCCCCGCTTTGGGAGAAGGAAGGCCAGGAGGAGCGGAGCAGGGCCAGGGAATCCTTGTCTGTCCTGTCCAGCAGGGAATGCCAACGGTTGGGCAGGATTCCCCACTCCTGAGAGCCATGGGGCTGGGTGCTCGCGAGCGGTCACTTGGGCCGGGGCTAGTGAACATGAGCCTGCTGCCGGTTAGGGGACCGGTTGTTCTCACGGCCTGCTGCCACTGCCGGTTGTTGGGTTGGTTGTGTGCACGGCCTGCTGCCGGTTGTTGGGTCGGTTGTGTGCACGGCCTGCTGCCACTGCCGGTTGTTGGGTCGGTTGTGTGCACGGCCTGCTGCCGCTGCTGGTTGTTGGGTCAGTTGTGTGCACGGCCTGCTGCTGCTGCCGGTTGTTGGGTCGGTTGTGTGCATGGCCTGCTGCCGCTGCCAGTTGTTGGGTCGGTTGTGTGCACGGCCTGCTGCCACTGCCGGTTGTTGGGTCAGTTGTGTGCACGGCCTGCTGCCACTGCCGGTTGTTGGGTCGGTTGTGTGCATGGCCTGCTGCCGCTGCCGGTTGTTGGGTCGGTTGTGTGCATGGCCTGCTGCCGCTGCCGGTTGTTGGGTCGGTTGTGTGCACGGCCTGCTGCCACTGCCGGTTGTTGGGTCGGTTGTGTGCACGGCCTGCTGCCAGTTGTTGGGTCGGTTGTGTGCACGGCCTGCTGCCGCTGCTGGTTGTTGGGTCAGTTGTGTGCACGGCCTGCTGCTGCTGCCGGTTGTTGGGTCGGTTGTGTGCATGGCCTGCTGCCGCTGCCAGTTGTTGGGTCGGTTGTGTGCACGGCCTGCTGCCGCTGCCGGTTGTTGGGTCGGTTGTGTGCATGGCCTGCTGCCACTGCCGGTTGTTGGGTCGGTTGTGTGCATGGCCTGCTGCCACTGCCGGTTGTTGGGTCAGTTGTGTGCACGGCCTGCTGCCACTGCCGGTTGTTGGGTCGGTTGTGTGCATGGCCTGCTGCCGCTGCCGGTTGTTGGGTCAGTTGTGTGCATGGCCTGCTGCCGCTGCCGGTTGTTGGGTCGGTTGTGTGCACAGCCTGCTGCCACTGCCGGTTGTTGGGTCGGTTGTGTGCACGGCCTGCTGCCAGTTGTTGGGTCGGTTGTGTGCACGGCCTGCTGCCACTGCCGGTTGTTGGGTTGGTTGTGTGCACGGCCTGCTGCCGGTTGTTGGGTCGGTTGTGTGCACGGCCTGCTGCCACTGCCGGTTGTTGGGTCGGTTGTGTGCACGGCCTGCTGCCGCTGCTGGTTGTTGGGTCAGTTGTGTGCACGGCCTGCTGCTGCTGCCGGTTGTTGGGTCGGTTGTGTGCATGGCCTGCTGCCGCTGCCAGTTGTTGGGTCGGTTGTGTGCACGGCCTGCTGCCACTGCCGGTTGTTGGGTCAGTTGTGTGCACGGCCTGCTGCTACTGCCGGTTGTTGGGTCGGTTGTGTGCATGGCCTGCTGCCGCTGCCGGTTGTTGGGTCGGTTGTGTGCATGGCCTGCTGCCGCTGCCAGTTGTTGGGTCAGTTGTGTGCACGGCCTGCTGCCACTGCCGGTTGTTGGGTCGGTTGTGTGCACGGCCTGCTGCCACTGCCGGTTGTTGGGTCGGTTGTGTGCACGGCCTGCTGCCACTGCCGGTTGTTGGGTCAGTTGTGTGCACGGCCTGCTGCTACTGCCGGTTGTTGGGTCGGTTGTGTGCATGGCCTGCTGCCGCTGCCGGTTGTTGGGTCGGTTGTGTGCATGGCCTGCTGCCGCTGCCAGTTGTTGGGTCAGTTGTGTGCACGGCCTGCTGCCACTGCCGGTTGTTGGGTCGGTTGTGTGCACGGCCTGCTGCCAGTTGTTGGGTCGGTTGTGTGCACGGCCTGCTGCCACTGCCGGTTGTTGGGTCAGTTGTGTGCACGGCCTGCTGCCGCTGCCGGTTGTTGGGTCGGTTGTGTGCACGGCCTGCTGCCGGTTGTTGGGTCAGTTGTGTGCACGGCCTGCTGCCACTGCCGGTTGTTGGGTCGGTTGTGTGCACGGCCTGCTGCCGGTTGTTGGGTCGGTTGTGTGCACGGCCTGCTGCCGCTGCCGGTTGTTGGGTCGGTTGTGTGCACGGCCTGCTGCCGGTTGTTGGGTCGGTTGTGTGCACGGCCTGCTGCCGCTGCCGGTTGTTGGGTCGGTTGTGTGCACGGCCTGCTGCCGCTGCCGGTTATTGGGTCAGTTGTGTGCACGGCCTGCTGCCGCTGCCGGTTGTTGGGTCGGTTGTGTGCATGGCCTGCTGCCGCTGCCAGTTGTTGGGTCGGTTGTGTGCACGGCCTGCTGCCACTGCCGGTTGTTGGGTCGGTTGTGTGCACGGCCTGCTGCCGGTTGTTGGGTCGGTTGTGTGCACGGCCTGCTGCCACTGCCGGTTGTTGGGTCGGTTGTGTGCACGGCCTGCTGCCACTGCCGGTTGTTGGGTCGGTTGTGTGCACGGCCTGCTGCCACTGCCGGTTGTTGGGTCAGTTGTGTGCACGGCCTGCTGCCGCTGCCAGTTGTTGGGTCAGTTGTGTGCACGGCCTGCTGCCGGTTGTTGGGTCAGTTGTGTGCACGGCCTGCTGCCGGTTGTTGGGTCGGTTGTGTGCACGGCCTGCTGCCGCTGCCGGTTGTCAGACTGGCTGTGTGCACAGCAGTTGAGCGACCACTGGCAACAAAGCTGCGCTTTCACGTGCCTTTATTCGTGTCTGTCTCTTGTTCTGCCCCTCGCTCACCCTCAGGGGAGGCGCTGACCCAGAGGAGGGGTTGGTTTAGCTTCTCCTCGGACTTCGATGGGAGCGTTCCTTACCTTTAGGAACAGTTACAGACAGGATCTAGAGGTCCAGATGAAAATACTGGGAAGACTTTAGGAAAGCATCCATAACAAGAGACTGGGGACAATGTCTATTGTTTTTTAAAGTATTCATTTATTAGGCATTATTGTAGTTGACAAAAGAGACGGTGGAAGCGAAGGAAGAGGATCACTCTGCTTATGTGCCAGCACTGGCAGCGCGAGGAGAAGTAGCTGAAACTTGGGACCAGAGCAGAGAAGAGCTGCAGAACCACTGCAGACATTCAGAATCAGAGTAGAAATCACATTAATGAAACCTTTATTGATCAACCTCAAAAACGTGATGGGTCAGACCACGTTATCCAGTAGAACTGTTTCTAGTACAACTGTCTGCTTCTTCTTTATGTTCACTTAAATTTACTCAGTGTCCAAACTTCCCAAGTTGAAACTGTAGTCCCGAGATCAACTGTGTAGCTCGTTACAGTCCTCTGGGCAATTTAATTTCTCTGCTTGGCTTTTGTTGGAGTCTGTGTTCTGCTCTTTGCTGCTCTGTTCCTCCCCTGAACTGGGCAGGGAGGGGGGTCTTTGTGGTTCTCTTCTGCCTTTGGGAAGTGAATGTTTCAGGAAGAGGCCCCCGGTGTTTTCTCTGTTAGCAATGGGTACAGCTGATACGTACCCTGTATTGTTCAGCTGTACGTGGCGAAGCACGTGAACAAGAGTAGTGACATTCACCTCTTAAATGATGGCTTTAAAAGTTAGATATAAATTAACTTTTTCAGCAATAAAGAAATGCTTCAGGAATGGCGCAGCCAAGCGAAGTTGATGAAAGAAAGAAGAGAAATGTCTAGATTTTCACCTACAAAAGCAGATATGGTATGTAACAGAAAATTGCAAGGTAGGACACTGGAAAAAGCAATCCATTAATGATTCTCATTGACTTAAAAAGAGAACCCCAGAACTTTAAATAGCAGCACTTTGGCAGTGGCTTTGCAGACCCTTCCCCAGTGTCTGTGTGGCCGGTGGCTCCTGTGTGAAGTGCTGCAGCCCCACGTGCCGTGTGGGAGTTGCCACATCCTTCAAACTGCTACTCAAAATCTGCAGTGGCTCCGATAATCAGGCTGCTTGGAGGCATTAAAACAGAAGTGCGTATGTTGAAATATGATTTTTTAAATTATTGAACGCCTCCGATATGAGATGTTGCCTCTGCCAAACTGAATTTGAAGTCACTGAATTTGAAGTCGCTGGATTTTCTGGTTCCCCCAGGAATCTGTAAAGGCTGGCATGTGACGGGAGGGCACCTCGCTCCTGGTTCTTTCTGGGTGTATACGAAAGGCATGGAAAGTTTTTCCCCCAAAGTAACAAACATTAAAACAAGAATCTCAAACAAAATTTCCCATTAGTTTTGCCATTAGGTTCTCTTTCCTTATATACAGTATTGCAGTAGATGAGATGCTGGAAATGAATACACGTGAATTTTCCGGTGCTGTGGCGTGGAAATGAGCTGTAAGGCTGCCACCCGGTACGGCAGCGGGAGGCGATCCCTGAAGGAACGGGAGATGCTGTGAGAGTTTTCCTCTGTGAAGGATTCTTTTGTCTCAGTTTCGTGATTGCTGGGCATACTACCTTTAACCGTGGAAGTGTGGAAATATACCCAAATTTATCTGAAATGTCAGGAGGTTTTAAATTAAAATTAATTATGTCCCTCAGTGATGAAAAGGGGATTTGTACAGATTTAGCATTAAATTTTATTAATATCTGCTTAGCAACACACGGCGCTCAAACAATAAAAAGGACCCATGTATTACAGATCATAACTTTCCTAGAATTGTAGGGAAATTTGCAAGTCAACATCTGACACAAATGAACAATTTTTTTGTATATATTTAAAAGTAAAAACAAAGCAGCCACACTTCCAGCTTACTAGGGTTCTTTACTTTTTTTTTAATAAAAAAACCCACAAAAAAGTCAGAATTTTTTAAACTAAGCCAAAATGTGTTACTAAATGCATCAGCGCTTGGAGAAGTGTCTGAACTGGAGTTTATCAAATGGGAGATTACACCAGTTCCCCAGCAGACGCGGGCGCCCCGTTGGGCCCCGGGTGGAGGTAACGGAGCACCTGCATCAGCGATCCGCGTTGGCTGCCGCTTTCCCTGACTGTGCGGGAAGCTGGGTGTCTGACCCGTACAGTTTACTCGTGTTAATACAATCCTTTTTCACCTTTCTGTGCATCCGTAGTGTGACATTTTCCACCAGTTAAACAGCGTTTCTGAATCCCGGCAGCAGCACTTGGCTAGGAGCGTGTCAGGGCCAGGCCAGGCCGCCGCCGCCGCCCCTCTCCTCCCGCCCCGCGGCACTGCTCACCATCACCTTCCCTTACTCCAGCTAATACAGATTCGCATCGAAACTGATTTTTTATACAGTACTACATAATACTGAAACATGTTGGAGCTGATGGCTGGAAAAGTGATAGGAGCAGGATTTTATTCCACTTCATGCATCTTCAGCAGAGTTGCTACCTGTGTTTGAGTTGCCAGACTTTTTCACCTGATTTTCTTAGTCTGTGATTATTCATTGCCGACTTTTATTGTCCTGGAAGTGAAATACATAAATGTAATGCTTCTATCTATGATAATGTCCTGCTTTCTGTGCACTTTAAGCTGATGATGCGAGTGCGACAGTTCCGGAGACTGGTTTGTTGTGTAGCAATATTCAACGTGAAGGGTAATGTCCCAACATTAAAGCAGGAGCGTGACCAGAAGCAGGCTGTGGGAGAGACGCATCTTCCTGCTCTCAGCAGGAGGGCTCGGATCTCGACACGCACCCTGTTTTTCACTGAAGATTTAGGCGCTGAATTTAGGTGAGTTTTAGCTCCTAAAAAAAGATTTAGGAACTGCCCCGGTGGGTGACTTGTGCTGCCGAGGCTGGGCAGGCCACTTTCTCCAGGCAGGAAGGGCTTTGTTTTGGCCAACCTGACGGATTGTTCTTGGGACGACAGAAATGCGGCTAGCGTAGAAGAGAACTGAATGTTGAATGACAAGAAAAGGATTAAGTAGATTGTTATGTGATACAATTAAACATGCCTCGTTTGTCTCTTCCATGTTCCCACATACCTCAGTGGGGTGTCCCAGAGGACAATTCTTCAGTTTCTCCTGCAAAAGTTTTTCCTTCTCTAAAACAAAAACAACAAAAAAACACCCCCAAAAAAACCCCAAAACAAAACAAAACCCGAACAAACTGAACATATTTAGGTACTTAGAATGCTGTAAGTGATGGACATACACAATGCCACAAAAGATGGGTTAAAAATGGCATGAACGATGCAGGACGCAAGTGCTCAGGGAGCTTTCTGGGGAGCTGCGCGTGCCCGTCTCTAACAGGAGGTGGCACGGCAGGCCGCCTGCAAACCGGAGCCCCGAGCGCTGGCTCCTCTGCGGCTGGAGCTCACATTAATGCCTAATTAATACCAACGTTAATACGAGCGTTGCAACGGGATCTCATCTTTTGGTATTAACAATCTTTAATTTTTGCTCTCGTGTTTAGTATATATCTTTGTTTTCTGATCATCTTGTTAGAAGCAGTTTTCATATTTCTTGAGTGTTACAGAGAATATTCCTTTATTTAACCCTAAAGATATTAGTTTTAAGATTGTTCTTGTTGGAATGGAGAAAAAAAACCCCACATGGCAGCTACCTGTACTTAATAAAACTTAAAATATTTTTCTTAAAATTATGGGATTGTCTTGGATTTAGAATCCTAGTTTTGAATAATGGTGATGAAGGCATGGAGAGGTGAGGAATGGTCGCTTGTGGTTGCCATTGCATACCTTGTCTTTCCCAAAAGTAAATACTGTTTCTGGATGTATGTGTCAGACCAACATGAGCATCCCACGTCATTTCTGCTCCGTCTTCACCGTAACTGATAATGTCCCGGGGACGGTTGTGGAAACGGGCTTGGTCTGTAGCATTCTCCTCCTGTTGGTTGATTGACTTTCCTTGCAGCGGCGTGGCTACAGAAGTGTAGTCACAGGCAACGCTATTAAAATATCATTGGCAGTTTTATTGTAAGCCAGTTTAGAGGGAAGCTTTTGCTCTCAGAAAAATGAAGTGCCTGTAAAATATTTCAAATCTACTGCAATAATTTTTCTCAGTGCAAAACCTTGGGAATTTATTAACTTGAAGTATAGGTAAGGTGCTTCGTCTGGGAAATCACTTGGCTTCACAGAATAGTTTTCGGTTTTTAAAGGCGTTCAACCTGGCAGAACAAAACCAAAATTTTTTTGTAGCTTTATATGGAAAATGCAGAGGGAAGGGCCTACCCCTACAGCCAGGTGCTCAGGACCAGGTTTCTGGGAAGGTGGAGGTAGGGCTTGACTTAGCTCTTCCACAGATCACTCCACAGACGACTTCTGAGCAGGTACCCGTCAGCATTTCCCATCAGAGCTGTATCCTACCTATCCCCCGATAGAAGGGGACGGGGGCTATGCAGCCCCATGGCCAGGGCATCTGGCAGAGTCGCAAAGGGCAGGTGAGAAAAAAAAAAGATGAAAAAGGTGTTCAAGCCTTCTCACAGCTTTGATTTCTGGCTTGCTGGACTCTGTATTAAGCCGTCTTAGGGAAATGGAAGCATGTTCATGCTGTGTGACAAGTGGGAGAACATATGGGAAGTGGCCTCCCAAGCGCGTGTCCCGCAGCGTGGCGCGGGGAGCGCCCAGGGCCCTGCCCGGGGCTGTGGGGGGCTCAGCGCCCCAGTGCCACACCGCGTTCCCCAGCAGTCACCGGCCACTAACCAGGGCTTCAAACAGCTACCGCTGTTACAGCATTTTTCATTGCAGTATGAAACCATTTTTAATTGCTATCATTTCCATCTAATGTGTTAGCATTATATTTTGCTGTAGATACCAAAAAGTACACCATACGCTGCGGATGACATCGGTTACTACGCCACGAAAGAGGGAGCTGAGAAACGCGACCACGCACCTGCAATATTGGAAGAAAGGCTGCTGAAAGTAAAAGTTGAAGCTGCAAAGTGAGTGCCAAAAAGATGAGATTATAAACTGTTCCTACGTAACGCTATCGATGACTTCCAGTTAATTTGTTAGTATGAAAGTATTTATTTCTTTTTTGTTATCAGTGAAGTAAAAACCTGCACCCTAATCAACAAACACTGTGACTAAAAGAGAAATAAAAAATCAAGTTAATTACAGGCTTATTTTTTAAAAAAATTGTTTTAAAAGATAATCACTACTGCTTTGAGACTTGCAGCTGAGCCACATGCATTTGCTCCTTCACGTACAATGCCGTATCAAAACAAGAAGCATGCTGCTAAAACAGTTCTTATTTTATTATAGTAATAATTTCTTTTAATAATAAACCAACTATTTAATTGTATTTCTGTATCATCTTAACACAGTGAGTGTGAGCCAGGGGGCTGACTAGAAATTGGGTATCTCTGGTCCTTTTTGCAAAATGGACTAAACAAATCTCAGCGGAGGGAAGGCCTCACCTTGGCAGGCACCTGGAGGATAACCGTACACACTCGTCTCAATTGCTCTGGCTGTCAGCGGGGCTGGAAAATACCTGAAATCAGACTTCTTTATGAGAGTTTGAAAAAAAAAAAAAAGAGAGGGGAGAAGTGTGAACATGTCCCAGTTTTTAAGAGCCTGTAAAATGTTTGATGCTGGTTTTAGAAAGTGTTCAAATTGAGTTTCAGGTTTTGTTCTGTTTGGTTCTAACTTACATAGGGAAAACTTGAAATGCTCCGTTTGTTTTTCTGATTACAAGATGTGTTGGTTTGCTCCATTTTGCACTTCTAAAAGTATGTACAGGCATGTTCCAGTTGATAATCTCAGGACGTAACTACTAAACAGATGTCTGTAAATCAAGGAAAATTTTAATCAGCTTTAAGGAAAACCACACTTTATTATACTGTCTCGTAATATGGAAGAGAGGTGGTTACAGATACCATGGCTATGGCCAGGAAGGTCTGATGAGCACAGAAGTAAAGTACAGTAAATACTTTTATTTAGCAGTTGTTCATAACTCAGTCCTGTTCTTGCCTTGGCTTTCACACCTGCATGAGGGTCCCAGTGCTTTGGAAAGGGCTGCTCTGTAGAACTCTCTTGTGTTTCTGCCGCCCAACACGACTTTCAGTTTACAGGCAAGACGGCTGAAAGGCCATTTGCATAAGCTGTAGGTGGCTCAGCCACTTGCCCTGGGTACAGCTCAGCGCCCCGTCAAATCCGTGTTTCATTAGCACACCTTCTGCAGCGTTGCATTTAGTGTCCCATCGGTGGTTCCTCCGTTGGATGGCAGGACCTCGTTCAGCTTCCCTGACCGCGCACCTCTCCTTTTCCCTTTGGCATCCCACTGCCTTGTTCACTGAAAGTCTTCCAGCCTCTGCAGCAGCCATGCAAAGCACACGCCAAAACCAGGCTGCTGCACCACCAAATGGCCTGGCCCCAGAGCACCACGTGGCTTAGGCACGAGCGAGGCATAAATAACATCGGTAACTGCATACACAGATCCCCGCAAGCGTAGGGGCCAACGTAAGGTACGGCGCTGCCAGAGCGCCACGCGGGGCGTGTGCCACAAAGTGCGCATGAACAGAGGCAAAGCCACTGCATTTTGCGCGTTTTGCTCGCTATGACTGTATTTCTGGTTTGGGCAGAAGTGGGTTAAATACTTGAAACTGGAAGTAGAAGGGTCAATGAATGTAAAGCGACTGAAATAATAATTTTACCACGTTTGCTTAGGTATCTCAGAGAACAGAAACTGGAACAGCGCCTCAGACAGCACACGCAAATGGTGAAAGCAAGACAAGAGAAATTAATAGGAACATCCCAAGTGGAAGTGAAGGAAGCAAAACGAGACATTGAGACAGTGAGTATCTTCTCTTTTTCAGGAAATACAGTAAATGTGCTGGTCTACACTGATGAACACTTGTTAATTTGGCATTTCTTCAATTTCACAAAAATCTCAGGCAGCAAATATTTTAAAATTGTTAAAAATTAAACATTTTCTTTTTGCTCATGCTAAAATTGTGTGTATGTACGTGTACATGCACACAACATGCACATATATAACCAGACTTAAAACACGTGCAGTGTTCTGAGTCTTTCAAAAGCAAAGCCAAAATTCTAAGACAGAAGATAAAACCCAAGAAAAGCATAAAAGATGTCCAAAAATTAATATAAAACTCAGTAGATGAGGATGGTGATTTTTATCACGTGCTGTACAAGCCGTTCAATGGAAGTGGTTAATGCAGAAAAAATTGAAATTCAAAATTATCCATTTACAATTGGAAAGAGAACTCATAAATCTGTACCTTGAGACATCAATAAGTGTCCTGATTGGGAAGAGAAAATTGAGAGCTGTCATTAAAGTTGGTGGAGCTGTAAACTTTATTTGCATATTGCAACATTATTAGGAATTATTTTGCCTTGACTGAAAGCGTTACTTCAGTTTTCCGAACTGCAGAGCTAGTCAAAATGAAGTTACATCTCTTTCAGTAAAACGAGCCCGTGCTTGGCGGTTGGTTTGCTCGCTGGGCACAGTCAAGGCTCTCGGCTCAGTCAGCTTTGCCTCTCCAGCCCGGGCTGGTGGTGGGTCTGGGCCGTGAGATGGTGACACCGATGGGGCTCCGCAGGGGGCACGGCCGCGCTCTGCCCAGGCCCCGCCAGCCGGGCCTCTCGCATTGCGTTCGTCTCCTCCCTCTTTGGCTCCGGGCCGTTCCTGCTCTGTAACATGCTCAAACGATAATCTTGTCAGATTCAAAAAAGCAAACAAACTGTCTTAGAAATAGGTTTCCTGAGGGCAGGGGAAGTACAAATGCTCTAGACGGTTCTTTGAATGCCGTGGCGCATGGTGTCCGTATCATGCTTTCTAATCAAGCGAGAAGTCACTGTCACTAATGTGCAGAGGTAGTATCGGTGGTACTACATGTGGCAAAGCCTTTTCCCAGTAAAGAATTACACTGTAGTAACAAACAAAGCCCTTTTATAATGCACAGGGAATGTGAAATGGTTTCAAAACTGTTTACTTGCTCCGAAGAGGAGCAGCAGCCCATCGAAAGACGGTTCCATTGCAGCTCCTTCTCAGGCCTGGGCACCTTCCCTCACCCACGGGCTCCCGGGCCCTGCAGAGCCCCAGCGCTTATCGGGTGGAAATACTGGAGACGCGCTCGTGGCTGTAGCTGCCTGAGCTGATCACACAAAGGCCATGGATTTCACAGCCTCTTTTGTGCAGTGTTTGCAGCACTTTGCAGTACATGTACTTTAGGAAAAAAGAAATTCTGATTTTATTCAAAGCACCTTTTGGCCTCAAAACAGAAGTGATCTAATGCGCTGAAGTCCAGCCTCCCTAATATGCATAACAGGGCTAACGAGTCATACGTGGTGCAAAGCGTCTGTCCCCGTGCCAGGAAATCCTGACACTGTTCTAAAATTACCCACGTCCCTCCCGCTCCATAACGTCATGCACCGCACAGCGCAAGCTGCACGCTCCCGAAATGGCACTCGCTCCTCAAGGCAGGTACAGGAGTCGCGTGTGACAACGCGGGCCTGGCATTTAGGACTCGGCAGGGGCTGTGTGTGCCGTAGCGTGGGCTCCCGCTGTCCCGGGACGGGCTCTGCTCTCACTTGGTTGCCTTGACTGTTCCCATTAGCCATCTGCCCTTGGGTTTCCCAAACACACATTGGAGAGTCGTGGCGCTGCTTAGGAGATCCCATTCCGTAGTCAGTATCCCGAGGTGCTCAGTAATTGCAGAATGTCTTCTGGGTGGCTGCAGTGCCAGGTATGTCTGCACAAACTGCTGCGTACGTGGCTAGAAGCCTTGCAGAGCAGGGGAACTGCTGTCTGTAATGCCTGATAATATTTTAAAAGTGGTAACTACCGCCCAAAAAAGAATGCATTGCTGGATGGCAACTGGGGAGCTGTGGGATTTGAGGAGCTGGAGTTCATTCACCGAATCGGAGTGACTTCCAGCTTGGCAGCGTGCCGTTAGTACCCGGGGCCTCGTGCTGGCATGAAGGAGTGCGTCCCGCAGGCTGCACCCTTCAAACAGGGGAGAGATGTAATTCTATTAGCTTAATTGTTTTCAGGTTTTTCAAAGTTATTTTAAAAAAGATAGGTGGAATGGACTGTCAGGAGACAAAGCCTGCAAAGATCTACTCATGGACTTCCCCGTAAGCTTCTGCGTATGAGATGTGTGACCTTGGCGTGATGGCCTTAAGCCATGCTGGAACCCCACGGTTATTGTAGTTTGAGTGTGACTGGTTTGTATTCCACGGTATTCATAGCATACTCCATAGTAAAAGAAATAATGCGTTAAAATCTCTGGTTGTATTTCTAAAAAGCAGAATATTTTCATGAAGACTTTCAAGAGGATTTTAAGGGGATTAACCCCCCCTGTTTTCACTTCAGCTATTTTAAAACATGCCCATATGTAAATGTCAGCACGTGCATGGGACCAGAGATGTAAATCCCAGCACACTCTGGTGCGTGCGGTTAAGGCGGATGGAGACGTCCGTGTGAGTGTGGTGTGGGACGGCTCCACGTGTGTACGAACGGAGGCTGCAGAAGGAGCAGGTAAAACTCTGCCCCATTGGATGTGTGCGTTACTTTCTGTTCTTAATTATATACACTTATATCCATTCTCTATTTTTGTGTTTGCTTTCAAATCCAAGGTTGAAGATCTACAGACCAAGCTAAGGAAACCAAAAGGACTCCCCCCTCCCCAGGAGTATTGGCTCATGGCCTTCATGGGGGAGATTCCTCTTGACCCACCACGAATCCAAACCCCAAAGAGCTTTTCCAGTGGCAAATTCTGACTGCCTGGACTTGTTAAACCTGAGATGCTTACCTCATCGGGATGAGGAATCCAGAAGCCTCCTCTTCTCATAGAATCATAGAATCATTTAGGTTGGAAGAGACCCTTGGGATCATCGAGTCCAACCATCAACCCCACTCTACAGAGTTCTCCCCTACACCACATCTCCCAACACCACATCTAAACGAGTCTGAAACACATTCAGGGATGGTGACTCCACCACCTCCCTGGGCAACCTGTTCCAGGGTCTGACCACTCTTTCTGTGAAGAATTTTTTCCTAATGTCCAGCCTAAACCTCCCCTGCTGCAGCTTGAAGCCATTCCCTCTTGTTCTATCGCTAATTACCTGTGAGAAGAGACCAGCACCAACCTCTCTACAATGTCCTTTCAGGTAGTTGTAGAGAGTGATGAGGTCTCCCCTCAGCCGCCTCTTCCTCAAACTAAACAGTCCCAGCTCCTTCAATCGCTCCTCATCAGATTTATTCTCCAGGCCCTTCCCCAGCTTCGTTGCCCTCCTCTGCCCTCGCTCCAGCACCTCGATGTCTCTCTCATATTGAGGTGCCCAAAACTGGACACAACACTCAAGGTGTGGCCTCACCAGTGCTGGGTACAGGGGGACAATCACCTCCCTCCTGCTGCTGGTCACACTATTTCTAATACAAGCCAGGATGCCATTGGCTTTCTCGGCCACCTGGGCACGCTGCTGGCTCACGTTCAGCTGCTTGTCAATGAGAACCCCCAGGTCCTTTTCTGCCAGGCAGCTCTCCAGCCACACTGCCCCAAGTCCGTAGCGATGCTTGGGGTTGTTGTGGCCCAAGGGCAGGACCTGGTACTTGGCCTTGTTGAAGCGCATCCCGTTAGCGTTGGCCCATCGGTCCAGTCTATCCAAGTCTCTCTGTAGAGCCTCCCTGTCCTCATGCAGATCAACGCTCCCGCTTAACTTGGTGTCGTCATAGTCTTCCCGACTGCATTTGACAATGTTAAACCTGTAACGAGAATCAGTCTGCTTTAACTGACTATAAAATTTGTCTCTTTCAGAAGATTTGTGGTACGGTGTTGTAAAGTGTTTTCATCAGCCTCTCTGCACATTTTTCCAAGCGCGCTTCTATAGGCTTACGAAAATTCTATGAAAATAAAATTCAAAAATTGTCCCTAATGCTTGGAGCAGCCATTTGTAATGTTGCTAATAGCAGGAACTGTGTACTACGAATTAACTGATTTCATGACTCATCTCTGGCCTTGCACTGTATGTCCTACTCATATCACACCAGTCTGGGTCTTCATCACAAACACTGCGTTTAATGTTAAATCGTCGTGTTAGATTTAAAACTACTCATCAAATGTAGAATAAAGCTACTCATCAGCTGTCATGTAGGCTGTCCCCTTCTCCTGGACACGAGGAGCAGGAGCATTTCCCGGGGCAGGAGTGTTTCTCAGGGTGTCTGTCCTTGGTCTGGAGCCCTGCCGACGCGTGGGAGCCGCAGGGCGGGAGCCTTTGGGGGGCCCTCGGCTGCAGCGAGGGTGGGGGATCAGGTCAGACAATGCGATAACAGCTCAGCCCGAATCCCGGCAGTGTCGTGCCTTTGGGATACGTGGAACCGCGCAAATGTGCTAAAACTGGGGTTACCAGGACAGGACATCAGCAGCTTTCACCTTCTACTCCCCCAGAACCGCAGCCCTACTTCAGAGGGTGCTTTAGTACAGAAATGCGTTACAGGAGCTGAAGCAGAGCCAGTGATCCCCCAGTGCCACAGGAGCCCCGGGGAGGGGGTCACAGTATGGAATTTCACGGATTGCAGAGGTCGTACTCCCTCCTGTGCTTTCTGTCTTCTCTCTCTGTCCCCGTGCCATGGTCCTGTCGTTTGTCCTCCTGGGACGGCAGAGGTACCTCAGGTGTTGCCTCCACTTTCTGCCCAGTCTACATGCCTTAAAACGGTGGAAATTTTAGTCACAGGAATAAACGTCCGCACCACTGACCCGCTCTGTGGGGACAGAAGTGGCAGTGTTTGGCAGGGAAAGACGAATACACCAAAGGTGGGAATTTTTCTGACAGAGAAGCGTGGAGCGGGCCCACGCGCTGCTACGGAGCTGGGGCTCTTTGATGGTAGAGGTGCATTAGAGCTGCCCACCTTGCTGGCTCCGCCACCCGGAATTACGCACCTCTGCCTTCCTCAGCTCCTAGGGTTATTAACGAGGCTCAGTTACACACCTCTGCCTTCCTCAGCTCCTAGGGTTATTAACGAGGCTCAGTTACACACCTCTGCCTTCCTCAGCTCGTAGGGTTATTAACGAGGCTCAGTTACACACCTCTGCCTTCCTCAGCTCCTAGGGTTATTAACGAGGCTTGCTCAGCCAGTTCTGCCGCCGCGCAGAGGGGAGGCTCAGAGCAACTCCTTTGGGTCTGGTGCGGTTTTCTGAATGGATGCGACTTAAAGCGATGTTAATTTGATCCACTTTAGACAAAGTTTCCTTTGCATGTCCATAATACACGTGTTTATGCAGTCTGTGTGCTGTTTCCGTACTGGTAATTGTGAATTGGTTTATTCTGTGTATTCCGAAACGGTCGCCGTGTGGCCCAAGTGACGTTCAGAGGCACTGGGTTTAATGACTGGCAAAATGCCCTCACTAATCCCTGAGCAGTTTTGGGGGCAGACCTTCTGTAAGAGTGTATCACTGTGTTTTGGATGATGCTTCCAAAAATCCTTTTCCTTCTGAAAATCAGTACAGATCTCTCCGCCCTCGATGACATCAGAACTCCCCTCTCTGCTTGCATCTCGCTCTCAACGGATTTCCAAGGTTTCGCAGAAAGTCAAGGCTGCCTCAGAACTACGGTTTGTCCTGTCCCCTAGATACTGCGATTGCAACATTAAAAAGTTTCCATAATAAATAATACCAAATACCAGCTCGGCTGAGGGGTTTTTGTATTTTGCTGTTTAGATTAACAGAGAAAATAGCATCTAGTACTGTCCATGTGAGTAAACATTTATTAGCCCATTTTGGCAAGTCTCTACCTGAAACCTCGACGAAGCTTCAAGGGTTCGCGTTTGGGTCTCGGTGCTGTGTGTGCCGTGAGAGGTCTCCGGCAGTCACCAGCACAGGCACCTTATTAATCCCCTGGGAGTCCAGCGTGCCGGAGTCTGTGCGGCAATTCACATAAAAATGGGATCCTTCCACAAAAGATTAGTAAAAATATACACGTGCCTTGTAAAGGGTGGTTATAAAGGTAAGTCGGTGGATGCGACTTACCAAAATGTAGAATTTCAAAGCAACCTGGCGATGAGCGTGCCAGTTCCCTGCCCGCAGCGCGGAGCTGCGGCCATGGGTGGGTTCACAGGACATGACACAGAGGGAGGGTGAGGGTTTAGAACGTGTCTCGTTCCTGGTTCTAGCTCGTGCTCTCCAGAGTTATCGGGAAAAGCATTAATTTATGAACAGCAGTGCTGTTTGGTCTGTGTACAAACCCTAAGGAAACCCCAAAGAAAATCCTGCTAGCAGTTGTTGCAGAAATCCGTTGTTTAAGTAATTAGCAAATGCAAGGTTAAAAAAGATTTTCTCTACTTTTTTTTTCCTAAAGGTCACATTTAAGAACAACTTGATTTTTGTTTTTCATGGTTTTGACCTTCATGTCCCTGAAGTCCTAAGCGGAAATCATCCCGGGAGGCCGAACAGGTGGATCCCAGGGGATCCGTTCCCTGCGGTTGTAGGTTTGTGCCATTCCTAAGGCATCTTCCGTGCTTTCTGTGTGATGTGCCACTGAATACACTTCCAGATATATCAGAGAGAGATTTCTCTTGCATATGTCTGGATCAACACCTGATTAATGAGAGGCAGTGACTTAACAGAGTATTTTAATTAACTTTATACAAATACAAACCCAATGATTGATTTCTGTGCTGGTTTTACTGGTACTTGTTTACGGAAAATTGGGAGCGGACACTGCCACTCCAACAGGAGGGCTGAAATTAATTCCTACTCGTTTGTTCCATTGTGAGGAACGCCAGGCCTGTGGGAGGGGAGGAGAAGGGGGAGGGTCACCAAGCACAAAATAATTGCTTTTTCCTTTTGTCCTGGTGGGCTTGGCCGGCAGAGCGCGGCGGGGCCGGCAGTGCCCGTGCCCAGCACGCTGCAGCCTGACGCTACCAGTAACGCCCTTGGCTCTCGGTTCAGTTCCACAAATAATGCTCATTTTGCAGAGAGCAGTAAGTGTTTAACAAGCCACATCACCCTTAGATCTGCCGCTGAACGTCCCTTCGAGAGCGCAGGTGATTTGGCTGCTCCTGGGTGGTTGTTAGGGCTCAGGGCTTGGAGCTCTTCCCGACCGGTTTCGGTTCGGTGGCCTCACTTTTGTGTGGTTTTCGGGTGCTATGGGGGCTTTCACCAGTTAAAATCTCAGGTGTCTGGGCAGAAGAAAAGGTTTAAAATTTCCATCCTGCCCTCTTGTGTGCATACTGTGGGCAGTGGCTGCCTTCAGTGGCAACCTGCCGCCAGCTGCTGGTGGCCGGGGTCGTGGCATGATGGTGACAGCCAGAGCAGGGTCACCCAGAGCTGGTGGCACAGGGACGCGTCCAGGCGGGTTTGGGATGTCTCCAGAGACGGAGACTCCACACCTCTCTGGGCAGCCTGTGCCAGGGCTCTGCCACCCTCAGGGTAAAGAAGTTTTTCCTCGTGTTGAGATGGAGTTTCCCGTGTTCCAGTTTGTGCCCGTTGCCCCTTGTCCTGTCCCCGGGCACCACTGGGAAGAGTCTGGCCCCATCCTCTTGCCCCCCCGCCCTTTAGCTCTTGCTGAGCATTGATGGGATCCCCCCTCAGCCGGCTCCTCTCCAGCGGAACAGCCCCAGGGCTCCCAGCCTTTCCTCAGCACAGGGATGCTCCAGCCCCTCCGCATCCCCGCAGCCTCCGCTGGACTCTCTCCAGCAGTTCCCCGTCCTTCTGGAACTGGGGGGCCAGCACTGGACCCAGTGCTCCAGATGCGGCCTCACGGGGGCAGAGCCCAGGGGGAGGATGACCTCCCTCCACCTGCGGCCACGCTCTTCTCAATGCCCTCAGGAGACCATTGGCCTTCTTGGCCACAAGGGCACATTGGTGGCCCATGGGCAACTTGTTGTCCACCAGGACTCCCAGGTCCCTCTCTGCAGAGCTGCTCTCCAGCAGGTCACCCCCCAACCCGTACTGGTGCGTGGTTTCACTTAACACTCACTCGCCAAAGTCCACATGGGAAACCAGAGGTTTGGTTTGAAAGAAGCCAGTTTCTGTGGTGCCACCAAGAGCTCGTCGCAAGGTTTGACCAATGGCTCTGTGCTAGGAAGGGATAATGATCCCCGTTGGGCAAACTGAGGTGGGGGGGGGGGTTAAGCCAAAAGTAACGAAATTGTTTCTTCGCGGGGATGTCAAACCAATGCAACCAAGACCAATGTCCTTGAAGCAAACACCCAGAAAGAAAAAAAAACTCAGCGCAAATCATTATGTTTGGCAAAGTTAACAGATAGAGGCTTGCTCTGGGAAGTGTTGGGTGACCCTGATTTTCAAGGATTTCAAAGTCACACATCGAGGTGGGAAAATGCTACTCCATGTTGCATACGAAGGGACAGAGACATCTGAACCTGCCGTGCAGCCTCACAAAACACACTTAATAACATTTCCTTTAAGACTGGGGAAAAAATGCTGGACTTAAGGGTTAGCAGGAATGATTTCTCAATTCCCTCGTATTTCTATAGCAATGAAAACGGCATTTCACTGCTTGACTTTTGAATATTTGTCTGAGGACGTGCGAGCTTGTCGCAGGGTCACTGCAGTGCAGAAGCAGCAGAGAATCTACCCGGAAACAAATGTGGAATTAATTGAATTACTTCACAGTGGGAAGTGACAGAAGTAAACATCAGGGACGGGTAAATTAAGATTTCAATTGCTATCTAACCTTACAATCTGAAGCATGTTTTAGTAACGTGGGCAAAGTGATATTACAGATGTAATATGTGCTGAAATCACCTGAAGTTTTCTCAATGATTTTAAGTGGCCAAAATTTCTCTCTGTGTTTCCGTATTTCATAGAACAGTTGTGCCTTGGAGCCATTGTAATGTTTCTGCTGTGTCCAAACCAGCTGGGGAATCACCATGGGTTGGCACAAGGTCACCAAGGAGTATTTCGAGTGTCACTCACACACTGCTGATACACGTATTTCTCGCTTTGCTCTCCCGGCACGGCTGGCACAAGGGCCGGCGCGGCGTTCCCACGAGTGTCTGCAGACCAGTGTCTGGGGGCTGTTTGTTGACGGAACTCTGAGCAGATACTGGGTTGCTTGGAATTTTACTGAGACACTTTTCAGCGGGGCCTGTTGCCATGGGATGAGGGGGAAGGGTTTTACACTGGAAGAGGGGAGATTGGGATGAGATGTGAGGCAGAAATTGTTTGCTGTGAGGGCGGTGAGCCCCTGGCCCAGGTTGCCCAGAGAAGCTGTGGCTGCCCCATCCCTGGAGGGGTTCAAGGCCAGGTTGGACGGGGCTTGGAGCAACCTGGGCTGGTGGGAGGTGTCCCTGCCCAGGGCAGGGGGTGGCACTGGGGGGGCTTCGAGGTCCCTTCCCACCCAAACCGTTCCGTGACTCCCCGCACGCCCCCGGCGTCTCCGTCCCGCGGCTGCTGCCCCCGCGCCGCCGGATCCCAGGGCCCCGCTCCCGGGATCCCCGGTCCCGGAACCGGCCCCGCCGGCACGGGCGCGCGGCGCGGAGAGGGGCCGGTTCCGGGCCGGTTCCGGACCGCCCGCAGGCGCGGGGGCGGCGCCCTGACGTCACGCCCCTACGGCAGCGCACCGTGAGGTCATCGCGCGGCGCGGCCCGGCGCGGCCCGGCCCCGGCGGGGCAGCGGCGGCAGCATGGCCGAGGCGGCGGCGCCGCGGGTGGGCGCCTGGGTGCCGGTGCTGGTGGAGCAGATGGTGAACGACACGCTGGTGGTGACGCTGAGCTGCGGGGAGCGCCGCTTCACCGGCGTCCTGCTCGACTGCACCAAGAAGTACGGCCGGGGGCGGCGAGCGGGGCGGGGGGCGCGGCGGGGGGGGGGCGGCGGGGCTGGTCCGGGGCGCCGGGGTCGGAGGCCCCGCGCTGCCCCCGCTCGCCCTTTGTTCACCCGGCGGGAACAAAGCGTGCGGGAGCGGGCCCCAGCCGGGAGGGCGGGCGGCACGGTGCCCCGGCGGCGGCGGGCCCGGCCGCGGAGAACGGCGAGGTTCGCCACGGCTCCCCCCAGCGGCGGGGCTCCGGGCGGCGGCGCCCGCAGAGGGCCCGGGGGAGCGTGTCCCTGCGCCACGCCGCCCCCCCGGCCCGGCCCGTGCCGGGCTGCCCGCGCCCCCCCACCGCCAGTCCCCGCCGGCCCGGGCTGCCCGGCCCCGCCGCAGCCCCGCGGCCTTGTCCAGCTCTTCCCCTTCCCACCCCCCGTCGCTCTGAGGCGGCTCCGCGGGTCCCTCCCGCCGCCGGAACCCCCCGTGGCCGCCCCCCCTCGGGTTGCCGCACCCACGGTTCAGGGGGGTTTCTGAGTGTGTGTCCCCTGGTTCCTTTCTCTGCTGTGACCCCCGGCCCTGCCGCCCCCACGGCTGGGTGGATGAGCAGCACCGGCTCCGCAGGGGCCGAGCCCTGCAACACGCAGGGGGCATTTCCCTGGTGCAGGGCCTGTTCCCCCGAAGGAGGGGGAAGGCAGCAGCGGGTGCTTTACTTCAGAAGGACGGTAACTTTTACAGCATCTCTAGTCGCCCTGGCAGGAGGTGCTGCTGGCCAAGGACTCAGTGGCCAGCTTTTCCCTGTGCTGCGTTAAAGCTAAGAAGAGGGATTTGCTTTCTGGCTGCTCAGTAAATGAATTGTCAGGTCGGTGCTGGGCAGGGGTGCAGCCAGCTTCACCTCTAATTCTGCTCAGAAGATGTATGAAGCAAGACTTCTGAACTTAATTTTCATAGTTTATTTAGTTTCATGTGGCTATCCCGGAAAATTGGAGCCAGATTTTCAAAAGTATTCAGGCATCTAACGCTATTAAGAGTCTATAAACCCTGGTTGGTGTCTGGTTCCAGCCAAAGCAGCGAGCGGTCGGCATCCCTTCAGTCACATCCAAGAGCCAGCTCTGTCTGTCTTTTCACAGTCCAGTTGCCTTCTTCATTAGGGACAACATACACTTTTTTCACCTGGATTTTTTGCCCTAACCTTGCTCCATGATTTCTTTTCTTCTCTTCGCCCTCTCTGCCCCAGTGGATCCAAGAAATGACCCGGTGGGTGTTTCCTCCCGGGCCTTGAGGTGTTCCTGGAGCTGGTCGCTGCCCCTGTTCCCTGCTGGGGTGGGAGGGCAGCAGACGGTCTGCAGTCCCCTGCGCGCTGGAGTTCTCTCTGAGCGTTGGTGCTCGTTCCGCTGCCATCCCATCAACCGGGAGACCCACGGCTCGTCTGGGGGCTGCCTGGACCTGCACTGGGGATGCTGGAGCAGCATCCTGTCCTCCTTTCTGACTGGAGGAGGAATGGGGAGGGCAGAAGGAAGGGGTTTGTTGATGTATTTGAACTCGCCAGTAGGATAGCTGCCCCCATCTCCTCCCACTTGCCCCAGTAATTATCCTCTCTAATGATCAGACTATTCTGTGGTGAAAGACAAGCCTTTGGATGGACCCACCTGCCCCTACATTACACAGGGATGGGATAGCTGCTGCCTCTCCTCTCCTTAACAGGCTGAAATCTGAGCGGGCCAGTTTCCCAGCCTGTTGGTGCACTAGTGCCACTTCAGGGAGCAAAACATGAAGAAAAGCGGTTCAGCTTCTGGGTGCCCCCTGGCACTGCGCTTTAACCATCGCTTTAGTGCCATGGTGGCGTGGGAGCATGTCCCACCTGTCTCTCCAGAAGCCTTGGGTAGAGGTCTCAGCTTCTCTTGCAGCACCGGGAGAACTTCTCTCTGCAGGGCTGGTGGGCCAGGAGCTTCCTCCCTTCAGGTGTTTGCGGAACTTGAACACAGAGCAGCTGCTGGGGCCACATCCTGTCCGTGGTGGTCCCAAGCGCTGCCTGGGCTGTGGTGGCCGTAGCGAACCTGTGATGTGGTGGTAACACGTGTCTGGAGAGCTGTGGCTTCTGGTTGTGGCTGTCAGCAGGATGTGAGGCGAGTGGCTGGCTCCTGGTGGACCTTAGTGACTCTGGGTGAGCATGAGGGGTGGGCTGAAGGCACCTTCTCCACTGCAGCAGCCGTAAGTCTGGGATGCGGAGGGAGGAAGAGGTCTTGCCCACCGCAGAAGCAGCAGAGTACAGGAGGCAGTCTGCCACTGGCTGGGAGGCAAAGGTTGAGATGTGTCCCAAAGGCAGTAGGAATTTGTCAGCTTGGTGCTGAACTTTGAAGGCCCCAAAACAGAGACGTGGCAAAAGCCTTTCCCCTCCTCCTCCCCGCTGATGGAGCACTCTTGCTGGCCGGTGCTGGGGTTATGGTGTGTGCTGCCTGTGCCTCCCGGGCAGTGCCGCCCCACTGGGGAGCGGGGCTGGGTGGGCAGCGGGACGGGCCGGCAGGAGAGCAGCAGCCAGAGCGGGTTGGTTTACCTGTACTGAAAGAGGGGAGAACCTCAAAAGAAAGAAGGAAAGCCTGTATGGTGGCTTTTTGGCTTTCTTTTGCGTGTTAAACTGGTTTTTAGCATTGCCTACTGCACAAATCTGTTTTATTTCTCCTCAAATGTAGTGGCCATGTGGAGAGCTGGGCAAGAGGCAGGCCTGCAGCCAGGAGACCCCTCTCCGTCCAGATCCCACTGTCGGGCTCCTGTTATTTTAGCCAGGAAGAAGCAGGGGCAGGTTTGAACCCACAACTGCCTGCCCAGGTTTGCGGGGGCTCATGTGGGAGCCGGGGGGGCTGCGGGCGGGAGCCTGCCTGCCTCCTGCTGCCTGCCCCGTGCTGGGGGGAACAGTGGCATGTAGGTAAAAATACATGCCGGACTTTTCCAATAGCTGTGAAATTACTTGAAGAAAAAAAGGTTATTGGCTTCCTACAGGCATCCCTTTTTGACCGCAGCCTGGGTAGTGCGTGCAGCACCAGCACTTATTAAGAGTGACTGACAGTTATTTTGTTCTAATAAATTCACTCTTCTAGACAGTAAGCTACGTAGCATCCATGTTCATGAGGTTTAAATGTATTTTGCCTGCAGTTAAAGTGTTTTTGATAACAAGACTTGGCAATTTTGTTGCAATTGAACTTATAATTAGTTGGTTTTTAATTATGCATGAGTATAAATTGGAGGCTAATGTCTTCTGTTCCAAGCAGAGGTTGGATTGAGGTAACTTAGTCCATTTGGCTACACCTGCCCCAGAAAGGGGGGTTATAAACAGGGTGAAATGACATTGTGCAGTATTTCCTGATGTTTATAATACCTGCAGATGCACTCGTGTCCCTGACCCACAAACTCGGGCACCTTCATCTTAGCTGAGTGGGTTTAGATATGCAGAATCAATAGTGACAGTAGGTAGACAGAAATGCATCAGCTTCACCCAGACTTGTGCAAAAAAGTGTGGGGGATGTAGGGAAAGCTGGTGAAATTGGTATTTCTCCTTGTGGTAAAAGTGAGCCGCTCCTGGGAAGCGAAGTGTGTCAGATAAAACATTTCTCGTTCTGCAGTGGGTGGAAAGACACCGGAGCTAAATCCTCTTAGAAGGAGTTCTGCCTGCGTGGAAGGTGGCTTCAGGCTGGTGAGGGGGGAGCACCGGGGGGGCTGTGGGCACGGCAGCTGGCTAACACTCTCCAAGGGTAGGACTTAATTGCTTTTAGTTGGTTTCCCTGCAGCTGAAGGGAGCCTGAAGGAGTGTGGTCTTCCAGTGCATCCCCAGCAGGAGTACAGAGTGTGGAGGGACAGAGAAACTGAGAGCAGCCTTGGGCGATGGTGGTTGTTCACTCGTGCTGAACGGGTGCTGCTGGCGCCTGGCGATGCGGTGACGAGACAGGAGGTGCTCTGAGTGCGGCCTCCCTGGACCTGTTTTCCTTCCCCGGTGCCTGAGAAGCAGGACTGGGGTGCACATCGCTGCGGGGGGGCAGGCAGGCAGGTGGGCAAGACCGTGGAGCTCTTCTTGCCTCTGCCCGGAGCTGAGGTGGCAGGCACACTGGGGAAGTGATGGTTCCTCAGGCTTTCTTAGCCTTCAGAGATGCTTCCAGTGTGAAGGAAAAGCACTAGAGGCCCCTTGGGAGCAAGGCTGCCCATCACCCATGAGCCCCAGCTGTGGGGGTGTGCTGGGGCACCCGTGTGGCTACCTGGCATGCTGGGTCACCCGTGTGGTGACCTCGTGGCAGCCAGGGGCATGAGCAGGTTCCTGGTGTCCTGGCTGGAGCCAGAGGCGCCGCTGGAGGAGCTGCGGGGGCTGTAATTCACCATGGCTGCCCTCGCGGTCTGCCTGTAAGAGCGCCCAGTGCCGGCAGTGTGGCTGCCGCGGGAGGTGCTTGTGCCCTGCTGAAGCTCCCCGGGGCAGGGACGCTTGTGAGCACCGGCCGGGAGAGGAGGGAGGCTCTGAGCTGCTCCTGCCCCTGCACCATGGGGTCCCAAGCCCAGAACAGGGCAGGAAGGACTTGGCCCCATGGTCAGCACACCTGGCTGCGTATCTGACAACTGCCAGGACCTGGTGCTGTGGCCGTGCAGAGTGCGGCTCTCCTGGTGCCGCTGGATGCTGCAGCGGGATGCAGGATGCAGCGGTGGGCTGCTGGCCCCAGGGTGGGAGCAGTCCTGCCGCAGTAGCAGGGTTTGCAGAGCTCATCTGTCCCTGCCTGGCTGTGGCCCACCCTGCCAGAGCTGCTACCTGGCCATGTGGAAGCCGCTGCTGTGGAAAATGAGTCTTAAGCCGCTTTGTGGTTCAGCCTGTCCAGTTGGTGTAATCCCTCGGACCAGGCAGTGGTGTATTTTCTCTCAGACTGCTGGTGCTGCTGCACCTTTGGGCTGAAGAGCTGTGGGAGTGGAGCCTGATGATTGAGTCTGGGTGAGGAGCCCCTGCTGCCGGGGGGGTCTTCGTCATTGTTTGGACATTTTCCTTGTGTTTTTGTACCAAGTGTAAAATAGCAGGACCCTACCTTAAAAGGCTTCCGGTGAAAATGGCTTAACAGCCACTGCGCTTCTACCGTGCGTGTGTCACGAGCTGCTGGTGTGCGCCCTAGTGTCCCCGTGTCCCCTCGCCGGGCAGAGTGCGAGGGCTGCCGAGGGCCCTGGCTGCCCCCTGTCCCGCTGCGCTCCAGCTTAGCCTTTGTCCAGGGCCGTGCGGTGGCAGCGGGGCGCAGGTACCTGGGCAGAGGCACGCTGGCTTCCCGACCCACTGCGCTCCCTGGGGACGGCACTGGCCCGCGGGCTGCCATCAGGCTGGGGTCTGCGGTCCTGTGGCAGGGTGGGCCGGTTCAAACCTAGCAGGGCTAGGACTTGCTGAAACGTTAACTTTATGGGCATACGTCATCCCGTGGAGTTAACCTTTGAGTGCTTCGCTTCTGCCAAGTGAGATGCTTGGTGCCACGCGGATCCTCAGGAAGGAAGTGGCTGTGACGGCCCTGCTGCTCCGAGCCAGGCTGCGGGGAGCAGGAAGGTCTGGGCTTGCCTGCGGGAGCAGAGGGAGCTGGACTTGCGTCCATACGAGGGACAGAAGACTTGTTCGTATTTCTGGTGTGACCAAATTAGACAATCTCACTGTAGAAAATAACCAAAATTTATAGCCAGAGCTTCAGAAATGATACCGCTTCAGTTGTTTTATGAACGGTGCTGACATCTTTGTTTGGCTGTACAAACTGTGCTTGCTCTCTTGGTTGTTGTTTGAAAGACACCTACATTCTCAGTTGTCTCAGTTTAAAAAAACCCCTCTTAGAACAAAAACATTTTGTTCCAAATTATGCGGTTTTAACAGTGTAATCCTCTTGACTCACTAGCATTCGAACTTGGAGCTTCCCAGTTAAGCTAAACTGTTATCTAAACAGCCAGTTCTTGCACTCTTTCTCTGGATAATGGGAAAGGACTTCGATTCAGAGTCCAAATAACTCAGGGATTCTTTTTATTTCAGTTAGAGAAAGGCAGTGACTTGGTACCACAATCAGACTAATTCCTGCTTGCCTAGTTTACGCAAGCTTTATTTTTAAACTTGGTGGGAGCCTTCATGGCAATCAGGTGAGAGAGATGCAGCCTGTAGTTGTCTGAGAGAAGGAGAATGAAGCCAGTGGATTAGGGCCATATTAAATGGGATCCATGTTCCCCATTCTCCTGTGGTACGTTTAAAAGGCCCCGCTCTTTTTTTGTTTCTGATCTCGGACGGTTGATGACCTTTGGTAACGCTGCTTTCTGCTGATGCTCCTGCAGGAAGGAGAGACCTCGCTTTAGGATCCCTCCCACGGCAAAGCGATGTGGCCGGGGCACAGAGCCGGGGAAGGCGCTGGCAGCCAGGTGCCTGGGTGCAGGGAGGAGGTTCCTCTCCACCGGCGAGCCCGCGGCGCTGACGTTGTGCTCCCCTTGATAAGAGGATGTGTGACTGAGTGGAGGCCTTCAGCTTCTCTTCGGTGCCCTTCTGTGTAACAGCTGCCAAAGTCCTTGTCTCTGTGACACCACCAAGAAACTCCTCTCTTGCTCGTGGTTGGAAGGAAGACGGTGGCTAGCGAGGAGGGCAATGGGGAGTGGAGCATCCTAAACTAAAACTAGTGTTTGGTCTGTCACTATTCTCCATCTCTCCGGCTTCTTTGTGGCTCACCCATGCAGCATTTTGTTATTATTAAAAAGCTGAAACACGTCACTAATGATGTACTCTCTACAGAATTCTCTCTGGAAAGCCAAGATAGCGAGCGTTGCCCATTCTGAGTTGGTGTTTCAGGACAAATATTTGTCCAAGTGCTGTGTTAGCATAATATTTCTAATGTCAGGCCAAGGACATAAATTCTGGTGCAGAAACCCAGAGACATGAATCGCAGTTAGGTGTTTCAGAGGATTTGCTTGTGCCAGTATCTGTGCGAGATATTGTATCCAGACTTTGGTAGCCTGTAGTGAGACTTGGCGTTGGACAATAGTACATCATCATTCTTAATCTTGCTATTCTGAAATAGTAGTGTATTCCTTATTTTAACAAATAACATCATATATGGAAAGAGCGGGGCAGAGGAGCAGAGCTGTGTGCTGGTGAACCTGTGCCTTGAAAGTGCAAGTTATCCGTCCAAGTCGGGTTTTCAGATTTTGAATGAGAAGCTGAAAAATCAGCCAGGCAAGTACAGCGTGAAGAAAGGAAGTTTAATGGCTCCCAGCAGGCTTGCATAATCTGTATCACAGCCCTCCTCGTGGCCTTACCAGCCTGCTGGTAAAATAAACTGCTTTGTGTGATTTCGTAGAGCAAAACTTTGTGCAAAGAGTTTGTGGAAATAGAGATTTTGATCTCTGTGCCTTTTCTGGCAGAAGAGTAGAACACCTTTCCTAAATTTTGAAATGCTGTTATTTTTTTCAGTGGCAGAATTGACTGCCTTGTTTTAAAAAGTCAAGGGGAAAATGTTGTGCTCTTAGTATGTGGAAGTTGTCGGAGGGTTGCGGGGGTGATGGGTGGTTGTTTTGTTTTGTTTTGTTTTTTTTTAAAAAACTAGCACGTTTGTTATGTGCAGTCTTCCCAGACAAACACCTTTCAAGCATTCTGACTCTGTCTCTCTCCTTCCCTGTCCTTCTCGCCCTGTTTTAGGTCCGGATTGTTTTGTCTCCCGTCCTCCTTCCCCAAGCACGAGGACCCTCCTGTCAACGCTTGCGCTAACGGAGTTGCTGATGGTGGAGATGCTGATGGCAGAGGTGCTGTGCAGGGTGAGACGGAGCCGCAGCCCGCTGCTGAAAAGCCTCCCAAAGGAAGCGGGGCTGAGCAAGTACCCCCCCTGCTGCCCCCCCCGCCGCCTGGCGGCCTTCCTCCGTACCCCCCCTACTTCGAGGGAGCTCCCTTTCCTCGCCCGCTGTGGCTGCGGCACACGTACAACCAGTGGGTTCCTCAGCCACCGCCACGGACTATAAAGAGGACGAGGAGGCGTTTGTCGCGGAACAGAGACCCAGGAAGGCTTATCATGAGCACCATCAGGCTGCGGCCCAGGCAGGTGCTCTGTGAGAAATGTAAAAACACTCTGAACCCCGAGGATGCAAACACAGCTAGGCAGAACGCTAAAACCAGGAGGAAGCTGAGCATTCAGGACAAAGAGCAGAAAAAGCACAGTGACTCCAACTACACGGAGAAGAGGAATAAAAGAGAAAAGAGAGAGGATGACAAGTTTTCTGGGGAACTAGTACATCGAACGCCAGTTATAAAAATATCCTACAGTACTCCACAGGGGAAAGGCGAAGTTGTCAAAATCCCCTCCCGGGTTCACGGCTCAGTCAAACCGTTTTGTCCAGAGCGAATATTGCAGAACGGAGGGGAGGACCAAGAGGAGACCAGAGACTCTGAACGGTGTCGAGAAACCAAATGTTTAATGGACAAGTCAGCAGGCAGCCAGTTTGCTTCCATTCCAAAACTGAAGCTCACGCGGCCGGTGCATTCCAGTGCGGATGTCCCACCCCCAAAGATACGGCTGAAGCCCCATCGCATAAATGATGGTCAGAGTGTTTCAATTTATAAGGCAGAACTTATTGATGAAATAAATGTCCTACAGAACAGCAGGGAGTCCAACCCCGGCGCATTTTACAATGATGAGTCCACAGACAGAAGTTTAGCTGAGATATCGTCAGGGAGTTCAGGTGAAGACGATGACTTTAAAAGATTTCCCCAAGGTAAAGATGGACATGATAACTTGGCTTTCCTTATGAATTATCGTAAAAGAAAAGCAGATTCTTCTAGTTTATCAGTGTGTAGTAATGACAGTCTAGACGAATCCAAGTCTTCTAGTTCAGAAGTAACATCACCAGAACTGTGTGACTTTTTGCCTGGTGATGATGCATCTGTCTCTTCATCTTCAAAAGATGAGCGTAAAATTGTGCCGCCGCTGACAGTTAGACTGCATACCCAAAGTGTGTCTAAATGTGTCACAGAAGATGGAAGAACTGTTTCAGTGGGGGATATTGTTTGGGGTAAAATTCATGGTTTTCCATGGTGGCCAGCACGTGTTCTTGACATAAACCTTAGCCAGAAGGAAAATGGGGAACCTTCGTGGCGAGAAGCTAAGGTATCATGGTTTGGTTCTCCAACAACGTCATTCTTATCTGTTTCAAAACTCTCTCCTTTCTCTGAGTTTTTCAAACTGAGATTTAATCGCAAGAAGAAAGGGATGTATCGGAAAGCTATCACAGAAGCTGCAAAGGCAGTAGAGCATCTGACTCCGGAAATAAGAGATCTCTTAACGCAGTTTGAGACATAACTTTGCCTCCAGTATCAGGTGAGTGCTTGCTGAACTAATGCTTCCCACGAAAAGCCTCTTGTGTTTTTTTAGTCACTGTTCCACTGTTTGTTTGCATTTATTTTTCCTTAAAAACTGAGGTTGACAATTTCTTAAAATTAAATGCCTGTCTGTAAGTTGGTGGTGGTAATTTCAGAGGTGATAAGAGCCTTTTGTTCCAAACCTTTGGGGGGGACCATGGGGAATTGGAGCCCCTGCTCCCAGGGGGGAGTACAAGCAGTTGACATCGTGAGAAACCAAGCACTGTTTGTTCAAAGAGCTAATAAAATTGTAGTCATGTATTAGCACCCTTTAGAGCGAGGGTGTCGCGAGTATTGAGGATACTTTGTTTGTGTCAGAACTAATCTTGTGTGCCTGGAGGGCTAATGGCTCCTAGACTTTCAGTTTCTTTGAAATATCTCTTGGTTCAAAGGACTAAAACTCTTCTTGGAATTGAGATCATATTTATCGTATTGAGGTACTGATGCCCAGCAGTTACCCCTAACAGTTCAGGGCCCTTGGAGGCCCTTTGCTCCCCTGCAGTTTCTCTGACCCCTCTGGTATGGATTTCTTATGAAGGCACTTTCTTTATGGCTTTTCAAAATGGTGGTACCAAAATTTGCCTTTAACTGGGGAACAGTATTTCAGTGTTTCTCACAGCACTTGGGGTTTGGCTTGTGTGTGAAAAGTTGGCGCGTTGCTGAGGAATGGCCTGGATCATCAAATTAAATTCTTTTGGGCTTCACCTGCAAGCTCTTTGTTTGAGGGCGGAGGGTGGGAACGCAAAGGTGGGAGCTGATTCTCTGTAATGCCTCCACGTTTTGCTTTTACTGGTTGCAAACATGGAGGGGGATGGGACTCCCTTTCTCATCAAACAGTCAAAACTTTGCTCAGGATGAAAATTTGGTACCTAAAAATACAGGATGTGGTGTGACTGGGAATATAAATACCATCTGTAATTTCAGTTGATGCTGCCTACTATGCTGCCCTCAGTGAAGCCCATGGGAAAACTCCAGCAACTTGAATAAGATCTAGAATCGTTTTACAACTTTCCAGTCGTCACTATCTAGACAAAACTTCATCTGTGATATGTTAGCAAGGAGTCTGAAAACCATAACTAATCATTAGGAAGAATCTTCTTGTCAAAGATCTTGCTTTATACACTGTGGTTCATTATGTCGTCCCCTAAATTTTTCTGCTCTTTTTTTGTGCTAGAAGGCCTGGGCATGCACGAGCCACTGCCACTCCTGCTGTAGCCTGTCTGTTCTTCTCTGTCTAAGCTGTTTTAATGCAGTGGGACTATAGTGCTCAGTGCTCACGTAATCCTGAGGGGGGGAAAGGGGATTTTTTTTTTTTTTTTTTTTTTTGTACCCTCTGTCATGGGACTTGACCACTTGCTTGAGTGTGATGAAAGACTTGCTTTGCTTGAGCTGTTACTCCATCCCAGCAAGCCTGTAAACAATCAGAGCGTGGCATATTCATCCTGGGTGCGCAAGGTGTCTGGACAACTGGACACTTGAGCAAGTAAAAATGTCTAATGGCAGCAGCAGCATTTAAGCTTCATCCTTGATCTTGCCCCTTCAAATGCTGCTTAACTCTGGCTGAAGACTTTATTATATCAAGAGCGTTTGGATTGGACCCAAATTCCTATTAGCTAGATCTGGAGTATAAATAAACCCGAAGCGCAGAATACGCTGTCCTCACCAGCGAGAGAATCGTGGTCAAAATCCATCACTCCTGTACGAACAGTGCTCTATTTAAAGGAGCAGCAAAGCTTCATCCTTCAGAACTGTCCTCCCTCAGTATGTGCAGTTTGGGCCAGCTTTAGCAGACCAGAACGCACCGTTACTGACAGCGGTCTTTGCTGTTGTGGACTGCGGGTGGGCTGGTGTGCCACGTCTGGTGGCTTCTGGGGAGGAGAAGGGGCAGAGTGAAGAAGCACCTCATGCTTCAGATCAGTCAGATTGGCCGTGCCAGTCAGTTCATGTGGAGTAGGAAAGCGTGTGGCCAAGAGGAGCAAAAAGTCCAGACATGGAAGTCAAAACAGGAGGATGCTTGCCCATCACACGTTAGCCTAAGGAAAATGCTGCCTGTTCGTATCAGTAGGACCACTGCGGATGTGGTGCTAATGGTAAGACCTGGCCAGGAGATGCGGGGTGAAAGGCTGTAGGGCAAGGCCTCCAGAAGGAAAAGAAGCACTTGCTCCGAAGGAGAACTGGGTTATTGAAGCCACAGTGGCCATCTGAGCTATAGGTGCCGAGCAGAAGGGGTGGAGCAGGTTTGTAAACTGGGGGAAAGGAGATGTTGAGAAGGATAAGACAACGATGGGATGTCCTGGATTAGACCAGACCCTTCCTTCCCTCTGTGCTCTTCAGCCAAACCTCTGTGTATATGGCTATATAGATACATTTAACGCATAGCACCATCTCATGACCCTCCTTCAGCTGGCTTCCCACAGGTGGCTTTCTGCCGTGAGTCCGAGGTGAGCTGCCAGCACAGCCTGCCTCTCCGGAGATGACACGACAGTAGGATAACAACTGCAGTTGCTCAAAACTCGAAAAGCAGAACAAAACAACTTCCTGTGTTCCGCATGTCACACTCAGATTCCCCATCAGAGCAGCATGTCTAGTGTTTTGGTACATCACCTATAAAACAACGCTCTATTTCAGAGACTTGCCCTGAACCTAATTCTCTCCGTTCAAGAGGATTGAATTTTATTGCTTTCCTTCGGTTTCCCTATGGTGGAACTGAAATGTTTCCATCAGTTGTTCATCATCTGTTCTTTCCTGAAGGGTGTAACTTAATTTTTCACTAATGTTTGCAATTCCTGAGTCATAGGACCGCAATGACACTTGAATTATGGTTAAATACCTGGAAGCTTTGAGGCCTTTTCGAGGCACTGCAGCCTTATGTCTGTTAAAGTAGTTTCTGAGAGCAGGCATCTGGCTGGTCGTACTGCACCTCGCTGCTGTGGAATCCGTGGTGCTCTTATTCACTGGCAGCCGTGCGAGGGCTCGTTATGGTTAGCACGGGGTCCAGGAGGTGCCTTTGGCAGCAGCACTCTGCTAACGCCGCTCGGGCGAACCCTGGGCATGGCAGGTTGTGGCTGTTGACACTTTCTGTTGTGAAACTTTTTGTCTGCTGGCATGTGATGCTGTTCTGCAAAGCATGGAGGGTAATTACTGGAAAAAATGCACAAACAATTCAGGTAATTTGTGGATGCCTATAAAACTGGAAGCAATTGGATTTTTTTTTAAAAAAAAAAGCTTGGTTTCAGCTGGGAAAGCTGGTATGATCATTTAATGTTTTTATTGTTCTGTTTTTGTATGGTTTTTGCAAAGAAAATACTTCATTAAAATGCTGTCATTAACTGACTAGTAAAATAAGGTTTCTGGAGAAACAACAGGCAGACTAGCAACCTGTAGAAGTCATGTTTGTAAGACAGTTCAGAGTAGTGCCAGGAGAAAAATGCCCACTCAGCATCTTCTCGTAGCGCTTTGTAGCTTCTGCTCGCGTGTCACGTACAGAGAGCGGCTGTGCGCGATGCCCGTGTGCCGAGGTGTCTGCGCAGCAGCCTGCGCTCGGTGAGTTATTCTTACCTGGTTTTACAGCACCAGACACTGGTTAAACGCCGCTCGTCGTGCTTTTATGACCACAGGCCTCTGCTGTTAGCAGAAGGTGACTGTGACCAGACCCAAGGCTCTGGCAGTGCCAGGGGAATGGACGGTGTTACTTAGAATCACAGACTGGTTTGGGTGGGAAGGGACCATAAAGCCCCCCCAGTGCCACCCCCTGCCCTGGGCAGGGACACCTCCCACCAGCCCAGGTTGCTCCAAGCCCCGTCCAACCTGGCCTTGAACCCCTCCAGGGATGGGGCAGCCACAGCTTCTCTGGGCAACCTGGGCCAGGGGCTCACCGCCCTCAGGATAAAACATTTCCTTCTTATATCTAGGCTAAATCTTCCCTCTTTCAGTTTAAAACCGTTCCCCCTCATCCTGTCACTCCCCTGATACTTCCCCACAGAGCCTGACCTGGCCCTGTGCTGTGTCGGCAGCCCTGTCCCACAGGGTGGGAGCCGGGGGGTGGCCCGATCCCTCCCCATGGCTGCCTTGAGCACTAAGACTGGCTGCCCCTAGCCCAGGCTGAAGGATGTTTGCCTTTCTCATAAGGAAAACCCATCTGAGGGCTGGGAAGTCAGAGGGAGGCCATGGTCTGGCTGCTCCCGCTTCACAGCGCTGCTTCCTCCTGCCAGCCTGGGGTGCCCGGGGGAGTGCGGTTGGATTGCTGCTCCCTGGGATGGCTCCTGTCGCTTGCTTCTCTCCCTGCTGCCCAGGGCTGGGAGCTGAAGGGGGGTCTGGGGTGCTGGTGCCACAGAGCCATGGGTGGAGGGCAGGGGCACAGCTCGGCACACCACCATGCCTGCTGGGAGAAGGCCAGAAGCAGCTGAGGCCGATGTTCAGGGAGTCACGGTCGTGTCACCAGGGTGGACATCTTGGTGCAATATGCCCAGGGCAGTGCCGAACTCCCGGTGGGAAGGGGTGGCTGCCCGTGCAGTCAGCTCCTGACGCGCGAGGGACAGCCCTCCTTCCAGTCCATCCCAACAGAGGGGGCTTTGCTTCTCCCGCCTTCCCTGTGTCACTGTTCGCGAGGCCATGCTGTGGGCCTGGTGGGACACCCATCATCCGTCACCCGTGTCAGCTGCAGAACTCTTGTCCCCAGAATTGTTTCAGACAGTCAGAAAAGTCTTGTGAGCGCTGGAGCATTGCCCCGGCCTGCCGAGCACCTCTGTCTCTGGTGGGGCAGGAGGCCGGGGTGTGGGACCCGCTCTGAGAGCTGGTCCTGCAGGGTTCGGCACTCCCGCCTCGACTTCTTGTCTTGGGAATAAGAAAATCTCTTGTGCTTTTGCATTTAGCTTTCTGTTCACTTCCCTGATAATGTCATATTTAAACTTGAACTCCAAATTCCTTGAGCCAAACAACTGCTCTTCTGTTGTCTTCCACGGCGATGAGCACCCCAGCTTATTTCTGGTTTTATAATCGTAGGTTTGCTGCCATACCCGGGGCGCTGCGTTCAGCCGCCAGAGAGATGCGATGCGTCATGCTGAGCACGCTGCTGCTCTGGAGGGGAACCCCCGCACCGGGCAGGAGCGGACCCTTCGGGGCTGGTGTCACACGTGGCGGTGGGGACGAGTGGCGGATGGGGCCACAGCTCCAGCTCTGCCACGGATGGGGCGCGAGAGGGACGGAGACCTGTGTTTCCTAAGGTCACCCTGTCCCTGCTCCAGGGAACGCATTGCGTGGGGGGGTCAGGGGATTTTTGAGGAGCGTGTGTTGCTCCGGCCGCGCTGCGTGGTGAGGGTGCTGGTCTGCGGGGCCTCGGCAGCCTGAGCAAACCCTGCAGTGCCACAGGGCTGGGTCCCTTTGCTCTGTCATCCTCCCGAATAGCTCCTCAGGACAGGTCTCCCCCCCCCCTGCAAACAGCCCTTTCGTGCAGTAAAACTTTTTCTAAAAACTGCTTGTAGATTTTTGTATACAACTCTGCATGAAACAAGTTTACAGCATGTATGTTCACTTGCTTTTTCAGTCTGGAAAATCCTTTATTCTTCCTCCTTTCCTTTATCCTCTCTAGCCCCAAGCTGTGGCTGTGAAACCATTAAACTTGAAAATGCTGGCTTTTGAAGGTTTTAATTTTACTGCTATTAGCTTAATAGACCCTCAGTATCAGTACACTTAGCCATTCATCACAAAAAGCACACTGCTACTATGTACAGCAAAATCAAAGCTTATTGCATACTTGCTATATATAGTAAGCTCTAATGTAAAATTTGGAACGCTGGGTTATGACTTCACCTTCAAAGATGTTCAGGGCTTTGTATGTGCATGTAGCCAGTACTGCCTGCCAGCAGTTTATGGAGCAACATAAATCACTCTTCTTTTTCCTTTTCCCCCTTCTTTTCTGCTCCGCCAGTGGCACAAAAGGTTATATAACTTTATATAAAGTTGTGGTGCTGATTGCTGTGATAGCTAAATTTTTAAAAACACCTGCCTGGTCACGTGAAATATTTCAGCCCAGAAGATGAATGCTTGAGATTTTTCTTGGCATGGTTTCTAGATGGTTCAGTCAACTAAAACTAAGCATCCAACTTAATTACTGTTTCTCAGTCTTCCTCCAAACAGCTTGGAGTCGGCGTCCCTGCATACTAATACAAAGTAGGAGAACAAGTCTAAAATAGACTGCGCTGCATACTTGTGTGCCCCGGCGCTGGGTGTCTGGAGCTGCACGTCTGGTGGCGTCCTGCTGATTTTCCTGTTCCCGAAAGCGCTTACACATTTGGCTTGTGACCACTGCGACTGCCTTTGGAGACACCTAGATCCATGCTGCTTCTCCCTGTTGGTGCCATCTGTTGCCCCTCTTTCCCTCCGCTCTGCTCCCAGGCGTACTTTTTGGAAATGCCAGCAGGCCATACATTGTGCTATTTCTAACTGCAAACGAGCTGCACAGATGCCCAAGAATGCGATCTGCTTACGTGAGCTGTAACTTCAGCTGCCGAAGGAGATTTGTATCAACCGAAGGGCTTAACGACTCCCTTGGAAGCACAGCAGGCTCCTCTCTGGACTGAGGATCTCCGAGCCCCATCTGAAGCTTTGGGCCTCTAGTTGTGCTTAGCCAAGGGTGTCCGCGGTCAGCAGAGGGTGGGTGTCCCTCTGCCGTGACACTAATCTGCTGTGTGCTCAGTGCCGGTGGGGTCTGTGTCAGGGGCTTGGGGCAATGGGTGCTTTCATCATCATAGAATCACAGGCTGGTTTGGGTGGGAAGGGACCTTAAAGCCCCCCCAGTGCCACCCCCTGCCCTGGGCAGGGACACCTCCCACCAGCCCAGGTTGCTCCAAGCCCCGTCCAGCCCGGCCTTGAACCCCTCCAGGGATGGGGCAGCCACAGCTTCTCTGGGCAACCTGGGCCAGGGGCTCACCCCCCTCACAGCAAACAATTTCTTCCTCGGATCTCATCTACATCTCCCCTCTTTCAGTTTAAACCCATTCCCCCTATTCCCATGGCTCCCCTCCCTGATCCAGAGTCCCTGCCCAGCTTTCCTGGAGCCCCTTTAGGGACTGGCAGGGGCTGGAAGGTCTCCCCGGAGCCTTCTCTTCTCCAGGCTGAACCCCCCCAGCTCTCTCAGCCTGTCCCCACAGCAGAGGGGCTCCAGCCCTCCCAGCATCTCCGGGGCCTCCTCTGGCCCCGCTCCAACAGCTCCGTGTCCTTCTGCTGTTGGTGCCCCAGCGCTGGAGGCAGCGCTGCAGGGGGGTCTCACAGGGGGGCAGGATCCCCCCCCCGTCAAGGTTTCAGAGGAGTGTGCAGGGGCCAGGCTCCGCAGAGCAGCTCTGCTTCCCAGGCCGGGAGAGACATGCTGTGTCTTATGTGGTGAGATGTCTGGATGAAGAGCCTGGAAACTTGTTTCTTTGAAAGCTTTTACAAATAATGTAAAAATGACATTTCTGCAGCTTTTCCCGAATTGCATTTCTTGACTTGTTTCATTTGTAGACAGAAATGCAGGTGTCTAAACCGCGGCTACAGTTCCCCTTTTCGCAGTGAGCAGGGCAGGGTGGGGGTCAGTCAGAGGGCCCGCTGACGCGCGCGTTGGAGCGAGCAGCGCTGCTCAGCCCAGGGGGCAAAGCCCAGAGCCCTCCTGAGGGCCCCCTCCTGCCTTCTGGGTAGGGCTCAGACCTTCAGCCTACTCCTGTTGCAGTTAAGCAGATACTTGCAAACTCTTGAGCACCTCTGAGCTGCACATAGAGAAAGGCTGCTTTGGGCCAAGAAGGAAGAGGGGATTTTTGGAAACGGGGATAGCTCAGTGTAGAGAAGGGTGCTTGTTCCTCTGGAGGAGAGGAATGAACACGATGTTCGTGCAATAGCCGTGCGTTGTTAATGGCACGTGCAGCTGCTTGGCTCCTGAGGTGTGGTGACACAACGGGGTGACACAGACATTTCCTGTTTGAACGCTCAGGTGTGAAAGATAAAACTTCGAAGCCAAAAATCGATGTGAAGACTCCTAAATGTTGAAAAACTTGCAGATTTGTTTTTCAGCCTTGATACGTGTTTTGTTTTTTCCGCAAGTCCCCACCGCTGACACTGGGATCGGGGTCAATGGGAGTGTGTGGGCTGAGTGACAAACTCGAACTTCAGCCTAATAGAAGACTCGAGGAAGCTGCTTGCCTGTATCCTGCAAACTAGATGAGGATGAGCTGCTGCCTGCTTTATTTTTTTTAAATCTTCTTGATGCATCTGTTTTGCACTCCGTATGTACCTTTACAGAATATGTGGGCTCTGCATTAGCTAGTTTACAAACTCACACATCCTGAGATAATGCGTGGGCTTCTCGCGTCCGGCAGTGGTGACAGAGATGGGGCTTAATGTCTCAACTCCTGGAGCACTTGTGCTCTTCATACCTACAGTCTTTGCACCCCAGTGACTCTTCAATCAGTTGGAAAGGGCTCTCTTGCTTCTCCTGGTGCCGTCTCTGCCCCGGAGCAGGAGCAGGCTGAGATCCTGCGGTGTGCGCCGGTGGGGATGGACATCCATCTGGTGGGTGAGGGCAAGGGCTGGGTCTCTGCTGGTCCCGAGGCCGCTGGGCTGGGTCCTGGTGCCTGTGGGCAGCAGAAAGCTCTTTGTGCGCGGGTCCCCACAGATGCGGCGTGGAGCGAAGGTCTGTGTGGCTCCTCTGCCCGCGCAAGCCAACGCGACTTGTCTCGCCTCAGCAAGAGGGTCACAAATGCTCCCCGGCATCTCATGCCCGAGCCATTCCCACACGAGCTCCAGAGTGGCCCAGCACTAGTCACACAGTCATCCTTGGGCACTGGGTATGTGTGTCTCCCTGGAAATTTTTTAATGAAGGCTTTTTTTCATTAAGTTTTTTTTCATTTTTTCATTAAGTTGATTATTTCTGAAGGAGTGAATGCTTTTAACGGACATGCCAGTTCCTGTTTAATCTGCATTAGATTCTTGCTATTGTAGGATCGGACAGACTTGTTTTCTTTATAAAGCGTATTTCCTGTGTGTTCTCTGCAGTTGAAGAAATTAATTGTAGCAAAATTACTGGTTTAACTTCCTTTATGAATGATGACTTGCTCTATTTTGATTCAAGCCAATAACTTGAGCCTTTTCTTCCTGCAGAAAGCAGCCCTTTCTCAAAGCAGAAACCTCTCGAACCTGGTAGAGGATTTTTCATAGAGATGCTCAGATGATAGAGTTTAATATTGGAGAACATGGGTGCTGGGCTCTTCATGTCAGCTGGATGCTGATGCCTTGGGAGTTGGGGACGTTTCCAAAGCCCTGTCTGGCAGGTTGGGGATGGGGGTCCCGGCTGCGATCTGGTAACCCCCACTCACCCTGCAGGAGGAGAGCATGGGAAGGAAGAACTTTTTCCCGGACCCCTGCCAGCAGCGGCCCCTCTGTCCTTCCCCTTGCATTCCACTGGTGACTCAGGCTGTGAAGCAGGTCCTGCCTTTGGAAGTGAAGTGCTGCGGGAGCCGCTCAGCTGCCTGTCAGAGCCCCCTGGTTTCCCCGTACCCGTCCCTCCTCCCAGACCTGCGGGAAGATGCAACCACTTGATCCTCCTGAGCTTGAGCCAGGGCTGCCTCGCTGTCCATCCTCCGAGGGGAATGTCTGGAGGAAGACTGATTTGGCGATGCTCAATTACAGCGTGCTGGTAATTGCATTATGATTAGAAAATATTCCTCAAAATAAGCTGCTTGGGTGGAGAAAACAAGCAGGCTTCTCACTGCCGTCGCCTCCCAACCTGCCAGGACGCGCAGGGTAAGGGGGCTTGGGCTGTGACGGCAGAGGGGCCAGGGCTCTCCAGAGAAACTGGCTGAAAGAGATGGGTGCTGAACTCCGGCTTGCACTCCGGCGTGTCTCCTGGTCTTCACCTGGAGCTGTCTGTGAGTGTCTGGTGGCGGTGGCGCAGCCCTGGATGCCCAGCGGCACACCAGTACAGGCAGGAACCCTTCCTGCTGCACCTGGAACTCTCACGAAGGCAAAACGTGCAGGGCCCGGGGTGCTCCCAGTGCTGCGGGGGGGTGCTGGGGGTGTCCTGCACCTGTCTCGCCTGAAGGGTCAAAGCACGAGTCCCCTGAGAGGGCAGAGCTGGTGGGAGCAGGATCCCCATGCATCAGCACACGCGGGATGCAGTGATCTCGGAAGATAAATCGGCTTTCTGCGCTCTGCTCCAGCTGTTAAAACTGAATTTGTGAATGGCTGTATTTGATCCAAAACTTCATTTTTTTTACTATGAATAAGCACTTGGCTTCAGGAGAGCTTTCTTGGCTTTTCTTTCGACACACAGCTTAGCACGCGGGCTGCTAGATCATGCCGTTGTCCTGAGTCAGTCGGTCAGTTACGTATTCATCGCTCGTGTGTGTCGAGGCTACGGCAGTGGCCAGAGTGGGGTGTTCAAGCTGCTGCTCTCTCTTGAAGATTTATTTCTTTTTTAACAGAAATCTCTGAAGTTTTCCAACGACAAAGTGAGAGTGTATGAGTGACTGTCTCTGTGTTGCTTCTCTTGCACACATGTTGAAAACTCCTGGGTCTGCTCAGGGGTTGCTCAGAACAGACACCCGGGCCTCTGCCCCGAGCCGGGCTGCGGAGCTCCGTGTCCCCAGGCTGGGGACGAGTGCCCGTCCGCCTGCCCGCAGGCACACAGCGCTCAGCAGGGTAGTGAGGCGTCGACATTTCGAGATGTGGAGCATCAGCTGCTTGAAAGCAGTTTGCCATTTTGCCGGTAGCAGCAATTTTCTGCTGCCAGAGGAGAGAATGCCCGGTCCTTGCCCCCAGGTGATCGTGGGGAGCTGCTGCCGTTCGCCTCGTCCCGGTCCCTGCGCCGGGGCAGCCTCTGGCCCAGGCGGGAGCCCTCCCTGGGAGGCGGTTTGGCAGCATGCTTCTGTCCTGATGCTTCCTTCCTCCAAGTCTGAAAATCAGAGTAAAACCGGCCTGAGGGCTTGCTGTTACCTCCTCAACGAGGAAATGCAGTTTTTCCTGTTTAGACCAAATATTCTCGGTCTGTAATCTATCTCTAAAGGGGCTGCTTTTTGCAAAAACCATTTGAGGGATATTCTGCCGAGTCCATGGACCTCACTGAGGCTTTGGTGGATGTAAGATAATAAGCCTGCAAGTGAAGTTGTTGTGTGCTCTTGAAAATCCTGCCATTCATCAGACAGCAAGTGAATAGATTCTCCTGCAGGATTAAGTATAAATTTATACTTTGTCAATGATAGGTAATAGAGCCTTGTCGTGAGACATTCCAGTTTCTTAGGAGCAGGATGATTGTGCCAATACTGAAGGAGTTTATGAAACCTGCTTGCAGTCCTTCTCTGGAATATAGGCCGTAGGGCAGATGCTTGTGGTGTGTTAACTCAGCTCTTTGGAGTCTCAGCTGCATGGGCAATGCTGAAGGTCATTCTGGATGCTGACTCGGGGCGAATCGGTGTCGCTTTGGTTCCATGCCCGCAGAAGAGGTGCTGCTGCGCATTCAGCAGCGTTGGAAATGTGATCGTCTTCCCGCGTTTGGTGCTGGCATTCTTGGTTTATTGTGCTCTGTACTTGCAAGTCACCAACCTCAACTGTGAGGGGGTTTTAAAGGTCTTTGATCTCTCGCTTTGTAGCATTAATCCTGTTTGTCAGGAACACGGACTTGAGCCTGTGTCCTGCGGTTCTGACTGGTCCACCTGAGTTGATTTGACACAGACATGTGTTAGGGACGGTCAGACTTTTGAACGGGCTCAAACTGAATTGCCTTTGAAGTGTGGTGCAATGATGCTTTTGCAATTGAAAAATGTAAATGTGGATCTCCCTGCCATTTTTTCATTCATTTCTGTATCACTGAGTTGTTTCACGTGTCTTCTGGTTTCTCCATTTGGTCTTGAAGACGAACGGATGCTCCCTTTGAACTCTTGCAAGGCTTCCGCTCTGTAACCTGACTTGCAGGGCCAGTGCAAGTGCCTCTTGCGTGCAGGGGTACAGATGAGGACTTCTGTCTTTGTTGTTTTGACAGGCACATCCCTCTGCCATAGACATTATCTTTTCAAGCCTGTCACTGCCCTCAGTCTTCATGGCTGGTACCTGGCGAGGCGCCCGCTGACAGCAGCATGGCATCAAGCCTGGGCAGCCTCCTTGCCTCTTGGTAGCTGTGATTTGGGGTGTGTTGTTCTGCATTTCTGAATTCGGAACGAGCATCTTGCCTGCCCTCGTTGCCTGAAGGCTGGTCGGTCGTGCTCTGACGTGTTCGGGTACGGCCACCTTCACAGCGGTGCGTGGCCCTTTGAGAGACGCTGGCTGTCCCAGGGGCTCCGTGGTGCTGCCACCGCAAATGCTTCTTCTGCAGCCGGCAAGGAGCAGCGGTCCAGGGAGGGCAGGGGAGCCTGCGGCGGGGGGCCGAGGGGAAAGGGGGTGTCTGTTCCCTCTGAGGGCAACAGGAGAAGGTGGCGGGGCTGCTCTGCCTCTGCATTAACAGCGACTGGGGCACTGCGGCAGCAGTCCATGTCTTGAGCAGTTGCAGGTACTTAGGAAAGCTTCTGTACGTCTTGCTCTCAAGGGGAAAATAATCCTATTTTATAGATTGTGTTTGAAAAGTGGAGGCAGATGTTCTTCACGTGGCGCTCTCTGTAGGGACTCGTGGCAGATTAACCTACAGTAACCCACCCCGAATGGGGACTTAAAAGTCTTTAAGCCAGAGGCTGAAGATCTGTTACCGTCACTGAAATTCATATCATGTCTATCTTGGAGACAATTCCTGCTCTTACTTTGGCTTTGTTAACTTGACGAGTTTCTTCCCAAGCTATAGCTGCTCTGGCTTTGCCTGCCAGGCCGGCTGGGAGCAGGAGAATTCCTGGCTATATTTAGAGGAAACCCGGAGCATGTGCCTTGCCGCTAATGCCGGTCCCTTCCGTGCCACCCGCAGTAACCTCTCCCTCTTTCACTTTCTTCAAGGTAACAGAAGATAAGAGCACAGCTGTTCTCCTAGAGCTCTGGTCACGAAGTCTGTAAACACCCTGACACGCTCCCCAGGAGACTCTGGAGGTTGCCGTGCACATGGCAGGAGGACGAGCTTCCTTGTCAGCTTGCACTGCTTCTCGTCGGGGACAGGTGACAGGCACCGGGACGTGGAGATAGGAGGCTCTTCTGGTGTGAGGCTGGCAGGAAAGTCTTAAGGATATCTTACCCTAGGATGAGAACTTGACAAGTCATACGGCAATGAACTAGGAGAACAGCAAAAACCACAACTTGGAATGTATTTATTACTTAAAAGTTAGCTATTCTTGATAAAATCCCCCCAAATATTGCTGCTGCTTATTTTACTTACAGATTTCACACACTTGTTAATTTTAAAGCTACCAAACTTCTACTCCATACTGTACTCTGAGAAATGTAATTGGAGCAGGACATGCAATAGAATGAAATCGTTGTAGTGTCTTAAGTACAATGGACTCACTTTTGTCTCTATTAAAACTTGGAAAATGTGCAACACAAAACTATGTGGCTATGGTTGCATATGTTAAAAGTTTTTCATGTCGTTTACTGCAGAGCTGAGAGACGCGATGTTGTCAGGTACGTGAACAGGCAGTCACCTGCTAACCTGGCTGGGGCTGTGTCTCTTGTCACCTGGAAGAGCAGCAGCGCAGTCCGGCCTGCTCCTGCGGCGTGTGGAGAGGTGGGTCATCAGCCCAGCAGCTCCCACTGGAGAGTCACTTCACGTTTTGAACCAACTGTTGTGTTCACACCCGGTCAACGAGTGTAATTTAAGGCCCCTTCAACCCATGTTGTTGGGTAGAAAGGATCTTCATCCTTACACGTGACTGGAAATGATTAGCAGTCTTTAAAAAACAGCGAACAAACAGCCTACAGCTTTGTGCCAAATTTAGAGTACAAATGGTTTACTAACCAAAGTGACCTCTGGACAAGCTTTCGAAACTGTATCGGTTAATTTTTTTGGGTTTGCATTGGTCTAGCTTTCCCTTGGATTCCCTCAGTCTAGAAGCATTAATTTGTGTTCATCTGTTGCTTCTGGTGCTGGAAAAAGGAGTTCAGAGTTGTCGCTGGTAGGTAAAATGTTGTCTGCATGTAGAAGATTAGTTCGAGCTGTGGGATCGTCGCACAGATTCTGCTTCCTGTTTGCTCTTAATCTGTTGCAGCAAACACTGTGATGAACTATTGTCGAATTAGAAGAACGAGCAGATTGGAAAACACACAAGCGCGTGTTTTCCTGGTTCGTGCTGGTGCATATTGTGGTCTTCTGAATGTCAGCAAGAGAGGTCAGAGCTTCCCTTTTCTCTGTAACGACAACAAAGTTTAACAAGAGGAGTTCAACACCAAAAAACCCCTTCTGCTGAGTCTCAGTAAGAGCATACAATGAGTCAAATGTGTTTCCCTCAAAACAGTTGGAAGACTGTGGTATAAAACATGCAGGCTAAAATGCAGTGCTGAAATAGGACATCTGTCTCCCCAGAACCATTTTGGCCACCTCTGCAAACAAATCAATAAGCTTCCTGTTTTCCAAAAATAAGTGCCAAAAGGACAGCCGTGTATAGCGCAGGGACGTGTTCTGCACCTTGTGTGAAGCCTTTATGAAGCAGTTGTTTACCTGGGCATCCGCTTTGCCCATCTCCAGACTCCTTGGCCGGCAAAGATGCTCCGGTGCAGTGAGTGCTCCCACTCACGGGGAAAACAGTTCTGCCTTTCTCAGCCCGTCTGTCCGTCTTCAGGAGTTTCTTTGTGAGCTTTTTTCTAGCATCTTCTTGGGCTAGGCCTAGGGCTAGCTGATGGCTGTGTAAGGTAGTTTTTGTGTTGTCTGCTCACACAGGCCTTTATTGTACAAAATCCCTGCCAAAAAGTGTTGCAAAGCTCTTTGGCTGTAGCATTACAGCAGTGAGCTGAAGGGAGTTACAAGCAGCCTTCTGTTCATTTAAAAAAATTATTTTAAAAAAGGCAAAAAAAAAATAACCAACCCCTGACTCCCCCACACTCGGGAAGAGCACTTGTCTGCTCCCGTCTCCTGAAGGGCTGCTCCCGCCTCGCGTGGAGAGGCTGCTCCGCGGCTGGCGGAGACGCCGAGAACAAGAGGTGAGTCCCGGCTGCTCTCCCGAGCAGGCGAGCAGATGTCTCTCAAGTCCCGTGAAGAGGCAGAAACATCCTTAACACCAGGCGTCCGGTCTCTGATGGGTGTGAGAGAATTCCGGTACCTCACACCTGGGGCCACTGCTTTTCTCCAGGCTTGGGACATGAAAGGGACGGGAAAGGTAAGCTCACGTCCAGCCTCCGCCACGCAACGCTGGATGTGGTCCCAGGATGGAGGTGTTGAAGAGAGGATGTCCCAGAGTTTTTTCCCATGATCGTTTGGCCCTGCAGTAAGACCCCGGGTGCACATAAATGTGTTCTGCCAGATGTTTAACGGTAGAGTGGAAACCTGTCTGTCTTCTGGTAATGCCTGGAGCGTCACTGTCACCTCGTGCCCCCAGAGCAGCGGTTGTGCTCCTCAGCGCTGGTGGAGGAGTTCCTGGTATCCATGCGAGAAACCTTCCTGGTCTTCCCTTGCGGGTTGCTGTGTCCTGCTAGTCCCCAGTCACCAAGGGCACAGCTCCTGCTGTCCTTGCACCTGGATGTGTGACATCCCTGACCTTGCTGGGCCCCTCAGAACGCAGACAATGGGCTGTTGCTGCCTGAGACTCCTCTCCAGTGCAGAGGTGAAGGGGAAAATGTCAGTCGTGCCCCTCGCCAGGTCCCGTGTCAGTGGTGGGAAGGTTCAAGAACTGGTTCGCTGCCATTTTCCGGCAGGGGGGCTGGGGAGGGCCCCTGCTCCAGAGGCCCGGAAGGTGGCACGTGCTGGAGTCCTGTGCTTGCCGTTACCCTTGTGGTGCCAGGTGGCCAGACACGCGCGTGTCCCCGTTAGCGCCAGCCTGCAGGATGAAGCAGACAGGTGGATCGAAAGCACTGAGGTGAGTCACTGGATTTTTCCCACTTCACTAAGAACTGCTAGAGAGAGTTTCAGTAAAAACGTGGGAACAGAGCAAATAGTGCTTACGCGGCATGTGAGGGGACTGGACGCTGGGGTCCTTCTCTGCATCGGTGGCTCGGTGCCAGCGGGGGGTTTGAACGGCAGCCCGAAACACCATCCCAACAAACGCACAACTTTGCGTCTGCAGGCGGGAGCTGAAGAAGCTGGCTCGCTTCTTTGATGAGCCAAAGATGAGTCTTTGGTTTTGGCAAGGCTTAGAGAAAAAATCTTGTAGCAAATTGCTTTTTTTGCCTTGGCCGTTATGCAGATAAATGAAAATAATTTCTCAGCAAATGCAAAGGCATAAACCAAGAGCACAGTGATGGTTCAGTTCTTAACTGATTTTAAAAAGCTAACGTAGAAGGTTCTAAATGTCACTTTTTAATAATGTGAAGTTTGAATGGCTTACTTTAGTCTTTTATTCTGTCACAGGAAAAGTGCTGTTGGGTTAAAAACTAAATGCCATGTTCAGGAGTAGTAAGGATCTCTGCGGTAGGTTCTGTGCTGCCCACTGAACGCCGTCAACAGGTTCCTATATGCTGTGGAATTTCGCTTTGTTCAATTTTTAAGGTTTCCCTCCTTATACTTTTAAAACTTGTGCCTGGTTTTAGGCAATGGTGGGCCTTTCTCAGTCCATTTCAATTCTTGCTATAGTAAAGTCTTATTATAGTCTCCACTGCTCCGCTCTGTGGTTTTGGAGGTTTCCTCCTGAACCCTACAGCTGTGCTTCAGCTCACACAGCTGATTTCCGAAATGCAAGCCCTGCAGAATCCGAGGATGGTTTCAGTGGGGGGGGGTCAGTATTTTATTCTGACATTGTTCAAACCAGTACTAAACCTATCAGTATTTTTTGTAATAAGGCATTTTGCTAACATAATCTGTGGGTAGGTTTTGTGTGCATAACCCACATACTGTGTGCGGGGCCTCACGTCTGACGTGTCTCCCCAGCTTTCCTGGAGCCCCTTTAGGGACTGGCAGGGGCTGGAAGGTCTCCCCGGAGCCTTCTCTTCTCCAGGCTGAACCCCCCCAGCTCTCTCAGCCTGTCCCCACAGCAGAGGGGCTCCAGCCCTCCCGGCATCTCCGGGGCCCTCGGGGCCGGGCAGCACTGGGGAGGGGACGAGCAGGGAGCCGCAGTCCCTGCCCGACTGGCCTGCTTAATCACCTTGGTTTGCGCTAATCACTTTGGCCGTACAGCTGTATGGCCGGGTGGGTGTCCCTGCGATGGGTGCCTCCGTCCCTGGCGTCCTGCGAGGAGCAGCACACAGACAGAGGTGACCGCGGTGCCCGGGGGTGGCGTGCCGCCCCGAGCGCGGGGTCCCTTGTGGGCTGGGTTAGCTGAGGGGAAGGATTTTTTGCTGAGCTCATGTTGGAATTGTGGCTCTTAAGGATGCGCTATTTTAATAACCTTTTGTTCTGTGCTGATAAAGCATCTGAGTGACTTGCAGAATAAAAAACCACATGGTTTTGATTCCATCAGGGATCCTAAGGCATAGATGAGATTTCTACCGGTCGCTTTATTGTGGCTGGTAGTTGGCGTAGTGCCTGTTTCACGCGGTAAGGGCCGGCAGAGCTGGGCAGCGTGGGCAGGGTGCTGCGGGGGCTGTGCCGGGGCCCAGACTCGCCTCGGGACCCTCGCTCTGTGGGTCCTTCTGCGCTCCCTGTGTACAACAAATCCCTGCCGAGCACCGGTGCTGGTGGCAGCGGGGGTGAAGGGCAGCCTGGGATGATGGTGGCAAAACATCGCAGCACCTGCTTCTGTCTAAATAGCATCCGTGATGTTTTCCTAAAGCTTCTCCTTTTGTCTCTCTCCCAGTTTCACGCTTTTCTGCGCTCCCTCCTCCGTTCGGGCACTCCCGGGGTGTCCGTCCCCTGGAGCCGGGCTGTGCTGAGGGGGCTCCGGCCGGGGCTGGGCTGGGGCAGGAGGAATGGGGCTGGGCGCAGGCAGTGGCTCGTCCCGGCTGACGGGCATCGCGGAGAACCAGCCCCGGGCGCCTGCCCCTCCGGCCACGCTCCAGCCAGCCTCATTAAAAGGGAAGCTAGTTTTAATCCAATCAAACATCTGTCTTCTATGGAAAATATTTTCTTTCCCCTAAACTCAATTATTTTTTTTTTAAGCACATATAAAACACGAAGTTGGGCAAGTTGTTTTCAAAACCAATTTCTCAGGACAAACACAGAAATTGTAAGCTGTTTTTCATTACACACCAAAACCTGAAGCATTTGGCTTTGATAACCAAAGCCCAGTGTGGCTTGAAACAGAATACAGTTGAAATGGAGAATCCTAAGTGCAGCTGAACGGAATATGGAGCAACCCCCACCGGTGTGCTTGGGGGGAGGAAGGGGGGGTTTGATTTTCTTTGCTGAAAATCCTTGATGCGGGTGGAGTGACAGTGGAGGCGTGTGAGGATGAAGCGCTGGCCCCGAGGGCTGTGGGGGTCCCATGTTGGAGGGGGCACAGGGCCCTGCCAGGCCGGGGCTGGGGCGGCTGCTCAGGGATCAGCCCCCCATCACCAGCCCCCCCATGCCGGGCAGCGGGTTTCCCACCACCCAGCCCAGAGTGGGGAAATAATTTGGGGCCAAATCCCCTGAAATGCAGCATCGTTCCTGCATGCTTATGGCACCCATTCATCCATCCCAGTTGTGGCTGCCCCATCCCTGGAGGGGTTCAAGGCCAGGTTGGACGGGGCTTGGAGCAACCTGGGCTGGTGGGAGGTGTCCCTGCCCAGGGCAGGGGGTGGCACTGGGGGGGCTTTAGGGCCCCTTCCCACCCAAAGCATTCCATGGTTCCATGATGACAGTAACGCCAGGTTGCTCAGCCCACGTGTAATGGCTGCAGAGGGGTGAAGGTGGTTGCGGTGCTGGTGGAGAAGCTCGGGCAGGACAGCAGCAGGGCCTTTGCGGGGAGAGCGGAGGGGCCGGGCAGGGGGCCGGTGGCCCCGTGGGGGCTGGGGGGTGTCCCAGCCCTGCAGCCCCAACCAAGCACATGGGACCTGGTTCCCGAGCACATTTTTGCTCTGGGACTGAAATTTGGCCTTGTTCTGCATCGTATGGCTGGTGCAGGGGTGGGGATCCTTTCTGCTGTGACTCTGTTTATGACTTTCCTCCACCCCATCATTTTGCTCAACGACACCGTTTGCAGAAGCCTGTAATGATTCTGCATGGTTTTAATTTGTGTATGGGTGTGAGCTAATGAGCGGTTTGAAATCAGGCTTTGCTGGTTGGTGCGTTGTCACGGCGTGCTCGGGCTCGGCCGGTCCCTTTCCCGCTCGGCACCACAGCTTCGCCACTCCGGGAGCCCCGGCTTCGCCGCAGAACCTCCCGGGCACGGTCCCGTGCTCCTGCGAGTCATCACTGATGCAGTTACAAGGGCATCATGGGCACAAATATCATAGGCACACATCAATGAGTTTTAAATAAGAATCCTCCTGTTGCTGTAGCCTCTCCAAACTGTATTTATTCATAATTTCCACAGCTTAAGCTCTGTTGCTAAAGAAAAATTGAATTTTCCCAGCGGCGTTGGAGGCTTGGCTGATGAGTCACTGCGCTTCATTAGCTAATCTTAGATCTGCTGTGAATTACTCAGTGGCTGCTGATACAAAGTGGGCTGAGAAAATGCTCGTTTGGAGTGGATAATTTTAGAATTTGGGTCTCTTCCCTGGCAGGGGAGGGTGCGATCGGGGGGTTCAGAGCCGTTTGTGTAGGTGTGTGCCGCTCCCCTGAGCGTATCCTAAAGCATGAAGACAAACTGAGGAGCCTGTGCGGCTTCCTCGAGTTACATCCATGTGTTAATTCCAGTTATGTGAAGATGCTTTTAAATTCAGGAATAACTCGGTGTAAGTAAGTATGTATTGAATTAGATGGATTATGCAGTTGGGGTAATGGCCCTAGTGAGAGGGGCTTGGGGAGAACAGGGTTTATATTAGCAACATTAAGTGTTAAAGTCTGTAATGGGGGAGCAAAAAAGTGGGTGTTTTGAGAATTTTTTCAGCTTTTACTCCACAGGTGACGATGTTTTCTTCTGAAGTCCCTCAAAAGGTGACTGAGAAAGTGAGATAATACATGTTCTCTGTGAAACGCCTGTGTTCCCACTGGAAAATGTGAAGGGATTGCAAACCCAAAAAACCTGGAAGGCCCCTGGCCAAAAACACATCCATCCTGTGTCCCTGGCACCGCCGGGTTCCCATCAGCAGCGCTCCGGCTGCTGCGGGGCAAGGCCCCTGGGCGGCTGCTGAACCCCAGGACCTCGTGCTCTGCTGCCCGAGGGGTGCTCCATGAATGATTGAATCATGGAATGTTTTGGGTTGAAGGGACCTTTAAAAATCATCTAGGCCAATCCCCCGACATGAGCAGGGACATCTTCAACTAGGCCAGGTGTCTCAGAGCCCCGTCCAACCTGGCCTTGAACCCCTCCAGGGATGGGGCAGCCACAGCTTCTCTGGGCAACCTGGGCCAGGGGCTCACCGCCCTCAGCGCAAAACATTTCCTCCTTATATCTAGTCTAAATCTTCCCTCTTTCAGTTTAAAGCCATTCCCCCTTGTACTGTCGCAGCAGGCCCTGCTAAAAAGTCTGTCCCCAGCTTTCCTGGAGCCCCTTAGGGACTGGAAGGGGCTCGAAGGTCTCCCCGGAGCCTTCTCTTCTCCAGGCTGAAGTAATGAAGTTTATTGCAATATACAGGACGTTTTTTCTTCCTGGTGCTAGACATTGTCAGCTGCTAATAAATGCTGCCTGGCCCAGCCCTGGTGGGGTGGTTTGTCCCTGACATATGAAACACTTCTTGGTATGATAATTGCAGCAATTTCAAGAAATAGGAGTAGGGGACTGGACAGGAATTGCCTTGGGAAACATCTGTTTCACCTTTCTATCTATGACCTCTTTCTGAAAAAATCTTTTAAATTAAAAAAAGGAAAAGATTGTCCAATATAATACAGTCCCTGGAGTGACTTACAAATGGCTGTAAAACCTACACTAATGCAAGTTTGCCCTTACAAATTGATACCCAGTGGGAAGAAAACTCCACGGGCAAACCTCTCCTCCCAGAGAATCCATGTGTAACGCCAGTTTTTGAGCTTCATCTTCTCCGACGCTGCCTTTCCCTGCGGTTGGGTTTGTGCCACTGCGGTGTACCCGGCTGCAGGGCTGTGCGAGGGCTGTGCAGGCCGAGCGTTGTGCCAGCGGCTCTTCTGCACCAGGGCGATGCTGTAGACGACAGGATGGGTGTTGGGGTGGCCCCTGAGGTCCAGACTAACGTGAAAGCCCTTTGGTAGCAAACATCTGGTCCTGGATGGTCCTGGCAGGACGAAGGCCGTCAGGAAAAGCAGGGCATTTGACTGCTTTGTGCCAGTCAAATCTGTGCCGGTCGATGTGCCGGCAGCCTGTGGGCAGACCCTGCGGCAGTGCCGCCTGGACGGGGACAGGCACGGAGTGTTGTCCCTCCACTGCCCGTCCCCTGCAGAGCTCGGAGCGGTGACCGGGACAGCGTGAGACGTGTCCCTCTCCCTGTCCGGCTGTCCCCAGTAGTGGTCCCTGGCCGGGAGGTGATGGGGGGCATGCTGACTGCTCCCACGGCCCCCGCGGCGGTGAAATTGGGAGCACGTCTAGAGCTGGTGGGTGATGGCACAGCCACCGGTGGGTCATGCCCACTGGTCTTCAGGGGCTGGATGGGGCTGGGGAAGGGTGGTGTTTGCAGTCGGTGTGGGATGGGGAACAGGTTATGTGTCAGGTGGAGCTGTGTTCCTCCCGACAGCCTGGGGAGCGGGCAGGGGCTGACGTCCCCCTGGTGATCTGAGGCAGCAGTATGCCAAGCCACGCTCAGGCCGCTCAGGTGCCGGTGGGAACGGGGTCTGTTGCTGGGGGAGAGAAAAGTCTGGGTTTGGTGCCAGGCTGCAGAAGCTTTGGTGCGTTCAGAGACTTGAAACACACGACCCCCCCCCCGAGAGAAGGCTGTTTGCTGGGGGGGGAAAGGCCTGACTCAGCCCCTGCTCCGCTCTGCCCGCAGGCTCCGGCTGGCTCTGCAGCAGTGTGCTGCGCCAGGCAGAAGCCGCACAGAATTGTCCAAAGGAGCTGAATCCAGCTCCATGTGGCACAGTGACAAGGGGGGGTGAGACATGGAACCCCAGTCCCTGCGAGGGGATGGCCGTCCTGCCAGGGCCGCAGAGCTGACCACCTAATGCGGAGAAAACCAGCAGCTCGCTGACACGAGAACTGGTGTCTCCTCCTCTGGAGCAAAGCTAATGCTTGCTCGGTTTAATTAAAGCTGCTCTCTAATTTTGTTAGCTTTGCTGTGCCTGGTCCCAATCCCACCTTCTCGCAAGGGTCTGTGACAAGGTCCTCCTGCTGCTGCTCTCACCAGGGGCAGCTGCATGCCTAAATTTAACTCAGCCTTATTTCAAGGTTAAACCATCCCATCACAGATGTTAATTATCAGCTGTAATTGATGTTTTCCCCCCTCCCATTACAGATACTGGGGCTTAGTTATGATCAGCCAATTGTGATCAGTTGCTTGCACAACAGTGATGGCTATGGCATGCTCTTTTTTGGGTAGGATCATTAGCGTTTCCTTTATTATGAACCACTGACGTCTCTCTGGGAAGCGTGGAAAAGCATTCTGTTTAGAAAAGCATTTTTTGTGCAGGGCTTTGGGTTTTTCCCTTTGCTACAAGTCAGCAAACAAAATTGTTGTTTACCAGGGCTCCCCGTACACATCAGCTGTCACTGCCGGAGGGAACGAGTGGCCATGGCCAGAAGTTGGGAATTCCATCCTTTGGGGATTTATGGGTACAATAATCATTCATTTTAGAAGTACTTTGCATCTGCTGCAGAAGAAAAATCCAGACACATTTCACCCTGAAATAGGTCACCCAGACTTCTGTTCCTGAGGGCTGAAGTGTGACCTGGAAGATGCTGCTGGGAGGTGGTGCCGGGGCAGTCGCCGTAGAACCCATATCCCCTCTCCAGCACAGATAAACCTCCCAGCCCTCTCACCCACTCTTCACTGTGACGGGGAGAAACCGTAACGGCTGAAGGTCGGAGGGGAGCCCAGCGAGGAGGGACGCAGCTTCCTAGGGACAAAGTACGGGCTGAAAAGTTAAGCAGCCGACTGTACCGGCAAGGGCTGTCGACCTGCGGTAACCAATGGTCTGGAGAAACCGAAAATAAAGTGAAGTGAGGTCATGCAGCAGGAACAAAATAAGAAACACATTCCTGTCCAATTGTGTTGTTTTCCTGTCTAGAAAATATGTTCTTGACGCTCACATCCGCTATTCGGGCTGGAAGGAGCGGTGTCTGTGGTGCCAGCGAAGGTCCCGGCCGTGCCCCCAGTGCTGGCGCTGGCACAACGCCTCGGCACGGCACTGGCAGGGAGCTCAGCGCCAGGGACTGGAGAGCCCAAGGCGGCTGCGGTGGGGCCACAGTGCTCTCACACCTACGGCAAAGCGCTGCCAAACTTTGTAAAGGATCTTTTAATAAATTACTTGTCCCTATGAGATTGGAAAGCAATTCTGCAGTCTTGCAAAAATCATATTACCGTCTACTGTAGCAACTTACCACTCGTCTCACTCAATTGACTTAAGATACAGCACTGGGTAATTGAATCACTAATGCACTGCTGCAGAAATGCTTAAAGAAGAAGAAAGTGCCACTTATGTCAATAAGCATTTTTTTGCAGCAGAGCTTAAAGGCCAGGCAAACATAGGCAGCCTGTTATTCCAGTAACTCCCATCTTCTACTTAAAGGAGATAAATGAATTGCTCATCTACTAGAAATTTGGGATTTCAGGCATTTTGTTTTGGCTTTTTAATTGCATTTGTTAGGTCTTGCTAACTTAATTGCCAGCACCAGCAATAACTTCATTGCAGTTGTTTGCAATTATCTTGGGCAGAGCATTCCAGCTGGGGCTGGCTCCAACGCGCCAGCCCCGAGGAAGCCCACGCACCGCGTGTTGCAGGGGAGTTGGACACTTTCGGTTCGACATCCAACATAAAGGCAAAGCTGGCCCCTTGGTGACTTCCCCCGGGCTTCCCTACGTGCCCGGCTCACAGTACCTTCCCAGGCGGCACCCGTGAATCGGCCTCGCGTGGCAGCCTCAGGAGGGGGGGGCCGGGTTTATACTTTTGATGGTGACGTTCAGCTCCTGACCCCGTGGGACCGACACTTGGTGTGCGGCCGGGGAGAAGGGACGTTTTGTCTTTTCACGGCGGTTGTGGGTTCTCGTGCCGGACGCAATGCGGGTGCAGCAGCCCAGGGATGGCGGGAGGCTTCGTTACTGCGTTTTTCTCAGCCTGGGTGACAGCGGTGTGACTGGGGGGCCTTTCGCCTTGCTGTGCCCGACGTACAAGCACAGGCCAGGACCCTTGGTACTGCTGTTGTTTTTCTGCTGATAGTTGTAAATATATTGGGCAGCTATTTGTAATATGTTCAAGGCCCCTTATGTAGTAGGGAGAGCAGACTTGAAGGCAGAACAGCAAATTGATGCATTATACTGAAGACCTTTTGAAATAAATCAAGTTCTGAGGCCCGGCCCCTCAGAAGAGCCCTTCGGAAGCTGAGGGACAGGCCCGTCTCCGCGCGGGGTGCGCCAGGCTGGCTGCGGGAGGAGGCGCCTCGCTCACAGGGCCCGCGATGGCACCTTCGCTTTTCTAGTTTGAACAAACACAAAGCCATTAGAGATGGAGGCCAAACCCCGGAATGGCTCGGATTCTGTTCCCCCACACCTTTCATAGAATCATAGAATCACAGAAGGGTTTGGGTGGGAAGGGACCTTAGACCTCATCCATGGCCCCAGTCCCAGTGGCCGTGACGCAGTGCGGCGGGGCTGGCGTTCCCCCTGCTCCCAGGGAGAGGCCCATGGCAGGGCACGGCTGTGTGAGCTGTGTCAGACCCACACCGCCATCCCTGCTCCCGGGGAGAGGCCCATGGCGGGGCACGGCTGTGTGAGCTGTGTCAGACCCACACCGCCATCCCTGCTCCCGGGGAGAGGCCCATGGAGGGGCACGGCTGTGTGAGCTGTGTCAGACCCACACCGCCATCCCTGCTCCCGGGGAGAGGCCCATGGAGGGGCACGGCTGTGTGAGCTGTGTCAGACCCACACCGCCATCCCTGCTCCCGGGGAGAGGCCCACGGCAGGGCACGGCTGTGTGAGCTGTGTCAGACCCACACCGCCATCCCTGCTCCCGGGGAGAGGCCCATGGAGGGGCACGGCTGTGTGAGCTGTGTCAGACCCACACCGCCATCCCTGCTCCCGGGGAGAGGCCCATGGAGGGGCACGGCTGTGTGAGCTGTGTCAGACCCACACCGCCATCCCTGCTCCCGGGGAGAGGCCCATGGCGGGGCACGGCTGTGTGAGCTGTGTCAGACCCACACCGCCATCCCTGCTCCCGGGGAGAGGCCCATGGAGGGGCACGGCTGTGTGAGCTGTGTCAGACCCACACCGCCATCCCTGCTCCCGGGGAGAGGCCCACGGCAGGGCACGGCTGTGTGAGCTGTGTCAGACCCACACCGCCATCCCTGCTCCCGGGGAGAGGCCCATGGCGGGGCACGGCTGTGTGAGCTGTGTCAGACCCACACCGCCATCCCTGCTCCTGGCCCACACCACTCCAAAGGGGCACAGAATTCATTTCCCTCAAGTAACTTAAAAGTAAAAGCAAATAACCCTTGTTTCTTAAAACCTAACCCTAGCCTAAACAACTACAGGAATCTCCTGAATTCAAACATTTGTTAAACAGTTTTTAAAATGTTTTAGTTTTGACCACTGTGGAAAAACTAAGTGATTTTTTTTTAAAAAAAAGCAGTAAAAGGCCATTAAGAAGAGTCAGGATCACCAGCCCCAAACATTGGCAAGGCACCCATGAGCCTCCCCGGAATTTAAAAACAAAGAAGTGGTTTTGCTTCTTTGTCATGTGGGCTTGGAGCCTTGACTCATTTTAGATGCTGAGATTTTCTTTTGGATGTCTGAGGGCTATAAAGCTTTCCTGAAGGCAGTCGCCTGCAGGCTGGGATATCTCATAGTCCCGGGAGATTTAAGAGGAGAAGGTTGGAGTGCAGGGAACCGGGGGACCAGCGATGGGGCCAGCGATGAGCGGGCACCCCTGTTGTGTAGTGTTTCAGCAGCTGGGGGATGTGTCTTGCCAGGGGAGCGTCCCTGTGCCCGGGGCTCCTTCCCACTCCGCTGCCTGCACCGGGCTGCACAGGCTTTTTTAGGATGTTCCATGGAGAACTGCCAGCTGCCTTCTCCTGGGAAGCTAAAGGGGGTTCAAGGGTTGATTCCAGCGCTGGGCTCTGCGCCCAGTGGCTCCGTCCCAGCTCCTAACGGAACTGTGGGTGCTGCCGGCCCTGCCTGGCTGTCGGGGGCTGCCGAGGGCTGCCGGGGGCTGCCGGGAGGCGAAATGTCCTGCGGAGCTGCCACCCCGCAGTTCCAGCACAGCCATCCTCCGCTCTGCTGCCGATAGATGAGTGAGCTTAAAAAAACCACCAGCTTGTGGGATTTGTTGGTTAAATAAAGTGCATTTGGCTTTTATGTGGCCTTTGAGTTTCCCTTTGATGGGCTTGAGTCTCTTTTCCTTCTCAGATATGAAGTTTAGAAGCTAACGTGTCTTTTTGAGGCAGGCATTTTTGCTAGATGGTTGTGCTCTGGGTGCTGAGACTGAGGGGAAAAATTCGGTAAGATGTTGAAATTCTGAGCATCAGCAACAGCAGATTTGTTCTCCTCATGACCGTGTTTCAAGGGGCGAGCAGAGAGGGAGCTCCCCCATAGCACACACAACGCAGAAATAACCTACGCTGCGAAACCCCTGTCTGCATTTGCTGTTAGAGCTTCCCTGTTTGCAGGGAGGGCACTCTGTAGAGCGCTGCCGTGGCTTCTCACTGCTCCTCTGGTGCTTTTCTTGGTGATATCTAAGCAATGGCTCCAACAAGCCCCTCTTACTGGAGGGCTGTGGATGGGACACGACACAGCAGGGAGTGGGGGTCAGTTCACTGCCATCGGTCCCCGCGTGAGCAGTCAGCCCGCGGCCGGGGAAAACTGACACTTCCTCCACAGAGGGTATTAGATGGAGAACTAAATTTAGACGCTGTTGCTTGGTGAGCGCGGTAAATGGCCGGCTGTAAGCTGCTGCTCTACGTGCACCCTGGTCCCTGTCCCTCCCCGGGGCGGCTCCCGCATGTGGATGGGGATGTGAACGGGAACGGCAGCCAGCGGTGGGGAAACCCTGCTGGAAGCCATCCGTGGGTAAGGAGAGCAGGAGCACATATGGAGTTTCCATAAATCACAGGTTTTTAAGTCACAGTTCCTGAAAAGAACAGTCGTCTTCAATAAATCACTAGAAGAAATGAGGTGGGAGCATTCTGCCTCCTCGTGCAGGGCGGCTGCCAAGCTGTCCCCAATGTCAGCCTCGCACATGGTTATCGGCTGTGATTCATGGGCGCCTCGCGGGCAGCAGATTCAGACCGGGCAGGGATGGTATGGAGACTTGTGGATTTCAGGGGGGTTTTCCAGTGGCCTGGAAAGAGATGGACCTGTAGTTTCAGGAGCTAAAAATCGAGGCTGTGGCTGTAAGCTTTACCTTAGTCACAAAACTTTTGGACAGATGCCCCAATCAAAAAACTTTGTTACCCTGAGCAAAATGTTCCCTGCCCTTCCTCTTGGGCTTCTGTTTCTGGTTTTGCCCCATTTGTTCCCCCCGTTTCCTCCCCCAGTGGATGGCAGTGGATGGCTGCCCGCAGGCTGCCTCCTGCACAGGGCCACGTGGCGGCTGGCGCGTCCCAAAGGCCTGTCCCTGGCAGAGGACCGCCAGTGGAAGCTGGTCTGCAGGTCTGCCCGCGGGCCGTGTCTCCCGGCCACGCGCTGGCAGCGCACCCCAGACCCCGGGCGTCCCATGGGCCACAGCACAGGCGGCCGCTGGATGGAAAGGCTGATCTTGGCTGGAGCCGGTCTGGGGTTCGTAAATGAAACAGTAAGGCAGCTGAAGCACACACGAGGTCTGTTTTTGTGACCGGGTTGTCTTTGATCTTTGCTCTCTGGACACGAGGCCCTGGCTGCATCCGGCAATGCTGGGGGGGGCGTGGTGTGGCTCCCTGCAATAATTTGTGTACCACATCTCTACATAAATGCCCCAAAATACTGATGGAACTGCGTTGTCCACGGTGGAGTCAGTGACCACAGGTGGTGTAGCTTAATGCAAAGTTGTCATAGAATCATAGAGTCATTGAATGCTTTGGGTGGGAAGGGACCTTAAAGCCCCCCCAGTGCCACCCCCTGCCCTGGGCAGGGACACCTCCCACCAGCCCAGGTTGCTCCAAGCCCCGTCCAACCTGGCCTTGAACCCCTCCAGGGATGGGGCAGCCACAGCTTCTCTGGGCAACCTGGGCCAGGGGCTCACCCCCCTCACAGCAAACAATTTCTGCCTCATACCTCATCTACATCTCCCCTCTTTCAGTGTAAAACTGTTCCCTCTCATCTTATCACTACACTCCCCAATCAAGAGTCCCTCCCCATGTCTCCTCTAGGCCCCTTTAGGTACTGGAAGGCTGCTATAAGGTCTCCCTGGAGAGACCTCTTCTAGCTCCTGCCCACCTTGGGATTGCCCTGACTGTAATTAGCTGGGGCGTGCTGATGAGCTAGGCAGATTAGAGGCACATAAGCTGCTGGCAGGACATCCTTCATGAGGTGCCTTGATTGGAAATCCTCTTGCTCTGGTATAGTCTGGCTTTGTGAGCTCCCATGGGCTCCTCTGAGACCCACCGAGGGAGCTCTGCAAACAAGCGATGGGGATGGCCTGGGGATTTGTACCTGGCACAGTCCCAGGTGTTACTCTGCAGTTTACTGGGGCTTGGTCTTTGCTTTACTTTAGAAGTTTCTATTGGTTTTATCTTGCTGTAAGTACTTCGTGCACCTGCTCTTGGCAATTAGTGGAAAACAAGTCAATGAACAGGCAGGCTCCGGAGGCCGCAGGCAGGCAGAGCGCTTCTCGCCCTGCGTGTCTGCTGTGTGCGGCCGGCGGGGTGAGATCCCCGCAGCTGGTGGCACTGCCCGTGACGGCACGGCGCAGGGAGCCAGCCAGCAGAGCCGGGCAGGAGACACAGGGGGGGCGGTTCTCCCAGGAATGCCCATGCCGTCTCCACTGCTCCGTGGGGCGGCCACCCCGTGTCCCTTAGCAGCGTCCCGGGGTGCTCGGCACATCCCAGGCACGTCAGCATCGCCCTGCAGCCACGTGTGGCATCCGGGGCACACGCGCTCGCTAATGAGCTCTGGTAGCAGTGTTTAATGAGCACATAGTTTCTGGGCTGAATGTAGGCGAGAAATTAGCTATTCGTGGGGTTTACAAACGGGCAGTGTGACAGAAGAGCAATTCTGAGCAGCTTGGCACGGCTTGCGGTACCGGCACTACTGTGCGCTGACTGCAGGGCCGTCCCCCCAAGCAGGAGTGTGGAGGAGAGCCAGGTTTGCTGATGCTGGCCTTGGTTTTCAGCCTGAATGCTAAAGAAATGAGTGTGGTTTTTCTGATCAGCTGCAGCTGGCCATCCACTGCTTGTCTGTGTGACACCCTGGTAGCCAGTCCTTTGGGCATTGAATTCTTCTCTCCCATCAGCCCAAGGCCCTTGGGGGTGACGGTTGGTGGCACCCCAGGACGTGTGCATGCTTTCAAACTGTGCCTGAGGCCTGTGGGGCCACACATGAGGACGGAGCGGCCACGCTCGTGCTCAGCCCGCGGCCGCGCTGCCTTGCAGGGGTGCGGGAGGCTCCGCTGAGTCAGTCCGAGGTGCAGCACCGGGACCTCTCCCCTCCCGCAGCAATCAGACCTCACCCTGATAGGGAGCAGAGTGCCGCTCCCTCTGCCTTTAACCTCAGGGACCGCAGGGACACAGGCAGCTCTCGTCGCCCTGAGCCGAGCGAGGCCGAGCAAACGCCAGTGGGGAAGGGCAAGGGGGGCCCGGCTGGTGGAGGCTGAGCAGGGCCCGTGGGAACGGTGGATCGGGGCGCGTGCCCCAGCCCGGGTGGGAAGGTGCACCCCGGGTCTGTGGCAGAGACCCCCCGGCCGTGGGGCAGGTGGCCACAGGAGGCCGTGGGGCTGTGGGAGGTGGTGTAGGTAGGGGGGAGCCCCGGGAGCGCAGCCTGTGCTGCCCACTTCGCATTACTGCCGGTTTAGTGCAGACTGCGACCCCTGGGCTGCAGCGGGCAGTGGTCCAGAGCCCAGCCGGGGCTCACCCCGCACCTCGGTGCTGGCCAGGATCGTCGACCCAGCCCAGAGCCATAGCAGCCACCACCTGAGGGGTGAGCAAAGCCTGCAGCAACCTGTAAATCAAGGGAATTTCTCTCAGACTTCCCTCTGCCAACATTTTCTGGGTTATAGGGACCCGATATTTAGGTAGTAAGTTCCCAAAAACGATAGGGGTCAAAATTCAGCTGCATCAGGTTCACGCATGGTTGCTGGGGCAGCCGTGGGCAACGCAGCCCTCGTCCCCCGAACTCTGGCCCTGCCGCAGCCTGGGCGACCCATGCCCGTGCGCACAGGGAGGTTTCATTCCAGGGAATCGAGGATTCGAGGATTTCAAAGGCAGGGAGCCTCCGGGGAGCAGTCAGGGCTGATGCCCTGTCCGTGTGCTCCTCTGCTGTGCCAGACGGAGCCCTGGCTGAAAGGCAGCCGCTCTGCATCCAGTCCTGGAGCCGGTAAAGCCTTGGTTCACGTTGAGGTCTGACACGGGTGAGCGTGGGAGGCAAAGGGACACAGACGGGACAGCCTGTCCTGCCTGCCCAGGGAGGCTCCAAATAAAACCCCGCTGCTCCTGGATATGCTGTTTAGACTTGCCACTTAGAGCTGACTCTGATACTTAGCACTCTTAGTGCAAAAAAAAAAGATAAAAATGAAAGGTTGCACAGCTTTCTAGATGCGAGGGAGCATTTCCTTTATTAGCAAGGCCTGTGTTTGAACAAGCCGTTTACACTTCCAGCAGAACAAAACCTACTGACCACACAGCCTTAAAAATGCATTTTAAACTCCAGACAGACCAAATAGACTCCTTTTCCAGCTTGCTTTTCTTAATCATTTTATTTCAAGTCTTGTGTTCATACTAGATGATCAGAAAATGGACACCGTCGGTGTCCAACCACTCCTCACACAAGCCCTGTCATGCATCAGCCTGGAGTTCCTGGCTCGGTGAAAGGAGCTGAGGTGGTTTCTGGCTTGAGCTGAAGAGAGGGAGAGAGATGTTTCCTTACACAAATATCTGCCATGTTAGTAACAAACTGACCCGTGCCAGAGTTGCCCTCCAGCAGAAACCCTTCTCTTTCCTCTGTGGTACCACTAATGTGAAACAAAGGGAGCGCAATCGGAGTCTGCGTGCAGCACTCGCGCTTAAACCAGCAAAACCAGATTATCATCTCCAAACTGCAGACCGCTTACTAGTGGTTTGTTGTAAACAAAGTAAACTAGCGCAATTGAGTTAATACGGTGTTCAGTAGGGATAGATATCTAACATAGAAAAGGAAATCAAGTCTAAAAATATGTTAGATATTTATGACTAACACTTAAAACATAGATTGTGTTTGACGTGAAACTCACTGATGAGTCAGGTCCATGAAGTGCTTCCTTCGAGCAGGAGTCGGGACATGTTATCTGCCAAGGTCTGGGGCAGATGTGCTTCTCCTGGGGACTTGACCCTGGGCAGCTGGAAATCTCTGCCGGGATGTTTCCAAGGGGGGGAGTTACACTCTCTGTAGTTCTTTGGGGCAATAAAGGAGAATTGCATAAAGTTTAGGGCTGGGTGTAAGGATTGGTCTCTACTGGAGCTGAATCCGAGGGGTGATGCATGCCTGGCAATTAATGCTTTCTCTGTCTATGTTATCCTCCCTGTCAGCACTGATAAGCACATTTCTTAGGCTTAAAAGAAGGACTGGAGAAAAAAAAGAAAGAAAAAAAAAAGACACTTCTATGCATCAACAACCCGAAGATTTACTTTGAAAGAATCCAGGTAGTGGCTTACCATCTCCTTCAAAAGGAAGACATTTTTCTGGTTCACATAACTGCAGCAGCCCTCCGCGCAGGCAGCGCGCTCTTCCCCTGTTGGCTGGGGCTCTGGGGCGGTGGCAGCATCGCCTGCCCCCCCTCGGCCCCGGACCCCGGATTGACCCTCTCGCAGATGAAGTGGGCTGTCGGAATAGGAAGCCCTTGACTGCTTTTATTTATTTGCCCGGTATTCTTATCTGGGGGCTGCCTGGCAGCACTGTGTGTGCTTTGGGCTGGCTCGTTGTTGCATTCAAATAGACAAAGGAATTAAAAGACAGGACAGGCGGGCGGTGGAACCCCTGGGCGAGCGGAAAATGGGCATATGCTTGTGTTGCTTCTGGGTGATGCATGTCGAGAATCCAAGGATTTTTTTATTTTCCGCTGCCTTCGCTCCCCACCCCCACCCCCCGGCCCTTCCCTCTTTGTTTTTTTCCATTAGATGTTGAGGTTTTATCTGTCCAGGAACTCAGTGTAGAAAAACATAAATAATTATGACAGGGGATGAAAGCTGAGCAGTTGGAAACAGAAGAGATTTATAGTCATTGTTTAATCACTTTGCTTTTTGTTAGCACCTATTATACATCAGTGCCTTAAAACCATTTGGGAGGAGGAGGAAGCATTTTGTGCAAGCTTTGACAGCTCCAGAAGTGCCGTCCGGGGAGAAAAGAACCTGCCTGTATTGGAGGCTCGCTCCATCTCCCCCTCTACGCCACTCTCGTGAGACCCCACCTGGAGTACTGCGTCCAGTTCTGGAGCCACTACTACAAGAGAGATATGGACGTGCTGGAACGTGTCCAGAGAAGGGCCAGGAGGATGATCCGAGGGCTGGAGCACCTCTCCTGTGAGGACAGACTGAGAGAGCTGGGGTTGGTCAGTCTGGAGAAAAGAAGGCTCCAGGGAGACCTTATAGTGGCCTACCAGTATCTTAAGGGGGCCTACAAGAAAGCTGGGGAGGGACTTTTTAGGATGTCGGGTAGTGGTAGGACTGGAGGGAATGGATTAAAACTAGAGATGGGTCGATTCAGACTGGACGTTAGGAAGAAGTTCTTCACCATGAGGGTGGTGAGACACTGGCACAGATTGCCCAGAGAAGTGGGGGAAGCCCCATCCCTGGAAGTTTTTAAGGCCAGGCTGGATGAGCAACCTGGTGTAGTGGGAGGTGTCCCTGCCCATGGCGGGGGGTTGGAACTAGATGATCTTTAAGGTCCTTTCCAACCCTGACAATTCTGTGATTCTATGATCTCTCCCAGCAAAGCGGGGGACAAGCCACAATTCCCAGTACTTTTGTTGTAAAACCAGAGGGCAGAAGTAGGCTTTGCCATCTCATTTTTGCCCTTTGGCCATAAATAAACATTTTCTGTGTTTGGGATGGTTCCTTCCAGCCGGGAATGCTGGAGCAGCAGTGGCAGTGGGGCTGGGGCACTGGGCAGATGGACAGATGGTGGCAGTTGGGCAGGGACACTGGACAGACGGATGGTGGCAGTGGGGCAGGGACACTGGACAGATGGATGGATGGCAGCAGTGGGGCAGGGACGCCGGATGGATGGACGTATGGTGGCAGTGGGGCAGGGATGCTGGACAGACGGACGCTGCATCCCCTGTGTTTTGTGGCTCTGGCTGGGGGTCCTGCTCTGGCTCCTCTGCCGGTGCAGCCTCGGGATCCTGCATTTCTCTGAGCCCCGGCGTTGCGGCCCGTGCAGGGATGGCGGCTGACGGACAGACCAGGGTAGGTGGCTTGGTGTCCCTGCCCCATCTGCTCCTCTGGGAGGTCACTTGTTGCGCAGGCTGAGAGCTGATGCCACCAAGGGCTGGCGATGACCAGCTGTCCCACCCTGTGCAGCGTGAAGGGCGCCGGGGCTTGGCGTGCACGGTGTCCCCAGGGACGCACACCCCCAGGGTGTCCCAGGCTGAGACATCCTCCCTGCAGCCAGACCCTTCTCTTCAAAACCCAGCCTTTAGAGACAGACCCGCCGCTCTCCCTCCCCGGGGAAGGCTGGGCTCTGTCTCCCACAGTATTTGTCACCTGCGTGCTGGGAAGGACGGTGCTGGTGACTCACAGCATCCAGGAAAGGCAGACGCTGGTGCCACCCCAGTGGCCTCACTGCTGTCTGGCATTTGGGCACGGCGCAGGGAAGTCGGGCAGGGCACCCGCCGGGCAGGGCAGCAAGGCTGAGCCGGGCACAGCATGGCACAGAGGGCACAACACGGGCAGAGGAGCCTTTGCCCTGCAGGGAGTTAACGTCAGGTTTGGGGAACATGGGAGGCTTTTTATTAAACCTCTCCTCTTCCAGGCTGCAGTGGCCTAATTCAGGTTGCAAACATTACTGTACAGGCAAAAATCCGACCGGACCAGCTCCGGGGAGCGAGGGAGCGCTTGGGATTCTGGGTTCAGGGTGAGCCCGGCTGCGGAGTGCTGGGATACGGGCTGGAGAGGGGCAGCACCCACAGCTCGGGGGGGGTCACCAGCACCTTTCTGGCTATGGATACATGACACATAGCACAGTGCTGTGAGGGCTGCTATGGAGAAAATTAACTCTATCCCAGCCAGACCCAGTACAGCATGCTTGTGTGCGCATGTGTGTGTGTGTGTGCACGTGTATATGTGTGTGTGCACATGTGCGCATGTGTGTGTGCACGTGTGTGTGTGCACATGTGTGCGCGTGTCTGTGCCTGCAGACATGCACCATGGGCAGCAGCGAGGCAGGGCAGGGGTGCCAGCTGCAGGGACAGGGCAGGCTGTCGCGGGGACGCTGGCACCTGGGTTTGGTAGAACACCCTGATGGCAGAAAAGGAGCAAGGCTTGGGCTGCGAGGCCCCCGGGTTTGTGCCTCGGGGTACGCCTGCTGCCGCTGGTGCCCCAGAAGGGAGCTGAGCACAAAGCACCACCACCTGAGAGCTGCAAGGTCTCTCCTGTCTCGGCATTTTAATGTTTCTGCGCCTGTTAGAGGAGCACTTCACAGAACCACAGAATCACAGAATCCCAGGCTGACAGGGGCTGGAAGGGCCCTCTGGAGCTCATCCCGTCCAGCCCCTGCCAGAGCAGGGTCACCCAGAGCAGTTGCACAGGAACGCGTCCAGGCGGGGTTGGGATGTCTCCAGAGACGGAGACTCCACATCTCTCTGGGCAGCCTGTGCCAGGGCTCTGCCACCCTCAGGGTAAAGAAGTTCCTCCTCATGTTTAGGTGGAACTTCCCATGGTCAAGTTTGTGCCCGTTACCTCGTGTCCTGTCCCCGGGCACCACTGAGAAGAGCCTGGCCCCATCCTCCTGACACCCCCCTTTCAGTATTTATAAGTGTTGATAAGGTCCCCCCTCAGCCGTCTTTTTTCCAGACTGAAGAGACCCAAAGCCCTCAGCCTTTCCTCATAAGAGAGGTGTTCCAGTCCTTTCATCGTCTTCGTAGCCCTATGGCTATGGAGGGCTGGGGAAGACTTCATTAATAGAGCATCTATCTGACATACATGGCATAGAAGTGGCTTGAAAATGTGCTCAGGAGAAAGTCTGCAGTGAAAAGGGCATTCAGAGCACTTGCCTGTGCTTTACCATTGCCGGAGCCCTGAACTAATGCATAATAGCCCCTCTAAAAATACTGGCAGCATCTGACCGCCATCAGATGACTCCTCCGGCTGGTTTGGAGGAGGGCGGTGGGGACATCTTCAGCCTCCGAAGACATGCAGGGCTTGGTTTAACAGGGCCCTTTCTTTTCTTTTTTGTTCATCTGAGGGTGTTTCTGAATTGAGGGTAAGCTGCGGGGGGAATGGGGGGGACACGGGAACCTAAAGCTTGCCTGGACTCTGCACGGCCGGTTTGTTTCTCCCTGGATGGGAGATGATTGTTCGTGATAAATTTTATGGTTATTTTGTGTGTGTATGTGCGTGTGTGTGTGCTATATTTGTGATATTTAAATACCACATCCAGCTGGCAGAACTTCCCACATGCCATTGCAAACCCTCCTAATGAGCACTAATGAAACAAGAGGAGACGGCCGGTTTGCTGGTGTAGGTTTTCTGGCTGGTGCTCGGCGCCCCGGGCAGGGACCAGGTGCTGCGATATTTGGTGACAGATATTCTCTAAGTGCCACTGGTGGCTTTTAGCGTCTTATACCAATGGCCACTGAATGTCCCCGTTCCTCAACTGGCCCTGTCCCCCGTGCAAATTGGAAATTATATCAGGCGAGGGAGGGTGGATGAAAAGCTGGCCATGAGCCCGGCACCGTGCGCTGGCAGCCCAGAAACCCCCCGCAGCCTGGGCTGCATCCCCAGCAGCGTGGGCAGCAGGGCCAGGGGGGGATTCTGCCCCTCTGCTCCGCTCGGGGGAGACGTGTGGCAGCAGCTCAGCCCCGCGTGCCCCCGCTGCAGTGCAATGCGGGGCCTGCAGCACCCGCGGGGCCAGCGGCAATGTGCGCGGTGCTGCCGGCCCAGGCCCGGCCGGTGCCTGCGCGGGGGAGACAAGCATCGCTCCTCATTGCTCAGAGACCTGTGAAGCACCTCCGTCGGTCGCTGGCAGGTCTTTCCCCCAGAGCAGGAGATGGAGGTTAGAAACTGCATCTGTGCCGGCACGGCTGCGAGCGTAAGTGTCAGCTCCGGCAACTGCTCCCAGCACCGGGAATGTTTCTGGTGCCCAATGCAGCCCAAGTTCAAAGGCTGCTGTGGGAAAATACTCCCACTGTAAGAGGGATGAGCAAAGTGTGCCTCCGCGGCAGCGAGGGAATTAACTGCATCGTCTTTCCTTAACAAGACAACCCAGGTTTTGCTCTCCAGACCAACGCTCGACATGTTATTACTGTTAGGAGTGAGACTCTCAATCCCAAGGTCGTGGGGGACAGCATCTGTCATTCGCTTCAGTGGCCGGTCCAGCCCAAACCACAACACTCACTTATGCTCCTGCTCAGGAACCGGGTCCGAAAGGAAAGGCTCCCCGTGTCCATGGAGGTGGGCGCTGGCCCTGCCCTGACATCCCTGCTCCTGTCCCTGTGGCCGAGCAGGATGGCACTGTGCTCCCGGCCCCGAAATTGTATTATCTGGCAGCAGTTGGCCAGATCAGTCAAGCACTTGGCTGCTGCTGGGGGGGCTGTGGCAGAGGTGGAAACACTTTGAACTCAAGCTCCTGGGAAGCCCTCTGCTTCTGGCCGACGAGGAGCGATGGAGACTCCTGGGAAGCCCTCTGCTTCTGGCCGACGAGGAGCGATGGAGACTCCTGGGAAGCCCTCTGCTTCTGGCCGACGAGGAGCGATGGAGACTCCTGGGAAGCCCTCTGCTTCTGGCCGACGAGGAGTGATGGAGACTCCTGGCCAGCCCTGCGTCCCGGCTCTGCCCCAGCCGTGGCTCTGCCACCGCGCAGCGAGCGAAGGCACCGCCGGGTGCAGGTCCGAGCCCGCGGGCAGGGTTGGGACCAGGGGTCCGGCTGCTGTCCCGCACTCCCCAGCAGCCTGGCACCAGCCATCCCCAACGCCTGGGCCGGCGTCCTGCTGCCGTGTCCCGGCGAGCCTGGCCGGGGAGCGGGACACCAGGGAGCACGGTGCTGGAGCAGCCGCGCTCAGTGCTGCGGGCACATGCGTGACACTGGCTGGGTGTCCCCTCCCGGGGCTCTCCTGCCCACTGCACACCCCGTGCTTGATTTCCCACAGCGGGCGGGTGGAGGGGCCCTGAGTGCCTGGGGGGCACACGGGGACCCTGGGGTCCTCCCTGCGCCTGGGCACGGCGCTCGGGCTTCGGGCCAAACAGCCGCCCCTGGCTTCCCTGTCTGCACGTTCACTTCCCGGCCGGCAAACCCAAGCCGTGGAGACGAGAGTGGCTGCGTGTGACGGCAACGCGCGGCTGGAGAGCGCGGCGTGGCTCACCCCCACCTCTGTGTAATAGGCGGCTTACAATCTTTTCTTTTTTCTCTGCAAATTCCGCAGTCACACATAGAAATGCCTGTTTTGAAATAGTCTGTGGGAACTTGGAAAAGGAAGGTGGCTACCTTTTATTTACTTGTTTATTTATTTATGGATAAGGTTTATTTGTCTCTTGGTTTTATCCCATGCCATAACCACCTTGTTTGTTGCCCATTTCCATCAGGTGTTATATTTAGCCGTGGCCAAATACACTGTAGTTTTTATTTTCAGTGGCGGCAACAGCTATTTCTAAATATTGCAGATCTGCTGAGATGTATTGAAGGCTTAGGGGGAAAATGGCAGATCTTGATTTCTACTAGATGGTTTCCAGGTATATCTCGGTGAAAGCACATCGATTTGCAATGGAAGTTTCTCTTGAAGCTTGAAATTAAATCTGAAATTTGGGAGTGTGATCCGGCCAGTAGTGTTAGCGAAACCGCTGTAGTTCAAAGGACATACTTTCAAAGGACATCAAAAGAAAGATTTTTCTAGCAATAAAAGCCAGAGTAACCATCACACTCAGCAGTGCGGGGAATGGGAGGCTGGAATGTTTACTTTCCTTATGATTAATTTGCTATACTGGTAATATGTGTAAACAAACGTAAAAGGCACCTGGTCCCACGCGTACAAGTGTAGGTGATGGGCCCCCACGCTCCGTTCAGCACACGCCTGTTGGTACATGCTCAGTGTGGGATCCTCTTCGTGCCAATTTACCAATAGACATAAAATTTAACAATAATCCAAAAGTAATGGGAAGTTGGTGCTTTTGAGCCTTGAACGTGCTCACCCACATGTGACACCCTGGCTGCGTTACAGAGTGGCCCTTCTGCCTGGGCAGAGACACGGTTCTGTCAGGAGCAGCCTGTGCCAGCGCAGACCCCCGGTACTGCACGGCTGTGCCAGCGCGGTGCCTGTACCGTACGGCTGTGCCAGCGCAGTGCCTGTACCATACGGCTGTGCCAGCACGGTGTCTGTACCGTACGGCTGTGCCAGCGTGGTGCCTGTACCATACGGCTGTGCCAGCACAGTGTCTGTACCGTACGGCTGTGCCAGTGCATTGCCTGTACCGTACGGCTGTGCCAACGCACTGCTTGTACCGTACAGCTGTGTCAGCGCGGTGCCTGTACCGTATGGCTGTGCCATCACAGCCCCCCGTACCACACGGCTGTGGCAGTGTGACCCCCGTGCCACATGGCTGTGCCACACCGCAGTCGGTCGGTGCCGAGCGCTCAGCCGTGTCCATCCTCCCCCTGCCCGGCGCAGGCGAGCAGAGCCCGGTGCAGAGCCCAGCGCCGGCCGAGCGATCCCCAGGGAGCTCCCTCATTGCTGCCCCTCCCGCAGGGCCATGACTTTTTAGGCATTTTCTTGCCGCTCTTCGCTCTGGAGCAGCAGTCGAGGTGCCGCGTGGTGTCCCTCATCTCGAGGATGCCGGCAGAGCCCAGCTCCGGTCTCCCGTCGGGGAAGTCTCAGGTCAGTTGTCTCCCTCCACCCCTCCGGATCTCAGGTCTCCACCCTGGCATTGCTTTGCTCGGGCTTGAGTTCTCCTCAAACTCCACCAGCACCGGCCTCAGTGCAGACCTCCCCCCCCAGCCCCAGCACCGCTGCTCTTGCGGTCGGAGCAATCTGCGTGATTTGGGGGGTTTTGGGGTGGTTTTTGTTTGGTTGGGTTTTGTTTGCTTGGTTTTTTAGTGATACCTGAAGTACTTGTGCTACCAAACATTCCCTGCGGACAGGTCCCAGGGGCAGGTGTTATGTCTGTGTGGTAAATCCAATCTAGGCAAAGAACGCGCGTTGTGTCAGAGGAGTCGGCGTGCCGTCGCTCTGCCGAGGGGGGCAATTGCACCAGCGGCGCCTTCGAGAGGTCCCTCGCACATGGTTCCACCACTGAAGGGGGTTACGCGCACGAGGGGTGAATTTCTCCTGGATCTCAATGGGTTTGGCGCTCCAGCCTTCACCGCGGAGATCAAATGGACAAAATTTCCCCCCTGGCTGGTGGTCTTGACAATTGTTTTCATTCGCGTATTCTGCATTAGATGTGGAAAACAGAACTGTATTTTCTTTGTGGTCTATTGATTTCCAAGCACAAACCTATTGAACTAAAAGATCAAAACAAGCCAAGGGAGTATAACATGGTTTTAAGTAGATTTTTTGATTAAGTCTTTTAAAGACTCGCACTGAAGATCCATGTAATTTTCCAAGGTTTTGAGTTCCTCTTCTTTCTCGGTTAAATTTCATGGTTAAAATTCAAGACTTTTCCTATCATCCAGTAATGATAATAATTAACAGCAGTATTTTTCAAGGGGCCAAGTGCAAATGGAAAGGTTGGTACATTCGGAACCAATAGAAGAAATGTTCTTCTCCCAGAGCATTTTATCTCTCCGGCATTCACTTATGCAGAAGATTTAAACAAATGGGTTGGCTGGAATAAAAAGGAAAACTTTGGCTGTATCATTTTGTGTCCATTTATAACATCTGCGGCTCTGCGAGCTCAGCCCAATTGCCTCCGAGCAATTAAACACCCCGTGGCAGTGCTCAGCAGCCCCCGGCCGTACCGCGTGGAGTCTCAGTGCCCGGGCCGTGCGGGCAGCAGCTCGCTGGGCGCTTCGCCCACCCCGACCTCCCGTGTGCGTCGGGACGGGATATCGGAGCCGCCAGCCAGCGTTCCCTGCGCCGCGCTGGCTGCTGCGCCTCCCGCTTTATCGTCACTGCTGGCCCCAGGGCTCCAGCGCTGCCAGCTAGGAGGTGAGCTCGGATATTGGGGGTTGTGAGAGAAGGGAATAATAATAATATTAATAATGAACTATTAAAAAAGCTAAAAGTCTATTTGAAAACGCTAACAATCTTTTTCTTACTGCAAAGGAAAAAAACAGAAGTTTTTCATAATGAAGCTGAATTGAAGCTCATTGAATTATTTTTTTTTCCCATGAAAGATGTGGTTGGCGCTTTTTGGAAAAACGCAGCTTCAATTAAATGCATTTTTGTGAATTTTTTTTTTAATTATTTTTAATTCATTGCAATGAAATTTCTGGTGGGAAAAATCAAAACAAATCATTTGTTTGTGACACGTTATTTGAGTTATCGCTGCGGCTGGCAGTGAGTGTGCAGCGGGGCTCTGCCCAGCCCAGCCGAGTTGCCCTGCGCGTCCGGCCCCGCTCCACCCACCGCGGGACACACCGCACTGCTGGCTCGGTGGCTCAATGGCTCGGTGGCCATCGGCAGGAGAAAGGGGAGGTGAAACCGCTGCAGCCCCTCATCCGCCACAGCCTGAACCTGCCGCCTGCCGAGCCCCGACCCATCGCTGCGCCGGCGCGGGGGGTTTGTCCAGGGGCTCCCGCGGGGGGGTTGTGCCCCTCAGCCTGCCAGCCGAGACGGCGGCGCTGGTCTCCCTGTGCTGGGAACGCCGGGGCACGGCCGTGGGCTGCAGGGCAGGCAGGGAGGTGGGGGCACACACCCGGGCTGCCATGGGAATGTCAAATACACCAGTGCGGGGTTGCGCTCAGTGGTTTGGTCTTCCTTTGGGTTATTTCGAAGGCTGGTAACCACCGTTATATGCATTTTCAATAAAAATCCAGTTTACGAGCCTAAGCATTGGCTTGGATAACTGGCACCAACAGCTGGTGTGACTGCCCAAGGCTTCTCTGGCACTGCCGGCAGCTCGGGCAGGGATGGGAGCAGGGATGGGAGCCGCATGGACGGGGATGGGAGCAGGGATGGGAGCCGCATGGACGGGGATGGGAGCAGGGATGGGAGCAGCATGGACGGGGATGGGAGCAGCTTGAACAGGGCAGCCAATGCCGATGGGTTGACTCCTCTCGCTCAGGCAGCTCACATCACAGGCTCACTTGGAAAATGCAGCCGATCCTTGGTGAAGGCATAGGCTAAAGACCAGGGGAAATAGTTGGGATGCTGCTTTTGCATGTGAGAGAAGTGAGAAGAAGGAAAAAAAAACACAACTTGGTTATTTCTGGTGGCTCATCTTGTGGTATTTACTGTCTGGGAACTGCTGCGCTGCCGAGCGCATCCCGGAGCAGCCCCTGCACCCGCCTGGAGGAAGCATCCCCCTCCCCTCCCTCCTGAACCTGCGCCTGTGCCGGGCACATCTATTTTCACTTACTCGGGAAGCAGCTGGAGTCTAAATGGTACTTTCCCAACAGAGGAAAAGACGGCGTATTCTACTTTCAGTGAAGTCATTGTTTTTGTTGAAAAAAAAAAAAGAATTTGCTTTCTGTTTTTGTCTGCAGTCCATCCTATCCCCTGTGCAGCTATAAAAGTTTCCAGCTTATATATAGGAAATTATAGCTTCCTATGTCCAAAATGCTGAGACACATCAAACCACCTTTTGGGAAAGGAGGCTGAGGTGAAACCAAAGCAAATGCACATTTCTGGTCCACGGTGCTGCTGCTGCTGCTTTTCTTCTAATTAATCAAGCGTGGAGAGTGAGATCCCGGAGGAGAGGAGCGTGCCCACCGCAGGGGGACCCCGCAGCAGTGGGGCCGGGCGGCGGAGGGGGCACCCATGGCTGTGCTGGCAGAATATGGGGCAAAGCTACTGGATCGAAATACTTCCGAGGCTAAAGCAGAGATGTTAAACTGCAGCATCGCTTCAGTTGCTCCTGCCCCAAGCAAACGAGGTTGCTACCTTCGTATTGCCCCTTTGCAGTGTCCCCAGCTGCGGTCACTCCTCCCGTTTCTCTGAGCGCGGCACTGCCTTTCCCGTGGTGAGGGGCACTGATGCTCGGCCGTGGCTGGCCTGGCTGCTCCAACAACCTCTGAGGCCGCTCCTGATGCTGGGGCGGAGGTTAGGAGACTGGTAGGTGATCCTCAACAAACTGGCTTCCTATTTCCCTGGGAAATGCCCTCCCAGCGCTCCGTTAACCGCGGCCGGGTGCAGCGGCAGCAGGGAGGCCGGTCCCTCCTGGGGACGCAGCAGGGACCGGGGCCAGGACTGGCAGAGGGGCTGCTGCAGCCAGGGGCCGCGACCCACCACCACAGCACAGCCCCTCCATGGCCCATGCGAGACCAGCACCACAACCCACGGGTGGCAGACCTGGAGTTAACGGTTTCCAGGCTTCTCTTTGATTCATTTGGGTTTTTTTTCCTTTTTCTGCCGCTTGCCCACTCAGCCCCTGTGCTTGCCCACAACCATCTCCCATGGCCAGGGCAGATGGGGCTGAAGCCGAGGTGGCCTTGCAGGTCCCAGGCATGTCATGAGCCCCAGCGGGAAAGGGTTCATTAGCGCAGCCTCGTCACCTCGGAGGAGGCACTCGCTTTCAAAGGCAGCAATTTAAGAGGAGGGTGTTCGAAAGGGCATCTCACAGCCCTGTCAGCTCTTTGGCTTCTCAGGTATTTTTAGCACTGTGCTGTTATACCTGGTGTGATGGGTGAGAGACACCCAGGAGACACCTGGGGAAGCTCCAGCTCACGTATCATTTGGAGAAATTTCAGAAAATAAAAGGGAGACTTGGGAATTCGGCAACCTCCCCTGCGTGGCTGGTGGCCAGCCCAGCCCTGCCCCGATGGCTGGACTCAAACCAGCGGGACTGAGCTCCTGCTGCCGCCGGGGTGCCTGGGGGACATCCCAAACACACTCCCCACCTCTGCAATTGCTGTGGATTAGGGTGAGTGTCATGAAACCTCCTAAATTAAACACACTTTAGGCGTCAAACGGTGAAACGCTCCGTGTGCCTCCAGCCGGGAGCTCTGCCCGGCGCTGCGTCGCTCGGTGACTGCGGAGGGGACAGAGGGTGGGAGCCCCTGGCGGGGTCCCCGCTGCCACCTCTGCCCCATCGAGGGACAGACCCGCACGCCGTGCCCAGCCCCCAGCCCGCTGCCACCCACCCTCAGCAGGAGCCGCGGGGCCTGAGATCCAGTTTAGGCCTCCAGATTTATGCTGGGAGTGTCCCATGATGTTTCCAATTTACAGGATTTCTTGTGTAATTATTTTCTTAGCCACCCCTCGCTGTTAACAGTTTTTCTTGTGAGTCACTAAATAATGTGTAATTTATACAGCTGTATTTTGTGTTTGGAATAAGCATTCAGCTTAGCCAGCGTTGCAAAGAAAGTTTAGGGCTTTTGTAGAAATCTGTCTCAAAGCCCATTTAAAGCAACAGAGATGATATTGCTGCAACACGAGCGGAAATGACTGTCACCTTTCTGTAATTAACTGCACAGTGCTGTGCAGGTGAACCTCCTGCTTTGGAAACTTTTTGACTCTCTATTAAATCACTTTCCTGTAAACTTTGTCCCCTTGTCCTCCTGCATTTTGGATGAGAAGCCACTCCAAGACCCCCTGGAGCGGCACTGCTGGCAGAGTCTGGGGAAGCTACACCCACCACCGCACATCCCAGCAGCCAGCGCCGTCGTTTCCAGCAGGTCGTGGCGGCACCTGTGAACTCGCACCGTTTTTGGACCGCGCCGCCAACAGCACCTTTCTACCCACTGGTTTAAATTAGGTGGCCCAAATTTAGTCTTTGAAAATTGACATAAAAGAAGAGGTAAATTTTGTGTCCTCACCCCTCTGGCTGGGAATAAGGGTGCTGCCATCAGCTGCTGTGCAGTGGATGAATTAGTCTGGGGATCCAGTGCCGCGCGTCAGCGATGCCACTGCGAGAACCGGCGCCGTCCCCGCGGCGGGGGCTGTTGGCCAGTGCTCCATCACGCCGGGGGGGGACGGGCCCATCCGTGTGCCCCCCAGGGTGGTGACGCAGGGAGAGCCTGGGGCTGCGCGGGGCTGGAGGAGGACGTGGGCAAGGGTGCGAGCCCCCGCAGAGAGAAGGGGGAGACAGGCAGCGGGCAGAGGGAAAGCGGCTCGAGGTGACTTTTGGGAGCAGTCAGTGATGTACAGCCCGGGCTGACCACCGCGTCTCTCCTGGGGTGTGCGTGGCCACCTCCCCCCGGTCCTGGAGGGTGCGGGGACAGGGGGAAAGTGCACTTCAAAACTCCAGTTTAAATCTAGGGCTGTCGCAGGCATTTGTGCAAGGCTAAACCGTGCCCCAGCAGCTTTCGGAGCACGGCAGCCACTGCTCCAAGGACCCTGCCACCTGCTGGAATACATGCCAAGGGAAAACGGCAGCTGGTGGAGGGGCAGGAGGCGCACAGGGATGCTGAGTCTCGCGGCTAACGGAGCACCGGTGACAGCTTTCCCCAGCCGGTGGCTGCCGCCTCCACGGGCTGCCCCACAGGGCAGGGGCAGGGGACGGCCATCCCCAGGGGACACAACCCTCCACCTGCACCGGGGCTGTCTCGACAGCAGGCCAGCTTCTGAGGCAGCAATAGCTTTTAGAATGGACTGGATAAAATCCAAGGGCATAAAACACTGCAGAAAATAGTGGAAAATGGGCTCGTTCTGACCGCCAGAAAATGGAACCAGATTTGATGGTTTTTACTGCTTTGTGCCACGGCCAGCTGGGGAAGGAGCACCCGTAGAGCGGCTCCAGCTCCTCCTTGGCTCCTCTGCCGAGTTAATGCCGTAATGAGCCGCTTGGCCTTACTTCTGTCATTGGATAGGTCCCAGGGCTTTTTTTTTTGTCTTTCCTGTGGCTATGATGAGAGCTTTAGTTGGTGCTAAAATTCAGGTTTTGGACCACATCTGAAATCTTCTGGCAGTCCCCGGAGTGGCAGTATATTTAGGCAAAATTTGTTGGATAATTGTGAAAAGACCCGACAACAAGCAGCTGGACTACTATGTACACAGCAGACGTTTGTTAGCAGGGAAAGTCTTCTACAGATGTACTACATACACTTTGTAAATCATTTATTATATAATTAAGTTGCGGTTTCCACCGAAGACTCGTCTGGCCAACCCTTTGCTGCGTACTGCAGGCTGGCTAGTGTGCGTAACGATGGCATCCTGGGGGGCTAAACTTGGATTTCTTTGGAGTCGGGGAGTCCAAAAAATGTTCCCAGGCCATGCAGGAACCGCAGGACTGGCTCAGTGCTCAGGAGATTTAATGTAAAGGTTGGCTTTGCACTCTTCACGAGCGCCTGGTTTCTTCCTGGCTTCTTTCCCCCTCTTCCAATCAATAATGTAAAATATTTTGAACAAGGAAAAGATGTTCCAGTTCACCTCATCTCATTGATGCTCTCGTTTATAGGTACAGAGAACAAGACAACTACACAGAAGGGTCCCAAAGCTCCATTTTTTGCAATAAAAATAGATTTTAGGGGACTTGCTCTTTAAAGTTGTTTTTCATAGCTATGAAAAGAATATGGAAATGTTTCCCTTTGGTATGTCTACATCCTTTCCGCTAAATAAGTGATTTCCTTTTCTCTTTGCTGATTAGGAAGTTCTCCTCTGGAGGTCTGGCTTTGATGTCTCAGGAAACGAAAAGTCAAATTAGCAAATCTACAGGAAAGCACTAGTGCAGCTCCGTTCCCTGGGCCTGAAATGCAGGGATTAACCCTCTGACTTGATTCACGCTGGCTTCAAGCAGGCAAGAAAATGGGAATGCTGTGTCTCATTTCCAGTGAAATGAGCGCCGCGTTCCCCGCCCGGCGCTGCCGGCCAGCGGAGCAAACCGGACGGTGGGCACGGAGAGTGCAGGAGCCTGGAGAGCGTCACACGCCGCTGCTGGGGGACAGGCACGGGGCGTCCCGCCATGCCCACGGCTGCCCCGACCCAGCGTGCTGCGCCCTGCCGGCACGGGGACCGCGGGGAGCCGCTGCCAGGGCCCTGCTGTGCCGTGCTGTGCCGTGCCATGCTGTGCCGTGCCACGCTCTGCTGTGCTGTGCCACGCTGTGTTGTGCGGTGCCGTGCCGTGCCATGCCATGCTGTGCTGTGCGGTGCCATGCTGTGCTGTGCCATGCCATGCCATGCTGTGCCGTGCCGTGCTGTGCCATGCTGTGTTGTGCGGTGCCGTGCTGTGCCGTGCCATGCCATGCCATGCTGTGCCATGCTGTGCTGTGCCATGCTGTGTTGTGCTGTGCCATGCTGTGCCATGCCATGCCATGCTGTGCCATGCCGTGCTGTGCCATGCTGTGCTGTGCCATGCTGTGTTGTGCGGTGCCGTGCCGTGCCGTGCCATGCCATGCCATGCTGTGCCATGCTGTGCTGTGCCATGCTGTGTTGTGCGGTGCCATGCCGTGCCGTGCCATGCCATGCTGTGCCATGCTGTGCTGTGCCATGCTGTGTTGTGCGGTGCCATGCTGTGCTGTGCCATGCCATGCCATGCTGTGCCATGCTGTGCCATGCTGTGCTGTGCCATGCTGTGCTGTGCGGTGCCGTGCCGTGCCGCGCCATGCCATGCCGTGCTGTGCCATGCCGTGCTGTGCCATGCTGTGCTGTGCCATGGTGTGCTGTGCGGTGCCGTGCCGTGCCGTGCGGTGCCATGGGGCTGCCTGGGGCTGCGCTCCCCGCAGCTCGGCAGACCCCGCTCTGCTGTGGCAGCTGGCCCCAGCTGGGCCTCTTCGATGCAAAACTGGGCATTAAATAAAACCCCTGAACTCCAAAAGTGTCAGGGCACAGAAGCTGAGGGAAACCCCTGGCTGAGAGGTATCTGCTGTGTGTTCCCTCTCCCTGGGAAACTCAGCAGGATTAGTTCTACTTAACGCGTTTAGGGTTGTTCAAAGTTAATGTGACACAGAGCTGTGCTCTGGGTGCTTTACTTTCTGAATAAATACCTGTGTTCCTGCCAGTCTGGCCAAGCAGTGCCCCAAGCATGCTCCCCCCGGCCCCTGCCAAAGGCGGATCAGAGCCCTTCTGCCCGACCCTCGGCAGGCCGGGGCTGGGCGTCACTCGCTTCTCCCATCCACTTCTTAGGGCAGAAACACAATTCCCACTCGGCATTTGTGTGAAACCAGTGTCTGTGTCCCCTTCCCTGTCCCGATCCCTGTCCCCGTCCCCGTGGGCTGGCAGGGACGGCAGGGACCCGCCAGCCTTCCCGAGCCCAGGCAAGGGCAATGTGTTCAAGGTCTGTGTCTGAGCGCTATTTTTCCATTTCCTTTCGTTAAGCAAAATCTCTGCCTGTTTATCTGAGCTATAAATAGTTTCCTCCGTGTCTGCGTTTGCTCTTGCTGTGGTCAGTAACTCGCGGTGTTGGAGTTTGGGGATGGGGTTTTTTAAAACTGATTCTTTTTTGGCCTATCACTAGTGTCAGAACGGAGTGCAAAAACAGATTAAACAAGGAGAGATTAAAGTGAGAGATTTATAAATGGGTCTAAAAATAAACCGCGGGTTCCTTAAGCCAACACGGGTCTGCCGCACACAGCGCAGCTCAGCGCCTTTAAAAGTAATGAGTCCCTTGATTTGTGTTGGTGACAGAAGCGAGGTGTATAACCCCTCTGGTGTGTGTGCGCAGCGCTGGGGAAGGGCGTGAATAAGCTGCTTCAGTGGCTTTTACCAGTTCTGACTGAGCTCGTTCCCAGGCTGCTCACAGAGCATTTAGTAGGACAATCTCTGAGTTCAGTTGCACTGACTGTATTTATTTGTTCAAACCACCAGTAACACACACAGAGAAATGAATTCTTACTGCCTCAGCACACGTTTTCCCAGCACCAGTCCTGCGCTCGAGCCGTGCCGGGGTGCAGAGAGCGAGCCCTTGGCACCCGGGCACCTGCTCTGGGGATGATGCCGGTCACCGGCAACTCTGCAGTGCGGAGTTTATAACCCCTTCTCATGCAAGAGATGTAAGAGATGCCAACCCCTATCGGCAGGGGTTTGGGAGCGGGTGCCCATAAGAAATCCGTGGCGTTCCTGATCTGATTTCTGCCACCCTGGGCAGTGAGGCCGGGGCTGAGGCCAGACCTCGAGCGGGGGATGCCGCCGCCGGTGCCCTACCCTGCAGGAACGGCTGCCCTGGGGATGCTGGCTGCTCCGGGCGCAGCGGGAGAGGATGCTCTGTGCTCCCCTCTGGGCACCGGGAAGGGTCGGAGGGCGCGAACGCCATCGCCAGCGCAGACAGGGAGCCGCGCCGGGGTCATTGGGCAAGAACCTGCGCCGGGAGGAAATGGAAAATCACAGATCAGGGGAGACTAAAGCTGATTTCTGAACGGGGAGGTCATGCCTGAATAGCACAGAGGAATTTTCGCTTGTGCAGCCCGGCGGGGCGGGGGGAGCCGCGCAGACAGGCCCGGCGTGCCCTAATTAGCATGTGTGTAATTTCCTATCAGAGGCATTAGCAATACGTAAGGTGTGGAGTAATGGAAAATGTGGAAAGCTGGCACACTGGCTTGAAAACTAGCTAAACAAGAACTAACCTTCTGCTTCTGTAGGTGTATAATTGAGAAGTGTCAATTATATACGGCTGGTGCATAAGAGGATTACTGCACCACAGAAAAGACTTCTTTGTCTGGAAAAATTACTAGTTGATCATGGAGATATTCCCCTCCCTTCTCCATTGTGTAAACAGCATCGGTGTATTTGCGTTGCCGTCTCTCTCCGAAAGCAGGAATGCCTTTGCTCCGCATGGGTGTCCCAGCACCCCCAGCACTTTAACCGCTTCCCTGCTGCTCCTCGCCGCTGCTGCCTGGCAAAAACGGCTTTTGCGAATCCCAGCAGCAGAAGGAAGGAGAAAACCAAAGAGCCCACGTATTCCTGGATGTTTTATTTAGCATGCAGCGTCAAGCAGACTTAGCATTAGTCACCGTGAAAAGCTTTCAATTCCCGCTTTTATTTACAGGAAAAAAAAAAAAAAGGTGATTGGTTTGGCTATAGGCTTTGCATAAATTTTTCACAAATAAAGGCTACTAGTACTTATTGACATTTAGGGCTTTGTTCAGGGACAAAATGTATGACATTTGGGGAAATAAGACTTTTAAATGTAGTGAGTTTTAGGAAAACTAAGAAAGCGTTTCCTGAATGAATTTTGAGGTTGCTAAGGCCAAGCCAGCAGGTAGCGGTCGAATTGTTGCCCTCTCCTACGAGCTTTTACACGCATCAGAGACTGTGGTCCGAAACCACCTGGAGTGCAGCACACCGGCGTCCGTACCGGCCGGAGCTGCAGCACCAGCCATCAGCACGGCTCAGCGCCTAGAAGGGCAATTACAGATTTTTGTGACATAAATTGCATCTAACTTGTAAAACCTAATTTTGTCTGAGCTCTAACCAGAAAGAGTGAGGTGTTTCCCTGGCTCTGGTTTGAAACCCTCCCAGCATTCTCCATAACGTCTGTCTTTTCACTGCAGCTGGGGTGCCTTGGCTTTACACTGCCTGTTATTTATACGCCTTCGGGGTGACGCAATAAGGAAAAGCCAAGGGAGACTGGGCATTAATTCCTATTAAAAGCCAAACCAGCTACCCCCTGCTTGCCAAAATGAGGCCCCTTTTTTTACTGAATTTTGAGTGACTGCCTGGCAGATGTTGCCAGCGCGGTGGGTGCGAGTGTGTGCCGCAGCTCCAGGGGCTGCTGCCTGCCCACTCCTGCCTGCTCCTGCCTGTTTCTGCCTGTTTCTGCCCACTCCTGCCCACTCCTGCCCGTTTCTGCCTGGTCCTGCCTGCTCCTGCCTGCTGCCTTCACGCAGGCGCAGGAGCTCGGGGGCTCTGCTCCATCCCGGCTGGGTCTCAGGACGTTTTACTCCCATCTGGGTTGACAAAGGCAGAACCGCAGAGTTTCGGCCTGTGGCCTGGCGGGAAGGGCTGGCGCTGGCCATGGGGCTGCTGCTGGCCACGGGCACCGACGGGCGAGAGGCTTCGCTGCGGCGCTTCAGCGAGCGGGGTGACAGCGGCAGGGGATGGTGGAGGTTCTCAGTGGCCCTCGGGGCGATGAGGGAAAGTCCTCACCAAATTCGAGGCTTTTACAAGACCTTTTGCCATGAACTCGGCTCGGTGTAGGGCGGCTCAGGGCAGGGAGGCTGGGAGGGAGGATGTTACAGGGGTGATTGCTCTGGGGCCGGGGGTTGTTGTTCGTGAGCAGGTGGACTTTGCTGCCTTGTGTTAGTGGGGATGATCAGACACCCCCAGCAGGACCCGAGGGGCGAGGCGCGACCCACTGGAGGACACCCCGACTTTGGCGAGTTGAGGGACTGATCGCAGCGCTGGCGGGAGCTCCCTGGGAAAAAGCAACACTGAGAAAAGTGCTGCTGGTCGGAGTGTCAGGGTCAGAGTGTCCCACCAGGAAAACATCCCTCCACCTTGCACCTCTCCACCCCTGCCGTCGTACCGGCCAGCTCTATTGCAGGGGTGGGGTGAGACGCTCTGGAGACACGGAGTCCCACGGCCACCCCGGGGACCCGCCCCAGCCACCCCGGGGACCATCCCTCGCCCACGGACACGGCTGTACCCAGTGGTGTAGAATAAGAGAGAAAAGGAGGTAGAAAGCAAGTGTCACCGGACCCTGTGGGGACAGAGCCCCGGTCGGGGCCAGGGCGGGGGGTGCTGCTCACCCCAAGGGACGGCCGCTCGCTGAAGCCCCCTGTGACGGTTCTCAGCTCACAGATTTTCCATTCCAGCACGTTTTTATACGAGTCTATTTTTCCACATCAGGTAACAGCTTAATAACAAAACCTAATTAAAGTAGACTATGAGTTCTCTTGTTTAAATAGTCAGGAATAAAATACTCCTCAGATTCTTTCTCCTCCGCCGCGTGCATGGAGGATTAGATGAAGCGCTTCCACGTGCGAGGTGGCTGCGTTTCCGCCCTGGAGAAGGTTTCGGTGGCTGCTCCCCTCTGCCTGTACCTTGGGCCGTCTAACGCTGAGCTGCAGGGGCATCATCACGGTAAGAGCCCCACAGACTCCTTCACCTGCAAGTGTTGTACTTTAAAGTCATGACTCTAATTTGGATCTTGATGTTTGGTCTGGGGTGAATCTCTGCCTTGTGTAATCGGGTGACACCTTGAGTTTTTCTTTAATAATTTAATTTATACTTTCAGATTTGCCAAATTTCTGCTCACAAACAACCAGTTTTTCTCAGACACTTCAAAGTGTGGATTACCTCTGGCATTGCTCCCTGGGTAGCCAAGAACGGATTGAATCACTCTGAACGCCACGACTTTCCATGGAGCATGCCGAATGGTAACGGCTGTGTCACATTTCCACATGGCACCGTCACAAACACCAGGCTTTTATGCCAGGGGTGTTATTAGTGAAACGGCCTCATCTGAAACTAAGCCTTCGAATGCGACTGGCTCTGGTGGACAATGGGAGCACTGGGGTCTTCCCCAATTCCTGGTGTCCCCGTTGCTCACTGAGGGACTTCTGATGTACATTTGCAAAGTATTTACTCTTTAGTTTCAATGTCTTTGATGGACATTTCTCTTTCTACTCTATCAAGCTAACTCTGAATGTTACCTTTTCTCGGTCCAGCTTAATCCCGGCGTTCCCGTCTGTGTTTTGCAGTGGTCTGAGGCGCAGTGGGCGGCCGGGCGAGGGCAGCCCTGGAGGAAACGTGCAACGCGCGGCGCAGGAGCCAGAGCACCCGGCAGCATCCCAGCAAGGGCCGCCGGCAGCGCCTGGGCAGCGAACGTCACCCCGCGCCAGCCGAAAACAGGGAGACATTAACATCACCTGCAGAGAGAGAAAAAAATGAGCTCCGTAGGTCATATGTGTAATTCAGGGATGAAGTTTCAAAGTCTGGATTTAGAAATGAGAGCCAAAGGCTCTGAGAGGTTAATCTATCGCTGACACCAGGCCGGTGACTAACTAAAAACCTCTGCCCCAAAAATGTAAAAATCATGGTTCATTCCTGAAAGTCAGAAAATATTTCGTAACTTTCGTGACTTCAGAGAAACACTCAGGATCCTGTTTGCTGCCGGCCTTTGTTTGAGGGCTTTGACTTACTCTTCCATTAGGGAGGTTTGCCCCGAAAGCATGTCGGTTTGAAACTTATCTTTGAAGAAGCTGAATAAAGACAGACGGAATTTTGACCGCAATTGTGTGTCGCTTCTCTGTCACCCGTCTGTGAGGGCCGCGCGGTGCCGCGGCAGCGAGGGCACGGCCGGCGGGAAGGGAGCGGGAGCCCTGCCTGCCCCGCGGCTGCCCGGGGGCTCGCGGGCCAGTGGCCAGGAGGGGAGGCAGCGTGGCCCAACGGTGGTCCGAGAGGGGAAATAACACCTCGGGACTGCCTTTCCATCAGGCCTCGTCCTGAGCACGAAGGGCATTTTGTGAAACACTGACAGACAGCACATGCTGCACAATAGAGCGGATGTTATTAAAAAAAGAAGTTACTTGTGTATATGCACATATATATATTTACACTCATATAGCTTGCTGTGGTTTACAGAGAAATATAGTATGAGAGATTCTGACTGCGGTTAGTTTGCAGTTTTAAATATACCTATTCAGAGACTTGATAAAATAACTTATGGCTAATTTGATGGCAGCAGAATGGGGCTTCAGTTTTCTGCAGGACTTCCAGTAGTCAGGCGATGCTCCGTGGATGTTTTCTTTCTCCAGCAATGCCCCACGCAATCATTCAGCCCTGGGAAACAGAAACCGGGAACTTCTGCACCGGCCCCATTTCCCTCCCCATCCCAGGGCAACGCTCTGCAGCAGCCAATAACCCTTAAAGCAAAGGCACCACCTCTTGGCTTGGTCTTTAGTATTTTCTTTCCTTGTGCAGATCCCTAGCAGTTCTCCATTGGAGTCAAATGAATTCCAGTCTACTGAGAACAGTCCTGCTTTTTTTCAGTCGCATTTTGTGGAGCCCTTGGACCCGCAGGGGTCTGGGAATCCCAGGCCTAAGCCCAGTAGCTCCTCACCTGTGGGGTAAGACCCTTGTGTGATGCATGATCCCAGCTGGAGGAACCTCGGGCTGCTCCAGATTCCCCGTTTTCAGATGCCATTATTTTACAAATGCCAAAGAGCAAATATTAATTATTGAATTATGCTTTAGGAGAGACGTTAGGGGATGCAATTACTGTCTTGCCTTTCAGGCTGAGAAATAATTGCTTTATGTAATAGATCCTCCCCTGGGATTCCCTTATGCATTTCCATTTGCCGCAGTTGTAGGAAAATTACCAGCTCACCGGGCCGTTGCCGTGTCGGTGTGGTACGGCCGCCGCACGCCTGGACCGACGCGCAGGGAGCTCGTACTGCGTGCCCGGCGTGCAGACCTCAGCCGCGCAGCCTGCCCCGGGGATTCGCCTTCACTGCCCCCAAAATGATCATTTTCCTCCTGCTCCCCTCCGAGACCCTGCCTTGCCCGGTTTTCTTAGGTAAAATCCGTGGGGCCCCGACCCCTCTCTTAGGGCTGACACAGGGGACCGGCGGGTACCGCCGATGTGATCGCGCCTGCTGGGTCTGGGTGTAAGACGGCAATGAAAGCCCCTGCGTGCCCTGGGAGAGCGGGTACCGGGCCCCGCGCACAGCTGCGCGTGGCACTGGGTACGCGCCGTGGCACCCCAGCCCCGACGGGGACGCGACCCTCGCACTGGGGTAAATACGAACAAAACTTATAATTACACAGCACTGCAGGGTGAAGCGTCTTTCTGGGGAATTAATTAGAGGAAATGTGGAGGCAGTGACCATGACATGCAAATGGGGATGAATCACGGTTCCTGAGAAGAGACGCGTGTGTGCGCGGCTGCGGCGTGGGGAGAGGTGGGTCGGGGCGCGGGGGCCAGGAGAGGCGCCAGGGCAGGGCGCAGTGAGTCAGGGCCGGGCGAAGTCGCTGTCAGCTCCGTGAACGGGCTCCCCGGCACCGTCCAAAGCGCCCTTCCTCCCAGAAATGGGTGTTCCTTGCCTTCACGACAGGTTTTATCTCACATTTTATTTTCGTGCCAGGTGCCATTTCACCGAGTGCATTTCCAAACCGAAAAATGCACATTTCATTTCTTGTGGAAGACAGCTGATGAATGCTCCTCAACAGTTACCCTTGTTAATAGCTCTTTAATTCTCTAATGAATATTTATGAGTGGTTGTCTGAAAGCAATGAACCTTGGACTGTATGGACTGATATTTCCTATTGATTGTGCTCAAAATTAAAAGAATGGTAAGATTTTAAATTTTTTTTTTGTGAAAAGTGCAGTGAAACAGCTGAACAAGATGAGGAAAGCTACCAGTTCAGGGTTGTTTTTACATTTATGGCACTTAATGAATTATTCACAAATCCCTTGCCAGAAGAAGTGCATTCGGGAGGGTAATTTGGTGGCGTTTCAGCAGCGTTTGGGGGGATCCGGTCACATCCCTGCCCATCACGGCGGTGGCCGTGGGCCGGGGCTCTGGCGTACCCTGCCCGTGGCTCTGCCCCGGCAGCCCCGCTCCCCCTCGCCCCCGTCCTTCTGCGGAGCTGCTCCCGGGCTGCTGCCACCACTGCTCCCAGGTTAGTTGTGACAGGCAATAGAAAATGAGTGTTCAGGCACCTGGGCCCCATTTTTGGCCGGTTGGTTGTGATTTCTTACACGGAGCCTGAGTATTCTCGTAGCACCGTGTTTCTAGATGGGTTATGTTCTCCGTATATCTAAAGGATTGTGGAAATCTCCTTAATAGTACTATCGTGGTATATCACAATAGCTTTGATTCCTGTCTGCCAGCCACGGTACGCGTGTAGTCTGCAAAGACGATTTCTGACCCAAAGAACAAAAATACTGCAAGGAAACACCATCTTTTACTTACATAGCAACATAATAAATGGCAAGATAAAGCAGAGTATTATGCAGAAATTCCTTGTGATCAATGACATTTTCAGTGCCTTCCCCCTCCCTCTGCCGCCCCGTGTATAGAGATAAAATGCCCTTTAGTAGTGGCAGCTGCGTGTCTCTCCCTGCGTGGAGCCCGAGGGGTGAAGCTGGTGTCCACACCGAGAGCAGCCACCTGCTGTGAAGCGGGACCTGTGCTCTGTGCATAGACTCATAGAACCGCAGACTGGTTTGGGTGGGAAGGGACCTTAAAGCCCCCCCAGTGCCACCCCCTGCCCTGGGCAGGGACACCTCCCACCAGCCCAGGTTGCTCCAAGCCCCGTCCAACCTGGCCTTGAACCCCTCCAGGGATGGGGCAGCCACAGCTTCTCTGGGCAACCTGGGCCAGGGGCTCACCCCCCTCACAGCAAACAATTTCTGCCTCACATCTCATCCCAATCTCCCCTCTTTCAGTTTGAAGCCATTATGCCTTGTCCTGTCACTACGTGCCCTTGTAAAAAGGCCCACCCAGCTTTCCTGTAGGCCCCCAAGTGCAGACTGTGTTCAGCTTCCTTCAAGGCACAGAGAGAGAGTTTTTGCTAATTACCCCCCAGCTTCACTCCTCGGAGGGATCCACCCAGGCCCCGCAGCAACCCCCAGCTGCCAGGGGTTGGGGACAGTGTCAGGATGGTGTCAGTCCCCTTCTCCCCATGGAGATGGACGTGGAGCTCCAGGTCCCACTTGCCTTACCCTCCTGCCACCCTGACCGCAGGAGCCTGCCTGGCAGGGTGGAAAGGCAGTGTTTAATGGAGAAAACAAGAAAGAAACAGATATTATAGATTTCATGCTTAAAATGTAAAAAAAAAAGTATATCTTTGTTAATTCTGCTTCACATCCTCAGGTGCGGAGCTGGCCTGATGCTGGGTGCGGGGCAGCAGAGGTGGCTTTTGCCTCCCCATCCTGCCGTGTCCCAGCTCTGGGAACTCGCTGCCAGCCCGGGGCTGGAAGGACAGTGCTTCTGCTCCAGGAAAATGATTCATTTCCAGCAACGCACCCACGGATCAGGGTCTGGCAAAGGCTCCCCACACGCATACCCCCTGCAACGAGGCAGCTGAAGGCCACGGGCTCTGATCATCGCTATGAACGTGGTGCGGATTGTGAAGATTGGTTCGTCAGGGCACATTTTTCCTCCTGTTTTCTTGTTTCTTCTGGGTTTGAGCGTAGGGAAAGCAAACAGAGTGTCTGAGAAGAGAACCATCAAACACATTTAATACTGTTTATCCAGGTGAGCTCATTTGCAGGAAGACTTTGAACAACTTGCCGTGCTGGTTGCAAACCAGTCGGGTGGGGAGAGCCTGGCCCCTGCTCGCCCCAGCGCGGCTGCCGGGGGACGCGGGCGCTGCCGGGGGACGCGGGCACCGCGGGGTGCCACCCAGCCCGCCCGGCCCCCTGCACCCTGCCGTCGGCATCGCCCCGACCCACCGCTGGCAGCGCTTGAACGTTTTCTGCAGGGCATCCTCTGGCTGGCCTGGAGAAAGTCCTAAGGCAGAATTTTGTCACCAGAGGTTTTATAAAATGGTGGGAAAGCTTCTGTGAGGGGTTATTGGCTTCCTTGCTGTACTAGTTTTAAAAAAATAGTAGTTTAAAACACTAGTAAATGCCAGAAGCTGCCAATTTTGGTACTCTCTAAGAAAGCAAGGCAGGAGGGACAGGGGGAGGACAGGAGTAGTGGGGCGAGGAAAAACAAGTAGAAAACCTAAGCTGGAAACCACGGAAAAGATTATCTGAGTATAGGAGAGAGCGTGGCCGGAGCAGAGACCTCATGGGGGGGTGGGACACGTCCTGGGGCACGTCCTGCTGCGGGGGGACACGTCCTGGGGCATGTGCTGGGGGGACACGTCCTGGGGTGGGACCTAACGAGCTCTATCATAAGCAGAAACAGGCTACAGCCTATTTGCTCCAGTGCTTTATTCCAGAATATTCTGGAATATCCTATATAGCAGAATACTTTACTCCCAAGTATTTTTTTTACCCTTGAAGACATGAAAATCCATCAATTTGTAAGTGAAAAGCAGCTGTTTGCAAACAAGAGCAGCACAGTTTGTAGTCACTGGCTGATATTAATCTCCAGCTTTAGATGTTCGTGATCAATACAAATTAAGTTTGCAATAGGAGTTGATTAAAAAGGACACAGTTGGTGTCTGTGAGCATTCATTTGAATTTCAGATCGGGTTTCTCTGGTAGCATCCATCCACATTTCCCTGCAATTTACTTTTTCTACGCAGGACTTTGTGGAAGAGAGATGAGAAATAGCTGCTCTTCAGACACAGAACAGCACACTTGTGCATAGGCAAATTGGTAATTATGTATTTAGCTCCTACATATTCAGTATTAAAGTCGGTTGAAACATTTCTCCCTGGAATTGTTTCAGCGGGAGGGTACAGCAGCTTTCCCTAAATTGTGCTTCTAAAATGGTATTTTGAAATGAAAGATTTCAAATTAGAATTTCACGCTGAGATTTCAGAATGTCGGAACAGCTCATTTAGCTATTGCCTGAGCTGAAATCTTGTGAAACTACTCAGTGTCTCCACTTCTCACCCTAATTTTGGATGAAATCAAATGTCAAAATGACAGCATTTCCCACAGCAAATTCCTCTCTCCGACTGGCTGAATTTGTGCCTTGCCATGCATCAGCTGGTGTTGAAGGCGGGTCACTACATGCTAGTGGAGGAAATAACAGTCATCCTGCCCGGGCCGATGCGGCTGCAGAGGGGAAACCGAGGCAGGAGCAGCACAGTGCCGTTAGTGCGTGGTGCTGGCTGTGGCAGTGCCCGCCCTCGCTCCAGCCCTCCAGCACCTCCAGCCCTCCAGCACCTCCAGCATCTCCAACACCTCCAGCATCTCCAACACCTCCAACATCTCCAGCCCTCCAGCATCTCCAGCGCCTGCAAAATCTCCAACACCTCCAACACCTCCAGCATCTCCAGCGCCTGCAACACCTCCCCCCCTCCAACGTCTCCAGTGCCTCCAGCACCTTCAACAAAACCTCCAGTGCCTCCAATACCTCCAGCATCTCTAACCCTCCAACACCTCCAATGTCTGCAGCAGCTCCAATGACTCCAGTGCCTCCAGCACCTCCTGTGCCTCCAGCACCTCTTGCGCAGGAGCTGGCTCTATCACCCGTGGGGCGCTGAAGTTGGATGCAGAGTCATCCCACTCGCCCTGTGCCTGTGTTAGGGGAGGAGAGGGTTTTCCAGGAGCAGTTCAGGGCTTTGGCATGCTGAGCCCGGTTTTGAAAGCACCTTTCTGTTCAGCAGCAGTGGAGGGAGCCAAGGGACTGGCCTGGGCTCACAAGTGGCCAGTCAGTCTGTGCCTGGGGCCATCAGACAGAAGGGGGGACAGGAGAGGCAGAAATGCAGCACAGGTCCCTCCCTGTGCCTGTGTCCATGCCGTGGGTCCCAAAGCGTCGCCACGCTCTCGGCCGTGAGCTGACCCCAGCGCCAGCAAAGGCACGGGGAGGGTGTGAGACCTTCCCCTTCCCCTCTTCCCCAACACTGAAGAAGAGACACCCACGGGACTGCTCTGCAGAGTGACCCCTGAATGGGAGCTCATTTGCAGCTTGAATGACTCGTGATGAACCACCTCAGTAACCCTGGTCAAATACAAAACTGCTAAATTAACTCCACCAGAAGGAACTTTTCCCTAGAATATTAGCAAACTGTGAGCAGTGAAATGGAAGATAATGATGGCATTTTAGCTGGACTCAGCTTACCCTAGTGCTTTACACAGAGGACAACGGCACCGGTGGTTGCAGTAGATAAAGCAATGACTAGTAACACGTAACAACAGCAGAGGACCTTCCCGATGTGGGCTGGTACCTGCTCACCGAGTCTGAGGCAGGGCATCCCAAAGCTTGGCAAAGAACTTGTACCAAATATGATGCTGTTATAAAGTGCTATAGAGTTCGTGCGTGACTGTCAGCATCCAGATGTCGTTCCCAGCTTGGGGTGTGTGCCCGGAGCTGGGCAGGACGCTGCGGGCCACGGAGCCGCGGGCACAGAGAGGAGACGGGACCAGGGCTTCAGCGAGGCCTGGCCGCCCTCAGCGCCCACCCGCCTTCCTCTGCCGCCTGCTGGCGTCCATTCCATGGGCACTGAAGCTGCCTGGAACAGAAAAGCCTATTCTCTGGAATCAGCTGGGCCGGACGCCGTTTTTCCAGTGTGGAGGGATGGTTTGTGGGTGCGCGGGGAAGGGAGCGGGCAGGGAGGAGGCAGGGAGCGGGCAGGCCGGCGGCACCGACACTGCCAGGCGGTGCGGAGCTGCCCCGCCGGTAACGTTACGGCTGTGGCGGTTGTTGGCCACACCTTGGAATTTATAGAGGGCACATTTCTAAGAATAACAGCTGATGTTTGCAGTGACAATGTCTGGCACCGCGTTGCTGCCGGCAGAAGTGTCACACGGTCTGGCGGTGGCGTGTGCTGGTGGCCACCGCCCGCCCAGGAGGGGACAGGCAGTGACACTGGGCACATCTGAGCGCCTCGCTGCTCCTCCGCGGCAAGGAACCTCTCCTCCAGCCCCAAACGCGCAGAGCAGACGGTGCTGTGGTCAGAATAGTGATTAGTCCGCAGGTGAATGGTGGCCCAGCCGTGCTCATCACGCAGCTCCTGTGCTGTGTCGTGGCACGGCAGCTGTGGGGACGCAGCGGTGCCGGTGCCGGTGCTGGTGCCGCTCCCACCGCTGCCCTGGAGTGGGAACCACCGTCCTGTTGCGAAATCATCTTCGTCTGCATTTATTGTATTTGCTTATTCCAGGGGAGGCCTGCTTCCTCTGCTGCCCAGCGGAGAGGATTTCCGTGTTCAGTGTCACCATAATAAACACCCGCATAGTATTTGCTGTCGCTGTGCTGTTGACTCTTGCACGGCTTCTTTCATTCCCAGTGCCTCAGACAGGAACTGACCCACACGTCCCGTTCTGTATCCATCCCACAATATTCAAGTCAAAACATAACATGGAGACCGGGCAGGGCGATGACCACCTTTCATGCTTTTGTTTTCTGGTCCCAGCCTTTGAGACTTTGTCAGAAGTGACAAAGTCTCGTTTGGCAAAAAAGCCTGAAACACTGTGACGCTCAGACGCATTTTCCCACGTGAGGCCGGACAACGCGGGCTGAGATCATTGACATCAAGGGGGGATCCGCTTTAAATGTTCTGAGCTGAGAGTTTTGGGTCAGACTCCTGATGTTCAGAGGCGTGTTTCCGAGGGTGAGCTCCGTGTGCCCAGGGCTGGCTCCACAGCGCATGCTGGCCACCGGCCACCGCGGTGGGACCGTGCCGGGCTCTTCTCCTCCTGCTGCTCTGCAGGACCGGGGCGGTCAGGCCGGGAGCGCCAGCAGCACCCGCTGGTGTTCCTGCAGGTACGGGCGTGCAGGCCGCGCCGAGCTGCTCCCAACGTCCTGGCTGGACGCGCATTCCCCTCACATCGCCTCTCTCTTTGTGTCTGCTCAGGACTTGAGAAATAAGCTTTGACATTTAGCAAAAAACAAACCCAAACAGAAATCAAAGAAGAGATTACTGATAAAAAGGAGCGAGCAGAGAGAGGGGAGCAGCTGTCAGGCTGGACAATGAACGCTGCACAAAAGAAACAACAAATCTGCTGAAAATAATGCCCGGGAAGCTAAAGCTGCTCTGCTGGTATATGGGTAGAATTGGGGAGAATTGTATTTTCTGAAGTAAACGAATAAACTGTTTGGAAATGTCCAATATTTAAAAACAGACGACATAAATCCTATTTCATCGAGCTCTTTTAACATGCTGCATTTACATTTTAGGCTTCCCACATAAAATGGGGACATCTTCCTGTATTCTGCAGGACCGCGTGCTTATGCCGTTTATTTTCTCAGCAGAAGGTGTCCCTGTCCGCAAAGGTGTGCCCTCCCCGGGACGTTCTGGATCGCAGAACGGTGCTTTCACCCTCCAGACGGAGCAGTTCTTTGAAGAGAGCTCTGGAAATGGGAAAGCCCTGCGTGCCCACCTGATGAGGAGGACAGAGGGTGCCCGTGCCGCAGCCCAGAGCAGGGCAGCGGGGAACGTCTGCTGTTACCCGCAGGACAGCCCCGGCTCCCTGCCCAGCTCGTGCTGAGGCACAGCTCCCACTGACACCAGCTAATCTGGCAGAAACAAATGGGAAGCAAAAAACCATCCAAGATGTCTGACTTCAGAACCATGTGAGCTTTGTCAGGATGCCGAGGGCACTAATGAGCCCTAATGTTCCTGACCAGCCCCACCTGGGCCCCCAGCCCCTCCGTGCTCCAGCCTGGCCCCGGCGCAGGCTGCTGGGCTCCAGCCGTGTCTGATTCCCACAGGAGAGGTGACTGACCCAGCTCCGTAACCCCCAGACCCGGAGGGGTTCTGCAGGGAGAGATGGACTTCGAGTTCTCACCTAGGTAAGTCAAGCACGGCTGTGGAACTGCAGGCTTTGTCGGCTGTATCCTGCCATTCCCATCTGGGGATCCAGGTGTTTCCAAGCCTGTTTGTCCCCTGTCGCTGCGGTACCTGCTGCTGTACGCAGGAAGGCAGGGGACTTGGCTGCTGGGAGAGTGGCTACTGGCATGAAACGGTGGGGCCCTGCACGTTAGACCTACGTGCTCGGAGTGCTGTTGAATCCTCCTGCTGGGGCTGTGTAACTGGTTTGCAATGCTTTCAGAAGACTGCACTGCAGAAGGCAGTGCTGCTACCAGGTTCTCCTTTGCCTATTATTGAGTTAACTAAATAACAATCATAATAAAAATAACAAATCTGAAAATACAAGGTGTAGGAGTTGCATGTTCTGCAAACCCTTACACAGAAAATCTGCTTTCAGGACATGATGGAATCGAGTACCTTTCTGAAAGGGTTTAAGATTATAAGGGAGACCTTATGCAGGATGTTTCTGTTTCAGAAATGGTGAAGGCTTTCCAGTGATGCGTCTCAGGGGAGCCCCAGTAATTGAGGCCACCTCTTAAAACAAGGCTCAGACTTAAATTATAAAGTGTGCATGTGTTCTGTGATTTGGATGAAACGTAACTTGTGAGCTCTACTGTAGATGAATTTATGACACGGAGAAGGGTTGTTACTGAGTTTCCTCTGTCTGGCTTATTTATTAACATACTGAGCCTTCATGAATGGGCTGCACTGATTTCTGAAAATTACTTAATAGACTTGAAACTATTTCCTAAAAATAGAAGAGCAAATAGGCAGGATACTGGGCTCTGCATAGGCAGGCTTTGGTATAGGTGCTAGGCAGCTTTTGCAGATGCGTGCGTTACATTTTACTTTGTTCCTGTGCTTCCTGGTTTTACGCTGGAAGACTGAATTTACCTAATAAATACTTTTCTTAAGTTCCAGCAAAGCGGTTTTAATGGCTCTCAGAGTCAGTGCTCAGTGTCAGCAGCTCCGAGGCCAGGCTGGATGCCCTTGGTGCCGTGTCCCCTGTTCCGCTGGGTCCCCGAGCTCCCACCCCGGGAGGTGCCGGCCCTGCTGTGCTGGAGACGGGGCGCAGCACGAGACCCTGCCGGTGGAACAGGGCTGGAGAGTGGGTCATAGACTCATAGAATGTGTTGGGTTGGAAGGGACATGGAAAGGCCATCTAGTCCCACCCTCCTGCAGTGAGCAGGGACATCTTTAACTAGATCCACTTAACGCGAGCTGCTGGAGGAGGTTAGTGACCCACGGAGCTCGTCCCGGGCATCGTGCCACCCTGGTGTCAGCAGTGACCTACAGTCCTGACCGTCCCCTAGACTGGACAAGCACAGCCCCGTGGCATCTCCCCCCTCCTCATCTCCATCACGTCAGAGTCCAAACTGCAAAGTCTCGGAGGGTTCAATTCGCCCCGTGCGGGCTGACCCGGCCAGCCAGGATGGGCACGTTCCGCTCTGCTGGACTGGCCGCCTCGCCTGGGGAGTGTAGCTCAGGGCCCCATGGCATGGGCTGAAGCAGTTTGCAGGAGGCTTTAAAACTGGGTTTGGGCTCTAAACTGATCCGCAGCCGTCCTGTGCGGTGTCCCGCGCAGAGGATGCCGGCTGCTGCTGCCTGTCCGTTAGCGGTGCCCGGGCCCTGTGGCCGTGCGTGGGACAGGAGCAGCACGCACCCGCTGCGTCCCCCGCGTCCCTGCGCGGCGCTGGCACTGCCTCCTCCGCCCAGCCTGCAGCTCCTGCCACAGCAGCGCTTTGGCTGACGTGCTGCCGTCCGCACGTCCTTCCTATCGGAGAAAAAAACAGAATGTGCTGAGGGACGGGAAAGTGCTGGACCAGGAGATCTGGCCGGTTTCCCAGCAAGAGCCAGTGTGTCTCTGCGTGACCCGCGGGACCCGGGTGTCCCCTCCCAGCTCCCACCTCGTGAGCAGCAAACGCCGTCTCCCCTGGGCACGGGCACGACTCCGCACTGCTGTGAAATACTGACAGCGGCCGTCCACGGGTAAGGTATTCCCTGGATTTCAGGGCTACCTTTCTGAGGCAGGGATCAGTGTTTTAAGCACGTAGCTCCTGTTCTCACCAGTGGCCGATCGCGCCTGCCCGTGCCCTGGCTGGGGGTGGGGTCCTGGCATTTTAGCCCTCGTGAAAGAATGGAGACACACTGGGCGGAGGAAAACCAAAAAAAAAAAACCCCAAACCAAAAAGCCTGCAAATTTATGAGCAGCTGTCGGCACATTAGTGCTAGTATTTTACCTGCTGGATTCTGTAAAGGGAATAAGGAAACGATACGAGGCTGTATTTTTATAGCAGTGCGAGGGACCCCGCCTCTTTGCCGTGTTTTCTGCTGGTATTCATCTTTTGAAGTCATCTGAAATCATGTAAGTGTGACGAAGGAAAGAGGCTAATCGTTACAGGATTTTCATCACCAGCAAAAAGATCTGTAGAGGGAGAACTCCTCTTACTAAATTCCCCGCACTATTTGTCGGGGGAGGGAAGGCTCAGCCCTCAGGATGAAAGCGTAGATCGAAGTGTGCTCCCCCTGCATTTTGGCACAGTAAAATGCTAAATATATAAACAGGCCCTTTATCATTAAATACATTACAAACTCCTTCATTCCCATCAGCCGCTCCGTCAGCATCACTGTTTCCCAGAGCTGATTTGGGTCAGTAGGAGGTTTCTGGTGCAGGCAAACATCCTGCTTTTCCTTTCAGCCTGATGGTTAGAGGGTCTCCACCTGCCTGGGAGCCGGACGGGCTGTGAAAGGTCGCTTTGTGCTGCTTTGGCTCTTCCGTGGTGCTAGAGCCAGGGGGAGGCTGATCAGCTCCAGGTTTAATGTGGTGTGTCCTGAAGGCTTAAAACAAATCATTTTGGGTGCCCGGCTGCCGCCGTGGCGCCATCAGGCTGGCAGGTAACCTGCCCCACTGCCCTTCTCCTGGGGCTGGGCGAGAGCAGTGTAACGCAGTATGAAGCTGCCACGGAAACGCTGTAGGTCCCACCGGGAGTCTTCAGTGGTAGCTTAAATTTCAGCTTTGATTCCTCTGGAAGTGCTGGGCGTACGTTCCCTGCTGGGCTCGGGCTGCGTTGCACCCTGCAACGGCTGGTGAAACCCTGTTCTGCTCCAAAGCTCCTTAGAGGCAAACTGCTGGAGGCCGACGGCCTGAAACTTTCTCTGGGCTCAAAAAATGTACTATTCTGAGAGTGATAGTTCCTCCCAAGGTGATTATAAAACACCTCAAATCCACACACCAAGTGCTCCCGACAGTGAATGTGAATGTCAAGTATTTTGGTGTAAGAGCTGTTCCAGTTGCAACGGTTTTCGTGCCAGTGCAGACAGAAGTGGATGGGGGAACAGCGCAGACAGGACAGATAATTCTGCACTACAGTGAGTCTGGGATCCTCAGAACAGATCCTGGGATCTGCTCGTGCTGCGAGCTCTGGGATAAGTCCCTGCGCAGGGGAAGCGTTTTGGAGCAACATTAGCACAACCTTGTCACCAGGCAGCAGCGGTCCCGAGCACCAACTGGCAGGGACAAGGCACAGAGGGAAATCTCAGCACCTGGTCCGAACCCCAGATTTCCCTCCCCAGCCCCAGAAACCCTCCAGCTTTTGCCCAGCACGAGGAACCGCGCAGCCGGAGGGGGTCTGACAGCACGGCCGTTGGGGTCAGCGAGCTGCAGCACAAATCCCCTGCTTTCACCCCCAAAAGGTCCTCCCTCCCCATCACGTGGGCAGAGTGGAGCCGGGGTGCAGCACAGGAGAGCCGGGGCAGAGGGGGGTCTGCAATGGGGACTGGGACCTGCTCTGCTGGACGGTGACTCCCCTGGGGCCGGTTGGGGCTGCTGGGAGGACACCATTCCACCTGGGAAGGTCTGGGTCCCGGGGACAGCATCCTCCCGGGCTGGGGGCTGCTGGGGGCCGACCAGGGCTGGGTGAGCTGGGGGTAAGTACCGGACAGTCAGAGAAACTCAGGCTCGGAATCAAGTATCCAAGGCTTTGAGGCTGATGTCAGAGCCCAGGACTGGGCGTGCGGAGGAGATGCTGGGGACAACGGCTGGTTTCTGAGAGCGGGAGGGAGCGACAGCGATGCCTCTGCAAGGCTCAGCCCAGGGACCAGAGAGCTCTCCTCAGGGGTCTCGCTTCACATAAATAAAAAAAATAGACACCAGAAAGTCTCTGGGGAGTGATCCCAGGGCAGCTTCTCGCCTCTGCTCCAAAGCAAGGGGGGAGGCCAGGGATCGCCCGGGTCCCCAGGTCAGGGTGAAGCCCCGTGGCCGGGGGGGCACAGAGAGGGATGGCTGGGACCGTCCCCAGCACTGCCCTGAGCACCAAGGATGGCTGCGGAGGGCGATCAATCACTGCAGTTGTTTTTCCAGCTGGGGACGGAGTGGGGACAGCGAGGGTTTCCTCTGCCAGCCCCAGCCTCTCCCCACGCGCGGCCATTCTCCCCGGGACATCCATCGTCACTTCCCTGGGTTTGTTGCTGCTCCAGTGCGTAGTGATGAATCAAGCCCAGGCAGACAAAGCCTGTATTAATTTTGCTGCAGACTGGTGCATTAATACACAAATTATTAACTATTGTAAATCCTTTTTATGAGACTTTTAGCAGTAACATCTCCCATTCTAAAAATATAGCAGGAAGGTAAGGAAGCACAAAACCAGAAGTGCCAAAGAAGCTATTTTAATTTCCTAATATATTTCATGCTATTAATTTACAAGAAACCTGCTTGCTGTGGGTATTAAGCAATTACAGCTTTGGGATAAAAATTTCAATTTAGGTAACATTTTCCCCCAAATGGCTGCTCCGTATTTGGAGCAGAACCTGTGCTGGCTATTTTGGGGGTTGTATTTCACTTGTAAAATTTAAATGTATATGCAAAGAGGAGCATTTTTAGCCCTGGCTGTGTTGCAGCTGTGTCGTTAACACTCAAGTAATCATATTTGCATCTGCAGCTGAACGGCAAGTTCAAGTGACGGTCGCAAGCAGGGACTGGGGGGTCGGGGAGCTGCGGTGTGGGTGCATGGGGGGCCCCGGGTGCGGGGGGCAGTGACGGTGGGGCCGCAGGGAGCCCCGTATGTGTGGGGCGGTGATGGGGGGGATGCGGGGAGCCCCGGGTGCAGGGGGCGGTGATGGGGGGGATGCGGGGAGCCCCGGGTGCGGGGGCAGTGACGGCGGGGACGCGGGGAGCAGGGATGCCGTGCCATGCCGAGCGCTGTGCCATGCCGAGCACCCCTCGCAGCCGCAGCAGCCGGACCCGCAGCGCTGCTGCTGTGGGGCAGGAACGGCCTCATGGTGTGCGGGGGTTTAGTACCAAACTGTAATCATGGCAGCGAGCCGCTGAGACTGGTGGGAGATCGGGCAGCGACAGAAACTTAGAGCAGCTTTTCTAAAACCCTAAAAAGCCACTTCCCGGGGCCGTTGGCCGTAGCACTGGAGCTGTTGCACAGTCTCTGAGAAATCGTTGTTTTCTCACCGACAATCGAAACCGACTCCCAAAAACCCGGTGTCTGACCCGCCCCCCCGGCGCTGTTTCCCAGCCGAAGCCCACCGCCCCTCCCAGCGGCTGGAACAACGCACGGACCCCGGGGCGGAGGAGACCCCCGGGGCGGGGAGAGCAGCCCCCGCCGCCTGCAGGGCGCCATCTGCCGGCCGAGCCCCGCAACCGCAGGCGGCGGCGGGCGGCGCTTCCCGCGCTCGCACAGAACCTCGTTCCTCGGGAAAACGCCCCTTCCTCAAACCTGCAGCTTCGCAGGGGGGACGGGGCGGGTTTGCGTCATGTCCTGGCTCAGCGATTTTGAGGAAGAACTTGGGAGCCGTGAAAACGTTTCGTTCTGGCCTTTTCGAACTTAAAAAGCTCAGCTGCTGCATTTCACAGTGGTTTCTGGTTTGGGGAATTACTTACAATAAACCATACTGCAGCTGAAATCCACGTGCGGGCCCCGTCCCAGCACGGCTGGGCGGTGGGGACACCAGCCCCAGCCCCAAACGCCCCCCCAGAGGGCTCTGGGGGTCCCCAGGGGGACAAGGGCCCCTCCGCCTCGCCAGCACTGCAGGGACCGGCAAAGCCCCGCCGTGCTCTTCCACCGCGGCATTGCTGCCATCCAGTTGCCGGCTGCAGGCACACGGCGGGTGGCTCTGGTTTGGGTGACACACGCCAATGGCCACATGGGCACCCACTGTCAGGCCATGCCACCCCGGGGCTGCTCTTGCTGCCACCCGCCTGCCCACCTGCAGAAGGTGGCCGGTGGCTGCGGTGCCACGGGGGAGCAGGACCCAGGGGGACATCTCAGACGCGGGCGCAGTGGTGGGCAGAAACCGGGGCTGGTCGGGTTGTAACGTACCACCCCTCCTGCGCCCCGTGTGAGCCAGTGGCCTTGTCCTTCCCCACGTGCCGGGGCTCGCAGGGAGAAGAGCTGTATGTGTATTTTTGTTCCCCCATTCAGCATGAAACAAAAATAGGTGTTTTAGGGAGGGTGCCTGCTCCTGGTGGTCTGAGGCCCTGCCAGAACAAACGCAGATGGCCGACCTGCCGTGAAGCACAAGGCAACTTCTTCCTGCTCATCTCAACACCACGGCGTTTCCGAGGAAACTCCCCCCCAGTTTTCCATGTATTCCCTCCAGGTATATCAGGTGAGGGCCTTTTAGTGGATGCGTCTGCTTTCATTCAGAAAACACGGAGGCAAAGAGAGCGTCTGATGGATTTTATTGTGCCTCGTAGCAGGGACCAGACCCGTTAATGTACCGCCTTGCCCACCAGCACAGCATCTGGCTGGACGTCTGTCCCCATCCCTGCAGCAGCTGCCCCCGGCACACGGAGGGGGCCAATGGGGAGACCCCTCCTGCCCCATCTCCCGGGGGGAGACGCACAGAGCTGGGAAGGGCAGGCCATGGGGTTGGTCAGACAGAGCATCACTAAGTGGTTGGTCCTGCAGGAGGAATGGGGGCCACAGACCCTGCAAGCCCCGTGACCACACAAGCCCGCGGGGTGCAGCCCCCGTTCCACAGACAGCGTGGGCTGACGGAGCGTGGACCATCCTCCCCGGGCCTCCCACCTCGCGCTGCAGTGACAGGCACCGCGGCGAAGGCACGTCCTGGCTCAGGGGAAATCTTATTATGTTCAGGAAAAATTTCTGAAGAAAGTTGGAACATTTGGTGAGTTTCCAAGTAGGAAATACAGACTGCTTTTTGTCTTGTCCTAGGAGGAGAGTCTCACAGGGCTCCTACCCTCACGGCTGTTAGAATTATACATGAGTATAAGAGGAAATATTGCAGATGCCCCTGCAGACAGCGGCCGACCGCACTGCTGGCAGCCACGGAGCAGCCACCAGACAGCGTTGCCCGAGCTGCTCGCTCGGTGCCATTCCCCACGCCGGGCCGGCATCGGCCAGAGGCCAGCAGCAGCAGCGCTGCCTCGCGTTGACATCAGCTCACTCTTTTACACCTTATCAAACATATGCAATCTGTTGAATTAAAAGAAATCATGGACAAACATCAGAGTCTGCTCGGGACACGAGTGATTCTGCCACAGAGACTATGGAAGCACTAGTTGACCAATGGCTCAGTACCTGCGGCTTTGCTTTACAGCTCCTCTGAGACCCGCGGCTCCAAACCACAGCCCTCTGGCTGCCATTCTTCAGCAGTTACCAACGTGGCTTCTCTGCAGCGCGTGGGATCCACTGGTCAAAGCCTTACGTGGCCAGTGGGTGACACGCCAGAAAGACTGCGCTAAACTGAGACAATACTTATTTTAAAAAAGCAGTTCTTGGTCTGTGAGGCCACCAAACCTTTGTATGGGAGAAGAAGCTGGGTGCGGCGGACATCGGCAGGGAGCCCTGCGCAGCGGGAGGCACGACGCGAGCTGCCGCCCGCGCTGCGTGGATGTGAACGCACAGCGTACAGTGCTGCAGCCCAGGATAAATGCTGAAGAGCTTTTAAAAGCACAGAAGAACACGTACACAAGGGGAAGCCGTGCTGTTTGGATAAGCACACCTTGACCTTTAGAGCTGCTGGCAAAGCAGCTGGTCTCCATCGGCAGTGCCGAGCCCCGCGGGCTGGCAGCCCAGAGGCGCCTGTGCCCTCCCCGGTGGGCACGGCGCGGGGCTGGCTCCGGTGGCTCCTCACCCTCCCAAACCCACCCTAGATCGTGGGACAGGCTCAGCTCCACCCACGCACCGGCTGCCTTTGCATGGGGACATGTACGTGGGGGACGGGGCTGCTCCGCACGGCACGGGATGGTGGGACGGGGATTCCTCTGGGGCTGCTGAAAGCTCTGCTGACTGGGCAGATCCATCTTTTCCAGATGGAGAAAGAGAAAAGCACAAGGTATTCTGGGCTTTTAATATTTTAAGGCCTGTTTCCAAAGTCCTAAAATAGTCTTTTTCCTTGTAATAAAACATAACAATTGCTTGACAGTGCCCAAAATAATCCGTTTCCTATTCTGCATCCTAGAACTACGTAAGCAACTGAGCCAGGGAGGGCTAACGCCTGCCGCGCACGGCGTGGTGGCTCGGGATGTTGGTGCTCACCTGCACGCTCGGGCACGTTGGCGCAGCTCTGAGGAGGGAAGCCCTTGTAGCGAACAGAGCTTCGCCCGAATTACTGTTAACCACCTCTTGGGTTCTGCCTTCCAGATGGCACCCTGACATACAATTTCTGGAAACTTGCTTTGTGGGCAGCGCACCCAGGGCAACGCCTGCTCCTCCCTGCCGCCTGCGCGGTCGCTGCGGCGTTTCGGAGCGGTTGCTGCAGTGTTTCAGAGCAGACACTGTGGCATTTCGGAGCAGTCACACCAGCGTTTCAGAGCGGTCACAGCAGTGTTTCGGAGCGGTCACTCCAGTGTTTCGGAGCGGTCACTCCAGTGTTTCGGAGCGGTCACCGTGGCATTTCAGAGCGGTCACTCCAGTGTTTCGCAGCGGTCACTCCAGTGTTTCGGAGCGGTCACTCCAGTGTTTCGGAGCGGTCACCATGGCATTTCAGAGCGGTCACTCCAGTGTTTCGGAGCGGTCACTCCAGTGTTTCGGAGCGGTCACCGTGGCATTTCAGAGCGGTCACTCCAGTGTTTCGCAGCGGTCACCGTGGCATTTCGGAGTGATCAGTCACTCCAGCGTTTCGGAGCGGTTGCTGCCCGTGCAGCAGCCCCAGGAGCAGTTCGTTCGGCAGATGCTGCACCAAGCCAAGTTCTACCAGCTGGGCAAATGCCTTTCACTGCTGTTGGCTTGGCATTCATTTGCTGAATTGTCTTAGGAGAGCCCTAAAGATCACATGTAACCCTCAATAATTATTTGGAGTTATTTCTTCCTGAGTGTTAGCGCTATCATACGTGCACAGACATTTTCTTATTAACAAGCATTTAAGAGAAAAAGGCTGTTTTGAGGTGGAAATAAATCACTGATGGTATTCACCTGGCTGGTAAAACATGATTGCTGTTTAAATTCTTAATAACTAAGCAAATCAAATATTTAGCCCTTAAAAGTGAATGTTGGTAAGTCCCACAGCAACGCACTGATTTACTAGGCCAAAGCAAACATGATTTATTTGTACCATAGTCTCTTAGGAAGAATTACAATGGCATTCACTTCAGGCAAGTGGCTTTTCAGAAATTGGGACATAGTTATTTGTGACTTTTAAAATACATCTTCCAGACTGTGGCTCATCCACTGGCCTTAAAACCATCATATTCCTCTCTCAGAGCCCAACCAGTGGGTGGAAGGCAGAAACAAGAGACCAAAAGATTCCCACTGTGAGCCTGAGCCAAAGGGAATCTCATCAGCAGACTTTGGCTATTTCATCTGGGAACCTTTCAAATTCCCTGCAAGCCCGTACCGCTCCCAGCTCCTGCTCTTCTGCTCATCACCTTCTGCAGATGGCAAATCCCGGCCCGTCTGTGGCAGAAGCGGCGATGCTGACAGGGAAGGGGGCAGCCGTGCGCCCAGCCCCCCCCCGGGTTTTGCCACCCAGGGAAACATTTCTCATTCTTCCAGTGAGAAGCCAAGGGAAAGGCAAGGGAAAGGTAAGCGAAAAGTAAGGGAAAGGCAAGGGAAAGGTAAGCGAAAAGTAAAGGAAAGGCAAGGGAAAGGCAAGGGAGAGGCGAGGGAAAGGCATCAGTGCCAGCCTCCGCCTTGGAATGGTCCAGCAGCATCCACAGCAAGCGCTGTGAGACTCGTGTGGCCGCTCCAGGGCTGTGTGCCGGGAGGAGCTGGGCAGAGGTGCCCGGCTCGGCTCCTGGCTGCTCGCCTAAGGGAGAAAAAGTAGTGACGATGCTCTGGAAAATTGCTAACAAAAGGAAAAGCAGTGGATGTGTAACTCTGAGGGGCTGGTTTTCTGTAAGACACCTCTCACAAGTGGGAACTTGAAAGGCACACAGTTACATTTTTCACCCTAAGAGACATTGCTACCGAGGACACAGAAAATGCACGTGAGGGGGCGGCCCCGGCGTGTCGCTGTGAACGCCGTGCGGTCCTCGTGCAGCGCGGCCCGGTCTCGCCAGCGGCTGGGACAGAGTAAAGCCCAGGAAGGAAAAGCTTTTAATTTTTTCCCTCTCCAGTTGACCTCCTTGGCTTTGGATTTGGCTGGCCAAAACCTCCTGTTAAGGCTGTGGGCTGGAAGAAGGTGGTGACGCCAGGAGGGTTTGCCCTCTGGATTTTGTTATACACAGACTGTCATTTCTGAGCCGCAGGACAGCTGCAAAATTTGGGCAGGAAATTTTGGTGGGTAGGTGGTTTTTTTAATGGCTACTCCTGTTGTTTTGCTAGTGTAAATGCTTTTCAGCGTGCTGCGCTAAAGACCGTCAGGATGTAAAAATACTCTTTTATCAGGAGCTAATTCTGGTGCCTGTGACTTGCACGGGGACGCAGCGGGCAGGACCCACCGCGGTGACCGCTGCCGGGAGAGGCACCGGAGCAGGTGCCCGAACTCGTGGGGAGCATCGCCCACCCCGGGGCGGGCGGCAGCGGGGGAGAGAGAGCTCCATCACCACCCATGGCTTGGAACTGGGGGATGGGAAGGAGAAGCTCCTCCCCAGTGGTGAACTGTCGCCTCCCAGCATACCCCAGGCTCCCCGTCCCACCCAGCCCAGGAGCAGAGGGACGAGCCAGCCCTGGGAAGCAGGGGCCGGTTGGGTGCCCTGCTTTGAAATTGTACCTACCAGCGTAAATGGCAGCGGGTTCTGCCGCAGGGGCATTTCTGGCTGAGGGCAAGATAAAATCTTCTAAAAATACAAAGGGAATTTGCAAAACGAGAAAATCGTTTATATAATGAAGCACATCGCTCTGAAGCGAGAGAAAACATCAGCTTTGGAGCTGAAAACATTTTGTTCCTGGAGTCTAAACACTGTCAATGTATGGTACTCAGAGGGAGGTGAGATCAAGCTGCTGGGATGCAAGGAAAATGAAAAAAAATCACTTTCTTTTGCTTTGTGTGCGTACAGAGCTGCTGTGCTGCAGCTCATGAGAGCTGTGCTGTCCCAGCATTTACCCGGGCTTTTGCTGCATCTTCCAGAGGAAGAATGAATACAGGCCCAAACCACATTTTCTCTAGCCCTTTTGTTGAACTTTTGGCCTGTGCTTTGGCCACCTCTGCTCTGAGCCCTCGCAGGCTCCTGACTGCTGGGTGTCTGTGCCCGGATCCGGACCCATGTCTGTCCGTGTCCCTCCGTCCCACGCCAAGCTCCCTGTCTGTGCTGCGTCCAGGGGGGCCCACGGGCCGGCGGTGGGCTCATGGCACACGGGTGCTCCCGGCCAGGAGCAGCTACGGGCAAAGGGGAGCCAAGAGCATCCCGGAGGAAACACTGTGGGAGGCGAGGGGGTGAAGTGAGGAGGATGACTTCATCCCTCGCTGTTTGCAGGGGAGGCAGCGGGTGCCGTGGGGTCAGGGTCCCGCTGCCCCCAGAGCACGGCGCAGGCTGCCCAAAAGCCCCACAGCCAGAACTTGCAGCGGCAGCGGTGAACCCCCTCCCCAGCTGGAGAGCGGGTCCCTGGGTGTCCCCGCTGCCCCCCGCCGTCCCTCCCCTGCGCTGTCCCCACCGCCCCCCTGCCCCTCTCCGCTGGCACGGCCGGGTTCTGCCAGCGCAGCTCCAGCCCCGCGTGCCACAGGAAAACCCGTGCTGTGGCTGGTGACCTCAGTCCTCCCAGGTGTTGCCCAGGGCTAGATGCCTATGGAAGGGCTGGTTTGTGAGTCATGGGTCGGTTCGTCCCCTTTGGCAGAGCGATGCCTAAATCCCTTAGAAAAGCAAAGCTCCCAACATCTTTTTCCTGTCCCTTTGTATTTTTTCATTTCTCAGTCACTAGTAACACATTCCACAGCAGCTGAGGGCGACGGGCCAGACAAGGGATGGTTCATTGCAGCAGAGGATAGTTCCCTGCAGGCTGTTTCTACCGGCCTCCCGACAGCATGCGATGAAGCAAGATGCTTCTGAAGTCAGGGCAGCAAAATGCTGCCTCTGTCTCCCAGCACACTAAATTTAGTGACACCGCAGGCAGCAAACATCCTCCTGCTTAGATGACGTGTGGCTGTTAGCACCGGGTGGAAGGGAGGAGGAGCGCTTGGATGCGAGAGGGGACGAAGGCAGCGCCAGCGGCACCGTGCTGCCCGTCCCGTCTGCAGGGAACTTTCCCCAAGGCGGGAAGGCTCCGCTGGAGGCGCAGAGATGCCTCACCTGCTCGGAGCAAAGGTCAGCTGGGACCGCGGGTGAATCCGTCAGCAGCAATAATCTGTTAATCATTCAGCAGGTTTTAATAACTGTCATTACCCTGGGTACACTTTGCTGAAGGCTGGAGCTTCCAGAGAGGGAGAGTGTAAACTTTCCAAAGAGCAAACACCTGCCCGTGGATGGATGCCGGGCTCCGGCGGGGACGGAGAGGGGCCGGGTTCAGCTTCAGCCGGGCTCGGGGTGGGATGAGCTCACAGCGTGGGGGAGACGTCGAGATGCGGAGGAGATGTTGAGACGTGGGAGAGATGCCGGAGGGGCCAGCGCAGGGAGCAGGCGGGGGCTGCGGCGGGGGCTGCGGTGCTCGCCCCGCGGGAAGGGCAGAGCGAGGGGCGGAGGAGCTCCAGGCTGGGGCTGGGCGCTGCCTGAAGCCGTTTTACTCAACGCTGTAAGGTGGGTACCAACGTGTGAAAAATGCGGAGACTGAAAGTGGTGCGTATAGCTGCATTTACCCAGTCAACACTTTCTCTGTGCAAAATTCATCAGCGCTTCTGGAGGCTGCATCTAGTCCCAAGCATCTAGTCTGGACCTAGAGATAAAGTGGATTTTACATGAGCGTCTTCATCACCATTATTTTGTTTGCACTGGTCTATCAAGTAGGAGCTGGAATAAGTCCCTCAGGAGAGCCCCCTTTTCCCTTCTTCAAGGCAGGGGTCTAGCAGCCACAGGGCAGAGCAGATAATTAAAAATGAGCTTCTGCAGGAGAATGAGAGACTGAAAACCCACTAATTATACGTCTCCACCCCAGCCACCCACCCAATGATGCTGCGCAGCTAAGGAGAACCGCTCCGTGCTGTAGGACCCCTTCCCTGCCCGCGTACACACAGCTGGGGCTGTAATAGGAGTGTCCCATTCTGGGAAACCCAGAGAAACAAAAATAGACTTCAAAGCGTTTGAGACCAGCAATGGTGAGGTTTAAATCCATTGCGGTTTCTGCAGGGGAAGAGGCTCGCCTGTGCCGCGGGCGCCTTTGTCCACGGGTGGCACACGATCCCTCACGTTCTGGTCACTGCGCTTTCGTTTTAAAAGCAGGTGTGTATTTGTATTATATCGTTTATGTTCCTCTGACACGCAGGGCTACAGAGCTTTAGCGAAATCCCACGTCGTATTTCAAATAAAATCGAGAAGTGCCGCTGCATGCTTACATCCCATGTTTGGAAGTTAGCAAAGGACTTTTTTAGCTGGAACAGCGGGCTTTAGTTTCGACAGAGCGAGACTCACGCTGGTTTCAGAGGAGCTCGCTGACCACACCAGCAGCGCAGACGCCGGCACCGGCAGCTCTGGGGTGGTCGGAGAGAACCCCCGTGCCGGGGGTCGCCGAGCTGCCCGGTCCCCACCTGTCCAGGGCACGGCAAGACCCTGGCCCCGGCCTCCGCCCTCCCGCAGGCACCTTCCTGCTGCCCGCGGCGGCCACTGGCCCACGGGGACGAGGATTCTTTTTTTCCAGATCAAACTCTAGTTTGTCATGTGAGAATTAAGATACCATTCCCGCGCTCCAGTGGTCCCCCAGCTGCCAGCATTATCTCAAATGTCTCCAGAATGCCTCCCTTGCAAGCTGCCGTTAGGTGATGTTGGAAGGGCAGCCTTGTGCGAGGTCTGGAGCTCACTTGTACAACTGGAGCCGCGGGAAGGACCTCGTACCCAGAGAGGGTGAGCGGGTCGGCAAGACGCAGCGTCTGAATCGGCGCAGCTTGTTCTCCCTGAACCGCAGCAGCGCGACAGGCTCTTCATCCGAGCACCCCCCGGCTCACGGGAGTGGGAGTCCCGTAATGCCATTAATGATGCAAAAGATGTAAATGGTCAATAATGGAGCAGGCTGTGCTGTGCTGATCAGGGAACAGCCTTCCAGGAAGGTCTGCTTGCACAAAAATGTAATTTATTAAAATAACACTGCCCATTAGAGACCAATATAGCACGGAAAACTTCCAAGGCTGGCTGGGAATGGCGCATAGGCTGCTGCCCGCAGGAAGGGACAGCCACCGCGTCGCTCGGTGCTTCTGCCCAACAGCCGGAGCAGCCGGGGGCGAGGACCACGAGCGCTGGGCGGGATGCGACAGGGGCTCGTTCCGACGGCTCCGCAGGCGTGAAAGAGAAGCAGCAGGAATCAGGGCTTGCTCACCCGCCACTTCCTACGCTGCTCTTTGTCTGTATTTCAGGAGCCGTAGCATTTCTGACAACGGAAGATCCCTCCCTGCAAAGCAGTGCAGATCACCTCGCCCCGGTTCATGCTCATTTCTTGGAATAATCCCTCATGGTGCTTCCAGACAGCCCACGGCGACGAGCTGCGCGGGCAGGCGCTGCCTCCCGCAGCCAGCATCTGTTCACCAGGCAACTGAAGAGTAATCGCTGCTCGTGTTAATTGTGGGTGCTGAAAAGGGCTCTGCACATGGTGAAAACCTTCCTCGCAGAAATAGCTCCATCTCACACCAGACAAAATTATCTGGTACTGAAATATTAGGCTTGGGACTGAAAGCACCTGGACTAAGTTGTTTTGCCAAAACCCTCCCCCATAATTTCAGATTGCACACTTTTCAGTGACCTCTGTTTCTCAGATATGAAGTGGAAGGAGGCGCTTTCCCGGCTGCCCTGCCGTCCTGTCCCAGCAGCCCCAAGGCTCCGCGGCAGTTTCGGCTGTGAGCGAGGTGGGGCCGGGTGCGATCGCTGCGCCCTCTGTAACACGCTGCCAAACCTCGGCTTGGGCTTCCCACTCGTACGGCTCGTACTCAGCAAAAAACAGCGGCAACTTCGCCCTTCGAAGTCCCCCAGTTTCTTCTCTCTACCGTAGTATTCAGCCCCGAGCCAGCCCCCTGCCGCCCCGCGGCTCCCTCCCGCTCATCACAACGAGACTTTGGTGAGACCAACGCAGCGGTTGCTCGCACGTTAGAAAACAAGTTGGGGATGGAGCTAGGTGCTCTTAAGCTGTGCTTTATATCATCAGTGTTGACTCCCCCCATTTTAGAAAATAATTTATCATGCTGTTGCGTTGACTTTTCCTTTAATCTCCCTTCACAACCAATCAATTTGGAAACATGTGTCTGAGAAAAATCACCTCCAGTCCCTAGCAGAAGTGATCTCTTCCATTCGTTATCACGTTATTTCTCACTTATGTGACTACACATGCAGATGTTTATCCGTAGCACATGGTAAAGAAGATGTGAATTTCTAAATTTCTCAGAGCCTTTCTACAAAACGTGATCCTGTCCAAAACGGGTTTCTGGGTGAGATGCAGAGTGATGGCAGAAATGCAGATTTCTCACAAATGTCGAGAGCGTGCACATTTCGGAGCCGCCGCACCACGCTGCACGTTCGGTACATCACGTACTGAAATAGCTGTAAATGCAGCTGGAGAAAATAGACGTGCCAGCGCCCGGGAATAACGTACTGAATCCGGAGTAAAGGAGCTACTTACCCAACGGTGATGTGAGATATGCAGAGGTACGTGTGGGTTTATATACATAGCACTGCAAGAGTCCATCGTGATTTATCGACGTGACTAATAAAACCCGTCTCTGTGGCCGCCAGAGCACGCAGGGCAGTTTGGGAAGCTGTAAAAGTAACTCCCATGAAATGAGACCCCATAACGTGGGTTCTGCGAGCGAGCCCAGAGCCGTTCCCGGGGGAGCGTGCGCCATGGGCACGGAATGCCGGCGCGGGTCAGACAGGGGAGGCGCAGGGGGACGGTCCCCAGCGCTGGGCTCTGCCGGGGGGACAGGGGCGAGGGCAGGAGGGGAGGATGGAAACCGGCTGCGGGGAGCCAGGGGTGGTGGGGGCGATGGGAGAAGTCAGTGCCCTGCCCAGGGATCAGCTGCCCGTTAAATCCAGCTTCCACCCGTTTCGCAAAGTCGGGAGCAGGAGGGGAAGGGGCAGACAGGCGCTGGGCAGGGACCGTGCCCTGAGCTCGGGGCTCGCGGCGGCGCCCGCAGGAACCGGGCAGGGGTCGGTGCCCGCCGTGACCCGTTCTCATTGACTCACCGAGGTGTCACTTGCTGCTTTAAAATTTCCAGTAAGATTGCAACACATCCCACGGCATGCTATTTGAGGTCATATCCTCTGCTGTTTGGTACTAAAACCTCCCGATTGTAATTTTCCACTAAGACCAAAGCTATTTAGGAAAGGCTTTGATGCGGGCAGGGAAAAGATTAGGAGCATGAAGAAGCTGTGTTTCAGCGTAGACAGTGTTGTTTGAAACACACACTAGTATGATTTCGTGATGGTGCATCTCAGCAACATTCACAAGTAAGCCAGTATCGGAGCCGGACACCTTCGGTACCTAAATAGAAGTTTGGAAAAGGCTTCTGCCTTGAGATGCAACTCCAAATGGTGAGAATTTAAAATTGTTTTCTTCTTAATAATGGTTTTCTAAAACCTGTATGAAAGGGGACTGGACCTCCCACTTCAGCGGAAGAAAGATCAGATGAATAGCAGCTACTGTATTCTGCACAAACCAGCCCGAAATAACGCAGAGATTGGTAATGGGACCCTTTCCTGCAAACACTTTCTTTCTGACATTCTTGAGAGCAGGAATTTTTCCCCAGTTGCACACTCCCCTTATCTTTTATGGCTGTAATGTTTATTTTTCCCCAAACTGAAATCCCCACTCAAAGGCCAAATGCCCCCGCAGCGGCGCTGCCGGGCCCGCGGCTGCCCCGGGGGAGCGGAGCATCTCCCCGGCCGAGCGGCGGTGCCATCGCGCGCTGCCAGCCGCGGCTGCCGCGCCGACCTGCAGCAGGGGGAGATATTTTCTTCTTGAGAGCAGAGATGTCTTTAGTTTTGTTTCGCTTTCTTTTGGGGATAGAGAGGAGACTAGAATGTACTGAAAGTATTTTAAAAGGCTTTTTAAAAGAGAGTGAGTGAGAAAGTGAACCTCTTGGGTAGTTTTGGACTTTAAGGCTGGGAAAAAAAGGAAACGAATGGCATCTGAAGGATGTTCGTGAACTCCTGCCCAGGCTTTAGGGGGTGTGCCACGGTGTCACCGGGACTGAGGACACCTCCACACGTCCCCGGAGCACATGACGTTACGGCAGTGACACCGCACACCACCCGCACGGGAGTGTGCGTGGAACCATTGGGAAGGGATGACTGGGACACATTGGACGTGGTTGTTTTCTGTTCCCACGTGAGCCCGGTTTGAGTTCTGTCAACTTTGCCTTTAACTCTACAGAAGATACCACAATTTGTGTTTTTCATATGATTTCTAATATCATATGAAGCTGATTTCCGACATTAGGAAAAGGAAACGTATGGTACTCTGACACCATTCTGCTAAAGCAGTAATAGTATGTGTGACATGGCAAACACTCAAGTTCAATCTAACCTTGTAGTTGGGCGTTATTAATAGTAAATGCATACCAGAAAGTCTCATGATGACCTTGAAAATGAGTAAGAAATCTTGTCTGCCAGGTCACAGTTCCCCAGGCATTTTTGAAAAGGAAATACATATTTTTACTAATTTTTTTAAATATTTTTTGCTCTTCTGCACACACATCATTTTATCCAGTGTCATAAAAAGACTTACACAAAAAACCCCACTGATCTTGGTGGTTTATGTGTAAGTACTATATTTACTATGGGCAAATGAAGAAGAAATAAAATTCAGCTTCGACCTCATTTCAATTTGCAAGTTATGAAAAATGTTTCTGGAAGGTAGCTAATAAATGTGAGGGATGTGCCCAACGGTAATTGATCATTTATTTAAAAAAAAATCCTGGCAAACATTTAATTCTACTATTCATTAAAATGTTGCCCTTGCAAGACATAATCCATAAAAATGATCTATCTAATAACGATGATGTCAGCCGACTAAGACAGAGGGTGAAGGTAAACTGGGATTCCTCAGAGGCAAATTACAAATGCTAATTCTCTCGCAGGTTAATGCAAGTGGTCCCTGCCTCTGGTCAGCCCCTGGGTAATATATGACGACCAGCCTTTCTCCCCTTTGTTTGGAGTATATTATTTTGAAATACTTCTGTACAATTTAAGGTTTCCAGTGCTGGGCAGAGCAAAACGAAGTGCTGGATGCATATTTTTCCTGCTCGACTGCTTGTCTCCATCACAAGGAGCAGCAGGTCCTGCCGCAGCTCTCGGCTTGGCCCCGAGCCCCCACTTCAGCCCTGTGTGACCTGAGACCCCGGCACCGCTCGGGTTTCCATCTCGCCACGTCCCCCCTTCCTCCGGGGACGGGGTGTTTGGCTTCGAGAAGGTCCTTCTTGGACGGTGCTTGAGGGACCCTGCCTGAGCTGCGGTGGGGGAGATCCACCACCGAACCACCCTGCAGGGCTCTGGGGTACCCATGGGGGAATTAACCTGCGAAAGCGAGGTGTCCTGCACACAGGGAAGGAGTGGAGGTGTGGGTGGTATGGGCCGTGCGGGCACTATAGGTGGTGTGGGTGGTATGGGAGGTATGGACAGTATGAGTGGCATGGGGGGGTATGGATGGCACGTATGGTATGGATGGCATGGATGGCATGGATGGTATGGATGGCATGGATGGTATGGATGGTATAGATGGCATGGATGGCATGGATGGCATGGATAGTATGGATGGCATGGATGGCATGGATGGCATGAATGGCATGGATGGTATGGATGGCATGGATGGCATGGATGGCATGGATGGTATGGATGGTATAGATGGCATGGATGGCATGGATGGCATGGATGGTATGGATGGTATGGATGGCATGGATGGTATGGATGGCATGGATAGTATGGATGGCATGGATGTCATGGATGGCATGAATGGCATGGATGGCATGGATGGCATGGATGGCATGGATGGCACGGACATTGCTCAGGGCAAGGCTAGGGTCAGTGCTCAGCGTTAGGGTTGCACTGGCCGAGGCTGGGGCAGAGCTTCTCGGCTTGGGCTGTTGACACCGCCGGCAGGAGGAAAGCGGCGTGGGATTCCTTCACCCCAGAAAAGGGGAGCAGAGCAGGTAGGAACAGCTTCGTGTGGGGGACATTTGGACAGTGAGGGAGAACAGCCAGGCTGCGCTGGGCCTCTCCATGGGCGCCCAGTGTGCTCCCCGTCACCACCGTGCTAGCTTGGGAGCACCGCGAGTAAAGCACATTTTTGCCACATTTCTTCCGTTGTTTGGATCTGGGGCTGCCCGAGGCATCTGGCAGGTTCAGAGCGCGGCAGCCGCAGCCCGAGCAGAAGGCAGAGCAGAGCCCACCCCTGAGCTGAGCAGCGGGGCAGGAAGGGCTCTCACTCAGGAAATGCTGAGGGATGTGATTCCTGGCTTCGGATGAAGAACAAACACAACCATCAGAACTGCCCTGTCTGGGAATAATCCATTTTTTCCCCCAATGGGATAAGGCAGTGAAATGTAGACAAACAGCTTAATTACTGAAATTAAAGAGCTGGTGAGAGTCAGAAGCAAGACTTCCTGGGATTTTTAAAGGCATGGGTTTTGGCACGGGAAGCATACGAGGGGGGTGATGGCAGCCGCTCTCTGTCACTCGTGTCCCTGTCAGCCCAAACCAGCCAGGCTGAGGGACTGCGCCGCGCCTGGCCGCATGGGCAGGATGACGGCGGCGCGACGTCAGAGTGCAGCTTTCACGTCTGACCTCAGTTGTGTGTTTCATCCCAAGTGACCTCGCCTCCAGACCAGCTGCCTCCCCAGCCACCGCCGGAGACGCGGCCGGGAAAGGGAGATGGTGGCTCTCATCGCCGGCATCCCGACAGTGAATTTTGTGCGTGGCCGGATGGCAGGTCCCCGTGTCCCTGACCACGATCGCGGGGGAGACACCGCGGCTGTCACACCCCGAGGGGGGGCAGCCCCCTCCTGCCCGTCCTGGCCACCAGCTGCCATCGTGTTCACGGCTGCCCCACTGTGACGGGGGGAGGGGGAGGGAGCAGCGACGCGGGGCCATGCAGCCGCGCAGGTTTGCTGTTGGGGAGCGCAGGGCGTGCGGGGCCGGGGACCCGCGTCCACCCTCAGCCCTGGGGGAGCCCTGCGCTGCGTCAGACGGGCACGTAGGCAGGCTGCTAACGCCTGCCGCTGCTCAGCTAAATCAAAATCCTCATTAAAACGAGCAAGCGAGACATTGCCAGGTAACTCTAATTAGTTTGAATGGCAGGAAAAAAATAAAACCAATTAAGGACTAATGGAATGGTTGCCCTATTTTAGGAGGTGGTGATCTGTTTTTGAGCAGATAAACAATAAAGCGTTTATCCTTGCTGGGGAGCTGCAGTGCATTGGGGAGGGACGTAACGTATCTCAGCATCTCACAGGAAAAGAAGCAAAGTCCTGCATTAAAACTTGGTTTAGAAAATTGTCAGACGCTTAAGCACAGACCTAATGAAGGGCTGACACACCTTAGAGAAGCACCTGGCTTTTCAGTGCTGGCTCTCGGACATGAAATGCGGCCCCCGGTGCCACCTCAGCAGGGCACAGAGCCCCCAGCCCCTCCCCCCCGCTCCCACACCCCGGACCCCAGCCAGCAGCTGGGGCCAATAACGACACCCACAGCTCACCAGGAGCATTAAAACCTGTCCCAGGAGCGGTGCTCAGGGCTGCAGGGAGGGCTCTGCCCCTCTGGGAGCTGTGGATTCAGGTAGGAATGTCCTGTCTTTGTCTAATGTGGCTTGTGAAGGAAGGGGTGGTGAGGAGAGCACTTGTTTCCACAGCCGGCAGGGTTCAAGTTCACCCTCTGCTGAGTGGGACTCAGACTGCTGTATCTCCTGGGCACAGGGTGGTCTCCAGACCCACCAGCCCTGCAGCTCCTCCTGCACTTGTCCCTGTGGGGCAACAAATGCTCCAAGTGAAAAATAAGGGTTTGGGGCAGCTTGGGGGCGTGCAGGCTGTGGCAGGTGTGGGGACCTTGTTTGCTTTGCCGTAACAGACCCTTGGAAGCCAGGTCTCTGTTCCCTCTGCTGCTCCCTGGCCCAGCGAGAACCGGGTTTCTGTTGCCAGTGACCATTTCTTGCATCGTGCCAGTGTTCAATGGTGGGTTCCCAGGGAAGTGTCTCCTGTTACGGGCGCAGCGGCAGTGTGGGTGGGAGCGGGGTTTGCATCGCCGGGCTGGCATGGATGGGCGTCGCTCTCTGTTACAAGGCTTTAATACTGCAATTTTTAGCTGTAAAAAGGTTCAGGCACCACAGTGACCTTTGCATGTAGGTGTGTGTCAGCGTGAACCCCAGGTGCTTTTAATTCCTGTTTAAACTGCCACTGAGAAAGGCATTATTTGGAGAGGAGAGGAGTGGGAGCCCGGACACGGCAGAGAGGGTCACGATAGTGGCAGGATTTCAGACTGCACGGGAGAGTTAATTAGCTCATACCACCATGTAGAAATGTCCTCCGGAGTATTGATTTCAATAAGTTTTTGCTCTATTAGTGTCTGTCTCAGGGCAGACGTCACTACCCTTCCACTTCCCGGGGCGCTGGAGACCTGCTTCCCTGACACGGGCTTTGCCACACCGATCTGTCTCCCGCTGCCCCCCTGGTGTCCCCAGGCTGTCCCCAGGGGAGGTGCTGGGGGTATTTTCCTCATCTGGGTGCATTAGGATCTTCTGTGCCCCTTCTCCTGGGCACCTCTTGCCTTCCCCTTCTTCCCATCTCCTCCTTGCAGAGGCGGCCACCGAGCGCATTGTCCCCACGGTGGCTGTACCGGCCCCTGGTTGAAGTGTGTCCGGGGCTGGTGCCAGTCACCCCAACAGGGACCTCCTCACGGGGGAGCAGCCGTGTGCTCTTGGAGATGGCTGAAAAGCCTCGTCATCCTTTAAACACAATTTTCAGTCTCTTTTCTTAGTGTTGCATACTTACCGCCGCCCTGCCCGAGCCCCCATGGATGGGGCTGGAGGAGCGTGGCCGGTCCCCTGAGGAACAGCCCCAAAAGCCGCAGCGCCGGGGCTGGAGGCATCACGGCCCCTGCAGCGGGGAGGATTTCTCACCATGGGACTCTTCCCCACGTTGAACTGAGGAGGGGAGGTGGGAAGTCACCACGGGAAGCGTCAGAGATCTGTTATGGGAACACATTTTCACTTCCTGCTTCATCGCAATGAAGCCAGGCAGCATCCACCACGGGAGCGCTGCCCAGGTGTGAAGCCCTCACGTAGGGATGGTCTTGCTCCCCAACGTGCTCCACTAGGAATGTGCTTTGCCAAGAAGCGACTTGTGGGGCTGGGAGAGATCTCAAGGAGCAGGAAGGCCACGTAATGGCCAAGCAGGCTGCTGCCTTTGGAAAACGTCAGCTAAATGGGGATTATGGAGATATGGTGCTGGTAGGAAATACTCTTGGAACAAGAGCACGTGAGCTGAAGTAACGGTGATGAGAGTTGGCAGGACCCAGACAACCCCTGGAGTGCTCTGGGGCTTTCAGGATTCACAGGGGGAAAAAAAGACCTCTGTTGCTGCTGGGAGCTCATGGCCTCTGTATTGTCAGTCACTCACTCGGCCAGACGGCCAGTTAAAATACTGGCCAGCCCCCTTGTCCCTGGCTGCTTACCTCTGCCCTTTGGCTCGTGACAATACGGCTCTTCTGCCAGTTGCACTTGGGAAGTAACTCAGCCTAAAAAAAAGGGGCAAGAAAGTGGGGTTAGTGCTGGGGCTTGTTACTCTTCAGCTCGTGCGGTTCCCCGCTCTTCCTCGGCGTGTGGCCTGGGAAGGGCGGTGGGAGCAGAGGGGGCAGCAGGGATCGGGGCAGGGACGGGGACTCCCACCCCAAAGGGGAGGATGCTCCCGGGGGGAGGCAGGGGGGTGAGATGGGGAGGGCAGCGGTGCTGGGGGGCAGCAGGCGGAGGAGGGGACGCTTGGCTCGACCGCGCCGGGCACGGGGGGACGGTGATGGTGTGAGCCGCTGGGGGGGATGGGAAAGGCGACAGCGGGCAAACCTGCACCGGCACACAGCTCTGTCTGAATTTCTGATTGAGTGAGAGGGCACGTTTATTTAACAAAACTGTTTTTTCTTGGTTATATCCTGTTATTTCAGAGCTTTATGAAAAATAAACACAAATGCCCTTTTGGAGCTACTGTTTATGTCATTATGCAACTGTATCCCAGAGCTCTGCTACGGAGATTTTATGGGGTTTGGAACAACTCCTTCCATACATAGAGACTTGCGTTCCTGAGAAATGTATTTGTTTGAAGTCATAGCATCTTCTGGAAAGCCTAAAGTCAATTACGAGGATTAAGTGGATTATTATCATTTTGAAGTACTACTTGGGAACAAGAGGTGTAAAAGACCTTCTCTGAAGAGAGCGCAGTTGCTGGGGCATTGCAGGCTGAGGTTGCAATGGAAGTTGGCCTAATTAGACAATTTATAGATATTCAGTTACCCCATTTAAATTGGCTGTGGTGTAGGTGCCAAAAAATCCCCCATTTTAGCTCCCCTCTGCCAAGTCTTCTGTTTGCAAATTTATTATGCTTTAAAACACCGCTGGAGCAACATTCCAGGTTTATTTTTCGAGGCTCTCTCATTTTAAAGTCATCATCACAGTGCCCTGCCAGCAAAGTTGAGTTATGGTCTCAGAGAGTATTTTCAGGTAGCAGAGTGGTTCGGAAGATCAGCTGCTAGAGGTCCTCTCTGAGCGAAGCACCCCCGGGACAGCCAGGTCTCCCAGGGGACCTCAGCCCCCTCACTGCGATGCTGGGCCGGCAGCACCCCCCATCCTGGGCCGGCGTGAGCCCCCGGCACAGCCTGCTCTCAGCCGTTATGTGTCGGCGTGACCACGTCGGAGCAGAGACGGCTCAGAGCAGCTCCCCGGGGAGTAACAGGTTGTGCATTGCGTGTGTCTGATGTCTGGTAACCGGCGCTGCTTTGGGGTCCTTTCATTCAGTTCTGCCACACCGAGGGGCTGGAGCGTGTCCGGAGAAGGGCAACGGAGCTGGTGAGGGGTCTGGAGCACAAGTGCTGTGAGGAGCGGCTGAGGGAGCTGGGGGTGTTCAGCCTGGAGAAGAGGAGGCTGAGGGGAGACCTTCTCGCTCCCTACAGCTCCCTGGAAGGAGGGGGCAGCCAGGGGGGGTCGGGCTCTTCTCCCAAGGAACAGGCCATGGGACAAGAGGAAACGGCCTCCAGTTGTGCCAGGGGAGATTTAGGATGGGTATTGGGGAAAATGTCTTCATGGAAAGGGTTGTCAAGCATTGGGAGAGGCTGCCCAGGGCAGTGGTGGAGTCGCCATCCCTGGAGGTGTTTAAAATCCGGGCAGACACGGTGCTGAGGGATGTGGGGTAGTGGTGGTTTGGGCAGCGCTGGGTTAACAGTTGGGCTACATGATCTTAAAGGTCTCTTCCAACCAAAACAATTCTATGATTCTGCTGTGACTCACTGAAAATATGTACTATATGAACACCTACATGCTCCACAACCAGGCCTGGTGGACTGCTTCACCTTTGCTGATGCCAACTGCTTGGCGGTACTCGGGAGACAAAGATCCCCTGGTGTCTGACACACCACCCCTGGACCCCTGCAGGCCGTGGTGAGGGTACCCCGGGCTCCTCCGCCAGCTCCGCAGCCGGCCCCTTGTGTTCAATTAATTCCCCTCCACCACTCGGTGCCTCTGTCTTCGTTTGTGGTTTAAGGGGAGTAAGCTAAGAAGTCATGCTGGCAATAGGCATTAGATATGGAGTAGTCTAATTTGGAAGTCCTGACGGATATACTTGATATTGGGAGCTTAATGTGTTTTTATATTTAGCCCTGGTACTGCAACTATTCTAATCTTCTTAGCGAAACTGTGTACAAAAGGGTACGATCCATATAATGAGGTGAAATGGGCAGTCTCCCTGGGAAAACAGTCTGGTGCAAAAGTAAATTATAGGCCTCTCATTAGTCTAGTAAATGACCCTATTTGAAGTGTAGCCTTTTTCTCGGCAGAAGATGCTGGTGGGATTGCAGAAATGCTATTGCTCGGATGAGAGGGGTCACTCGCCCGTCCCGCAGCGGCAGGTTCCCTCCTGTGCTGCTGGACCGTGTGGCTGGTACTGGCCTGGTAGCCAAGGGAAGAGAAGCGCTGGCCAGGGAATGGCAGCCGTCCGCCGCGGGGTCGTGCCGTCGCTCACGTCTCGCATATTGTGTGAGCAGCGATCGACAGCGAGCGCTGGCTGGGGTATTTATGATAAGCAGCTATTCTGTAATGTAATCTCTAACATTTAAACCATGCAAAAGCGGCAGCTGACAGCTTGGGTTAAGCCAGTATTTGAGGAATGACCGTGGTTTCCCCTGTGTCGCGCAGCGTGGGGGCCAGGGCTGAGCCCTCCCCGTGGGTCTGCCTGCAGGCGGGCTGGCCAGAGATGAAAATAAAGAGAAATCTTGGCTGATGTTTTCTACCTTCAGTTCTCACAAAGTGAGCTGGTTGACGGGAATGCAGTGAGCAGAACAAAGGGCAGCCCCCGCAAAACTGCAGCCGTGGAAAAGCTGCACCCTTCGAGATGGCAGGAGACGGGGCAGGGCGCTCCGGGCTGCTCTGCTCCCGGCACAACAGGCAGAGGGAGCGGAGACGCGGCGGTCTTTGGCTCACCTCGCTGCTGAAGGGCTCTGGGGAGGTCCCCGCAGGTCACTGTCCTCCTTGGCCAACGCCCCCAGTGCCGGGATGCCGGTGGCAGCCTGTGGAAACTGCATTTGATGCCGTGGCTGCTCCTCGCACCCAGACGGTGGGTGCCGGGGAGTGGGTTTGGGTGCGGGGTTGCGTGGGCAGCCGGAGGCAGGCGGTGCTGTGGGCAGCAAGGAGCCATCTCGTCCGTTCCTGCGTCTGGGCCTGCGGGAATGGCGATGCCCCCCTGGGTCTCCCTCCAGCCCGGGGACTCGGGATGCCTCGGGTTGGTCCTGCGCTGACGCCAGCAGTGGTCCTCCTATTTCTGCCTCTCCCTGGATAGTCACCTCTGCTGAGAGCACTTTCCTCTTGACTTGAAACTCCTCTAACACTCAATTTGGGCAGGGGGAGGGGTTGGATTCAGAGACAGGTTTCCAGTCTTCAGCCTCGGAGGCAGCTGCTGCCTCGCTGTGTCCGGGCTCTGCCCCGACCTGGTGGGACACGACTCGGCTCCCGCCGGAGGAAGGCAGGGCTGTGGCTGCTGAGCGTGTCCGCACACCTTGTCCCGCCGCCACGCTAACGCACGCCCTGCTGTCGGCACAGCCGCGGCGGTTTGTTTCTACCACCCAAGTACAGGGCCAGTGGGTGTCAAAAAAAAACAAACAAACAAAAAAAAAAAACAAACAAACAAAAAAACAAAACAAAAAAAAACCAAAAAAACAAAAAACAAAAAAAACCAAAGCAAAACCAAACAGACCAAAAAAACCCAACAAGCCGCTGTTTCAATTGTAACCCCTCTCTGCTATAGAAGCAGAAGGAAACAACGGCGTGAAGGTGGGCGCTGTCTGTCGGCTGTGCAGAGGCAGAGCCAGCACCCTGCACCCCCCGCCTTCGCTCCCTCCCCGCTCAGGGCGGGCGGTTCGCGGTACGAGCAGTTCGCTGCTCTGGTGCTCGCTTGGCGCTGAAGTGGCGATCACACGCAGCACAGCCGTTCCCGGAGGATGCTGCCCAGGGCTGTGGGGAATCCTAATGGCACAGGCAGCTGCCTGCTGAGGGGGTGGATGGCCGCTCGTGTCCCTCCTTCCCCAACGGAGCAGAGTGCAGCTCTTCTGGTGTCCGTAATCCGGAGCTGCTGGCACGGCTGCTGCTCGGGCTGTGCTGTGCTGACACTCCTGCACCCTGGAAACCACTGGCCCGAGCTCCAGCACCTCTCCGGGACCCCGACGCTGGGGTGACTGCTCAGGTTTGCCTCCCTGACCCGAGGCCGAGCTGCTTTCCCTAGGAAACCAACCGTTTGCTTTCTCATTGCATCTGCTTTTAATTGAAAACAAAGCAGAAGATTAATATTGGAACATTATGATATTTTTGAATTCCCTTTTGACAACTTTAATGTGTACTGACTGTGACTCTTCTTCAGAGCTCGCCTTTCACTGCCCTACAGCTCTGCCTCCCTGATTTCTGCCAGAATGAGTAGCGTTAAAGTGTCTTAAAAGCTGTTCCATTGCGGTGGTTCTTTGAGGACGCTTGGAAATGTGGGGGTGCCATGCAGGAGTCACCCGTTTAAAGGGGGGAGGAAATCCTGTTGCCATTTGCCCAGGCAGCTCCTCCCCACCAGCATCCCTGGGAGAAACATCTCCCCTTGGTCGGGACCTCGCAAAGCTCAGCCACGGCAGCAGGGCCCCGGGGCCTCCCCGGGACAAGCCCGGTGGGAGCTGGGCCCGGGGGGCTCTGCCCTGGGCCCCCCATCCTGGAGCTGTGGGGGAAGGCCCTGCCCATGGCCTCGGGGAACCCGGCTCAGCGTGGGGCACGGGGGGTTGTATGTGTGGTGACCTCTCCTTCCTGCTGTGCTCATCTGTTCACTCGGGAAAGATTCAGGCAGTTCAGCCGTTACAACTAACTTTGTCTCGGATGTACACGAAGGACTTCCTTACCCTCGTGTCTGTTTAACAGCGTCACATCTGGGCACCCCGCAGGTGTTGGTACTGCCACTGCTGAGCATCGCTCCGGGAGCCGGCGGCGCTGCCGCACCGACATCCGTGCCGGGAGCCGGCGGGCAGTGGGCCGGGACGGGCACTGCCGGCTCTCTGCAGCTGATGCCGCTGAGGGAGCGGTGTGGCAAATCCCTCCCCACCGCTTCGACGGCTCCGACAGCTCCCCGCTCCCATCTATTTGCTCTTCTGAACGTTCGTCTGTGTGAAATGAGGGTGACTGGGCCCGCTCGGCCGCAGGCCAGCCCCGTTCCTCCTGGCGGAGAGCAAAGGTTGGTTGCACAGGAGCCGTACCAGCGATGGGGGTGACCCTGCAACCCCGGGGCACAAAATCCCGGCTCTGGGGTCTTGGAGCATCGCCCTGAGCAAATACCCCACCAGCAAGGCAGTGTTATTTATTTGCTGAGGATGCCCAGCACGCTGTCAGATTGCATGGAATCTGCATTCTTTGGGGGCAATCTGTACATGTTCACCACTAATTTGTCCCATTTCAGTAAGACACCTTAAAACTAGATTTTATATTTGAAAGCGGTAATGGTTGTGCGGCTTACAATGGAAATACTCCTTTTATTCTGAAAAGTGCCTTACTAGTGTTGCTTTGAGAGCCTGGTACACGGCAGGCCCCTGTGGAAGACCTAGATTTAGAAAAGACCTTGAGATTTTTTGCTCTGTCTTCAGCCCGAGAAGGAGGTGCCTGTCTGCAGGGGACGAGGCCAGCGGGGCTCGTACCCGCTCTGCCAGCGCAACAGGGGCACAGCAAGACAGAAATAAAAGCAGGCTTAGCGCTGGAATATCCAACCGCTAGTTCTAATCTGCGGTGTATTTGTATTGATCCCCTATAATAGTGCGTACGGGGTTATAAAGCACTTTATGTAACTCTCAGGGAGGAAGCAATTACCCCCGAGCGGGGCTCTGCTCCCCCAGCAGCAGAAAGCGGCAGTAGCAGGTACGCGCGTGGGGTGATGGGGTGGAGGAGGCAGCGTGGGTTTGTGGAGGGGAAGGGCTGCTGTGGGTCTGCTCGGGGTCTCTGGGGGAGACGGGCTGGTCTGTGTGATACTGTGCACTCAGATTTTCAAACAGCTTCTTACCCGTCCTCCGGCCAACGCCTGGAGGTGAATTAAGCTGCCAGTTTCACAGCGGGAAAAGAGGGTTAGTGTTTAAAAAAAAAAAAAAGGGCAAATGAAAAAAGAAACCCACAAAAGAGTGAAGAGTGAGGGGACGCTATCTGCTGACCATAACATGGTAATGTAGGTACCCAAAATAAAAAAATTACTGCTAAAAGTGGGCAAAAAGGCAGGCGGGTTGCATGAGGACTAATGTGTGATGGGGATGAAGAGGCAGCGTAAGCACAGGGTTGGGGGTTGGCTGTGGGCACCCGTGGAAGAGGTCTCGGTGTCGCTGCGGGTGCTCCATCAAACGCCAGCTCGATCCTGACCCGTCACCACAACAGCAGCAAAATAGCACCCGAAATAGCGCGGGATGCTGAGGTGCCTCCCAAACGCCACAGAGGGCTCCCAGCAGGGGAGCACAGTCTGCACAGGCACAGTGAGGTGCCAGGAAAAAAGCTCCTTTTTCCCAGTTGGCAAGGTACATGGGGATGTTTTCCTCGCCCATTCACTATCCAAGTAGAGGGCTATGATTTCTTCGGTAAAACCTTCAAAATGTATTTTATCCCAAAGCATCCACCCTGCGGGCACAGCTTTCCATCAGCCCCAGTGAGTGGCTTTGTGCCGCTCGCAGGTGCTGTCACACTTCCCTTTGCAGCCGTAACTTCTCCTGGCGCCGCAGACCTGTCCCTGTGAGTGCCACGTCCATCACTGCACCCGGGTGTGGCGGCTGTCACCGGCACAGGCCGTTCGCACGGAGGAAAACAACAGCAGAGCAGGGCTGTGTGTGTCATCCCTCGGCTCCTGCTTGTCCCTTGGGCAGCTTAATTAGTACCACTCCCACGATGGCTTTTGTGGGGGGCAGGAGCAGCCTTTCCGTGGGCTGGGGAAGGAGAGGGCCACAGCAGCGGTGCCCAACGGGGGCAAACCCCCTGGTCTGAGTACAAGAACTGAGAGGGGAAAGAGAAAAACCCTGGCGAAAAACCCTGTCCGTGCCCCTGGCTTTGTCCAGCAGCGAGAGCCGAATCCCACCCTGGCAGACGCTGTTCTGGGGGGATGCTGCCTGTCGATTTGGCTCTTGCCTGTGTGGCAGAGAACGGTACTCTTCATTGTTAAATAAATGGGCATCCACTAACCTTTTGCTGTTGGAACAGATGGGCAGGTGGGTGCTCAGGGGCACGCGTGGTGCGGGCCGTAGCGGTGGGGCTGGAGCAGAGCGGGTGTCGGTACGACGCTGGCTCACCGCTTTCCCAGCCCGCTGCTCCTCTCCCGGGTGCAGATTTGGAAGCCGGGAGCGTGGTGTGAAGCACCCTCAGCACCTGCTGGTGGGTGAAGAGGGAGTTTGGTCAAATCTGAGTAGTGTGGGAGAGCGGGCTGAACGGCGCTTGTGTGGTGATTTGCACTGAAGCGGTTCGATCTACCCATCTTTACCCGCTCTTACAGTGGTGTCGAGCACATTGGTCTTGAGTGTTTATATAAGCGTGTTCCAATTGTGGAGATTTTACTAATACGTCTGGTGTGCCTGAGACACGGCGTTACACACGCGGTGTTCCCTTGCTGCGCGTAGGGCATTTGGCTGCCGACTCCGGGCCGGTTCATGTGGTCAGTCAGAGAGTACCTGGGGGGTTTGGAAACCGCAGGGTTTTATGAAACAGAGATTTCTTTGCTCTCATCCATTGCTTCATTTAAAACTAAAAAAGTGTATATCTCAGTAAATCTTGTCGCCCTTTTACATAAAATCTCTGTAGCTGGTGCATTAAGCTGCTTCCCTGTCACTACTTTGCAAATTCGTAATCCCCTAAACGGGGTGCTTATTTCATCATGATTTCGTCCAGTTTGATGACACCTTTGGCGACTGAAAGTGACTCCCGGGGCAGTTAGCGGAGCCCTGAGGGACGTGGGGCAGGACCCCCGGCGGGACCACGGGCCGTAGCTCCCTGTCACCCTCCTGTACAGCGCAGGGGAAAACGCGCCATCCCCTGCCCCCCGCCCCAGCCCGCCTCTGCGGCCCCTCTGTGAGGAACGTGCGGGGCCGAGCCACGTCAGCATTGCTTTGCAGAGGGACGCGTCTGTTTAAAGCGTGAAGGTTCTGGCTGACACGGAAGCACAGCTGCTGGGGGTGTTTCAGTATCATCTCTCCTGCTGTGATCATGCTGAGTCTTTCTGACAGAATCACCAATATACCCTCTTTGCATCATCGTTTTTAAGCTGTTAGAAAACTTCATCAGACTGTTAGTGACAAGTTTGCTACTTGTGTGATGTGTCCCAAGTCTTTCATGTCTAAAAGCCCAGGGGATAAGGTCAAAAACTTATGATAATGTTTGTACGATCTAAGCCGAGGCTTTGGAAGACCACGTTGCTTGATTTCCAGAGGTTGTTTCTGAAACGCTTTACACGGACAGGGTGTGAGGGGATCTGCGAGGAGGACCGTGTTTTCCCGTCCTGTCCCATGCGCCAGTCCCCACCGCAGAGCTGCTGAGAACGGGGGCGGCGGGGGCGATAACGGACTTTTTCATGAGAATTTATTTGCTTTTCTGCAGGCAGAGGGAGTCTAAGACTGAACAGGCACAGCCTTCACTGAGCTGGTATTTGCTTCATTGTTTTGCCCTGATTTTCAAAGACTTATGTAGGAGGTAGAAGAGGTTTATAAAAACAAAAACGGAAAAGAAAAAAAGCCACACTGTGTGTTCACTTTCAGCCGGCCCCAGTGCCCGGTGCAGCGGCTGTACATGGCACGGGAAGGCGCCGTGCCCTGCGCTCACCCCCTGCGGTGCCCGCGGGCTCTGTGCCTCAGGCTCCCCCGGCTCCATCTGACGAGCCCGTGGCCACCAGGGCTGCGGTCCTGCAGGGCTCTCCCGGCCCCCCTCCGCCCGCACCCCTGTGTCCCCCCGTGCTGCTGCTCCCCAACACCCCAGCGGTTGCTGTATTTTTTATCCTCCTTTCGTGCTGCTGTTCCACTGTGGGAAGTGGGGAGTCACTGAATCTCCCCAAACCGATGGAAGGTTCTGCACCTCGGGAATGGTCGGGCAATAAGGAATTGGGAACAGCATCCCTTGGGGTTGGGGAGCTGCGGGGGACGGAGCCAGCGAAGGATGCTGAGAGGTGGATTTGAAAACACAGACTGTGGCCCTCCACCCTCTCTTCCCCAGCACGTGCTCTCATGGACATAGCAAAAAATTGCTGAATAAATATTTCTTTAAGCTTTTCTTCTTTTTTGAAGGGAGCTGCCTCCAAATTTTATCTCCAAGGGTTTTCTTAGATAAAGCACAGATACTGGTAAGCTGCCAGCAGCAAGTTTTGAGAAGTAAGTATTAATCTCTTTCAGCGTGATTCCGAAATACGATTTTCACAGCATTGTGTTACGAGCACACACAAGCTCACGAGTAGCTGAAGATAAACCACGTCACTTGTGGTTATGTGTTGCAAAGAAGGAATTGGCGATAAGTTGCCGATTGTGTCGGTTCAGCAAAGCCTTCCCTTGATCCCTTCCAGGTGCTGGGGACGAGCACGGGGTGAGGTGGAGAGGAGAGGGGGGACGCGCTCCCACATGGAATTCGCCCCGTCCCACGGCCGCCACGAGGCAGGAGGCAGCCCCACAAGCCGGACACTGTGCATGAGGCTGCACTGGGGGAATGGTCCGTGCTGTGTCCCAGCAGCTGCTGTGTCCCCAGGGAAATGTGCGAGAGACGCCCCGCAGCTGGTGCGCCCACCGCCCCGCAGCACCCGCGGCCCCGCAGCACCCGCGGCCCCGCAGCGCCCACCGCCCCGCAGCACCCGCGGCCCCGCAGCGCCCACCGCCCCACAGTGCCCACCGCCCCGCAGCGCCCACCGCCCCATGCGTCACCAGCACTGCCCGCACCGGGCCAGGACCCGAGCGCCTGCCGGTGGCCTGCAGGAGGTTAGTCCGGGAGCACCGCCAGTGTTTAACCCCGACCCCGCGGCTCAGCACACCGGACGGCTTGTTCCTAAGATGTCTTCCAAGCACCAGCAGCGCGCTCAGGCACACCGACTCGTTTCCCAGCGAGGTTTGTTCCACCAGGTTTCACAGGCCAGGAGGGGTAGGTCGTCTCCTTCAAGAAGCACCCTCCTTTAGCAAGTTCATCAGCGTGGAGAGGATCCATGTCAGTTAACGATGAGCACCTGGGTATCTAACACCGTCTCTCCTGCCAGTGGCCGGCCATGTCTCCGCAGGCAGGAGCTCTGCGCTCTCTGATGCCCCAACACCCGTGAAGCGGGTGCACCCCTGGGCCACCCACTGCCCTGACCCCAGCCGAGCTGCCGGCCCCGGCCCTGCCCGTTGCTTGTTGCTCACACCATGGGGTTCATCACCTCGGTGCTTGGCTGGGGCGGACAAGGTCAGCAGCAGACACCTCATGCTCACAGAGATCAAGCTCTCCTCGCAGCTGGGATGTTTCCACCAGGTTTTGGCACTCTGTTTCATAGAATCACAGAACCACAGAGTTGCCCAGGTTGGAAGGGACCTTTCAGGTCACCGAGTCCAACCATCAACCGAACTCTGACAAAACCCACCACTGACCCACGTCCCTCAGCACCGCGTCTGCCCGGCTTTTAAACACCTCCAGGGATGGCGACTCCACCACTGCCCCGGGCAGCCTCTTCCAACATCCAAATGCAACATACGTGTTTCACGCAAATCTGTTGACACAAATTAACACAGATCCACTGACTTTGATAGAGATACACAAACAGATTTTCATTTGATAAGAACTGAAATATATCCAGCCACCCCACAACGTGCAGTACTGAGGCGCGTTTCTAATTAGTGGCACTCGGACCAGAACCAGGTTAGAACTTAGAGCAAGATGAAGGTAAAAAAAAGGAAAAGGAAAAAAAAGAAAGAGCATTGCGTTGTTCTTGCATTCATTTTGAAGCGACTTAAAGTATATTAACATGAGAAAAAGGGTGAAAAATATGGTGGTGAAACACGTTATCTGAGAGTTGTTCCGAGCTGTTTGCCGAGGTCACGCTGCCGAAGGAGAAGGCAGGGCCCAGGAATGCTGGCGGAGCCGAGCGCAGCTCACACCCGAGGGCACCGTCCCTGTCGCAGTGACTCGGGGGCAGCCGCCTCCCTCCGCCCCGAAACCGAACTGCCCCGGCCTGGGGCATCTCCTGCTGGCTGGGGACAAGGGAGTGGGAAATCAAATTCCGGATTTCTCCCCAAAGCTGTGGCTGAGCACAGACCTCGTGTTCGTTTCCTAGCAACTCAAAGTAAGTTTTCACTGAGTTTTCCTTTCACGCACTTGATTGTTTTTTGCATAACCGTAAAGTGTAGCAAAAAGCATAAATCCCACCATGATAACCTATAAGGAGGGGCCATTAGTCATAAAAGCATGCTCCCCATGAAATACAGTGGAGATTGTCTTAGCAGGAAATTTTTAAGTGAAACAAATAACGATGCTGATTCTTTGGATGCAAACATTGATAAAATATAATTCCCCCCCCATGTCAATATCGTTAAATGTGTCTTGAGAACCTACAGTACTAAAGGTTAAAAAAATAAAATTAACTTGCATCCAAGAAATTAAGCTGTTTATATTTATTGTTTAAAAACAACCATAAAAAGCTTCTTGTCATAATTTATTCTTGAAATGAGCCTTGCCTTGAGAGTTTCCATAGTTACAGATGTTTCTGATTTTGTAATGTTAGCACAATTGACATTTACTGCACAACGAGAACCTCTAATTGATTTTTCTGCATGGAGAGGAGAAAACAAGTGCCCGGCGATACACATGGTGCTTAATTGCCGGTTTCTGGGGGACACGGTGATGTAACCGTGCGCCAACGGGCTGCAATGACTTGGACAACAAACAATAATGCTCATAAACAGTTGGAGCCCTCGCAAGACAATCTCATCAGCGGAGAGCGGCAGAGCTGAGAGCGGGCGGGCGTTTGGGTGCAGCCGAGCGCAGCCCTGCCCGGCCGCGGGCGGGGAACGGCCCCTCGGGGCACCGGGCTCGTGCCGCGCTGCAGCCACGCGGCCCCCATTCCTGCACGAGGGCGGGAAGCTCAACTTGTACGAAACACACCCAAACTGGGAGCTGGAATCTGAAATTTAGGAAATAGAGTGGGGAGAAAGGAAAGAAGGGGAAGAAGGCACGAAGAAATCTCGCAGGGCGCCTGCAGCAATGACACGGTGCGATGAACTGTAAAACAGCGCGGCTGTCCCCGTTCCCATCCCACCTGTGCTGCGAGCTCCTTGCGACAGTGTAGGAAACTTTTCTGTGGAGAAGACTTTTCCATGCCCTTTATTCAGCATGGCGGGGTGTTTGCTGGGCTGTGGCTTAACCAAGAGCATCGGGTGGGTAAACCTGGTGGTGCAGAATAGAGATCCAAACCCCTCCTGCAGCGCCGTACCCCTGAGACCCAAACCCCTCCTGCAGCGCCGTACCCCTGAGACCCAAACCCCTCCTGCGGCGCCGTACCCCTGAGACCCAAACCCCTCCTGCAGCGCCGTACCCCTGAGACCCAAACCCCTCCTGCAGCGCCGTACCCCTGAGACCCAAACCCCTCCTGCAGCGCCGTACCCCTGAGACCCAAACCCCTCCTGCAGCGCCGTACCCCTGAGACCCAAACCCCTCCTGCAGCGCCGTACCCCTGAGACCCAAAGCCGTCCTGCAGCGCCGTACCCCTGAGACCCAAACCCCTCCTGCAGCGCCGTACCCCTGAGACCCAAACCCCTCCTGCAGCGCCGTACCCCTGCCCAGCCCTGCCCACCTGGGGCAGGGGGTCTGGGCCCGTCACAGCCCCTCTCTGCGGCTGCCTCCCCCCAGCCCCTCCACCACCATGAGCTGTGGGGTCCCCACGGCCAGAGCAGCCGCTCCTGCTGGACCCACATGTGCTCGGTGTGGGGTCTCCCACTGACCTAAAGTGTTAGCTAGCTAGGAAAAAAATATTTCTGCTATTCAATTTTTAAAAGTGGTGTGTTTAAGTGTTTGATCTAAGTTAGCTATATTGACAACAATTCTTAAGTCATAAATGCGAAGATCTGGTTGTATAGTGTATTATTTTTCATAGTTGCCTTGTTCCATCTTCATTATAATGGAAAATGATGACTCATGTTGTGGAGAAACAGCATCAATTTATACTGAGAAAAGTAAATCCATTCTCTATTTCTCTAACTGGTGGGACTGTCGCGTCAGTAAAACGTGTGAAATCTTTTTAAATGTAATCTCATTTTCTGAAATTGCCTCTCACTAGGACATTCTTATTCCTTCTTCCTTGGCCGTTTGATTATTTTGGACTACTTTTAATCAAGCAACAATGGGATCAGGAGAGAAGTATCTGGGAGAGAAAACAAGGCGGATTAAAGTGTTAAGGCTGTAGCAAATTGGGAAAGATTAGGAATTTCAATTTATGGTACCAAAGGCTAATGCTTCTGAGATCTGTCAGAGCAGTTTAATGGGCTGATGTGAAGAACATCAGGCTAAACATCTTGTCTCCTTAAATCTGTTTTCCCCGTCTCCTGCTGTTACGCAGATACAGCTTTTTTTTTTTATTGTTTTGAGGAGATTCAGAGCATGAGATAAAAGCAAATTATGTAAAGAGACATATGGTATAGGGTGGTTTGTGGAATAGCTTCTGTGTACAGACTGCTCAGGGTCGTCCTGGGCTCTAGTAAAAGGTGTTGGAGCCGTCGGCGGCTCCCTGTCTGTCGGGTGGGGAACTCCTGGGAAAGCTCAGCCGGTGTTTCCCACAAACCCGTTGCTGTTTGTGGGAAAGGTTCAAAGATAATGGAAATTCCTTAAGAAAACTGAAATTACTTAAAGAAAGTATTCAAATGTCACAGGAAAAATGCACAAACTCAAGCTAGACCCGAGGGTACTTTAAGACTTAAATTAAGTTTTTCATTGAATGGTGACAGGAGGTTGTTTCCCGCACGGAGAGTTGCCTGGGAGTCCCCAGTGCTCATAAACTCAGGGAAGTTGGATATTAACCACAATCGTAACGCCTAACAGAGGTAACTGGAAAATTGAGGTGGAATAAAGGTGTTCATTTACAAAAGCCCTGGTGGAAAATGAAAAAAGAAAACCCAGCCAGCCTCTTTTAAAAGGGAGGTAGGTACTTCCTATAGTGAAAGAAGCACGAGAACAAACTTTATTCTGCTTTTTTCCAACTCTAAATACAAGTGTAGGCATTGTGTTGGTGACAATTGGAGCCCATGGTGTAAGACAAAGAAATAGCTTGAGAGAAATATGGAAAGTGGAGAAGTGAATTGAAATATGTGTTAAAATGCCCATTTGAGGGGACTGAAAGGGCTCAGTGAGCGGTTTGCTGTCAGTGAAGTCAGTGCCTGCAAGAAAAGGGAGTAAATATCCAGAGAAAAACAACAGAAGACTCAATATTTTGCTCAAGCAAAAATGAAGCCTTCTGATCCCTGGCGTAACGCGACTGGGGCAGAGCAGCTGGGGAGCTGCCCCACAGAAAGGGACCTGGGGGCTGAACATGAGCCAGCAGTGTGCCCAGGTGGCCAAGGTGGCCAACAGCATCCTGGCCTGTGTCAGGAACAGTGTGGCCAGCAGGACTGGGGCAGTGACCGCCCCCCTGTACTGGGCACTGGTGAGGCCCCATCTCAAGGGCTGTGTCCAGTTTTGGGCCCCTCACCACAAGACAGACACCGAGGGGCTGGAGCGTGTCCAGAGAAGGGCAACGGAGCTGGTGAGGGGTCTGGAGCACAAGTGCTGTGAGGAGCGGCTGAGGGAGCTGGGGGTGTTCAGCCTGGAGAAGAGGAGGCTGAGGGGAGACCTTCTCGCTCTCTACAGCTCCCTGGAAGGAGGGGGGAGCCAGGGGGGGTCGGGCTCTTCTCCCAAGGAACAGGCCATGGGACAAGGGGAAACGGCCTCCAGTTGTGCCAGGGGAGGTTTAGGATGGATATTGGGAAAAATTTCTTCACGGAAAGGGTTGTCAAGCATTGGGAGAGGCTGCCCAGGGCAGTGGTGGAGTCGCCATCCCTGGAGGGATTTAAAATCCGGGCAGACGCGGTGCTGAGGGACCATCCTGAAATCCTGAAATAAAGAGGTGATGGGGATGAAGTCATAGGCAGCAGTAGTCAGGATTCAGTATCCTGATGGTGGATAAGCCTTGGCAGGCCGTGTGAGAGAGATGGAGAGTGTCGGTGGAGAGAGCAGCACTCAGGTTCCGCCTGGAAAAAGAAGGGAGGGGGAGGCAAAACGACGAGACAGAAAAATAGCCTTTATGCAGGGATCCAGGGAGGCTACAGGGGTACTTTTGTCAGTACCAGAGGTTGGCACGCTGTCATGTTTGACAGACCCCTGCTCAAACTCTTAATTGTGTATCTCAAAATTCAAGTTGTCGATTAACCAGCAGATATTGCTGATGAGAGTGAGGGCTAATTATGCTTTTCCTTTTCTATTAATTCTATTCTGCAACTTCCATGCTTCATTTATAGCCTGCAATAATGCAAACCAGGGAGGTGCCGCTCGGGTGGGGAAAGCAGCCCAGGTAAGCGAAGAGAAACACCAGCCCTACCCACCAGGAAGGAGCAGCAGGGACCTGCCCTGGCAAGAGGACAAAGCCAAGGAGGGTTTCAGCACGGCCTCTCAGCAGCACAGCACGAAGCACAGCGCAGGCTCTCCCGATGGAAGATCAGTGAAACTGGAAACACCCTGCAGAAGACCGGCTGAAATCGTCACGAGCCAGCAAGAAAACGCCAGCAGTGGCTGCTGTGAGCAGTGCCATCCTAGTCACACTCTCCGCTGGGTCAGCGCCCGTCTCCCTCCCTCGTTCCTCGCTCCCCGCGGCTGGGGTCTCCGGGGCAGGGCTCGGTGCTCCACCTCAGCAGCAGATAGATGGCTGGAGGCTTTCCAGTCCCACTTTCCTCACTGGTTCACACCTCAGATGTTCAACCAGTATTTATTTAAATTGGTTGATCGTAGCACAATTCATTTGTTTTGAAGACTGAGCCAGAAAGTATTTGGCAGCTGGATAGGAAAATCTACGATAAACAAACAAAAAAACCCTCAAACCGTAAAGCATTGCTTAATTCTTCAGTCTTAAACACAAAACACCTTCGAGAAATCGTTAGTTCTGCAAGAGCAATGAGGCAAGACTTGTTTCCTTTCCAAGCTACGGCCTTAGATTCTGCTCAGGATTTTTGGTGGTTGTGGCTGTGTCCGCAGCGTTGGGCTTCTGCGTTCACTGACAGCGAGTGCCAGGGAGCCCCGGGCGCGTTCCCCGAGGTACAAGGGACACGGAAGGGCGGCTGAGCAGAACCACTGACCGGCTTTTCCCTCTATATTAATCACAAGGGCAAGACAAGAAAAAGCATAACCAGAGTTTTAATCTCCATTCTCCAAGAGCACTGTGTCATTTGGCTATAGATGTAAAGTCCATGCGTACACAAAATATCAATGTGAAATAAGTGAGAGAAACTAGTTGGAAGAAAAAGTGTAATGTTTCCCTTTGGGATGTTTTCTACACAAATACCACGGTTTGGGAATTTCATGCTGATTTGATTACTGGTGCAATTTGAGATTGATGAACTCTAATTTTTACACTGGGAAACCGAGGAAGCGCTACGATAGCCAGCGAGATGGTTGAGGTTTTTTGCTCTTCAGGAGCTGCATCTCTGCTGGCGACGGGATGACCCCGCGGGGCGGTGGGGACTCTCAGGGGCTCTGGCTGCTGTTGATCAGTGACCGTGTCACAGAGAAGGTGACGGCGTAGCTGGGGGCCTCCCAGCCTGTGCTTCCCCCCAGGGCAGGACTGTCCCCCCTGGCACATGCCTGTGGGACTTGCACTTGGGACTCTCCAACGATACGGATGCTACAGACCCCCTGGGAAGTCGGTTCCAGCACTCAGCTGAATTTACCACTAACGAATTTCCTTGTTCCTAAACCAAACTTTTCTTGCCTCAAGTTAAGCGTGCTGCGGCTTGTTGTGTTTGCTCCAGGGAGTGGACTGTCCCCTGCCCCTTTACAACCTCTGTTTAAGTGCCTGAGGACAGCTGTGTCTCCTTGCGATCGGCTCTCCCACGAGCTCAGTGACCCATCTTTCTGGCTTACCTCACAGGCGGCGGTTTCTGGGCATTCTCTGTCCTGCTGTTGGGACTGAGCCCTGCCTCCCTGCCCTTTGCCATCCAACCGATGGCCACCGGGCCACCCCAGGGGAGGCCAGCCCTGCCAGACGGTGAGCAGTTCGCTTCCCTTTCCCAGGACAGAGACAGCTGTCAGATTTGGGGTGAGCGTGGTCCTCTGCCTGGGCGGACCCTGGTGATTTGCTCCCGATGGGCCGGACGGCGAAGGGAGTACGTGCTGCGCAGGGACGGCTCTGCGGGAAGGTGGCGGGCAACACGGCTGAGCATGGAAACCCCGAGGGAGCACACTGCCCGGCCATGGCGGGGGCATTGGCATCTCCACCACATCTTCATCACCCAGCTCTGCCAGCAATCCCCACTCCCCCGGCATCTCAGAGCTGGGATGTCTTTGGTGAAAAAACTGCTGGTGCTGCAAAAAGCTCGCAATACTTCGTGATGTAGATAAACACCTCTAAGGATCCAGGCTGAGAATCCCATTCTGGTTTTACTTGTGTCCCAAGACACTTGAACAAAAGTTTTCAGAAGGGAAAGACTAATAAATCAAGACCGTGCTTCTGTGGGCCCTGCTGCCGAGCCGCTCAAGGGAGCTGGCTAAAATTAGCACGGAATGTGGGATGGAGGAGCCCGGCCTCGCCTCCGCAGCGCCCGGCACGGCCGCGGCGCCACTCTCGGACAGCCCCGGCTCTTCCAAAAAAGGCGATACCCAGCTGCCGGGCAGATGGTCCTCCGCGCCCCGCACACCTGCCCGGCACCCGCGCAGATGTGGGGCAGGAACCTGCCGGGCACCCTGGGCATGTGTGGGGCAGGAACCCGCCTCCAGACTGAGAAACGAGCTTTTCAGCCATGTGAGAGGAGGTCAAGGCTTAAACTTCAAACTCCAATTTAAATACTGGGGAAGGAGTGGGATGAAGTGTCCCAGGGTCCTTGTGGACTTAAGGGTTTTTTTCTACACATTGTTGAATATTAATGAAGCACTCAGCCGAAAAAGGTGAATGGAGGCTGTTAATCACTGGTTGCTGAGAGCCTGCTGCATCCCAAAAAGGATGGAGGGAGCCCCGTGGCAGCGGCCACTGGTGTGCAGCAAGGTTGAGGCAATGTCCTCTGGAGGATGTTTTGGAGCAAGATCCTACAATCTGAAGTACACCCTGAAAATCAGCGTAAAACATCTGTTATTGCAATACCGATGCAGCTAAAAGCAGGTCTGGGAGAGGCGGGGAGGAGCCCGGGCAGCCCCGGGCTGTGCTTTTGCCTCCCGTGTGCTCCGGCTGTGCAGTGCCATGCCAGCCCCGAGCCGCCCGCTCCTGGTGCAGGGAGGCTGGAAGGTTTCCCAAAGGTTTCCCAAAGGTTTCCCAGAATTTATGTCTTTCGCTTGTAGGAAATTGAGCACAAATGAGGATGTCTAGCTACTGCCTACCTTTGAAATAGGCCTTTTAAGGGTCTTGGAAAGGCTGAAAGGCTTGGAAAGGCTGTGAAATTCTCACATTAAAAATACACGTTTAATTGGAAATTCTCTGCCGATGCCAGCATCTCCTGTCTCCTGTGGTACCCAGGCGTGCCGTGCACTGGTGCTGCTGTGGGAGCAGGGGATCAGGGAGGGATCCCGTGTCCCCCGGCAGCAGCAAGAGGCAGCAGGAGCATCCTCCCTCCGCGCAGGACAAAGCCACCCTGGAGCAGGGTGTCCCCGACCTCCAGCGCCTCCAGACGCCACACTTGAGCAGATCTGCTGATGCTGACCAGATGCCCATTTGCAAAATTGCACACCATTTTTTCTTGGTTGTTTGCAAGCAACAGATAATCTGTACTTTGAAACCCCCCCTTCTTAAGAAAAGCCGGCGATGGTGGTGTACCCGCCAGGGCCAGGCTGCAGTGCCGACTGCTCCGTGTGTGCCCGCTGTATTACACAGAACCCACCAAGGTACAGAATATAGGGGGGAAAAAGCCCATATTGAGCACTAGGCAAGGTCATGTCCAAGGCCTGGATCATCCGCTACATCAGTTCATTCTTCTCTTCTCCTGCTACGCCTCTCTCGTCAGTTTGGACGATGAGACTGTCCAAGCTCCATAACAGCAGCACAATGAAATAATGCAAATGTAGCTGAAACACTCCAACGTGCAGGTACTGCTTTGACTATTTTTTTTCCTGCAGCCTGTATTTCTTTATTATGGGAGTTCAAAGCAAGAGCGTTCGAGTGAGCAGCGCCCAGCGGTAAGCCAGAACCCAAGGGCTCTCTTTACTATTGCCTTTCCATTTTAAGAACAGGGCATTATTGTTAATATATTTCTCATGTTTGGTTTCTATCAGAGTCAGTTTGTTTAACTAATAGGCAGATTTATTTACTGGAAGGAGGAGGAAAGCAGCAGTTAAAAGGATACAGCAAATACAGCAAACATTAATCTTGTCCCCAGCAAAACCACTGGCAGCACCTTGGAATTTTTTCAACTTTTCTACAAGGTCTTTAGGTTGTAGTCAAAATAATGCCTTAATCTGCACATTCCCAACTCCAAGGTCTGCAACAGTAAGGGTTTATGCTGAAGAACAGGCTTTGCCGCAAAAAGCAATGGAACTCATTGGGCAACTCAGGAACTGATGCCAAAAACCATAATTCCCATTTGTTTCAACAGGAGATTCCTTACTGCTGCTCAGGACCTTGGTGTTGTCACTTTTTGGATTTGAAAGAAAAAAAATCTCCAGCAGGAGAGGATAATAATTCAAATTTAATTTTGTCTCCTCACTTTTGCCAAACAGAGCAGTTCCATTTTGTTTCATGGGGACCATTAAAATTAAGATTTGCCTTCACTGAGAGGTGACACAAACTTTACATTTCTATAAAAATGGAATTTTATATTAGAAAAAAAAAATCAAACTGAAAACTCAGCTTTTCCACTTGGGTGTTGCCATCTCTCTCTGAGTGAGTGCTTCAGACCAGACATCCCCCGTGAGCAGAGCGCACCTGGGAGAGGTATGTCCCAGGGAAACCTTTACACTTTGAACGTCACGTTTTGGTGAAATGTCATTTCCTTGAAAACGTGCCAAGTGGTGAAGACGATTCAATCTTGAGGCGATCCCGAGCCTGCCTGACGGCCTTCTCCACCCCAGCAGGGTGTTGGGGGGGATGCTGGCGGGGGTCCCCTCGCTGCCGCGCTGGGATGTGCCCTGACCCCGGGCAGGGGGACAAGCCAAGCCCAGCCGGGGCCGTGGTGGGGACGGAGCTGCGGTGCCCGAGCACAGACCGGGCTTTCACAGCTTTGCTGCATTTTTGGAGGGTGCACTGAATGCGAGATTAATGCCTGAATTTTGGTACCTGTATCCATAGGCGAACATCCTGTATCTGTGAATTGCAGTGGTGACCTATAAAAAATAGACCACCTATTTTTTTAGTTCTTGACAACCTATTGCCATTTCACTACATGCTTATATTGGTGCAGAAAAACATTTGAATTTTCGTCCAGCTAAGTACCTTGAGGCTTCTTCTGGTTAAAAAAGAACAGTAATGTCTGAAATTTAAAAAAATTAAATACTGTCAATCAGAACATCACTTGACTGGAGATACAGGCAATAATTTGCTTTTAATTTCAACATCCATGGTTCCTACATTGAAACTAAAATTGACACTGACAACCTTTGACCATCCTGACAGTCTCACTAAAATCAGTAAGACTATTGACTTGAGTGATAACACACGATTACTGCAGTTTATTTGGGGTTAATGATTTATACAGTGTAATTGTAAGCATGGAGTGTTTACATGTCTTTTTTGAAGCTGTGTGAAGGCACAAGATTTGAGGAGCTCGAGTGATTAGCAACACATCAAGGGAGGACGCTTGCTCACTTTCTTATTCATTTCCCTTTTCAGTAGCCCTGGACACTGCTTTGATATCCATCTTTGACACTGGGTGGACATCCAAGAAAAGAGAAATTAATTTGTTCAGAAAATAAAACAACAATTTCTTTGCTCACAGAATTCATCACAGAGCTTCCTTTCTCTTCCTCATTTGCTTTACAAAATCTTGACTTTGTTTAAACATCAACACATAGCATTTTGTCAAAGAAAACCATCTTATTCTCATTGCGAATGAGCAGCTCTGTGACAAGAGAACATCTGAATTTTTCAAAGAGGAGCAAGCTGTGTGTCATATATCGTTTAGCCACATGCTCCTATCTGCATGTCAGCATGGAATCTGTGAAAGGTTTCCAGCTGAGACTCAACTTTCATTATTTGCCCCCAGCTGAAGGCAGGAGTGGCAGTAGCTGTGGATGCTGTAGGCACAGGAGGCACGGTCCCGCTCCTGCCCGCGGTGCTCGCCCGCTGCCTGCGCGCTCGGATCTCTGAAGGAAAATGGATTTGAGCACAGCCTTGTTTTGAACGCGACGCCGAGCAGCTATCTGATACTACCTTTCATAACCTGTTCTCAGTAACCCCGCGCTGGCTTGCTGGAGGTTTCCTTTCCGCTGCGCGAGCTGCTCTGCTCCCTCCCTAGAGAGAGATGATGCGCTCCTGATGGTGGGCTCTTGACGCTGCCCTTCCCGGGATCGGGACTGTGGTTTGGGATGCAGACGGTAGCACCCCTCCTGCGATGGCTCCCTCGCTGCAAACGATGCGCTTGCTGCAACGATGTGTCCTGATCAAGTGCTAATTTGAAGTATTTTGAGCTAATTCTGAGCATCCTCTGTTATCTTCTTGTACCCTTTACAATTTCCTTCCATCCATTATGTTCCTCTCCCAGAAAGGCTGTGTTGGAAGAGCAGATTAAACCTTTACACAGGCAATTGTGAATAAATGTTTGTGAGAATTTACCACTTGTCAGCAGTTTTAGCTCATCTCTTGAAAAGCGCTGTCTGTGTGTGAAATACAAGTCACCATCGCAGGCTTACCCGGCAAGCTACACCTGTGGAGAAGTTTTCTTCTTCCTTTAAGTATATTGATTCTTCTTGATTTTGTTTTTTGTTTGCTTCCCCTTATTTGTTGTTAGCAAAAGCTGATAATTCTGAAAATTAGTCCCTGAGCAACAAATTGTGGGAGGGCTGGTTTGTCTCTGAAATAAGGCTCCAGAGCTGTGGCATCCAGACGTCGGCCGTGGTCCCACCAGCCACCACAGGCTCCTTCTGGAGAAAGGCATCTGCCAGACAACTTTTTTTTAGCATCCTCTTCAGCAGAACTAATGAAGGCATCTCCGTGAAGTTTTTTTAGGACTCATTCCCAGTAGCTCTTTGAACGAAAATACTACAGCGGCTGAGCAGCGCCTGTAAACCAGCCCCTGCAGCAGCCAGTGCCAAAGCAAACGAAGCGGCGCGGTGGGAAAGCACAGGGCTGCACCCCAGGGTGAACCCTGCCCTCGGCGAAGCCCTTCCAGGGGGCACTTTTCACTGCAATGTAAATTCTGTTTTACATTTACTTCAGAAACGCTGAATCCCCTGATACTCAGGTGCAGTTGAATCCCCTCTTGCTCGTCCTCATCAGTTGGCCGCCTCCTGGAAGAACACGCGACTGAACAGAAAAGAACTGAGGTAAGGTGGATATATGTTTATGCATTAAAAAAGCCATGCAGAAAAAAGAGACATGAGTCAATGATAAAGTAGTTGCAGAAAAGAGCACGAAAATAATCTCCGTGACAGCATCAACATCAAAGGCAGTATGTGATGAGAGGGAGGTCACAGAAAGCACAATTAGACAGAGATAAAAGCATACCTGGGGAGAGGGAGAGAGGAGAAAGCAGAAGAGCTCGGTCACAGCAGGAGTGGAGTTGACTCCACAGAGACTGAAAAGCCCCATCTTCCTAGAAAATAGTTGCAACAGGAAAACAAGCGTGCCTAAACCACCCACCTTTCTTCTTGGAAAAGAGGACTGGCAGGCAGATTAAAGCACAAGTCAGCCTCTGTGAACTTCCCTTGTTTTCTCTGCCACAGCCATGACAAGCATTTTGGTTGCGGTGGTACGTTTTTTGATACTTGCATATCTACTGTGGAAAAACCTCAACGAATAAAATGCAGGAGCCCGAGATGGGTTACAGTGTGCCTGTGCTCTTGCTGGAGCTTGCCTCGGCACTTCATTTTTCTGAAGCCAATAGCTTAAACCCCCAAATCTCGAGTGGAGGACGAGGACCGCGTCTGTGCTCGCAGCGACACGGCTTTGGGCAGAGGGCAGGCCTGATGGTGCAATGCGAAGTCCCCAGCCAGGCAGGAGCCCCGTGGTGCCGAGTCCCTGGAAGTCCCTGGAAGCCGCAGCCCACAGGGCAGTCTCCGACACCAGTGACTCCAGTCCCCGATGCACACCAGAAATGGGGATATGGCCAGGAAGGGCAGAACAGTTTGGGTCAACGCTGTGCAAAACCATCCCTGCCCAGTCTGTCAGCAACAAGATGGATTTGCTGAAAACAGCGACAGAGCTTTTCTGCAGTGAGAACTAAAATTGTTTAAAGAATATCTGTTTTATATGAGTCAGGAAAAAAAAAAAGAAGCAGAAGACTAATCTTATTTGTCAACATCAGCACAGAAGTAAGCACAGGAAAAAAATTAGTGAAGTCATGGTATCTGAAGGACTCAAGGGGGAAGTAGGAGGGGTGCGATCTAGGAATACTCGAATCTTTTTGCCAGAACTGTGGGTTGAACTTTCCTATTTAAATGTCTCTTTGATGTCTCTATATAATTAATTTCTAAGTTGGTCACCATGGCAGCAATGGCAGACTCGAATGGAAAAAGACATTAGCAAAGACGAGACTGGAGAGTAGCTGGATGCTGTTTTCGCAGTCTCTTGGTCTTGGCCCCGCCAGCTCCCAGGGGAGTGTGTTCCTCCGGCGAGGGCTGAGGGCCGGGCTGCGGGCATCAGGGCACCCGCTGCCTCCCCGGGACCCCCTCCCGGGGACGGGGCAAAGCTCCTCTCCCTCAGGCTGAGCTTAGGACCCCAGACCCAGTGTCTTGGCCAGGGAAGACCGACAGCTTTATTGCCATCTTGCCATGTTTCCTCCTGCTGCTGAGCAGCAAAGATAAATTTGCTCCCACAGTAATGCAAAACACCTGCTTTGGTTAATTAGTTGGCCACTGTGTAAGAAATAAGTGAACCTTCACTCTGTATGCTCCAAAATTCAGCATCTCCCTTTCCTTCTGTGCCTCAATAAATCTACTATTCAATGTAAGGCTGGAACTACAAAGTGATGCTGAATCTCTGCACTCCAAGAGGGAATCAAACATTTGTTACGGCAGTCAGCAGCGCGTTTATACGCATCTGCTTATAAAGTTTGCTGTTATGCTACCATGCTATCTAGCTTACTTTCATATTGCAGTGTCCTGCAGCCCACATAGCCCTCTCTGGCTGCTGAATATGGGAGATAAAGACTTGATATAGGAGAAATGCCCTTTGCAACTACAAAAACCTTCTGCTGTGCATTCTATGTCTAAAGACTGTAATACAAGAGTAACTTTACACAACAGTGATTGAAGGGATCAGTCTTAGCACAGCCCTGAATGTTTTGGTGGCTTTGCCATTACTGAAGAATAAAATAAAGTTGCAGCATTACAGTGTTGTTTAATATAGTCACAGCGATAACACTCTTGTTTGAAGAATTCTTTTTATAATTTATTTTCTGAGGTCACTCTGACTTGCGGCTGAGCAGCCTTTTCTCCTGCGTGCCTACCTGTCAGGGCTGCCCTCTGTCTTTCTGCGTTTACTGGTGCACTGAGCTCAGCCTTTCTTCTTGCTGCTGCTGTTCGTTCTGCATACGTTATTAATTTCATTAGGTATCTTTTGTTACTCACCACTAAGTTTGTTCTGGGTTTCATTGTTTACGATCAGTCCCCTGTTAGCAGCAAGTATCACAGATGACCGAGGCCCTTTCCATGGGCCAACCCACGGGTTGGCCGTGCCATGCTGCTCCTCCCAGCCTGCAGAGCAGCTCCCCAGCTGGCCATGGGGAGCCCCCAGCCTCGGGGACCCCCAACCTGGGGGAGCTCCCGGCTTTGCGTCCCCCCCTCCCCAGGGAGCCCCGGCGTGGAGAGCTGGGTCAGCCTGGCCGGAGAGGCAGCTGCCGCTGGACATCGCACTGCATCCCCCTTTCAAGGACAAAACACCCCCGGCTGGAGAGAGGAGACAGCAGACACCCTGAGGAAGAGCTGACTAGCCAGACATTCACTAAAACCGTACCACATCTGGGGAAATTAAGTTATCTTTGACTGGCTGATGACATTGCAGAAAGTTCCCCAGTAAGAGAACTAAAAAGCTGCCGTGGACTTGCGGCATCAGCCAGGGCAGCGTGGAGACAGATGTCATACCAGGCTCTTTCTCAAACAGAAGAAAAGCCCCAAGTCATTCCCGGAATCTTGTAGGGAAACGGCTGGCCGTGATACCAGAGCCTCCCCGTGGGGCCGTAGCGGGGACACCAAGGAGCGCCTCCTTGCCGACACCATCCAAACTGCCTGGCGGGAATGGGGCTTCCTCTTGCTCCACGCCTTGATGTTCTCCTTGAAGGAAATCTCTGGTGGAAGGATTTACATATGTCTATGTTAATACAAACAGAGAGTGGAAAAGGAAGTTTATGCTACATGGAAAGAGTAGAGAGTTTTCCAAATACGCTGTTTGCTGAGCCTTATCTAAATTAACCAGCCACACTTGGCCATCCAAGGAAGGTCTGGGAGAGAGTGCAGTGCAGGCATGTGTTCACAGGGCGTTGAGGAGTCCAGTGCTGCACTTAGATAAACCCGATTGAGATCAGAGTCATATGGGATTAGATAAATAAACTGCTTTCCTGCTCTAGAGAGAGGCTGGACAATCCAGTCATTAGGCTGAAGAGAAAAAAAACAGCTGAAAAGGAAGGCTGTGCCAGTCCTTTATCCATTTCTGATCCACGTTTAACAAGTAGAACAGCAGCGGAATTTCCAGACTATCAAAAATGTGTTTTCTGAGAAAGATGCTCTTAAGAGCAAATTATTGCGAGCATCATTTCCTTATTCCTCAGATGGGGTGGAGCCTCCAAGAATGATGTGGTGTGTGGCTCACGGAGCACGTTGTTATTGCTGATTTGTTTACCCGTATGCCCATCAGTGGGGCACCCGGGTGCTGCTGCGGCGGCTGGAGCCCCATCGCGAGGAGGGGCTCCCTGGGGCTCCCCGGGGGTCTGCAGTGCTGGGTCTGCTCCAGCACAGGCTGTTATTCACGTTTCTCGTAAGCCTCCTGTGACCTCACGGCTTGTGGTTTTCCTCCCTGTTCAGTACCGTAGGGGTGCTGCAAACAGCGAGTCCTCAAGCAGCCCGTTACACAGCCCAGTCGGGGTTCAAAAAAAAAATTTTGTTTTATTTAACTTTTTTTTATTTGTTTCTAGGAAATGGAAAAACAATTTTTATCAGAGAAAAATTTGTTTCCATGACCATCACAGTTTCTGCCAGAGGCAAGTGCCGTATCTCTAGGAAGTGAGGTTCAGCCAATTGCTCTTTTTGGCTTGCTTTTTTGTTTTTTTTTTTCCTAGATCCATTGTACTAGTTTTCTAATCTTTTGACGAATTTCAATGTAATTTGATATAGCCTGAAGCATATTAACCGAGTGCAGGTTTCACCGAGGAGGGGAGGCAGGAGGTCCTGCCGGGAGGACACAGCCGGCTCCGGACGGATGGCGGCTCAGCCCCAGCCTGCACTCGCCAGCCCGAGCTCGGTCCTCGGGCCAGGGGCACCGCCTCGTCTAGACCTGCTTTGCATTTAGCAGTCTGCGGAAGGGCTTGGGATTCACACGGTGATAATTCGAACTCCCAGGTATCGCGGCCAAACCTCAGCCCACCAAGAAGAAAGTGAAGCACTGAACTATTTACGTTCCAGTTCCTACGGCTATTTTTAATACAGCTTCAGAGACTTGCTGTATTATCCTTCCTTTTTAGCATCTGCTTCTTTTCTTAATCTCGTCTCATTTTCCCTGCCCTTTCTTTATCTTTGGATCAATTTATACCATCCTTTTTATCATGGTCTAATCAGAACGCACTTTATGATTTCAGATAAATGTAGTCATGGTAATTTTCCACTCCATTTAGGTCAAGTCAGGATGAAACAATTTTTTTAAAATCTTATCTAGTAACCACCAGAAATGGCTCCTTGTTAAACTATCTGTTCCCTTGCTTTTCTAACATTATTAGATTCTAATATCAAGTGTCAGTCTCCTTTTTGGGATTTTTTCAGGAAATCGGTTCTGTGCTGCCAGCCAGCCTGTAAGCCCTGGAAAGAAAGGCAGGGTGTCCCTTTTCTCTCCCCGCAGCACCCGCTGATGGAGCCCGTCCCCTCCCTCCGGTCCCACCAGCACATCTTTCCCATGATCCCTGCCAGCCCACAGCAGCTGCGTGGCCTCGGCCGCACAGCCAGGTGTTGGGCATGGCTCTTCAGCAGCAAAGATCCCCACCTCAGAGCGGGGCTCACCAGGCACCCACGCGTGGGCAGGGGCTGAGGGTGGGCTTTGCCGACACCGAGCAGGCAGCAGACGCCGTGGTAATCTGCACCAATCTGCACGGGTTTGGTACCGGCCCTACAGCATCCCCTTCGGAGATGGTCATGCTTGGGATTTGCCCATTTCGGGATGCCTGGGGGATGCCGTAGCGGATCTGGGAGCGGCGGCAGAGGTGGATGAGGAATCCCTGTGTCTGAGCCCTGTCCCAGCTGCACAAACCCAGGTTTTGGTGCCGTAACACCAGCGGTGGGGCCACGGGCACCTCCTGCCACCCTGCCCAGGGTTCCACACACTTTCTGCAGCCAGCAGAAAGCTGTCTCACTTTTCTGAAGCACTTCGAGCAGGAGGCTGTTATCTTTGGGTGACAGACACTATCTGAGCTTTATTAATATTACCCATAATAATATTATTCAGATTCAAGCAAGCTAGTGGAATGTTAACGATCTTTTCATTTGATATCACATAATTTCAAAAACATTTTTGTGCCAAATTGTCATACTTCTGCTCTATTTTATCCTTTCTCTGAGGACAGCATGGGTTCCAGCTTTGAAATGCAAATACCAGTCTCTGTGCTCTCGCTTCCCTCGCAAAGGTTAAGAATACATTTATCGTGCTGTTCCTGGCGGTCGGAAAAGGGCAGGAGATGGGGACCGAGACAAGGGCTCTGGCACCGCGCAGGTCCCAGCTCAGCCACAGCAAGCTTCATAACCATACAGGTTTATATTGGCCGGTTACATTTAGTTCATATTTTGTTTACACATGAGAGGTTGTTTTGATTGAATATTGTAGCTATTGGCAAAGATATGTACAAGCCTTCTGAACGTGTGTGAAGTTAGGGTAAAAGTGTTCAGGACAAACATTATTTTAAAACCTCAGAGTAATTAGTGTAGTTAAATATTTTAATTTTAAAACTGTAATACGACCACTGGCCAGTGGGCAGCGAAGCCCAGGGGACCCTTCGTGGAGGATGAGTTCAGCAGTTCGGCATCCTTTGGTGCCAAGGGGGCTTTGGGCGAGGGATAGCCCCCGGCACCGGGGGGACCAGGCAAACCTGCCCCAGCCTGGCGGCGTGCACGAGGGAAGGGGAGGGAGGCTCCATCTTGCCCAAGCAGCGCTAAACTAGCAGGACGAGTCTGGACGATGTACAGTGCATTGCTGCGGGATCCAACAACTGGATGTGCCAAAAAAGAAAGGTTTCTGCTCCATCTGTGGCAGCCGGGTGCCTGGCTGTGAGCACCCTCTCCCCATGCCTGCTGGAAGGCTGCAGGCATTCCTCAGCCATAAACCCATGTTTTCTTTTAACGGCACGTACAGATTGTTTTCGACCTGTCCCACACCCGCTCCCGCAGCCCGGGCTGGCACGTGCCCTGTGGGCTGCAGCGGTGTCTCCCACCCCTCCAGCCAAGAGCGTGGGGCTGGCTCCCTGCGGGTCAGCCAAGGATCAGCTGCCAGCTCGGAGGAGAGACGCTTCTGCCATCCCAACCAGACAGGCAAAGCCAGGAGAGCAAAACCAGGCGAGAGGAGAGCTGAAGCAAGCACGCCTGTCTAGGAACACATAGCAGCCTGACCTTCACTGGCCTTCTGCAGCCAGCACCGCCCGAAGGGGGCATTCACAGAGGAGGGACAGCAGCCAGCCCAAACACAGATCTGGGCTAAAATTGTCCTGAATGCATGAGATGCTGAAATTTTGAGATGGTGTCCAAGAGGCTCATCATATTCAGTCAAATCATCTCTCCTCTGTGAAGGATGAATACATATGTGAACTCCTCTAGAATAAAATCAAATCTGTGCTTCCCAGTAGTCTGCAGAGTTTAGATTCTGACGATTACACTATGGATTTTACTGCTTAATAATTAAAGGTGGCAGCACAAACTAGCACCAAGAGTGCTAAAATCAAAGGGAAGCAAGGGAAATTACTTGGTGATCCTTTTATTGGGCTCTAACAGATGTCAAACCTCAGCATAAAAAGCTTTACCTGTGTAATTTCTGCTTTCAAAATGAAACTGAAACAGAAAAGAACAGACTGCCTAGGCGTGCATTTCATGTCTTTCACTGTGTTATCCAAGACACTTCGAGACACCTCAGCAGCACAAGCCCCTCTTCTCGAGGAGCCGCCAGCCGTTACAGGATGAGGTGGCACAAGCATGGCTCACGGGAACTCAGCATCAATCGAACCAGGTCCTCAAAGACCATGCAAAGCTGCTGACAATTCACAACACTACCCGTTTTTCCAGTGTTTGTTTTAAAACACCCTTTGACTTCTGTGCTTTTAGACTGCTGTATGGTCGTGAGTTAATGCTTCTCTGCCTAGTGCTGACAGCCACGGTGTACGGCAGTTAATTAGGGCCCATGGCCGAGGCATGGCCAGCGCAGGAGCCAGGGCTGCCCCGCGAATCACTGCTAAATGAGTTCATGGATACTGGTGGAGAGCAGGAATAGGGTTTTTTAATTTTTAAGACGTTTGTGACTTGCCCAGGGAAGGCAGCTGAGGTAGGAGGGGGCTGCTACATCCACCCCTTGCCAAATTTCAAGTGTCCTGCTTTTACAGAAAGAGAGAATAATGGTACATTTCCTTATGGCTTTTAGCTCCTCTTGCCACAAAGGTGTCACTGACACTTAACGTGGGAAATGTCCCGTGACAAACCTTCCCATCAGGTCACGGTTACTGCAGAAGCAGCTCTATGGAAACACAGCTATTGTAAGAGCTGCTTTAATAAGTTTTGAGCAATTAGCTGTTTGGTTTGTTTTGTGCTTTAAAGGGGGAGAGGGGAAGTGTTTGTTTGGGTTTTTTAAGATTTTTTCTAGGTACAAGTCGGGAAGTAAACCGTCTTTAAAGAAATGAAGTGGACGTTATCAAGAGTATGGTGCTCTAATTATAATTACATAACTCATATTTCAATTTGATGGGAATATTAAAAGGATTCCTGGGAGAGTTTTGAGCAGTCTAAAAGCGCAACAGCATAAAACCCAATAAACCTTGCCTTCTTTTAGAGGACATTTCCTTAAAGGGACAGGTTTAGCTGCCAGAGCTGCAGTCTTTGCAGAAGTGCAATTTCCTCAAACTCCCTAAAAGATAAACTAACCTTCACAATAGAATTTTCTCGCAGCCATGTGATGGGATAATGATAGTTTTTACTGTTGTCAAGGCTGGAATCCAGAGGACTATGTGAGTGGATCCAATGCATAAATATTTTCAGTGCATGCCTTATTTGTGTAGAATACAAGATGTATTTATAGCCCTTATGAATGCAAGATGGATGTGAGTCAAGAGAGAGCTGTGTCTGTGCGGGCAGGAGCATTTGGCAATCTCCACGGCCATTTTGGAGGGGCTTTGGGGCGCAGGCTTTCCCCCATGGACAGCCAATGCCGTGAGAGAAATAATTTTGGAAATCTGCCCCTCTCTGCAGAGCTGTACTTGCATCTGTAGGGCCCCTTTGTGTGGCTCATACCCCAAGTACACAGCACGTTGCTGCCGTGGACAGGAGGGCAGTGCCCTGCACTCCTCCATGGGCACCCGAAAAGCTTGTGGCACTGCTGGCATAGCCCAGGGTCTGCGTCTCCTTGGCCCACGTCAGAGGACGAGGGGCGGTTGCTCTCTGCCCCTCTCTGCCCTGATGGCAGCTGCAGCAGGAGCCGGAAGGCAGAGCCCCAGCTGTGGGTGTGACGTGCCCGTGGTGGCGTGGGAGGGATGGGCAGTGTCCGGCAGCTCCTGCACCGGGCACCCGGGGTGGCCTTGGGTGAGGAGAGCGGAGGGACAGGGAGTTTATCTGGAGCTGGTGGAGGAGGCGGGTGGCCAGGCCGGCCTGCGGCCTCGGCACCAGCATGGCTCGTGGCATGAGGGTGGGGACAGGTCCCCGACAGACCCTGCGCTCCCGGCAGAGCCAGCGGCACCATGCAAAGCAGGGATGGACATGGCCTCCAGGCCCCAGGGGCATGTCGGGGCTGGGAGCGCGGGGCTGGGGGCGGCTCTGCCCTCACTGCAGTGCTGGGGCGGGACGGGGAGCACAGGGCTGCGGGGTGTGCGGCGTCATATGGGGGGAGAATTGCTGCTTCTCACAGGGGGAAAATGTTAGAACAGTATCACCCCCCATCTCACGTCCCTCTGTTTATTCAAAAGCCTTAACCAGAAGTTTCCCAGCCTGATTTCCCTCTGATTTCTAAATACAGCCTGTAGGAAATACTGCGTGTGCTCCCCAGGGGCCTGGAGGCAGGGAGGCAGGGAGGGAGCAGTGACAGGCCCCTGCAGGAGGTGGCTCCAACCACCCAGCCCAGCAGCGAGGGAGCTGTGGCCCCTCAGCCTCCGCGGCCCCTCAGCCCCTTGGACCTCTCGGCCCCTCAACCCCTTAGCCCCCTCAGACCCCAGTCCCCTCGGCCCCCTCGGCCCCCTCAGCCCTTTGGCTGGGCTCCCACACCCCCCTGGGCCTGGCCGGCATGTCCCTGTCCCACCCACTGGCCTGCCCAGACAGGGGAGGGATGGACTTAGCAGAGAGAGGAAGACAAAATGTTAAGGCTGTTTCGTTCCCACTAGGAAGAAAAAAATGCCCTTAATAATTGGGCTGTCGTCATCTTTTAGACCTTCAGACATTGCCATTTCATGACTTGGGTATTTTGTGGTTTCACTGTTTCAAACCCTGGAGCACTTTCTGAAAGAAATATATTTGGGAATCTTACTTTTGAGGACCGCTGGCATGAGCGTGGGATAAGACAGAGAAATCTGAGTAAATGCCCTGACTTTCTTCACAGCTTCAAATTTCTCTTTAATTTTTAGGTTTAATTGGATTTTCTAAGTTTCCAATCATTGTTCTAATATAACTGCAACATACTTACCAGGTTATTCATATTTATTTCTCCATGTATTCTCAATCTTGACTCAGTCCTAGTGATATTTCCTACCTGGGAAGGTACAGTCAATTAAAAGTCATGCTCTGAGGGTTGTAAGCCTTCCCAGGAAAATGTTGTCTCAAGCAAAATTACATATAATATTAAAGTTAAGGTGTTGGTTCTGTTATGATAATTTTTAAACAGAATAAGGCTTGATGAAGCATATTGCATAAATATAGTGTATTGTTTAGTATTCCTCAGCACAGAAAGGACACGGAGCTGCTGGAGCGGGGCCAGAGGAGGCCCCGGAGATGCCGGGAGGGCTGGAGCCCCTCTGCTGTGGGGACAGGCTGAGAGAGCTGGGGGGGTTCAGCCTGGAGAAGAGAAGGCTCCGGGGAGACCTTCCAGCCCCTTCCAGTCCCTAAAGGGGCTCCAGGAAAGCTGGGCAGGGACTCTGGATCAGGGAGGGGAGCCATGGGAGAGGGGGAACCGTTTTAAACAGAAAGAGGGGAGATTTAGATGGGATTTGAGGAAGAAATTGTTTGCTGTGAGGGGGGTGAGCCCCTGGCCCAGGTTGCCCAGAGAAGCTGTGGCTGCCCCATCCCTGGAGGGGTTCAAGGCCAGGCTGGATGGGGCAGGGTGCAGGGCTCACGGCGCACAGGTCCGGGGAAGGGCTGCATGGCAGAGAGGCTCAGGAGGGCTCCTGCATGCAGCAGCTGAATTGATGGGTAAACAAAAGTCAAAGTGGCATGAAGAAAGCTCTCCCTGGCAAAATGCTAGTAGTTGGTACACGTACTGACCTCATAATAAATGCTTTCTGGCTACAAAGAAAATGCTCACACAATGTTCTGCAGTTGTGCCAAGCCATCTATGCAAATTCTTGTGTTCAAGTTTCCTCTGTTTTCTCTCCCCGAGATTTTCCAGGCTTGTTCAGCCTATACTTAGTTCAAAAATGAGGAAAAAACCTGGCACTGGAATATTTGCCCCAAGGATGGGTAACTAGGAGTAAATATGTTGTTACCCATGTGAGGAACACAACTGCTGTGCATGGGGCCGGAGGAGCTCCCCAGCCGGTGGCGGAGGTGATGCATCCCTGGGCTGATGCTCGTGGTGGGAGAGGTGGCTCCTCTGTGCAGCAGGGACGAAGATGAAACCAGACCAAGGTGGGTCTTGCAAAGCAGGAGGTGAGGGTCCTCCGGGCGCTTGCGAAGGCTGTTCCGGGTCCCCAGCCAGTCACCGGCCTGGCTGCAGTCACAGCAATAGTTGTGGCACTGGAGGAGTTTGGGGTGCTGTCGGGACATGCTGCTGCCCCGTGCCAGGGCCACCCACCTTTCCCTGGTGTCACGGCTTTGCCAATCATCCACCACAACTGCTCCCCAGGAGAGGCACTGGTGACAGCATGTCCCACTCAGACAACCCAGGGCTTCTCCCCTGCACCCTCTGGTGCCTCCCCTCGATCCCGCCAGGGCAAGGCAGCCGGTAGCCGCAGTTTAGCATGGAGGGGCAAATCCTGAGAGCTGAAGAGCACTTTTGCCTGAGAGAATGTGATTTAGATTATCTATTTTTAGCTGGATCTAGTGGGAGTTGAAGGAGAGTGTCTTCCAGGAGATGCAGAATACCACGCTATATTGGGTGCCAAAATAGGAGCAGATGCTTCCAATTACACTTAAGTCACCTCAATTATAGAAAAATTAAAAAAAAAAATATAGTTACACTAAGAATATCTTTTTCTGAATTTAAAAATATTTGGCACTGAAGATTGTCCATGTTAAAGAGCAGTGACACTTGTGATACCAATCGGCTTTGGTGCAGTTTGCGACTCTTTGCAGAGTGCTGCTGCTGCTACCATGGCAAGACAGGCATGGTTTTGGAGGGGGTTTCACTTCACACTCCATCTTTGGGACAGTTTATTCTGCCTCTGTTTCCTGACATCAACAAGGTCGGTGGTGTATTAGTAGGTTCAGGAAAAAGTATTCTGTTAGACTTTATATTGGAATGTAGTCTCGTGCTAGTCCTAAATCAGGCAGTTTCACAAAGATGACACCAGATCACACTGTCCAGGTAACCAGAGAGGCTGGTATTAATTTCTGTCTTAGTAGAAATCCTATTAAAGCTGAAATCACCATAGATCATAGCAAGCGGTAACAGTCTGTAATACGCTTGGAGAGTGGCATCATGCCTATGTTCCAGCCAGCCATCTCCTCCTCAGGGGAGAAGAGCCCTCCCAGCTTTCTGGTGGTGCCTCTCCCGCCAGGCTGCAGCTCCCTGGGAGGTGGGAGGAACCAGGGAAAAGGAGCTCATGTTCACACTGCTACGACCAGTTCTGCAGGGAAACGAAGGGCTGGGATGGCACTTTCTCAGCTGCCAACTCATGAGTCATTATTTCCTTTGGCTTTCCTCTCCGACTAGTTGTTTCCTTCAGTCACACTACCCTATTTATCAGCTGGAGACAGACATCAAAGCATGGGGTTTCCACCCGCTCCTCCCGAGAGGGCAGGCGGCTCCTGCTCACGACACAGGGGTGCTCGTGCTCAGCTCCTCGCTCTGCTGCAGCGGGGAGCTGCCGGCACAAGGGGGGTCCACATCCCAGCCTTGTGTCCCCAGGGCCCCTTTGGCTCTCCTGCAGTCCCAACCCCACCTCCAGCACCCCCAGGAGCCAGGCTCCCCCGGGCCTCCCTCCTTCTGCTGCAGGCTGGACAGGCTCTTGACATTTTGGTGGACTTAAGGGGGAGAAAAAGTCATTCAGTCAGTGCTGATTTCCTAATTCAGTGTAACCTTTTCACTTCCAAGCTAAGGACAGCTTGACATTTCCTCTGCATCCCAGGGAGAGGCTACAAAGCCTCTCAGCTTTGGTCCTGATGCTGCTGCACATCTCTGGGACACATTGTGCATCATCAAACATTTGAAAAACATTAAATTAATTTTTAAAGCCCACATTCACCAGTGCACCCACTCGAGTCACTGTTGTTAAAAACCTGCAGTGCCTGCACCTCTGCTCTGCCCACTATCCACTGTGCTCCCTGCCATGGCTGTGAGATTTTATTGCAAGGGAAACCCAGAATGAATTCCCACCATCTTTCCAGGCTGTTCCCTCATTGCCTTGGTGGTGAATTGTGGGCACACACTGCCTTCATGTCTCTCATACCCCTCTGTGCCCTGACATGGTGTGAGCAGCGGCGGCGGGCAGTCCCACTGTCCCACCCATGCACTGGGTGGCGAGGGACCCCTGCATCTCCAGTTGAGACTGCTACCTTCCGTCTCCTTTGCTTTTGGATGAAGGAGCTGACTGCATTGGCGTTTCATATTTTTATTTTTTCATTTCTTGCAGGCCAGCCTTTGATGGGACTGAAACAAACACTACTGTCCCCAAAGACTTCATGTTACTCAAATGCCAGAGGGACTGTTATGGCAGGGAAAGAGGCACTACTTGTATCCATAAATCTTCAAAGATTCATACATAAATTTTGTAGTCATTTTCCAAGAAGAATGTGAATGGATGATCATGCTGAGAAGATGCAGCATGGCAGAGGTAACTAACAGCCACAGAAAATACTTCCAAGTGCCTTGGGCCACACTTTATTTCTGCAAACTGGGGACCAGCCAGTTTATTATGGTTCTTCACAGTAAGAGCAATAATTGCTTCCAGTTCCAACACGCTTTCCCTTCTTCTCTTTTTGTATTTTTCCCATTCTATATTGTCTATTATGGCTGGCATAAGACATGATTTACATCTTGGTTACTGCTTATGGGCCACACGAATTCCTAAGAGGTCACAAGCCAAGAGCTGTTCCCATGTGATGATGCTGTAGCCATGCTCCATGCTCGTTGTACAGACCACCAAAACTTGACTGAATTCATAAATAATCACTGACGGAGTCTGAAGCACATAGCTGTAGGGTTTATGCCATGTGCAGGAGGACACAATGGTCTTACTTTGTCAATACCATTGCTGAATTCTAAACTCCATGAATGCAGTATTTATGATCCTGTACCAGGTCTCCGAAAGCCAAACACACCATCTCCAGGATCCTGAGAAATCTCGGAGTTAAAGAGTGAAAATAAATCCTCCAACTTAGAACTTTTCTCTAAAACATCCTTTCTAGGATAGAAACAGAGGTGATGTGCATTACCCTTGGAGAGAGCACCAAAAGGAGGTCAAGTCCACTTACATACCACTGTGCAAGCTCTATGGGAGAAGGGGAAGGAAAAGTTGGCTTTCAGACATGGGCAAATATCAATCAATTTTGATAGCTTTCAGTGTGTCCATCGCCCTGCTGTCTGAGCACCCGCCAGTGACTTAGCACATGACCAGTAGCTGGTCTTTGTACTTCCTTCCCTATTGCTCTTCCCAAAGGGAAATACTATTTATCAAGGCAGAGAAGCCTTTGAAAAGAATGTCTTGGATGAATTAGGTTTCCTCTCTATGCTTGATTTATTGTCCCTAGATAATGTAACAGGAACAAGCTCTTGCCAGGCTCTCTCGTATGCTCTCAAGTATTGCCAGTGCTTAAAGGGATGGTGCAAACTTTAAAAGCATACCTCCACCTGAAAATTTTGCAGTTAGCATTGCTGCAAAAAGCAAAAGTATCTTTTTCCTTGAACAAAACTACCATGAGAGAGATTAAAGGGCTATTTCCCTTTCACTCTTTAGACACCCCTTTGTGTTCCAGAGTCAGTCTGTGTCTTGTTCCCTATTGATTAAATGGATCTTTTGCCCAGCAGTCGTGCACAGAAAAAAAAAAGGGAAAAAAAAAAAAGAAAAAAAAGTCCAAACCATACAGTTTGCAGAAAAACTGAGTAGGCTGCATTGTTCCCCAAACTGTTTGGAGTTGTTTCTCTTTTAATAACCACTTTTCAAGCTGACCGCAGCTCTTAAAAGTAGTTTTTGGATTAAAAAGGAAGGAAGACATCCCGGGACTTCATGTTTCTAATTATGCTCCAAAAGAGCTTTTAAATGACTTTCATGAATTTATACCCAAAGCAGCCAGTTATCTTGCTGCTCACACTGTTTTTATTCTGATACAAATCTATTCACTTTAATGGGGCTATTACTGCTTTTAACAGGCTTACATAAGAGGAGAATGAGACCCAGTAGGTGGTCTCTGTCTCCCATCTTTCCCTTGGTTTCAAACAGCTCCTGAAGGAAGAAAACCAAATTAGTTAAAATGAGGCCAAAAAGTCGCATGTGTCAGGGGAAAAAGGTAGCAGATGCCCATCCATTGTTTATTCTTCAGACCCCAAGCCGGGACCAAAGCGTGGTGGGCGCTGAGCTTTCAGAAGTCAAACGGCTCCCATCGGGTCCCAGCGGCCTTTTGGCAATTGCCTCACAAGGGAAAGGGGGGACGACATGGGGCGGGCAAGGCTGGGAGCCCAGCACCCCTGGGAGCCCCAGGGAGCTGACAGTAGCATTGGGGTTAAAAAGTTATTTCTAGTGATTGTATTTCCATGAAGGGAACCGTGTCCTTGTAACAACTTTTCTTTCGGTTGTTGTATTTAGAAAAAGGCAGTTGGCACTTGATCTTACCCGTTGCTGTGCTTCGCCGTGGTACTCACCAGTGACACGGTAGCTACAAGTAATCCATGTTTAAGGCTGATGCCACAGCTACTAACACACCATTTAGCCCACAAATACAGTGTCTTGGAGACTTTTTACAGTGTCTTGGAGACTTTTTACATGAAGATAGATGTAAGGTGTTAGATATTATTCTCAGATTAACTTTCACCTACTAGACTTCTTGGGAAAAGAAAAAACAGAATCATGAGAATATTTTTCATCTGGTTATCTATCTTTTGATAGCTACTGAAGAAGAAAAATACAGGTGTTTCTTTAAAAATGAAACCACAACTTCAGCTACAAGAAGGGCAACAAGCAATAATGTTTCATAAAGGAATTGAAATATATCTCTGCAAATAAACTCATGGTGAGATGTCTCTTCTGGGAGCTTCTTGGGGGGGAGGGGTAAGGAGGTATTCACTGAAAATAACCTGCATCTTGCCTCGGAGTTACTCCATTTCTCGTTCTTCCTAGTTGGCTGCTTTCGTGTCTCAGAGCAGGCAGAAGGAAAGAGCGGTGCCTGCCATCCGTGCTCCTGCCCGCCCCTCTCCCGCAGTCTCCCCGCCGGCGCTCGGGGAGCCATCAGGGCTGGAGTGAGCTAGGCTGCTGCCCGTCTTCTCCAGATACTTCGCGAGAAAATATTGTGCACAGCTCCTACTTCAGAGGATGAATAAACTTCTAAAAGCAATTTATGAGGTTTTATAGTTGTTAATTTTATTGCTGCTGTAGTGTTTGAAGTCTGAAGTGAAAAATTCTGTTGGCAGGGAGCTGCCTTTTGCACTTGCACCTCACCAAACAACTACGCTCAGCATTTATTACATGTTTTTGGCCAGACTGTATCTGTGAATAAGGATCGCACACTTTGTTTCAGGACTTGTCTTACTGACAACATGATTCCCAGTTACTAGGCCTGCTGCTAGGAAAAGCTCTATATAAACCTGCTCCATAGTGGGAGAGGCAGAGGAAGAAAAAGTTAACCCTTTAGAGGACTTGAAACTCAGCAAGAGAAATGTTTTGTTTTCACTTTGGCATGTTCCCTTGTTCTCTATCAATATATCTATATGGAAAGTCTCCATAGGAAGCGTTGTACCTGACATGCACTGTCTACCTGACCAGGAGCTGAGATGGGATGGTCATTCTCAGCTCTCATAGTCGCTTGCTAAAATGTGAATATATTGCTGTGACATTCAGGTTGGGTTTAATTCAGTTGCTGAAGGAGTTCAAGAGAGACAGGGAGCTACTGGTGCGAGTCCAGCATAGGGCAACAAAGATGATTGAGGGACTGGAGCATCTCCCTTATGAGGAAAGGCTGAGAGAGCTGGGACTCTTTGGCCTGGAGAAGAGAAGGCCAAGGGGAGACCTTATTAATGTTTACAAGTACCTAAAGGGTGGGTTGAAGGAGGATGGAGCCAGACTCTTTTCAGTGGTTCCCAGTAACAGGACGAGGGGTAATGGGCACAAGCTGGAACAAAGGAAGTTCCGATCCAATATGAGAAAAGACTTCTTTACGGTGAGGGTGACAGAGCCCTGGCACAGGCTGCCCAGGGAGGGTGTGGGGTCCCTTCTCTGGAGACTTTCAAGACCCACCTGGATGCAGCCCTGAGTGATGTGCTCTGGGCAATCCTGCTTTGGCAGGAGAGTTGGACTAGATTATCTCTGGAGGTCCCTTCCAACTCTGAAATTCCGTGATTCCATGAAAAGAACAGGCTGCTCACTGGTACTACCGTTACACCCACTGTCATCCCACAGGTGCAGGAGGCTTCCCCACTCAGGGGGAGACATGGAGCAGACTGATGTGGCAAAGGAGGAGTTCATCCAGGTGCTAATTAAGGAGCAGCTGTAGGACACCCAGGTGCAGAGGGGGCCCTGACGAGATGGGTAGTGAGAGATTACTTATGTGAGTGTGGGAGAGAGGGAGAAGGAATAGGACAAGAAAGCAAAGCAAACGCAAAGCAGGCAGGAAAGCTGGAGCAGAGGTCCCCAGGTGAAGGTCACATCAGGTATGTGAAGCTCCAGGGAACCACTAGGTGAACTGGGAGGGCTGGGAGGTGAATGAAGCTGGTGCCACCTCTTGCAGCAGGTGGCTGGTGTGCTCCTGCGTGGGTTGAGGACATACCCAGGCTGAAGTGCTCTTGGTCTGGTTTTCTGCGTACCCCGAGAAACATTCCTGACGTACAGAGGAGGTACGCCTGTGCTCCTCTGCACTAACCGCCCGTGTGTGTGCTCACCTCAGAGCAAACACGGGGCATCTTGGCACTGACGTGGAGGTGGTGTGTCTGCGCGAATCCCAAGGGAAGAGCGTGCACCCAGGTGTTAAGGAGCAGTGGAAACACTCTGGAGTCATGTCTGTTTACTTTGCACCACCTTGAGAGCCCTTGCACCTTGTTGGGTCTGGGTGCAGAGGGAGTTCAGCTCAAGGGCTTTGACTTTCCTCTCAGCAGCCTGCGAGAGGGACGTTTTCATCAGGGGCTGACTGCTCAGATGTTGCTTTTAACATGCAGAACTGTGAGGCAAAGGGTGACTCTTCCTTGCTGTTTTAGTTATGCTCTTCATGCAAAGTGACAAAAGAAAAGTAGGAGGGAGGTAAAGCAGTGCTAAAATGGGTTAGACAGCTGTGGGCCGTGGAACCTCGCAGTGTGCCTCAACAGCAAATTATCACGTAGCCCTGGAAGGCGATGCCACCTCGCTCCTCCTCATCCTGACAAGCGTGAGCAAGCCGTGGGACACAGGCGATGTGAGAGTCGGAGGCATGTGGCAGCAGCGCCAAGGGATGAGTGAGTTAACGGGGATTGCCCTCTCCGGATGGTTGGGTTTGTGCTGCCCACGGCCCCGGCAGCCCTAAGGCTGCCGCCTGAACTCCAGAGCTGCTGGGGGACGGGCCAGGTCACCCAGAGGTTCGTTTCTACAGCCAACAGCAGCAAAAGCCCCCACAACTCCTGACAAACAGTGCCCTTGGTCCAAATTAAATAATTCCACATCAATTTTGTGGGGTTTTGAACTCTGGGTTGTGTTTGTATACTTGTCAGTGAAACACAAAGGGGAAGAAAACCCCATACATATATATATATTTTAAAATAATGTTTCAAACTTTTCCCTCACCTTAGGACAGGAAACCAGCACGGGCAGCAGCAGACGGGTGCGCGAGTGGGGTTTGCTGACCTCCAGCTGCACAGGAGCATCTCCCTCGGCGTGAGCCCGGCGGGGTCAGTGGGGGTCGGCACAGAGACCTCGGCACGTGCTGGTGCTCCCGTGAGCCGGGGGGCTGTGACCCCCACTGCAACACGGCCCCTCCCGGCCGGGGGCTTCACCCACAGCACAGAGGTAAGGCAGCCACCTCCTTCAGCCTACGAGTCTGTTGCTATTAACAGCTCAATTCTTGTATTACTCTAAGGATAAGAATTACCTGGCTTTTAGAGCCTGAGATGGCATGAAATTAACTATGCTCTTAGGCAGCCTTTTTTACAGAGTGAAAATGCATTTCTTCAATCTTAGTCACAGTGTGAAATACAGTAATCTGAGAAAATTCTCTGGTTTTGTAACTACCAGCCAGTCATGGGGTTTGGTCTGTGAAAAGTGCACTATATAAAACATCGGTTAAATACATGTTTCTTTTTTTGTGCCAGAGACATAAGCGACGCTTTCAAATATGATTGTTAAAAAAAAATGTTAAACAGTTGTTAAAAAACAAACCACAAAACAAGGGTACTGGCTTCTTGGTGTCATGCTGCCACGGAGCAATCACCCCTGGTCCCTGGTGGGGAGCCCCATGGCCATGGCACACCGTGGCAAGGGAAAAAGCAGCCTTTCCTGAGGGAACTCGGCATTTTCCAAAAATGTCACTCTGTCCAGGCACCCCAAACGGCTGTGGGGTCCATACCTCACGCTTCTGCCTTCCAGTTGCAAAGCAATACATTATGCACAGCATGCAGTGCACGCTGACGTTTTTTGTGGCTGAAAAATGGTGTATAAGGTGCCAGGTGCTCTGGACGTGAGCTGCAGCATATTGTGCTGTAGTATTTCCCTGCGCAGTCTCTGGAGCAAGGCTGCTGCCATCAAAGCTCCAGTTTGGAGCTCCAGGCAAAATTCAGTATGATTTTGCAGAAAGTGAGCACTCCCAGCCTTTCAAAGCACACGCTGAACACAGTAGCCTTTCCTCCCGATAGCAAGCAAGTTGTTCTAATGGCTTGTCAGGTCATTTCTGAATCAACTATCTGCAGTGGTTTTGCAGAAATATGATGTAAATGCACCCGAAGTAAAATCTATGACAAACTAATTTCTCACCCTGGAACATTAATATGGAAATACTTTAGCTAAAATTCAAGCCTAAATTGCTGGAGGGAAATGTCGATGGCAAACCCCACTGCATTACGCGGAGAGATGAAGACGCCAGGAGCACTTCTGGAGTAGCTGCTCTGCCTCAGGACACCATAAATGGCAGTGACAAGTCTGCGCTGCCGCCGCTGCGGTGCCGCGGAGGCGCTGCTGGTGGGCTCTGCGGCCGTGCCCTGCGCTGTGGAGGACGGGCAGCGAATCCCAGCCCGGCCGCGCTGCCCGCAGGTGTCCCCGGCTGAGGAAAGCCACGATCACTCAATCACCAGGGTGTGAGCGCGGGGCAACCTGCCCGGCAGCGGTGTTAGCCACCTTATTGCATTTGGAGCAAACATTCAACATCTGGGTCGGCTCCAGATTTCTTTCCAATGAAGCCCGGCGGGCCACTGAGATGGACTGGGATAGTTTCTGCTCTCTGACAAGGCAGTTTTTCTTTGACTGGAAAAATCTAAAATACTAAATTTACACAGGACTCCTGGCTATGCACAAACGTTAACCTTTGCATACGTACGCAGGTATAGCGTGAGGAGAGCACTCACCATGTAAGAATTGGCTGGTGCGAATGTTTGCAAACAGGGAATAATAAAGAAACACAATGCTGACTAATGAAAGTCATTCAGAATTAGAGCAAACATTTGTGAATGCTGTTTGAAGCAGTCTATTGTCTGCAGTATGGCTTGAATAAATAGTTAATCTTTGGCACACAGTTAAGCTATAGTACTTTAAATAAAATGATACAACTGAACCTGAACAGTTCATTGACGTTTGCTCTCAGGATCACTGTAATTTCTTTTTTTTTTTATTTTTTAAAGGGATCCCTGCTGCCAGGCTGAGGTTTCCCACACAAGCTAGCATCAGCAAGGTCCGTAATCCTGTTGGGAGGAGGTTTTTGAGGCTAAACCAGCAGCTGCAGTCAAACAGGAGTAGTTCTGGTGGGTCTCCTTCAAAGCGTGTGTCGCAGTGCCACGGACGGGGAGGATCCCCTGCCCGGGGAAACCTGATCGCAACCCGCCAGCTTGGCTGGGTGCCGCCGCGCCATTTGCCTGCCTCACACGGTCCAACGCGCGAGCGCCTCGCCATGCGCGTCCGTCCTCCGCTTCGTCCTCTGCCGCACGTTCGGCTCCACCGTCTCCCAGAGACTCACTTCCTCATGGCTGCCCAGCCCCCGTGCTATTAACAGGATTTAGCTAATTAGCTGCAAGCAGTGCTGTTCTCCCTCAGCAATGTAAAGGGCTTACTATTTTTATCTGACTCTGGATGTTTTTGGTTCCTAGGGGATTAAGGTCATAGGGCACATATTTATTCAGATGCTGGAATTCTGACATCGTTTTTCCATTACTTGGTTGGGAAGGAGGAGCCTCAGCCTTTCAACTCCTCTCCTTCCCCTCTGGCTGCGCCCCGGGCGCCTGCTCGCCCTCCCTCCCTCCTCGCGCGGGGAGCCAGCTCCTCTGAAACGAGAACGTTTTCCACTTTCACTAGTGGTACGGAGGCATGCTAACCAAACATCTTATTTTTAAACACAAGTGGTGTCCAAGGGAGCGAGGGAGCCGTGCAGTCACTTCATTCAATGCGCCCTTGTTTATCTGCAAGCAGGAGAGTTTATTCTAACGCATTTTTGAAGCTATTATTTCCATATGTTGCTTGAAAACAAGGATGCTGCCTTGCAGGACATTTTAATTTTCCTTCAGAAAAATTCTGCATGGGTGCAATCCTAAAAAGTCTCCACAACCTGAACATATAAACTTACAGTATTTCAGTAATTCCAGTACTTTGAGGTATAGCCTGAAAACAATCGCAATACAAATGCACCTCTAGTTAACTGAATCATACTATATACAATGCCTTTAAGCTGGACTAATGAAAAAGAAATAAGTTTTCATCAGTAGTTTTAAAAACAGGGGAATCAAAGCATCTTTTTAACAGTCGTCACTACATGGACACTCGTATTTCAGGACTGGTTCCCTGTTGGTGCTTAACTGCAGTTAGTGAGGTGATTAACTGCTGTCAGTTCATTTGCTTTCTGGGGGAAAAAATACATGTTATGAAGCATTTTCTTCTTGCGTGTGGTATTTTAACATCCATATGGGATACAATAATACCCAAGTGAGCAAGACTCCACTTCAGAAATGCACTTCCTGCAGAAAGACAGTGAGATCCTTGATGAGCCCCAGATCCTGTAGGAATTTCTTCACAAGTCTCAAGCTGGTCCACACAGTTATGCCTTCTGCTCTTAATTTAAAGCTTTACACATATTACCGTCCTCTCTGCCAGAGGAGCATAGCTGCCAGTGATGATCTTCACCTCATGTGCATCGATCTGCTGGTTGTGTGGCTCTGAGCAGTGGAGGGCCTTGCAAGAAGAATGGAGATCCCGAGCTTGGCTTGATGGCAGCTTCCCATCGTCTGTGAAACACGTCGGATGGATGGGCCGTGCTGCTGCCACCCAGATGAGCTATGCCGTAGGGTTCATCCCCAGCTGAAGTTCCCTGCAGGCTGATGGCTCCGTGCTCAGGTAGGTTGCATTGCTGTAGCTCAGGTAGAAGCAGCCATGCGTACAACGGTGGATGTCTCTTTGTCTGCGGCAGAAGCAGCGAGGGCTACAGAGCAGGGATGACTCTTATCCTGCTGAGTAATGGTCTGCGTCAGCCTCGTGAGGAGCCGAGTGAAGCTCCTTAGCTACAGACTGCATCGACCGCTGCTACTGCACAGACCTGGAGACACCAAAGGGTTGAGAATGTTTTCACAGTGGTTTCCCTTCCCTCGGTCCCCTCCGCAGGGCTGGGCTGTCACCTCCCCTCGTCCCTGAGCGGGTGCTGCCCGTGCGTGAGCACACGGTGGTGGCAGCAGTGTGGGGAGGCCGGGGAAGGGCGAGAGCTGAGCCGTGTGCGTGGTTTGGGAGCCCTCAGAGGTGGATGGGAGGCCACGCTGATTTCTGCTGGGGCCGGGCAGGGAGGTGCTGGGGTTGTCCCGGTGCAGAAAGACCCCCGGAGAGAGCCCTAGGGTGGCCCAGCGGCTGTGCTGGCAACCAGCGGGGGAACGTCCTCAGGCCTTCCCACAGAGCAGCCACTCGGTGACTCTGATGGCTCCGAGAACGGGGATTACCCCGGTGCTGGTGAGTCACCGGCAGCGCATCAGATGTTAGCGTTTAGTTTGTCTTTTGTAACACAATTTTGGCTGAGAATCTGAAACCCCACCAAGTCATAGCTTAGACCTGGTTTTCTGTTCATGCTAAGCTCATCTTCAGCGGTGAAGTAATTTATAAATTATGACCCCTCTCCTCCCATCTTCCCACGTAGTAAAGCACAGAGGTCAATGGTCTTCAAAGCCTGCATCAGTTCTGAGTCTTCTTTCATCCACACTGTAAAATGTGCTACAAACAAAAATTATTGGGCAAAGAAGGCAGAGAAATATGGTACACATTTAACAATAATATTTCTATATAGAATTCCATAGTGTATTGAATCTATTTAATGAGTTTTCTAGATTAAGCTGAAGTCTAGGGAATTTTTATTATAATGCCATACCCCGTAAAAATATCTACGGTCCTGTGAGAACAGAGACTATATTAATCTATTTCTTTAATGTTAGGTGATTAGGTAATAGACTTTCTGCAGTGATCATATTGACACTATTACTTCTTGTGTTATTCAGCTAAAGAAAAGTTCTGTTCTCAACGCCTTCTCCGTCCCAGCCCCATGACAAAACAGGGGTAAATGCAGGTGGCTGAGTAATCGATGGAGTATATCCTGAATACAATCCCCATTACGAACTACAGATGACATTTATAATTTTTACCAGTGCCTGGGCAGACGGCGAAGGGATGGAGAAGACCAGGCTCCTAAGGAACATTCGCACTTTGCCACCCCACTTCTGTAACGGGCCCAGACTTCGTGTCTCTCTCCGGCTTTTGCCTCTGCAGGAGCTGTGGGGAAGCACATCGTGGACCCGGCCTCCTTCCGGCCGTTTTCCAAACGCAAGGAGGGTGCACATCCTGACCACGATGTCCCACCCAGTGCTTCACAATCCAGTGCTTCAGGTTTGCTTAACAGATTTGAGGAAAAATGATTTTCTAGAAAAATCTGGGTGTAGAAGAAGAACAGGATTTGTTATGCTGGGGTACCTGAGAGTTCGTCTTGGGCAGCAAAGGGTTAGGAGCCCGAACGGAGACAGCAGAATTGACCTAATCACAGGGACACACACCCAAATTACATCATATTTCTTGTTTAAAAGAAATAAAATTCTGAGAAACATTAAGTGGCTTAAATTATAAATGAACCGGTTCCCTAAGTGGGATCTGTGTATGAGCTGTTTGCTAATGAAACCGGGAAAGCTGCAATTACCTTGTACGTGCCCACTGTGAAAATACCTTGGGAAGGGGCTGCGGCAGCCCCACAGATCCGTTACGGAGCAGCAGCAGCCAAGCCGTGTCCCCGGTGCCCCCCTGCAGCGCCCACAGCGGCACGGCCCCCGGGCTCCCCCGCGGGGCTCGCGGAACGGGCCGGACCCTCCCGGGGCAGTGGGACCCCTCTGCGGCCCCGGCCGCAGCTCCGGTTCGCAGCTCGGTGGCATCGCCCGGCGCGTCCCGCGCTCTGTAAGGTGCTCCGCGGGGGGGTCACCCCGGCAGGGAGCAGCCCCCGCGCACCCCCTGAGCCTCCAGTGCCGCCCGCCTCCGCTCCGGTCCTACCTCCGGGGCAGGATTTGTTTAAAAAACAGAAATAAAAAATCCTGACAGTCCTCCGCAGACATCCAAACACAATTCAATAATTCTAAATGACCAGAGGACGGGTAATCCTTCTTATGCTGAAAAATGATGGCCTTCTGGGATGAGGTTTTTAAAAATTTTCATTATGAAATTGCTTAGCGTAAGTTGTTAATTCTCTCGGTGTGCCACCACACAGCTCACAGGCCCCCTGTGGTTTTCTGTTCTTTTCTTTGTTTTTAGGGAAAAGTTTGTTCTACCAGGCATCAATTGGCAATATAATAAATACAACTTTTCAAAAACAATATACACAATTGCATATATTGCAATAGCTATTTTATGGGTATATTCACACTTAACAAGCTGTGCTTTCTCCTGTTACTTTTTTCCACACTAATCCCATGACGCTGTCATCTTTTGGGGTTTTTGTTACCGTTTTACATGAAAACGAAGGATTGATACCACAGAGTTGGGTGTTTCTTAATATCCCTGAACCGCTCTTTGTCTGCTGTTTCAGGAGAGTTAGCTGAAAGAACTCAGCTTTTCTTTTTGCTCTGTACAAGAGCTGGAAGAAATGGTATAGTTCACAAGTTGTCTCAAGGGTTGATATTGTCCTCTGGGAGATAGTTCTGCAGGAGAGCAGTCGCCGGTTACCTGCTTATATCCTGCTGTCTCTAGTCTGCTCTGAATATTTATAACTTTCCATATCACTTCTTCATACACATCTCTAAAACCTTGTAGTTAGAGACGTTAAAGACGAAACTTTAGCAGTGAGAAAACCCACCTGGATCATCACCAGCAGCCAGTGACATAAAGCGAGGTGTAATTAATTGTGAGTGATCTCAACAGAGTGGGTGGAAGCTGCAACCGAGGTGCCCTCCGTGTGCTGCGGGATCCGCGGGCGCCTGCGGAGCGCGGTCCTGCTCGGCAGCCCTCTGCCCCGGCCGGTGCCCTGTCTCCTCCTCAAGTGTCTGTGGCTGCGGCACTTGAACTCCGGCAAGGTAAAGCTGGTTGGCTTTGGAGGGTCGGGTGTCCTTCCTCTTTCACTACCGTGATGATGAAAGTACTTTACGTACTTTCTCACTTTTGTACCAATAAGGATGTTGGAGATGGAACATTACTTTCACCTGCTGCCTTACAGAGGATGGGGGAAAAACTGCAGGTTTTCCTCCTTATGCCAAGGACGAGTCGGGCAGGTCGGGCGCTGTGCTCAGCAGCGCTGGGGTCCCTGCCCGCCCCAGCCTCTCCGTGGCCCTGTCGGCGACAAGCCGTGGATGCACGAGGGCAGATTCAGTCCGTGAGCAACATGTCGTGGGGCACTTTTCTCTGCTCCTGAACATCAACAACCTCATTAGTTTTCCCAAGCCTGAGGAGGTTTGGACCTGGGACATGTGAAGCAAACCCAGGTGAGTCAGAAGAGTCACACATTTATTTACTAACGTTCTCCATGCGGAGGGAAAGCCCCGGTACCGCCGCATCGGGAGCCCGGCGGCTCCTGGTGACACCTCTGCCACTCAGCTCCACCACCTGAGCGCCGGCACACGCCGCTGTCCTGGCGGGGAGCGGGGTCTGGAGCACACGGGACAATGGAAACCAGTACGGCAGCTGCTGCATTCATTGCCGCATTGGAATAAATTACCACTCGAGCCATATTTAAACTGAATAAATAAATGGTGTTGCAGCTTTCCAACGCTCCAGGCCCAACCATTCCTTATTCCTGTTGTTGGGAACGCGATTCCCTGCCTCAGAGCGTGAGCAACGCTGGGAATGGCAGCGTCCTCCTACCTGCCGCTGCCTTCAGGGGGCCAAGGCCACGCAGCGGGGAGTCGTGGTGCTCTTCTCCAGCAGCAGCTGAGTGGCACTTGGGGATGAAACACCCCCCCACGTCTATACAACGGTTTAGGATTTCCCAGGAAGTGCTCCCGAGGTATGGCTGTTTATGAGCTGTACAAAAGTAAATACTTGCGTGGCCTTTAGCACTGGAACAGCAGAGCAGATGGATCTATCCGGAGCTAAATCCTCATAAGGGAAAGAACTATAGGAAGAGAACAAATATGAGAAATACAAAGAGTTGGAAGACTGTACATCTTTTATTCTGCAAAAAGGGTAAAAGCAGAAGTTGCAAACACAGTTTGGGGGGAGGGCAGTTTTTAGCTTCTACAATAATATTCAGCGTGCCTTAAATTTAAGGACAAAATTCTCCGCTAATCTGTATTTGGTGAGTGACAAACACCAGAAGAACAGACTATTAAAAATTTCTAGGTTAGGCTGCACCCCAATTATTATGGGAATTCAGTTAAGTTTCATGTGTCAGTGTGCGTGATGCAACACCACAAAGTCAGGCAGAGATTAAGGACCCACCGGAAGCTGAAGGCAGCACTAACGCTGCTGTAAGAGCACGTGTGGAATGCCTGAGAGGGCAAACCAGCAGCGTAACGGCAGAACTAAGCCTTAATGAAACCCGTTATTAGTCAGCAGCCTGAGCGGCCTTACATCAGGCTCCAGGAATAGAGAAATGGACGTACCACTGCCCCCGTGTTTAGATCCAGATCACCCGTGGGCTGCCCGTGCAGCGGGTAAACCCCTCTGCCAGTAGCCTAACAGTGCTAATCCGGGGAACGCTGCGCTGAAATACATGTTGGAAGAAGAAGAAGAAAATCACTCCTTCGCCCTATCCCCCTTTTTCGTATTGGGTAGTTGCAAAGTCTGCAGAGCATCCTTGTGCTTCGGAGCGCCTCGGTCCAGTAACAGCAGTAACGTCGCTGGAGAAAGTTAGAAAGTAAGGAACACGTAGCGGTGATAATTAGTGCAACTACATTCAGTAAATTCCGAATGTCATGGCACAATGAGCGAGTAAAATCATCATACAGTCACAGAATCCCAGGTTGGAAAGGAGCGCAAGGATCAGCTGGTCCAAGCGTTCTTGGCAAAGCACGGTCTGGACAGGACAGCCCAGCACCCTGTGCAGCTGGATCCTGAAAGTGTCCAGTGTTGGGGAACCCACCACTTCCCTGGGGAGACTGTTCCAACGGCTGATGGTTCTCACTGTGAAAAATAATCACCAACAGAAATTTAAAAATAATAACCAACACCGAATAGCAATGGGTTTTTGATAACTTTTCTGCAGCTGCCTAGACTGGAGAACAGCCGATACGTACCACGGTTACGGGGTAAATGTCATAAACACCCCCGTGGAAGAGCCCAGGGGAGTGGGCAGCTGCACCGGCTTCATCTCGCACGGATTCAGGGGGGAGGAACGGGGAAGAGATGGCCTCAACTCTCTGTTCTCTGGCAAATAAAACTAACACAGCTGAAGGTGATCACGTACACGTGATTATTGGGATGAGCTGACGGCCGTGCACTTATCCTCTTGTTCAAGATGCTTTTGACACAAGGCTCTTTAAATAGCTCTATATTATTTAAAGAAGTCGTCTCATTGGCGCTGGTACGGCAGTGCCTCTCTGAGAGGCCGTGGCTCATTAGCTGCATACCTTGGGCTAACACATAGCTCTTTACTGGCTGGTAAGGCGTGTTGCCTTCAACTTGCCCCTCGGCCAGCAGCAGGGAACTGCAGGGAGCCGACCTTGCGAACGCCACGGGCGGGAGCTGCCCCAGGCTCGGGCCGCGGCCCCGGCCCGCTGCGGATGGGAGCCTGGCCCCGGCTGGCTCGGAGCCACCGAGGACACGCTCGGGAACCGGCCCCCGCCACTAATGGTGAACCCGCCAGCGTGAAACGGAATCTGTGCTCATCACAGCGAGCTTCCCTAACTTCCCCAAACAAGAGATTCTTAAAAAAGAAAAACTGGGGCCATCGTTTCTTGTTCTGTTTTTTTATAACGAACAGAATGTGTTTTTCTGCAATTGAGACATTTTCTCTTCGCAGTGCCATTGAGTACAGGAGGTTCCTAGTTGAATTCTTTCCTCATAAAAATGTTCCTTTTCTGCAGATCGGCGTGACGAAGAAAGAAAAGCTCTGTAAAATCTTCCTATCCCGACATACAACTCATTATTGTATAGATTTCCTAGTGCGATTTAAACTGCCCGTGTCCACCACGGACGTGTCAGGCCGGCCAACCTCCCACCTGGGGACGGAAGGGGTTTTCGTGGTTGTGGTGTCACTGCTGGTTTATTTCAACTGGACTTTAAAACAGGCTTAAAACAGCTACACTTGGCAGGGGCCGGCACCTGGTACCTGGCTCTTGAAGAGGCCGAAACTGGTAACCTAGTCTGATAAGCAGAAAGCCAATACTAAGAAATAAAATATGCTCAAGAAGAACTTGCTATTGTTTTAAGTGATTTTTTTTTCTGTTGGGTTTTTTTCAGTGTGTGTACTTTGATTACTAATTACCTTTTTTCTCATATAATGTTGGCATTCGTATTTGAATCCCATATAGACTAATTGATGCTAACTTTCTTAGCCAAAAGATTTATTATTATGATTTTCTAAGTGTTCTCAAATCATTTTGTGAATCTGAAAGATGCTGGACAACCCCGTCACGTGGTTACCGTCAGCAGCTGTGCGCGGGTGGCGTCCAGCTGAGGACAGCAGTGACTCCTGTGCGCGGGACCCCCCCCCCGCCGCGCTGCTGGGGCGCCACGAGGAGCTCCACGTGCCGGGGGTGTAACCTGTGCGCCAAAAGCGCACTAAGAACAACTTCACATCATGTGCGTGCTTCTCTGGGAGTTAGATCACAACAAACGGTGCCATAGGCATCAACGTGAAACAAAAAGCTGAAGTCTCTGGTTTATATTACCATTTTCCTGTGGTACATGTTCTGGTTCTCACAAACATCAGCGTTTGGGGATATTTTATACAGGGCGCTGGAATCCCGAAATAGCGCGTAGGTGTTGCAGAGAAAACTCTGCAGCTGTTCCTTGTGAAAGGAGGGGGTTTATGAGCCACTGAGTTTTATTTCTGCGCACACCAGCGCAGTTCAGATCCTTATAACCCTGGACTTTGTAACTGCCCGGTGACAAACCCGGTACTGCAGCTCAGGGCAGCAGCGAAGGTGCAAACTTCACTATTTGCACTTTCCTCAGCTGTTGTGCCGCCGTCTGCAGCTGCGGAGCGTTTCCCCGGCCGGGCAGCGTCGCGCTGCGGGAGCCGCGTCGGGGGGAGCCGCGGTGTCGGGGGGAGCCGCCGCGGCGGAGGGTCCCCGGCAGCACATCAGCGTCCCCCGCGCTCCTCGGGGACCCTCGAGCCGCGCGTGCAGGGCTGTAACCCTGGGTTCCCCGACACACCGCCCCCAGCCGCTTCCCTCTCGGAGAGGAGATAAAACACAGGGAAAATGTAAAAGCAAGTGATTATAGAGGCCTACTGAAAGGAAATGGATCTTTAAGGGTTGGGCCTGAAGAGCTGCTTTTAAGTGCTCTTTGAGGTTTTTGCTACTGCCAGGCTTCTCTGTTGGGAGCAACCGTGGGACTCCCCATTCACAGTGCAATCCTGGAGTGCCTGGGCTGGGCATTCATCCCAACACCGAGCGCGCCAGCTTTCTGAAGGGCAAAACTCTAATGACAATCGAACACCTCAGTCCAACTTCTGCGGCCCTCGGGCAGCTGAAAGAAACAGAATCTCACTGAAGATACTGGTCTGTGAAAGCCTTTCTGTTCTGATTTACTCCCACCCGGGGCGCTGGGGACGGGGCAGTGGCACAGACCCCCGGCACCGTGGGGAGCATTTTGGGGAAAGGCTGCCGGGGGCGGGGAGGAGGAGGAGGAGGATGGTGCTGGTGCTTTTCTTCTTGCCAAGACAGGTAACTGCAGCGGAGCCGAGCAGCACGTGTGGAAACGGACTGAAAAACAACAGCACAGCCAGCGTGCAAAGGCAGACCAACCCATCTGACATATGGAACGTTTGGCTTGCTAACCTCAAGAAAATTTAAGTGTAACATCTGCATGTAATTTACTGTAGACCTGGCTGAACAGGGCGATCACCTGCCCGTGGATGGGCAAGGCAGGCCGAGAGCCAGCCACGGCGGGCGAGGCGGCGGCTCTGAGACCCCTGGGGCTCCACTAACAGCTCACAGGACACACGCGTGTTCATCTGCCATCTTCCAGACAGAGCACACAGCAGGTATTTGCTGAGCTATTAACAGCTTGGATGTGTATCAGCTGTAATTTCAGTGCTAAAAACTGATCAGCTGCAGCTGTGCAGAATCACAGCAAAGCGCTTTAAATACAAATTGCAGTGCAGGTGTGGGGTGTTCAGACAGGAGCCCCCCACTCGTCCACAAAACCTGAACAGCTCGTGGGGCCAGTCCTTAGAAATGCTGAAAGGTATTTAGGCCCCACAGCTAAGCGGAAGCTGCAGACTGTAAGGGGCAACTATTTTAAGGAGTTGTTGTTCACCAGAGAGGTGAATTCCAAACAGCTACAAAGATATTTTTAGTTATACAGGAGTTTGAACGTTGCCAGAACACAGATGCTGAAGTACGCCTCAACGTTCTCATATCATTAAGGTGCCCTGCGATGTGTGGAGAGTTACCTCCGCCATCGCTGTCTTCTCTGCTTCGACACCAGTAACAGCCACAACAGTCCCAGGCCCAGCTGGAATTATTTCAGATCAAATGTAAGTATTTTTTTCATACCTGTATTTGCTGTTTTCCCTTCATTTCTATTAAGGGAATCAGTATGTTTTCCTCTGTTTACTGCACGATTCAAAGTTCATGATGTGACTGTTCTCTGCTTGCTCAGTTGGAAATATTTAGGAATTGTAGTGATGCGCCTGCTTGCGGGATTCCCTCCCTCCCTCCCAGCCTCCAGCGAGGACTGAGGAAAGCTCTGGTGGGTGCGCAGGCGATGAAGCGGCTCCTCCGACGTGTGCGCAGCCACCTCCGAGGCCGATGGTCCCCGTCAGGGCCCCCAGGACACGGATCCTCATCAGCCCAAACGCCCCCGAGCAGCCCCAGGTACAAGGGAGGCCCAGTGACGACCAGTGCTCACCTGGACCGATTCCAGACACTTCAGGAATTACACTTCTTGGACAGCTGTCCTGGACAGTTACTGCAGCAGCTACATACTATGAATTTTAATTTTTATGCACAAAATATCCCATAATGGACAGCAATAAATTTCTGTTGAGAAATATAACTGGAGCTATTTCCAGTTCAGAAGAATTTCCAATGACTGAAAAACAAACAGAGGCCGTGTACCTAGCACAGTGCCCCGAAATCCGCGGGACTCGGTCTGACGCACTTTGGTTTGACATCAGCCGCCCCCAGTCTCACGCGCGGATTCGATACCCGAGTACCAGACTTGGGGTCTTCCACCTGTGGCTCCGGGACCACAATAAATTTAGGGTGCAGCCACTTGTGCGACCCTTCCTCACTTCCAAAGTGGGAACTAAAAAAGGGCAGTGACAACTCCGAGCCCATTTCCTTCAAACTGTGTTTTGCCGTCTAGAAAGTACAAAATGGCCCATTTAATCAAATGCAGGGACAGGCTCGCAAAGCCCACTAAGATCCATCTCCGAAAAGAACAAGGTCCATCCCTCAGGGTTATAAAAGGGCTTTCAGGCAGCAAATACTACATTGCATTTAAGAGTTTTAATCTAATATAGTTTTGGGGTTTTGTTGTTTTTCCTGCCAGTATAAAAAGCTCTTCATAAAGATCCTTCTAATAAAAGCATAAGCCAATTAGTAAAGCCATAAAGACAGTGATGAAAGTCAGTCAAATGTGATTATAGAGGAATTGCACAACGGGCGGATGAGCGCCTCCTCCGTCGTCCCTGGCCGTGGAGCAGGAGCTGTGGCCCCTGCGAGACTCTGGTAGCCACAGCTCCGCGTGGTCCCTGGGAGATGTCCCACCTTGCGGAGACAGCAGACCAGTGACACAGGACCAATCTACTTTTAAAAAATAAATCGCACCATTTATCACACCTTATTTTATTCAGGACAGATATACATCATTTAGCAGATTTTTTTAACCACAGCTTCCTCTTCTCCAGGCACGGTGCAATCAATATCTGACACCTACTTCCAAAAGACGAACTCCTCAAAGGCTAAGGAAATCGTAATTATGAACCGAATCAGGTAAGCATTGCATTATTGTTAAGGTGGAATCTGCCCAGTGCCCAGCCGAGGCTGAATCTAACCGAAACTGACGAGTGCGTCCCAGCCGCAGGGTGCCCTCGGGCCACTGCTCGGCACCAGCCCCAAGCCGTGGAGCGGCACCTCCGCGCCCCCCGCGGCACCTCCGCGCCCCCCGCGGCACCGCGCCTGTGGCAGCCTCAGCTAAACCTGCCGCGTGCCTCGGCCGCCTGCGCCCGCTCCCCACCTCACCCAGCCCCTGGGGCTGCCTCTGCCCCGGGCGGGGGGGCGCGAGCGAGCCCGGGAGGGCCACGGAGCGTTTGTGGCCAGCAGTCACGGTGGTTTCACACACCCACGCTGACGGCAGCGGCACAACAGCGCAAAAATAACCAAATGCGGTGCTTGTTTGTTTGTCTTCTGAAATATGAATGGAAATCTGTTTTCTGTTAATACTCTCGGGGAGGTGGCCTGACCAAGCTTCTGGGTGAGGTCGCAGTACTTTTATCAGCTGAAAAACTGAATTTGCTTCCAGCCAAATTTTCACGGGTACCAGCCTCCACAGAAGGCAACACCCATCTTCCAACCCACACTGAAACCCATCGTCCTAAAATCTCCAGTCCCCCCAGCCTGCGGGCTGGCCGGCCACAGCCCAGACACGGGAAGGCGTGAGGCCGGAGGGTCCAGGCTCTCGGCACGTGCCCGGTGCGGCCCCTCCTGAGCCTGCACGGGCTCCATCATCCCCGTCTGGCAGCAAGCGATGCTCTTTGCCTGCCCGTGTTTGTCCGCGCTCTCCAGAAGGTGCCTCAGCGGGTCCGGGATACCCCACGTCCCTCCTCGGTGCCAAGTCCAATCACATGTTCTATGAACCTGCCCACAAATAACGTCAAGCAACTCTGTTATCTTATTTGTGCTTTATTTCAGGAGAAAGAGCTGTGAAAATACTGGAACTTGGGTCAAAAATGCAATAGCCCAAACGCCCAAGACAACTTTTCTGTGACATCTGTGCAAGTGGTGGTGTTGTTTTCCAAGTCGTGCAGGTAAAATTCGTTGGGACGGTGGATTTGTGCACTCATCTGACCCTCAGGCCTATTTAAAAAAAACAGTCTTGAGGCTGAACTTTTTAATTCATAGTGGCAAAGCCACTTAGTAAAAACTAACCTGATTGTTGAGCCCTCTTGCTTAAACTTAATATTCAAGGCAGGCGCCAAGACTGAAAATACTCAGACTGCACTGTCTGGGTTACAAGCACTGGAAAACCAGGAGCTGTAACAGAACATCAGGCAACCTCAGCTGGAAGTGGTGCTTTTCCTGCAGTAACCCCCCGACTGACACCAGCCACTCTCCCCACTCCGTGCCGCGGAGGAACAGTCCCGTCTGCGTTTGCAGCCCGAGCTGGGCTCGGTGCGGTGAGCCTGGTCTGGGCGGGGGGACACAGCGGGGGCCGTCACAGCTCCTGCGCGCTGAGGGGGTGCAGGGAGGCACTTTCATGCTTATTCCTATTTCCCCGTCGTTATACTGTAACATCTCCTCTTGCAATGTCTGGGGCAAAGTTAAGTGTCAGCTCTAGAGTACACACTTAGGTTTAACAGTTGTATCAAAGGAGAGATAATACAGACTTCAGTGTGGTTTTACCTATTACTCTTTCACCGTTGCCACTGGCAAACTTTTGTATTTGGACACAGATTTGCCCCTTCTTCCTTTTCCTTTTTCCCCGCCCCGCCACATAGCACAGGTATAGATCTTGCTCCTCTGAGTTTACCAAGAATCAGCTCTGCTCCCTTTACCTGTGCAAAATTAGCTGATGTGCCCTCTACACCTCCCCTGCTCCGCAAAGTGGCTGGCAATGAGCATCCCCCATCAGTATTCGTACTGGGCTTCCGCATCTGAGCCTGGAAGTGCTGCTTCAGTCATGCCTTGCTTTTTTTAATTGGAGACTTTTATTACTGTTGGATGCTGCCATTTGATGGGACGAAGGAATTCTGACCCTGCCAAAAATGGCCAAAAGCTAGCTGCAGCTGGGATCCGTTGCCTGACGGAGCATCGTCTGAGCTCTGCCTCTCCGAGACGCTGCCCTGCGTCGCCAACGCGAGCTGCTGCAGCCCCTGCGAGCGATGGCACCAGCTGCTCCACGCCGCCTCTGCTGTCCCCTGGGCACGCTGGGCGCTCTGCTGGGCCTGCGCCCCCCGCGCGAACCCACGGGCCTGAGGTACCATTGCACCTCGCCGAACGGTCAGCACTTCTTGCTTTGGAAAATGCCTTCTATTATAATCCTTCATTGGGCGAGTCAGCTCTCAGGAATTCTTTGGAAAATGCTTCATAGATGACACTCTGTTTTATGTTCCTGTTTTCCCAGACTTTATCCACTCCTTTCCTTGAAAAAGGCCCGGGACTCACAGGCATCAGCTCAGTCATCGGTTGCTCATCGTTTTACTTGTATGCAGTTGCGACACTTTCATGCTGTGCTTCCTTAGTGCTTCCTCTACCAAAGAAATTGGCAAAGGGCGCCCACACTGTAGCCCGGTGATTGCTGCCGGGGTTCTGCACAAGTAACTTCTTGTGGTCTGCAGCCACTTCCTATTCTCGTTTCCTGTTCCCGAGCACTGCCAAACTCTTCACCTGGATGCCACATGGCTCGGGATCCCTTTCCAGCTGGGTGTAATTTGACACAGTTTCCTCCAGCGCACCCTGACGTTGCTGTAATCGCTGTGGGCTGAGATGTGTAAGACGCGTGTGCCAAAAGCACAGCAGCCAATGGGGGTTTTCCTCTCTCTCTCTCTCTCTTTTTTTTTTTCTTTTTTTTCTTGTGTATAAACATGCAAAGATGTATCAGGACGGTCTGTTTGTTCGGCTCATCTTTGATGCCTCTGACGGCTGCATCCAGGTGAGATCACGGTGTCTGCAGTGCAACTTGATGCAGTGGTTGTCTCTGGAGTCGCAGAAAGCCTTAGAAGAAATTTCCCAGAGGAGTCCTGCAGCCTTTGGTGCCTCTGGGCACGAGCATGTTCTGCACCGCATTTGTCTGTCACAGCTCACTGGAGGCTGGCAAGTACCCCATGTATGAGGCAGACTTCCACAATTTCTACTTGCTTTTTTATTTAATTGTATATTTAATTTGCACCTTGTAACAAAGAAGGCCAGTGGTCACAGTCCAGCAGAGCTTTTGTCGTTCCACTTGCGTCCCTGCCTGAGAAAGTTTGCCACAGAGCAGAGACTTTTTACGGGACTTACCGAGTCCGTTGTCACTGGAAACGGCCATCTCCTCTTGCAGGTCGGTTGACACGCTCCCTCACCCGAGTCTCCCTGTAGGTGTGATACACCCTGTAATGTGCAGAGCACGGTAGGAGGGTGAAATCGATGCGTGGGAGGAACCCACTGGAACCGAAGGCCTGGGCGCTGCTCCCCAGCGATCGCATGGGGACGGAGGGGAGCTCTGTCTCCTGTCCCGCCTGCAGGCGGGGGAGCACAACTGTAAGGCACTAGAAGATGGCCTTTAAATGTTCCTGGGCAACTGAGGGTTGCCAAAGAGGTGCGATTAAGTACTGTCAGCTTGTTTTACACTAGATTTATTATTTGAATCTCTTCTTCTAGTGCCTTACTTCAGGAATTACTTTTTCTAGGGAAGAGTAGTTGCTCTTGTGTAGTTAGAAGTTTCAGGTATCCTTCCTTGGCATTCAGCTGATAATTTCTATTATCATAACGTATGGAGAATCCCATAACTGAAGACTGACTTTGTTCACCTCTCTTTTCTTTTTTTCCGTAATACTGAGAAAATCTTGTGGCCTGTTGCTGTCCCTGACATCAGCTGTATCAGTTGGGTATCAATCCCTCCTTTGCCTGCCACCGCTCTGGCTTGGAAACTATTTTTCTGCCGCACATGAAATCTCATTGACTGCAAGCATGAGCAGCTGAGCTTGTTTGCCTGATGTAGCTTTAATTTGGGAGAGACTTGTTAACTGACCATAAGCAGGCTTTGTCAACTACAATGCAAAATACAATAATTTTTGCATAAATTACACCTGAAGGCCCATGGGGAGAGCTATTTTCTTTGCCTTGCGTTTGGAGCCGTACGCGATTATTTGCTGCCCGTCAGACACGTCTCCCTGGGGAGATGCAGCCAAGAGCTGAGGAGAAATAACGTTCTGCTGGGGAGCAGTAACAATCTCTTTATTTCTCTGCCAGCGCAGGCACGTTTCTCTGGCTGAGCTTTCGTGTTCAGTGTGATGTCTTCCTGTCAATGGGAGGGATGCTTCTGTGGTTTTCTGTCACCTCTACTACAGCGTGTCACCTGTTGGACATTCTGCACCATCCCACTTTCTGCCCCTATGTTTTGTTCTCCCTCAGACTTGTGTGTGCAGTTGCTCCTCAATCCCGTTGGGTTTCCCATTTTCCCCGCTCGCCGGTGACCCTCTGTCCGCACTGTTTATGAGCTGTTTGGACAACGGCTTCCCCCGCTCTGACACACGGTGAGGCCTCTGCAAGCCTGGGAATGCCAGCTTCCGCACATTTTGTTCCCATTACTAATCAGCCGTGAAATACAGGTAATCTTAGGAGCTGGTGACTTTGCACAGCCTAGTAAAGACTGATTAATCATTTCTCTGGTTTCTTAAGCAAAGTTGTTGAAGAGATCCCCTCCACAGGAGCTGCACGTGTAAGCTGGAGGTTCCTGTGGAGCGGTCCCAGGCTCTGGGTGGGCCGGTCCCTCCTGCCCCTTGGCGGGTGCGGGTCCTGCGGCGGTGGCGGCGGTCTGTCCGGCCCTGCCGATGCCTCTCATCTCCCGTCGGTCGCGATAGCGCCTCGCCGCGATGCCGGGGTCTCCCCCTCGGGAGGAGCGACACGATACGCCTTTGCCAAAGCCATCGAGGCAGAGGGGCCCCCGCCGCGCCGGGGTGGCGGTAGCCGGGGCGGCCGGTTTGGGGCACTTTCGGGCCGGCTGAGGAGCGGCACGGGGGTCCCGCACCGCCGGAGCGCACCGCCGCGCTCCCGGGGCCGACCCCGGGTGACCCCCGGCAGCCGCCGCCGCCGCCCCGCGGGAGGCAGCGCCCGGGCAGAGGCGAGGCCGGTCCCACCGGGCCCGTCCCCCGGGCAGGGTCTGGCCGCCCCAGCCCCGCTCCCGCCCAGGTGAGCGGCGGCCCCGCCCGGGCGGGCCCGGCCTCGCTGCGGGACGGCGCCGCCGGCTGCCTCCCGAGGGTTGGCGTTGCCCTTTTAAGAGGCGCGCGGGGCCGCTGTGACGTCGCGGGCGCAGAGCCCTAGCCCGGCCCGCCCGCCGCGCCGCCAGAGCCGGGAGCGGCGGCGGCAGCACCGTGGTGCGCGCAGCGGCCGCCCGACCCGACCCAGTCCAGTCCAGCCCCGCGCCGCCGGGGAGCGCCCGGCCCGGCCCCGCCGACATCGGCCGCCCCGTCCCGTCCCGCTAACCTGCCATGCGCCGCGGCCCGGCGCCAGCCTCCGCCGGCGGGCGCCGTCCCGGCAGTAGCGCGGCGGCGGCGGCGGCGGGCGAGCGCTGAGCGCCGCAGCAGCCGCAGGGCGGCCGGCCGGCCCGCCGCGGCGCGGATGTGCGCGGGCTGCCCGCGCCGGGAGCACTCGCCGCGCTGACGGGGCGGGCCAGGCGCCCCGCTCGCCGCAGCGCCCCGCGCCCGCCCCCGGGCTCCCCGCAGCGCCGCCGGCCGCGCTCCGCGCTTCCGCCCGCCCGCCGCCGGCGCCATGGCGGTGAAGGGGGCCGCGGCCGGCGCCGGGGTGCTCCTGGTGACGGCCAACGTCGGGTCCCTCTTTGACGACGTAAGTACCGCGGCCGCACGCGCCCCGCCGGAGCGGGGGGGGGGGGGTCCGCGTCTCCCCGGTCCAAGCGCCGCCGCGCCGCCCCCCACCCGCGGCTGCTGCCCCGTCCCGCTCCGCTCCGGCCGCGGGCGCCGGCGGGGGGGTGGTCCCGGCAGCCGGCCGGTGCGCCAGGGGAGAGGCGGGGGGGGGACTCTGCCGGCCCGGGAAGCCCGGAGCGGGGCGGGGGGAAGCGCAGCCGGCAGCGAAACGCTGTGCCGGGGATGCGGTGTGTGCCCCGGCCTCCGCCGTGCGGCTGTCACCGCGCCCCGCGGGTCCCGGCGACGCGCGTCCCCCTCCGCGGCTCGGGAGGGGCGGCGGTGTCCGGGGGGGAGAACCCGGGGTGCCCCCTTCCCGCGGGGACAAACGGCTTCTGTCCCGAGGCGTCCGCCCCCCGGGGTCTTCTCCCGGCCCCCCGCACGTTGGGGCGTGAAAACACGCGGTGCTGGCTGTTAGCGCAGTGTGCGCAGGGAAGCGCTGGGGATGTTTCCCATCGCGGCAAGTAAGGCGAGCGCAACAGCTGATCTGGTAGCGGTTAGCGAGGAGAGCAATGCCTTCTTGCAGGTCTGCGTGAATTAAGACAGGTATTTGCAAACGTCTGGAACAGCAGCCAGGCTCCTAAACCTGCTGGGCTGCGCCCGGGTGAAGTCTGGCACCGCTGAAGTTGGTGGCAAAGCGCGTCTGGGGCTGAGCAATGCTGGCGTGTCACGTACTGAAAGGGGAGTGTTTCTGGGGTTGCAGTTTGTACATCTAGCAGAGAATTGGGTCTGGACTTGCGCTGCGTGTTGCTCTTGCTGTGTGTGTTAGGGCTGGCCTCGTGCTCCAGCCCTACGCACAAATCACTTCGTGCACTAAAATAAGTGTGGGGTTTTCCTGCTCCTCCCAGTCTTCAAGGTTTGCTGTCTTTTTTCATCACTTTGAAGGCTGACCTAAAGTACATACTTTGATCGATACATATATAGCCAAAGGATGCAATTCATCTTTTCACCAAGTTCAGTGAACTTTGACAAGTTATCACCACAGTTATTTTTTAGACTTTGATATGTCTGTTCGTATTAAATGAACACTGAAAATACTTATTTCGTAATAATTTTCATGACGATGGCCTTAGGCCTGTGCAGTGTCTGTCTGAGTAAAGCTGCGTGGCATCCAGCAGGACTCTGCAGGTCGTTACGGCTGTTCCTGTTGCTTGAGCCCAAAGAGGACACCTTGCTTTGACCCGAGCCTGCTCTCTGACCCCAGCCCACTATCTCCTGTGGCGAGCGCTGTGGTTCAGAGTGCTCTCCTGCCTTCCCTGGCGGCTCAGAGTGACAAAAGCCGCCACTTTGGAGCATGTCATTGAAGAAATCCTGTGCTGTCAGACTAAATGATTTCCCGGTTGTTCCTAGTTAGCGTTTGAGACTCACTGGCATTCCTGGAGAAGGTGAAGGGTGTTTGTTGTTTATCATTCGGCGTAACCAAAGAGGGGAACGCTTCTGCTCTAGGCAAGCGACTCCCTTGTGATGAAAAATTACTTTTCTACAGCAACAAACCCAGGCTTATTTGGATATGTTCCACTGCAGGGTGGGGAATGGAAAGACTGGTCTGAACTTTCGTGATTGTGCTTCGGGTCTGTTGCTGTTGGAGTTGGGACTGGCGACTGCCTAGTCAGGTTTCTGGAGTAGTTCAGGCACAATGAAGATGACATTAGCTTGGTCTGTGGAGCTGTCAGTGGCTGTTTCTGCTTGTTGGGCTTTCCCTGTCAGTTGAGGAATAAGCTGCTCTGCCGTGACCTGAAGTGACTTCAGTTATAAAGAAGGACTCGTCCTTTGATGGACTTCACTGAAGCTGGGCTGGAAAATGACTTCCAGTTCCTTTAATCTATTTTTCCCATTTCTGATTTCAAATCCCAGTTGGTGATACATATTTTACTTAAGAACTACATTTTTAGTGGCGTGTTACTGGACCGCAGGGCAGTGTAACAGTACACATTTTCACTGCGCAGTGCAGAAACCCCGAGCGGACGGGATAGTTGGGTGTGAGCACCCTGCGCCTGACAGTCCTGCCTCCCCTTGCCCCGGGCTCCGATTCACGGCGGGCCAGGAGTCCTCCGGGACGTCCCTACACCAGGCTCCAGGGCGGATGCCCCCGGGCACAGGGCTGCTCCGGGCAGGCTGGGTCCCGCAGGGTCTCCTGGTGGCGGGGGTCTCGCCCCGCAGGGTGGGACCTCTGCTCCCCCTTCCCGCGCCCGCAGACCCCGGCACGCTGGCTCTGCCGTGAACCTTTCGCCGATTTGTTTAAAGTAGCCCGAACATTACTGTGTGGCAACAGTGTGATTTGCACTTTAGATGCGTTTTGTACAAGTACTGTTTACTCGGCTGGCACATGCTGTACGTGCAAATGCTCTTTAGTTGAGAACGGTATTTTGTAGAAGAATAATTCAGAATATCTTTTGTAGACAGGCTCATCTGGGTGGCATAGTCTTTCCAGGGTCACTGGTATTGCTGACCTGGCTATAATTTTGCAAAGAGGAGAGAATTGCTTTATTTTTGCGCTCCGATTGCCAGAAGCGAGTTATGATAACATTCTGGTTTGCTCCTGCCAGCCATCCACGTCCACTCATAACCTGTTGCAATGCTGACCTGGGAGCTCATGAATAAACATGTTAACAGTGAAGAGGGGCGGTGCTGGGTTTGTTTCATTCCTTGGGTAGTTTTGCTGCTTCATTAAAAACATTAATGCAGTATTAGATCTACAAATATTCTTCAAAGTTCCATGAACACGTGCATCTCATGAATATGAATGCGTATTACTTTAGGTACACTTGTGTTTACGTAATCATTTAATGTTTGTCCTGCTGTATAAACATTTCCTGTTTTTATCCCAGTGTACTTGCTAACAACAGGGGATGGAGTTCAGGTTAGCTGTGGGTCGCTCTTTCTCTTTTTCCCTCCTCTGATGGCCCTGCCTGTGGCAGAGGGGTTGGACTAGGTGATCTCCGAAGGTCCCTTCCAGCCCGAACTGTCCTGTGATACGAGTCTCTCTCCCTCCCCAATTTCCTCGCTTTCTTTGCTTCATCTGTCCGCTCTGGCGGAATTTCACATTTGCCTTTCAAGGAGCCCACTGCTGTAGTGCCCTCAAAATCGATCTGCCTGGCATGTCTCTGCTCTTACTGTATAGGATCTTAATTACTTTAATGCGCCGCTTTTTTTCCCTATCTGCTGTATCCTTTTCATTCTCTTCAGTTACTTTTAACCGTGTCAGTGCGGTCTGCTTTTCCTTGGGACGAGAGCCCGTGAGTCGCAGCGTGTTGCGGCGCCGGCGCAGCGGTGGCGGGAGGCACGTCTGTCCCCAGGTCCCCAGCGCTGTCCGCAGCCTCTCTGCCCCCAGCCCTGGCGGGTGGCGGGGGCGGCTGTGGCACCGCGTGCCCTGCGGACGCTTCCCCTGCCGCCCCGTCGCTGCCGGCAGCCACGGAGCTGTGGTTGCTCCTGCTGGAGGGAGGCGGACGGAGAGCCCTGCAAGTCAGTTTTTGTTGTTGTCCCAGAAGTTTTGTTACTGTTCGCCACATGTTAGCTGGGTGCGGCCACAAATACTGAAAAAACACCTTAGCGCTCACACTAGAAAATTCTGTATTAGCTGTTTGAGTTTTTGGTGACTTTAGCAATGCGTGTTGTTTAACCCTCTGGGCGTGGGTCTTTAGGGTAAAGATTTCCAATGCGCACAGCAGGCTTAGCCATACAAGTTCCAGCGTTTCTGCTTGGGTTGGAAAGCGTTCATTTGTTCCAGTTCCCTTTGAAACTGGCAGGTATGAGCCCAAGTCAGGTAGGTACTTCTGAAACGTTTCCTTCTGCCCTCGTACCTCTGGATGTAGGTAGCTCTACTCTAATGGGAGGTCAGTGCAGTTCTTAAAGTCTCAAGACAAACTTGGGCCAGAACAGGAGTGTAGTGGTGACAAGAAAGACAAAAGCTAAACAGAACATGTTATTTTATTAGTTTAAAAAAGGAGGGGAGAAAGTAGGTTAGGGAATTGCTGTGTGGTGCGCGGGTACTAACACTCAAGGTCTTCAAGTGACTAACAGCGTTACTGTCCTACCTGTATTTTGACTATACGAAACACTGGCCTTTGTGCGACGGTGCTGGGATGGGGCCGGAACCTTCCACATTCCCAACTGGCCTTGGGACCTACTCAACGTTTGGGTGAAAGTCCCCCTTTCTCACACAGTACACAAAGAGGGCAGGGGTGCAATTTCTTGTTCCAAGTCCTGTTGTAGTCGTGTTGTTGTTATAATTACGCATATTGCTTTAATTCTGAGTATGAACTTGGAATAACCTTTACTACTGTTAAGAGTTGAAGTCTGTCAATTGAATTTGGAACAGAAATATTTCCCATAAGAACTTTTAAAAACAGCCTGCTCTTCTCATGGGTGGTGATCACAGTCTAGATGTCTCTCTATCGCATCAGATCTTAATTTTCTGATCCTGAAACAGCGGGTGTAGTTTTATTTTGATGTTAGATACCTGTGGATTTAGCTGGTATTAGGTGATAACGATAAGGGGGTTTTTGGCTTTGGGTTTGTTGTTTGTTTTCATTTATTTTTCTGTGCCGTCTCCCCAGCCCCCCTGAGTAATTATTTGAATTTTGTGGAATATTTCAAATGTGGTAGAATGGGAAATGTATTAATTAGGTTTTGATTTCTAAATAAGTATTAAGACTAGCTTGTTGCAAGTCAAGGCACCCTCTTTTCTTCAAATCATAGCTACTCGACTGAGTGAAAGATAATGTTTGATTCACTGTGATTTAAAAAAAAATAAAAATTGCATTATTTCATTGCTGAGAAACACTTATTCCATCCTTACTGTCGGGCTGCACTGATGTTATCTGGAGTGGAAGAGACAACTAACCAAACGTGCGCAGGCGAAGGCGATGTTTCTGTGAGATGCTGCGGCGCTCGGGAGCGGTTCTGGCCGGCGCGGTGGGGCTGCGGGCACCTGGCAGGCAGGGGGGCAGAGGAGACGCGTGTTCTCTGGCCAGGCGGGGCCAGACCAGCAGAATTCGGGTGGCTGGAGGAGGAGGGGCGGAAGAGCGAAGAGGGTCCCGCTCGGGCTTTGCCAGCGGGTTCGTGCTCCCCAGGGCGTGCGCGGAGCCGGAGAAGGAGCGGTGGCCGCGGGCGGGGGGGTCTGGCAGGACTGAAGCCCTCCCGGGGCCGAGCCTGGCTCTGGGCAGCTCTGGCGAGTGTCCCGGGGGGCTGCCCCGGACCCGGGCTGTTTATCGCCCTGCTTGCTGTGATGCTGTAAAATCGCGCGCTCACAGCTGAGGACTTCCATTTTAGGAATACATGCTCTTGAGCAATAACGTAGAAGGTCAACGAAAAAACATTTTTTTTTTCAGTGTTCTCTATTATGGGAACCCTAAAAATAAGCGATCTCTGTTTTCTCTTTACCTATTTCTGCACTCCTCACTTTCTGTTTTCTGGTTAATTTGGTGACTTCTTTCTGATGGTAATTTCTTAAACATTGTTGCCGTCTTCTGTTTGTTTGTCTTTCTATGGCAGACTCTCAAATCAACGTTTTTGTTACAGTTTCTGCTGTACTCATGCTTATGCTGTTTTTTTAGGAGACTCTTTCTTGTTTTACTCAATTCTAAAGCCCTGTGCAGGAGGTGAAATTTTGAGGTAAGGTACTACCCAAAACTTCTTGAGCTATGTAAAAATGATGATGGGGAGGAGAAAACTGTTTTGTTACCCTCTGCAGTGCTTGTGCATTTGAAACAAATATGAGGGATCTGTTGTATCTTGAGAATGAAATTGCTGGTAACACATTACCAGCAGGATACAGCCGTTGGCCCAGATGTGCAGCGGAACAGAGGTGAGCGGTGGCCCGACGCGTGGTGTCTGGCTGCGGAATAGCGCTCGTCGTGCGTAGTTGTTAAGCTGCTGCTGTGAAAAGGTGTTTTGGTTTGAAACTCCTTCACTGCCTCTTGCTTTCTTTTACTTGCGTGGCTGGGGATGAGCGCGGGGACACGTGCGCGGACAGCTGAAGTGGCTTTGCTGGTACAATGGAGCTCCGCCAGCAGTAATGCTTATGCTGGTCTTGGTTACAAACATGTTTTTTCCAGGGATAACTTGGAACCGTTGGTACTTGTGCTTTGAAAAAACTGTAGGGTAGCTGGGGGGAGGATTGTACCAGTTTGTAGCTCTTTCTTCATTTAGTCTTTAGGTAGGTGACAGAGTCAAATACGTACAGCGAGAGTGATGCGCTCACAAGCGCGTGGTTTTGACAAGGTCTTTCTGAAGCCCTTCCCAGCCTGCTTGAAGATCTAGGTACCCGTGCTGATTTAGAGCCTCCTAGGTGTCTTCCTAAGTGATTCCCAAGTGGTTCAGCTGGGCGAAGGACGGCACAGCAGCGTGTGCTGGTGGGGTTGCCCGTAGCCCGAGCACCCCCTGCCCGGCTCTGCGCCGGGTCCAGGCCCGCGTCCCCGGGGGCTTGTGCGGCGGGGGCAGAGGTGCTGCGCACAGCGGCCCCGCGCCCAGCGCCCGAGGGACGGAGGGCGATGGCTGAGAGCGAGCCGCGGGGCAGGGTCCCCTTGTAAGTGCGAATGGGGATCGAGACCCGAAGCGGCCGTGCGGTAGAGCACCGACACGTTCTTGTACATCCACATACCTGTAAAATTTAAAAGCTCTCTTCTAATTTGCTGAAGACGATTGGAGCAGTAATAGTACAGGCAACACAGACGGTAGGGTTTGTCCTCTGAGAGGGAGTTGTGTGCTTAAAAAAACACTTCTTTTTTTTGGACAAAAAATAAAAAAATATTTTTAGCGAATATTTTTACAATTCTCTGAGCAAGAGAGTTATAATTGGGAGCTTGCACAGTGTTTAGCCTCCCTTAAGCAGGAAACTCAGAAGATTGTCTCATGGACCATCTTTCTTTTCCTTTTGATCAAGTGTTATCATTAACAGCAAGAGCACATGTTTACATGAGGAAGTAATGGTGGCAAAGTACATTACATAATTACAGTTTTCTGTTAATGTGGTTTTATAGCAGGTGGAATAGAGTTAGCTTTTTGTAACTTGCTGGGTTTGTGAAATTGCCGATGTATCAGTGTGATGATTTAAGAGGATTTAATTCCCAAACTATTTGAATATGGAAGTATGCAATGGGAGTATGATACCTGAGGAAGAATGCTTTACATGTGAATCTGTTACCTTAATAGCTTGTAGGAGCACTCTCTCAAGAGTCAAATTTTAAAGGTTTTGTTGCTGTTTAAAAAGTTTTCATCATAAATTTTCTTACCACAGAACTTGACTTTGAAGGGAGTCGCACATAGAATCCAGTCAAGCCCTCGGATTTCATGATTTTTCCAAAAGGCTAATCTCTTGTTTACTTACTTTTTTACTTTCTCCCTTTTCTGTTACTTATTTCGTCGTGCTGTTTCTGTCTTCTACCCCTTGCAAATGTATTTCCTCTTATCTCAGGTGCTTTTTTTCCCTTTCGTGTACTGTGTATACTTATCTCCTCCTGGAAGCTCTCCCCGTATTCCTCATCTATTATTTAAAGTGCGGATGTCACGGAGAAGAGTAGCCTTTTCATTTGCAGCTTTGCCTGTGCCTCAGAGCCGCCAGGAAGGGGAGCCCGGTTCCCCTGCAGGCCGCGTCCGTGGCCCCGGGCAGCAGGAGCTGCTGGGCTGCAGCAGGGGCTGAGTGCCCTAAGAGGGGTCCGATTTATTAATGCACGGCCCGGGGTGTGCCGGGTAACGAGCCTGGTAAAGACACGGCCGGGGCAGCAAACTTCCAGTGAAGTAACCGCCTCGGTGTTACAGAACTGTTTCACGCGGAGCTTTGTCTTGGGCTTCGAAATGTCGTTGCGCAGCCTTTAATGCAACAAGCGTCTTGCGCTCTGTCGAAAGGGCGATGCCACGAGGTTAAACTCAAGGTTTCTTCGCCAGCGGGACAGACCAACACACCATTCCTTGGCATCCATGCGAGGAGAGGAGGTCAAATTGCTGAACTTCCTTGGAAGGGAGACTGGCTTTAAGTGGGCACCCTGGGAGTTGTCTCCTCTCCGCCCCCACCGGCTGCTTTGGTCATAGTTTTACCTGTCCTCTGGCCCCGAACTCTTACTTTAATTTGAAAAAAAAAGGGAAGAAGTCAGACGGGCGGGTCCAGCTGCAAGCCAGTTGTATGCTTTTACTATGTGGAAGTTTATCAAAACATATCTGCAGTAGTGTAGCCCAACACGTTATTCAATATCTTCTAACCATCTTTTTTTACTCTCTTGGTAGATAATAGGAAGTGGTCACAGAAAAAACAAGACTTTCTGCTTTTGACTGCTTGAATAGCCTGTAACAGTCTCATTTAGCATCCTTTTTGCACCTTTATTACTGAAGTGGCAAGGAGTCTTCCCCGATGACAGTTCCAGGGAAATATGTTATTTTGTATGATGTAAAAGATCAGACTGCGCACAATAATCGTCAGACTGGGAAGAGTGAATTTTAAAAGTAAAATGTTGCTTTTATTGCCTTTTTCCCAATGGTGTATAGTAGTTATTCAACATGTTCTTTTAGCATTTTCATTATTCGTACATCATTTTTTAATGTAAATGTACAATTTCATCACTTCCATTTCTAATAAGATATTAAAATTAAAGCATTTACTGACAGCAGACAAAAGTGATCACTGCTTTTATATAGTATTTTGAAGTCAGATATAATTAAGATTGTTTTCATTAATGTCTTCAAGTTGTTAAGCACTTGTCTTGGTGAGTCTGTCAGCTTTCACAGGTAATATCCTCGAAAGCAGAAGATACAGGCTAAGAAAAGTCATTTAAAAAACCCAACCGTGACAGCACTGAAAGCTTCCTCTCACGGTGTAGGTCACTCGGATGCCAGCTGAAACCGCTGCTGGTGGTATGGCTGACTCTTAGGATAGCTGGGTATGTGCCAGGGCTTAGCTCCGCCCGGGAGCTGTGCGCTGGTCGTTCAGGTGATGCTGACAACTGAGGGGGGCAGTCGCACCCCCGGGAGGTGTGTGCAGTGGGAAGAACTTTCACGTTGTGGTTTGTGCCTGGAAGGATTTTCACTTCAGGTTTTGGGTTGTCCTCAGTACAACATCTTCTGGTCTTTTCTTGCACCTTTTCCCAAATCAATGAAAAGCTATCCTGCCGATGTTCCTTGCCAAACAGATGTTTTTAAATGCCCCACTGTCTCTACCTTTTCTCTCTCCTTGGTTTCCATTGGTTTAATCTTGATTTCTTTTCTAATATAGTTTGCAGTCAGAAACTCTTGTAAGGAGAAGCTCTAATGTGACATGAAATTGTAGTGGAGACAGAAAAAACCCACAAGCTGAAAGAAAGTGATGGGTGAGGAGCAGCACGGCGAGCTGTTGGGGGTAACCCGACCGCGCGGGTCACGGGCAGCACCCAGGTGATGGCTCATTCTTCCCCCTTTAGTTTGAGGAAGGCAGAGAAGCACCACCTACTGCCCTCAGCACAGCCTGTACGGGCACGCACCACACCGTATTACCGGAAAGTTCCTGGCCAGACAAAGGCTCAGTTAATGGGAGCTCAGTGAGGGGTTCCTTTGGCTTGTGCAGGCTCAAATGAATGGCAAAACTGGCTCTCGGTAGACGTTTTCTTTTAAAGTCTATCTACTTACGGGAGTAAGTCAGAGCAGGGAAAGGTGCTCCGTCTCAGTCTGCCTTTTGGTGAGGCTCACAGAGCCTGTTTACAGGATGTTAAGTAACGTCACCTTTCTCCAGAACATTCAGATGTTATTAAAGGGCCTCGCTAGCACGCCGCAGGAGGAGCAGCTGATCGCAGGCATTAAGTACCATGGGAACACGCCGTATCCAAACTCGCTTGTTGTGCTGTGCGCGAAGCAGAGCTGCCTCTACTTGTTTTCTCTTCCTCTTCCAGTTTCCATTGCATTCTTGAAAAGAGATTCATTTTTTTATTGCCCTTGAATGTATCAGCAGGCCACTGCATATTAACGGCTGGGCTCCTCGGCGCGCCTCCGTCCCGCGCTGTTGGCACTCCTAGCGCGGCAGCAGGCGAACAGTGAGCGGCAGGCAGGCTTTGTGAGCGGCACGCAATTCTGAATTCTTTCGTTAAAGCCTTTTAAGGGAGCTTGTTTTGAAGTTTTTTGTTTTTCTGGTGTGGCAAATTCTCTAATTTTAGAGGCTTTGCCAATCCCAGTGGGAAAAGCAAAACTAGTTTTCCCATAGGAACATCTCAGAAATGTATGCTGAACTCTCTTTGGCAGTGTTCATTTACGTGTCAACCAAACATTAAAAGAAATGGCTCAAAAATCACTTGAGGGAATTCTGCATTCATTAAGGACCATCAGGCAGCATTACCTATATTTTATTTACTTCAGAATTCTTGTTTATTCAGGGACAGAATTACAGCTTTCCGTAGGACTCACTGGGCAGTGAGGACGTTCCCATGTAACGTTGGGCAGACAGCTGTCGCCGGCTCCGTTACTGCAGCAGATTTGCACGAAGAGGGTTCCTTTGGACATAAGCGTTGGCTGTTTGTGTCCCTGACCTCACTGTTCAAAATGTTTTTTAAAAACAGCTGTTCATAGTGAAAGTGTTGGTCTAGAATTCCTATCGCAATTTTTACTGGCGGAAGAAATGGAAGAACAATTTTTTTTAAAATTTATTTTTAACTTCAAGTGTTGCCAGGCACATGAAGGAGTCAAGAACTGGGTGGAACAGTACGATAGGACCAACCCACTCACTTCAGAGAACTGGACATGACCCAAAAATCTTCTGCTAAAGCAAGTTTGTTTTCATGAACTGGCAATGTTGTTTTTCTGGGCTGGAAGGATAGACCTTATCCAGGCTTGGCTGCTTCCGAGACCATGAAGCCAATTCGCATTTGTCTTGTGGGACAGCAATTTTTAGCAAAAAGGAAGCAAAGCCTTTTCCCTTTAGCTGTCCTTCCAAAAGTATTTGTGGTTTATGACCACTGTGCACCTTTTACTTATCTCAACAAAGATCTTTAAGATAATTTAGGAAAAAGTGGGAAAGGAACTGGTGCTGTGTGGATCTCCCTGCTCTTACAGGCTATCAATGCCATTATGGCCTTATAGAAGGGGTTGCGTGGAAGAGACAGTGTGTGCCCGGATGGGTGAAGACAGAGCCGTGTAAGCCAGGTGGAGGGATACATCCTTGACTAAGTAGGTGGAATTTTGGTGCAGGACTCGCTTGCTTGTGTTGCTTAAAATAATGAATGTGTGCCAAATGAATTGGTTTTTCATTTGTACGTGAATATTCCGTCTTGTATAATGCAAATCTATAGTAAACAGATGAAAAGTTTGCTTTATGTTATGCTCAGAGCAATGCAAGAAGGGTACATGCGGCAACGCCTCTCTACTGCAGGGGTGGCCGAGCACTGGCACAGGCTGCCCGGAGGTTGTGGAGTCTTCATCCTTGGAGGTATCCAAAACCTCTCTGGTCCTGGAAAAGTGGCTCTGGGTGACCTTGCTTGAGCAGAGGGTTGGACCGGGTCTCCTCCAGGGGTCCCTGCCAGCCTCAGCCAGCCTGGGATTCTGTGTAGCCAGACATTATATGGGTGTTTTCTCCTTGTTTTTTGCTGCTGATGCCATTGCCTGTTGCTTTCCCGCACTTGCAGAAGACACCTGCCTACTTTTCAGTTCGTATTTTTGTGGCAAATCCTCGTTCTCTTTTTATCTGCTTTTCTGTTATGGATGTTGACCATTTCTGAATGCTTTACAGAGAGACTTTGGTCCAGGAGCCGGAACATGTACATTTGAAAACAAAGGCTATCCTGCTTTCCTGAAAACTTGAGGGAAAACATGCACGTTGTTTGTCAGCTTATAAAGTTTCTCTAAATCTTCTGAAAGCTTCCTCATATGCTTGATGAGTGTGCTGAAACCGAAGTCTCTACGTAAGGCTTTCAGCTCTGATTGGTTTTTGTTTGTTTGCTTTTCTCTTGACATTTCGGTAGGGAATAAATATGCTGTTCCTGATTACTTCAGAACTGGAAAGGTGTTAGAAGCACAGGAGCCGGTTACAAGTGATGGGGATGGTAAGAGCAGCGTACGGCAGGGTTCGCTGGCAGCGGGTGGACGCGGTATTTACCCCAGAGGCAGTCACAGCGACGGTGCGTGATGGCAAGAGACGAGATAGCAGAACTGCTGCTTCACTTACCTGTTTCTGTTTTATCTGCTGCGGTGTTTGCAGCATTACTCTTTGTTACTTGAAGCATAATTGGTCCAAAAAACTGAGTTGAGAACTGGGAATGAGAACTGGGAAGAGACGTTGCCATAGTACAAAAGGCAAAAAAAAAAAAAAAAGTATTCCTCTTCTATTCTGCATTTTTGTTCAATCACCTGGTAACGTATGGCAAGATGACTGGCTGTCCGTATTTGCAGCAGTTCATCTGGCATAGTCGGAGTGAAGCTTCTGCCGGTATTTTAACATTCTCTGCATCGCTTCTGAGAAGCGGCGTGTCCGCCCCATCCAAGGGGCCGTACGAGGTGTCATTCCGGAGCCGCAGGGCCGCGCTGCGGAGGTGAGCTGGGCTTGCTCGGCAGGACTGGGCTCGCCCGGCGCTGCGGCTGCCCGCGTCGCCTCCAGCAGCAGGGCAGGTTCAGACCCTTCCCTCTGCTGAGAAGAATTCCACAACTGATCTCAAGTTTGACTGCTGCGTGGCTTAAGGATGTCACCTAATTCATGTCCCAGTGCTGTCTCTCTCCTCTTTTTCCAAATGCAGAGAGTTGCCGTGGGCTGGCAGGCGGTTCCTCGGGAGCGAGTGGCTCCACGGGAGATGGGGGCAGCGCAGACAGAGGTGACAGGTTTCGAGGATGCTCTGGGCCGTGGTGGGAGGCGAGGCAAGGCCAGTGGAGTCTCTCGAGGCTGCAGATATTTTGCAGTGCTGTCTCTCCATCTCGCTGTTCCCTTTCCCAGCTCGATGCTTCAATCTCAGCTGTTCTGCAGACTCTGCAACCTCCGACAGCCCTCCCCAGCCATCCTGGAAAGTCTTCTTCCTGGAAAGGCCGCCGCAGAGGGGCGGAGGGAGGGAAGGCAAAATGTTTGTGCAGCCCTCGAGAGCGGGGCTTTCTGCCGCTGTCACAGGCAGCTGCTGCTGCTCCTGCAAGGGGCTTTCCCGGGCAGCAGGAGGATGAGGAGGTGCAGAGAGGGGAGGTGTACGGACGGGCTCGGCAGGGCCGGGGGCTGATCCTCCTCTGCTCTACGGGGTTCATGTAGCGCTCCAGTGCTCCTGGTCCGTCGCTCCGTGGGGCTCCTGCTTGGCCTCTGCCTTGTTCTGGTTTCTCTCTGCCGAGGGGCTGTTCCCGAGCAGGGGCAGGAGTCCCGCTGGACGGGGCCGGCAGAGCCTGGAGCAGCGGGTGCTTCCCTGCTGGCCTGGAGCAGGAGCGGCGCAGCTCACCCGCCGGCCGTGCTGCGGGCGGACGGGTCGCCTCAAAGTTCAGGAGTGATTCTGAAGCTTTTGGGTGTTTCACAGGAGGGGATGTTCCCAAAAGTCTTCATTAGGAAAACTCATCATGCTTTTCGTTAGTGGTCATCACCCTGCAAACAAAAGCGTTTTGCAGGTACATTAATTCTTTGATGGAAGGGTCTCTGTCTTATCCGTTGCTCAAGGTCGACCGTCACAGCTTTATCGTGACGGCCTGTGCAGGGCTGTACTGTGAAGACAGCAGGGACCCCGTTGTGCTACGCAGCGTAAATGCGCGGAAGGTTGCTCTGTTCTGAACAGTTTGTGATTTTTAGGTTCAGCTCCTGCAATGGGATCCAGAAGCGGGGACAAGGACTGGAGCAGGGAAGGATGGACGGTGTTCCTATTTATCGCAGCCATTTCACTGGCATGTCACACACATACAGAACTCTTATCCTGGACAAGAGACATTTGTTAAAACACAAAAAAACAATGAAGACCAAAACCCAATCCTAGAACAAGAAAAAAACCCAAACAAACCAAATCCCCCAAAAGAAAATTGATGTTACATAGCCTCATACTTGGATAGAATATTGTTACTGGTTTTTCTTCCAAATATAGGAATAAACCTATGGTGAATTTCCTTTAGTGTTGGTGAAAAGCTAGCTTTGCTGAGGAGCCTGTAAATACTTGGATCATTGAACTGTGTTCCCTAGAGCGCCTTAGAGCTTTTGTTGAAAACTGGAAAATACCTTAGATAGCACTTTAACCATGTTTGCTTGAAATATACAGATACTGACATCTCCTTGTGTGATACCATCCTAGAGGGAAATTCCTCTTGCCACTTGGGATTTTCAGAAGGTTCAGTGGTATTTTAATTAGTTGAAAAATGTGAAGATGTTATCCACAGATCTCGGCAGAACTGAAGTTCTTATATAGTCTCACAGCACTTCTTCCAAAACCTCTTAATTAAATCCTTGAACTTAAAAGCTTTAAGAAAATGGAAATAGGTGATTGTTCTCATTAAATGAGTACAGAAAGAGGTGGGAAAACTTCTGAAGATTTTTTTTTTTTTAATGTGGGAATTTCCAATAAAGTTTCTGAAATGTGACATTCATTCAGACAGCTCGTTAGACTATTCCCTGTGTTCTGTTCTGTATTTCAGGCTTTTCCTTGTTTAAAATGTATTAATTAGTATATTTTAAGCTAAAGAACGGGAAATTTATGGTGCCAGTGATAATGGAGATGTTCAGGGGCTTCCTGTACTATTTGCCTAATGTTTCGGAACAATTTTTCCTTTCATTCCTGTGCCCAACCTGATGTCTGTTATTTTAAGTATAATCTTACATTCAGTAAAATAACCTGTGGGATTGTGCAAGTATTTAGAGCAGTAAGCAAATCATAATGTGAAAATACAATAGGAAGATTCATCAAAACCAAATCTGAAATTGAGGGTTTTACTTTAGTTGACTTTTCCATCTCCCTCTAAACACTGTCTGTGACTTACCACGGGAGTCAAATGTGTGCTTTTCCCAAATAATTTAACCAACCATGAATTCAAATGGCATTCTTTAATTCATTTTGGAAATAGATGTTACCAGGTCTCTGAGAAGAGGTGGTAGAAACTGCATTCCTCCCAAGGTGCTCGGTTCTGTACCCGAGGGAAAATACCCTTTTCGGTACTGTACTTGGAGTACTGAGACCTGTGAATAGAAGGTCTCCTCACAGGTCAGCGTACTCTGGAGTGATTTGCCTTGTCAGAGAACTGTGGCCTTTGCCTGTTCCTGGAAACTTTATGCACTGCTTCACTTCCTTCAAAGGTGGAATGAATACTGGGGGGAACGTATGTCTACTTTTTTATTGTGGTGTTGTCTTTGGACGAGTTTTGTGTGTCTGTCGCACCTTCTCTCTTATCGCTGAACCAAGTGATCTACAGGCTAAGTTGCCTTTTAAAAAGTAATAAACCAAGTAGGCTATGGGAAGTCATTAAAAAAAATAGCTAGAGAGGCTACTCGGCTTATATCTTAAGGTGATGAAGGCCAGTGGCATCCTGGGGTGCATCAGGAAGAGTGTGGCCAGCAGGTGGAGGGAGGTCATCCTCCCCCTCTGCTCTGCCCTGGGGAGGCCACATCCGGAGCGCTGTGTCCAGTTCTGGGCTCCCCGGTCCAAGAAGGACAGGGAACTGCTGGAGAGGGGACAGCAAAGGGCTACCAAGATGATGAGGGGATTGGAGCATCTCTCTGATGAGGAAAGGCAACCTTATCAACACCTACAAATACTGAAAGGGAGGGTGTCAGGAGGATGGGGCCAGGCTCTTCTCAGTGGTGCCCGGGGACAGGACAAGAGGCAATGGGCACAAACTTGACCATGGGAAGTTCCACCTAAACATGAGGAGGAACTTCTTTACCCTGAGGGTGGCAGAGCCCTGGCACAGGCTGCCCAGAGAGGTGTGGAGTCTCCGTCTCTGGAGACATCCCAAACCCGCCTGGACGTGTTCCTGTGCAACTGCTCTGGGTGACCCTGCTCTGGCCGGGGTTGGACGGGATGAGCTCCAGAGGGCCCTTCCAGCCCCTGCCAGCCTGGGATTCTGGGATTCTGTGAGGATTGGTAGAGCTGTTGAAACACTGCTTCAATTAAATATTACAGACCTTTCTTTCAGTTCAAAAACTCTCTGAATTGCACATTTTTTTGGTTATCGTTCCTGTCAGTGTGAGTGGCATTGGGATGGTGGACGTGTGCTGCAGTGCTCTGGAAGAGATCTGCAGAAACAGCCCTAAGCCAGTGCTGCTCCCTTCGTTTGCCCCCAGGTTCTGTGCGCCGTTGCCTTTTGCTCAGGCCTTGCCCTGGCAGCTGTGCCTGCCTGCTCTGGAGGCACCGGGAGTCCATGTTTCCCGGGATGTCTTGACCACGTACATCAGTGAGCAGGGTGATGGGGGCTCACCTCCAGCTTGTTTGAGGGGGGTCTGTTGGTTTTTTGTGGTGATGGTGATTTGGGGCGGCGGGGGTTTTGTTGTTTTGTTTTTGTGGTGGTTTTTTTTTTTTTTTTTGCATATTTTGAAAAGGACTGACTCCTGACAATGAACTGCAAGAAAATGTGGTGTGAACAGCTGGTGATAAATACTGCCACGGTGAACTTTTTCATATGTTTTGCTAGAGACATGGTAAAGCTCTTCAGCCCTCGTTATCCTCAGCTGGCTTTGAAAGGACTTTGCGGCAGCATGCTTTCTTGGAGCAGTGCTCTCCCTCCTGTCTGTCTTGCACCTTCTCCTTATTTTATTACTGCCTTCTCTTTGAAGATGGATAGAATTGAAATTCTTGTGTCTGAAGCTGTGCTGCATAAATATTTCTGAAGTATACTGTAAGATCTACTAGCTATTTAGAAATCTAAAATGGGAGTAGCAACTGAACTGAGCTAAGTATAGTGATTATTTAAGCTCATGGCACCTGGAGAGCCCGGTGACAAGTACAATTTGCAGTACAGATGCATTGTAAATGATAGTGTCTGCTGAGAAGACAAGGTCTCAGTATGGGAAAACAGAGTGTTTGTAAAACCTTCCAAAAATTCGGTGCCTGCTACAGAACCTGGAGTACAGCAAACGTGTTACCTGGTGGAAAAATGCAAAGCAAATGCCAACAGATGTGGCATTAACAAAGCTCATTTAAATTTCCTGTGCACCTGGCAAGTGAATAATTGCTGCGTGCACGGTTAGCAGAGCTGTAGGTATATAGTGCTTGGAATGTATGTTTTGTGTTTATGGAGCCTGTGCTACAGTTTTGCTCTTTTTCCTAATAAAATGCTAGGTTTTGCTTAAATCACGTAACAGAGAATATAAGTGAGCTGGGTCGGGTGAATAGCTGCGCCATCAGCGAAGTGTCCACAGTCTGCACTGGTGCCACCCCCCCCTCCAACACAACACCTCCCGTCTTCGGCCCTGCTGCCGGGAACGCACCGGCGCTCTCTGGAGATGAGCGCGGTCTGAAGAGGAAATCCAGCCCAGGGATGGAGTTGGGCGGGAGAGCTAAGGGTGGTGAGAACCAGTTCTTACAAAGCCTGTGTTCCTCGCAGGTCTCTGAAAATGGCCATTGTGGGGGTTTCTGGTCAGTGGCAGCGAATATTGTACCCCTTGTAAAGTACAACAACTCAGTAGGCATCCTGATAAAAACTGAAAGGCACAGTTGTCTGAAATGGCCTCTATCCAGACTGCCTTATTTCAGAGAGATTTACTTGTCTCTGATAAATTGCAGAGCATGAAACCAAAGCAGGGGGCAAAAAATTGCCTGCTTTCATTTAGTAGTGCTTCAGACTTTCCGCTGGAATTTATCGCTGCATCTTGTTTACTTATTTGAGTGTTCTTCACAAACACTGGCAGCATCAGACTTAACCTTAAAAAAAAAAAAAAAAAAAAGGAGGAAATGTGCTATTTCTGTTCTACCTTGCTTTGTTTAATTGAGTATTTTTTGAAATGTCTGCCATCTTCATTTGGCAAGGCCTCCTTAAATCTCCAGCCATGAGAAGCACTGCTTGCCATCTGTGAACTGTTTTTTCTTTCTTTTTTTTTTTTTTGTTTCTAAAGTTGCTGTTCTTTTTTTAAACTCGGCGTAGACATTCCCAGCAATTACGGAGAAGTGACTTCATTTCTGACAGCAGGCATACGCTAACCTTGCTGAGAGCCCCCGCGCGCGGCTCGTTTGCCGGGGGGAGCCCCGCTTCTGCGGGAGGAGCCGTTTCTGGTAGCCTTAGATGTGCCCCGCCGTGGAGTGCTGGAGATAATATGGAAATGAAAACACGGGCGTTTCTGGATTTGTACCAAGGAACTGCTAATTTTTCTAGTTCAACAACATTTAGGACTAGCATGTCTGGAAACAGACCTTTTTTCAACTTGTAAAACAGAACTGGGTTGTTTTTAAGACATTATTTGAAACTAGTTTATCACTCTGCTAGTCCTTAAACCTGGCAGGTAGCTAAAGAGTACGAATCCCAAATGCAATCACTGTTGGTTATCTTCCTTCAGAATGATTTTTATTAGTTGGTATGTTGCAGCAATACGTATCTCATTTGTACTGACGTCAGTTATTCCTATCAGCGAGGAAGATGAACTCTGTCACATCCTTTTACTTAGTAAGCAAAAAGCCTGAAGCGCACTTAGCTTTTCACTTTGTGTATTTTCATCATGTTTTGAACTTAGTCTTCAATGTTTCAAAACTACCGAATCTCACAATTTTATACCTGGTTTTACCCAGCGGTTGGGAGAGCTGTCTGTTTTCCCCCGTTCCCGGTGATCCGTAACGGGGCTGGACGGAGCGTTGGCCGGGGCTGGGGGCTCGGGGCGGACCTGCCTGCGTTCGTCACCCTGGCACCGTCCCTTCTGCGGCAGGGGCATCTTCCGTGGGCCGAGCTTTGGGGTGGGTGGTCTCCAGGCGTGGTTCCAGGTGCTTCCTTGGCTGATTCCTGGTAGCACTCTGGCTTGGGGGTATTTTAAGCGTTAGACGTGAACCTGTAATGATAATCTTCCATGAAAATGATTCAAAATTATTAACCTAAGTTTTGGCCTTAACGTAGTTGCTTCGTTTTCTCACATAATTTAGTGGGTTTTCATTAAATACCACAGAAACTCTGTGGCTGTGTACAAGGGAAGACTGGAATAGGAAGATGGCAGGAGATAATTATTTTTTTTTTGTAACTTGACTAATCAGCATGAGACCATTATGTCCAACACTAGTCTGTCAAATAATTTTGTTTGTTTTGATGAGAGATCTCATAAGCCTAAGACCTTTATCTGTGTAACTTCAGTGAACCCTCGAGCCTTTCAGTGTGAGTAAAACAAACCGGATTTTCCACAAATATAAATAGTGAACCAAAAATAGCAGTTTTCAAAGAGAAACAGCTCAGAATTGGGTTGGAGAATAAGAAGGTATGTATTATTCAGGAAGGAAACAGGAAGCATTTGAGAGAAGTTGTGTGTGAATTCTCTCACCCTCTGTGTAAGGATTACCCACAAAGGTGATGTTTTCCTATGTCTGCAAATATTTATTACGTTAGATGGATTGATATTTTAAACAAAGTAAAGCTCTTGATGAAATTTACTGTAAGTTTCCATATGGAAACTATGTCAAACATAATCAAAGCAGACATGCAAAGTATTAACAGTTATGCCTAGCAAATCCTTTAAGGTTTTGAGAAGACCTTTATGTGTTAGGGACTAATATGCTTTTTTCAGATATGCACTGAAATAAGACTTTTTCTTCTCAAAGTGTATTAATGACTTGAAAAGCGGTCCATGAAAATAGCCACAATGAGTCACTGTTTGTAAAGGACTTGCCACGTGTTTTTAGAACTCTGCCATTCCTTTCGCACACTCCTGGTGAGCCTTTCTCACAATGCGTTGCGTTCAGCTACACTTCATGGTGTTATTACAAATAGCGTGGATTTCCAGTTGATCTTCAAGCAGACATGTTGTGACTACAGCTAACAGCTACCTGCAAGTGTTAGTAAATGTTTTATTTATTTCCTGAACTGTCTTCTTGGACAACTTGTTAAAACTGATCCTCCAAGTTCTACACTGGTAGTGCAGTATTTTTATTGTGTTTTGCTTGTCTTCATCAAGTATTGTGTGTGGATGTATATAGACTGAATGCAATGTCAAGCCTGTAATAATAATTTAACCAAAATATGGGAGCAAGCTAGCTTTTTTGACAGTCACTACTTTACACCCCACCCGACAAAATGTGTGTATATATACGTGTGTGTGTGTGTGTCTGTGTGTGTGTATACACGCCTCTTTTAGGTAAAACAGAGATGCAAAGACTAACCAGAAGGTTGGATTTTAAGTGACAGGGTGCAGTGCTTACTAACATTTACGATGGAACCTGGGTTTCCCTGAGCTTCTGTAATGTAATGGAAGTGTTTTCAGCGCAGGTGATGCCTGGCGTGATGAACCGGCAGAGGTGAGGGTGCGCCCTCCTGCCGCGCCGTCTCCCCCCTCGCTGGGGCTGGGGGGAAGGACTGCAGCTCAGACACCCCCTCCTGCCGCTCCCCGTCACTGAGTCCCGGTGCTGCCTTCGCTTCCAGGATTTTGTGCCTTTTCTGCTCAGGAAAATATGGGTAACGAGAGGAGATAAATTAACATTATTAACATTATTAAAATACTGTTTTCTTAGAGCTAGCTTTGAAGTCCTGTTGCTGTTAACTCAAAGGTGATGGGAAGGGGAAAAATGAGATTTCTTGGTATTCCCAGGAAATGGGGAGGCTCCTGCCAGCTCCAGCCTTCTGCAAAGGTTGTTTTGTGCCAAAGTGACTGCAGAAATTCTGAAAAATCCTTCTCTTTGGAAAGTGGTTTCAGCAGCAGCTATGTGTGGGACGTACTGCGTCTGGCAGGTGAAACCTTTAGTGAAACTCTGTAAAACAAAGCTCTATGTAGAACCTTTGTGGCCAGGTGCAGTGTTGTATGTTTGAGATACTCTCAATGTGATATAATTTCCTTGGGCAGGAAACAACCTCATTCAGCCAAAGTTTCTCTCTTCATCCCACCAATTTGGGAGTAACTTGATGCCTGTTTTTTTTTTTCTCTTCTAGCCTTCCCACTTTTTCCCACTCTGCGCATCTTTACAAATACAGATTAAGGCTGTGCATTGTAAATCAGTTCTTCCCTTTTTTCTTGAAACTGATTATCCTGTTTTGACAGAATGTAAAGTGACACAATCCGGATGGGTCCAGCGGGATATCCCGGGCTCTCCTCCAGCATCATCTAAAGATGCAGATTTCCACAATAGTAAGTACCAGTGATTGCAGAGGAGACAGGATCAGAAGCATTCCCGTCACTCTGGAGAGGCAAATGGACAAGTAATTTGATTGCTCTTTACAAACACCTGGGTGTGAAAAAGATACTACTGAGAAGCCTCCCCTCTTGGTGACGAAGGGGAGAGCAGATTTGACTTGTCCTACAAGACATTCCCAGTGCTGCTGGTATACCTGGTTCTCAGATGCCTCGCCAACATGTTTTATTCATATGGTTTGGGGTTAAGCTCGTTTTCAGATGTGCCAGCAGATAGGCTCTGCAAAGCTCTTTGGTGTTTTTCCCCTTTATCCCCAGCAAAGCATGTGGATTGCTTTATATGCTCATCTTCATTCTTATCTCACCTAATTAATTCCCAGCCATTGCAAGAGCCCTCGGCAGTGATGATACTTCCAGCTCTCCTAGCATCTGTTTTCTCTCAACAATTTAATCTGCTGGGAATTGAAATATTTAATTTATTAATTCTTCTGCAGCCAATATATATGGGAATGTGGGTGAAATTTATCATAGCATAGCTGTGATCTCATGACTCCTTTTGAACTTTGTGAAAGCTATCACGGAAGCTTTGTATGTACTGAGAGGAATGAGAAATGCTTTTTTTTTAAAAAAAAAACAAAGGTAGGCTGCCTGTTTAAATTATTGAAGAATGAGAATCTAACAGAGACAGAGCTGCTGGATTTTTAAAGCCTACAGAAATCCAGAAGCCTGATAAACTTCACTTGGCATCGTATTCCAGCTTCTCACACATGATACCAAATAACAGATTAATTTGAAAATTTCCATTAAGTGTGGATTTTAATGAATGGTTCTGGGTGCTCAGTTTAAGACAACCTTGGCTTCTGCCTTTTGGGATAAGTGTCACTGTTGCTGGGGGTAGATGTGAACCTTTTGGAAACTAAGCAAAGAAACGGTACTTAAAAATGTGCCCTGTGTGAGCACGTTAACTGCTCCCGCGTGCAGGGTGGACGCATTTCAGTGAACACGCAGGCAGGTGTGACCTGGCTTTACACTGTCGGACTGCTTTCCACCCTTGTATTCGGTGTTTGCTAACACTGACTTCTCAAATGCAAGGGGAAGACTCCTACTCTTATAGCTACATGTAGAATACCCGTGGCATTACCTGTACCTTTATCGCATTGTGATAGATTGTGTATTTTTTTGCCTCTTTGTCTTCTGGATGAGGAAATGTATACTGAGCTTTTTATGCTTGAGGAATTAATGACAGGGATTGTCGTTGTTACTGATTTTCTCCTCAAAACTTGACTGATTAAAATTCTCTTGAAATCAATGAGTCTTTTAAAACCAGGTCATGTAAAAAGAGATAATGTTCTTCCTTCTCTAAAATTCAGAGCTCAGATGAAGGATGTCTCTCCATCGCCTGGTCTTGCGAGGAAATGCAGAGGGATCTGACTTGGTAGATCGGTGCTTAGCTGCCGAGGGTCACGGATTTGAGGAGAGGGGGTCTGACTTTGTATTAATTTGCTTTTTATACCAGTGATGTACTTTGGAAATCTGATGGTTTATTATTTCAAAACCATTCTTGTTGCCTACTTGTGATGCAGTGTTTTGATATCTCTTACTGATAGCTGGAATATTGAGCTTTCTGTGAGGCTGTCCGGGGAATGTATTAATATTGTACGATTTTTTTCTAAGTCTTCTATGCAGTGACTTTTTTTTTTCTTTTTTCTCTGTTTCTCTAGGCTTTCTCTTATTGTAGATGTCCTCATTTTTACACTATACCATCCCTTCTCTTAGCATTTTTCCTGCTGCTCCCATACCAATAGAGCAATAGGACTGTAACTTTCAATCCCTCGTACTAAAATAGGACAAATCTTTCAGAAAGACACCAATGACATTTTCTTGTTGAACTTCGACAAATGCAGAACGGGTCAGCTCTGTATCGCAAGGAACACGGCCTGTTGTGTTTGTTGTGAATCTGCTGTATTGCCAGGAGGGCTGTGTGCCTGCAGTGTTACCAGCTGTTAAGAATTACTGTGTTTAACAAGACAGAAAATAAAATGGATTCTGAATAACTGTCTTGTCTATCAGGATTAATTGTTTATAAGCAAGATTGTGTATTGATGAATTGTCACTCTGATAACGCTATGGAATACTTCTTAATATAAAGCAATGGTTTCTGAGTGTGTTTGCTGTAGAAAAAGAGGGAATATTGGTAGGTACTGATTTCATTAAAAAAAAAACCTGATAGTTTGTTAGGGGCATGTGCATAAAGTGGTGTGTGCCCCAGTGCTCCTGCCGGGCTGGGCTGGGCGGCCGCTCCCGGGGGCGCAGTGTGGCCGGGGGGGCTCTGGGGGCTCCCCCACACCCCCTGTCCCCGCGCCCCGGGGCCGGCTGTCCCCCGAAGGCCTGTCTGTCGAGCAGCCATCTTCCTGAGCGCGGGAAGCTGGCGGCGGGCGCTGCTTTGGGAGGGAAGAGGCAGGGCCTGGCCGTGGGTGCAGGAGCGCCGCAGAGCTGCCGCTGGCTGTCAGCGGGGTGTCAGCTCCCTCCGGACCGGCTGATGGTCGGGGGGCGGTCGCCCTCCCGCTGGCAGCGGCTCTGGCAGTGGCGCTGGCTGCCGAGGTGAGCCCGGCCACGGCGCGGTCTCCTCTTCCAAAGAGGATTATCTCAGGGGCCGCCTCCATCCAGCCACAGTTACGTAGACCACCTTCCCTCTCTGTGGTGATTGCGTGGTAACATCGTTGTGGTAACGACAGCTCTTCCTTATATGGAAAAGTAATTTTTAGAAAATAAAGTATTTTTAGCTTCCCTAGTGAGTTACAGCAGCTGGGAAGGTGGATGGGCCAAAACATTGTCACCAGAATCTTCCCAGGAGTTACCTGCCCGCGATTTGAGTACACCGGTTTCCAAACTTGCCGGTGCCTTCCCATCCCTCCCCTGCATCACCAGAAACACTTTCTATCCCTGTCCGTGGGACACTAGTGAGTCCCGGCAGCACTGCGGTGGCTCTGCCCGTGGCAGCTCGTGCTCCTGACGGCTTCGGCGCCATCTCTGCCGTGCAGCCGTGTCTTGTGGGGACGCCTCTGCGCCAGCCCCGAGAGGCAAAGGGGCCTCCTTGGATTGTCGCTGCTCCTGGCACGGATGGTACTGGTCTCTGGTGCCGGGTGTCCTGGAGAGGTGCCGGCAGGCCTGCCAAGGCCGGCCCTCTGCCCCGGTCCCTCCCGGCAGCACCAGGTTTGTGTGCCACTCTGGGCCTGGGCATCCTCTCCCGGGCCGGGGGCTGCTGCAAGCGTGTGGCGCGTTTGGAGCCAGCGAGTGTGTTCTGAGGGTTACGGGCACCCTCAGCCGCCCGGCAGAAAGCCGAGTGCCGGCCTCGGCCAGGGGGTGAAGGGCGAGGGTACCCCCGGAGTGGGAGCTAGCGCGGGAGCTGCGGGAGCAGTGCGGGAGGGGGCAAGTACGTGTGTGCGTTCCCCGCGGAGAACGGGGTCCTACACACTGCTGGGAATCTCCGTTCTGGTGAATCCCTCACGGCACGAGTGAAGGATGGGGTGCTCCGTCTTGTTTAAAGTAATCTCTCGGCTGCGCATGTCTGGCTGTTTTATTAACTCTTAAATATTTACATTTTGGGATGTTTTCAAGAAGGTGAAAGGTCCTCTCTAACACCAGGATTATTCTCATTACTCTGATGGATTGTTTTTAGCATTACTTCTCATTAGTACCTAAAAGTTTGTGTCCAACACATGAAGAAGATAAAGCTAGGTACTAGCATATACATTTAGGAACGATACTTCTGATACTCTTAGGGTTTAATTTTATACTGCTGTAAGTAAAAATTGTGTTCAGGAGCCAGCCGTCTGGACATCAGATAAAAATTTAAATCTGGCACTATGCAAAGAAGGGAAATCAAAAGATGATGAAACCGAAACTTTGTGTTGGGGGTGGAGCGGCTGGAGTTCCTTTGGGCAGTTCTCTGCAAGTGCGTTTGTGCTCCAGGCGTCGGGCTTCTCGCTGGGTTTATCTGTTGTGGAGCTAAGGCTGATGTCCAGCAGAATCAGGAACCGTACGGGCATAAACTGCCTGCTGGGTGTTGCCGTCACAGGAATGGTTCTCTGCTGTTAAATACAGCTGATGAAAAGACATTTTAAACCTCAAGCTCAGACTCTAAATGCAGTGATAAAACTGAGATCTGTCACCTGTTAAGCTTATGTCTTCCTCTCGCTCTTCTACCAAAGCTGAGTGAGGGAGGTAGTGCTACGTGTACCAGAACGCAGATAAAAGGTGCCCCACCAGGGTGTGTGACAGCAGCCCAGCGCTGCAGGCTGGGACAGAAAGCCGGACTGCGTGACGGAGTTGCCTTCTCCAGGAGGTGTCCGGGCTCGTCCGATGGCATGTGGCTGAGTAACTGCCGCTGAGGCTGTGCTCATGGTGAGGACGGCCCGGGCTGCGGGATGTCTTCTGCCCCATCTCCTCGGCAGCTTTCGGTTGTCGCACGCTGTTTGTGCGGGTGTTCCTGGGATGGCTGCGCGCTGCAGTGCAGAAGAGTCCGATCTCCATGACAATCCGTGTCAGCAGCAGTGCGGTAAATCCGGATGATTCTCGATTTGGTGTGCGAGTGGTAATCTGGCTAGGGTCTAGATAAATTATTTCAAAACATGGAATACTTATTTTATATTTGGGGTGGAGGTGGTCTTTCTTTTTGTGAACTGTCAAGTGAAATGCAAAACTATTATTGTGAGGTTTGGATGCTTTAAAGCCAAGGTTGTGTTATTTTTCCGTATCTCTTGTGACTTGTGTTTTATTTGATTATACATTGTGTTTTCTGGTAACCAACATAATATCAGAATCATTTTTTATTACTTATATTTTATGCAGAGTTTCAGAGTGTTTCCAAAGTTTAGAAAGAGCGAGCAGTTTTCCTGTTTTCCCTGTAGAGTTCTTTCAGGTACCTGTGTATGTTGATTAACGCACTGTGGAGGGACCTCTTCTAATTTGGTTTTGAGTGCCATCACAGAAAAGGGACTCGCTCTAGGGGAAGCCACTGGGCAAACTGGGGTGAATTTTAGGGCAGGTCTCCTCAGCTCATGACCCCAGTCTCTCTCGTCCCCCCGCCCGGCTGAAGAGCTGTACTGGTGACGTACGGCCACGCGCCGTGGCCGCCTCTGCAGGCCAGGCAGGGCTGAAGCGCTGCAGGGGAGGCAGAACAGATCTTGCGAAAATTAGCAGCAATGACTTGGCAGCTCCTCTGCAGTCCTGGTGCTCCACGGCTGCTTGCGAGCCCACGCAGGCAGAGTGGGGCCAGCTGGGAGACCGGAGTGCGGGTCACACCTGATGGGAATTAACATATCCTGACGGGGCAGCCTTTGCTGACCAGGTTGTAAAGCGGTGTGAAGAGCAAGGAGAACCTAGAGGAGCTGCCTCGGGTAAGGGTGAGATTTACCTAGTGTCAGCTGAATGAGTGTGATTTGGGACTTTTTTAGAAAACTTAAGTATTTAATGAGATCTAAAATAAGTGAGATAAATGTTTGGGAATTAATGCTCTTTAAGGAAAAGCAGAAGTCAAATCTGGGGCTCTTTCGTGGCTCTTGTTCCCCTGTCCTGGTTGAAACGTGCTGGAATTTCCCTGTTGCTGCTCTCATGCTGTTGCCACTCGACTCATTTCCAGCCTGGCAAAGCTGTTTGCCTGGGAATGGCAGATGTCCAGGAAACAGTTCAGAGTCTGGCCCGTAACTTTAGTGCCTGTCCTAGCTTAGCCTTGGGTGCTGTGAAGTTCTCTCGAAGTGCTTTGTGTCTTTGTGGAAAATAATGTATATTGGATAATGCAAAGGGTAAAACGCAAACTAAAACGCTTTAAAAGCACCAGAATAGACTTGGAGCCTAACTCCCCAGTCTTTTTTTATTATTTTTTAAAAATTATTTTAATTGCTGTATTTGCTTTATTTCCCATGGTGGCAATGTGCATTTAATGCATTAAGTCACACTTATAAGATACTATGAAGTCTTCAATTAAAAGTGCTGTGTCTTTGCACTCTTATATCATACTAGTAAGTAACATAGTTTAGTAGAAGTGGTTTTGGAAAGAACCTGTTGATTTTGAGCACCTTCTTCAGAGTAGTTCTATCTTGTGGAGAGTAGCCCGAACTTGTGGGCTAAATATCAGTTGTAAGGCTGGAGTGCATCTTGCCTTTTAGTTTCATTGAGAGAAAATCCAGTAGATTAATTCCTATCAAGAATAAGTGGAAAAAAAATCAGGATTTTGTCATTGTTTTATCAACAAAAATTGATACGAAGGAATGTATTTTTGTATGTGAGAATCTTCTGAAAGTGAAGTAAAACCATAACAACAGGTTTTCATAGCTCCAGAAGACACTAAGACTGTGACTCCGTAGTGCTTGTGGTGTTAAGTATTTGCTAACACTCAGGGTGCACGCAAGATTGGGTCAGTGTGGGAACAATGATGCTTTTCTTCTTCACTACTTCTTTCTGGTAATAGTTGTTCTATTTAATAGCTCCGCTGTCTCTCGCGTTTAACAACATCCTTCTGTTCTTTAAGCATAGGACTATGTCCAGGATCACCTCTGCTGGAATTAGAGAGTATTTCATGAGTAACCTTGACTCTGAGTTTTAAGGCTACTAAGTGAAGTGGTTTTGTCCCTGATTATGTTGGAACTGTGAATGAAGCAATAAAAAAAAAAAAAAAAGTAATCCTTAGTTATCCAAGTTTACTTGGAAACTCAACTTTGTTAAGGTACAAATGAATTTATTTTTTTTAATTAAAAATGCAAATATTTCCTTTTGTAAATAGACCCTTCCTGTTCATATTTAACCATATAAAAATCCAACCTGAAATGATGGATAATTGGAAGGAAAATGGATTTAATTAATTTTTGACTGTATCAACCTGCCTGCCTTTTAAAGGTCTGTGAAATCCTTACTTTAGAGTTGGCAGTGCTAGTTTTAATATGCGCTTGCTTCCCCTGCTATTCCGTGCAAACTTCTGCGGGGTATGAAAGAACGCTATGGGATTCGGGCGGGGAGCGTTGTCTCACTGGTGCTGCCAGTTTGTCCCATCCTCGCCCAGAGCCACAGCGGTGACACCCGCTGCACGGCCACCGTGTCTCCCCACCGCCGTTGATCTTGCTGTTACAGCAGTCAGTGTCATTAGAGACTCTGCCGGGGCCAGAATACCACCTCAAGGACATCAGTTCTTCGTGGGAGATACAGATATACACATCTGTCTATATATATATACAACCCCCCTATACGTAGAGGCGTATCATTCCTTTTGAGTGAGCGAATTTGCAGTCTATAATCGGAATTCAGCTTGGTTAGATCAAATTGCTCCCCTGAGGACCATTTCTACCAGTCTTTAGCTAGGTATTCATGACTAATTTTATGTATGTGCTATGAATCTGTCTAGGTTTTGAGAATCTGCTTTTATTCACTCCTGTCATTGGGCTGTAAATATAATATAGTGCTTAAAAATCATAGCTGAACTGTAGAACAAAGTTGAGCATGTATAATTAATTATATAATTATATAATTAATTGCCTTTTGTCACTGTCATCTGATCTGCATGGGATTGTGCGGGTGAGAAGCCTGATCTGGATGGTCAGGGAACCTGGACTGGGATTTTACTTCGAATCTTGTGTTTTTATCCTGAATTTTCTGACTGTAAAGCTGCATGCGAAGGATGAGTCTAAAGACAGCTGCCAGCGCTGTGCTATTTCGCTTAAAACGGGCCCCCTTGCAGTGAGCTCCCCTCTCTGCTGCTCTGGGAGGCCGCCCTGGTCCGCGCTCTCTGGCGCGCGGCGGACGGGCAGCTGCTGGTCCCGCTCGGCACGTCCCGGCTGGGAAACGACCCTGGGAGCAAAGCAAAGCTACACGGTGGTGGAGGTGCAAGGTGGATCCTGAAAGAGTACTTGCAGGCTGCTTTAATGAAGAAGCTAGAAATAACGAAGTTACTTCTCCTGGGGGAAATTAATTGCTCTATAACGATATGCTCATTTTCCCTAGCCTGGTGAGATTTCCCTGTCATCGTGCCCTGGTTTCGAGTTAGGGGCTGCTGCTGTCGTCTCTGAAGGAGCGTTCTGCAGCTTGATGCACCAGTCGCAGGAGAAGCCTTGGGAACAAGGAGGGCTGCAGCTTCCAGAACCCTCTTAAGCCCTCGGGAGTGGTCACAGCTTCATCATTTACTCTTTTGCACTTTAATCAGTATGTACTGTGAAATGATCACTACAGCTAATATTTTTCTATTAAAGACTAGAAATTGGAGGCCAGGGGGGAAATTCTGTGGTTTTAATACAGTTCAGAAGTTTGGGGTGTCTTTTAAAGATCTCTGACAGGCAAGTTACGGTTGAAAACAAGAGTAGATCTTTTAAACTATGTCCTGTCACTTCGAACTGTCTACTCTTGAAATAAAATTGGTGAAAAAGCAGATGAACTGATACTGAGCTCTAGTGCCAGCATCTTCAGGCTGTCCTTGTCACGCGAGGACACCGGAACTGGCTGGGTGGGTGGAATGTTGATCATCTGAACCCTTGAAAAGGCAATGTAAGAAAATGGATGCTTTTGCTGGGGAATTTGTGAGAAAGTTTGAGATTTCTGTTTTGATGTGACTGTGGTGACCTCTGGGGTCAGACAGTGAACATACCAGGATGGATGTAGCTAATCCCAGTATACCAAACCCTTTTAGTTTTAAATAGAGATGTAAAATAGTAGTACAATAGGTCTGTGTATGCCAGATACTAACTAAGAGTTAGTTAAGTGATAATTTTTTCTAGTTAGTTTTATTAACCCCTAACTGCATTTATGAGTAAATCTTGTGTAACTTGGAAAATACTTTGTGTGAAAACTGAAGGAGGGGAGCAAAAGACAGCTAGGCATGTAAAAGGGCTCTAAGAACAGAGCGGAAAAAGATTTTTTCGCTTGTTCAGTTGGTTTTTAAAATGCCAAGTATAGTGCCTTCACTTACATTTGGCTTTACAGGTAAACAAAAGATACTCTGGCAATGAAATACAGGGCTTACTTTTGGGGGGAGGGAATTCCATTTCTCCTTAGGATGTGAGGTTTGTGTTAGCGTTGGGGTCACCTTCTCGTTGTCTCCCGAAAGCCGCACAAGACTGCTCCCCTCTGCGCGGCCCGGGGGGCTCTGGGGGGACAGAAGCGGCCGAGCTGGGGCTGCCGCGGGGCGTGTGAAACAGCTGCTGGGCTCCTTCAGAAAGGCTTGGACTGGTGAGAGACGCAGTGCTTACTGCTCCGCTTGCTCTGAAAAGTGAAATCCGTTTCAAGGATGGAAACGGGTTTTAGTCATAGTTGTGTAAACAAAATTATTATTGTGTAAACAAAATTAGTATGATTGTGGATTTCTTGCTGTAGGATTTGACAGTTTACATAACTTTTCCCTCTGGAGTAGACTATACATTGTGTTGATGCATTGCAAGGTGCTATGAGTTGGAAAACAGTCTTTCAGTGTAGAAAACTGTTGCGCAGTGAAAAATCTGGATACAGGGAGCCTGATACTGCCACTTCTCTCAGTGAGCGAAATCTGGTATTGTGAGAAATAGTGCGCATGTTTGAGTATTATTTAATGAATAATAGTTGTGACCTCTTTGGGGGATGCCAGCTCCAAGGGCAGTCAAACACATGCAGTGCTCTGCTGTGGTTGCTGCAGATGAGGTTGGGGGCTCTGCCTGCGTGGCCTTGGAAATAGACAGGCTGTGGCCTTGGAAAATCTGAAAACAAGCGTTTTTGTACTGCATCTTGAGCAAACTGGCACCATGCTGGCCTCTGGGGAAGCTGCTGAAGGAGGAAAGGCAGGGGAATAGTGTGTTTCCACACCTGTCCTGTCTGCTTTGTGTGCCTGGAAGCAGGACGTGATGTCTCAGTCCAGTGGTGTGACTGGCTTGTGGCCACACTCTCCATCCCTGAATCCAGCTATTCTTGTCATTCCTGACCTCTGTGCCATAGGTACCACCTGCTTCACACCAGATCTGAGTCCAGGCACAAAGGAGCACGGGGACAAGCTGGGGACCGGCGTCCAGCCTGGTGGCCGCAGGTTGGCTTGTGTCCCCGCGGTGGGACGGGTCCCGCCTGCGCGGCAGGGGCTGTGCTGGGGAAATGGGGGCAGGCGGGCTGTAGGTGGGCTCTTTGTCGAGTACTCCGCGCTGGCTCTACGTGGTCTCGGTGTTTAATTTTTCCCTGTGCAGGCTGGTTAGGATCTTTCGTACTGACAGTGCCACCCTGTCACTCCTCAGAGGTGGTGTGGTGCCTTCCCTTCGGCTCTGCTCTCGTCTGCCTCCCGAGGATGGGGTCACCCCAAACGAGGGTGATGTTTTGGCTGGCTTCTGGGAGGAGCGAGGGTGAGTTTCCTTCCCAGAGGAAAGGTGTCTCCCCCGGAGAAGCTCTGTGCTCCTGAGGGGTCCCAGCTGCGGCTGGGCGAGGGGAGGCCTTGGTGGGTGCTCTCCTCCAACGCTGCCTGGGGTTTCTCTTAGGACACCCACTGTTTTGGTGTCAATGCTGCACTCCAGCTGGTGTAAATATTCAGTGAAATTAAAAACTGGAATCACAAAGCTTTTGGTGCTACAACCTGTGGCTTTTTTTTTGAGTTGTGTTTGTTTTGTGAGTTTTTTGAGGGGCGACGAGAGAGAGATCGGTGAATGAAGTCAGTTCAAAGCTGCTTTATTGCAGTGGGGTTGCTGTGAAAGCTGTCTCTGAGTCTACAGCTGTTGAGAGATTCAGCAGAGTAAGTTTAAAACACCTAATGTTACAGTGTAATGGTATTTTTTGTTTTACATGTCTGCCTTCCAACTGTACTTCCGTAATGACTGTGTAATTTTGAATTGTTCACGCTAATTCATAGGGATGCGTTCCCTAGAAAAAATAAATTGAGTTGTCCCTAACTGTGCAGGCACGGAGCCCCCGGCGCGCATCCCCTGCTCCGGCAGCGCTGTGGAGCGGCCGTGTCCCGGCACGGTGCTGCTCGGGGAGGGTGTTTCTGGAGGTGCAGCCCCTGTCCCCCGCGCCCGTTGCAGCCCTCCTCCTCTGCTCCCCTCTCCTGGGACGGGCTGTCGGGAGGCAGCAGCCCGAGAGCCGTGGGGCGGTTTCCTGGCTCAGCCTGTGCCAGGGGAATGGCGGCCGTGTTAACCATCTTAATTCTCAATCCCGAACATAACGGCAGCTTTTTCTTTTACTTTTCTTATAGCAGCTCACATATCACAACATAAATATCTGTTTCCAGAGCTCTCCAAGAGAAACATTTAAAAAACCATTTACAGCTGCCCTTTTAAGTGTGTCCTCATATTTGCAGCGGTCTCTTGAAGTGCATCCTCGAGCCCTCGACCCCAGTGAGTGGGTTTCAGTTTAGTCTCACTCGAGTGCTCAGAGAAAGCTCGAGGTGGTTTTTCCCAGTGTGACCTATTACGCATTTGGAATGTTTCAAACTGTTCAAAAGAATTTCAGGGGGGAAAAGTCAATAAAAGTAATCTTTACTTTTTGTCGGAGCCTAGCTTGAGCCTGCATCCCATTTTCCTAAACAGGAAAAGAGCCATTCCAGCGCCGCTCAGAAATGTTGATACTAGGTGAAGTGCACTTCCTTGTGACAGAGAAAAATAGAGGTGTTACCTCATTGCAAACAGGATATCTCTTAATAGTTAGGTTTAAATATACAAAATTTTCCATGGTGGCTTTGAATTTCTGGAGCCACGAACACAGAATAGATTTTGGCTGTAATAGTATTATTACTGGCTGGCGGTCAGGAGATTTCCACCGATACCTCCTGGGATTGGTCGTTTGGGTTTTAGTGTTGAATCAAGCCTACCGCTTCATTAAATGTGTCCACAAGATGTTCATGGAAATTGTTTTTGTTACTTTTTTATCCCTAGGGTAGGGTTGCCTTAGGCCGTGGCAGGCGCAGTGTGAGCTCGCCAGCCTCGGGCTCCCCTGGGGGAGTCGGAGCTGCGCAGCGGTGTGGGGGTCCACCTCCCCTCCCGGGGTCCGTCCCTGTGGCAGACGCACCCTTGCTTCTAATTATAGGAGGCTTTTTGAGATGGAAAGTAAGTTTTTAATCTGTAGATGTCTCCCCCCCCACGTCTGCGTTTTCAACAGAATTCAGTTGATGGTGAATATTCAGTTATAAATAGAGAGTGATTCGTTTTCTTTAAAACACTGAGGACAAGCAGGACCCAGAGTACATATTCTTGCAGTATGACTTGTGTTTTGTTTAATTGTCAAGCGTGTATTTATTCTAGTCTAGTACGCCAAGTTGTGTATGTACAGTAGGTCAAGAAGAGTTCCATAATTCTGGGAAAACGTAACATCGGTTCTCTTGCTGCAGTCTTGTCTCTTGTTTGAGTGAGAAATGCGTTACGGTAAGGAAGAACGTGCCGGGCTTGTAACTTCTAAAGTCTCTATTCCTGGCTGTGTCCTGTGAATAATTCTTCAGATGAGTGTAGAAAGCGAAGTGCTATGTAATGAACTGGGGGGGGGGAAATCTGACCTCTCTTTCATTTGGCTCAGCTCTCTTATTTTATGAAGAGCAGTAGTCTGTCTTCTTCAGCCCCTGGTTTTTAGGGTGAGGATCAGGAAACTGAGTGAGTAATCACCACGTAGTTTTTGCTGGTGTTTTGGAGGTGCGCTGGGGGGCCGGGGGGGTACTGCAGGGTGCAGCCATCCCAGTGGGGCAGGGAAGGCGGTGGGAGGTGAGGATTCTGCCCTGCAGGCTCCCCAGGCCTCGCTGGCACGCCGCCGCCATGCCCCCGCTGGAGCACGGCCCGGGGGCTGCTCCGTGCCCCTCCTGCCCGTGTGGCCGCGGTCCCGCCAGGTCCCCGTGCTGGGGAAGCCTGGCAGGGCTCCGGTGGGGCGGACGGTGGCCCACCTCGCCTATGCCCTGCGTGGGCTCCTGGCTGAGCGGCGGTGGCTCCTCTGTGGCCCCAGAGCAGGCGTCACGTCCATTCCATGGGGCTTCAGCGCCGCACGGGTTGAGGGCACTTCTGTTCCTACGTTCAGGGATTTTCCGCAGTTGTTAAGTAAGGTTCCCCTCACTGCAAAACATCTTGCTGACCTCATAAGCCAACTTCAGTATTAAAGAGTTAATGATGTCAATGAAAGGCAAAGCTATCTCTTAGCTGTATATTAAAATAATATATGGACACAGGAAATACAGTTCTTTGCATTTTCTTTCTGACTCCCAGATATTTTCTTATCTCGGAAATGCTCTGAGATAATTTTCCCCAGCTTCTTATTTCTGTACTGTTGAATATTTAAAAAATAGGGAGCTCTAACAGTTCTACTTTTTAAGTGGGTTATGTCGCTGAAAGTTAAAATACCTCGTATTTGTGTCATGTACTCTAAAGACTGACTCCTGCAGTCAGCACATAACTGTGTAGCTGCCCACCCTGTGTCCCAGCGGTGAAGAGCCCGCGGGGTGAATGTGAGGTAGGAAAGCTGCTGTATGGATTTGGCAGGGAATTAGTGATCTTTGGTGTGTTTCTGGAGCAGTGCTGAGATTGGAGCAGAGGGTACGGCAGGCCAGAAGACAAGGCACAGCTCTCTGTGGTACATCCTTTTAAACTCACCGTTCCCACACGGGTTATTTTGAGGCTGATGTTGGGGGGAGCCTCGAGCAGCGAGGGGGTCCCCTGTTGGCGTTGGTGTATGTCTCCCTCGGCAGAAAGGGCAGTAAGGGGGCTGGAAGGAGCTTGGCACGCTCTGTAGGGAGGGTGGAAGTTCAGCAAGGGGGATCCACAAGCCAAACCCCAATGCTGGTTGCTCCGTGTGCAGTCGACGGTTGGGTGAATGTGTACAGTTCTCCCTTTAACAACCTGCGGGCCGCCATTTTGTGGGGGGAGAAGAAAAAACCCATGAGAGTCTGAAGACAGAGCGCAGGAGGGCTGGGGCTGGCGGGAGCTCGGGGGTCTCTGCGCAGGCGCTGGGCAGCTCCAAGGATGAAGACCCCACGGCCTCCCTGGGCAGCCCGGTCCCGCGTTCCGTCACGCTGTGGGGCGAGTACAGCAGGGACAGGGGGAGGTGGGTCTGCCAGCCCCCCTCCCACACCAGCGAGGGGCTGGGCGCAGCTCATGCGGGAAGCACAGGGCCTTAGGCCTCTTATTTTGTCCAGTACTTGGATCTGGCAGGAGTGGTCTTAGGAGGCTACAGCTCCCTACAAAACCAGGCAAGAAATGGTGTAATTGGGGCCAGGCTTCCTTACAGCGTTGAATCTGTGCAGGTTCTTGTGCGGGTGGGTGCAGCTATAAACTGGGAGGTTCTGCTTTTTGTGATTCAGAAAACATTTCTAGATCCTCTGCGTATATTTTTCTGTTCTTGTATCTGTGGTTTTGTATATTGCCAACTCTAGCCATTTTTATTTTTCTGTTTATATCTGTGAAGCTTTCGACCAACAGCATCTTCCCCCACGAGCCTGTGAATCTCTTCTGGAGTCCACACGAGTAGTTTATCCATGCTGATGCAGACAGTATTTTCTTGGCTCCTCAAGTTCAGGCTCAGTCGTAATCTTGCTAATATTTTGCATGCAGTCTGGGCTAATGATGGTTCCCGCTGCCTGACTCCTGTTTGGGTGGTTGTTTTGCATCCTGACGGCTGTAAAATGCTTTTCTCTACCTGTGATGAATGCTGTCGTGTCTCGCCTAGCGTCTGTTCAGACTGCACTCGCACAGATAATGCTCCTGGTCTGTCACAGAGAACTTCACCAGCTTCCTTTATTTCACAGCCTCTTATTTTGAGAATAAGCTGCTTGGCTTAGTGTAAAATTCCCTTGTTTTCTGCAGCCTTCCTGAGACGTTTTTTGTCAAGTAATAGTGGGGGGTTGGGTCCTGGTTGGTTGGTTTGTTTTTGTTTGGCCAAAGTTTCCTGTCTTGATTGCTCACCCACTGTGTTTGCCAGGAGATACAGTTTTGCTCTGTCCCAGGATGCTTCTTGTGTTTGGGAAACCTCCTTGTAAAAATATCCAAAACTTTCTTAAAAGCTTTCAAGGGGGCAGTGCAAAAGTTTGACCAGAGTTGAACAGCTTGTGTACTGAAAACAGCAGCCTTCCGTGCTGACTTCTGGCCTGCTGATCTCCCTGTAATCTTATATTTTTAACAGGTAAAATATAATTAAAGTCATATTTGCATATACATATGTAATACATTTATATATATTTATATGTAACAAATGTGTTGGGGCACAGGCTGTCTCTTTTCCCCTCAGGTGTCCACCCGTAGCTGCTGGCACGCCGGGGGCTGGCGCTCCCCCTCGCTGTGATTCAGGGTTTCCGTGAGCGGGGGGAGCTGAGGGGGCGATGGGGGAAACCGCGGGTGGAGGATGAGAAGGGGAGGTGACGCTGCCAGTGGTGACCTGGGACATGAGAAACCGAGGCAAGGTAAAGGTGGAAGGAGGAGCGCAATCAGATGGGAAGCGGATCACAGAAACCTTGAAGGAAAGTCGCCGGGGGCAGTGAGTTGGGCGGTAAAACTTGCTCACCTTCTGCTGGCGTAGCGCGGCTCTTTGTCTTCCCCACCGCGGCTTCTTTGCATCTGTGCCCATGTTTGTGGCAGGAATGTATTCCTTATCCAGCTTACTGTCCTGATTTACCCTTTATGATTTCATTGGTGTGAAATTAGTTGCTACGTAATATTAAACATATCTCAAAAAGGTGTTTTATAAAGCATGATAAATGGATTGTTTTTCACTTTTACAAAAAAGACCCTTTGAAAAGTGCAGAAGTAATACCCCCGAGCACCCAGGAGCTCAGCGCAGCTGTGCAGCCTGCCACATCTGCTCGTGCTGTGACAGTAGTGTAGTTTTCGTGCCTGGGGCTGGAGCTGGAGGTGTCTCTGTCCTGTTTGCAGTGTCAGGGGGCAGCAGGGTGAGCGGTGCGGTGTCGGGGCGCTGGAGCGTCCCCCGCCCGGGACTGTAACTGCTGCAGCACGCTGGAAATCAGGCTTGCTCGTTTGCTTCCTGCTTGTTGTACCTTAGAGAGCACTTGCATCATGTTTTCAAGTTTCTTTCTGAATCCACCTGTGAGAAATTACATTTTTCATAGAAATAATGACTGAGGTACTCACCTGGCATTTGAAGTTTTCTTTTTTTTTTTTAAAAAAAGAAAAAGCATAAATCACAAACACGAAGCAAAAGCTGCTGAGTGTTGAGGCAATCAGTGCAGCTGTAGGCGCTAACAACAAGGACTGTACTTGATGCCTAATAAAGGCCTGTAAACTGCCAGCACCGTTGCGTGGGTTGAATGGCAGTAACCTTAGTTCTGTGCGTAAACTCCTGCGTTGAAGGCAGCCAGTTCGCTTCAGCGGGTATATTGTAAAAAAGTGTTTTAATTTCTGTACCATTTGCTTGCTGACTAATGTGATCCTTCCCTGTTACTTGGTAAAAATCTGCAGAAAGGTAATTTGGGCTCTAATTCTGCAAAGCATGACGTGAGGTCAGCTGTGGAAATGGGAATGCTTTAGCTCAATTTCCATTTTTGTTTTGCAGAGTTACAGTGAACGTCACAAACCCAGTGCGTTGTTAGCCTTTATTAACATCTGTCATTGGTTTTGGTCAGGTTCAAACAAAAAGTTTCTTGCCTAAAGAATGGAAAATTGTGTGGGAAATTACGATGGAAAGCTATGGGAAAATCCGATGGAGCTTGCTTTGACAGTTTTTCGCTTTGAAACGCCAGTTTGGGTTTTCGTAGCCACTTCGCAGCCAGAGGTTTTTCACAAGCACTGTAGATATTTAACACCTTTTACACCCCTGCCCACTGGTCATACTTGTTTGAAAAGAACGTAATTCATTGATTAATCTGTGCACACCTGCAAAAGCATAGTCAGCTTGATAATTTTCTTTGAAAAATTGGTTAATAATATATTAAAATTAAACCTTTATTCAGGTGGTGCTGATACTGGGTGTTACATTACTCCTGAAGAGTAATGAAAGCTTTGATACTTCCCTCTGGTGGTGATCGTAACAACCTTGAGTGTTGTATCCATAGTCATACTCGGGAAAAAATGGAAATTTAATGTAACAGTTTTTGAAGAGTTTGGTTGGGAGAGAAATGGAAGTTGGATAACTGTGTATCAACACTTTAATATTAAAACAAGGAAAAATAAGATAACTGCCTATAAAGACAGAAGGAGGGGAGGATGCCGTTTGGGGTGTAGCCTCAGAGCCGACGGGTTGGGGGTGGGGGCAGTTGCGGTGGGGCTGTCGCCGTGCAGAAAGAGGTCTGCCCTAGGAACGTTGCCTCGCGCGGTCACCTGTCAGTTTGGTAGTGAGTAAAAGTGTCTCATTTCAACCATATACGGTAGGACCGGGGAACAACCTAGGCTTCGTTTTGTGACCGCGGGTTGTACTCAGATAACTTTTATTGGACTTCTTTGGGTGAAAGTAAAGACTTCTGGACTGAATCTTCAATTTGAATTGAAGCATACATTTATTTTACACAAGAAATGCACTCTTTATCTTTGGTTTTCTTGTCGAGGGGTCTTGGAGCATACGTATGGAGGCGGAGGAGCTCGGGAGGAGTCTGTGTGGGGACGGGCTTGGAGAAGTTAGTGCGAGAGGGGGTGTCTCTGCCTGCAGCCGGAGGGAGGGCGGTGTGGGGAAGGCGGTGGTGAGTGGGGGCCAGAGCACCCCCGGGGCCGGGGTACCCGCTGGGAGCGGGCACACCGCGAGCGCCACGGCAGCCGCCAGCCCCAGCGGGGCTTCGGGGGAAATAACCGATAGATGCGGCAGCCTCCAGTTTAGCTCACGCTGCTGCTCGTTTGTCCCCTGCGGCGTGGGACAGTGGGACAACTGGAAGGCCGAACTGAAATTAGATGGCACCATGCGTGTTGTGGGTTCGGCTGTGGAGTGGGTCACACAAAGGGCTTAAGTTTTGTATGGTTTGTTACGAACACGGTTTCACTTTCTCAAGCGAAACTGCGAGGGCTTGGCTGAGAAACCACGGGCTGGGGCTGTGAGGGGACCTGCAGGGAAGGCGGCACCTGTGATTTCGAGCTGGTGTTCCGTGTAGCATGCGGGACTTCCCGGGCTAATAAAATGTCACAGGTTTATATATCCATGAACATGATGAGGAACAATCAGACGATTGTGCAAGGCTGGGGTGCTAATTGGGTATATTTCTGATCTGTGCATGGTTTTGTTGCTTTGGGCTTTTTTAGAATTCATTTTAAGCAACAGTTGATTTTTCTCAAACTGGAGAAAAACGTTCCTATCTGTGCTGTTCGTTAGTCTGCAGCTTCTTCGTGCTAACAGAGCACGTGTTCTCATGGTCAGGCGTGTTTTCGGAGAGCCTGCACCATCTGACACAGTGCACGCTAATGTTCCTCGCTTTTGTTGTCTGCCTGACGTTTCCTTCCTTGACAATCTATATTTAGTGTTAAAAGGTATTCACTGTGGCATAGGACACGAGGCAGTTGCCTTTCAAGCCAAAGGAAACTGTTCTCTTTCGGGATAAGAGTGAACGAAGGGCAGGATTTCCTGTGGAAACTCACCCACGTGAGAGTTGACTTTTACTTTGAACTTTATGGCGAAAAAGGCTAAATGAAAAACCTGGATGATTTACATCAACATAAAAGATGTTTTCTGGCCTGTAACCCCCTCCTCTGTACTTCTCGGCACGTTTACTGTAGCTGGAATTAGGCCTTCCCCCTGGAAGGGGGGAACAGGACCATTTCAAACCCAGGCTTCGGAGCTGACGAGGTGATGTGTGACTGTGTGGTTGTACAGGCACTTCCCAGCACGTGGTGCGTGTGCTGAGGGCAGCGGCTGTAGCATGTGCCACGCACATGGTCCTCCTAAGGCAGCTCGGTGCCATGGAGCGCAGGGGAAGCGCTCCAGCGCCAAGGAGTTAAAATTGGCTTTCTCGGTGCAGAGCAGCAGGGTTGGGTAGGATGAGCGGCAGATGTGTTCCCTGGTGAATGGGATCTGTTTTCCTCTCCCTTATTAGTGGCTCTAAAAATAGGCTGTGTCTCAGGATGGAGTCGCGGACAGGCCCAGCCTGTCCCCGTGCGGTGGAGGGGACAGGGTGCGTGGGGCCGTGGGGCCGTGCCCAGGAGCCGGCAGCGCTCTGGGACGTGTGCCCTGGCTGCGCTGGCAGGGGAGCGTGTGGCGGGTGTTGGGGTGACTTGTTTACTGTGCAGGAGCTCAGGAAGCTTTGCATATGATTTTAATCCCTCCAATAGCCATGCGTGCCCCCGCGGGTGGGTATGGCCAGAGCCACACGGTGCTGGCTAATCTGTCACTTCCCTGGGGAGATCATTCCAGCAGCTGATTGTTCTCGTTGTGAAACACTTTCCTCTGGTGTCCAATTGGAACCTCCCCAGGTGTTTCCAGCTCCTCTTCTTGCACCACTGCCTGATTTGGGGAGCATGTTTAAAAAATGGAATATCCCAATAATGCTCTTCACAGAATCACAGAATCGTAGGGTTGGAAGGGCCCTCTGGAGCTCATCCCGTCCAACCCCTGCCAGAGCAGGGTCACACAGGAACATGTCCAGGCGGGATTGGGATGTCTCCAGAGACGGAGACTCCACACCTCTCTGGGCAGCCTGTGCCGGGGCTCTGCCACCCTCAAAGGAAAGAAGTTCCTCCTCATGTTTAGGTGGAACTTCCTATGGTCAAGTTTGTGCCCGTTACCTCGTGTCCTGTCCCTGGGCACCACTGAGAAGAGCCTGGCCCCATCCTCCTGACACCCATCCTTTAAACATTTATAAGCGTTGAGAAGATCCCCCCTCAGTCGTCTTTTTTCCAGATGGAAGAGAACGCAAATCCTTCAGCCTTCTGTACAAAATATTCCTGCTTTCCTTATTAATCACAGAATCACAGAACGGCTTGGGTGGGAAGGGACCTTAAAGCCCCCCCAGTGCCACCCCCTGCCCTGGGCAGGGACACCTCCCACCAGCCCAGGTTGCTCCAAGCCCCGTCCAACCTGGCCTTGAACCCCTCCAGGGATGGGGCAGCCACGGCTTCTCTGGGCAACCTGGGCCAGTGCCCGCAGTGGGCCCGGAGGGCGCAGGGAGCGGGCGGGACGGGGCAGCGGTGGTGGGCATCGCGTATTTGCTTCATCAGACAGCTGGTGGCCTTTTTCCCCATTTAGCTTCTGTGGGGGCTGAAATTCAGAAAGAAAGTGGAAAAAAAGGATTACTTCTGTGATAGCAGTGAATTTCACTTCTGCCTCTCCCTAACAACAACAGGAGTGTTTGAATGGGAAAACTCTCTGTGAATACCCAATTATCTGTGTGATTTCGGAATTGAAAACTTTTTGTTATAGTTGGCCCTTACCATTGCGCCTGGACGTTGGTTTGAAGTGTTTTCTGAGGGTTCTGCCCTGCTCTCGTGCGGTAGTGAACAGATGTCCCGTTACGTGAACTCTAAACTGCTGCCTGATGGGTGCTCATTTCAGTTAAGTATTTATGTAAATTCCAAAATTACTATAATGCTGCCTTTTTGACACTGTAGTAACCTCATAGGAATTAACAAAGCATTACACAAATCAGAATTTAGAATGTATTTTTTGTTTTATGTCATGTGTTTATTCGTTATTTTCTTCTTCTATGAAAGCTGCTAAAACTCCCATTTCATACTCTAGTGCATCTCTTTTTCTTTGAGGGGTGGGGGACTAGTAAAACCTTTGCTTTCAAAACATATTATGTTAGGGGTTGGTTGTTTGTTTGTTTTTTCCCACTTGCAACATGAGGGTTGAGCCCTGGCGTGTTGCTAAAGGCGTATCCTGAGCGAAACCAGAGAAACCGACTGTGCATCCAGTCTCTGCGCAGAAGCCCTGGGGCCTTAGGACTGTTAATGGATCTATAAAGCAAGAGGCTCTTTGCTGTAATTGGGGCCCAAACACAGTCCCTAAGATTTATATACTAAAATAAAGAACTGGAGAAATCAAAATTCTAGGCATCCAAAATAGCTATTGCAATATTGCTTGATACTTAGGTTTCCAAATGAAATCAATGCCAGATTTAAATGTACATCCATTTTAAAAGGAACAGGGAAGTATTTATGTATTTCATTTGAGAATTTGCTTCTGCTTAAGCTAAAACGGACTGGATAAAACACTTCACCAAGGGCTGTACATACATCTCTGACAATTTACATCTTTATAAGATTGCCGATCTGCAAGACATCTGATGGTCTTTTATACGGAAACTTAACAGAATACCAAGGGCGTTATTTCCAATTGCATATGTCAGTTTTGCTGCTTTGGCTTCTTAGGAATTGCATCAATAACGTTAATAAAATCAAGCAAAACTGTTTTCCTTTTAGTACTTTGTTTCTCTAAATTGTTTCTTGTCGGTTGTCCGTGGCTCTGAAGACTTATTTCTCCTAGTATACTTTATTTTTACCATAAAAAAAACCCTAAATATTTTTCTTCTAGAATTCTTCTTCTTAGAGCAAATGGCATGTTGAGTGCAGCTGTAGCGCACAAGCCTCCTCCTGGAGGATCCAGAAGGCGCAAGAAGGGAGAGGACTGGGCTCCCCTTCCGTCCCTCCTGAACAACCACGGTGTCAGTAATAACGAACAGAGCAACTGATGCTTCCTGTGTTGGGTTGGGGTTTTTTTTCCTGTTTTGGTTGGTTGAGTTTTTCCCCCCATCCTTCCTGTATAAAGCAAACCCCAAACCTTTCCTTTTGCTTAGGGACACCTGGTTGTGACACACAGCAGTGGAAGAGGTTGCTCCAGTCAGGAGAAGACCCCTCGGGTCCCGTCACCTAACAAATGAGACCACGCTGAATTTTGGTACCTGCTCTTCTCCGGAGTTGGTGTCCTGGTCACGCAGCGCTCACGTGCTCAGCCCTTCGTTAGGTACCCAGAGCAGTCTGGTCTGAGTCTCCTGCCGGGGCAGAATTTGGCAGAGACTCATTTTCCCACTGCCAATAGTGGCCCAGGCACAGCATAAATGGCATTAGCCCCCACCTCCCCTCACGCCGGCGGACTCTGGAGGGAGGTTACGGCACAGTAGGCTGTGGGGAGTTACTTGCCTGAAGAGCCTGGGGCTCCACGGTGCACAGAGGTCCTCCCTCTCACCGCGGCCAAATCCAGCCTCAGTGTTTTTGGGGGTGTTAGCAGGTCTCATTTCTGTTCGTGTGAAGTGGGGTCCCGATCGCCTTCTGAATTAGCATCACCCGGTGCCCGGCGCTTGGGGCCGTTAAAGGGTGCGAGCTGCGCTGCGGGAGTTGTGTGGTGCCCTGGGGTTCGGGTAGGGGATGTTGGCCAGAGCAGCTTTGGTGCTGGGTGCTGAGGTGACTCCTGAGCCCTGCCATCGCTACGTGCTTTACTCGGGGCTCCCGGTGCTGGGGACTTGGTGCCATGAAGCTCCCGGGAGTCGGGCGCCGTTGAGCCCCGATGATGTGTGGCTGACCAGCCCTGCCTGGCTGGGTGCTCCTCCCTCGCCCTGGGGCGCGTGTGCCTTGTCTCGGATCCTTCCCAGGCTGCCGCTTGCCCTGCTGATCCCACGCTGCCCACCCGGGAGCTCCTTTGCAGCAGCAGGTGCTTTCTCTCAGCAGAGCGTGACGCTGCGTGTTGACGGAGCCGTGCTGGCGGATGGTTCACCCCGCGGGAGATCACTGTCCGTTCTAAACCTCCTCTGCCCCGCTCCCTCCCGCGGCGCCAGCGCAGCGCTGGCATGTCGCTGTGGTGGCTCTGAATAAAGCTGAGAGTAACCCGTGTGGGTCATTGGGCTGTTGACTGAAGATGCACTTGTTACAGAAACACACAGAGCAGTAAGGAGAAGAAAAAAAGTAACACTGAAAACCCACTCTAGACAGATCAAATTTTAATTAATTTCTAGGTATTTCCCTCATCGCTTTATTTCTGAAATAGGATGTAAACAACTTGCCCATGGTCTCCTCTGCTATCAAATACACCTGTTGGATCACTACCTAGTTCTTTTACTGTGATGAACTGCATTTTGGCATCCCACATGCTTCACTCGGCAGTAAATTGACTGCCGTTCTTAGGACTATGGTATTTTGGATGAAAGATCTCTTCAGATTTAATAGGGTGCGTTGGAGCCACCTCGCTGACAGCGTGCACATCACTGCCGTGATAGTCCTGGAACTGGTTCTGCAACGATTCTGGGAAAGCCTCGGACTTTCATCCCCGGCAGAGCAGTGCTCTGTCAAAAGGCGTTTAGCTCGTAAATGTGGGTATCTCCTCGAGGAAAGTGCGCTTATTGCTTGGAGTAGTTGATACACTGCTCTACACCAGTGCATGTAGCTCACGAATTTTAGCTCTTGAGTTCATGAAAAGTTCTTGTCTACAAAAGTGAGCATTTACATAATATTACATTTGGTTTTTTCCTTGGAACGTATTCTACCTTATTAATTGTTTTATACCGGCCTCCTACTCCGCAGTTACCGCTGAGCCGTCGGGCTCACCGGTGTCGCAAAGCCGTAGGAGGGGTTGGCTGAGCCGTGGTGCTCTCACTGGCGCGTTTGTTCCTTGCGTAGAAGCACTGGCAGTCTGTGGCATTGCTGCTTCAAGCCACCAGCACAGTACCTCTGTGAAAAGGTGCGCCACTCTCACAGCCAGGATTAATGAAATATGTACGATATCGTCAAGGCTCCATAAAATCTAGCCTGCGGGAAGAACTGTTTTGATCACTGGCTTCAGTGGCTGCTTTCCCTGTTGTGCCGTCGTTGCCTCATAGGAGCTCTGCAGCTAAAAATCTCCTGAGTTTTTAATTACGTCCCTGTCATAACTTGGACATAGGAAAATTCAAATGTTGTAGTAGCAGCAGCAGCTACGGGGTAGGTTACAGCTCTCAATGCATCTCACTCTGACCTGGCTCGGAGAACCACATTCTTTACCAGGCTCTTGTCGGTGATGACAGGGATTTTCTTTTTCTTTCATCTAGCTCACATCTAACTTCTCTTGCTTACCTTGCTTGCTAGGAAGATCTCTGCTTGCTGAGCGCCTCAGAGGTCAATAGAGATTACTTGCAGTGGGCAGGTCCGGTGTCCGCACGCTGATGACCCGTTAATCGCTACTTGGTGATACCGTTGGCGTGGTGGGTCCATGCCCACCTCCGGCGCGGCTGGGAGACGCGCGTCGGGACAGCGTTGCTCCCGGGGGCTGTGCTGCGAAGCACCTGGAGCACAAGCAGGGCTTTGCAGAAGAGACTCTCAAAACCCAGGGATTAATAAATACATTCTGGTCTTGGAGGGGCGTGGTGGTTTTTTTTTTTGTTTATGTCCTTTTTCAAAGTTCATTGGCTCAGTGATTGTTCTGGTGGGATTTGGGAAGAGGGGCACTTCAGCATGTTGTAGATTGCACTTTTGAAACTGGATCTTAAAAACAAATGTTTTCATACCATGTACATTTAAAAAACATAGTTGCTGTAGAAAACAAGTAATTATCCCAACATTAAACCTAGGGGGAATTTTTAAAGATCTAATTTAAAATAAACAAAGAAAGAAACGCTACAAATATGCAAGATAGACCCTGGTGGTGGTCGTGAGTATTGCCAGAGCTCTATTTTATCCATCCATGTGCAAGACCAAATTAATTTTATTTACACTCTTTTTCAGCATAAGGCCTGTTTTCCCCATGCCGTTCCAAAATCAGGAAACAAAGTAGTTGAAAACTTGAGTGTATTAATGTGGTTAATCGCTGCTATTTGCTAACAATTATAGTTTGTGTGATGTTGTAAATACTGGGTGTTGGATTAACTCTTGTTGTTAATACTCTTAACACGCTGGTTATTCAAATAGGCTTTAATCTTCCAGTAAGACGTCAGTAATAGAAGTCAAATGTGAAATACATTGGGAGTTCGCTAGGGTCAGGATAGTTAAGACTCACGTCTTTTTTTCATTCCAATCTTTGCAGTTACTTATAAATTTTTATTCATCGGATGTTCCTGTACTGTGGATAGTCTGGCAGGATTTACCCTACAGGTGGGATGTGGATGGAGGTCATCGGTGGGGGCTGAGGTCTGCTCTCCGTTGCAGTGCGTGCCCGGAGACAGCCCGTGCGCGGGGGCTGCCGGCTGCACGCCGGTTCCCAGGAGCGGCAGGGACAAAGGGGGTCCGTGTGCTGCCCGCCTTCAGAAAACATGCTGTTTAACATGGCTTAACTTCACTTCTTTTAAGGGTATGTCTAGATGGGTGTCAGTGGGAGGTGTCCCTGCCCGGGGCAGGGGCGTTGGAACTAGGCCCAACTTCCAACCCAAAACATTCCATGATTCTATGACCTGCGTAAACCTGCTCTTGCTGCCATCAGATACACTGTGTTATTTTCTACGCAGACAACTCTGGGTGTCTGAAAGTCCTATTGCTCCATCTCAGTGTAACGTAATGCTTAAGAAAATGACCTATTATTTAACTCCACTAAAAATAGTTATGAAAGAACGTGTATCTTCAATTGATTACAGTGTGGGAATTTTATAATTGAAAGATGAGCTTCGTTAGTGTTGAGAGAAGTCTCTTTTGTTCTCTGACACTGGATTAACTAAGAAAGCAATAGACTTGGGACGCATATTGATACTTTGTTTGGAATATATACGGGTATATGTAAATACACACCCATGTGTATATCTTATGTGTGCACTTACATGCATATACACGCACCTTTCCTAAGTCTGCTGCTTTACTAGGTTTTCATTCGTACGGATATATGAACAGTATGGCATTATGAAGGAAAAGAGGAAATGTTTGCTTTTCCTTTTTTTTTTTGTTTTGTTTACAGCCCATGATTAGAGTGACTCTTGTATCACCGTTGCCCATTTAAGACATTGTTTGGTATAAGTGCTGTAGGCTGAGGAAAGAGGGTGCCTCTGTGGATGGTGTTGGGTTTATCAAGCCATTTATTTTTTAAAATAATAGTTATATCCATTATTAAAGCTGTGAGTTGGGTAATTAGCATTCCCTGTCAGTCAAGGCATACATGAATAACGAAGGGCCAGAGCAGCATTTGGGTATTTGCAAGTAGGGCTGTGTATCCTGGCTCGCGCTGTTCTGGGCTGCTGGGAATGTGTTTCCCAGGTGTTTGGCAGGCACAGCCTTTAATTGACTGTGAAAGCCTGTAAGACGGTATTAGCTGGATAAATCCCGCAGCGCTGCGTACGGAGGAAGTTTGGCGCTGACGACTCACGCTTTAAGCAGTTTTTCATGTGAAGTGTTTTTTCCAGCCCGGGCACTGCCAAGGCTTGCGGGGAGGAGCTGGGGTCTTGTTCCCCGTTCCGTGTCTCCGTCCCTGGGGTCCAGCCCCGGGCGGGCTGTGTTGGAGCCCCCCTGCCGCTGATGCCTCCCGAGGGCAAGCAGCTGCCTTTCTGCGGTGCAAAACACAGCCCGTCGTGCTGCTGAACTGTCTTTCTGCAGGGCAGCTGCTTGGCTGGAGGTACTGGGTGTCCCCGCAGGTACGCAGGTGAAAAACCTGCGGGCACAGCCCCGCGTCGCTCCCTCTTGCAGCAACTGGCCCAGTCCCCTCCGCAAAGCGTCGAACCTGGGCTGCGGCTCGGGCGTGTTCTGCTTCCTGCAGAGATGGGCACAAACATGTTCGAATGAGTTGCTGAACCCGAGTCTTGCTAAGTAATAGCATGCACAAATCATGGGCTTCTCTCCCGGTTGTTTTCGCGGCGCGCGGATGGCGCTGATGGCTGGCGAGGGGCAGATCTCACAGAAGGGCTGTTGCGGGGTCGTGCTGCCCCTCTGCTGTGTGCAGTGCCTGGTGCTTGCTCTAATGCTGTATTGCGGCGATATGCTTTGGGTGCAGTTTTCATCTTTGTACTTGGGAGTTAGAAATGTTGTGTTACAAACTTGTGTATTGTATGTGATTCATAAACTTTTTCCTGAGATTTACTTGTTCATATGAATGATAGATTGCTTTTAGTCACTGCCCTTGAATCATCCTTTATTAATGCAGGCATTGTTTACACTGAACTACCAATTTGACCAATTTCAATTTTGTCATGTAAACTTTATTTTTTCCGTTGCTAATGAGTGGTTTTCTTTTTTTGGTGTGGGGTTTGTCATGGTAGTTTGTTTCTTTTTTTCCCTTTCCGTTTTTCTTTGAACGGTATTCTTGGCTGGACTTTCTGTTCCCTTCTGCCCATGGAGCTTAGGAAGCGCTCCTGAATACCCACGCTGAGAACCTGAGACAGAGCTGCGGGGCAGGAAGGCACGCTGGCGGTCCTGCTGAGGGTGCAGCCTGTTGGTGGTGTTCCCCCCTCGCTGTCCTGCCCTGCCAGCAGGGAGCTGCTGTTCGCCCCCCGCACTCTCAGGTCACCTCTCCCGGCGCCTGCCGAGCACCCGGCTGCGGCTGCGGGAGGCTGCGGCCACGTGCGCCGCGACACGCGCCTTGGCTGCGGCATCTGCCTGGGCGCAGGTCTGGCCAGGGCCGAGGAGCCCGCGGGGCTGGACTGAAACGTCCAGCACGGCTCTGTCGAGTGGCCTGGTGTTCTGTACTACTTACACCGAGCTCTGCACACAGCAGGGTGAAAAAAAGCACTTGCTCAAATTAGAGAAGTTTTTGAACAGACTTTATTCTTGTCAGGCTGGGTCGGGATGGGTAAGTGGTCAACACACAGTAACTGGGTCGCTTTCTCCTCTTCCTCCTCCTCCCTTAAAGCACAAGGGCACTGGCTACTGCACCCTGTACACCCCAGCCCCCAAAATAAACTAAATTTGGGGACACTTTTGCTAACAGATGTTCTTCTTTAATAGGAAGTGTTTGTTGTTTTAATTCATTTTTTTATTTGAATCTCCTGTGTCCAGAATGAGGTTTGCTTTCTGTAGGCGCTGTGCGGTGGTGTTCAGTGATGGTGCTTCCGCTCGCAGGCGTGACGCTGTGTCTCTGCTCAGTGGCTGCTCTGAGGGCTCTCTGGCATCGAAGCAAGCATTGTGCTTCAGCCGTGGGGTCCTGTTTGTCGTAGTCACACCAGAAGGGGCTGTGTCTGGGTGCTCGTGATCTATCCTGTATCTGTCCAATGACCTGGGCTTTCTGCTGTTCCCATCACACTACCGCGATGCCATACATCACTAGTTCTCACATCGCTGCATTCTGCGTTTTCCTGCAAGGCTCGTCCTCCCCATGGTAAAGTTCCCATCTTCCTGTGTTCGCCCTCGTCCCGCTTGAGCCCACTCTGCTCTCCATGCTCGAGGCCCTGCGCAGCCGCAGCGGGCTGGGAGGCGTCTCCATCTCTCCCGGGTTCAGGCCCGGCTGCTGCAGCAGGCTCTGGTTCCACTGCTGGGCGCGTGCCCACCGGTTGCAGACGATGCAGACACTCGCGGTTGCGTGCAGTGCCACGCTCTTGCGTTACGTGCAATTGTGCATTCAAGCAGTCACATGTTGCCTGAAATTAATTCACTGCAAATGCCAGTGTCCAGTGCCTGTCTCCAGGAGCGATGCTGGGGTCGCTGGTTGTAGGGTGGGCTGGCTGGGTCACTCCAACCGTGGCTGCATCCATCAGCGGTCAGCAGATGTGGTTTCCATGCTTGGGTCAATCGGCAGCCGCTGCTGTGGCCGGCTGCGCACATCCTGTGATCCCTGATGTTTTGTGCCGGTGCTTGTTCCAGCGCCGTGCAGAGAGGCTGTGGTCCTGATCCTCAGTGTGAGTATCCATGGCGGGGCTGAGCCATGCCTTCCTGCCCCACGCGGTACCGTCAGGACTCTCATGCTTTAAAATCTCCAGGCTAACATCCAGGGGCCAGTCACTGTCTCTGCTTGTGGATGTATTAACCCTTTCTCTGCAGAGTTGTTCTCAGCGACTTCCCCTGAAGTCATACGATCATAGAATCACAGAATTTTCAGGGTTGGAAGGGACCTTAAAGATCATCTAGCTCCAACCCCCCGCCATGGGCAGGGACACCTCCCACTACACCAGGTTGCTCATCCAGCCTGACCTTAAAAACTTCCAGGGATGGGGCTTCCACCCCCTCTCTGGGCAACCTGTGCCAGTGTCTCACCACCCTCATGGTGAAGAACTTCTTCCTAACGTCCAGTCTGAATCGTCCCATCTCTAGTTTTAATCCATTCCCTCCAGTCCTACCACTACCCGACATCCTAAAAAGTCCCTCCCCAGCTTTCTTGTGGGCCCCCTTAAGATACTGGTAGGCCACTATAAGGTCTCCCTGGAGCCTTCTTTTCTCCAGACTGACCAACCCCAACTCTCCCAGTCTGTCCCCATAGGAGAGGTGCTCCAGCCCTCGGATCATCCTCATGGCCCTTCTCTGGACACGTTCCAGCACGTCCATATCTCTCTTGTAGTAGTGGCTCCAGAACTGGACGCAGTACTCCAGGTGGGGTCTCACGAGAGTGGCGTAGAGGGGGAGAAGTCTAAAGGTTGGTCCTCTGCTGCTTCCTCTAACAGAGACTCAGCATCTCTTTGTGGTCTCTCTCCCGCATGCCGCTGATGTAGCTGTACTCCTGCGCTCTGCTAGGTGTATCGGTGCTGCTTGCTGTGCTGTACGCTGTTCCCCGGAGTGTGTCCCATGGGTCTGCTTCCCGCCTGCCTCGCTGTCGAGTTGTGCCTTGGACCTCTATGGTCATGTCAGTGTCTTGGCCATTCAGAAGCCGAAGTTTGTCAAAACTATTTGTGAAGAGCACAGTTGGTTTCAGTGGTGCAAGATGCAATTGTTGAAGTTGGGTTTTAGAGGCAAGCTGTTATTTTGCTTTTTTAAGCACTATTATGGAATTGGCCTCACCAGCTGAAGCTGCGGCGAACTGGAGCTTGTTTCAGCTGCTGCTCACGAGATGTTCATTCCTAGCCTTCCTTTTCTGGGGATCTGTTTGATTTTTTTGTTTATTTATTTTAGGGTGTTCTCATAACGTACTAGGTTGGTTTCTAGGTCAGTGAGGTCCTGAAGGTTTGGAAGATTTTGTCCAGATTGGAGTCCTGACAGCACGTGCTACCGTTACTTTTTAGGAGTTAAAGAAAGGCGGCTCTTTCCCCTCTCCTCTCTTGTGTCGTTAAAGGCGAGATTAATTCTGGTCTTGCTATCAACTGTGCTATATATGTCTTTACCTCCAGCTCCTTTGAAGAGGGAGGCACTTGATCATTGCTTCATCACTTTCATTCAGTTCAACTACATCATTCCTGATGCTTCCCTAAGATGGGGCCAGAATAGTTTATTTACTTTTTAACGGACTACCTTTTGCTGTTATTGTTTTAGGCTGCATTTCCTATGTTTGAGTGCTCCTGGGTTTTGAACGCAGCGTCCCTGGCTGGGGAGGTCTGTCTGTTGGCGTCTCTTGCAGCCTAGGTACGCGTGGTTTCCCTTGCGTCAAGAGGTGCTGGCGTCTCATGTGCACAGGGTAGCTCGTAGACAGCTGCAGTTACTTGGAAACACCTGCCTGCAAAGCAGGTAGTAGATGCTTAGTATTTTTCTTTCAGCTTCTGATGTTTTCTGACAGGATGCCCAGGCTTTAGTTTTTCCTGCTGTTCCTGCTGGAGATGTGTGCTAGCGAGTGCACAGCTCTGGGCCATGGCCTGTTATCTGTCTCGGGCTCTCTAGAGCTGCGTCGCCCGCGTTCCTGCAGCCCTTCTCCGTGCCGAGGCTGCCAGCAGCGTGTTTTCTGCATTACTCCACAGGAAGCCGTAACTGCTTCGGTTTCTTTTTGTATTCCCGCCATGTATTGTGTCTTGATTTAGACCCACTCACAGGAAGGGAGATCAACAGAGAAGAAGGTAAACAAAATAGGAGGTTACTGCGTTTTTAGTAGATACTCAGTGCATGTCAGGTGGAACAGGAGAGACCAAGACCGTTGTTTCCAGTGCGCCTTTGAGATGCTGCTGTGCCAGGGACCTCGGTCCTGAGATGCCAGCCCAACCCTGCAGCGGCTCCGGTGCCAGCATGGCCTGTCCTCTGTCCAGGACAGCCCGTCCGTTAGTCTGCCCCGGTAACGTACTGCTGTCCTTGAGTTCTGCCACCCTTCCCTGTGAGGGGGAGAGGGCTCTGGACGCAGAGACTTACACCCATCTTCAGGCACAAGGCCACCACCAGCACAGACCATCTTCGCTTCTCGGTGTTTGCCCTCTGTGTTGTGTCGGTCCCCTTTGGCACTGGCAGGGAAACCCAGCATCCCATGGAACAGGAAGGGTGGGAAGCAGTCCCTTCCTTGTCCTTGCTCCTCCTGTCCCCTAACACACTGATTTCCCCCAGCACTACTTTTGTGTCTTCATTTCTCTTGATTCAGCATCCAACAAGCCACTGCTTTTCTCAGCCCAGGAGTAAAACTGCCCTAAACTTTACAAAGACAGACTTGTGTGTCCAAAACCACATTTTTTTCAACTGCATATTTTTCTGCTGCGGCTCCGGAAAGCTTCTGACACTGCATTTGTATTTGGAAGTTGTCTGTGCAAATGCACGTAAAAAAACCTTAGCGTTTAAGTAAAAGTTCAGGTTTGGACTTTTCCGTAGAAGTTTTCTTCAGACTCAAGAGTAATTCTTGTTTTCCTGTTTGATCCTGGTTGGTTTGTCTACATTGACTTTGAAATCTGGTAAGCCAATAACGTGAATGTAACGTGCAGGGTATCACCTTTTTGTTTGTCAACCGTGAATATAAAGTTGGTACAGAACGCCACAATAATAGCACCCATCTGATGTGGGTTTCCTTTAGCATCGTCTGTGCAGTCTGATGTTTAAAGCATAGCAAGGGGAGTACTTACAACTCTACTTGAAGGTGAAAAAAGATTTAAATCAAATAGGTGTTTGAATATAAATGTCAAGAAGTAGCCAGTAAACTTTTAAAGATAGCATAGGAGATCCAAAATCTTGATCTAAAAATCTTAATCTAAACAAATCAGTGAAATTGATGTAACAGTCATGTTGATGGACCTGAAACCAGTTTTTGAATAAGCCTGGTAACTGTGGTCAAACAGAGCTTGATTAAAGGTTTTGTTTTTCATTAAATAAGTAGGAAACCAAATATAGCAAATGCAGGGAAAAAATCCTCTATTTCACATTTTTCTCTGAATGGAGTATAGATCGAAGGGAAGAGCTGGAAAAGGCTCTGTGTTGCCTGGGATTGCACCCGTAGAGGATGTGACTTGGGTAGGGCCCATGTGTTGCTGTGCGGTGCCAAGAAACCTTCCAGCTCAGGGTTTTGGGGATCCCTCCGTCCACGTAGGGCTGTTTAAGTCGGGCATTTAGAAATTGGGGTTGGTTGTACTTCCCGTTCAGGTTGGTGCGCAAAGTCCAACCAGCCAGTTCTCTTCGGTGTTCATTTTGGAGTTCAGAGAGTTTTCACAAAGTGAGTCAAGAATTTTTTCTTTTAGCTTAAAAAATGAGCCTATTCTTAGCTAAAAATAAACTTCACAAAATAGAACCTGCTTTCTATAATTCATCTACTTTCTTCCATTTCCCTCTGAATGAAACTAAAAAGAATTTTTCCAGGCTGTTAATTTGGTTTCATTTAGCTCGCTTTCTTTTTTTTCTTCTTGAATGAAAGGCTTCTTACCCTGTCTAAATATATTTTCTCTTTTCCTTTTTGAAAAGACTTCTTCCCTGTCTGAATATATTTTTGCAGCAGGCTTAAAGCTTTCTTTTGGCTGTTGGGTGTAATTTTGTAGGAAATGGAAACACTGGGGAGAAGAGAGACTACTTGTATGTTATCTTTGAAAAGCCACTTGTTTTTGGGATATTACCAGCTCATGTGGTATCCATGCATCTGCAGGTTACTAGTTTTTCTTATAAGCCTGACCAATACAGTAACCAGTGTGACATAAATAGACTTCAGATGGAAACTCGGCATGAAAAGAGATGGTTTTAGTGGCATTTGGAATTCCAGGAAAAGGTCAAAACGGCTTTTAATTGAAGGGAGCAGCAGTGCACGTGTCCTGTTATTGTAACATGGATTCCATGTGTTCTGCAGACTGGGAAGCATCACAGAACGGTTTGGGTGGGAAGGGACCTTAAAGCCCCCCCAGTGCCACCCCCTGCCCTGGGCAGGGACACCTCCCACCAGCCCAGGTTGCTCCAAGCCCCGTCCAACCTGGCCTTGAACCCCTCCAGGGATGGGGCAGCCACAGCTTCTCTGAGCAACCTGGGCCAGGGGCTCACCCCCCTCACAGCAAACAATTTCTGCCTCACATCTCATCCCAATCTCCCCTCTTCCAGTGTAAAACCCTTCCCCCTCATCCCATGGCTCCCCTCCCTGATCTAGAGTCCCTCCCCAGCTTTCCTGGAGCCCCTTTAGGGACTGGAAGGTCTCCCCGGAGCCTTCTCTTCTCCAGGCTGAACCCCCCCAGCTCTCTCAGCCTGTCCCCACAGCAGAGGGGCTCCAGCCCTCCCGGCATCTCCGGGGCCTCCTCTGGCCCTGCTCCAACAGCTCCGTGTCTCTCCTGTGCTGAGGGAAGAAGCTGTGCTTGTTTTGAGGGCTAGGGTTTGTGGCTCTGAGTTGGAACGTGTGCTGTTGGATGGAACAGTAGGATGAAACCAGGACCGTGCTCCTCAGGGCTTTGGGGTGTTTGCTGGGATCAACTACAGCAGCACAGCCCAAAGAGCAGCGAACCCCCCAAGCTTTGGTGTGCCTTTGTGGAGACAGCCTGTGCGCATCTGCTGGGCTCGCGACCAGCGCCTTTGGAGCCCCCGCGCTGGGGAGGCCGTGTGGAGCCGGCTGGGCGCGCTCCGGGCGCTGGGGCGGGATGGCGTGAGAGAGAAGCACTTGGCGCTCTGGAGAGAGACTCCTCCCAAAAGGATGCTCAGACCTTTCTCTTGCATCTTTCTGGCGGATCCCCGAGGGCACGAGCGGAGCTGGTGCGTGGCAGGGGAGAAGGGCCTGGGGCAAACGCGGGGCTGCCAGAAGCAAGGAGGCTGATGAAGTGGGGTTTGGGTTAGTGAGTGGGGAGAAATGGCTTCATCAGTGGATGGGTATAAAAGAATCTAGTGCTGAAGAGGACAAGGAAAAGATTAATTTCAGTTACATTACAAAAAGAATTAGATAATTTAATGAAGGACAGAGCATGGAGAGAAGGGATGGGAAGAAGGCCAAAGAGTCTGGAAGACATGAAATGTAATTTGCCTATTTTTAGACAGAAAAATAAGAGAAAGATAAATTACCTTTGCATTTGATTGTTATCTCCAGTCCTTCAAAACTTAAAATTATTTCATCTATACGGAGGTGACCGGGGAGGAGTTTGAGGCTAGATTAAGGAATGTTACCACAGAGTGGTAAAAACAGAAGGAAAGGATGTGGTGGTGCCATGGGAGGGACCGGAGGAGGAGGGCATGGCAGTCGGGAGCGTGGCAGGGCCCTCCTCCCGGTGGGGTTCCTGCGGAGCCAGGAGGTGACGGTCACAGCAGCCATGGGACAGACCAAACCCCCGGCCCTGCAAGAGGGGCCCTTGTTGGCAGCCCCGGTGCCCTCCTTAGCACTTCATCTCCTGAAATTACCTGCCAAGGGACTTGACTGGCATCTTCCAGTGCTGTTTCTCCTGCCCAGATTTGTGTTTCTGTCATCACTTCTTCAAACCTTCCTGTGGGATCCCAGAAGGAATTAATCTGCAGGTGTGAGAGCTTTATTCTGTCCCTTTCATGTTATTTCATGGGGCTTTTGCCTCCTGCTGGCACCCGTTTCAGAAAATCTCATTTGTGAACTGTGATGGTCAGCTGGCCCCTCGCTTCTTGCCAGCTGTAGTGCAATTAACAACCCTGTGCAGAATTAACTTGTTCAAAACTCCCCGTGGAGCTGGGCGCTCAGCTGCCGGCCTGTGTTTGGCTGGTCCCGTGTCTCCCCGCGGCCGTCCCCGGGGCAGGATGACAGGCAGGATGGTGGCAGTGCTCCTCAGCCCCCCTGGGATGGGCCTGACCCCGCAGCCCCCAGGGCCCTTGTCATGGCGCGTCCCTCCGACACCCCTCGGCCCTGAGCCCTCCTGACTCCGCAGCTCTGGCACTGCGGTGGCGGTGCTTGGGTAGGAGAAAGGACAGAGGACGTTGGGAAGGTCCTACAGCTTTTGGTGTGGATTTTTTTTTTTTCCCTTCATCTCATACCCGGCTTAGTTCTGGAATTATTTCTATAAATGCCTTCCCCCCTGAGACTTTGTTGTTAATTAGTTTAAAGGGCTGTGCAGGCAAGTGAAGTTGTAAAATTAGGTGTACCTCTACTGAGTGACCTGAATTCACTTTTCCTCTTCCTGCTTGAACGCTGGCCTGTGCCAGCAGATTCAAAATACAGTGGGTGTCGGGAGGGGTTATACTGGCGGGGTGTGGATCTGTGCTGAATTTTGTTCACAAGGAGTCGGGTGCGGGTTGTCCAGGCCGTTGGTGGGATGGTGTCCTTTCTTCCTGAGCCAAAGTTCTCAGTGCACCTGGGGAAAGTGCACAGCAGCTCCATAGAGGACATCTGCCATCAGCTTCCAGGGAGTGACTGTTGGGGTTAAAAATAAGAAGAAAGCCTTTTTTAAAAACAAACAAAAACCCAAACTCCAGAGCACTGTTCCTCCACATGAATCTATTTTCAGACTGCTCCTGCTTTTTCACAAATACATGAGTTGGTAGATACCGTAATAGCTAAATGTGGCAACAGGAGTGCTATTAGCAGCTTTTATCTTAATCGTTGCTTGTGGCTGACTCCTGCTTACATTTAAAATGCATTCCTGGTCTACCTTCAAAATGTAGCTGCTGTAGATTTGTTTCATATAGGTTTGAGATCTTGAATTTCCTAGGGAGCTGTGAGTTTTCTGTATGTATTTGCATCTCCTCCAGTGGGAGGTGCGGATCGATACAGTGATGCTCTCCATTTGTAATACCTGTTATCCAGGGATCTCAAAGCTGTAATGAAGACGACAAGTAAATAGTATTGCCCATCCCGTCCCAGGCTGGGTAGCGGAGGTGGAACAAGCAGGCGCGTCGTTGGCTTTTCTGCCGTGACTTGTGGGACCACCAGACAGAGAAAAGTCCCGTCATTCCCAGTTCGTCTCCAAGAGCCATGGTGGCAGAGCTGCCCCTAAGAGCTGGGGCTCTCTGGTTTTGCATTCCTTTAGCCTCTTCCTGCTGCTTCAACGTGAGTCCATGTTAGGTGGTATGTTGATGGTGTCTTACTGTTGGAAGTTCTAGCTACATGCCTGTGACACTTGCTGCAAGTGATAACCCAGGGATCAGGAGAACTAGGAGCACAGGAAACAAAATCCAGTAGCCCCTGGTCCCTTCCCAGGAGGGAAATCATTATTCCTCCTTGTGGCAGACGTTGCGTTTGGGTGCCGCACTGGCCAGGAGAACTGGGGAAGCCTTGGCTCGCTGTGCCCTGTGAGGAGCCTCTGGAGGTGCTCATCTGAGGGACTGCTGTCACTGCTCGGGGTTTAGTTTGGCAAATTTTTCAGTATTTGATCTGATTTCTCTTGCTCAGCATATGGGAGGTAGGTGCGGAGCTGCTGGAGGGCCCTGGAGCAGCCTCGTCAGCTTCCCTCTGATGTACTGGGTTTTTTCCGGTTTAATCTTACAATGTTTTCATTTAGTCATCTGGCAAATGGGGTAACTTCTACCGCTTGCAGTCGTATATAAAAACAAAAGTAAGGTTGTGCTTTATTTTCTCCCCTGGGATTCCTCAAGTATGAATAACTTGCTTTAAATATTCTTGATTGGTAGCAATTTTTTCTCCCTTAAAAAGCCGTAGCTAATATATATTGCCATGAATAGCTGTGCCACACTTATTTACAGATTCGCACTCAGGTTTAACTGAAAATCTCAAAACATGGTAAATAAAAATCTTCTGTTTGTGCTTAACTTAGAAAGACTGTGTCTGAGACTAGGTGAGGTCTCTGTGAAGAGTCCTGTGCTCTGGAGCGCGTTTGCCTCAAATTGGGGTTTGCATTCTTTGGGCTATTGTCACCCGTCACTTAGCTCCTGTCTGTAAGTACAGACTGAAGTGGGGTTTGGTTTGTTTTAGTGCGTTTACAGAAGTGACTGACTTCTGTTAATTTTAAATTATTCTTAAAACTTAAGAGGTCCCCAGGACATCTTGCGACTGGCGTAAATAACGAGAAGCGAGGAGTGCGTGGGGTTTGTTTGTTAACATGAGAATTGCCTGTTACCTACTGAGTAAGGCCATACTTTGTTTTGAAAACAAATACACAGCACTTCTGAAATCTGCTTGGTGCCTCACGCAGGACTTGCTGATCTAGTTCTCATAACTACCAGAAAATTTTAATTACAAATTTAAAAATCCCCAAGTTCTTGCTTTCTTGATAGTTTGAATCTGGCCTTTTGTTTTAGCTCACACACAAGTCATATTCAAAGCATGTTCCCGGTTCGTATCTGTTTTGTAGACTGGTTAAAAAAACCCAACAAATCATTAAATCCTGTGCTACCTTCATAACTTCAGGTTAGAAGTCAGCGTGAAATCAGCGCAGCTCCTGGTTTGCTTGTTTTCTTCTTGCTGCTTTTATAGAAGCAACAGTCCTTCCCTAGTGTTCCTCAGTGGGTCGTCTCATTAAGTTCAGAATGAGTAGGAGAAGAGTTAAGTTGCCAAATAAGCAGTTGATGAGACGGCATTTTTAGAGGGACTGTTTTATTGCCTGCCTGGCTGCCTTCAGTTTTCGGTTCTGCCCACAGGTTCCTTGCCCTGGCTCCGCGTGAGGGGAAGGGCGCGGGTGGCAGACGGGGATGGTTGTTCCCGGCTGTGTTAATCTGAGCCGTCCCCAGGCTCGGGCCAAGGTTCAGCCCCGTTGGCGTCGGGCACGGGACGGGGGCCTCAGGCTCTGGCTGGTGCCCGGCCCCCGCACCGAGAACAGAAACTTCCATGGGAAATACTGAGAAAGTTCAGCGCTAGAAAAAATAATTGTTCCTAAGGAGTGAAAATGTCACCTTCTTGATGAATAATAATGTCTGAATTCCAGAATTCTCAGGAAGGAGTGATCAATAAATGGGAGGTGATGGTTACAAGGGACAAAAGTGGTGCTTTCTTCCCCTCAGCTTTCAAAAAACTTTTGTAGACTTTGTAGGCTTACAGAACTGGATGACTTTTATAGGTTTGCAGACAAAAAAAAACAATAATTTTTTTTTTTGCCTGCTTACAAATCTTTATAGCCACCCATGGGGAAATCTTCATGCAGCAAGCAGTCAATATAAATTATTAAGTTTAAAGGTGTGTGCAACAGTTTGAAAATAACACACTCGATGGAAAAAGAGAGCAGAACCGTGATTTCGTGGCTGTTTATTTGCCTGCAGGGAGCTGGTGCCGTAACTTGCTGAGGGAGGATGCTGAGGCATCTCTCTGGCTTTCCCGTTCGATGCTGTACATTCCCGCTATAGCTGGGAGAGGGAAGTCTGATCTGGGTTTTTATTCCTCGCTATGACGCAGAAATTATCCAGAAGTCTTATTGTTGAAGATAAAACTCAACAAATGTTTTTCTTGTAGCTGTGGGAAAATTGGTTATCTCCCTCCGTAATCGTGTGTGGGGTGGGGTTTGTTTCTGAAAAGGCACAACTTCATACTTTGCTGCTTCAGTTTTCGTAACTTCTGTAGCAATCCTGAAACGCTTCTCCCAGTTTGTCCTTGCCAGGAGCTCTCGTGCTGGAGCATCCCGCACCAGCGCCGTTCGTTAGCAGTAAATGCCTGTAACGAGCAGCTCGGGTGGCGAGAGCGGGGTGTCACCAGCTCGACTGGAGATCCTCATTTCCAGCCAATCAGCGTGCACTTCCAAAAGCACAGATTTCAATTTGATTTAACTGCTTGATAACCTTGCACGTGTATGACTTGTGAAGTCCTGTGCAAAACGTACCTTCTGGGTGACGGTCTGAGGAGCGGGGACTTGGAAACAAACTGCGAGTTCTGTCCATGGGCGCTTTCGGAGGAGCATCCTCGTGTTTGTACTGTTTTTCTTTAATCGTGGGGAAGAATCCCCACTTGAATGCACTGAAGAAAGCAATAAATATGGGGATATTATTATAAAAATACGTTACTCTTATTCTTAATTCGTTTTTGTATTTTGTTTTTCAGCCAGAAAATTTACAGAAGAATTGGCTTCGGGAATTTTATCAGGTAAGGTAAAACTTATTTTCTCATGGACTTCTATGCACATGTGCTTATTGGCTTAATTAATAATGTAAAGATCTTTTGCTTTTGAAGTTGAAGTCACTAACTGTTCTATAGTCAAAACCAGTCCAAAAGAGTATGTTTCTTTCTGGATTTCAAAGTAATGATTATAAAAGTTCAGTATATAAACACAGTTTGTTCTCATTGACAATCCTCTGCCTAAGAAAAGGTTTGATGCTTTATAAATATTACTTTAGTTTGGCATGAAATGGCCTTTTAAGTCTCCTGAGTAAGAAATATATTTGAGTAATTTTAAAAAAAGCAGCAACAACAAACTGTTGGTAAGTCCAGTTTACGTTTATATTGAAATGTTACAGTTTCTGGTGTTGGTTTCCAATAGCTCAGTCCTGCTGTCTGCTCTTGCTGGGAAGTTTTCTTGTTCAGGCAACGTGAAAATACTTGAAACTGAACCGCTGTTATAAGATGTGTTGTAAACTTCGGGTGTGGTTGGTTTTTTTAAGCAGAAAAGCCACTCTGACACATGGTGTTTTTGCAGTGGAGACATGGTTGACTTGCTGAGATCATGCAGAAACGTGTAAATCAGCCATAGGAAGCGAGCCCTGGTGGGACACCAGGGTGTCACCCTGCTCGGCGCTGAGGGTGCCGCTTCACCCCGAGAGCTTGTCCCGCGTCTGCCAGAACGGCTCGATTCTGAGATTCCTTCAGGCCTTTTTACATCTCCTGTACAAAAATGCTTAAAGCAACAACATTCTGCTATTCAAGTTTTAAAATGAAAATGTATACAGACAAAATTATTAGCAATATTTTGCCTTTTGCATTTTGTAACTGAAAACATCCTGTAATTGTTTATCTGGTCCGGTTACTGGTGCAGCCTATGACCTTTATTGCGATATTGGAAAATACTGCAGTTAGCTTTTTCTGGCAAATCGAATGGATTTGCAGAAATACGAGATGCAATAACCAGTCTTATATTCCTGGCAATCTGTTGACTTCACAAAAGATCCATCTGTTTATTTTTCTTCTTTCCTCTTGAGTGATTGCTGCTGTGTGTACGTGATGCTCACACTCTGCAGGCTTTCTCGGCTAATTCTGATTTGAACCATCTCCACATCTTCAGGAAAAGCTCTTCCTATGAATAAAATACAAAGTACATTTAAATAAACAGAATTTAAATAAATAGAAACTACTTCTTTTTAAGATCGCTGCATATTTTTCAGCATCACATTACTTATGTATGCTTCTTTATCAAGGAGCTCCTTACATGTTCCCTTGTTTACTGGCAAGGGGTGAGTCCTACGGAAACGGCTGTGAATAGTTGTGGAAAACAGGAAAAGGAGGGGAGAGGAACGAGCTGCGAGTGTCCCGGAGCAGAGACCACCAGCACTTAGCGGGACGCGGGCTGTCTTTGGGCCAGTGACTGTCGTGTGTGCAAAGTCCAACACAGGCAGAGGCGGTTCACGAACACTCCCAGGTGGCAGCCACAGGCGGGTCCGGGCCAGCCCAAGCGTTGCTCAGGTAGCCCTGAACCCACCCGGGGCTGCAGCGGGTCTGCTGCCTCCCCCCGCCCTCTCTGGGCCCCTGCCCCTCCGTGTCTGCAGCCCGAGAGAGCTGTGTTTAAAGGAAAAAAAGAAAGAAGGAAAAAAAGAAAAAAGCCAGAACCAGGCGGTTGGCAGTTGTGGTGCTGGTCAGGGCCGGCGGCCTCGGCCGCTCGGGGCCCTTCTTCCTCCCTCCCCGGGCCGCGGGACGCTGCTTACGCCTGGTCACAAACGCAGCGGGAAGTGGAATAAAACTTCATAAAAAGCTCCTTAGGGAAGAGGCTGACGTGCTGGTACCAAAAGCAGCCTGGCGCAGTTCTGGTACCAGGCTACGGAGCAACCTAGCAAATGTATAACCTCAGAATTATTTTTGTTTGAATTCTGCATGCTTCGTTGAAAACTTCTGCAAGCTGAAGCTCATCAGAAGTACTGGAAAATGACTCTCAATGCTTCTTCGTAAACTCGAAACCCAGATAAACCGCAGACCACAATTTTTTTCCATTCTTCTGAGGAATTCAATTTGCATATGTAGTTGTGTCAATACAGTTTGCATAACTTCTGCGGATGAAGTCCTTTTGTAAGCAGTCAAAACAATCTCCACAAAAAAGGAAGCGCAATTAACGTTCTAAGTTTAAAATGCTTCTAGAAATTAAACCCATAAGGAAATATGTTTTTGAATTGATGTCACAGAATAAAAGGAGCATTCAGGGGGCTTGTTTTTAAGTTCCAGTAGATTAAAATGTGGGATTTTAGTTGCTGTGACAGGTATATACAAGTCACTTCATTTATGTATCATTGATTGTGTGCCGTATGCATTTTTGGGAACGTGGTAGTGTATGGAGGACTTCAATAACATTCAAATGTCACATGCTAAAATTTTTTAACTTCTGCCATTGATCTACAAATATCCTACATTATTAACATGAAAAATATGAAATATCTAATCTGTTAAATTAAACAGTTGGTCTAAGAAATACAAACAGGAAAAAAATATTTTAAATAAACTTCCAGGGATGTTTTTAATGACAGCTTACACTGTAAGTGCATGCTACTTGGTCGCTTTTGTTGGCAACGCGGTTGATGCCGCTGAGAGATGTTGTTTTGTCTGATCTGTTTTCCTTGGGCTTTTCACTTTTGGTCTTGTCAAAGTGGAACCTGCATTTTGGGTGACATCTGACTTGGTAGTTTAAAATTGATTTAACTATCAAATACTGCGTAATTTTCTACCCGTTCGCTATTATTTGCTGCTTTTCCCCCAAGGAAAACTAAACCAAGATGAAGGAGGGGTTCAACTGAACTCAATTCCGGATATTTATAGGTATTGGCGTTCGGCGTGCTCCTGGAGGGGGGTGGCGGAGCCTTTCCCACGCATGCCATGGAGCATGGGAATAGACGCTGCCCTTGACGTGCCGCTGACAACAGGCTCCTGGGAGGAAAGAGGGGGCTGGATCTCACAAACTCGCTCGTTTCCCATCGCGAAATTTCCAGTGAAGCTTTTCCTCCTCGCTGCTCTGCTTTTTCCATTTGATCCGATGGGTGCAGCCATGGCATTTATTTGGGGGCTTCACAACGCTTTTCCTTATGATCTAAGCCGTAGCTATTGTATTCTCATTGCATGTAGATAAGTAAGAAGGCTTAAAGCCAGCCAGCTTTTGCAAAAAAGAAGCAGTAGAAAAAGGAAGTCAACATCTCCGGTAGCGCTCCAGTAGAGAGATGCTTTAGGAGCAAGAAGAGGCTTCTGTGAATGCTTAACAAACTGATCAAAGTACGTCATCTAACTAAAACACAGTATCATCAAAAACTTTCACCACATGATTGAGGAACACCATGTTCCTTCTCTTCTGTGGATTACAGTGTTAACTTTAAAGTTAGCGGAGTTTAAATTAACCTATAAGCAGGAAGAAGCAAATGTCAGCCCCCCCTCCCACATTCCCCCTGTTCTCCCGTGCTCCATCACCGCGGCGGTGGGAGAGGCGGAGGAGTGCTGGTGTGAGGGCAGCTTCCAGGAGTCACCCTCCCCGAGCCTCCTGCCTCTGCTTTGGCGTAGGACAAGGTGGCGATTTGTTTGAAGATACTGATTTTAATTTTTTTTTCTGAGCATCTTGTGAAGTAGTGATAATACTCTTCAGAAGGAGCAGAGAGTATCTGAATTGAATTGGTGATTTGTGTGCTCTGGATTTGGAATTCCTTGAATTCGGCTTTTCTCTGTGAAGCCAGAAAAGCACCTCTCCTATAGGAAAGTGAAGAATTGTGTTTAGTTCATCACCAAAAGCTAAGCTTCAGGACTGTGCCATCCTGAAATACGGCAATTTGAGAATTGGCCCAGTGGATATTTTTTTTTTCTTCTAGAGTTGTCATCAGATTTTACATCATACTGCCTCTTGACTTAGCATCACTGAAGTAATTTTTTAATTTGTGATCATGAGTAAGGTGGCCAGGAGTATCTCTCCTAGATCCGTAGTGTTTTGAAAGCCAGCTCCCTCCGGAGAGCTGCTGGGCAGGGGTTCCCATCCCCTGCCTGTTCCCAGCCCGCCTCGGCAGGGTCCGGGCTGTACCCCATACCCATACCCGTACCCATACCCGTGCCACCCCTGCTCCTGCCGTCCCCTCCAAGTCGGCCCGGGCGCAGGGTCTGCCCCCAGGAGGGCACGGGTGGCAGACGGCTGTCCTGCTGTGGCAGGGCCCCGGCCGGGGACAAAGGGACCGCGGGAAGGTGACCCGGGGCTGGAGGCACGCAGTGATCGTCTGGAGCGGAGGTTCAAACTGTGCTTTGCTTTTTACCTTGAGAAGAGGAGGAGGAGGAGGAGGAGCACTCTATGAGCTGCTGCCACCTGAAGTCGCTTTTTCCCTTGGAGTCGGAAGGGGCGGTGAGGGGTTACATTTACTTGCTGCCTAAAACACGCTTTGATTTGGGGATGGATGCTAGGTTGCGACTTCCAATGCAAATTAAATTATTCCTGAATTTCTTTGTTTGTTGTTGCAGTCTCTTTCTTCTTTGTGCGAGGAAGCCATTGAGATCATGGCAATGATTAAATACCCATCAGTAGCTGTAGGCATTACAGAAATCTGCTATTCCCTGCGTGCGGTAGTGCTGCCATAGGTGGATATATATCCATTCCTAATATGGATCTTTATACATAAAGTGAAGTACAACGAGTGTAAGCTGGTGCTCAGGGAAGCCGCACAAACGTGCCGGGTGTCCCCATGGCGTGTTTTACAAGAGACTACTTTTTTTCTGACTTTAAAAAAAAAAAAAAAGAGAAAAAAAAAGGCAGAATAGAAGCTGTGGGGTTGGAAGATAAATGCCCTTGAGAACAGGGAATACTGTAGTGGGATAAAATATCTATGAGAAGAGACATCCAGCCTACTGAGCATTGTGTTTAGGGAAGGAGGAGAACAAACAGCAAGCAATCGTTTTGCTAAAAATCACCTAAATATCGCACAGAGGTGATGAAAAGGAGAAGACGGTTTGCCTGTCGGGAGAGTTTTCGCTGGGGGGCTGTGTCGGTGTCAGCGCAGCAGGCGGCGGGCCCGTCACAGACCAGCTTGGGGTGTCAGCAGCGGTGGCCTGGGCTTGCACTGGCCGTGCGAGACGGCACCGGGCTGCCACCATGTTGTGGAACAGCCCAGCACGTCCCCTGCTTCGGTTGGTTTGAGCTGGAGAAACACGTGTTTGTACAGGCGGGCGGGCTGGTCACCGACGCTGCGCAGTGGCTCTGGAAGGGTGTCCTGGGGCGGGCAGCCCGGCTTCGCCGAGGCGATGCTGAACGCCCGGTACCTGCAGCCCGTGGATAGGAAAAAACTCACCTGCCTCCCGTGGCATAACGTCTCCAGCGCCAGCCCTGCAGAGGAACCGGACGGTTCGGTAGCACACTGTCCTCCACTTGGCAGCCTGTGCCATCCTCCCGCGACGCCCTGCGGCTGCCACCCCAAAATCTCTGTGCTGTGGGGACTGGGCGCAGGCACTGAGGGGCGAGGATGTCACAAAATCCCACGTTGTGCAGAGTCTGCTCTGGTTCCTAATGTTCGGAGCAGAAAATTGTATTTGCGGTTGAAAACAATCCACTGGAATCAAGATAAAAGAGAAGAGTCTTGTAAGCAAGTACGTCATACCGTGCACTCGGTAATGGGGAATCGCAGGAGATGGTGCAGGGGGAAACCTCCTCACAGGGAGGCAGAACTCAGTGAAGCCCTAGTGCTGGTTATTGTGCCCCCTCTCCTAACTGTGAATAGTTACTGGCAACTCACATATTTTAGTTTAGACTCCCGTCCTCTTCTCAGTAAAAATTCTCCTAGCCCAGAGACAGACCTTGGAAAGCAGGAGGGAAAGCGGCTGCTGGGAGGAGAGCGAGCTCCGGCTGTGAGAATGGTGGTGTGGAGCATCGTGTGTGTGATGGGGAAGAGTTTAGCGCTTAAGAAGAAACTGGGTGATTTGGTGAACTAGATGTTGTGCAAATGTAGAGCACGCACGGAATATGCAAATGGGATTATTGTCCCACCTGTGTGGAGTGCCCGGTACCCAGGCTGCAGCCTTCCGTCAGTGCGCAGGGGGAAAACATGGGGGAACAAGAAGCTTCAAGAGCATCCAAGAAGCTCTTTGCAAGGGAGGGACACAGGAGCACACAGGCAGGGCTTGTGTTGATTTATTTACTTAGGGTTTTTTTTTTCCTTTTCTTTTCACCTCCCTCCCCATCCTTTGTACTTCCTTCAGCTGCGTCAGGCCTAGCGTTTGGGGCAGGAGGAGTTTAGGAGCTGGAGCTGCTGAAAATCTTTTTTGTAGCGTTCATGGCAAACGGTCATTTTAGATGAAAGCGTGGAGGCAGAGGGTTTTTTCCCTACTGCGGTTTCCATGTTGCTTAATGTGTTCTAGAGTATTTAGAGCCTTTATTTGTAATAATACAGAAGTTAAAAGTTTACCTAAAAGCTAAAGGTCATCTTGGTATTGCTGCATGGAAACTTTCTGTATTACTCTTTTTAAAGAAAGGAGGAGAAAAAAGACCAAAACCCCAAACAAACAAAAAGACCCACCAGCCACTCAGAAAGTTTGTTCGTTAATTATTTTAGTGGACTTAATTCTGTTTGTGTAACTAGGAAGGGTGATTAACCTAAACACTCTGTTACAGACTCCAGCAACCTTTGTGAGTTTCGGCCATTTCAGATGGGCGCTTTTTCCTCTGCTGGGGGTGTTGGGGGTTTTGTTTGTTTAAATCCAAAGCCTGAAAACAGGACAGAAATGCCTGCCTGCGCTGTGCGACGGACGCATGTGTGGCTGTGGTGCGCTGCTGGAGGCTGACAGCTCGCTGGTGATGGCTTGGGTGGGCGATCGCCGCTCCGGTGGGAAGGGTCGTGCCCCCGCTGGGTGCCGTGTGGCCGGGGGCTGTGCCGTGCTGGGTGCCGTGTGGCCGGGGGCTGTGCCGTGCTGGGTGCCGTGTGGCCGGGGGCTGTGCCGTGCTGGGTGCCGTGTGGCCGGGGGCTGTGCCGTGCTGGGTGCCGTGTGGCCGGGGGCTGTGCCGTGCTGGGTGCCGTGTGGCCGGGGGCTGTGCCGTGCTGGGTGCCGTGTGGCCGGGGGCTGTGCCGTGCTGGGTGCCGTGTGGCCGGGGGCTGTGCCGTGCTGGGTGCCGTGTGGCTGGGGGCTGTGCCGTGCTGGGTGCCGTGTGGCCGGCAGCCAGCCCAACCCTGACATCACGGAAACTTGCGGCATCCTGCGCCCGCTGGCAGCAGAGGGCCCTCCGTCGCTGCCAGCCCCCCTCTGCTCGCTCCCTGCAGCACCACGCCAGCACCCCGCACGCCGTCCCCCCTTGCCCCCCTTGCCCTTGCCTGTCAGGTCCCGGTGGAGCAGAGCCCTTCCCGGGCGGCGGCGGGTGAGCGGGAGGTGGTGAGGAGCAGCATGATCCCTGGCCCTGCCGCCGGTGGGGATGCCGTAGGTGCCGCATCCTCGGGGAGCAGGGGCACGGCCAGTGGCTGGTCTGGGAGGATTATTCCCGTTTCACATTGTGCAGTATGGACTCTTAAGTAATTAGTCCCTTATCAGTTTATGTATTGGTTCCTTTTTCTATAGTGTACATCACTATGTAACCAGAACCTGTACTTGGAAACGCATTTTCCCCTCACTCAACCCTTCTTACTGGTTTCTGTCATTAAGCTGAAAATTTCCATGTGTATGCTTCATCTGAGTTTTAAAGGAAGCCTCCACAAAAAAATGTTTCTTCATTCTGTAAATCAGATTTCGAAAAATACTCATTCCTGATTTGAAAAAATAAGTGTGAGTACACGCTGATAGTAAGAGTTTCTTTACAAAGCCGTGCTACCTGTGGGTTTTGGAGCAGGGACTCAGTCGTCCTGCTGTTGGCCCAGCTGAAGGTCCGTGTTTCGCCTGTCCTCCGAGGGCAGTCAGGGACCCGGGGGGTGAGGCGAGGGCTCCCTGGGGACACCCGGCACCGGAGTGGGACACAGACCCCAACAGCCACGGGCACTGCAAACAGGAGCGGGGCAGGCCGAGCCGTGGCCACGGCCGAGCCCTGCGGTGGGTGCGGGTCACCTCGCTTCAGTGACTCGGGTGACAGAGTAATAGTGGAGGGGTAAAGCTGCTTACCCAGCTGGTGATAGCGTGTTCCTATGTTACTTTGGGAGGGTTTAAGAAAAAAACCTTGAGGAATTACTTAGAAGGACCCTGCAGTATCACTAATGGTCAAGAGCTCAAAATGCCGCTCGTGGAGTTACCTCTGCTGTGCCAACCTGATCAGTAATTGCAAGTCAGTCTCTTCCTGTCCTTAGTTTACTGCATACCATTAAATTACATTAAAATTTGGTAGCAATTGCTAGATCGTGACTTTCTCGCTGTGGTCACGCTGCGGTATGGTGAGGTACCAGAGGTGATGTTCCCCTGTGGTACTCATGTGTGCGTTGAGGTCGTACAGCGGTAACCCCTTCACGCAGGCTTTTCCTTGTTTAAAGCATGACTCGCTGCCCGCAAAGCACAGCTCCGACTTGCAGGCACAGCGGGGAGCGCTCCTCCCCTCTGTCCACCAGATGCCAGGGGCTGCTGTGCTTAACAAATAAAGATGATTAATAACAGGCCCGGGGCGTCCTGCCCAGCACCCTCCTGCCGTGGGCGAGGGCAGCGGGGAGTCCCGTCCCCCCCGCTGGCTCTCCGCTCCCGTGCTGCGCTGCTCTCGGCTCTCACAAGCAGGGCAGAGGGTTCGCTGACAAACACCTTACCACAAAATTTTTGAACAACTTGGACCAAGTCTGTCAGGTCATTTACGTAGACAGACTGTGGATAACAACTTTGGATGGGGGAACTGAATTCAAGCTCCATAGACAACCTTATTTCCAGCATTTCTTAACTGTAGAAGAACACTTGCAGGTTTTAATAATGATCCTCTCTCATGGTTAAGGCGTAATGTCAGATGTTTTGTGTCCATAGAAGAGCCTGTCTCAGGGACAGGGAACTTCAGAACGCTTTAACAAAAAACCCCACTATGGCTGTCATCAGAGTCTCTTGAATCATATAACGAGCTAGAATTCGGATGTGTCAGTTAATACAAAATACAGAAATACAGGGCACAGGCTTGTCTGGCCTACTCTGCTTGGCTACGCACTTGTAAAAATGTATCTATCCCCCCCCCCTTTTTTTTTTCCATTCTTCAGACTTGCAGAAATTGCAAGTACTTCGGATGCTTTAGGACCACAAATGCTAAGTTGCTAAGTTGACTTGTATATATTTCATAGTTCATGAGGAGACTAAACCTCATAGCTTGATATTTCAACTGGATTAGTAATTTTTTAAAAAAAGTGATCCTGGATGTGGAAGCTCAGGGGTCAAGTTCCTCTCCTGCCTTGCTTGGATCAAGGTCTAGAAGCGGTGCCCTCGCTCCTCTCCGAGACTCCTCCGGCCGTTTGCCGAGTCCTCTCCCCGTACCCTCTGCCCCGTGGCTTGCCGGCACCGCCACCACTGGGACCCTCTCCTCCACCCTGTCCCCTCTCCAAATAGAGGAGGGCCTGTAGGACTGGAAAGAGGTTAACTCTTTATTTGTCACCAGGTTTATGTTTGTACTTAAACATGTTGGAGCATCTTGCTCAGTTACCCATATCCCAAAAAAGAATCCAGTGTGGCTTCCTTTGCCTATTCTTGTGTATCCAGAAATTGAGAATAAAGCCCTACTTTGTAAAAGCGTTGTGCTACTGTAGATGCAGACTGAGTGTTTATGTGATCTTGTATATGATCTTTAACCTCTGGCAACTGTGAGTTTTCAACTCTGAAGTATTCATTACCCATTATTATGTACTGTTTGTTCTTTCATAACAGTAGAAAACTAGTAAAAGGTAATGAAGCAGAGCCAATTTGCTCTCAGTTGGAGGGTATTTATTATATGAGAGGATGTGTCTAATATTCAGGTATGTTTTTGAGGTTTAACCTGCAAGGAATGCCGCTAAGGCCTCTCACCACTTTTAAGCCAATGCATTTCCTCATTAAAAAAGGCATAGAATGTTTTTAATACCTGCTGTGATTTCAAGCTCTTGGGGATTTGAGTATGAATAAAAACCACTCGTGTCCTGCATCTCAGTTCTGAGCCTGGAAATGTTTTCTGTTGTTGCTGGAGCACAGTAAAGTTGTCCTCCAGAGTTTTCTCAAGGCAGGACTCCATGGTCAAGGCTCCCTGTTACTCATCGTTCGTAAATGTGAGCTAGCCTATGCCTGAAACCATTTAGTTTGCTTTTGTCTTACCAGTTTACTATTTTTATTAGCTGTGTAAGAAGAGATCTTAATGAAGTGAACTGCTGTAGCAGTTAAAAAGAATAACATGACGTGCCAGCACATTTTTGCTGTGTTCGCAATAAGCAGTTACTGGATGTGTTGCTTTGAAACAGTAAGAGTTGGATATGTTTGCTTTACAAGATTAAATAGTTACAACTGTTTTCTAATTATGGTAATTTCATAGAGCTATCCAAGTAGATAAGATCAGGACTTGGAAGCCAAAACTGATTTGGAGCAATAAAGCACATGGAGAGTTGGGACTGCACGTTGTTTAGGGACCACAAATGAGCTCTTTTACGAAGTTCGACTTCGCAGGCTGTGTTTGGTTAATATTTATCTCCAAGATAGGGAATAAAATGAACCAACCAGTTAACCTTCATAAAGATGCTTGACTATTAGTTGGTTGCTAATGGACTGTGATTGCAGGCTGCAGTGCCGCCCTCATGCTTATGGATGTCCCACCTTCAGTTCCATCCCTGAGCGGCTCGTGCTCTGCAGGACAGGGTGTTTCTTACAGTGGTGGTAAATTAGACCGATCCCACTGCAAGATGATTAGCACAGTGGAAATGTCGGTGGTGGGACCACCGTGGTCCCAGCTTGCGCAGCCAGAGGCTCACAACCCTGCTGTGAGTTGCAGCTCACTCCCCGGCCTGCGGATGAGCCTAGCTGGCTCAACACACGGTATCCCTAGGAAGAAAGGGGCATCTGTACAGGGACGCTTCTTCCCGTTCTGCCGCGTAGCCCCCGTGCCATGACTGTGGGCAGGACGGCGTGCCCTGCCAGCTGGAGCACCCCGGGAAGCCGCTCGGGTGCCCGTCCCACCACCCACGGCTCGGTGGAGCGGAACACCTTTAACCAGAGAGGTTCGTCTGGGGCTTCCACAGCGTAGTGCAGCTCTTAAGTTTCCACCTAATGGTTCTCCCTGAAAATCAAAGTAGACAGTTAGACTTCTTGGAAATGGAAACCTCTCTCCTCAGTGGTGGTGGTTGTAGCCAAGAAAGACTTTTTGTGTGTTCAAAACCATGTTAGATACGTGTGTCGTGTTTGGTGTTAGACAAGACACTTAAGAAAAACTTTCTCAGCAAGGCTTTCTCTTAATTGTTTGTAAATCTATGAAATCAGCTAGTATTAATGTAAGCTTTCATAGTTATGTCAAATATATATCAAAGGAAAAGTATGTGTATGTCCCAGTTGGGTGCAGTTTCTTGTGTTCCAGGTGGTTATTTTAGCCATCTGCTGCTTATTTATTACTTTAATAAATTTATTTTTCTCAGTTGCACTTTCCATTAGGTCCTGCTGTAGCTCATCCTCGGTCCTTACTGATGACAGCCGGGTTTAAAGTGAGATTGCTACGTATCGTACGTGTTGGGCAGAAACTGGCACTAATGAGCTAACTGAAGTGCGCAGAGATGTGGGAGGGAGTGTTTACTTTTTTCCTTTATATAGTAACACTTGTCAGTAGCTTACCTCAAAATGCTTCACCGAGCAGGTCAGTGCCGAGATGCGTTTCGATGATGGGGAAGCTGAGGTACAGAAGAGGAAGTGACTTATCCGAAATCACTCGGAAACCAGCGGCTGTTATCTCCTTTTTGCCAGTCTAACCTAGTTTAGATCAGAGATGCTGTAGTTGACAGAACTCACTGCGTGATCTGTAAATAGTAGTACGCCGTGTTCCCTCGGCGCTGGCGTTCCTGAGGCACTGCCAGGTTCCCGTGCCCCCATCAGTGATGGACCAGGGCTCCCTCCTGCTGCCTTGCGCCGGCCAAGCTCCCGGAGCGGTGATGCCTCGCGGCCCCGTGCCGGGCTGTGGGGGAGGCTGTGGTGGAGAGCGGGGTCCCCGCGGCATCCCCCTCGATGGGACGTGCTCAGAGAGTCCTTCGTCCCTCTCACTGCGCTTCCCCTGATCTGGCTGGCCACGTCCCTGCCATGGGGAGGTGGCAGTTCAAAGCAGGGATGGGTTACTGCTTGCCTCTGCTCAATGGAAAGCTGCTCATTTCATGTTTTGCTAATCCTTACTTCATTGCCATTAAGCTTGATTTTCTAACGAGATTATTTGCATGGTCAGGAATGAGGAATTTTGCACCCTGTCATCAGATGAGGTGACAATTTCTCTCTCCTGTGCTTTGAAAGAAACATTTTTAAAGACCTTTATACAATAGAGTTAGTCACTATTGATTTACATAATTAAAAGCATGACTGCAAGGGTTTATTGTGTCTGTCCCTTTTCAGAGTTTCAGGGTGCCAGCAGCAGAAAAATAAGCACGAAAGGAGAGCTATCCCTGTTACTTTTTTCAGTTATTCTTCATTGCAGTGCGTTGAAGTTCCAGAAGTGTGTGCAGTAATCGTGCCCATCGCCTGCGCGTCCGTCTGCACCCACCCCCAGCACGAGAGAGGGGACGATGGGGGTGCTGTGCCCCCACGTGCCAGAGCCACCCTAGTGCCGAAGCCGGCAGCGGGGAGTTAATTTATCATTCTGGTGGAGGCAGCGGGTGGAAACCAGGCTGTTCCTCCCCCGAACGGCCGCACGGACAGCGTGGCCTTTGTGCTGGCTGGGGCCGCCGAGTGCCACCCAGTCCAAAACAGTGGACCGTGCTGCAGATGTTTAACGTGTTATTCACCCGTATGTTTGCACCAGCGCGTACTTGATTATTTCAGACTGTTACCCTTTTAAAAAATTTAAATAGTTCTGTAACTTGTGTCCATTAATTCACAAGATAATAAGACGTGAAATACAAGTTGCTAGAGACTCAGCATCAACACAGAGACATTGGTGGATGTGTTGTTTACAATGCTGAATACATTTAACGCAGAGAAAATTTATTAGAACAAAATAATATTGAATGTGTGTTTAATGCATCAGCAAATCTGTAAATACTGTATATTTGATTTGGTGCATGACCAAAAAAGCATATGTTCTAGTGGTTTTAGTGTGACAATTGCATCCTAGTGCTGACTACTTAGTATTTAAGATACTGGCATTATAGAGGACTAACACGTGAACTAGTGTGACGGATTTACATGCCTCCTGTATTAGATACCTGTCTATATATACATAGTGTGTGTGTGTTATTTAAATACTTTTGTAAGATGCTCCATAAATAACAATATCAAGTGTGGCAGCTAATCAGCATTCTGTCATGAGCTAATTGGAGATAATTTTGTAAAAGTGGAAAAAAACCCACTTAAATTAATTCAGGTATTTGAACTCTTTCAACTCACAGACAAGGAGATGCTGTGATTATCTTAATGGTGTTGGGCCCAATTTGAACTTAGTTGGAAGAAGTTATGTATTTGCTTTAAATGCCTAGGAACTAATTCATAGTTTAAAAAAGAAAATGTAGCTGAAACTATTTGAGATAATTTCTGTGTATTGTGAGTCTTTTATGTGCATAAGAAATGATGCTCCCCTTATTGCTGTCCTGCCAGTTGCCTCTCAGATAACAGCAGGTAATAGTTGTTCTTTCAGAGGTGACACATCTGGATCTGTGTCATTTACGTTGTGGGATAGCAGTTGTGGGGACAACTTTGTTGATACTTGTCTCTCTGTTGGTTTCAGGTTGTACATGCACACAAGCCCCACTTCATGGCTTTGCACTGTCAAGAATTTGGAGGAAAAAACTATGAAGCTTCCATGTCTCACGTGGACAAGTTTGTTAAGTAAGTAACTGGAAAGTTATAATATGGAATGTTGGAATGTAATTCTATGGAGTGTGGACTGTAATTCTAAGCAGACGTCATTAGCTGTGTGAGTATATAAGCTTTGAAATGTTTTTCAACTTCAGCACGTCGTGTGGCCTTGCAGAGGGAAGTGACGAGGCAGATGTTTATGCTTTGTAGTATTAAAGAAATCAGGAGAAGCAGTAAGTCTCCTCTGGCCATGTCCTGGCAAGCTCATCCTGCAGAATACGGAATATAGATCTCCCTCTTGTGTCATCTCGGGATGAAGCTGCTCGTGCCTGGAACCAGTGTCCTGTCGGGAGCGGGGGGCACGGCTGGGCCCGGGGCAGGGGCGTCCCGCTGCCTTCTGACAGCGGCGGCGGTTTTAACAGGGAGCCGGGCGGGAGGCGGTGCGGCCGGAGCCCAGCGGAGCGCAGCCCGTTCGCAGGAGCCGCCGTCGGCAGTCAGGGCGGAGAGTCGAGAGTTTTAACGCGACCGTCCAGCGAGGGGGCCGCTGCCGGAGCCGCCGGTGCGGTGTGGGGCGGGGGCCGGCGCGGGGCGATGGGTGCGCTGGGTCTGGGCAGCCGCGGGACGTGCGGTGCCGCCCCTTGCGGGGCCAGGGGCAGGTGACTGTGAGGGACACACATCGGACGCCGGGTCGCCGCGCTGGGGGTTCCGGGGCGGGGGCGGCGGGGCCGGGCCGCCTCCGCAGGGGCTCCCGGAGACCACGGGCCCTGCGGTGGGGCCCGGCGGGCGGCGGCCCGCACGGCGTGAGACGCGCGCGCCGCGGGCACGTGCGATCCGACCGGCTCTCGTCCGTCTGACCGCCCGCCGGGAGGGCCGGGGGTGGCGGAAGGTGCGGTGCGGCCCGGCCCCGCCCCGCGGCGGAGCGGCAGCGCCCTCTGCTGGCGCCGGCGGGCGCGGGCCGCCCCGAGGCCCCCTCCGCTGCCGGCCCCGCCGGTCGCCGGCCGGTGCCGCGCTCCTGAGGCCCCTCCCCGGCCCGGCCCCGCCGGCGGGCGGGGAACGCGGAGCGCGGCCCGGCGGGGACAGGTAGTCGCGCCGGGGGCCCGCTGTGGCGGCGTCACCCTGGTCCCCCCACACCGGGAGCCCCCGGCCCGCGCCGTGCGGGGCTCCCTGGGCACGGAGGGCTCTGAGCCGAGACACGGGGCCTTTAGCACCAGTCGCCCGATTTTAGGGGATTCTGTGGCCTGGAGCCCGTCACAGCAGTGTCCCGGTGGCGCTGCAGAACGTCACCGCTCCCGTTGAAAGAGTAGCCCATGTGGTCAGCTCCAAAGCTGGCAGGTGCGTGGCTGTAGCGCAGGAAACCGCCATCCCCGAAATTCACACAAAATGGGATGAAGGGCTGTGGTTCCTCTGGGTGATATCGGGGACATCACAGAACATTCACTGATGCTAAAGCAATATGTCATCTTTACGTCTTTCTTCATGTTTTCTGTCTCTTCTTTCTCTTTTAGAGAACTGTTATCAAGTGATGCGATGAAAGACTACAACAGAGCTCGAGTTTACCTGGATGAGAACTATAAATCACAGGAACACTTTACGGTAAACTTCTTTCTTTCGCAAGTTCAGTTCAACTGATGGTGAATTAAACTGGTTGGGGTTTTTGATTGTTGTGGGGGTGTGAGCGGCGTCCATCGTGAGGAGGATTGCATCTTTGCTGAGCGGTAAACTTTGTAGGAGTGTAAATGCTGATCTCACAGAAGTGCGTCCATTTAAAAATTAGTAGAATATGGGAATGCGCAGAAAGTCTTTTCTTTTGTTTAAAAAGGTTGTCTAAGTTTTTTTTTTCTCTAATAATTAACCTACTCAGTGGGTCGGAATTATCTTCCACTTACGGAAACGTGTTGCTGTCTGTCGGTCTGCAGCGGTGCTGGCCTGCGGGCAGCGAGTGGCGACGGGGCTTGGCGAGGGCTGAGGACTGGCGCTAGGGGTGTCTGGAGCCGGTTCTCAGGCTCCCTCGCCTGCGGGATGTGCCAGAGCATGGGTATCCCCGGCGTGTGTATGGTGTTTAGGTAAATGTCCAGGCATGTACGCAGAGCAGGAGTGACTGTGTGGTCATCGCCACGACCATACGGCATGTGACCAGGCCTGCTGTTCGTCTGGGTGATTAGCGCTAGGTTGTACAAGAAGGAGCAGCCCTGTGGAGGTGAATCCGTGGCATCTCCAGTCTCTGCAGAATGGCACCTTCCCTTTCCCCTACGACACTACCTGGGGCGGTCAGTGGCTCCGAGGAGCCCTTTGCTGGCTCCCTGGTGCCACTGGTGCTGCCCGGGGGCGGATGGCAGTGACCGGGACCTGCAGCTCAACCAGGGGAACCAGCCCCCAGCACGCACACGCATCCCGGCGCGGTAGCATGTAACTTAGGAGAATAACAACCTGGAGAGGTTTTTATTTATTCATTTTTTAATGACTCTGTCTAGGAGCCCAGGAGCCCAGGTAATGTGGAGTGGGAGGAGAGATACCCAGATTTTTTTTCTCTTTGTCATCAAAGAGGAGAAAAACAAGATTATCAGCTTTATTGAGCCTTGGTGGGACCAATCTCGCGTGAGGAGTGTAAGAGCTGTATGCTGGAGACATCCAGGACGCCCTGGCAGATGAAAGGCAGTAGGGCAGAACTGCGTGTTTTAGTCTCTTATCGCTTAGGACTGCGTCCACTAAACCTGCTCGCTAACGAAGCCCCCGCAGGGTCCTGTGGCAGGGCTGGGGTGGATCTGCAGCAAGCACCTCCTGGGATGGGCAGAAGTGCTGTCAGGGCTCTGCACAGCCTCAGCAGGGGCTCGGACCAGGTCACCTCCAGAGATCTATAGTGGCCTACCAGTATCTTAAGGGGGCCCACAAGAAAGCTGGTGAGGGACTTTTTAGGATGTCGGGTAGTGGTAGGACTGGAGGGAATGGATTAAAACTAGAGATGGGACGATTCAGACTGGACGTTAGGAAGAAGTTCTTCACCATGAGGGTGGTGAGACACTGGCACAGGTTGCCCAGAGAGGGGGTGGAAGCCCCATCCCTGGAGGTTTTTAAGGTCAGGCTGGATGAGCAACCTGATCTAGTGGGAGGTGTCCCTGCCCATGGCGGGGGGTTGGAACTAGAAGATCTTTAAGGTCCCTTCCAACCCTGACAAGTCTATGATTCTGTGATTCTATGATCCCTCCCGACATGGACTCATCTGGGACTGTGAGGAAAAGGGGCAGTTGCTCATCTGTGATCTTAATTTGGGAAACACAGTATAGAAGACTAATGCAACCTATAACAAAATATCTATAACTTTTTTAAAAAGATGGTCACAATGCTTTATACTATTGAAGTTATATTATTTAACATGAGGTATGTTTATTTTTTATGCCATTATGGTGCATAAAGGCTCTTAAAGAGGTTGACAGCAATCCTGATGCAGAGCATGTGCTGTTTGTGTCGCTGAAGTTCGATCTCTGTATTTTGCAAAGTTCCTAGTTCAAGAAATAACGTGGTTTTTTGTTTCACGTTTTAGCATTATTTTCTAGGCACTATGTTTTCTTGCAGTATTCCCCAGCCACCTTTGTAATTCTCCCTTTCCTGTCATAAATACTACTTTGCATACCTTCTTCTTGTCATCCTGTATTTACTAAAGCTAGCCCTTCCTGGAAAGAGAAATTCTGTCAACATAATCAGTCAATAAAGAAGGGGGAAAAAAGACTGCTTATAACAGTATTGCTTTCCATGGAAAATAGTCTAACCAAACATGTGCTGTTATTATTTGATTAAATTACCCTCTGTAGAACTAGCAGCTGTACCAACGTAAAGCCGGTTTGTGGGGGTGTCCGATGCAGCCCCAGGTGCCGGGCTGTCTGTAATGACACCAGAGCGGTGCTGGGGGGCTCGGCCGTGGCTCCGGCGGTCTCCGGTGGGAGGAGGCAGGGGTTTCCCGGAGGAGACCTCCGACCGTTGCAGGTGTGGGCTCATCCATATGGGTAACCTGGCAGTGAGTGCGGAAGCGCTGCTGATGGGACTAACACACAACAAGGTTACTGGGCAACGGCGCTGAGCGTAGCACCCGTGTGTGTGACGGTGTCTGCAGGAGAGCAGGGACTCCCCGCCTGGAGGGTGGGTTTATGTTGGACAAGCTGGGAACAAGCTCCCGTTGCAGTGCTGTAGCTGTAGAAGGAAGGCAATCCCTGAAATGTAGGTAGCGGAGAAGGAGTGTAAGAAAAATGGTGATTTTTTTTCTCTGTATACGGATGTAGTGAAGGCAGCATAGGTGTTCCAGCATCTGGTTCTTGCGTCAGAATTTTTAAAACCATAATGAAAAAATAAAGCTGACACAGAATGACAGTTCTGGCTTTTTTCTGACTTTCTTTCCAATCTGTAAGAAACTTTAAGAGCTGAATCAGTTCAGTGTGGAAAACGGAAAAAACCAAAAGATGAGCAATGGTTTAATTACGCTTTATATTACTATCATCGGGAGAAAATGCTGTGTGCTAGGGGAATATTTTATACCTTCCTTGTTAGACTTTTAGTAGTAGTGGCTTGGAACCAAAGCCGGAAAACCTGGAAAGGGGAGAGGATGCACCTTCATATTGAAATGCTTAAACTTTTGACTTGTTAGTCCACTTTTTGGCACTTAGTGCTGCCAGTCCTCATACGTGGTTCCCGAGACGATTGTCATGAATCAAAGATTCATATAAATGATTTTTCACACGTGTGATTTGAGCTGGCAGTTCATCAGCTCCTCTGCTCAGCCTCCATGTGCACAGAACTGATGTGCTGGCTGGCTCTGAACAGGGATTTCACCGCTGTGGTGTGTCCATTTAGGGTAAAGTTTTAGTCTTATCTCCAGTGTGGTTTGGCTCGCATGATGCTACGTATCTCCCTGTTTCCTCATTAGTTCTGCTTGATTGCAAAGTTCTTTAACTTCTGTGGGCTTTTTTCCATCCCTTCTAAGGCACGGAGTTGGCAGCAGATGGTAGCCTTGTAATTATTATATTATTACTTCTCTGCCTTTGAAACATAAACATTTATCACATATATTGTTGTATAATGCTATTTTCTTTAGAAATGGAGAAGCCCAAGTAGTTGCAGTTTGGCTAACCTTTACCCCTGCTGCTTTCACATCCCCTTTTCTAGCAGTTTTGGCATCGCCTCTGCTGTAAGGCTCTCCTTGGCTCGGCTCCTGCAGAGCTAACTCAGATTTAGCTGCCTGTAGTTCCTCACTTGGCAGCGTGAGGACTGACACTGCCATCTGAGGAAGCGTTTCCAATAGCCCGTCCCTTCGGCACGCAGCACATCTCTTCCAGCCCGAGGCGGCGGGTGCATGTTTACGTGAGTGTTGTGAAGTAAAAGAACAGTGTGATAATGAGATGTCTCTCGTGGAGCGATTTGGTTTCAAAAGCTCTATTAAATTCGCTATGTATTAAGGATCAAAATGGTTCATTTCGCATCATCCCAGACGCAAATGAAGTTTAATACCAGGCATCTGTCGTTGATGGTGACATATAGCAAATCTGGTACGAACCAGGCAGGTTTTAGGTTTGGGATTTGTGGGGAGAGCGCGGAGGGTGACATGACTGGGGAGGAGACCGTGGGTGGGCTGGTTGGCTTTGTTCTGCCGCAGGCGGTAGGATGAAGCTGTGCGGGAGTTTGTTCCACTCAAAACTCATTAAATGACAGACACCAAACACAGCCCTGGCCGGTGGGACGAGCCGCGAGGGCAGGGGCTGGGGGTCGCTGTGAGATGCCGCTGCCGAGATCTCTGTGCCGCGGCCCCCTCGCAGGGGCTGCGGGAAGGGCTGAGGCGTTTTGGCGGCGACCCTTGCCCCAAGGCTTTTGTGAAGGCAGGCCTGAGGAGCCGTTGCAGCGGGGGTGTCACGGGGAGTGCAGGGTAGTGCCCACGCATGCGGAAGAAGCAATTTGTATCACACTTCAGAGATGCATGGTTCTGTAAAAATTAAAAATGATCTGAAGATAAATCTCTTGGCAGATGGCTGCTGCATTAGGGCTAATGCTGCTCGGCCCTGGGAAGATGACAGTGACGGAGTTAAGAGCTCCCAACAGTTATGAATGAGGTTTGCGGGTGACAACCTTTGCAAGCGTAACGATGGCTTCCCAGAAGCTTCAGATTAACTAACCAGCAGCTCTGATGCTGCTCCGGTTATGACTGGAAATACAGAGAGCAAACTAGCGTGGACAGACTGACTCCTGTGCTAGACAGAGACTTGCAGGGATCCAAACGGGTTGACAATGGTTTTTAACATTCAGCTCCTGTAAATCTCTGTTTGAAACCGTGATACTTTTTTTTTGTCATGTGGAATGTAATCTAGAAGGTAGATCAAGGTAGATCTTAGTTTCTGTTAGAGAATGTATAGTTAGTGATGAGAGAAGACAGGTATAAGAAGATCAAAATAGGTAAAAGCCTGAGAAGCTGAGAAATTCAGCACAATTGTGTTATTTATTTGTGAGTACACCCAATGGACCTCACTCTTGATAAAGCAGGGCTGTGCGGTTGTGTTGATTTCCCCCAACGTCCTAACATTTACATTTTCTGTTAATTTTACTGTATTTGATATATTTCATGTAAGGGGCAAATCATAAATTTTGATGCTTTTCTATGTGAAGAGTTACTCAAAAATATTTGGGTTTGATGAACTTTTACCTGTGGATACTTCTCAAATAGCCTAAGTTAATTGTGGATAAGGTGCGTTTATTCTGGAATAAGAGCATTCATATTGAGGCTGAAGAGCAGCCAGAAATAAGTTGATGTTTTCATCAAATCCATAATTATTTTACTATGAAAACATATCAGTATAATCAGTGACATTTTTTATTGTAATTAGATGAAAGCTAGTTTTTTTTGGTGCCCTGTATTTATTGATTTCTGGGATATTCAATTAAGGTTTTATATTGCTTAGCAAAAGCCTTTTTTTTTCCTTTTTTCCATTGTTAAAAGAAGGCCAAAGAAACCCCTGCGTGCCTTAAACCGTACTTGCTGTGTTGAGCGTGTGGTTTCAGTAGGTCGAGAAGAGAATCTTTATTGCAGCGAGTCAAATCCCGAGGACTGGCTCACGCCTGGAGCTTTTGGGGGCATGTCCGGAGTCGCGGGGTGGGCTGGCTGGTTTGTGGAAGCGTCTCCACAGTGGGGTAGTTGCTTTACTTCTCAGGATTGATTTATCTTTTAAAATAAACAGAATCCTCAGTTGTCTGCTTGCTCAGCCCAATAGATAACCTTGCAATGAGAATGATGCTGCTGCCGGGCTGTGCAGCTCGTGCTGAAGTTCCAGCCTGCTCCTCCTGGTAACGATGTGTTGCAATGTATTGAGTTCATTGCATAGTGGATTTTTCAGATTTTTTTCAAATTAACAACAAAAGAAAGATACTTTTTGAAACTAGCGTTTCTGACATGAGGAAGATGTGTTTAAACAACACTGGCACCGTAAACCGCAAGTATTATTTTGTACTGCTAATACAAATAAACTGAAAGGAGAGGGGATGCTGCGCTCGCGTGGCTGCCTTCTTCCAAAGTTCAAGTTCTGTGAGAGGATTACTGAAGTGAAACTTGCCTTAAATTACCACCCCAGAAATGGACAAAGACAGATGGTTAGTGGAGAATAGAGCAGATAACGGTCCCTTTTTCTGACGGACTTTATTCGCCCACCCCCTGCCCAGTCTGTTAGGCGGCCGGGATGCCTGGCTGCAGCCCAGCGTGGGGAGCGTGTGTATCTCCCGGAGAGCAGCTCTCTGGAAATCCCCAGGGGCGGCCGTCGCGCCACCTCCCTAACGGGGCACAGGTCCCTGGGGCTGTGATGGGGACCCGCCTGCTCCTCAGGCTGCCCCTCCGCCCCGTGCGCCGGGGTGTCCCCATCCATCCCAGGTCCCCTCCCTGCCCCAGCGTGGTGGTGGCTGTCACGGGGCCGCGCTGGGGGGGTCACGCCATCGGGTGTATCAGGACAGAAACAGTGGGGATAAGCACTGTAAAAAGAGGCTGGAATGCTCAAATTCTGCAGTAACACAGACGTTTTTCTCTTGGACTAGGTAAATGAGCACATGCATTGCCATAACCATCCTATGATTCTATGATCATGTGCAGAAAATAGTTATGCTTTTTCTTTTTTTCCTGATAGTTTTTACTTGACTCCGTAGACTCTGTGACAGTAGTTTTTTAGATGCAAAATGTCTCTTAAACTAAGCTAGATACAGCATTGGGTGGCCTGCAGCAGGGTCTAGGAGGGACCTTTGCTCGAGTCACTGTCTCCAACAATAATGACCTGAGCTGGGGTGACGGGGAGGGCTCCGGTGGGGAGCGGCGGTCCTAAAAACACAAGCGGGCAACATTTTATTCAAGTGTGTTATTTTACCTTGAAATTATATCTGCTCATTACTGAGAGAATAGTAAAGTTAATTTTTGTTAGATTAATGATATTTGAGTAATATTTTTGGTTGAGCTGAGTTCGAATAATTGGCCATTAATTGAAAAAGGAAATTGAATTGAATTTATCTTGTACATAAATCCTGTCATAGTTATTAATGGGTCTTAGAAAATATCGGCCTGTTCCCAGAAATGAATGGTGTACGCTGATTCTTCTGAGCTTATTAGCTGTGGCAGTTTGGAGTTTTGTTAAATAAAAAAGATGATTTAGGAAGAGAGGCATAATTGAATTGAATACTGGGGGGTTCACACGCCTGATGGGTTCTCCGCCCGTTTCCCCGTTAAGAGCGTTCAGGCATTTTCCCTTCCTGCCGTGCGTCCCCAGGAGGGGGGGCTGGCGCACCGCTCTGCGCCGCGGGGTGCCGGGCACCCCCCCAGCCCCCACGGCGCTGCGCCGCGGCGGGGCCGGGGGGAGCCGGGCAGGGCCCCGGGCCGGGCTGAGGGAGGGGGTTCTGCTCGGGGGGCGTTGGGAGCGCTCTGGGATTTGTAGCGATGTGTCAGCGTGCCCTCTGCCGAGCCGGAGGTTTTGGAGTAGGCTTTCTTGCCAGGCTTATCCTTCACCGTACTCTCTGCCTGAGTTTTCTTCTGCGATTTACATGAGCCTCTTTCCACCTTACCGTTTTTTCCCTTCTCTCCTTTCCATGGATTTTTATTTTGTACTTGAGTTTGGTTTTTATAATATCTTTGAAAAATATGCCAAGCTAGAGGAGGAGGATGTCACTTCTGGTCTTAAGCTGCAGCATCCCAATAAAACAAAGTCTCCCTGGCACTGATTGTGCCTCTTCGTGTTGGTGTGATCGCAGTCCCCCAGCTCTTCATCCCTCCTGGCCCCGCTGTGGTCGGGGTGGTCTGTGGGACGTGACACCCTCCTCGCTAGTTGGGGGGTGTCAGAGGGGACAGGACCAGGACACTCACCTACAGAGACATCGTCCTGCTGGGGCTTCCTGGGGTCTCCTGACCCGGTCCTTTAGAAGGGTGGACTTATTTCAGGCTTCCTACAGGCTGTACCTACACAAAGAAGCGTTCATGACATCGCACTGGGTTCCTCGGCGCACAGCGAGGTGGGGAGGTGGCAGAGACGCTGTACCTGGGGGACGGGGTGGTTCTGCAGGGGAAGGTCACACCAAGGGGGTGGCATTTGGCTCTCTGCTGGAATTAACTCCTGTGAGGGTCACCCAGGGAACCATCTTCTGGAACAGAAAGTCCACAGGCTCCTTTCTAAGAAGCACATACAAAAAACCTATGAGTATTTTGTCATCCCCAGCGTCCCCACAGCATCTCTCATCACGTTTCTCTCTGCCTCGCTTTCTTTCTTTTTTTTTTTTTTTTTTTTAAAAAAGTAACAACTTTTTAAGCAAATCTTATTATGCAAGTTCTTTGGGACTTTCTTCTTGGTACTCAAGCGCACAGGGACGTGTATTGTGTTGGTGGGCTGTGATACGATCATAGAACTATAGAATTCTCTGGGTTGGAAGGGACCTTTCAGATCATGGGGTCCAACACTGACAAACCCCATCACTAAACCGTATCTTTAAGCACTATATCTATCCGTCTTTTAAATCCCTCCAGGGATGGCGACTCCACCACTTCCCTGCGCAGCCTGTTCCAATGCTTAATAACCCTTTCAGTGTAAAAACTTTTCCTAATATCCAGTCTAAACCTCCCCTGGTGATGCCTGGGGAGGCTCTGCGTGAAAGGCAGCAGATGCTGCGGAGGGGAGCACTCGGGGTTGTGTTGGTGCTCGCTACTTGGATATTTTTTACTTTCTGCTAATTCCGCTTCCTAGGTGAGAGCAGAGGCGATAAAACCGTTTGGAAACTACGTCACACTTCCCTGCAAGCGCCCCCAAGGCCGGCAGGGAATCCCTGGCCGCGCGGCAGGGCCTGGGATGAGTTGCGGGGGCCGGCGCCGCGCGGGGGCGCTGTCCCGCAGCCGCTGCGCCTGGACCCGCGCCCCGCTCCGCGCCCCCGCGCCCCGCTCCGCGCCCCCGCACACCGCTCCGCACCCCGCCCCGCGCCCCCGCACACCGCCCCGCACCCCCGCCCCGCGCCCCGCTCCGCGCCCCCGCACACCGCTCCGCACCCCGCCCCGCACCCCGCCCCGCGCCCCCGCACACCGCCCCGCGCCCCCGCACCCCGCTCCGCGCCCCGCTCCGCGCCCCCGCACACCGCTCCGCACACCGCCCCGCGCCCCCGCACCCCGCCCCGCACCCCGCCCCGCGCCCCCGCAAACCGCTCCGCACCCCGCCCCGCACCCCCGCACCCCGCCCCGCGCCCCGCTCCGCGCCCCCGCACACCGCCCCGCGCCCCCGCACACCGCCCCGCGGCTGCGGCTGTGGCGGCTCCGGGGCGCGCGGTGAGACAGGTCGGGGAGGGTTTGCAAACCCGCATCACGCTCGGCCTCTGCGTTAGCTTTTCTCTCTTCTGTTTAATGGAAAAAACCCGAGTCCGCGAAGCGAGCTGGTGGACGTGGGAGTTCATCCTGCTGCTGCTGACACGGTCATGACAAAATGGTTGTATAAGTGTTGTCGTTGTGTGACACGGACGTGTATTTACAAACACCTGAGATGAAATCTCCCACTTAATTTCTTAGGGAACCGGGTCGGCTGTCAGGGAATCGCTTCCAATCTCGTCTGGGTGGGAAATGGGATCTGAGAGGTGTTGCCGCAGCGGTACCTGCCTCTGTTTTTTTACTTACCTTTTTTTCTATGCGCTTTTGAAACAAATGTATAAGACATTTATAAAGTTGTTCTTGCTGCGAGGAATTGCATGGCTTATTTTCCACCTGTTTTCTGACGCTTCCGTATAATCGGAAGAGGAGGAATAATTACAAAACAGTGAGAAATTTCACAGATCAGTAGCCCAATAATGCAGTGCTGGGTCAATTCCTGTTGTTTACAAATGTGCTAGTGCTGAGGAAATTGGTGATACAGCAGCTTCTTTATACGTAGAATCATTATACTGTTTGTATTAGCTATGGATTTACAATTTATATAGAATTGCATTTTCTCTGGGCTGTGTATTTTATATTCAGAATTTCATACTGCAGCCACGCAACAGACTACATGCTTAGAGAAAATGTGGGATTATTTATAAAGAATAATTATGACCTGTTTTTGTAGAAGCCCATACATCTAAAAATCGGCTGAAATGTTTGAAATTAAATTACAGACTATAGTATCTGAACACAAGGGGAAAAGGCGTATTTTTAAGCTTTTAAAAATTAAAAACGACTTTTCTGATTCCTGTTGGAAAAGCGAGGCTAAACCAAATTTTTTTAAAAAAAACCCTGTAGCTGTCATGTAAGGCAAGAGATGCTGTGGTTGTTGGCCACTTGGGCCGGTACCTTCGAGGTGCATGGTGCCTCGTGGGTACGACACTGAGCCTCGCAGTCGCTGCTTCGGAATTTCCCGAGGGTTGCGGTAATTTGGAATTACCTGGGCCCGCCCGTCCCCAGCCGTGTGGCACGGGCACATGAGGACAGCCCGGCCCGGGGCCAGCAGCCACAGGCACCCCACGGCCACGGTGGGACTGTCCCGTCCCGCCTGTCCCCGAGCCCTCCCTGCTGCCGGGGCGGTGGCGGTGGGGAGGGTCCCATCCCCGGGGCGGGGGCTGTTGGCACTTGGCTTTTCCTGAGCTGGTGGGGAGGAGCAGGGCCGATGGAGACCTGCTCTCCTTCCACTGTCGGAGCGTGTTGCAGTTTTGTTTGATTCTGCCTTGTTGCATATTTAATTATTGTGTGTTCTTAAAGTAATTTCTCCAAAGATTTACGGGAAGAATTATTGATTGGCTCAACGCGTACATCAAAACAGTAAATCTTCTCAATCGTATTCCATTTATTTGACAACTCTGCATTTGACAGTTCCGTGATACTGCAGAGATATTCCGGAGGCTTTAACTCAGGGCCCTTTGCAGATTAGTATTTGCTGCCTGCTTTTTGTGTGACAGTTCTCAAGTTTTATTTAGCTTTTTCCTTTTTTTTATAGTACGTGATACTTAGAATTTATTCTTCTTAATCCCGTCTTAACAGGAATAGGAACGAATATAATTCAGTTTGATACGTAAATTTGCATGCAAATAGTAAAGAATTTTGAAGGAAAGCACGGCTAATAGAGATTTTCACTTATTATGAATGGGATAAAAGTCCCATTTTTCAGGCCTTTCTTTTCATATTATTTTATTTTAGTAAAGTTTCTTTTGAAGTCCAAGACCACAGCAAATGTTCTTGGGGTGAAAGGAAGAAATCCTGGGCAGAGGAGCCGAGGAGCGGCTCTGCAGAGTGAAGGCTGTCCTTCACTCCATCCAAGGCTCCAACCTCCATCGTGGTGTCCGTGCCGCTCCTGAGCACAGGAGACCTCAGTTCCATCCCCAGACCCTGCACCGCGTCCTGGGGGCTGGACCAGGGGACGCCAGTGGTGCCCAGTGGCCTGTGGTCGCTGCGCTGGCCTGGGGCCATGGCTCTCGGCCAGTCGGTGCCCCCGTGGCCTGGGGCCGTGGCTCTCAGCCCGTCTGTGCCCCCATGGGCGCCGGGAGGCAGGCGATGCCTTGCCTGAGCCGTGCCCAGTGGCGAGCGCTCCCCGTGCCGGAGCCTGCCGGAGAGCGGGGAGGAGAGCGTTGTACTGCTTGGTATCCATTGTTAGCGGCTCATCCGCAAGTGATGTGTGGCCAAAGATTAATAACTTCTCACGCTAGTGATTTGCAGGCAGCTGCCTGCCCTATGTGTTTCGGTACGTGACTGCCTTCTGCACATCTGGCAAACATATGTTGGTTAACATTTAAATGCTGTAAAGTGCATTTACTGGGACCTAACCCTTCCCTTCTAAGCCACGGGAACGCTCCCAGCCTTCCCCGAGGATGGCGGAGCATCGCTCGGCAGCCCCTGCTGTCCCGAGGGCAGGCTGCGCCCCGCTGCGGGGCTGGGGGCTCGGCGGGCGGTCTGCCGGCGCTCGGGAAGGTGTGCCGTACTCAACGGAACAGAGAGAACAGTCATGAAGAACAGCCTTATCCGCTGAAACAACTGAAGGTCTGACACAAATAGTATAGTAAATGCTTTAATTTGAAGTTTGCAAAGCCCCACGTGGGCCCCATTCAGAAATTTGGGGGCACAGTTGCCAGGTCTTGTCCTTCTACAAAAAAAAAAATAAATTCTTAAAGCATGGGGCAATTGGATATCTTGTTTGCCTCTATATGTAGTAGGGCTAAGGGCAGGACCATTTATACATTGCTCCAGCTTAGCCGCAATGTTATTAACAGCGCTTTTCAAGTAATGCGTGTGAGGAATTTTGTTTGTGCGAACAAAATGTTTGATTTGGAACAGCTCTGGCTTTCAAGAAAAGATGGGAGATTGGAAAATGTGAAAATAATTGCTTAAGAAATTATGAAACTCTGTTTAAGGAACTTGCTAATGTGTTTGTCTGAGGCACTAAATTAATTCTTAAATAAGAGCAGCATGACTCTGTAGAAAAATGATACGTATGCTATTTACTGATACAAACTAATGGGTTTATTAGTGTTTGAAATAGTGTTATAATACAGTATTCATAGCCGAATAGAAAGCAATCCATGAGCCTGCTGGCTCCCTTCCTGTGACTGCCGCGGGCAGCCCGGTCTCACCGCAGAGCTTTTACAGCGGTACGTTTCAGACAGGCTGGGAGCTGCACCTGTTTTTTCACAATTAAAAACAAATGGATAAGAGGAAAAGATTTTGTTGGATTACAGTAGGTAACCATAATCTCAAGATATGGCTATCAATGTGAAAAGGCAGTAAGCGGCCCAGTTACCACAGGGAAAAAAGACGAATAAAAGCCTGCCGAGCTCTGGGTGAGGCGGCGCTGGGTGAACCCGCGGGCTCTACGCCGGGGCGCGGGGGCTTGGCGGGGGACGGCTGCCCCTGAGAGAAGGCAGGAGGAAGGGGCTGGGGCTGGCAGCGTCCCCTCCCGCCGGCCCCCTGGGCAGGGTGGATGCACCGGGCACCGGACCCGGCCTTTGCAGGGAAACGAATGGTCAGAGGCGTTGATGCTTGTACGAAAACCCCGCGGCCACGCGCACGCTGCTCTGTTAAATTTCACAGCGTCTGCAATGTACAAACCCAAACTGGAACCCTTTGACACTGAGGAAGTGTTTCCACTTAGTTTTAGAGGGCTTTCCAAGTGTCTATTGATCAGTGTTCTCTAACAGCACAGAAATAATGTGTCTAATTTAACTGGCCACATGGAGGAGTATAGAAAAAACATTAGTTATCCCTTGAAAGGCTTGGAACATCGATAGGAGGACATAACATTAATGACTTTCCTATACACGAGCTTCAAAAATGGCTAAATGAGGAAGAAATTACAAATTTATTTTCCTATAATTTCAGCAGTTGTCTTGTTTTACTGCACCAGTAAAGCATTAAGCAATGAAATGTCACACAAGGAGTATTTTCCTGATAATTTGTCTGACATGCAAAGCATATAAAACAAAAGGGAAAAAGATGGAAGTGTGGGGTTTAGTCATTTTGACAAATTTAGTGATTTTTTGCTCATGAAGTCTGGCTGAGAGTCTGCTGCTTCTGTCCAAACAATTTCAAATATTGCGGTTTTCTAAGTGGCTTACTGTATCAGGAATGTCTTTGTTGTCTCAATTTTGTCCTTTTCCCCGAACATTTTCCCTGGTAATTTATTAACATAAATAAATTTATGGCAAATACTATTTAGATGTCAAGCTTTTGTTTTTGAATAAATGGGATAAATACCAGGTCTCCAGAGGTGGGTAGCAGAAGTCCAGGTTGGGAAAGGAAATATTGTTATCAGTTCCCTTCCTTTGTGAAGTATTGAATTGTAAGAAAGGAGTTTTGGGTTGTTTTCATTTTATCCCGTCTTTTCCAGATAAACAGAAAACTCTGTTGGGGAAAAAAATACCTGATTTCTGAATGAACTAAAACCGTAAACATTCATTCTAGAGCTGACTGTCATTGCTGCCTGGTTACCCGCAAATCCTTCATAGACTGAAGTTTCCAGTGCAGGATTCCCTTCCCGTCGGGTGGGAGCTGGAGCTGGGGGCGAAACGCTCTTGGTTGTTGATCCAAGTAAATTTGGCCATGGTGCGTAGAAGTGTGTGTGCAACAGGTTGTCTTTTGTATTCTTCCAGTTTGACTATTCAGGTTGTGCATTTTTCATCTTCCAGGGTCAGTGGAGGGGCATTTATCCTCGCGCTCTGAGAAAGGCTCCCCAGCTGCTCAGGAGGATGCATTATCTTTTTCTTTGCTAGAAGTCATTCCTGTGCTGGGGTTACGAGACATCATTGCTTCCCTTTCCTTAAACTAGAAGTGCTATCTCTGTTACACCTGCTTCATAATAAGCATAGAAAAAATGTGCTATAAACAGCAACCGTCATCCCGTGAAGTGCTTCATCAGTCAACGGAAGTTGTGCACAAGGAGGTGATTAAAAAAAAAACCAACCAAAACCAAAGACAAACAAACTTTCCTCACGGAAAGGGTTGCCAAGCATTGGGAGAGGCTGCCCAGGGCAGTGGTGGAGTGGCGATCCCTGGAGGGATTCAGAGGCCGGGCAGACGCGGTGCTGAGGGACGCGGGTCAGTGGTGGGTCTGGCAGTGTGAGGTTGATGGCTGTTAGGTCGATGGTCTGGAAGGTCCCCTCCAACCTCAGCGGTTCTGTGATTTGCAGGCTGTGGATCTGGAGTGCGGCGTGCAGGCAGGGGATGGGGAGTGGTGGTAGGAACAGCACTCGGATTGCCGGTCAGGTAGCGGGGACCTGTGACAGGCCTTGAGAAAACAAAACAGACTCAGTTTCTCCTGAGTAACATGGGCAATGGAAGAGCAAAGCTTTATGTTTGGATCACTGACAAGGAAGTGCATCAGAATATCCAAGAGGGAACATCGGACGATTTATAAAGATGATGGAAGGTGTAAATCTGTGTTGTGCAATATTAAGCCACATCTTTAACATACTTGTGAGAATGAGCAGATGTGTGGGTACTCCTGCGTACGGTGACAAACTCGCCCGTGTCCCCGGCAGTGGGCTGGAACGGCCGCTGTTGGTGGGTACGGCTCGCTGGCGTGGGAGCGTGGGGAAGGGGGCTGCCCGGGGACCGGGGCGAGAGTTTGGGTGCTCTGCATATTAAACGTTCGTATTTGTATATTAGGGCCGTTAGGGGGTTTAGATCACAGAGGAAGAAATCATATGAGGAAAGTAAGTATGAAGGGATGGGTAACGTATGAGAATGTCAGAAGCAAAGCACTAATGATCAGGAAATACATGGGACTTGAGAGTGGGAGAAGACAAAGTAAATGATAACTTTAATGTTAAAAAAACCAAACAGAACCCAAACAAAAAAAAAACCACAAAACCAACCACTTTTGCAAGAATTCGTGTCTATCTCAGCTAATATCATAATGGCTTATTAATCTTGGACTCAAAAGGCTGCAACTTAAACTGGCTTGCATGCCTGAAGTTTTACTTGCGTGCAGTATTTCTGTGCTGACTCGTTGTTGTGAGAGCAGCGTTCCTACAAAAGAGAAGGAACACCTCAGTGCACGCTACCCTTTTCTTTCCGAAGCACGCCCTGCCCGCTGCTGTGCTTTTGTTTTCATGTTGATGCTGGGTGGAATCAGTGCACCCAAATCCCCCGGAGAGGTGCCCGTGCACGCATCCAAGTGCTCCCAGATTATACCAGTGTCTTCTTTTGACACACCACTTCAAAGCAAGCTGTGGTCTAATCCCCTAGTTAATATGGTACATGAAAACAGATAATACACTGATGGACTTTTATGTGCATGGCGGGGAGGGTTTAAGGCATGGTGAAAATACAGCACTGAGTAACATCTGAAAGGTATCATGGTATTTTGGATACCTAACAGGATATTTCTGATATTGTAATTATACTTTTAGAATTTAAAAACTGTGTTTCCTCCAAAACCAGCAGAAAAATCTTAATAGAATATAGAAATAAAGGCCAAGGTTGGGTGGAGGAGAGTTATGTACCTCTGTTTCACATGTTGCTTTATTTTATCTCCAGTTGGCTACCCCAAAATTGAAATATTGCTGAAGTGCTAATGGCTTTAAAAGTGGAATTAACATTGCTTATCAGTGAGTGAGAGTAAATTTACAGTATACAAGCCACCCTGTGCTTTCTTCCATAAGAACAGAGTGTAAATCTTTGCACTTGAACTCTTACGCTAACTGCTTAATTAGATCTAGGTCTGTTGCACTGGCTTTAGGCACTTGCCCAAAGTCCGTATTTTCCCTAGCCTCACCCTCCAGCCAGTGGAGCAAGGACCGCTTGGGTGGTACCTCTCTCTGTGCCAGCAGTGGGAGAGCACTGCCAGTCTGTCAGATGCCTCAAAGGTGTGTGGGGATGGAAGGGATGGGAAAAACCATCTGGAGGCTGCTGTTTTCCGTGGAAGGGCTGAGTGCAGAACAGCTGCTTTGCTGAATATTTGTTATGACCATTAATTTCTCCATGTAGACAAGGGTTATTCTTCTGTATGTGGAAATGATTTTTTGAGAGACAAAAAAAGAAAGTAACTTCAGTGGGCTTGGAAGAGTAAGAAACATCTGAGCTAAAAAATCAGAATACTTTAAAAATACAAACTTCAGTAAACTGGTTTGTGTCAATAAGTACCAATACATTGCTTTTGGGTCCCTTTGCAGCAGAAAAGGGTTGCCTTTTGGGGTCTCTAGTAAGCAGTACCAGATTTGAGGAAAATTCAGTGCAGTGTGGGGCTGTGTGGGAGAGGAGCAGCAGCTTGTTTGTCGCTGAGCGCAGTGAAGCGATGCTTGGGGCTGCTCCGCCGGGGTTGGCAACCAGCGCGCTCTGGCGTGTCTGGGAGCAGCTGTTCGGGAAACAGGCGCTTTCTTAGGGAAACGGTTGATTTTAGGTTGTGAGTTTTGGCAGACTTGAGGAGAGATCACCCTGGATAGTAGGAGCAAGGGCAGAGCCGCCAGGTGCTGAGCACCCACGCGTCCCCGGGGACTGCCCGGAGCAGCTCTCGCACCCCCAACTCCGAGACATCCAACAGGTCGCTCGAGCTCTCTGCCCTGTGTCCATCATCCATAAAGTGATGCTGATCGTTGCCTCTGCTCTCAGATTTACTACCTTTCATTAGCTATTTAAAATTCACTCATATTAATATACCAATAGTAATACATCCTCCCCTGTTTTTTTCATCCTACAAAGTACTTTAATTATGTACACGTATATGCAAAGAAACGGGATCTTCTTTCGCGGCAGCAGAAGCCTGGTTTGAAGATGCTCCCCATCAAGACTCGTGTCTCTTGTAGACTCCAAATCCTCACAGAGTCCAAGGGTACCTGATGATGTGAACGTGATTTCAGCAGGACCTGAGTAAATCTTTTGTCCTTGCTGCAATTGTACGTACACTTACATTATGTTTATGCATTTAGTTCCCCTGCAATTTATGAAACACAGAGAGTGGAGGGCTATCACAGTCGTCCACACTCAGCAAAGTGCTGTATGATAAGAGGCACTCGGAGGTTTGCAAAAGGTCATGTAGCTGTATGTAATATTGGGCACCTGTTATCACGGAGTAAATAAAATATATTGTAACTCTAAGGAGAAATGAAGGCAAGAGAAGTGTTAAAACAGGAGAAATAGCAACTGCTACAAGCAACCTTGAGAACAGTTAGTCACTCAAGACATCCCATGACTGTGATGTCCATTAGGTCAGAACTTGGCAATAATTCTTCAATTTGACAGGTATTCCTCCTCTTTATTTACCAGGGGTTTTCCAAGTCCGAGAAACTTCCATTTCCATGTATTGCCAGACAGACTTGTCGGCTTCTCATGACACAGCTTTGGCTGGATGTCCTGTTCATTGGATGTTGGGAAGAGATTTTATCCATGGTTGGCTGTAGTCTTAGGAAGTCACAACAGGCTTGAACCTCCAGGAGGACCAAGACTATACTGATTTCTTAGAAATCAGTGGTCAGTGAGAATTACCGCCTGTAACTTGGTTCCTGCCAACTTCCTCATGTGGGGGGGCCTCTGCCCGCTTTCAGGTCATTTCTCAGACAGGGACCTTAACCCAGCAGATGGGCACCTGCTCCACAGCAGCCTTCACAGTGAAGGCGGCCCAGGTTGGCACAGAGCAAGTTCAGGCTTCCAGTGAGAAATCTGTATGTGGGAATTCTGTCATTTAAACAAAACCACAGAGAGGTGGTGGGGAGGGAACCACAGGGTACTTCGAGTACAGAAGACTCTAAGCTGTATCTTGGGACTCTGCATCGTTTCAGCCTGGATTAAATCCAGTCCTTGAGCTTTTGTGGCATACTCAGACTCAAAGTTTACTATTGCGTTTCAGTACTGTCAGTATGTTCTATATGCAGATGGCGTATCTGACAGGGCCAAACTGGGAATCTCAGCAAATCCTGAGGCAGGTTGTGGAGCTGTAGACGATGTCACTTGGCAAGCGTTCCTTATGATTTCTAGTGCACTAGAGGTCTACTTCATTTTTCTGCCTTTAACCGTGAGCCAACAAAATAATCACTTGCAAAGGGTCCGTAAAACTTGTTCAGAGATTGCAGTGGCAGTTAAGACATTTTCATTTTCCAGTGACACCTTACTCACAGGCCAGTAAAATGTTACGTCTTTGTACTGGCTGAGTGGGAAGGATGATGCTCCTTAGGAAGGACACTGGAGTGGAGTATCTGGAGAGTGCTATCCAAGCTGCATGTCTCCCTCAAAGTGTATCCAGAGTGATCGATGCTCTCCAAGGGGCCTAGGACCTGTCCTCGGTCGTTAGCCTTCTCCCACGTGAGAGCTTTCAACTCATCAGCTTGTTCTCCGCAGTCCGTCTGCCAGACTTCTCAGCGACCCAAGAGAGCGCCAGGACCCTATGGCTACACTCAGCCAACTCTTGAAGGGTTTGTTCTCTGATCTGATGCTAGTGTAAGAGTTAAGAATTTAATTCTTCAACCTGGATCCAAAGCTGGTTTTTTTGTAATTGAGGCTTTTGTTTCTGATTGACAGAGATCAGCAAACCAAGAATGTTCTACTGACTTGCAGAGATTGAATTGGGAAATAGGGTGCTTTGCAGGGAAGTCGAAGGACTGTTCTTCTGAACAGTGTCACAAGAACACAGATGACTCTGCATATGCTCAGATCGTTTGTTAGCTGCGATTCTCCACTGTCATCCTTCAGGACCTGAGTTTAAAAGCAGGCGTCTGTCTGTCGTAATCCAGAAGGGGTGTGCGTGGAGGGCCGTGCGCTGGCTGCGGTGCCTGTCCCCAGGGTAGTCTCCTCGCCCCGAC